>OU342740.1:84493078-85869426 GCA_910589775.1 Avena eriantha
ATGTGCCAACTCCCAAGTACCAATAAGTCATGACGACATACCTTCCAATGTGATTTTCGTCTGAGTCCCTTTTGACTCGCGATATACCTTGTCAGACTATAGGCGAATGACCGTCATCCCTTCAATAGTCCGACTCTCTTTCTCGATCCGAGATAAGTGATTCATTTGACTAACGCTTAGTCGGCTGCCTTGGTTAACACTTATCCGAGACGCGCATGGCCATGCTTTCCGAATCATATCTTCTGAGAGGGCCCAGAGAATATCTCTCCAGATGGAGGGGCAAAATCCCATCTTGGTTATCACATCACGCAGCTTGATTCTCCGTCGACCCGAACTCCGCCTTTATAACTGCCTAGTGACGGAACAACGTTTGACAGAACCTAAGTCGGAGATCCTCAACTCGGATTGTGCAATAACCTCAGGTCTAAGGATTACATTGATTGAGACATGCAAATGACGGCTTGTTCGTTGCATCTCAATATGGGTCAGTCCGACTCGCTAAACTCTTTAGTCGAATCTGTGTAAGTCGGAATAGCATCTCCATGCCCATGACAAGTGGAACCTAGTCATCTGCCGACTTTCACATTGGTCTTAGTTGTGTGTCCGGCACAACCTCAATGACCAAGGACAATTAGTATGAACAACATGAATATGTAGTTCCACAATCAAATCACATATTCGATGATACATATCAGTAGTTCATACATGGACCATAACCTTATGAATACACAGGAATATCATCATACATGATTGCCTCTAGGGCATATTCCCAACAGTCTCCCACTTGCACTAGAGTCAATCTTCCGACATCACATGTCTAGGCATCTAATGCCCATTGCTCTCAGGTGCGCCTCATGCTTCGGCTGTGGAAGTGGCTTTGTCAACGGATCCGCAATGTTTGCATCCGTGTGTACCTTGCATAACTTGATGTCACCTTGATCCACGAACTGGCGAATAAGGTGGTACCGCATGAGTATATGTTTGTTCTTCTGGTGTTGTCTAGGCTCCTTGGCTTGTGCAATAGCACCATTGTTGTCACAATACACGTCTAACGGATTGGACGAGCCCTGAACCACACCAAGATCCATGAGGAAATTCCTCATCCAAACGGCTTCTTTTGCCGCCTCCGAGGCAGCAATATACTCAGCCTCTGTCGTAGACGCAGACACCGTCTCTTGCTTGGAACTCTTCCAGCTCACAGCCCCTCCGTTTATTACAAACACATATCCGGATTGCGAACGAGAATCATCCAAGTCAGTGAGATAACTCGCATCTGTGTAACCCCTTACACTGAGTTCATCCTCACCTCCATAAACTAGGAACATATCCTTAGTCCTTCTCAAGTACTTTAGGATATTTTTAGCCGCTGCCCAGTGGATTTCTCCAGGGTCAGCCTGTTATCTGCTCACAACACTTAGAGCATAGGAAACATCCGTCCTAGTACAAATCATAGCGTACATGATGGATCCGATTGTAGAAGCATACGGAATCACACTCATCCGACTTTGCTCATCAGTTGTCGAAGGACACTGAGTCTTGCTAAGTTTTACGCCATGGGACATCGGTAAGAACCCCTTCTTAGACGATTCCATGTTGAACTTCTTCAACACTTTGTCCAAATATGTACTCTGACTCAATCCAATGAGCCGCCTTGATCTATCTCTATAGATCCGGATTCCTAGTATGTAAGTCGCCTCACCCAAGTCTTTCATCGAAAAAATCTTTTCCAATGATTCCTTGGTCTCTTGCAACATCTGGACATCATTTCCAATCAATAATATGTCATCCACATACAAGATCAGAAAGTTTACTTTGCTCCCACTAAACTTCTTGTATAAACAAGAATCATGATCGCTCTTGATGAAGCCAAACGATTTGACTACCTCATCAAAGCGAATGTTCCAACTCCGAGATGCTTGCTTCAATCCATAAATGGATTTCCGAAGCTTGCATACCTTGTCAGCATTAGCCGGATCGACAAAACCCTCGGGTTGTATCATATACACTTCCTTGGTTAAATTTCCATTAAGGAAAGCCGTCTTGACATCCATCTGCCATATCTCATAGTCGAAATAGGCTGCTATAGCTAACATGATTCGAACTGATTTAAGCATCGCTACAGGAGAGAAAGTCTCATCGTAGTCAACTCCTTGAACTTGTCGGAACCCCTTCGAGATAAGCCGTGCTCTATAGATAGAAACATTTCCATCCATATCAGTTTTCTTCTTAACGACCCATTTGCACTCGACGGGTCTTGCACTGTCTGGCAAATCAACCAAGTTCCAAACTTGATTTTCATCCATGGACTTTAACTCGGATCTCATGGCTCCAAGCCATGACTCGGAATCCGAACCCACCATCGCTTCCGAATAAGTTGTCGGCTCATCGCTGTCCAACAGCAATACATCACGAACACTTCGCAATCTGGCCGATCTTCGCAGTGTCGGTGCAATTTCCGGCTCAGGTACCCCGTCCGGCTCAACCTCTAAGGCATTTGCCGACTCGCTGCTAGCCGGTATCTCTCGAATTTCTTCGAGATGCACCGTACTCCCACTGACTCCCCTACTGAGAAACTCTTTCTCAAGGTAGACACCGTTTCGAGCGACAAACACTTTGCCCTCTTCTCGGTTGTAGAAGTAGTAACCTAGTTTCCCTCGGATATCCCACGAAAATACACTTATCTGACTTAGCTGTAAGCTTGTCCGACTGAAGTCGCTTGACAAAAGCTTCACAACCCGAAATCTGAAGAAAAGACAAACTCGGCTTCTTGCCAGTCCACATCTCATGTGGTGTCTTTTCTACCGACTTTGATGGTACTCTGTTTAGTGTGAACGCTGCAGTTTCTAGACAATAACCCCAAAATGATAAAGGCAGATCTGTCCGACTCATCATTGATTGTACCATGTCCAACAAGGTCCGATTTCTCCTTTCCGACACACCATTTCTCTGCGGCGTTCCTAGAGGAGTGAGCTGGGGAACTATTCCACAACTCTTTAGATGGTCATCAAACTCATGGCTCATGTACTCGCCTCCTCGGTCTGACCGAAGAAACTTTATTTTCTTGCCAAGTTGATTTTGTACCTCATTCTAGAATTCCTTGAACTTTTCAGAGGCTTCCGACTTATGTTTCATCAAGTAGATATATCCATATCTACTCAAATCATCAGTGAAGGTAATGAAGTACACAGAACCACCTCTGGCTGTCGTGCTCATCGGGCCACATAGATCACTATGTACTAGTCCCAATAAGTCGGATGCCCTTTCACAACTCTTTGCAAAAGGTGTCTTGGTCATCTTACCGAGAAGGCAGGATTCACATGTCTCGAACGACTCCAAGTCGAACGAAGTTAGGAGTCCATCATCATGGATCTTCTTCATGCGTTTCCAACTTATATGACCAAGCCGAAAATGCCAAAAGTAAGTCATATTCAGATCATTTGGTTTCAACCTTTTCACATTTATGTTATAGACATATTCACCCTCAAGATTCAAAATAAATAACCCGTCCCGGACGGGTGCAAAGCCATGAAACATATCATTCAAATATAAAGAACAACCATTATTCTTAATATTCGACTCATAGCCCTGTCTCATCAAACATGAGGCAGAAATGATGTTTTGACTAAGCATTGGAACATAATAACAATTATTTAGCTCCATTATGAATCCAGAAGGTAAGTGAAGTTGCATTGTGCCGACTTCCAACGCAGCGACTCTCGCTTTGTTTCCGACTCTAATGTCAACCTCGCCTCTTGCCACGCTCCTAGTTCTTACCAGTCCCTGCAATGAGTTGCAGATGTGAATGACTGATCCGGTATCATATACCCAAGAACTACCAGGTACATCAGCAAGATAAATGTCTATAACATTGCAAACAAGCAAACCTGAGCCGGAAGTCACACCTCCGCTCTTGGCTTTATCAGCCAGATACTTGCTACAATTCCTCTTCCAGTGGCCATCTGACTTACAGTAGAAGCAAGTGGATCCGGCTGTAGGAGATGGCTTAGTCCCTGAGGAAGTGCTTTGGACTGGGTCCTCCGCCTTACCTCCTGACTTTGCCTTCTTCTTCTTAGTCCAAGAACTCTTCTTGAACTTAGCCTTGTTTTGTACCATCAACACTTGACTGGCACCTTTCTTGAGATCCACCTCAGCCTGCTTGAGCATCCCATGTAATTCAGTGAGCTCCTTATCCATACCATGCATGTGGTAGTTCGATATGAACTGGCCATACGCACTAGGAAGAGAGTTCAGAATTATGTCCATAGCGAACTCTTCGCTAATGGGGTAGACAAGCCTTTCCAGAGACTACACGTAACCAACCATCTTGATCACATGCGGACTCAGTGGATCGCCATCCTTAAGCTTGCAGCTCAACAAAGCCTGAGAGACTCGATACCTCTCAGTCTTTGCCTGAGCCTGGAACATACTTTTGAGGCTTTCGATCATATCGTAGGCCTCAACATTCTCGAACTGCTGCCGCAAGTCCGGTTCCATGTGAGCAAGCATAAGATAACTAATCTCCGTGGATTCATCACAAATCCGACGGTAGGCATTGGTGGCTGCGACAGTTGCATTCTCATCCGGCTCAGTTGGAAGTGGGTTGTCTAGGACACGATCCCTTTTTTCTTGTTTGAGAACAATTCTCAGATTACGATACCAGTTGGTGAAATTAGTTCCATTCAGCTTATCTTTCTCTAAGATGGTTCTCAAAGCAAAACCGGAAATCCGAGGAAGACTGCTAGGTGCCATTGATCTACAACAGAAAATATGCAAAACACTTAAGGCATGTATCCATAAAAGAGCAGGCATATTAAACACTTTAATATTTATGCTCCCACTAGAACCAACATCCCTCCGATGGTTACTTAGTGATTCAGGACCCTAAATAAGCAAGTCGACTAGTGAGCTTTAGCATCACCGCTAGCTGTCAAGTGATCTAGGTAGACAACTCCTTGTCAATGTATCTCATACGACTCCTGTTGGATGGGTGGCATCACATGCCCCGGCTCCCATCCGACTTTTCCCCAAGTCCCACAACCGTTGTGGTAGACCTGTCTAGATTACCATGTGCTTCTGCTGTAAGAGTCCGACTCGAACCCACCTAGTCGGAAAGAATTGATAGCACCTCAATTTTATGAGCCCACTACCTAAAATATCCGACTTGTGATGGTGCAGCACTTGGCGGGGGAACCGACTAGACCTTCTTTGAGGGATTATATTCTACCAACTATCTAATAGAGGTAAAACAGAGACATAACAATAACACAAAATAAGAACAATTATATTGTGAAATGGTATGGCTCTCTTCATGGCGATCTCCATCTCCATAAAGCTTGTAATCCGACTCGTGTCAACTCTTGTCACGTGCCGTATTACACCATGTAGTCGACTTGTACACCGACTTGCATGCCATCCGGATTCTCCAAACAGCTACACTAGCTAGTAATGCAAATTACACAGAGAATCCGACACGCATGCCGTTATACAATAAGATGATAGCACCTAGGCTCCAGCCGGCTAACAAAAACCGTGATACGCATATCACGTATGGATTACACACATCACATGCACATAAGCCATACCATTCACAACATCATCCTGCAAAAACAAGTTATGCATAGATACGATATCTACCAGCGTTGTGAAACTCGCAACGACATCTAAGGCGCTACGATAGGGTGAAGCTGGCAGACTCCGATTCGATCAAACCCTTTGATCTTCGATCACCGCATCCGGGTTTACGTGTCACAATGTACCCCGATGGCGGAAACCGACCGGTAGGGGTATGTCGTTCAAAGAACTTAGCAGTTAGATCATGGAAACCAGATCACCCATTCTCCCGAGTACAGTTGATCCAATCAACTTTGTACAAATCCGATCTATCTCATAGATCGACCACCAAACCTGCAATTAGATCCAATCTAACGCCAACCGCATATCACATATGCGCGATCTCGAGCCTAAAACCAGAAGCTAACGCTCTGATACCACTGTTGGGCCACGTAGAGATAAACAAAACTCTTTCCCTATGCGGTGAACCCAAGATCCAGCTCAGGTAGAAGGCCACGAGGATTACCACTAGACGCGCAGTTGCGGAATTGATGAAGCACGTCGCTTGATGCAGTGTAGTCCTCGCAATCCATTCTAGTTCCACGATCCACGATCCGTACTTTCTTCACGATCGTCGAAGTGCTGAACGTACAGCACCTCCGCCGGTATCCACACGTACGAGGAGGAGCGCCGGCGATGTACTTCTAGGTCCGGTACGGCGGCGACAGGACAGACTGGGGCTAGGGTTTCCAACACATGGAGTGACCTAACCTTGTGCTCTAAGCACCTGCGCCCCAGCTTATATAGGGAGTGAAAGTGGGCTCCACTCACTTGTGGCCCATTCACTAAAAGGCCTATATTAGCCACTGCAAGTCTCACTTGCTGACTAAGTCCATGTCTCTATTTGGGTCCAACCCAAATAGGTTTCCTGTTTGGGTCTAACCCAAACTTTCTCCGGCTCTTAAGTTTGTGACCCAATAGGCTCATGGTAACCCGAACACGATTCCGAGTCTCACTCGTGATCGATCAGTTGGTAGCGGCTCCTAGCAGAACGTGCCAACTCCCAAGTACCAATAAGTCATGATGACATACCTTCCAATGTGACTTTCGTCTGAGTCCCTTTTGCCTCGCGATATACCTTGTCGGACTATAGGCGAATGACCGTCATCCCTTATATAGTCCGACTCTCTTTCTCGATCCGAAATAAGTGATTCATTCGACTAACTCTTAGTCGGCTGCCTCGGTTAACACTTATCCGAGACGCGCATGGCCATGCTTTCCAAATCATATCTTCCGAGAGGGCCCAGAGAATATCTCTCCAGATGGAGGGGCAAAATCCCGTCTTGGTTATTCACATCACGCAGCTTGATTCTCCGTCGACCCGAACTCCGCCTTTATAACTGCCCAGTGACGGAACAGCGTTTGACAGAACCTAAGTCGGAGATCCTCAACTCGGATTGTGCAATAACCTCAGGTCTAAGGATTACATTGATTGAGACATGCAAATGACGGCTTATTCGTTGCATCTCAATATGGGTCAGTCCGACTCGCTAAACACTTTAGTCGAATCCGTGTAAGTCGGAATAGCATCTCCATGCCCATGACAAGTGGAACCTAGTCATCTGCCGACTTTCACATTGGTCTTAGTTGTGTGTCCGGCACAACCTCAATGACCAAGGACAATTAGTACGAACAACATGAATATGTAGTCCCACAATCAAATCACATATTCGATGATACATATCAGTAGTTCATACATGGACCATAACCTTATGAATACACAGGAATATCATCATACATGATTGCCTCTAAGGCATATTCCCAACATTTTCATGAACCACACCCGGTGTCATTGAATGTGTGTTCCTCTAGACAAACCACATAAGGATCCACCAGTGTCATTGGATGTGTGTTCTTCTCATGAACCACACCCAGTGTTACTGCATGTCAGTTCTTTTCATGAACCACATACGGATCCACTAGTGTCATTGCATGTCTGTTTTTCTCACAAACCACATAAGGATCCACCGGTGTCATTGCATGTATGTTCTTTTTATGATTCACAGCTAGAGTCATTGCATGTATATTACTTCCATAAACCACACATGGATCCACTGGTGTCATTGTCTGTTCTTTTCATGAAGCACACCTAGTGTCATTGCATGTGTGTTCTGCTCACAAACCACATGCAGTGACATTACATGTCTGTTCTTTTCATGAACCACACCCGGTGTCGTTGCATGTGTGTTCTTCTACGCAAACCACATAAGTATCCACCGATGTCACTGCATGTCTTTTCTTTTCATGAACCACACCCATTGTCATTGCATGTCTATTCTTTTCATGAACCACACCCGTTGTCATTGCATGTGTGTTCCTCTAGACAAACCACATAAGGATCCACCGGTGTCACTGCATGTCTATTCTTTTCATGAACTACATAAGAATCCACAAGTGTCATTGTATGTGTGTTCTTTTCATGAACCACACCCAGTCTCATTGCATGTCAGTTCTTTGCATGAACCACATAAGGAACCACCAGTGTCATTGCATGTATGTTCTTCTCACAAACAACATAAGGATCCATCAGTGTCATTGCATGTATGTTCTTTTCATGAACCACACCCAGTGTCATTGCATGTGTGTTCTTCAAAACAAACCACATGAATTGTCATTGCATGTCTGTTCTTTTCATGAACCACACCCGGTGTCATTGCATGTGTGTTCCTCTAGACAAACCACATAAGGATCCACCAGTGTCATTGGATGTGTGTTCTTCTCATGAACCACACCAAGTGTCATTGCATGTCAGTTCTTTTCATGAACCACATAAGGATCCACCAGTGTCATTGCATGTCTGTTTTTCTCACAAACCACATAAGGATCCACCGGTGTCATTGCATGTTTGTTCTTTTCATGAATCACAGCTAGAGTCATTGCATGTCTGTTCCTCTAGACAAACCACATAAGTCATTGCATGTCTGTTCTTTTCATGAACCACACCCGGTGTCATTGCATGTGTGTTCCTCTAGACAAACCACATAAGGATCCACCAGGTTCATTGCATGTCAGTTCTTTTCATGAACCACATAAGGATCCACCAGTGTCATTGGACGTGTGTTCTTCTCATGAACCACACATGGATCCACCGATGTCATTGCATGTCTGTTCTTTTCATGATTTGTAGCTAGAGTCATTGCATGTCTATTACTTCCATAAACCAAACATGGATCCACCGGTGTCATTGCATGTCTGTTCTTTTCATGAACCACACCTAGCGTCATTGCATGTCATTTACTTTCATGAACCACATAAGGATCCACCAGTGTCATTGCATGTGTGTTCTTCTCATAAACCACAAGCAGTGTCCTTGCATGTATGTTCTTTTCATGAACCAGACCCACAGTCATTGCATGTGTGTTCCTCTAGACAAACCACATAAGGATCCACCGGTGTCATTGCATGTCTGTTCTTTTCATGAATCATAGCTAGAGTCATTGCATGTCTATTCCTCTAGACAACCCACTTTCAGTATCATTGCATGTCTGTTCTTTCCATGAACCACACCCGGCGTCATTGCCTGTGTGTTCCTCTAGACAAACCACATAAGGATCCACCAGTGTCATTGCATGTTAGTTCTTTTCATGAACCACATAAGGATCCACCACTGTCATTGCATGTTTGTTCTTCTCACAAACCACATAAGGATCCACAGGTGTCATTGCATGTCTGTTCTTTTCATGAATCACAGCTAGAGTCATTGCATGTCTATTCCTCTAGACAAACCACATAAGTCATTGCATGTCTATTCTTTTCGTGAACCACACCCGGTTTCATTGCATGTGTGTTCCTCTAGACAAAAAACATAAGGATCCACCAGAGTCATTGCATGTCAGGTCTTTTCGTGAACCACATAAGGATCCACCAGTGTCATTGGATGTGTGATCTTCTCATGAACCACACATGGATCCACCGGTGTCATTGCATGTCTGTGCTTTTCATGAATCACAGCTAGAGTCATTTCATGTCTATTACTTCCATAAACCACACATGGATCCACCGGTGTCATTGCATGTATGTTCTTTTCATGAACCACACCTAGTGTCATTGCATGTGAGTTCTTCTCACAAACCACATGTAGTGTCATTACATGTCTGTTCTTTTCATGAACCACACCTGGTGTCATTGCATGTGTGTTCTTCTAGACAAACCACATAAGTATCCACCGATGTCACTGCATGTCTGTTCTTTTCATGAACCACATAAGAATCCACCAGTGTCATTGTATGTGTGTTCTTTTCATGAACCATACCCAGTGTCATTGCATGTTAGTTCGTTTCATGAAGCACATAAGGATTCACCAGTGTCATTGCATGTATGTTGTTCTCACAAACAACATAAGGATCCATCAGTGTCATTGCATGTCTGTTCTTCTAATGAACCACACCCAGTGTCATTGCATGTGTGTTCTTCAAAACAAACCACATGAAGTGTCATTGCATGTCTGTTCTTTTCATGAACCACACCCGGTGTCATTGCATGTGTGTTCCTCTAGACAAACCACATAAGGATCCACCAGTGTCATTGGATGTGTGTTCTTCTCATGAACCACACCAAGTGTCACTGCATGTCAGTTCTTTTCATGAACCACATAAGGATCCGCCGGTGTCATTGCATGTCTGTTCTTTTCATGAATCACAGCTAGAGTCATTGCATTTCTGTTCCTCTAGACAAACCACATAAGTCATTGCATGTCTGTTCTTTTCGTGAACCACACCCGGTGTCATTGCATGTGTGTTCCTCTAGACAAACCACATAAGGATCCACCAGTGTCATTGCATGTCAGTTCTTTTCATGAACCACATAAGGAGCCACCAGTGTCATTGGATGTGTGTTCTTCTCATGGACCACACATGGATACACCGGTGTCATTGCATGTTTGTTCTTTTAATGATTCGCAGCTAGAGTCATTGCATGTCTGTTACTTCCATAAACGACACATGGATCCACCGGTGTTATTGAATGTCAGTTCTGTTCATGAACTACACCTAGTGTCATTGCATGTCATTTATTTTCATGAACCACATAAGGATACAC
Source organism: Avena eriantha (assembly GCA_910589775.1). Taxonomy (NCBI): domain Eukaryota; kingdom Viridiplantae; phylum Streptophyta; class Magnoliopsida; order Poales; family Poaceae; genus Avena; species Avena eriantha. The sequence goes on from OU342740.1 coordinate 84,503,726, forward strand.
CAGTGTCATTGCATGTGTGTTCTTCTCACAAACCACAAGCAGTGTCATTGCATGTATGTTCTTTTCATGAACCACACCCGGCGTTATTGCATGTGTGTTCCTCTAGACAAACCACATAAGGATCCACCGGTGTCACTCCATGTATATTCTTTTCATGAACCACATAAAAATCCACCAGTGTCATTTCATGTGTGTTATTTTCATGAACCACACCCTGTGTCATTGCATGTCAGTTCTTGTCATGAACCACATAAGGATCCACTAGTGTCATTGCATGTCTGTTCTACTCACAAAACACATAAGCATCCACCAGTGTCATTACATATCTGTTCTTTTCATATACCACACCCAGTTGCATTGCATGTGTGTTCTTCTAAAAAAACCACATGCAGTGTCATTGCATGTCTATTTTTTCATGAACCACATCCGGTGTCGTTGGATGTGTGTTCCTCTAGACAAACCACATAAGGATCCACTGGTGTCACTGCATGTCTGTTCTTTTCATGAACCACATAAGGATCCACCAGTGTCATTGCATGTGTGTTCTTCTCATGAACCACACCCAATGTCATTGCATGTCAGTTCTTTTCATGGACCACATAAGGATCCACCAGTGTCATTTCATGTCTGTTCTTCTCACAAAACAACATAAGGATCCACCGATGTCATTGCATGTCTATTCTTTTCATCAATCCTAGATAGAGTCATTGCATGTCTGTTCCTCTAGACAAACCACCTGTAGTGTTATTGCATGTCTGTTCTTTTCATGAACCATACCCAGTGTTATTGCATGTGTGTTCCTCTAGACAAACTACATAAGGATCCACCAGTGTCATTGCATGTCAGTTCTTTTCATGAACCACATAAGGATTGACAAGTGTCATTGCATGTCTATTCTTCTCACAAACCACATAAGGATCCACCGGTGTCATTGCATGTCTGTTCTTTTCATGAATCACAGCTAGAGTCATTGTATGTCTGTTCCTCTAGACAAACCACATAAGTCATTGCACTTCTGTTCTTTTCGTGAACCCCACTCGGTGTCATTGCATGTGTGTTCCTCTAGACAAACAACATAAGGATCCACCAGTGTCATTGCATGTCAGGTCTTTTCATGAACCACATAAGGATCCACAAGTGTCATTGGATGTGCGTTCTTCTCATGAACCACACGTGGATCCACCGGTGTCATTGCATGTCTATTCTTTTTATGATTCACAGCTAGAGGCATGGCATGTCTATTACTTCCATAAACCACACATGGATCCACCGGTGTCATTGCATGTCTGTTCTTTTCATGAACCACACCTAGTGTCATTGCATGTGTGTTCTTCTCACAAACCACATGCAGTGTCATTGCATGTCCGTTCTTTTCATTAACCACACCCGATGTCTTTGCATGTGTGTTCCTGTAGACAAACCACATAAGGATCCACCGATGTCACTGCATGTCTATTCTTTTCATGAACCACATAAGAATCCACCAGTGTCATTGTATGTGTGTTCTTTTCATGAACCACACCCAGTGTCATTGCATGTCAGTTCTTTGCATGAACCACATAAGGATCCACCAGTGTCATTACATGTCTGTTATTTTCATGAACCACACCCAGTGTCATTGCATGTGTGTTCTTCAAAACAAACCACATGAAGTGCAATTGCATGTCTATTCTTTTCATGAACCACACCCGGTGTTATTGCATGTGTGTTCCTCTAGACAAACCACGTAAGGATCCACCAGTGTCATTGGATGTGTGTTCTTTTCATGAACCACACCCAGTGTCATTGCATGTCAGTTCTTTTCATGAACCACATAAGGATCCACCATTGTCTTTGCGTGTCTGTTCTTCTCACAAACCACATAAGGATCCACCGGTGTCATTGCATGTCTGTTCTTTTCATGAATCACAGCTAGAGTCATTGCATGTCTGTTCCACTAGACAAACCACATAAGTCATTGCATGTCTGTTCTTTTTGTGAACCACACCCAGTGTCATTGCATGTCTGTTCCTCTAGACAAACCAGATAAGGAACCACCAGTGTCATTGCATGTCAGTTCTTTTCATGAATCACATAAGGATCCACCAGTGTCATTGGATGTGTGTTCTTCTCATGGACCACACAGGCATCCACCAGTGTCATTGCATGTCTGTTCTTTTAATGATTCGGAGCTAGAGTCATTGCATGTCTGTTACTTCCATAAACCACACATGGATCCACCGGGGTCATTGCATGTCTTTTCTTTTCATCAACCACATCCAGTGTCATTGCATTTCAATTCTTTTCATGAACCACATAAGGATCCAGCAGTGTCATTGCATGTGTGTTCTGCTCACAAACCACAAGCAGTGTCATTGCATGTCTGTTCTTTTCATGAACCACACCCGGTGTCATTGCATGTGTGTTCCACTAGACAAACCACATAAGGATCCACCGGTGTCACTGCATGCCTTTTCTTTTCATGAACCACATATGGATCCACCAGTGTCATTGCATGTTTGTTCTTCTCACAAAGCACACCCTGTGTCATTGCATGTCAGTTCTTTTCATGAACCACATAAGGATCCACTAGTGTCATTGCATGTCTGTTCTACTCACAAACCACATAAGGATCCACCATTGTCATTGCATATCTGTTCTTTTCATATACCACACCCAGTTTCATTGCATGTGTGTTCTTATAAACAAACCACATGCAATGTCATTGCATGTGTATTTTTCCATGAACCACATCCGGTGTCGTTGTATGTGTGTTCCTCTAGACAAACCACATAAGGATCCACCGGTGTCACTCATGTCTGTTCTTTTCATGAACCACATAAGGATCCACCAGTGTCATTGGATGTGTGTTCTTCTCATGAACCACACCCAATGTCATTGCATGTCAGTTATTTTCCTGAACCACTTAAGGATCCACCAGTGTCATTGCATGTCTGTTCTTCTCACAAACCACATAAGGATCCACCGATGTCATTGCATGTCTGTTCTTTTCATGAATGATAGCTAGAGTCATTCCATGTCTGTTCCTCTAGACAAACCACATAAGAAGTGTCATTGCATGTCTATTCTTCTCATGAACCACACGCAGTGTCATTGCATGTATTTTGTTTTCATGAACCACACCCGCTGTCATTGCATGTGTGTTCCTCTAGACAAACCACATAAGGATCCACCGGTGTCACTGCATGTCTGTTCTTTTCATGAACCACATAAGGATCCACCTGTGTCATTGGATGTGTGTTCTTCGCATGAAGCACACCCAGTGTCATTGCATGTCAGTTATTTTCATGAACCACATAAGGATCCACCAGTGTCATTGCATGTTTGTTCTTCCCAGAAACCACATAAGGATCCACCGGTGTCATTGCATGTCTGTTCTTTTCATGAATCACAGCTACAGTCATTGCATGTTTGTTCCTCTAGACAACCCACATGAAGTGTCATTGCATGTCTGTTCTTTTCGTGAAGGACACCCGGTGTCATTGCATGTGTGTTCCTCTAGACAAACCACATTAGGATCCACTAGTGTCATTGCTTGTCAGTTCTTTTCATGAACCACATAAGGATCCACCAGTGTCATTGCATGTGTGTTCTTTTCATGAACCACACCCAGTGTCATTGCATGTCAGTTCTTTTCATGAACCACATAAGGATCCACCAGTCTCATTGCATGTCTGTTGTTCTCACAACCCACATAAGGATCCACCAGTGTCATTGCATGTCTGTTCTTTCAATGAACCACACCCAGTGTCATTGCATGTGTATTCTTCTAAACAAACCACATGAAGTGTCATTGCATGTCGGTTCTTTTCATGAACCACACCCGGTGTCATTGCATGTGTGTTCCTCTAGACAAACCACACAAGGATCCACCGGTGTCACTGCATGTCTGTTCTTTTCATGAACCACATAAGGATCCACCTGTGTCATTGGATGTGTATTCTTCGCATGAACCACACCCAGTGTCATTGCATGTCAGTTATTTTCATGAACCACATAAGGATCCAGCAGTGTCATTGCATGTCTGTTCTTCTCAGAAACCACATAAGGATCCACCGGTGTCATTGCATGTCTGTTCTTTTCATGAATCACAGCTAGAGTCATTGCATGTCTGTTCCTCTAGACAACCCACATGCAGTGTCATTGCATGTCTGTTCTTTTCGTGAAGCACACCCGGTGTCATTGCAAGTGTGTTCCTCTAGACAAACCACATTAGGATCCACCAGTGTCATTGCTTGTCAGTACTTTTCATGAACCACAAAAGGATCCACCAGTGTCATAGGATGTGTGTTCTTCTCATGAACCACACATGGATCTACCAGTACCATTACATGTATGTTCTTTTCATGATTCAAAGCTAGAGTCATTGCATGTGTGGTACTTCCATAAACCACACATGGATCCACCGGTGTCATTGCTTGTATGTTCTTTCCATGAACCACACCCAGTGTCATTGCATGTGGTTTCTTTTCATGAACCACATAAGGATCCACCAGTGTCATTGCATGTCCGTTCTTCTCATGAACCACATGAAGTGTCATTGCATGTATGTTCTTTTCATGAACCACACCCGATGTCATTGCATGTGTGTTCCTCTATACAAACCACATAAGGATCCACCGGTGTCACTGGATGTATGTTCTTTTCATGAACCACATAAGGATCCACCAGTGTCATTGCATGTGTGTTCTTTTCATGAACCACACCCAGTGTCATCGCATGTTAGTTCTTTTCATGAACCACATAAGGATCCACCAGTGTGATTGCATGTCTGTTCTTATCAGAAAAAACATATGGATCCACCATTGTCATTCCATGTCTGTTCTTTTCATGAACCACACCCAGTGTCATTGCATGTGTGTTCTTATAAACAAACCACATGCAGTGTCATTGCATGTCTGTTCTTTTCATGAACCACACCCGGTGTCATTGAATGTATGTTCCTCTAGACAAACAACTTAAGCATTCACCGGTGTCACTCCATGTCTGTTCTTTTCATGAACCACATAAGGATCCACCAGTGTCATTGGATGTGTGTTCTTCTCATGAACCACACCCAGTGTCATTGCATGTCAGTTCTTTTCATGAACCACATCAGGATCCACTAGTGTCATTGCATGTCTGTTCTTGTCACAAACCACATACGGATCCACCGGTGTCATTGCATGTATATTCTTTTCATGAATCACCGCTAGAGTCATTGCATTTATGTTCCTCTAGACAAACCACATAAGTCATTGTATGTATGTTCTTTTCATGAACCACACCCGGTGTCATTGCATGTGTGTTCCTCTAGACAAACCACATAAGGATCCACCAGTGTTATTGCATGTCAGTTCTTTTCCTGAACCACATAAGGATCCACTAGTGTCATTGGATGTGTGTTCTTCTCATGAACCACACATAGGTCCACCGGTGTCATTGCATGTTTGTTCTTTTCATGATTCACAACTAGAGTCATTGCATGTCTATTCTTTTCATGAACCACATAAGGATCCACCGGTGTCATTGGATGTGTGTTCTTCTCATGAACCACACCCAGTGTCATTGCATGTCAGTTCTTTTCATGAACCACATAAGGATCCACCAGTTTCATTGCATGTCTGTTCTTCTCATGAACCACATAAGGACCCACCGGTGTCATTGCATGTCTGTTCTTTTCATGAATCACAGCTAGAGTCATTTCATGTTTGTTCCTCTAGACAAACCACATAAGTCATTGCATGTCTGTTCTTTTCGTGAACCACACCCGGTGTCATTACATGTGTGTTCCTCAAGACAAACCACATAAGGATCCACCAGTGTCATTGCATGTCAGTTATTTTCCTCAACCACATAAGGATCCACCTGTGTTATTGGATGTTTGTTCTTCTCATGAACCACACATGGATCCACCAGTGTTAGTGCATGTCTAATCTTCCATAAACCACACATTGATCCACCGGTGTCATTGCATGTCTGTTCTTTTCATGAACCACACCCAGTGTCATTGCAAGTGAGTTCTTTTCATGAAGCACAAAAGGATCCACCAGTGTCATTGCATGTATGTTCTTCTCATGAACCCCATGCAGTGTCATTGCATGTGTGTTCTTTCCATGAACCACACCCGGTGTCATTGCATGCGTGTTCCTCTAGACAAACCACATAAGGATCCACCGCTGTCACTGCATGTCTGTTCTTTTCATGAGCCACACCCGGTGTCATTGCATGTGTGTTCCTCTAGAGAAACCACATAAGGATCCACCAGTGTTATTGCATGTCAGTTCTTTTCATGAACCACATAAGGATCCACCAGTGTCATTGGATGTGTGTTCTTCTCATGAACCACACATGGGTCCACCGGTGTCATTGCATGTTTGTTCTTTTCATGATTCACAGCTAGAGTCATTGCATGTCTATTCTTTTCATGAACCACATAAGGTTCCACCGGTGTCATTGGATGTGTGTTCTTCTCATGAACCACACCCAGTGTCATTGTATGTCTGTTCTTTTCATGAATCACATAAGGATCCACCAGTTTCATTGCATGTCTGTTCTTCTCATGAACCACATAAGGATCCACCGGTGTCATTGCATGTCTGTTCTTTTCATGAATCACAGCTAGAGTCATTTCATGTTTGTTCCTCTAGACAAACCACATAAGTCATTGCATGTCTGTTCTTTTCGTGAACCACACCCGGTGTCATTACATGTGTGTTCCTCAAGACAAACCACATAAGGATCCACCAGTGTCATTTCATGTCAGTTATTTTCATCAACCACATAAGGATCCACCTGTGTTATTGGATGTTTGTTTTCTCATGAACCACACATGGATCCACCAGTGTTAGTGCATGTCTAATCTTCCATAAACCACACATGGATCCATCGGTGTCATTGCATGTTTGTTCTTTTCATGAACCACACCCAGTGTCATTGCATGTGAGTTCTTTTCATGAACCACAAAAGGATCCACCAGTGTCATTGCATGTATGTTCTTCTCATGAACCACATGCAGTGTCATTGCATGTGTGTTCTTTCCATGAACCACACCCGGTGTCATTGCATGTGTGTTCCTCTAGACAAACCACATAAGGATCCACCAGTGTCACTGCATGTCTGTTCTTTTCATGAACCAGATAAGGATCCACCTGTGTCATTGGATGTGTGTTCTTTTGATCAACCACACCTAGTGTCATTGCATGTCAGTTCTTTTCATGAACCACATAAGGATCCACCAGTGTCATTGCATGTCTGTTCTTCTCACAAACCACATAAGGATCCACAAGTGTCATTGCATGTCTATTATTTTTATGAATCACAGCTAGAGTCATTGCATGTATGTTCCTCTAGACAAATCACATAAGTTATTGCATGTCTGTTATTTTCATGAACCGCACCTGGTGTCATTGCATGTGTGTTCCTATAGACAAACCACATAAGGATCCACCAGTGTCATTGCATGTCAGTTATTTTCATGAAACATATAAGGATCCACAAGTGTCATTGCATGTCTGTTCTTTTCATGATTCATAGCTAGAGTCATTGCATGTTTGTTACTTCCATAAACCACATGTAACATCCGAAATTTCTGCAACCCTGATTAGTTGTCCAGAATGCAAAAATGAGGGGGAACAAAAACTTTTTCGTGTTGAATGCTGAAGTGTTTGCTTGTTGTTTGGATATGCTTATGCATAAGAATGTGTATTAGATGATATACTCCTTACGTTAAACCCAGTTGACAAAAGCTACTTCCCAAAATAGTCTTGGCTTAACTTCCATATTCTCAAATGTTCTGGTATTTCAAAACATGAGCCAAGATGCTTATGCAACCAAAAATACTTTAGTAGCTTCTATTGACAAAACTATGGAGAGCTATATAACATAATCTCCTTATGTTTTAAAGACAAAACCTTCTACTATTCTCACGTCTAGATTCAACAAAACCCCTTTTGTGAAGCATTTTAATTCTACTCTTGGTATAGATACCAAGGACTCTCATCCTATTCAAAATCCAACCTTTTCTAAATCCCTCAACCTTAGCTCAATCTAGGCTTGATGGTAACCCAGTAGTAGATTTACTAGTGTATAAGATGAGTTTCCTTGATCTGCTGTCTGATGAAATTCCTTGATCTGCTAGATTGCTTAGAAGTAGTATGAGATACTCTAGGGGCTCATCAGTAGGATCAAGAGGTCTCCAAATCACCACACCCTTAGAAAGAATACAATCTGGATCTGATCTCTAGCCACTAGGTGATCCTCTAAAACCCCTAACTAGATCAACTCCGAAGTGATCCCTCCTAGAAGCTTCCAAGTAAATGAAAACCAATATCAAGCAAGGATACTTTCTACTCAATCTAAACTTCAACATAAACCATTTGATGATGCCTAGGTACCTTGCCACCCAACAAAAACATCCTCTACTCAAGTCTGGAAATCTGTTTCCAACATCACCCTTTTGAATGCCTCCTTTTCCCAACCCTTGTGCATTATTGGAAATGCACTTGACCCATCTTGTTAACCATCCTAAGTAATACCAAAGGCCACTTTTTACCTTGGTTATATCACCCTTCAACCCACTAGTTCTTGATGGTTTTGCAGGCAAGAAAATAACTCTTCCTACAAATCTAGTCATCACGCCAACTTTGCTAGAAGCTCCCACCACCATCAAACCTTCTATGGACCAACTCTTTGCATGGTTTTCTTCTACTAATATAAGTCTATCAACATCTACTTAACTTGATCCAAGTGGATCATTGGGCTGTTTAAACCAACAAGATTTTGAGGGCTAGTTGATAATCTGCTTTGGTAGGCTTATTTTATTCAAAGTTTGAAAGCCTGTCTTGGTCAGGTCAAACCAGATCAAGCTCAAACCTATGTACCATGTTGATCTACATCACTTGGTCTATCCATCCATATATCCCATGCCCCAAGGGGAGCTCCGAGCTCCAAGATCTAGCATGGTTTTGATGGCATGAAATTAACCTCACCCTAGATCCTTAATCTAGGGTATTCCACCAAAATCAACTTGGATTCTCCAATCCCAAGGTTGCAAATGCTTGCTACACCTTGTCTACATCATCCACCTTGGGCATCAAGATTTATCAACAATTATCCATAATTATTATGGACCAAAACCACTTAATTCACTTAATAGGCAAAATCTCCAAAACTCCTCCCCTAAAGGAAAGTTTGATTTTTGCCAAAACACTTCCTCAACTTCTGGCTCAATTGAGTACTATAAAGCATACCCTATCATCCTACTTCAGAAATAAATATTTTTGAGATCCTTTATTATTTCTTTTTGCCTATTTTCTTAAATGGCAGATTTGGAATAATAATTGTTTTAACTACTTTTAAGCCTCAATAAATCTTGGGAAAATTCCCCTAAGTGTGTATTCACATTTGGAATCATCCCACATAAAAAAATCCACTTGTCCAATGTAACTTTATCAAATGATCCTCTAGATACTAATTCTGTAGTTTTTGAATAAATAGATTTATGTGGACTTTAAATCTTTAGAAAAATCCCAAATAAATCCTGGAGGTGTATCTTGACCTCACCCAACTACCAGTACCATCTGTCCCACCTTGTTCATTTCAAATTATCAAACTTCCTTCACAAGCCTCATTTCAATCAAATGTGGCAAACTAAGTAATTAGTGGCCTAAACCAAATTAAAATCATGACCAAGGCTCACCCCCACTCACCACAGCCAACACCATCTCATCTGGCCGTGATTACTGCAGCTGATCACTGTAGCATGCTTGTCCACTAGTGCTTGAACACTAGTGCTTAGCCTCATATGAGTGCCTTGCCTTGAGAACTTCCCTTCCCCTTGGAGCTGGGGCACACTGCTCTCTCTCTGACCTCAGCCCACACCAGAAACCACTCCCACGCCGACAGCAACCTCCTCTGGTTTCCACCTCCATCCATGCCCTCTCCATGGAATAAGTCCACTCTAGACCACTCCCTCTTTGGTTAAAAAGGCCAGAGGCTCTCACCCCTGCCCATGCTTCCTCATTTGCCTCCTATCCCTCTACCTCACCTCCACCGAGCACCACTCCCCCTCTACTGCTTTGCCCTGCCCGTGGGAGAAGAACAATGGCCTCTCGGCCATCGACAAAAGAGGGGAAAGGTCTCCTCTCCCTTGTTCATCTCCCTATGCATGTCATAGTAGGATGATCTACTCCTCCTCTTTATGACAGTCCCTTTATTTTTGCCCAGGACCCCCTCTACCGGCCACACCCGCGAGCTCCAGCGAGACCACCATTGGCCACCACGCGCGAGCTCCTTACGGGTGCCGAAACCGCTGCTGCTACCCCTCGTTCGGCCTCCTGTGTCGCGTCGCGCCCGTTTGACTCCTCCTCTGCATCGCACATGCATCCCCGGGGCTGCTCCGACGAGCTCCGGCTAGCCCCGTTCGGGCGTCGTCACGCGAACCATCCCCCTTCGCTGAGCCCAGCCCTGCCGCACATCGCCGGAATCGCCACCATGCTCCGCGTTACCCCAGCTCCTCCGCGTCGCCCCTACGCCCTCTGGTAAGCTGTCCCTCTCCCCGTAACCACCTAGGGTTTCTGCCGCTATCGTCCGTAGATAGACAAGGAAGACGACCGACGGGTGTCGATCTCAACTAAATCGGGCGGCCCCCGAGCACCCGATACCCCTTCGCCCCTCCACCCGCTGATGCCTGGGCCATGTTGCCAGGGATTTGAATCCCACCCCACCCGGGTCGGCAGAAAATGGGCCGGCCCAGCACTGTACTCCCGCGGTCCAGTCAGATCCGGCCCAGTATCTCTGTCCTGCTCTTTTATTAAATCCAAATCCAGTTTCTACAAAATACCCCCTTGGATTAAATAGTTTTGAAAATGGAAACCAGTTCCAATTTCCTAGATCAAAAATTCCTAGAGGTACTGAAGGTTTACTCTATCATGCAGAGCCAGCCCCTTGCCAAAAAAGAGTTTTAATTATTTGCTGGCATTTAATCTGCCAAAGAGTATAATTTACACTAGATAAATTCCCCAGGAAGTTGTACATATCCAATTGAGATGAATCAAAATTCCCCTAGAAGGTAAATTCCATACCAATCAATCAGCATAGGTCTCATGTCAAGGTGAACTCTAGTCTTCCTAGAGCAAAAATTATAAAAACAGAGACTTTCTGCCTTTACAAAATTTCCCTAGGCCAAATCATGAGTCCAATTGACCCAATTCCAAATCCCAGTGATGTGGTACCCTAGGGCCTATCCAAATCCAGGAGCTCATGATTTATTGAGTCTTGTATATTTTTCTGTGAATTAAACTATTTTGTGCATGGTTTATTCACCTATTAATTCACTACAGTAGTTCTGCTAATCCAAAAATGTTGATTCCCATTCCTACAGAATGGTATTGGAAGTACCTACCCTGTGTCCTTGGAATCAAATCAAAATCTACTGTAGATTTAATCTGGTGAAAAAGACAAAGTGCCTATAGAGCTGCCTTTGGGAATTTCCTGAGGGCATTCTGGTAATTATTTTGGAGTGATTCGAACTCTCAATGAACAAGTACATCAATACCTACCTAAACCTCGAAGGAAATAATTTTTGGAGCACCAGAATCTTTCTGGTGATTTATTTCCTAAAGCTAGAGTATTATTTCACTATGAAAATCACTATAAATCTTTTGTAAGTGATAAAGTAGTGAAACCACTTTTGTTGGCTTCACTTTATCAACTCCTATCTGTTGGTATCATTTTTACACAATGGTATCATACAGAATATGGTCTTGTCCAAAAATCGATCTCTTAGGTAGTTTATCGACTATAAATCCTAAGGGGTATTCATCCCTGCTTCCAAGCCAATCTCAATCTCCTATTTCCAATCCTCTCACAAAACCATCTGAGTCTCAATCTGGTATTATTCAAGTGCTTGCTGTATGTATTGTTGCTTGTATGCCTTGTATTGATTGTGGCTTGGTTTGCTTGCATGTGCCGTAGTGACGATGATAGTTGCGATGAACTCGGAGAGTAGAAGAAGTGGTATTTATTATTGGTATGGGTATTCTTTGTTTTCTAAAGAAGAAGTCCAGGGACAATTATGCCATATTGCTGATCCTCAGGCAAGCCACCTTCTTGCTCATAAGCCTTGTCCTACTATTTTACTTATGCATGTTTTATCTTCGGTTTATTAGAAATTGCATTGTTTTGCTATATATTGAAGTATATATTTATGGTAGTGGTTTGGCTCCTCCAAACCCTTTCCCAATGGTACTACTAAGTACAAACCTCTTGATGATACCTATTTGCCCGTAGTGGAATAGATGGTGTATTACACCATACCCCTTTGGAGACCCCCGATTTAGCCGAAGCAAAGCTAGAGGATGGGAAGACCACGGAAAAAGTTTTACCAAATGTTTTCTGTTAAAACCTTGGTGAGGTGGGACCTCCCCAAGAGATGGGTTCTGATAAAACCTTGGTGAGGTGGGGGCCTCCCAAGAGACGTTGAGAAAGACAGAGGTTTTGTTTTACAAAAAGGCTGGAGGAAAACCGGAGGAAAAAGGTTTACGAAAACGCACCTGGTTCTCTGCATGTTTTGCTAGAATAATTAACCCTGTGCAACCACATTACTCTGGAATGGGACAGGGCTGGATTTGATGTTTGCCTGTTCTGGTATAAGCTGCCTCGCAACTACTACAGGGGATCGGGGATCCCTAGAGGGTGGGCCTTCTCCGATAAAGGTGGGACCTGGAGAAGGAACGAAGGCTCGGCAGGCCTCCACGCGTTACTATGGGCCCCTCATTGAAAGCGCACACTCTTGAGGAGTGGAAAAAGCGCTCCGGTTGGTCCTCACTCGACGTCCCGGTTTTGAGGGGATTAACACCCATAAGGTAGGCACTTATATTGGAGTGGGCATCCGGAGAGTCATTGCATGTTTGTTACTTCCATAAACCACACATGGATCCACCGATGTCATTGCATGTCTGTTCTTTTCATGAACCACACCCAGTGTCATTGCATGTCAGTTCTTTTCATGAACCACATAAGGATCCACCAGTGTCATTGGATGTGTGTTCTTCTCATGAACCACACCCAGTGTCATTACATGTTAGTTCTTTTCACGAACCACATAAGGATCCACCAGTGTCATTGCATGTCTGTTCTTCTCACAAACCACATAAGGATCCACCGGTGTCATTGCATGTCTCTTCTTTTCATGAATCATAGCTAGAGTCATTGCATGTATTTTTCTCTAGACAAACCACATAAGTTATTGTATGTCTATTCTTTTCAACAACCACACCTAGTGTCATTGCGTGTGTGTTCCTCTAGACAAACCACATAAGGATCCACCAGTGTCATTGCATGTCAGTTCTTTTCATGAACCACATATGGATCCACCAGTGTCATTGGTTGTGTGTTCTTCTCATGAACCACACATGGATCCACCGGTGTCATTGCATGTCTGTTCTTTTCATGATTCACAGCTAGTGTCATTGCATGTCTATTAATTCCATAAACCACACATGGATCCACCGGTGTGTAATTGCATGTTTGTTCTTTTCATGAAGCACACCCAATGTCATAGCATGTGAGTTCTTTTCATGAACCACATAAGGATCCACTAGTGTCATTGCATGTCTATTCTTCTCATGAACCACATGTAGTGTCATTGCATGTCTGTTCTTTTCATGAACCACACCCGGTGTCATTGCATGTGTGTTCCTCTAGACAAGCCACATAAGGATCCACCAATGTCATTGCATGTCAGTTCTTTTCATGAACCATATAAGAATCCACCAGTGTCATTGGATGTCTGTTCTTCTCATGAACCACACATGGATCCACCGGTCTCATTGCATGTCTGTTCTTGTCATGATGCATAGCTCGAGTCATTGCATGTCTGTTATTTCCATAAACCACACATGGATCCACCGGTGTCATTGCATGTCTGCTCTTTTCATGAACCACACCTAGTGTCATTGCATGTCAGTTCTTTTCATGAACCACATAAGGATCCACCAGTGTCATTGGATGTGTGTTCTTCTCATGAACCACACACATTGTCATTGCATGTCAGTTATTTTCACGAACCACATAAGGATCCACCAGTGTCATTGCATGTCTGTTCTTCTCACAAACCACATAAGGATCCACCGGTGTCATTGCATGTCTGTTCTTTTCATGAATCATAGCTAGTGTATTTGCATGTCTGTTCCTCTAGACAAACCACATAAGTCATTGTATGTCTGTTCTTTTCATGAACCACACCCGGTGTCATTGCATGCGTGTTCCTCTAGAGAAACCACATAAGGATCCACCAGTGTCATGGCATGTAAGTTCTTTTCATGAACCACGTAAGGATCCACCGGTGTCATTGGATGTGTGTTCTTCTCATGAACCGCACATGGATCCACCGGTGTGATTGCATGTCTGTTCTTTTCATGATTCACAGCTAGAGTCATTGCGTGTATGTTACTTCCATAAACCACACATGGATCCGCCGGTGTCATTGCATGTCTGTTCTTTTCATGAACCACACCCAGTGTCATTGCATGTGAGTTCTTTTCCTGAACCACATAAGGATCCACCAATGTCATTGCATGTCTGTTCTTTTCACAAACCACACATGGATCCACGGGTGTCATTGCATGTCTGTTCTTTTCATGATTCACAGCTATAGTCATTGCATGTCTGTTCCTCTAAACAAACCACACATGGATCCACCAGTGTCATTGCATGTCTGTTCTTTTCATGAACCACACCCAGTTTCATTGCATGTCAGTTATTTTCATGGACCACATAAGGATCCAGCAGTGTGATTACAGGTGTTTTCTTCTAAACAAACGACATGTAGTGTCATTGCATGTATGTTCTTTTCATGAACCACACCCGGTGTCATTGCATGTGTGTTCCTCTAGAGAAACCACATGAGGATCCACCGGTGTCACTGCTAGAGTCATTGCATGTCTGTTACTTCCATAAACCACATATGGATCCACCTAGTGTGATTGCATGTCTGTTCTTTTCACAAACCACACATGGATACACCAGTGTCATTGCATGGGTGGCCGTTAGACCGAGTCTTCTACAAGGCACGCCCTAACACAGTTGTTCTGCTTGACGATTGTTACATACCGTTCGATCGGGGCGCTTGGACGATTGGAATGGTATTCATGAGAGCTATCCGCGAGTAGGCTGTTCTACGGCATGATTGGTCACGCTTGCTCTGGACAAACTGGCAACACCGGGCGCTCCCCTGTTGCGAGTGTCACGTCTCACGAGTTTAGTGGGCCACATCCTAGTGTCACGTCCCCATTACTTCTCTTCCTCCCCGTACTTCTCTTCCTTCCCCTTGAAGCCACTTTCCCCACTTCAGTCCCATCCTGCCATAGCCGCAAGCCGACGGGGCCTCCATCCCAATCCCCTCTCCGGTAGCCACCGCCTCTTGTCTCGCCATGGGTTCAAGGGGAGACGGCAAGGAAACGCATCACGACGAGAGGGACGGTGATTTCGATGTGACTCATCTCATCTCTATTTCTATCATCTGTGGCCAGTTATCTATTTTTTGAGCTAGATCTAATATGTTTACTCATGCGCGTATGATGTGTTAGGCCAACCAGGTGATGTATGACTCTGACTATCACGGTTTAGCGGATGAAGACAGTCCTCTACTATGTAAACATGGATATGTGTCCGCTAAATTTGTAGCATTCGAATAACGAAACGTAGGCAGGAGGTTTCTACGGTTTAAGGACATCGTGCAATGATGCAAGGCGGAAGTTGCGGTGTTGTCAAATGGGTAGATCCAGAGTGGCCGCAATCGATGCAGAAAATGATGGACAAACTATGGGAAATGACTGTTGAGTTGAAATAATCCATATTTAGCTCACTTCCCGACAGTGTTGAGATGAAGCTATGGGAACCAGTTGACACGACCAAGCATAAGCGAGATCGCAGGTGGGTGCAAGACAATGTTAGCAAAGTCGAGAAGGAGAGGTACGCTGTGTTGGCCCTAAAGGCTAAAGCAGAGCAAGAAGTGACTCAAGCAAGGAATGATCTCCACCAGGCCAAAGTCCTGCAGTTCACTACTACGAGTATTGACAAGTGCATGAGGAAAAATGCAGAGAAACAATTGAAGCTGTGCAAGGAAGATGCTAAAAGGAAAGAGCAGACGATTCGATCCTTGCTCTCGCAGGAAGATGCGCATCAGGCTAAGATTAGGAAGATCAAAGAGATGTGTGACAACTAGTTCTATTTAGATTAAGCTCCATGTCTTTTTAAGTTGTAATAGTTGTACTTGTTGACCTAGCGGTCTGAACTATTGGTCCCGGAGTCCCGGGAGGAAAAAATTGTTCTCCCGTTAGTCTGACCCAGCATTACTTCTTCTGTCTGACCAATGCCCCTTGGATATTCCGCCCGTCGCTTCATCGTCCCCATGTACAAATAGGAGGCGCCACATTGCGTCACTTCGTCGTCCTCTCCAATCTCCAATGCTTCGTCGCTTCGTCATCCATCCCCTCGCTCCCTCTCCAATCTCCACCGTGCCATCATGGAGATGCCCGATCTGAACATCTACGAGGCGGTGATGTTCGCGAACTTCGACATCCTCGCGCCACCAGCCGCGACGGCTCTGCTCCCTAGACGAGCCGAGATGGAGAGCGAAATCACGGCGCGCCGCCGCCAGATGCCTACGTGGAAGAGGGCGCTGCCCCGGTACACGGCGGCCAGCCCGTACCGGCCGGCGCTATTCAAGAAGGAACGGAAGGCCAAGATTAGCAACCGCATCGTTGACGGGAGCGTGGTGCATTAGGATCTCCGCAATCGAGAAGGGAAGGAGAGGTTACGGTCCGTCCCTGGACAGACCAAGTACACCGTCATCGCCGCCGCTCGCCACGAAGAGGTGCTCTGTCTTGCAAACAATGCGGACATCGTGGAGGTTCAGTCCGACAATGACGAGGAAGCCAGCGGCTCGGAGGACAGTGGCAGCGGAAGTGAAATTGTTGACTAGTGGTTGAATTCATGTAGGATGTGAAATCGCACATTTGTTTAGAAGAATTTGTGCTTGAAGTAATGAAATGCCTCGATTTAGATCTCAGTCTCGATTAATTTGTGGAAGAATTTGTGATTTAGATCAATTTCTACCTTGATTTAGATCTCTGTCCCAGATTGGGAACGTGACCGTGTACCAAAGACACCTTTTCTACTAGTGTATTCTGACATTTGTGGTTTGTTTAAACGTAATCTACGTGGATTGTGCCGCATGCAAATGGCACAACCACAATTTATAAAGTGGAAGCATGTGCACCCGATTACTGGAGATCCGGGAGCTTCGCCAGATGTAGGGGATGTAGGAGCAGAGAGGCGGTGAGATAGACGGGCTCAAGATTAGGCCAGAAAGTGGTACCGATTTCCTCCTCATCTGGGAATTATCGGTGAGAACATTGTTGTTTATGTTGCCATGTCGTTGTGCAGCATCTAAAATAATTTGCTGCTTCGTGGAGTGTGGCAGCTTAAATAATTTATTTCTGTGCCACTTACACTCCGTCGTATTTGGAGACCTCCTGCCAATCAACAATCGTGGAACCTGTGGATCCTTGTTTTCATATAGAAGTGGCACAATCACAATTTCGGATTCAACTACTGACTCGGGCGTTTCCAAACCCTAAGTTGCGGTACATTTTACTCAGAGAACATGGGTAGATTGTTTCGCCAAGCAACATGCCACACACAGAGCTCCAGAATTTAACAGAATTACATATATATGTTCAAGTTCAACACATTACTATGCATCTTCATTGCCAGTAGCCTTCTTCCGCAGCCTGGGTTCCAAGCCTTCACGTCCACTGGCTTCTTCATTTCCTGCTTTCTTCCTCTTCCTCGGTGCCAATTTTCTTAGCTTCACGTACTCTGTATCGCCGGGACAATGGGCACCAGAATCGTGTCCAGCATCATCTTTCCACTCGTTTTTAATTTCTTTGGGCAGCAAAATGACATCTTTCCACTCGTTTTTAATTTCTTCAGGCAGCAAAATGACTGACCCGACACTCATGTTTCTAACCTTGCGGCGCTTCCTATCAAATAAACAAGACTGTTGCATAACTGCCCAATATCTACAGAGTAAATAAAACAAAATTTACAATTCAGCACAAACATGCGAACCCCAAGCGACCTTTGCTTACCAGGAGCTAATTGGGTTCGAGCAACCACTCTGTCCAAGAATAGAAGGGCGACTCCCAGTTGCAGCAGCTTCCACATCCAGTACATCACATTTCAGGTCAAACATCGCAAGCGAAGCATACCTTTTCATCTACCCAATTAGCTGACTGTCACACGTTATAGGAACCATGATGCCACGTTCATCCATGAAGCTGAACTTTGTTGTCTGCTTCGGCCATAATTCAACATGATTACGCAGAGCAGCAACCCTACCAGATATAGTGCAGATCTGCGCAGGCGCTTCTTCCATCGTGAAACAATGTCTTCCATACCACTTGCCCTTAGAGTCGTACCTGTAGAGGACTTCCATAACCAGGTAAGGGGGGTCCGTGCAGATCCCACTTGACAGAAAACTGTGGATAAAATATCTTTGTCAGTGTTGGGCTAACAAAAAAATTGAGGTTCAGTTGCCAGCTAGCAGTTATAATTAGTCCGAATAGCAAAGAGAAGGGTAGCTCACCCGCTTGTAGCTAGAACTTCTTCCTTGATAGTAGGATCTTCCATCCTCCGAACTTCTCGGCTCATCAGCGGAAGAGGCAGGCTAGAGCCTCGCAACGGCGGCTACGGCATGCGCCATTGGAGCTCGGGACCAACGACTAGGCGCAGCAACTGGGCGCAGCAACTTGGCCCCGGAAGTCAAATGTCCGAAGGGATTGTCCTGCCTAGATGGTGGATTCCGACGCTACCGGTTCTAGGGGAAAGCTGGGAATGGATTTGTGAAATTGGTCAACGCATCCAATCCACTTAGCTGCTCGATTTTCCTAAGAGGTTGCCGCGTTGGCGCCCACGTGATGGACTGATGACCGACATGAGGGTCCTGACCGTCAACTTCATGGGGCGGTTTAACGGAATGTTTGAATTTGGTAGGGGTGAGATGAATTTGCCTCGAAATGGCCCCTCTCAGTAGTTGATAGCCCAACTTTTTGAAATGCGGTAATTTCAGGCATCTTAGGTACCGCCATGCGCTGGCCTGCGAACTTTGGTACCACAGACGAATAGGCCCAAGTTTATGATGGTGCATGTCACCTCAAAAATTATTCTTTCTTTTTATCACTTTCCGACTCGAGGATGAGCAGGAGCTAAGTTTGGGGATGTTGATATGTTGCTAATATATCTATAATTTTTTATGTTCCATGCTTGGTTTTTATCTACTTTCTTATGTTTTGTTCCAACTTTGGAGTACTTTCTATACACTTTTTTGGACTAACCTATTAACAAGATGCCACAGTGCGAGCTGCCTGTTTTCTACTATTTTTGGTTCTAGGAAAGTCAGAAAATGAATATTCTCGGAATTGGACGGCACAAAAGCCAAAGTCAGTTTTTCACTAAGGGGGACACGGAGCCAGAATACAAGAAGGAGAGGGGCCACGGGGCGGCCACACCACCTGGCCGCTCGACCAGGCCTGGCCCGCACCAGGGGGTGGTGCGGCCACCCAGGGCACCCCCTCAGCGTCCCCTTCCGACTATAACATGCCTCCGATACAGAAACCCTAAGCACCCGATCAAAATTCCACGAAAGAGTCTGTAGCTGCCGTCGTCTCCATTCCAAGATCGGGACGGATCTGAAGCTCTTCCCGGCACCCTGCCGGAGAGGGGAATTCACCCTGGAGGCCTTCTTCATCACCATGCAAGCCTCCGTTGTGATGTGTGAGTAGTTCATCCTTGGACTACGGGTCCATTTAGTAGCTAGATGGCTGGTTCTTCTCCTTTGTGCTATCATGTTTAGATCTTGTGAGCTCCGTTCATGATCAAGATCATGTATTTGTAATCCTACATGTTGTGTTTGCGGGGATCCGATGGATATTGAGATGCTATTTCAGATTGATTATTGATTCTATCATGTCTTTGTTATTTTTGATCTTGCATTCATTCCGTTGTTAGTAGCTATATTGGCCAAGTAGATGCTAGCAACTCCAAGGGTTAGTATTTATGCTCGATATTGGGTTCATGCCTCTAGTAATCTAGGGAAATGACAGAAATCTCTAAGGTACTTGATGTGTTGTTGCTTCTAGGGCGAAAACAACAATCCTTTGTTCATAGAACAATCGTATTGTTTACTTTACACGCAATGCGTAACGCAATTATCTGTTGCTTGCAACTTAATAATGGAGGGGGTTCGGATGATAACCTGAAGGTGGATTAGTAGTCATAGATGCAGTTGGATTACAGTCTATGTATAATGTTGTAATGCCCAATAAAATCTCAAAGGAGTCAAGATGATTAGTATATGCATGTATGCTTTCTCGATATTTGTCAATTGCCCCGTTGTAATTTGTTCAGCCAACATGTTATCTATCTTAAGGAGAACCACCACTAGTGAACTATGGACCCGGTCCATTCTTTTACATCAATATACAACTGTTTACTTTCTGCAAGATATTACTTTCTTCCACACAATACATTTAATCCTTTGTTTTCAGCAAAACCGGTGAGATTGACAACCTCACTGTAAGTTGGGGGCAAAGTTCTATGGTTGTGTTGTGCAGGATTCCAAGTTGACAAAAACACCTTGGAGGTGTTTCCTTGCTCCTACTGGTTTGATAACCTTGGTTGCATAACTGAGGGAAACTTACTACTGTGCTCATCACACCTTCCTCTTGGGGTTCACGAACGAGCTCGTTAGTACATGAGTCAGCACTTCCACGTGCTCTTGTTCTGTGAGGTGGGCCAGTCAAGATCATATCTTTTTGGACACGTACCCGTTACCTTTGGAGGAGGATCCTCCGTGGGAGGAGAGCCTAGCTCGCCGAAGGCTTGATTCGTCTGCCGCATCTTTATGTGCCTCGAGTTGCGCGATTGCATGTAGCTGGCGTCTATATTCCTCCTTCAGCAGCCAATGGTAGCCCATCAGCATGTCCTGTGGGGAGTTGAGGGGCAGAGGATTGCCCCGTAGAGCTTCTCGACACCGGGCCCACTTGTTGTCGTTGAGCCTGATCACTACAAGCTCACTAGTGTTATCATTTACTATGGTCGGTGGTTCCCGTCCTGCGCCATTGTTGATGGCGCGCCATTGCCACCGTTGGTGGGGCCGCCATTAGGTATGTCGCCGTTGGGTGCGCCGCCATTGTGTATGCCACCCTTGGGTGGCCCAGTGCCAGATCCGGTGCCGGTGTTTGCGCGATTGGCGGTCGTATCACCCATGTTGATGACGACGCACATGAAGTGGTTGGGGAAGCTGCTGCTCCCATAACTTTCAGATCCGGAGCCGTAGGCTCCATCTTTTGTGGCTAGATCACCCAGATCGGACCCATGAATGCTGTCACTGTCCGTACTCCAAGCTATTGCCGAGGCGTTGAGCTCGCTGAGGGTGCCGATCGGTGGAGGGAACCATGATGCTAGAGCAACCACGGGTGTTGTCGACTGGTCAGGCATGTGAAGCATGCCCAATTGGCCAACCTGGAAGCGGAAGCTCCCGATCGCCAGGCTGATCCCATCACCCACGGACTCGAAATTCGGGCAAGTGGTCCGCGTGTAGATGGTGAAGTAAAAAGTGCCAAAGAACTGGCGAATCTCCGCTATTGTCGAGTGGTAGATTGCGGTTGATGGGGCCAAAGAAACCGCAACATCAGCACTCCCAATTCCCACAAACGGCGCCAATTGACGAGGGTTTAACTCGTCAATGCCCATTGTTATGGACTTGGGTTTTGGAGAAGGAGGGAGCACTGGAGGCATCTGTCGGCTAGCAAACAAGCACACAGGGACGCAAGGTTTACCCAGATTTAGGCCTCGTAGAGGTCCCTACTCCTGCTTGTCTACTCTTAGAATTAACGAAGGAATCAAAGATTACAGGGGCGCGCAGATGCAATCTGGCAAGAGTTGTGGAAACTAGGGTTGTGATTGTCCTCCTCGCCGCGCCCTCCTATCCTTTATATAGATAGGCTAGGTCTCGGGTAGCAGGTCGAGTCAGTTACAGATTACGGTTTTCCCTTTGAACTTTCTATCTTAAGCTTCTTCTTGTCTCGCAAGCAATAGAGAGTCTATGGGCCACTCGAATCCTTCATTGGGCCTTTGCAACACCGTGGGATTCTGCCATATCTGGACCGTGTATACCAAACTCGAGTACCTATAGGGTATAACCATGTCAGTGGTAGACAAAATACTTTGGACATATTCTTTGTCTAAGTATACTGGTGAGTTGTATGTGTAGCCGGCTTGTTGCCGCTGCTATGGAACTTGCATGGGCCATCAAGCGTCGACTCGATGGTGTCCTCGGGCTTCTGTCTCCGGCCACCACCTGTAGCCGGATCCTCCTAGACGGCTGCCACCTGCCTAGAACCGTATTGGTTATCCGGCTGGTCGTCCTTCCTCTTGCCATGGCGGTTATTATGCCGCCTGGAGTTGTGGTTGTTTCCCTCTAGCCGACGCATGTCCATGGTGACTTCCACGATGATCTTCCCTTGGTCATCCAGCCGGACGGATCTTTTCATCGCTGCCTCCGTGGTGGCGTACTTGTCTGCAATCTCCATGGTCTTGGCCATGGTAGTGGGATCTGTTGGGTTCGCATCATAGAAAACTAAAAATTTCCTACGATGGGAACTATCGCCAAGATCAATCTATTCGATACAAGCAACGGGTGGATATACATCCATAGAGAACTCACCCTCGAAGACAACAAGGCTTTGTTAACGAGTTGGAACTCGTGGATGATGTAGTCATACACTTGCCGATCTCAAGATCGTGATGAAGTCCTTCAGGTCCAGCAGGTCCAGCACCATCAAGTCCATCACCGCAAAGCGGTGCATCAGTGATCGCACACACATCCGGTACACCGACAACCTCCGTTCCTCGCTCCAGCAAAGCAGCAGAAGCAGCAACTCCTTTCCAGATAAAGCCACGGGGAACTTGTATCTCGCTAATCCGAGACCATGGGGAATAACTAGAGGGAGAAGAGAACCTTCACAAGGATGTGGTGCAAGAGGAGAGGAGGAGGAGGTGCTCCTTATATAATAGAGGAGGGAATCCCAAGGGGGCATGGCGCCGCCATGGTGGGTGGCCCCACCTCTCCCTCATCCATGTGGGTGGAGCTCCCACTCACATAAATACACACCTCCACTCACATGCATTAAATTTCCACCAAATTTAATGCAAGCTCTCATTAAATAAAACTATTTTATTTATTTTATTCAGAATGTTGTCAATTACATTCATTAACAAACATTCACATAAAACTCCCTGCAACATCTCAATACCACATGCAGAACTAGTTTCAGTAATTTCACCCGAAATAATTCCGGTTTCCATCGAAATGATTCCAGCGCTTTCTTAATCTTTATCTGAAACATATTTGCTGCTAAATGGTGTCGGTATCCCTAAAATGTGTCAGCCTACGGTTCACGAATAATGCAGACGTGATCGAGAACTCTGTACGATCAATAATCAGCAACGTGACCTGGAGATCCGTACTGACTCCCACACATTCAACAATGACCCTTGTGATCGTGTGAACCTTTAACGTCGTAATTAAATCCCTTTGCCTTGTGATATATTACATGTCCAAGATTCGATCATCGGCATCCAAATACCTAGTTTGATCTCGTTACTGACATGCACTCTTTTCTCGTTCCCATGATATAACATTCTAGTGATCACATCACTTGCTTGCAAGCTATCTTAATGTGATATCACCGAGAGGGCCTAGAGTATATCTATCCGTCATCGGGATGGAAAAATCCCACTTTTGATCCATGAGCCTCAACATAACACCTTCGTAGCATTGAACCCACCTTTATAGTCACCCGGTTATGGTGTGACGTTTGATTTTGTCAAGATACTTTTCTGGTGTTAGCAATTAACATGATCTCATGGTCTAAGTGCTAGGATTACATCGTATGATGTTATTGAAATATAAACATAATGACTCAGATCGTAATGCTATACTTCGAATGAATGTTCATCACATCATTCTACCAATGTTGCGACCTCGTTATTAACAACATCCAATGTCCATGATTAGGAAACCTTGATCATCTTGTTAATCAACGAGCTAGTTTATATGAGAGGCAGTACTAGGAACTTTGTATTTTGTTTATTAAACACACATGTATTAATGTTTCCAATTAATACAATTATAGCATAAAAAATAAACATTTATCATAAACATGGAATAAGATAATAACCACTTTATTATTGCCTCTCTGGAATATTCCCTTCAGTCTCCCACTTGCACTAGAGTCAATAATCTAGTTTGAAAAACTTTGCGTATTGAACACCTATGGCTTTCTGGTGTTGCATATACACGATTGCTAGTGGTTAACATAATCTCCGGATCTGACAGTTTCAGGTCCGTGTGTATTTGCATGTCTTTCCGTCTCTATGCATCACTCATTCTCAAATGAGATGGCATTGTATAAATTTGGTCCTTTCGTGAGACCTTTAGTTCGTTCGGGTTAAAATATGCGATATTATTTTCATCCAATATATCTTCATATTATTAGCCCACTTTGAACCACACCTAGTTTGATAACAAACTACTTAACACAAATGCCCTCCTTTGCTGCTACTATAGCAATCATATACTTAGCCTTTTGTTGTAGTATCTGTTACAATGTTTCAATTTTGGAACTTATCCAAATCCATCATGGAACATCCTTTCCATTACATTGTGCCACCCATAGTCTAAATTGAGATAAATTTAATTTGTATCTTGTGACAAAACTAGTATCAATGTAACACTTTACAATGAACTACCTTCAACTATTTGTCGCTTATACATGATATATTCTTAGCTCTTAAGAATATCTTTACTATTTTCCAGTGATCATCTTATGAATCATTCTGGTATGTGCTCATAACTTTTAGAGCATAGGACATATCTGCATATATACATATCATGGTATAATCGATCAAAATATTCATGTGATTTTACTCACCAAGTGTTGAAACACTTGAATCTTGATACAATCATTTCCACGCAGCAAGAACCTTTCTTGCTGTTTCCATATTGAACCCTTTCAATATCTCATATATGTACGTCTAGCATAACCATATTATCGCCTCAATCTATCCATATAGACATTGATGCCAAATATTCTGGTTTAAACTCTAGAAGAAGTGAGAGAAGGCTTGATCTTCTCGATTCCCTATGATAGATCTTGAAACCCCTTCTTTTCTTCCCCAGCGGACAACTCGCGGGTGATCCCTTTTATAAGAACCAGTTGCACTCTGGTCGAGTAAGAGTCAAGGGCAGCTAGATCAATGCCTGTGGATCCCGGTAATGGGGTCGGATGGAATGTTTTGTTTTTTTCCTTTGTCTCGAACTTCATGTCCATCTGAGGCTTTGGCCGTAGGGGAAGGAAGCTTAAAGTAGCAAAGAAGGGTGGTGAAGGTCGAGAGACAGATCTAGACCCACGTTGAACAGACTCGTATGCATTCCTTTGTGCTTTATGGTAAGAAAGTATTTCATCGAAATACTATTTTAATGAAATTCTTAACTTGTGTCAATAAAAGATACATCATTTCCACTTAATTTGTCTCAACAATATGTACTCTGCATAATGTATTGGAAATTTGTCTCGGTGCTCCCACTTAATTTCGTGCAAATGCAAGCATCTTCATCATCTCCGAAGAAATTAAACTCCTTTAACATTTTCATCATGGTGAAGATTCCAACTCCACTATGCTTACTTCAACTATTGAAGTTCGCATGCCCATTTAGCACCCTTTGAATTAACAAAACCTTTTGGACCGTGTCATGTACATGTCCTAGGTAACCATTCTATTAGAAGAACCTTATTTTGTTTATTCAACGACCATATACAAAATTATATATAGTGTTGCTACATTAATCCGTCAAGACCAAATATCGCTATGAAAGATCAAATCTTGTCATACTCAACTCCTTGAACATTGCCGTAAACTTCTTTCCGACATATCGACAATTACATAAATGTTAAACATCCATGTCTATTTCTTTATAGATCCAAACATGACATATAGGCTTCACGCCTTTCCAGATGGTCTTCCAAGTTCAGAAACTTGATTTCTCGTGTATGGATACTATCATGGATTCCATGACTTCTAGTCATTTTATGGAGTCAGGGCCCATCATCGCTTCTTCGCATGCAGTCGGTTCATCATTGTCAAAACAATAACGACTTTTGTTTCAAATCTTACTATTTGATTCTTACCTACCCACATGGTTCCATAAGAACTCTAATCTCCAAGATCACACCCTTTGTAATCACGGGAGCCATGAGCATTGTGGCCTGCCACCGGGACACTTTCCGGTGCTACGCTACTTAGCACATATAGCTAAGGTTCAACAACCTTATCAAAGTTATATGGTCCTCCCACTTAACTTTTCACAAAAAATTCCTTCTCAAGAAACTTGACGTTCAAAGCAAAAAACTCTTTCGTCCTCAGTGTTATGGAGAAATTCCCAACAAATTCTTTGGGATAACCTACAAAGACGTGCTTATACGACTTTGGTTGTAAACATTTTACTTATGCATAACATACCAAAATTTAAGAAAAGACAATTCGGGTTTTATCCCAAACCATAACTCATATGGTGACATTTCAACGGATCACGATGGTGCTATTTTCAGTGTAAAAGCGGTAGTATCTAAAGCTTTAATCCTTAAAACATAATGGCAGTTTTATAAATGACACCTTTGATCTTACCATGTCAAAGAATGTTTGATTTGATCTCCCGAACATACCATACATCTGTGGTTTATCGGGAAATGCAAATTCATGGAACAATTCTTAAAATCTTAGGTGTTTTGCTAAACCTGTAACTCAAATATCTTCCTTTATGATCAAATCATAAACTCTTTTATTTTCTTGTTACAATTATTTTTCACTTCAAATTGAAAGTCTTTGAAGAATTTTCAAATGTTTCATACTTCTTCCTTATTAAGTAAATATATAGATATATTCACTCAAATTCTCGAGAAAGCATATGAAGCAAAAAGATCCATCGCATATGGCAACACATAATGGACTATATACATCAACATGCACAATATCCAATAAGTTAGTCATCCATTCCACTTTGGCCTATGGATGGAGTTTCAATTATCTCGAGGAGAGTTTCACAAGAGTCAATTGATCAAAATCAAAAGGCTCCAAAAATCCATAAACATGGAGTTTCTTCATGTTTACTTTAAAATATAATTCAACAAACGATGTCACTTCATAAGTGATCCTCCAATCATTTGTCTTACGACATTTTAGCAATAATGTTTATGGATGTGATTTCTCCAACTAGACTTGTAAAAGTTCATCCATCCTTTATGGAATACGGTAATTATTTGAACAACCATTGTTCTCATAATACCGGAACAAAATAACAATTATTAAAACAATTCTTGAAGACTAGGGCTGACGACAATGGAAAACACAATAACACTTTATTTGTTTTCGATGAACATCATCACTTATTCTCTTGCTAGTTACTTAGGCCATTGCAGTTCATGAATTGTGTTGTTCTGTATGACACTTCATACCAAAAAATTCGGTATCTAATACCGGTATCCAATACCTCAGAACCACATTGTTTAACAAGCAAGGAATACAGCCATAACATGTATATCTTCTATATACCTAAGTTGGACATCTCCAACCTTTTCTTTTCTGCCAAATATTTTATAGATTCTCTTTCAACAATTCCTTTTCTTTTAAAAGAATCTATCAACATCAATAGTGGTGTCATTCACATGACACATAGTACAAAGTATATATAGTCAAATACTAATACCTTTGGACTTGCACTTTGAAGTGGATCACCATCATCAAATGTTTGGTGTTCTTTCAAAAATCCATTCTTTAGTAATATATTAGTGTAGTAAACATTTTACTTACATAGTCTATTCATCCTTATCATGAAAACTTTCATGATCAAGCTACTATAGCCTATATGGAAGAATCATGAGTATAATGTTAGTTCCCAAAACCTTTTTGGGAGATCCGGATGCCTAGCATCTCCATCCTTCACAAATTCTCAAACAATATGAGAACATGTATTTTGCTAAATTATACTCTATCATAATGCAACCAAAAACATTGTTTCAGATATCACAATATCTTTCACACATGATGGTTTTTTAAACAATTTTCAGCTCCTAGATAATCTTGATATTAAATCAACTTTTGAATATCAATCATGGAGGCAAACATGATACTTTAGATACTAACATTGGAATTCTTGCTATTGATTTCATACTACTTATTAAACTTCAAGGAGTAAATAGAGTTTGCTGAAAGTTTGCAACTGGACTTATAAACTTTAAATTGACATTCAAAACAATACGATACCAGTTTGTAAAGTAAGTATCCAGAATTCTATAGTTCTATTATCTCAATTAAAACTAAGCATAAGGTAGTGAACATATGCCAATGACTACAACAAATAATGCAAATTCACTTTGATTTAGTTTATGACAAATTGAGTTCGACTAATCCAAATTAGAAATGAACTCCCACTCAAAAACGACATCCCTCGTGCCTTTTTGGTAATTACATGAACCAAATCCACTACACCAAGTCCGATCATCACGTGAGTCGGTGTAGCTTCAAAGGCGAGCATCAATATGGGCATCACATAAACTATATAACCCATGATTAAGCTTTCGGTCCGTGTTCCGAGGCCATGTCTGTACATGCTAGGCTCGCCAAGTAAGAACCTTAGTATTCGCATGTGTAAAATTGTCTTACACCCGTTGTATGAAAGCGTAGAGTCGAGTACACCCGATCATCACGTGATGTCTCGAAACACGATCCATAGAACGGTGCATACTTAAGGAAGAACACATTTTATCTTGATATTTAAATGAGGGATCATCTTATAATGCTACTAAAAGCGCCAAACTAGTAATATAAGATGCGAACATCTAATGCATAAAGTGGGATGATATGGTCCATGCATTTGATCTCTATCATATGCATCGTGGTATGATCTTTATCATTCCTTTGTGTGTAAGGCCAAGGTCTACGGAACTTACACGTTAAGTGTATTGTAAGAGTAACTATAATACATCTACTTACAACAATACCATATCAAGACACTAGCCCAACAACGATTTAAACTAGACGCCTCTAATTTATCAATTGCAACTTTTACGTGGCTTAGGGCTTTCGGAGATAGAACCGGTCTTACCTACGAACATGAACCACAACGAGGATAATCAGTTTATTTGCAACTCATTGTAAATCAGATATTGACTATAGTAGGAGAGACAGACACCCGCTAGCCACTTATGCAAAACTAGTTGCATGTTAGTCGTGGAACCAGTCTCATGTACGATGACATGCAAGGTTGGTCCGGGCCGCTTGATCCCACTATGCCACCAATATCCAAAATACATATAAGATGCAATAACATGATCATCATCGCCCACATATAAACATATGTGTACTACCCGTGCAAAGCACCTACGCATAGATCAGGCTCTGATACCACTGTTGGGTTCGCAGCATAGAAAACAAAAAAATTCCTACGATGGGAACTATCGCCAAGATCTATCTATTAGATACAAGCAACGGGTGGATATACATCCATAGAGAACTTACCCTCAAATACAACAAAGCTTTGTTAACGAGTTGGAACTCATGGATGATGTAGTCGTACACTTGCCGATCTCAATATCGTGATGAAGTCCTTCAGGTCCAGCAATTCCAACACCATCAGGTCCAGCACCATCAAGTCCAGCACCGCAAAGTAGCGGTGCATCCGTGATGGCACACTTGTTCGGTACCCCGACAACCTCCATTCCTCGCTCTAGCAAAGCAGCGGAAGTGGCAACTCTTTTCCAGATAAAGCCACCGGGAACATTTATCTCGCTAATCCAAGACCATGGGGAATAACTAGAGGGAGAAGAGAACCTTCACGAGGAGGTGGTCCAAGAGGAGAGGAGGAGGAGGTGATCCTTGTATAGGGGAGGGGGCAGCCCAAGGGGCATGGCGCCGGCCATGGTGGGTGCCCCCACCTCTCCCTCATTCATGGGGGTGGAGCTCCCACTCACATAAATACACACCTCCACTCATGTCCACTCACATGCATTAAATTTCCACCAAATTCAATGCAAGCTCTAATTAAATAAAAATATTTTATTCAGAATTTTGTCAATTACATTAATTAACAAACATTCACATAAAACTCGCTGCAACATTTCAATATCACATACAGTACCAGTTTCAGCAATTTCAGCCAAAACAATTCTAGTTTCCATCGAAATGATTCCAACGCTTTCTTAATCTTTATCTGAAACATATTTGCTCCTAAATGGTGTCAGTATCCCTTAAGTGTGTCACCCTACGGTTCACAAATAATGCAGACATGATCGAGACCCATCTCCGATCAATAATCAGCAGCGGGACCTAGAGATCCGTACTGACTCCCAGACATTCAACAATGACCCTTGTGATCGTGTGAACCTTAAACATTGTAATTAAATCTCTTTGTCTTGCGATATATTACATGTCCAAGATTCGATCATCGGCATCCAAATACCCAGTTTGATCTCGTTTCCGACATGCACTCTTTTCTCGTTCCCGTGATATAACATTCTAGTGATCACATCACTTGCTTGAAAGCTATCTTAATCTGATATCACCGAGAGGGCCCAGAGTATATCTATCCATCATCGGGGTGGACAAATCCCACTCTTGATCCATGAGCCTCAACATAACACCTTCGTAGCGTTGAACCCACCTTTATAGTCACCCTGTTACGGTGTGATGTTTGATGTTATCAAGATACTCTTTCGGTGTTAGCAATTAACATGATCTCATGGTCTAAGGACTAAGATTAC
This sequence comes from Avena eriantha, assembly GCA_910589775.1. NCBI lineage: Eukaryota > Viridiplantae > Streptophyta > Magnoliopsida > Poales > Poaceae > Avena > Avena eriantha. The sequence goes on from OU342740.1 coordinate 84,534,652, forward strand.
TTCGTATTACTCTAATCATAATGCTATACTTCGGATGAATGTTCATCACATCATTCTACCAATGTTGTGACCTCGTTATTAACAACATCCAATGTCCATGATCAGGAAACCTTGATCATCTTGTTAATCAACAAGCTAGTTTATATGAGAGGCATTACTAGGAACTTTGTATTTTGTTTATTAAACACACATGTATTAACGTTTCCAATTAATACAATTATAGTATGCAAAATAAGCATTTATCATAAACATAGAATAAGATAATAACCACTTTATTATTGCCTCTCAGGCATATTCCCTTCAGGATCCACCTGGCAAAGCTTGTGCTTGAGCATGGTTCCGTCCTTGCAGCCATTGATGAAGAAGTCAACTTCATGGTGCTCGCACACCCCTTCGTAGGAGTTGTGCATGCTTGTCCACCTAGTGATGTAGGAGCGGTCGGTTTTGTCCTTGCCCTGGACGCAGAGGGCGAGCTCGCCAGGGTGACCAAGGCGTTTGTAGGTGCCGGTGAAGTTGCAGACGAACGCCTGCTCGAAATCGATCCAAGCATTGATGCTGTTGTCGGGGAGACTGTTGAGCTAGGTTCTGGCTGAATCAAGGAGCATGAGTGGGACGTAGCGCACTGCCACCCAGCGATTGCTGTTTGCAATGCGCACCGCAGTGGTGTAATCCACTAACCAATCTTCTGGCTTGACGGTGTCGTTGTACTTTGGCGTGTCCCTTGGGAGTGAAAATCCCTTTAGAAACGGTTCGTTCTGGATGCATGGTCCGAAACACCTTGGGCCAGCCGGGCTTTCTTCCTCCAATGAGCGTGACTGGACCAGCATGTCGATGCGTTCGCATGCATCTCGTAGTTCCTCCGGCTCGACTGGGCCAAGCCGACCTGAAAGGCGGGACTTGGGTGGTGCGTTGGTTCTTCCGTCTTCGTCAGCCGGATCACGGTTTCTGCTGGTGGCTTCGCATGGGTTGTGTCCACGGCCAGCCGATCCGGCATGCGGACGGTTGTCCTACCTCGTGACGTTTGGAGAGGAGCCATTTCTCCCACCTGCAGCCGGATCACCCACCCAACGAGGTGGATGGTTATTGCTTTTGCCGCCAAGGCTTGCACCTGCCTTGGCTTTTTTCCTATTGGTTGTTGCCACAAGGAGCTAGATGGATGCCTACTGGCGGCGTAGCTCTCTTGTTCCGTAGCCCTCTTGTTCTTGGCCGAGGTACTATAAACCAGCTGAGGCGCCGCCACGCGCGAGTCAGAAATGCGGTTCAGCTCCGAGCCTAGGTTGTCGCCTTGCAGCGGCACCTGTTAGTTTGCGCCGAGCGGAAGGGAGAAATCGTGCGCAGTGCTGGACCCGCGCACAGTGGCGTCCAGGTGTCGTTAGCGCGTGGCGACTCTTCTGGCTTCCTCCAGGAGGTTCTGGCGCGTGGTCCCCAGCGCGGCCGCTGCGGCAGCTCGATCCAGCTCGGTGGCGATGGGGATGCGAAGGTTTTGGAAGGAATCCGCCAAGGGGTCTGTGCCTTGCTCGCGTGGAGCGGTGTCCTTGGCGTCTGCATCGCTCCACAGGTGGGCGACGTCCCTCACCTGTGCCGTCCATCATGACCTCGATGCTGCCGCTTGTGTGGAGCGGGGCGGAGAAACCTGGAGGCACGCTGGAGACGGTGACGACCTTGCGAGGTAACTCCTTGGCGATGGTGGCGACATAGACGCAGTGCTGGCTGATACATTGCAAATGTATCTATAATTTTTGATGTTCCATGCTTGGTTTTATCTACTTTCTTATGTTTTGTTCCAACTTTCTTATGTTTTGTTGCCTATTTTCCGATGTTTTTGGTTCCAGGAAAGTCAGAAATGAATATTCTAGGAATTGGACGGGACAAAAGCCAAAGTTCCTATTTTCCCGGAAGACTCACGGAGCCAGCAGGAGAGTTGGAGAGGGACCAGAGGGTGGCCACACCCCCCAGGTTTGGGTACCCCCAGTACGTGCCAGGGCATGGTGTGGGCCCCCTCGCTGGCCACCGACCTTGCCTCCTTCTCCTATATATTCCTCCCGAGGCAGAAACCCTAGATCGTCAATCAGAAATCCACGAAAAGTTCCGCTGTGCCACCGCCACCAAAGGGGAGATTCGGGGGACAGAAAGCCTCTGTTATGGCACCCTGCCAAGATGGGGAAGTGCCCACGGAGCCATCTCCATCAATCTCCACCACCATCTCCATCACCATTGCTGATTCCCATGATGAGGAGGGAGTAGTTCTCTCTCGAGGCTAAGGGTTCTACCGGTAGCTATGTGTTCATCTCTCTCTATGCATGATCATATTGTGAATATGAGCTTGTAATCTATAGATCTACCTTGCTACTCAAGTGCTTTAATAGATCTCTGCTCTCCCCATGTGTGTGAAGTTGCTAGTGTGCACACCATGGTGGTACTTAGGCAAGAGATTACAAATACTTGTTATGAGTTATATTTGGAGTTGGATGTCTTTATGAAATTGTGGTGTTTGATGGAACCATCTAGTGCTCAAGGTGACAGTGTGGGGTTATCTAGATGGGAAAGGCTTACTTTGAGGTGTGCTGTTATAGCCCTACCATCGATTGGAGTGTCAAACCGAAGAGTAGTTTAGCGTAGTATCATAAAGAGAATATATTTATATGAGATAGTGTTCACTAGTGAAAGTATGATCCCTAGGCCTTGTTTCTAAGCATTGAAACTTCGTTTGCAACTAGATCCGTTACATGTTTACTTGCTTCCATCTTTCTCAGTTTGCCTTTAGTCTCTTCCAGGCCATCAAGCTATTTTCTGGCACCGTTGTCTTATATCCATACCACTTGTATTTTACTATCTCTTCGCCGAACTAGTGCACCTATACACCTGACAAGTGTATTGGGTGTGTTGGGGACACAAGAGACTTCTTGTATCTTGATTCCAGGGTTGCTTGAGAGGGATACCTTTGACCACTTCCTCCCTGAGTTCGATAAACCTTGGGTGATCCACTTAAGGGAAAACTTGCTGCTGTTCTACAAACCTCTGCACTTGGAGGCCCAACAACTATCTACAAGAATAGAAGTGCGTAGACATCACTCGCTGAAGTGCATGATGGAGCCGTCACTTGGGAAAGTTTCCCTATTGAAGCAGGATGCGTTGTCGAGGACGCAGTCGAACGAGCCAAAAGGGAGGATGAGACTAGAGGCGACTCGATCACCGGCTATGAGCGGAAGTGCCGTGCGAAAGATGACCCCAGCCGAAGCGCTAATCCCCATGGTGGGCGCCAACTGTCGTGGTGTGGATCACGGTAGTGCCACCAGGGATGGCATGAAAGGGGACAATCAGGATGCTATCTGTGGCTACTAGCAACGGGTTGGGCACAGATACTGCAGACACAACGATGTACCCAGGTTTGGAGCTCTCCTGTCGAGGTAACACTCCTAATCCTGCAAGGATCTACTATATGGGGAGCGAATGGTCGATACAAATGCTCCTTGAGCTATTTCCTTAGCTATTCTTGGGAGCTAGAGGAAGATGAACTACTTGACTTGGTGATTCTTGCTAACTTGTAACTCGTAATGCCTTACCTAAAACCCTAGCACTACCCTTCCTTATATACTGGTAGAAGGGTAAGTTATAATGTGGGTTGTAGGGTTTACTGTTTTGGGCTTTGGGTTTACAAAGCAGGCTGACCGACCGGGTACAGCCGGTGGTCCAAGACCCAGTCAAGCTTCAGTACAGGTGGGGACAGCACCACAGAGTCTCAGCTCCTCCGCTTTGGGCATCACCCGGTGCTTTAACCATCACCTTGGAGCTTTATCCGTCAGCTGGAGCTTTATCTGTCACCTCCCAGCCTTAGCCATTTGGCACCCTCGTCTGGTAGTGCCGGTGGGGCGGTATGCCAGCCTGTCCGGTCAAGGGTGCGCTCAGCAAGGAGCATCACCCCTTCTGTACATTTGTCGAACGGATCCGAGCCGGCCGAGTAGAGGTGGCCACCTAGCCGGCTATCCTGGCCTCGCCTAGATAGGCCAGCCAGGGAGTCTTGTTGCGGACCGGGTGAAGCGTATCACCCGGCTGAGGTTGTTCGTCTTGTGGCCGTACGGCCAGATTTCCCTGGAGTCGGCCAGTTAACGCTGGCTTGGCCTATCCGGGGGGTCATCCCCCTGACAACACGATCATTATTGTCCTTATGAAATACAATACAGTACAGGTGCTCAGCCTTCCAGTCCATACAGCGAGCCTGTAAAAAGCAATTTTTCGAAAAGCAATCAAACAAAAAAATAGAAAAAATGTGCAAAAGGAAGTAAAAAATATATAGATAGCTTTTTGACATGACATACATCCTGATCAGCGATATGCTTCACAAACTTTCCATCACCATTGTAAGTTCTAGAATATTGTAGGGTGTAATAGCAACATTCATTAAAGCCCTGCTTAGCATTATCATCAAGGTAAAAATTCTTTTTTGCCTGCACAATGTAATTTAGATGACCACTTTTCGCGTAAGCCTGTTTCCCATAAGCTCTTTACATGACCTTGACAAACCTTATTCCTATTACGAATTAAAATAATGAAGGAAAAGTAAGGTAAAAAAATAACAGATTCATAATTAAGGAAATAAAAAAGGAAATGGTACAGAAACAAAAAAGATAAAAGATAAGGCAACTCACAAACTCAATTGTATAATTTCCATGGAAGGAACTCCTATTAACGAAATCGGCCTTGTTTCCTCTCTTCGGTTTTAGCCATGGATATGGATCTGCAAAATGAATATTGGCCCTGTACTTGTTGAAAACATACAGAGAGTAATGGCAAAATTTTGAACTAGGAAGGAATCAGTATATGTTCAGTAGTTTAAAAACTAATTCAATATAACATTACACTATAAAACTCAAAAACAAATCAATGTATACAACAGAAAAGAGTAAAAATAAAAGGGAGTTATGTTACCAGATTAGCTTTCAACAAATTTTCTAGCTCGGGCACAAAATGTTTAAACTGCGTCATTGCCTGATCAATATTGAAGTTATTACTCAACTTCATATCATCCATTTCCAGAACATACTGCAAATAGGGGAATGAAAATTACATGGAACTGTCAAAAAACAGCAGCACAAACCACACGTTCATAATAAGTTCAACACAAAGATCAAGGAAAGTTCAGAATGCAACCAATGAAAATAAAAGAAAAATGAGAAGGCTACAAACAATTACCGTAAGGAAGTGTGAGCTTAGTAGGACCCGAGACCCGGACACAAAAGTGTGGTTCATCCTAGGGTCAGTCTTCCACTGATTTACAATAAAACCAAACATCTCTCCTTCAAACTCACCTAGGTCACCAAATGCATTTGTCAACTCTTTAACCGTAATGACCGTATCAACTGCCTGACCATATTTGTCTATCTCGTGCAGGAATCTACTGAATGTTACGATAGAACCTAAAGGAAATGAAGCAAAATTGATAATCAGGCATATCATAACAGAACATGGAACAAACAGATGTAAAACCTATATCACCTAAAAGAACAAACAACTAACTGAAGGATCAAAAAATACAGAAAACTCACTCTTCATATTTCTCGGCATACTTGCTCAGCATGAATTCCCTCAGAATCTTTGCACTACGGAGGTGCATAAATTTATCAGGAGGCCCGAGAGGCTCGACAGGTCCGCACCACTTCAATGACCCTTTAGTTTCCCTCTAGTTGAAAACCATGTTCTGGGAATCCACCGCAGGATCAACCTTCCTCTTTACACCAACAAGTTTCTTTCCTGGGCTTTTTTTGGATCAACATAGTTATCTGTGTTAGTCGAATCAACAAACTTGGCAATACTATCGAAATCATCATCTTCAGGATCCAATTTGAACACAAATAGCTTCTTCCCTATAGGCGTATTGGAACCAGCTCCCTTGCCTTTACGACTCTGAACAGTAAAACATGCACTCAGGATACGACACTCTTCTTGGTTAGTCACACTAAAAGTATCAAAATCTGGCTGATACATCTGGGTCTTGAATAGCTAAAAAAAGTTAAGAACATCCAATCACCTGCAGTATCAAAATCTGGCTGATACATCTGGCTGATACATCCGGGTCTCGAATAACTTTCATCATAAATATCCATCCAATCACCTGCAGTAATGCATTCAAGTAAATACAGTTAAGAACACAAGTATTAAATAGGGACAGAGTCATAAAAGTTTAGGCACAATGAAATGAGAAGTTCAGGGCACTTACTTGGATGGTAGCCAAACAAGTTAACAAAATCAACTTTGAAAATACTATTGTCGAATTGATGACAAGTACGCCATGAGGGCGTCCTCAAGGCGTGTGGAAGAGAGGGGTGTGAGTCGTACGGGATTCTGGGACGGTGAGCACACAAGTTTACCCAGGTTCGAATCCACCGGCTTTGGATGGATCCTACCCCTACTAGCAATCCAGTAATACTGCAGAGCCGGAATATGGGTTAGAAGGGTTTCGCCTGTGCGAGTTGAGATTGTATACTATTGTGAGAGTGCCCTAAAGGCTCTCCCTAGGATGGCTTATATCGATATCCGGCCTAGGGTTTACAGGAGAGATCTATCTGGCTACGACTAAGAGTCGGTTACAAAGTACATCTTGAAATATAAGTAACACTATGGGCCTATGTCGGTAAGTCTTCTAGGCCTTCCCGTAGCCGGACTGGACTCCGTCTCTTCTCCCTGACAGGGCCACCTATGCAGCAAAGATCTAACCCGAAGTGGGCCACCCTGGTCATTGAGGTACAGTGAGGATACCCAGAAAGTATATCCCCTACAGCAGCCCCCGGAGGCCTCCAAGATCCAAAGTCGGATTCATCATCGTCTAGCTTGATCTTCAGCTTGCAGAATCTTGAAGGGTTCCTGAAACATCAAAAGAAAAGATATGATCCGGGTCTCAAAAACAAGTCGGACCTATAAATACGTTATTCAGATTTTCAAGCTCGAAATTCAAACTAAGCCAGAACTTGGTCTTTGACGTCATCTGACACCAGTCATGGTTAAGTCACGTCACTGACAGACATTTCCTATCAGCACGACCGTTGGTGGGTCTGCCTTTCGCGGAACCGAGGTGCCGTTTCAATGCGTGTGTGGAGGTCTAGGCGGCGTAATAATCATGTGGGACCTTCCCAGTCATTTCCATGACGTGTGGCACGCTTACTATAGCATTTGCACGAATCTTGACGCGGCTGGTGGTTATAAGTGGTGAGGAATTCTTTTCCTCATCTTCTTCACCTATTTCTAGCGCCGTTTCCTTCTCCTCTACTCCTCCTACACACAGAGCTTCCCTGCCCCCAGAAATTCCCAGCACCGCCCATCTAAGGTCATCGTCGCGCCCACAAAAAATGGCTTCAGCTTCATCTTCTGGTACGGCGGCGACGGCGGCGATGGCAGCGGCGGTAGAGATAGAGAGCAACCGCGGGGTCTGGATCCCGTGCGTCCTCGACAACGCCAAGCTCCATGGCATAGAAGAAGAAGGGCTCCTCCGCGCCGGCGCCTGGTGCAGTGGCTTCGGCGAAACCGTCCCCAACCCTCACGATGGTGAGCGACTGCACTTCGGCACTCACCTGGACAGAGGTCTGAGTTTTCCTCCCTCATATTTCTTTTCCGAGGTCATTGATCATTACGGAGTTCAACTCCATCACCTCCCCCCGAAATCAATCTTAGAGATGAGCCAGTACGCATCCTTGTGCGAGGGGTATCTCCGCATTAGGACGAGCCTTACTCTCTTCCGGTACTACTTTCTAGTCTGGAAAAATTCCATTACTGCCGGTAATCCTTATATTACTGGTACAATTAGTTTTTTGGTTAGGCGAGAGCGTGTCTATCCACGAATCATGGCTAGTGAGTTGGTCAAACAATGGCCGGCCACGTTTTTCTATCACAAGGATATTCCTGCTCCCGGCAAAGCTACCGCTTTGCCGGCTTTCGTCGACGGAGCCGCCACGCCCCAAGAATCCGGGGATGAGGTCGCTCTGGCTCTCAGCGACGATCTGTTCCTCGCCAAGAGGCGGAACGAATACCTGATGACGCACAACGGCCTGAGAGGGTCCGACTTGGTCCAATGCTGGGTGTCCCACCGGATCCAGCCTCTCCAACATCATGGCGACCGTCTGATGCACTACATCACGTTGTCAAAGAATGATTCCCTCTGCGTCAGCCCCAAAGCCTACATGGCAAAGGATTATGTAAGCCAGATCAAGTGGCTGATAAGGGAGCGGATCGAGAGGAAGATTACGGAGGTGTCCCTAGGCATGCATATAGTGGAAGATCCCGTTGTGCCGGTAAGCTTCAACAACAACCCTTTTTATGTCCTCGTCTTTATATCATTTCGCAATACTAAGATACTACCTTCTTTTCAGCTTGTCAACCTCCTCGAGTAAGAATTCGCTCCTATCAAGCGATATCCTCCCGAATTTTCTCAGGAGGAGGAATTGGTTCCACTGCAGGACATTGTTCCTCGGAAGCGTAAAGCTCCGACAGTGGCTATCGTCACAAAGGAGGTGCCCGTTGTGAAGACGTAACATTCCTCACAGTTTTCGTCTTTGTACTTTGTTTATAATTCTTTTGGAGATGTAATGTTCTTTGTTCTAGCACTTTCTCAGAGCTAAACAACTCATCAAGGGCAAGGGGACGGGAGTTACTACCAAGCCCCTGCGTCAGTCGAAGTTAAATTTGACTTCTCCTGCCGTGGCTCCTTCAACTCCTGCCCCTTAGCCTTCTGCAGCGCCGGAGATTACTCCATCTCCGATTGTTGTAGAAGATCTGGCTCCCTCAGCAGAGCCAGCAATCCTTGAAACACAAACTGACGTCACCATGGGTGACTCAGGTATTTATAAGGGTGAACTCTCTTCGGGTAATGATCCCTCGGCAGAAACCTTCGCCGACAATCTCCTAGGCAATCCGGGACTTGCCAAACTTGGCCTTTCTTGGAAATCTGCGGAGGAAATCCAGCGGTTGGCCCGGTAATGCCTAGAAAGCCAGACCATTACTCCTGAAGAAGAAGCACAAGAAGCGGAGTACTTCAAGTACTCCGAACTTCTTGAACAAGTCCGCCTTCGCGACGAGGGACTGAGAGCTGCCGTGCTACCACCTCCACCCTTGATCCCGCTCACCCTTGCTGAGAAGGTTACAACTGAAGTGAACATGTGTTTGTGCAAGCTCACACATGAACAACATGTAAGTCAGAATTTCAACTCACTTTTTCCTTTATGTTATTTTATATCATATCCTCTATCCCCCAAGCATGAAGTTGGATAGACAAATCCGGGTTTATGCTTTCTTAGGATGCCAAATAATGAACTAGTGTAGCTCCCAAGGCTCGTGCTAATATTAGTTACAATATTAGCTCGAGTCTTTAGTAGACTTCTGATTCTGGGTATTCTGAGTTACAGAAAGTTAATTCGTATAACCAGGAATTATTGAAGAATATCTGCAAGAAGCAGAAAGAGATCAGAGCTCTCCGTCTTGAAAATGCTCAACTAAAAGTATCCAGAGATGAGTCTGAAGATAATCATTTCAGTACTCAAACCTTTCCTTTGATTTCATAGTAGAATTTTTGTTCAACTGTTGTTCTTTTGACTACAGCACTGGTGAAGCAGTCCTGTGCAATGATTAAAGAGGCCGAAAATCTTAAGACCTTGGTGGTGGAAAACAAGGATCTTTGCCAAGAGCTGGATAAGCTTAAGGCGGATCATGAGAAGAGCATTGCTCAAATTCTCGAATCCTCCTCCATGGCCACCGAGGAACGCAATCGTAAGATCGTGTCCAAGGACAAGAAAATCTCGGATCTCAACAATGACTTGTTCAGAGAGAGGGATATCGATGAAGCACTCCGGGCTGAATTCCAGAGCCTTCGTGAGGAGAAGACGAAAGTCGACAATATCATGTTTGGTATGTTGCTATCTTTCTGACTTGTTTGCATTCTTCGACTCTTTCGATGTCGGATTTCTTCTACTAACCATTCTGCATTATATGCATAGGTCATCTAAACTTACTAGACTCAGCCTCTGCCGAGTCTCGCACCAGCCGGCTTACACAAGTCAGCGATCTGCTTCATGACTTCCGCCAATCCATCAAGGATATTGGCGAAGCTCTTAAGGTTCTGGATATGCGTAGCATGTCCGGGTTTCAAGTGCAAGACAAAGCCAAGGATATGCCCTAGCTTGTCCAGGACTGGAACATGTCCTATGCGCGGACCGCAGCGCATAACGCTCTCACCATGGTTATGAGCCACCATGGAAACATGCAAATCTGGCAAGTAACCAGAGGGTACTATAAAGTGGACGAAGACGGACATGAGCAGGACATCAAGGCTATTATGGACTCCTGTGCTAGATATGGGTGTCACGTAGCTGACTTGACCAGCTACGAGCGTGGACACGCCACCTCCGTTAGCCGAAGAAACAACAGAAGTTTCCGACGATGATCAAACCATATCGGATTTGAACATCTCGGAACGTTATCAAGGTGATGTATCTAGAGCCGACAGCTCCTACCTCTTCCCCTGGATCATAGATCATCAGAAAGAACAATTGTGTTATTCTGAAAACATTATGGATCTGTAAATAAGTAGTATGATACTTTTGCTAGTGCCAAGTTTTATTTTATCTATTCTGCACTTTTGACTTAAATGTTTTATGTGCCTAAAATGTTTTCATTGGCACTTGTGTTTTTTGCCTGCACTTATCGTTTATTTGGCTTCCCACCTCATCCCTTTTGTGAGCCGGCCAACCTTTAGCATGGAAACTTTGCCGAACAACGGAGCTCAATTGCTAAACCAGTTTAAACTCGGAAACAAAGCCGGCTTCCAGTACCAACAATTCACTACTCAGAAAATACCCGCATTCGGCAATCAGACAAATAACCAAAGCACAGACTATAAAAATTAAATTTATACCCGAAGGTAGCAATTGTAGAATCGGAAATCTAAACCAAAAAAAACATGAGCATAAAGTACTTTCAAGTATTCTGGGATTTTCGACTATAACATGATCATTCGGAAATAAGATGGTAAAAAACTTCTCAGAAAAATTTGAGGCAACCAATACTTTATTTCTTTTTGAACATGTACACATATATGATTACAAAGAAGGATAAACTAAGAATAAAAGGGACGTAGTTGAGCAATATTCCATGGTCTGTCTAATTCTTCAGGATTTGTACTGCCTCCAGCTCTCTTTCTCTTCTTAGTAGCAGGTCTTTCTTTGACTGGCCACATATCTGTTAGGTAGTATGAACCATTGTGCAATACTCGACTAACCAAAAAGGGCCCTTACCATATTGGGGAAAGTTTGTGCTTTCTTTGCTGCACAAGCCGGAGAACCAAATCGCCCTTATTGAAAGACCGGTTTCTGACTTTTGGATATGATACTTGCGTAACTTCTGCTGATAGGCTATTGATCTCATTTCAGCAACGACGCGAACTTCTTCGACTAAGTCGAGATCGTTTTGTCGAGAAACCTCGGCATCCTCTTCGATATACGCAGAAACTCTAGGAGAATTGTGAATCAAATCACTAGGAAGAACTGCTTCAGCACCATAGATCAAGAAGAAAGGTGTATATCCGGTTGACCTGTTCGGAGTTTTTCGCAAGCTCCATATTACACAATGTAATTTTCCTCTGCCCAAGCCCCCGCTGCACGTCGTAGTGGTGCTTCGAGTCTTGGTTTTAGGCCTTGTAGGATTAAACCATTTGCTCTTTCGACTTGTCCATTAGCCCGTGGATGTGCGACTGACGCAATGTCAAGCCGAATATTTTGGTCATTGCGTAATTCGTCAAGCTCTCCCATAGAGAAGTTACTCCCGTTGTCCATGATAATGCTATGCGGATAACCATACCGGATTATAACATCCTCGACAAATCTTCTGGCTGTTGCTCCATCACAACTAGTGATGGGTTTAGTCTCAATCCATTTGGTGAATTTATCCACCATCACTAAGAGGTGAGTAAATCCACTTGGAGCCCGTTTAAACGGTCCTACCATGTCAAGCCGCCTGACCGCAAAAGGCCATGTTATGGGTATTGTTCGCAACTGATCAGCCGAAACATGAGCTTGTTTGGCGTATTTTTGGTAACCTTTGCATGTCTTGACCAGCCGTTCGGCATATGCCTTGGCTGTAAGCTAGAAAAAACCGTGTCGAAAAGCTTTTGCCACTAAAGATTTGGCTGCAGCATGGTGACCACACTTGCCTTCATGGATTTGTCTTAGGATTTCCACTCCTTCTTGCGGAGATACGCAGCGCTGAAAGACCCCAGACAAACTCCGCTTATAGAGCTCACCACTAATTATAGTATAGGCTTTTGCTCGTCGGACGATCTGCCGGCTCAGAACTTCGTCTTCGGCCATCTACCAAGTAATCAAGGTAGGGTTGAGACCAGCTGGGAATTACAGCCAGAAATTCTACTAAAGGTGAGTTGGATTTGGTCGGATATTCCTCGTCTACTCCTTTTATAGAGGGAACTTTGAGGTGCTCTAAAAAATCGCCATCCGGGACCTCTTTCTGTGCAGAGCCTATCCGAGATAATGCATCTCCTTCCTCATTTTCTGCTCGAGGGACGTGTTGAACCTCAAATCATTCGAACAATTTAGATATATCATCCAAGACAACTTTATATGCTACCATGTGCATTTGCATTACAAATATCCGACACTTGTTGAGCAACAAGATCCAAATCTCTGTAACACATCAATCGTCGGATGCCGATATCCTTAGCAATCTGGATTCCGTGCATTAGCGCTTCATACTCGGCAATGTTATTTGTCGTTGTGAAGTGGATCTGCAACACGTATAGAAGTTTATCTCCTTGGGATAATTTGAGTACCATGCCAGCCCCCGAGCCCCCTCGAGCCTTAGACCCGTCAAAATGTAGGGTCCAATATTCCGACTCAGGAAGGGTCATATTCTCCTTTATCTCTATCCAATCAGCAACAAAGTCAGCAAGGATTTGGGTTTTGATTGTTGTTCGAGGTTTATACTCAATGTCAAAAGCTAAATGCTCTATGCCCCATTTTGCGACGCATCATGTAGCCTCGCTGTTATTGATTATATCTCTGATGGGAGATGTTCCTGAAAATAATGTCGTAACTTACGGGATGCAAAAAACACACCATAAGCGAGGTTTTGATAGTGCGAATACCGCTGCTTTGATTCAGTTAGGACCTCGCTGAGGTAGTAAGTCGGACGCTGCACCAGATTCAGTTTGGTCTTTTCAGGAGCTTGTAAAGTTGTGCGGACTTTTCTCCGAGCCGGCTTACAAACCGACTGACTACAGCAATGCAACCAGTTCGTCTTTGAATGTCCTTCAGGCGAGTTGGCCTGGAAATATTGAGTATAGCCTTGATCTTGTCTCGGTTCACCTCTATGCCTCTTTGAGACACAATGAAACCTAACAATTTTCCGGCTAGGATTCCAAAGAAACACTTCTTTGGATTAAGCATTATGTTGTATTGTCGTAGATTGGCGAACATTTCCTCCAAGTCAGAAATTAGTGTTTCCTTCTTTTTGGCGTATGTCGTCCACATATGCATTTATGTTGCGTCCGATTTGGTCATGGAGGCAATGCTGAATAGTCCGCTGGTACATAGCTCGTGCGTTCTTGAGCCCAAAGGGCATCGTAATGAAACAGAAGGTTCTGAAGGGAGTGACGAATGAAGTTTTGATTTTATCCGATTCCTTCATCCGAATTTGGTGATAACCGGAATATGCGTCGACAAAACAGAGGAGTTCCGAGCCTGCCATATAATCAATAACTCGATCAATTCTAGGCAGAGCGAATGGATCTTTGGGACAAGCCTTGTTCAAGGTAGTATAATCAACACACATCCTTAAATCAGTGGTGTCCCTTTTAGGGACCATTACAGGGTTGGCAGACCAATCAGTATGGATGACCTCTTCTATGAATCCGGCTAACTCGAGCCAGGCTAGTTCCTTAGCTATTGCCTTACGCTTTACATCGCCAAAATGTCGTTGGGACTGTTTGACGGGTTTATCGTATTTTCCTCACCTGTGCAACTTAGGCGGATGATCAGCACGGTCAAAGGTGATCGCAACTTCCGACCAGTCCAGGTATTGAGGGACAGCCGGAACTATCGCGTTGAGCTCATGCAGAACTGCTTTCTTGACCATAGCTGGTTGAGATCCGAGGAAGGTGATGTAGGTGTCTTTCTTTGTGGGGAAGGTCTTCTTCCCCTCCTACTTGGGATTTGAAGGATCAGCTTCCTCCATGTCGAAATCTTTCTTGGTCTCTTTTTCCTTTTTGGGATTCTTTTTTCCCTTTTTCTGCTTAGCCCTTTAGCTAGCGGTATCATCTCTCTTGATATTGTCATTGAAACGACACTCGACGTTTGTGTGAGACGAGCCCCCGTTGGTGTCTAGCTGATGCACACATGGGTTATTGGCAATGTCAGCCCAAGAGTAGGTTTTGCCAGGTTGCTGGTCTCCTCTACCTTGGACTCTTGATGTCCCACGACCGCGTCCGCGGTCACCACCACGTCCTCCTCGTCCTCCAGACCCGAAGGTAGAAGTAACCACTGCCGTTTCCATGTCGGGCTTTTCTTCCGAGGTGTTCTTGCGCTTCTGAGCTTGCTGCTTTGCTTGTTTTGCCGACTATGGCACAGCTAGGGCGTTCAGTCATCCTTCTGCGTCATCGTCAGCATATGCATACTCCATCGCTGTTTCTATCATCTCTCCCAAATCAATGACCTTGTCGCACTTCAAGCGATGACGTAGTAAACCAATTGGGAGACCTGCAATGAAAGCTCCAATCGCAGTTTGGTATTTACTCCTTCACAGGAGTTCTTGGTGTCGATCCATCATCCGAGATAATCTCGGCAAGTTTCTCCGGCTTTCTGGGTGCAACGGTGTAGGTCTCCTACCATAAATGGCCTCTGATATGTGCCTTCAAAATTACAAAAGAACACACTTTGCATGTCATACCAATTGTGGATGGTGTTCTCCGAAAGTTCATTGAGCCATGATCACGCCGTCTTCCGCAGCATAAGTCGGAGATATCGGGTTGCGACCAAGCTATTTTCGCCTTTGGCGATGCAGCAAGCCTGGAAGAAATCCTGGAGCCAATTATCTGGCCGAGCCACACCGTCGTGGGGCTGGATGTGTCTTGGGAGCTGTTGTGATGGCCACTTGGTGTAGAGGGTGGGGCAGCTGGTTTGTTTCCGGCTGATCGCCGGCCTCCGTCCGGAGCGTCATTATTCCGGTTCCGGGGAGGGTCTTCATTGCGACGAGCCCCCTACCGGCTTGTCTCGGCAGAGTTTCTGTCGTTTCTTCATCCGTCACTCCCACCATGGTGGTGCTCAGCTGGACGGCTTGTAGGTCTAGAAGGTGGCATCCTTTGTCGGTCCTCCTCCCGACATTTCTCTTTGTCTTCTTCCCTGCGATCATTCGACTCTCACCGGGGAGGATTCCTCGGATACAATGCAGCAATTGTCTCTTGCTCAGCAGCTGGAGCAACATTGCGCTAGTCACGTGCAATTCTGTGATGCTACCCTGAAGATCCGGTTCTTGAGTAGTTGTCTTTCCGACGGTCGGGACGGTAATGCTATTCTGGAACACGTTGGGTTCTTATGTCATTCCAGGCCGGATCCGTGCGACATTGGTCGGATTGGGAGACCAGTTTTCCGCTTCCGGATTCCGCGGCCCTTTGCTGTTCCACACCCTTGGCGAGGAGCTTAATGCCGAATAGAACTTGTTCTGTGCCTGGATTGTTCGACTGGATATCTCGAGCTGCAACATTGTTTTGCACCGGTGTTGGATACACCAGATCTCCCTTACTGTCAAGTCGAGGCATCCCTGGGTTTCCCTCAAAGAGATCCTTGTGAACTTCTGGAAATTGATCGTCACGCATGTGACGTTTCTGGGTCTTCTGATGTTGTCAAGAGATGTACTTCTCCGCAGTTGGCATGCATTTGTTTTCTTCCTCGATATTTTTGGCTTCATCCAGGACTACTTGGCGACGCGCTTCTAGGGCCTGGGCCCTTTCATCCAGTTCTTCAGCCGTAAGTACTACAGCTGTAGGGATAAGCGTGGTTAATGCAACATCGATGAGTTTACGTGCACCTTCAGTGATCACGTGTCCATCCACCGACTCTTCTTTAGGCTCGCCTGGGATAAGCGCTCCATCCGAGTCTTCCTCGTATTCCTCGGCAATCACTTCCTCTGCTGGAAGATCTTTTGTCGGGGTCTTGTTCTTCTTCTTTGCCTTCTTGGCAGGGCTGGTAGCAAAGACAACTTTGGGCACGTTTCTTCTTCTTTGCCTTCTTGGCGGTACTTTTGGCCATTTGGTCCTCGGGATTATCTTTGAGATCCATGTGGTCTTGCGTTTTAGGAGAGCTTTCTCCAGATCCTTCGTCCATGGCTTCTCCTTCTGCTGGAGCTGTGGAGTTAAGCTCCTCTTCATATCCCGCGGAGAACTTCCGGAAATCTGCCGACGTCATGGAATCATCCGAAGATGCCAGTAAGTCGATGCTTGTTCCGATTGCCTCTAACACCGAGTCTTCGTTGTCTCCGGCATCGGCAGAGCCGGATCCGGATCCAACGTATCCGACAAAGTGCGATGTGCGCCTCCTAAGACGGTTGCGGTCTTCATGGTAGGCTTTGTCGAAACGCCTGATGGTCTCGAGGATTGCATCCATGCTTGAGTTTTGCATTATCATGCGTCTTAGTGTATATCTCAGGAAAGGCCTGTCTGTCCCGGCGTCATCAGAGCCAGAACCAGAGTTATCTTCTTGCTCTTCCTGGAATTCGAGCTTTGCAGGTAGATTGATCTGGGATTCGACCTCGCTAGGGAGATCCACTCCAGATCCGACATGTACTGCGAGATCTGCCTTAGGTTCAGCTTTCTCCACTATCTTCGCAATTGCTGTGGGCTGGGTGGGATTAGGGTTTTTTGAGATCCGGAACACTGCCGCCTCCGCAGACAAAGGGGACCCAGAAGCCTCTTCTTCCTCTATCGTCACCGCTAGGGTGGGTGGGACAGGTTCAGTGAAACCGATGTAAACATCGATCTCACTGAAAGACATGATGGTGTAGGTGGTCACAGCTTCCCTAGCCGGAATCCAAGTCCCGTCGAGAACGATGAGAGGGATGTCACTAGCGTAGAGGATGCGACCGACAGTGATAGTCTCGCCGATTCCCATTATTGCAGATTCCGCTTGGAACGCAGATCCGAAGCTCACTTGCCCCACGATGGGCGCCAACTATCGTCGGATTGATGATAGGTAAGCCATGAGGGGGTCCTCGAGGCATGTGGAAGAGAGGTGTGTGAGTCGTACATGATTCTAGGACGGTGAGCACACAAGTTTACCCAGGTTCAAATCCACTGGCTTTGGATGGATCCTACTCTTGCTAGAAATCCAGTAATACGGCAGAGCCGGAATATGGGTTACAAGGGTTTCGCCTATGCGAGTTGAGATTGTAGACTATTGTGAGGGTGCCATAAAGGCTCTCCCTAGGATGGCTTGTATAGATATCCGGCCTAGGGTTTACAGGACAGATCTATCCGGCTACAACTAAGAGTCGGTTACAAAGTACATCTTGAACTACAAGTAACACTATGGGCCTATGTCGGTAAGTCTTCTAGGCCTTCCCGTAGCTGGACTGGACTCCGTCTCCTCTCCCTGACTAGTTTTCCCATGAAGTAAAGCTCTAACCTATTCAGTGAGGTACAATGGGGATATCCGGAAAGTATATCCCAACAAATACCGCACATCACCCATCTGAAAAGCATAAAATTCTTCGTGTTTGGGATATCCTCATAAGTGAAATCAGTGTGTGCTGCCCCAGTCCATGAATCAATGAACTGTAACATGAACCACCCGCAATCAGGCCTAAATGCAAATTGAACAAAAATTAAAAAGTGGGTCTATTTATCGCTTAAGAAACAGAAAGTCCAGGCCTGACTCACGGAAAGTACAAGAGCTATAAAGTAGAAAGATCAATAACAGTTACAACAAAAACAAAGTTCAAAGATAATAATAATAAATCATAATACAGTGAATACAAACATTTGCCTCACCCATTTTTTTGTCGAGGGACATTCACATATTAAGTTTGGAAACCGTTAATGCTAATTGGTATAAGAGGCCTATCCAAGTCAAAGCTACCATCGGTCTAGAGTGTACATATATTTTTCACCACTCTATGATAAATTGACCAACCAATATGATCCTGTGATGTGTATAGAGAATCCAAGTACTGGAAATATTTTTCTTTTAAATTAAGGAAAACTGTGACCCAGTGCCCAACTGCGCCCTTCCTCGCAGGAGGATCCAACGTCCGGAACATTACCTGTGAGGGAAAATTAACAAATTGTCTACATATGAGAACAAAACCTAAAGTATACATGGCGTACAGAAATGGACAACATACACATCGTAAAAAATAAATGAACTTACAAGATCATGCTTATCAATGTTACATTTAGCAAACCACCTCCTCACACTTTTATCTATATCACCATGGAATAGTTTAGCCTACATAAGAATCATGAGAAAAAGGAAGCACAAAGACTACATGAATATACTTTTAAAGAAAAAATAGAAAAACAGAACACAAAAAATAATATAAAAGAGCAAACAGAGCTTACAGTAACATAATAAGGCGCAACAAGCTTCTCGGAGTCACGATACTTCTCACCCAGAAGATAGATGCCAATCATCGTTGTCTTAGAATCAAGACAACCAAAATTTTCTGGATGATCATCATGCAAACCAGGCATACTGAATAAATCGCAAATCTGACCAATTGTAGAGGCAACAATATCGTTCTCAAACATAGGTAGTGAACTGCATATTCCGAAAAAAAACATGAACAAATAATAAGGAAAAATAAGTAAAAAAATAAAATAAAGCATGGTAACGTACCCATTAGGGTGACACATCCTAATGGTTGTGACCGTGTGGTAAAATCTTTCAATGGCTTCTGCTAGATTAGCTTCATCCACTAGAATTGACGAATCTAAAAGTGCAATTGATGCAGAAAGTATATAACACTTGCAGGTACTGTTATGGGAAGTGCACGATGTGTAAAAAAGCTATCCTTACACTTATGATGTCCACTTAGCGAGTCAGGAAACATAAGACATTGAAAACATCAACATAGAAGATGGATTTATGGCTGCACCAGAACACAACAAATGAACTGCATATAGATAACATCATATGTTTCATCACAAGCAATACATACGTACATAGTTTTTTACATTCCCAAATCCACAGAGAGTCCAGCAACACATAAAAAAATAGACAAATATAAGGATAAAAACGAAGATGGTCTTTATGTGTTCTTGCCTATATCTGGAGTAGAAGAGCTTGGTGCAACAACCCCTTCAAAAACCATCTCTTCAACAACATCAATTCTGCCAGTTGTTGCCATGGAATCTACTTCTGCTTGCTCAACATTCTGCATTTCCAAAGGAGGGAACAAGCTAGAAGCTGGACCAAATCGATCCCGATAAATATTAAATGCAGCAGCATCGACAACAACTTGTACATCTCTTCGGCAACAGCAGCAGGTGCCACAACAACTTCATTAGTTTCTTTAGCAGCATCACCAGAAGCAGGGGCAATTGCAACAACTATTTAGTAGCTACATGTTCTGGAAGAACATTCACAGCTATTTCAATAGTAGCACCTACAACAGGAGCAACTTCAACAGTTTTTCCAACTTCTACTTCAACTTGTTTAGCACCCATAACAACTTCAGCCATGTTTACATCTCCAGTATGCACATCAACAACAACAACAGGCCAAGAAGACATATCATCAAGAGCAGCATCTACGGCCACCTTGTCATGGTTAGTAGATTCAGTTCTCTCGATGTACTCAAGAGGACTGGCAGGATGAGACACAAATGTCTTCTGAAAATGACTATACAGGCAAAGTAAGTTCAAGGAACAAAATGCCGACAGTTCAACAAAAAATGAAGAAAGTTCAACTAACTATATCCCTGGTTGGCACCTCATCAACGTGGCCATGATAGCCGATAGCATCGACAGAACCTTCAGCAACAGTGGCGGTAGTAGCATCGGCAGCATGTCCAACATTAATATCCTACATTGCACAGGGAGGAAAATAAAAACGAGTGTAGAAGTCAGGTAAGTTCAAGGAACAAATAGCCGGCAATTCAACAAGAGTAATGAATAAAGTTCAACTAACTTTATCCCTGGTTGGCAACTCATTAACATGGCTTTGATAGTCGGTAGCATCAGTAGAACCTTCAGCAGCAGCAGTACTAGTAGAAGCACCGATAGTAGCATCAGCAACATCTTTCTCATTAAACTCACGAAGAAAATTTGCAGCTCACTCTTCATAAGGTTTGCACCGATCATTCTGCGATTTACTGACCAAACAAAGTTTACCTTGGGCATGAGAGATTGAGTTCTGAAGCATGTCAATACAATACTAACTCGCTCGACAGCTTGTTTATCCTTTGAACCTGAATCATCAAAAGCATGTCCAGGACCTAGAAGCCCAGAAATGTGGCTCAGTCGAATACTAGTACTTGGAAGCATGAGAGAAACCTCAAAAGCCTTCTTCAGAAGAGATTCAAGCTCTCGAAAACTAGAAACACAAGGGTTAACAATGCTTCCTTCAACATCATGCCTAGCTAAACTGGTACTTCCTAACAGCAATCTCTTGGGAGAAGGAGGAACAATTGCCAGCAAATATGCAGAACTCCTCTTTGACAAAGGAGACTAGAAACCAATAGGTTTTACGATTTTTTGAGAGCACACTACTTCGCTGGGGTTCTTCCATTCCAAATAACGCAAAAAGGGAAATCTAAGTAAAAAGGTAAATTAGCTCAACAATAGAAAATGAAGGCATAAAAAATGGAAAAATAACATACATCAAAATTAATAAGAGTATGCTTACGAGAAGCTTGCCATAAATCTAGGTATGAGGGAGCTTATTGCCAGCTTTCACAAGGTCCAAGGTGAAAAGCTTTATAAGATTGCTAGCATTCAAATAAAGAATACGCGGAGTACGTTTATCAACAGGACTAAGCTTGTTTGAAATGAGATCAGCATAGATAAGTAGAAAAGTAATGCCGCATCCAGAAATAGCTTCCCAATCAGCTTTGGCATCCTATCAAGCAAATCTAGCTTTATTCAGCTCATCATAAAGAAGCTGACAGAAGTCAACATCCTTTAACTTGGCTGCATCAAAATATTTGACAATGGGGGCCTCCCTTGACACCCTAACAGAATAACCTGGCAAGTGAGCTTGTTGTAAAGAATGAGCCCAAAAACCTTCATAACGAGCTTATCCTTTTTTTATCCACAACCTCATCATCACCACACTCATCCAACAGTATTTTCAGGATAACACAAAGGTCTATGGTCTCAATTTGCTTGATCCTTTCAAAACCAATTTCAGTTCTTAATTCCATCAAATCATTGAGATAATCAGTTTCATATGGCCTAGGTGTCGTGTTGTTCCCACGAGGGAGCCCCCAAAGCATCTCTATGCTATTAGGAGTTACCTGAAATTTCCTAAAACCATCACCAAGGCCAAGGATCATTGTAATAGGGTCACCATTATACATCAAGAAACTGATCAACCGACGGTTGATGTTCTCCCTGATTTTAAAATCCTTAAGATGAACCATATTTCCCGCCTCAAGTTGAGCAAGGTGGCGGCGCTTCAGTAATTCAGACACGAATGCAACTCCTTCAAATAACACCTTGTCATCGTGAACTTGTTCTCATCTTTGTTAATCACTTTCAACTTGTTTTCATCAAACTTAATCCCTTTGACCCCCTTGTCTCCTCTCTTCCTATTCTTAGACTTGCCATCTTTCTTGGGCTGCAAACAATGAAACAAGTATGAACCATAAATTATAAGAAAGGAAATGGACAACAAAACACTACAAAAATGAAAGTACAACTATACAGCTATAAAAAGTTCAAGGATGATGTACAGTAAAGTTCATACATAATCTGTGGGAGTACTTGATAATTATAAAACAAGTAAGTACAACTACAGCAATCATGGCAGTTTAGCCAGCGTATACAGAAAATTGCAAGAAAAAAAAATTAAAGTACTTAAAACACTCACCACATCCTCCTCTTCAAAATCATCAGCATCACTCTCCTCATCAACATCATCATTGAATTCCTCTCCAACAAAATGTTCATCCTTCTCAACATGTTTTGCATTTTTCTCCTTGGGCGATGACTTCTTGCCCTTTCCAGTAGCAGTTTTCTTTGCTGATCGACACTGGGCTTCACACTAGTTGTACCCTTCTAATCCTTAACGGGCTGCTTAACAACAGGAGCACAATCTGTCGATGCAGCAATTGCCTTCTTCACACGGGCTACTTTAGGTTTCAAACGGCTAGGTTTTGGGCAGTGTTTCTTCTTAGCAACCAAATGCAGGCTCTCTTGCCTACTACCTTTAGGTATCACTGTCGCTGTAACACCACAGACACGCGGGCTTCTACATGGACGGCTAGAGATAGACAATGTCTTAAATTTTTGTATAACTACCCTAGACTTTTTTAGGCTAGATGGGCTATCAAACATGGAACCAAAATCATCAGGTCCGACACCAACATCTGGTTGGGCAGAAACATCTGCTGGGGATGCTGGAACAGAGGATTGATCATTTTTTGCCTTGGACCAATGCTCTCTGGCTGGGACATTGGCATTGAAAATAGAAGCATCAGATCTTTGACCATCTACTAACTTTGATGTACAATCTCCATGAGGACCCAGATCATCAGCTTGATCCTTTTTTTATGTTCTCTTGCATGTTGAATCTTCTCTAAATCCCTTTTCTTCTCATGAGCTAACTGAAATGGGACATCCTCCAACTGAGTAACAGGCTCTAAATCATCAACAGACTGCAACTATGTCTCAGACAACTCTAACGAATCATCATTAACATCACCCTCAATATCACTATCATGACTCAGACCACCTTTATCAGGTTCTGATGGAAACTCTACTTGTAAAGATGCAACAACTTCATCAATAGAAGCTATCGAATCATCTACATACACACAAAAATAATATTAGTTCAGTACAATATAACATGGTCTAGAAAACAAACAATCACAAAACAATATAAATAGTAGAATAAGAAAGAGATGCACCTATAGTATCAGCAACATTATTGAGATCCTCCACTAAGGCATTTTCCGTGCTATCTTGCCAAACTATAATAGCTTTCTCCCCAACATTCGCATCATCACTAGAACTAGAAGGTGAATGCAGATCAAGAGGAACAAGGACATCTTCACTTGCAACAACTGAAAAATAAACATAAAACAACAGTTAGTAAACAGAGATAAAATAAGCACAACTGATATTTAAACAGAAAAAACAAAAATAGCAGGAAAAAAGCAATATAAACAGAAAAATTAATTATGAACAAATCTCTATCACTAACTAAGTACAACCAATATCAGTAAATAAGTACAAGTATACATGTTCCTAAATACATAATAGGTACTACCTATATATCAAATGCACCAATAATAAAGTACATCTAACTAGTAAAATTAATTTGTGAGAAAAAAGCATATAGGCATTAAGTTTAGCCAAACAACAAAACTACAAGGATACAAAATAAATAAGCACAACAGATATTTAAACTACAAAAAGTAAAATAGCAGAAAAAACACTATAAAACGAAAAGGTTATCTATTCTCTATAACTAAAGTATCACAAGTTTTAGTTGATTATGCACTAAACGAGTTTGAGGAAGAAGGTGGTTGATTTAATACTTGCAAGTGTAATGTAACATAGCAGAAATGTATAAGTGTCCCAATCCTCTTCAATGCAAGAGAACAAGACAAAGGTTTTTCTTATAGGAACAATGGACATGGGTTCATGGATTCACTCAATCCTCTCTCTCCATCTATGGTGATGATGATGTAATGGATAATAAAATTACACACAATTGTCATGTTTTAATGGTAACTTTATGGTGGTACATGTCTTAAAACACATAGTTGAAAAATTACTTCTTTGTGCTGCTAGGTCACCCTTATACTGAGGCTATTATTTGGTTATTGTCACACCACACATCATACTTCCCCCTTTTACCCCTAGATATTGGCCATATTGTGTCACTCAATACATATGTCGCTATTACTCATCCATCCATTACCTACATATATCATAGTTCTTAATGCATTCCAAACACTAGTGCAATGATTCATATGTTGTGCGCATTACCACATCTCTCACATCTACCTCCACGTGATGGTGTCAATCACCTCATGACATCGATAAACAAGGAATTTTGTATAGATCCAACCATTACATGCATCATAGAATATTTCCAAAATATGACAAACCATAAAAGATCCAACACAACGGTAAATGCATAACAAGTATTATCTCATACCACAATATCCACCATAGGAATTACATAGATAGATCCATACTCATGCAATGCACATCATATGGACTTCAAAAATGATCATACATAGAGAGATTAGATAAATTTACCACCACAAATCAATAATCCAGGGGGTGGACTACGCCCCCTCATTCTAGAGAGTGATGAGGAGGCGTTGGTGAAGGAGGAGATGCGGTTGGAGGCAATTCCAGCAGTAGTTCCCCCTCCAATCTTCCTCCAGCGATGGCCAACAAACTATCTGTTTCTTGTTTTCAATCTCCACATCCGTATGTTCTAAGATCACATCGGGGAACCTTTATATAGGTGTTTTAGGTCAAAACAAGTCTGTGGGTTAAAGAATTAGGCGAATTGGATGATCGAGGTGCAAAAGACCATGGGTGGCGCGCCCACCCCAACCGGTTGTGCCACGTGGGATATTTGGGGCCTCAGGGCTCCCCTCATGTGTTCCAAGTGCTCCAAGCCCTTCTCTTGATGAAATATTAAAACTCCAGAAATCCCAGGTCCATTTGACTTTGTTTAGGTCCCTAAAAGCTAAAAATACACAAAACAGGGTTTTACTGTCCTACAGAGGTATAACCAAAATAAAGGGGATAATTGGTAAATCCCCAAAAATCAATGTGAAACATGGATATAACATCATATATGTTGCAAAAAAGTGGGAATTCATATCAACAAACAAAAAGATCATGCATGCATTTTACATGAATCGTACGGTGAGAACACATGATAAATGTGGACATTGGTTGTATAGTTGTTACCCTCTCACGTGCACTTTTTCATATTGCTATTTTATTTGATGTAGCAACCCAGACCTACCTTACACGAGACTAGTTTCGTACTTAACATATGGCTTGTACCATATATGAGGTTGACGGGTGTCTGTCTCTCTTTCAGTAGTTGGTATCAAATTATGCAACAAAGGGCCCCGAAAGGGGTGTCATAGAGACACCTATTTGATCAATGTTGTGGTTGGAAGTTCATAGGTAGGAAACGGTTCTATCACGAAAGCCCTAATAGCCATGTAAAACCTGTAAAAGATAAAGTAGAGGCGTCTAACTTTATTTTGTAGGGGGGCATTTGTTGTGATATGGTCATGGTCGTGGTTTAGGTAAAGTAGTTTACTTTTCTGTTGCTAAGTTGTAGTAATACTCATCGTGTTGATAGACGACCAACTAGTGGCATCATGGACTTGGAATCGTATCTGTGAGCAAGATGGATATCATGCCAGAGCTCTCAATGGAGATCATGTCAGAGCGCTCGATGGAGATCAAGGTGCACAAATAAGGACCATAGCTTATCACTATAACTACATGTGATGTTAATCATTTATGTATGTTATTGATTACTAGTATTAGATAGTCGACGGTAGCATTATATAGGATGATCCCTTAATTAACACCAATAAAAGTGTTCTCCCTTAGTGTCAACCACTAAGAAAGTTCTCTATTATGAAGCACGGTGTGATGATGGGATGTTAGAAGGCATTCACATATGGTGGGTGTAAGCCATGTTGCATAGAAAATACACTTATGTTAAATTGGCAAGCCTAGCATGTACATATATGGCTTTAGAACACAAAAGATCGATCATGAGTCACATAAAATGATGTGATCGACATTGCGTTGTCCACCTTTGCCGCTATATAATCGGTCGTGATGATCGGGGTGGTGTAGTGAATTTGGATCATGTAATCACTAAAACCTTCTTGGGAATGATAATTTTAGTGGGAGATCAATAAATAATTAGTTTATAATCTGAACTCATATTATGAACTTAGTCTAACAGTCTTTGCAAATATCCTTGTAGATCATGGCAATTCCCAACATTCGGGACATCTTTGGTCCATTTTTGAATGGTGAGAAACTTAAGCTAGATGGGTCAAACTTCACCAATTGATACCAACGCTTGAGGGATGTCCCCATTAGGAACAATCTTCTCTATGTGCTACAAGAACCATAGGATATTTCCCTGAAGACTTCGTGGGTGAGAAAGATGATGTTTATTATCAAGCTCGCCATGATACTTTTGTGATAGTCAAGTACACCATAATTCATGCAATGGAATCTGGACTATGGTTACAAGTTCATGAAATCAAAGCATATAGTATGGTCGATGGGCTGAAGGTGATAGTTCCGACACAAGTCTGATCATGAAGTATGAGTACATGAATGAGTTTATTTCAACAAGGATGGACGAAATTTACCTGCTTTGAGAACCAATTGGATATCCTGGAGGTGATTCATGAATGCCTTGTGGATGTCATGGGCTACTAGTTGACGGACCGCTTTTCGAGAGATGGGGTGTTGTGTTCGCTTCTCTCAACTACAAAAATGTCGTCACGGGCTAGAGGCAAATAATAAAGGTGTTTTATTACCATATCTCATTAATTTGTAATAGTTTTGTACCATGCTATAGCTGTATCAATCGGAAACATTGGTACACGTGTGGTTTGTAAACAAACCAAAGTTGATAGTATCCTCTAATAGACTAGCTCGTTGTGCTTTCAGTGATCAAGATTTCCCGATCATGTACATTTATGTCAACTGACAATGAGGTCACCTCATTAGATGAATGAAGTGATGGAAACATACCCATCCCTAGTATTGCAATGTGATCCAGTCACAGAGTTCAACATTGCAGTATCTAGTAAAGCGTAGTGACTTAATTCTTTGATCGTGAGAGCATGTTTAACCACTACCACCCAAGGCTTCTTTGACTACATCAACTGTCACAGCGTAGCAGAGTGATCATAAAGGTTAATGTTGGGTATTCTATAAGGGTATGTTGGGGCTTCTGCATCAATCAAGATTTGCACATCCGAGTGATGGATAGATATCCTCGGCCCACTGAGATTACATCAATAATTTTGCAAACATGTGACTAGGTCACAGTGGTGTAATATCACGGGAACGAGTAAATGTTTTCGTTGGTAACAAGATTGAACTAGGTACGTCAATACCGAAGATTACATCTTGGAAAAACTAGGTATCTTAGAGCAAAGGGGATGAGACTCGACGTTCAAGGTTCAAGTGATCAAGTTATTCGTGGAATGCATGGGGACCATCATGAGTTTCCAGACACCATTGTTGGTCATTAAAACGAGAGGTGTCTTGATCATGTTTGTGTATTCTTGAACCGTAGGGTGTCACACTTAAGGGTAGACGATGCTTAGGGGTTGATTCGAGATCATAGGAGAAAAGATAGAGAACTCTGGAATATTTCTTGGGTGGTACTAGAATGGTTCCGGGGACACCGATGATGATCAAAGGGGTCCGAAAGGTGTTCCAGAGTATGAGGTATTAAATAATATGTATTTAAAATTATTTATATGAATTAATATGAAAAATATATTTTTAATTGAATTTATGGGGCATCCCACCTAAATGGGCCTCACTTGAGGAGTCCTAAGAGGGCGGGCACACCCTAGGGAAGGCCAAGGGATGCCGCGGACACTAGTGGGCCTCCCACAACATGGGTCCCATGGTGGGGAGGCTGGCAGGCGGTGGGATTAGTCCCACCTCGGTTCCTACCATGCGGGGGAACACCTCCTCCACCTATATAAACAGGGGTGCCCCTCCCCTCTATCACACTTCATCAATTAGATTTTCCTTCTCTCTCTCTCTCTCCATGTCCCTTACGTGTGGTTCCCATGAAGGAACGTGCATATGGGGATATGGGTTTCTCCATTGTACGCACACCGTCGTGCTGCTAGAATCTCATTCTGGACCAATCTTCTTCTGCTGCTTTGCTGGACCGAAGACCAGGAGACATATCTATACCATATGCCTGTAAAGCCACGAGCCGCTGCCAATTAAGGTTCTAGTCGCTTGGATCTAGGACGTCTATGCGACCTTGAGGTCAGCTACGTCGTACGACTAAATCATTGTTTCTTCTGAAACGTTAACCTCTCTCATTCTTCAAGGGCATGGACACTAAATCCTTCTCGTTATTTTACATCTGCATAGATAGATCTTGGCTATGGTGTTCTCGTTGTTAGGACTTTTTTACTTTCTGCTACAGAATCCCTTCAGTGGTATCAGAGCCGATCGATGCGTAGATGTGATGGTACGAGTAGAACACAAAGAAATATGTCAGGATTGATTTTCTAGTTGTTACCCTCTCACATGTACTTTGTTCAGATCACGACAATTTTGGATGAAGCATCCTGGACCGACCTTACACGTAAGCTTACATGAAACTGGTTCCATGCTATACATATGGTCTGTACAATGTATGTGGCTAGAGGTTGTCTATCTCACCTTCATTAGTTCATATGTCATTTACAGGGATTTAAAGTTACAACTAGTCAATCCATGTTGTGGCTAGAAGTTCGTAGGCAAAAATGATTCTCTTATATGAAAGCCCAAACAATCACATAAAACTTGCAGAAGATAAAGTAGAGACGTCTAACTTTATTTTGCAGGGTCATATGATATGTATGGTTGATAGCTGTGAAAATAGCCATCATTCCCCATGTTTAAATCGCATTTTTAATCAAACAATTGACCAAGAATATCTTTAGCCTTGCTACTAATGACTAATTATTACAAAGATGTGCAATCCTTTAGTTTGAATTGTGGTGTGCGGGAAATCACACTTTTAAGACGAATTTAGGAGCATCCTTTGTAGATTATGACATTGCCTACTCAGCCAAGCTAACTATGGTAAAAAAGAAGCTTCTGTAATCTTAATGACCTACACTACGGGCAAGGCCTAACCGTACCGTGTGGCAGCGGCTCTGTTAGGTCAAACGCTGCGACTTTCGTGAAGGCGCCTATATATTTTGATACTCTAGGCACCGCGTAGAGAGCCGCAATTATCAGATTGCATCACAACACCACCGAAGGAGATCCACCACCATAGTTCATCCTCTCCATCCTCCATCCACTCCGTATCTATAGCCATCATCTTGTACTTGATATCTCCTTGTGAATTGGTGACCATTGTAAGAATATTTGATTCCAATCTAAGTACTTTGCACAATTGTTTCTAACCTTCATGTTATGAGTGAGTAGTCCTCACGGTTTGCGGGTTGGGATGAAACCTCCAAGAGATTATGTGCATCTAATACATGGGAATATTGTGTGGTGATTGAATATAGATATGTATCTTTGTATCTTTGTCTCTTATCTCGGTCCATGGACTTGTAGGTACCCAAGATTCCAAGGATTGGTAAAGACTCAAGGTGAGATGAGTGGTGAACGGAGACTTCATGTGAAACATAGTGACAACAAGGGAGTAACAGTAACATAACTTCTTAAGGCTTTGATCTCTATTTTACTTAATAATTTTTATAGCTCGATGCTTTATGGTATAACCGTTGGATCAAATAACTATTTCTATGCTTGTGGCTCAAAGGGGCTTTAGTATATTTGGATGTGTTTTCCCACAACCTTATCTTTGTTAAAACATTTCACATAAATGTGCTTATTATTATCTTTATTCCATATGATCTGCAGCTGGAGCTGAATCTTCAACCCTGGCCTATTTCCATCCATTGCAACAACCAACGATTCAAAGTAAACTAGAAATGTTTGGGAAACATAAGGTAAAACAAGTAAACAAGGTTTGTATATGTGCCTCATTTATTTTCCATTTAGCATTGTTTCCTAAGTTTCTATTAAACCTAGGTCTACTAGGGGAAAAGCTACTATACTGCATTAATAAATCCGGATCGAAGGTATCAACCCTTTTTTTGGCGCCATTGGCGCGGAGGAAATTCACTATCCTAGTGAGGTCACTAGAGACCTTGGTTTTAGTTTTATTTTTTTTTTAGTTTATTTCTTGTTATTAGTTTACTTTTTGTAATCTATTGAAAATCCAAAAGAATTAGTTACTTACGTATTTTTTCTCTTATTCCAAAAATACCAAAAGGAAAAGAGCCATGGCTTAGAAAAAACATGGGGAGTATGCTACTCCCAATGATGATTTGATTCGTGCACCTATTATTCAGCCCACTGTTGATGCAGAAGCTTATGAAATTAAGCCTAAATTTTTGAGTTTGCTTCAACAGAATCAACTTGGAGGATCAGTTGCTGAGGACTCAGGTTTGCACCTAAACACATTTACTAAAATTTTCGACATGATGCGCATTAAAGATGTTGACCCCAATGCGGTAAAATTACGCGTATTCCCTTTCTCTTTAAGAGGAAAGGCTAAGCACTGGTTGCTAGCTTTTCCTAAAGGAACTATTAAATCTTGAGAGGAATGCACTAATCTTTTTATGACTAAAATTTTCCCTCTAGTTAAGACTATGAAGCTAAGGTCCAACATAACATGATTTAGACAAGAAGATCGTGAGCCACTAGGACTTGCTTGGGCGAGAATGAAAGAAGTCATTATGAACTGTCCTAGTCATGGGATGTAAGCATGGCTTATTTTACATCTAAGTCTATGATAGATGCCGCAGTAGGAGGAACCTTCATGGGGAAGCAAGTGAATGTTGCAAAACAACTACTTTGATGATATGCAAAGTAACCATGCCCAATAGCATGTAGTGAGAACCTCCTTGAAAAGTGTCAATTAAATCACCGAGGAGCATAATGAAGATCTTACTGCAAAGGTAGATGAGTTACTTAATATAGTGAAGGGTAAGGAACATACCCAAGTTAATGCTATCACTACTGATGCTAATGAAGTAAATTTGGTAACTCGTAATCCGTATAACCCTGCATGGAAGAGTCAAAACTATGGCTCAAATTTTCAAAAAGTATATTCTAATCATGTAGGTGCTCCATATAATAATAATTATGATAATCATAGAGGAGCAAATCATGGAAATATCCCTTTTGGAAATACTGTTAGAATATTTATGCAAGCTCAAACTAATCAAAATAATATGCATATTAAAATCACGGAGAACGATGATAATAGTATTGGTAACTTATCTAACTAGGCCATTGCAATTAGAAATGATGTGCAGGCTCTACAGGAAAGAACCAAGACCGTGGAGGCACAATTGGGCAAGATAATGGAGAGTCGAACTCTAATGCTTGCGAGATTCGCTGGAAAGCCCGAGCTAAACCAGGTGGAATACCTCAAGATGACGAGGGCAGAAGGAAAATATGAGAAGCCTGAAGATCTAGACTATAGCAACATGCTATCACCAGATTATGCCATGGAAGATCTTTTAAAGACGGTCATACTAAAGAATCCCGATATTGAACAAGATAACTATGCCACATACTAACAATTTATAAAAGAAGTGGCATCTCAATTACATGAGCTAGAGATGGAATATAAGAAGCTAGATGATAAACTTCCAGCTAATCTAGATCTTATTTTTGAGCCCACTATTAGAATTAAAATATGAGTTAATGAGATATCTACACTTTTTAATCTGGGTGCAAATGTCTCAATAATTTCTCACAGTTTATTTAATAAAATAAATCTTGGGCCATTTAAGACAATTGAAATGAGCCTCCATCTTGTTGATTCAACTTATAAACAAGTTCCTAGGATCAAACAAAATATAGTTGTTAAAATTAAAGGATGTCCTGCTCTTATTGATCTTGTTATAGTAGACATGCGTGAAGATCCCATAGCACCTATAATTCTAGGTAGGCCATTCATAAAAACTATTAAATCTTTCAATAATTTACATTAGAGAAAATTTCAAGGACCAGTAACTCTTGGTGCAACAGTTGCATGGATCAATAACTTTAGTTTTTTGTTGCACAAATCAACAACTCTGGGAATACAACAATTACAAAGAAATCTAATGATAGTTAACTAAGTATTAGACAACTAGGGTCACCGATCATAAAATACAAAATTTCAAAAAATTATAAACAAAAATATCGCACGTACATACAGACATTTTGTGTTCACACACAAGTTATCAAGAATAATAATTATTATTTTATGTGATTTTTGTAAAAATACGAGAAAATGTCTATAAATAGTCATGTTGGAGCATCGAATTTTTCTGTTTTGTATAGAGAACACAAAAAATTCTTTATTCTAGAAAATTTGTGAACAAACATATATGGGCAGCTCCGACGGGCACCCCATTTGGTATTTTGCTTACCCAAATGTCCTCCGTTTGTCCAATTGTGGTGGGTATGTACATACCCAACGTGATCCAATTGAACATATCAACTAGTACCACTATTGTTGATGGAGGTGTGAACGCTGCAGTCGGTGGAGGAGCACGGCTGAAGACGCAGAAGACATACTGACTTAGGTATGTAGGAATACTTGTAGTCCAAGATGTACTATGAAACCCCACATGGTATCGTAGCCGGATAGGACTCTCCTGTAACCCTAAGACTGGATGACTATATAAGCCGTCCTAGGGATCATCCTTTAGGGCATCGATAATCAACCTCAACTCGCATAGGCGAAACCTCTCTTGTAATATTTACTTTTGGCTCTGTCATTATACTAGATTGCTAGCAGGAGTAGGATCCGTCCACCACAGGCGGATTCATACATGGGTAAGCTTGTGTGCTCACCATCCTAGAACACCGTATGTTTCACACCGTACAAATTTCCAGGCCTCGAGAACTCCCTCATGGCGTACTTGTCCTCAATCCGACGATAGTTGGCGCCCACCATGCAATAGGTGACCTTCGGATATGTCGTCATCGCGAGATATCCTAGTGAATAATCCAACTCCAGAGAAGGTCCGGATGATAGTAACACTACTCAATAAGGGACTGGAGCAACAAAAAGCCACCACATCTTTTAGTGGAAAGCTGGCCTCAAAATATGACCAACGCCGCATAGACACGGCTCGACAGGAGGACATAAGGCCCCATCGGGAACCGGATCGACATCACCGTTCTGACCCTCGGGATGATACTTACTCAAGAACCGACTTTTTGGGAAAGCAGCATAGAACCGCATAAGGTTGGAGAAATATTGCCCCAGCGATAGAGTGAGACGCCGTGGCAACACTGGTTCCATAGCAACCTGCCTAGCGGTAGTCAAATCACCGCATGGAAGAAGATGAAGCACGACGTCGGGAACAGGATCGGCAAAGGATGCCACCTCCCAGACACATAAGCCATCGAGAAGAGCCTCGCCATAATGGTGACAACAACGGATGAAGAAATGATGAAAACCGCGCCAGATCAAGCTAACATTGTGGCTGTTACCACGAAGACCCTCCTCGGAGCTAGCATAACGAGGCCCTAGATGAAGGTCGGCGATCAGCCAGAAATAACCCACCAGCAGCACCCTCTCCACCAAGCAACAACCATAACGACTCCCATGGGATCCAGGGAGGCGCTGAGGTGGAGGAGGTGGCAGGAGAAGCAGAGATCTGACTCCACAGCACCGCAGCGAAAACAAACATCTGAGACGGTGCTCCCTGTCATCAAGGGATGCCATGAACCAGATCAACTCAAACATAGAAACGTGGCGCTACGATTTGAACAATGTATACGTGGGTCCAAAATGCTTTGGGCCACAGATCTGGAAAATAAGTTTTCTGGAAGGATTTGCTATATCAAGGCACATTTCAACCCTACGGCGGTGTGGCTTGGCCAGACACCTCGCTCCAGGATTTATTTCAGGCCTCCTGCATCGCCAAAGGAGGAAACAACCTGGTTACAGTCCCGTATCTCCACTTATGGTGAGGAAGACGGCTTTATCATGGCTCAATGAACTCCTAGAGAACACAATTCACAACTGGTATGACATGCAAAATGCGTTCTTTCGGAATATCGAACGTACATACAGGAGGCCCTGCACGATCGGAGATCTACAGCGTTGCACCTAGAAAATCGGATCAACACGAAAAACTCCTGTGAAGGAGTAAATGACCAGACCACGATTGAAGCTTTCATTGCAGGCACCTAATCGGACTACAACGTCACAAGATGAAGTGCGACAAAGTCACTGACTTGGGAGAGATGATAGAAACGCTAAGAAAATATGCAGATGCCGACAATGATTCACAGGGACTACTAAACACCCTGGCCATACCACAGCTAAGCAGCAGAAGCAGTAGGCCTAGAAGCGCAAGAATACCTCAAAGGATAAACCCAATCCAGAAACTGCAACTGTCAATGCAACTTTCGGATCTGGAGGACGAAGAGGGTGCAGAGGCAGCTGGGGACGAGGCCACGGAACTTCCCAGGTCAAAGGTAGAGGAGAACAACAACTTGGTAAAACCTACTCTTAGGCTGATATTGCAAATAGCACGTGCGTGCGTGACCTAGATGCCAAGGCTCATCCCAAACAAATGTTGTGTGTCATTTTAAGAATGACATAAAATAGACGAATCCGCTGGCTATAGTGCCAAGCGACAAAAAGGAAAGAAAATTCCAAAGAGGAGTCCAAGCAAGATTCTAACATGGAGGAGGCAGATGCCACAAATCCCATGTAAGATGACAGAAATCCTTACCGAACCAAGAAACACACCTATGTCCTCTTTCTCAGATCCCAACCAGCCAAGGTCAAGAAGGCAATAATGCATGAGCTCAACGCAACTGTTCCGGCCGTCACCCAGTATCTAGACTGGTCAGAAGTAACAATCACCTTTGACCAACATGACCATTCACCTAAACCACATAGGCGAGGAAAGTATGCTCTGGTCGTCAATCCACTTATTGATGGCTATGAGTTCTCAAAATCTCTCATGGATGGTGATAGTTGCATGAACATCCTGTACGTCGAAATATTGCACTGTATGAAGATATCGAAAATACAGCTGAATTACAGCAGTGTGATTTTCCATGGAACCATCCCCGTAAGGCAAGTGGACTCTCTGGAAGAAATTACTTTGGATGCTACTTTTCGAATGCCGGGAAATTATCAGACCGAACCACTACCTTTTGAAGTGGTGCCATTCAAGAGCACATACCACGCTATCTTGGGGTGTCCGGCCTACTAGCAATTCATGGCTCGCCCTTGCTACATTACAACCTGATGAAACTTCCGGGTTCCAATGGCGTTATCACAATCCATGGAAACCCGAAAAAGGAATGAGAATGCGAGCATGGAGCTGCCACCTTTGCTGAAGCCATACTGCAAACCAAGGAGTACCATGAGATCAAGAAGAACACCGATTTGTTCGAGATGCCCGTGACAATGAAGGAGGTGCTGAAGGATGATGACCCCTCCAAGGTGACACCGATAGGCGTAGGTTTAGACCGTGCATAGCAAAGCACCCTCGTCGAGTTCCTCAAAGATAATAAAGATATATTCGCATGACAACCTTCTGACATGAGCAGAGTACCTAGGCAACTCACCGACCACTCTTTAAATGTGTATCCTGACATTAAACCCGTCAAATAGTCCTGACGACATTTCGGCGATGAAAAGCAAAAGTCTATATCTAAGGATTTAGCCTGGTTAGAATTAGCCGGATTTATTGAAGAGTTCATCCACACTGAGTGGTTGGGACATCCTGTAATGGTCCCTAAAAAGGACACCACTGATTTAAGAATGTGTGTCAATCATACTGCCTTGAACAAGGCTTGCCCTAAAGATCCATTCGCTCTACCTAGAATCGACCAAGTTATGAACTCAATGGCATACTTGAAACTCCTATGCTTTCTCGACGCATATTCTGAGGAGTCAGATAAACTAAAGACTCCAATAATCACCCCCTTTGGAACCTTCTGCTACATAATGATGCCTTTAGGGCTCGAAAACGCAGGAGCTACGTACCAGCACACTATGCAACATTGCCTCCATGATCAAATCAGACGTAATGTATATGCATATGTGGACTATATAGCTGTGATGTCCAAAACAAAGGAAACTCTAATTTCCAACTTCGAGGAAACGTTCAAAAATTTACGAAAATACAACATAATGCTTAACCTGAAAAAGTGTTTCTTCAAAATTCTAGCCAGAAAATTGTTAGGTTTCATCGTGTCTCAGAGAGGCATAGAGGTGAATCGTGACAAGATAAATGCTATCCTCAACTTTACCAGGCCAACTCGCATGAAGGACGTACAATGGCTCACTGGATGCATCGCTGCAGCCAGTCGGTTCGTAAGCCGGCTCTGAGAAAGAGCCGCACCATTATACAAGATCTTGAAAAGACAAAGAAATTCATCTGGACCAACAAAGTTGAGGCTATACTCCAAGACCTGAAAGTAGCACTCTCATCTGCCCCTATCCTTGCAGCACCAGAACCTCAGGAACACATGTTACTCTACATTTCTATGACAAATAGAGTCGTCAACGTCGTAGCGGTGGTGGCAATACCGAAGGAAAAACAAGAGAAGTTGGTGCAACGTCCTACTTACTACCTCGGCGAGGTCCTGATAGAATCAAAACAACAGTATCCTTATTACCAAAAGTTAGCCTATGGTGTGTTCTTTGCATCCAGAAAGCTACGACACTATTTTAAAGAGCACAAGATTACCGTGGTGCATATGGAAGGTAGTGCCCCATGAGCAAAGAGCCGTGGCGCACCAGGTTGAAGTGCCCCATGGGTTGGCCACATAGCCGTGGCACGCATGCCATCCATGCGCGACCACTATATGTGGGCCAGGGTGCGTGCGACCGCACCCCACTTGCCTGTGGCGCATGGGTGACATGTGCGCCATGAATATCCCCGTAGCCGTGGTGCATGCATCGACTATGAGCCATGGGCAAGTGGGGTGTGGTCGGCCATGTCATGGGAATGACCACGGCAGTCGCTATTAGGGGTAGCTATTGGAAGGTTTTGGGGCAAGAGCGGGCAGCCATCTGTGGAGTGAGATGAGGGGAAAGACACAGGGCTTTACCCAGGTTTGGCCCCCCGTAGGGTAAAGACCTACTCCTACTAGGTTGTATTATCAAGTGATTACAATGGTGGCAAGATCAGTGGCTAGGCAACGAGTCGATGGGGTGTATGATGGAGCATAAGTATGGAGGGTACCCTAGGGAGGCTTATATAGGGGGTGCCTCACTAGGGTTTACAGATATACAACTGAATTAGTTAGGAACTCGGAGGATTTGACCTAATCCGACTGGGCCTAGCTACACTTCTAGGCCTCCAGCTTCCATTCTCCAGGCTTCTATTTTAATCGCATTCCAGTGGTAGTCCTGCAGGGCCACTTGCAAACAACCTTTTCCAGTTAAAATATCCTGCTGGGTATACCTCTTCGACATATCCCCATCAGTAGTCCCCAAGGCCAGTGTTGGTTTGGCGTTGGCATTCATTTGGCAATCGGAGTAGGAAAATCCAATTTGTACACCCAGTCGAGTCGGTAGTGGACTCCCTCAATGAAGGAAGAAGCCTCTCCAGCATGTCTTCAGTCACAACATCGACGAGTGGAATTATACTTGAGTCGCTGCACCCAGTCGAATGAACAAGGCACGCCAGTAGGCGAGTCGAGTGAATGAAGTTGGAACGTCATCGTTGTCAAACTAGCCTCTGTGTAATCCAACGGTAACTTCGGCGTAATTACCGCGGGGTAACGGCTACCCCAAAATTGGTGGGTAGCGCCCCTTTATAAGGGGAGTGACAGTGGGAGTTGCACACCTTCCTTGCATTTCTCCACCCCCGCACACCCTCACTCTTCCTGTCTTCCCTGATCTAAAATTTCCGGAGAGAGCGAATCCATTCCTCTTGATGGCGCCTCCGAAGGACTCGTGGGTAAATCCAAATGCACCACGGCCACCTTGAAATCCTTCTAGGATGCGGGCATCCTCTGCAAAGGGAACTGGCGGATCCCCGTGCCCGGTGAGACAGAGCTAAAGCCTCGCCCCGGCGAGTTTATCTGCTTCTAGAGCCACTTGGAAAGAGGGTTGGGATTCCCAAGATCGCTCTTCTTCCGGCGATTCTGCCTGTATTACGTGATGAAGCCATCAGATTTAGGTCTGCATGGCATGGAGTAGCTCGCGATCTTTCTCGCCTTCTGTGAGAGTTACCTCGAGTGCGACCCTTATTTTCCCTTGTGGTTGGAGTTGTTTCCCGGCCACGTCGGTGGCGAAGGAACTGGCGGTCCAATCCTGACAGCGAGCACCGCTACATTCCAGCTGAAGCCCAAGGCCATGTTCTTGAAGCTTCTACTGCCGAAGAAAGCTGCCAGTGAATGGAAGAAGAGCTGGTTCTATGTGAAGGAGTCCACCCCCAATGGCGAGGTGGCACTCTCAATGTACACCACTGAGAGGAGCGATCCATGATGGTTGTATGTGACCGTGCTTCCTAAAGATCAAAGGATGGTCATCGACGAGATGCTGACGCGGATCAAGGAGCTGAAGAAGGAGGGCCTCGAGACCATCAACTTGTATAACTGCTAGCTCAGGCGACGGCTAGTTCCGCTAGCTAACCGAGCCCACTAGATGTATGAGTATACTAGCAAGGACGACACTACAAAGGCGAGCACGGAGGTCTGGGAGATCGACGACTATATCGCCGCGCTGAATAAAATCACGGACACGGAGTATATAGAGTCGAAGGCTGGGATTGCTCCATAGACTGTGACCGGTAAGCATCAGGTCCCACAGTAAGCCTCCTTTCTCTTCCCTTATTTTGCAGTCATAGCTATTGCAGTCGTGATTTCACAGTCACAGTTTTGTAGTCAGGGTTTCATAGTCGCAGTTTTGCAGTCGCGGTTTTGTGTTTGTTTTGATCACTTCTCTATCTTTGCCAGTTGTTCCAAGTCTTCGAGAATTGGGTTCCTCCACTTGAAGAATAGGTTCCTTCCGAACTGGAATAAGGGGCAGTGGAGTCCTCCGATGGTAAGGACGAGGCAGCAGAGGTCGCCGCACCCGTGCCCGCGGCTTGTAAGACCCACAGGAAAAAGCAACGCGAGATCGAGGCAAGTCGCAACCTTGAAGAGCGTGAAAGCGATGAATATATCGTGCAAGAGCATAGATCACAGCGTGTGGCTACAAAGCCGAAGTCACCCGCGAGGAAACCAACGACAAAGCGGACGTAGCCGCCTCAGTCGGTGGTGGCATTTGAATCGTGAGATGAGAAGTCTGGCGACAATGAGGGTGAGGCTATGACCAAGATTCTGGAGGATCCCACTCCGATGAGGGAATCAGGGGCAGCGAACTGATGGCTGTGAAATACCACCTCTTTTAGCCATATAAAATGTGCCATTCATCTCTCATATCATGTTTCTTCCAGCTATAGCTATGCCTTCTATGCATGACTTCTAGTTCTCCTTTACTTTCATATGAGCTTTGCACATTTAGTAGTTTCGGTAGAATTTTATTACTTTCCTTGTATATGACATGTGTGTAGGTGTCGGTGAAGATTATGGATAAAAAGGAACAAAGAGAGCATAGTATGCAGGAGCTGTAGAGACCAGACTTAGCCATTTGATTGGTTGGAAAAGTGAATTTTCCCAACTTCTCAAAATAAATATCCAAGACCATGGGGTTGTATTCCTCGATGATACGAACTCAACGAGCCCAAGAACACCCAAAACGGAGTTCGTATGAAGAAATGGCGGCCAAAACACTACAGAACTCCGAAGGTTTGACGAGCAACTATACGTCCAGAAGGCTGTATAGTTGCGCTCGTATAGTTGTAAAAAAGGTCGCAAACGATGGGATTTCGCCCCAGAGAAGCCCCAGAACCTTCCCTAAGTCATATGATGGTATTGGGGGAACCCTAGGGCACCCCCAAGGCCTATATAAAGGAGGGACCCAAGAGAGAGCCACCAAGCCATATCCTCCACCACTGTGCCACCACCATAGCCGCCTCCAAACAGATCTACAACATCACCATCACACAAGAGGAGAAGGGACTGGGATCATGAAGGCCTCCACACCGATGTACATTGTCATCTTCATCAACAATGTCTCCATCACCGATCCCTTTGGTTACTTGTTGTAATTCTAGATTGAATCTTGGATTTGCACTTGTCTTCAATTGTATCATCATACTTCATCCATAGTCTATCCATGATGTTGATTGTCTTCATGTGTGAGTAGTTTCCTTTGTTCTTGGGGAGACAGAGAAACCGTAGTATGATATTGAATTGAGATAAAGGTTATTATGTGATATTATTCATTATGTGTCTGTGTTAGATTTCCTTCATCTTGATGTTGGGTGAAGCACGCCACTCAATATTTTCCTCACTGAGGACTAGATGGAGGGAACTACTTGTTGGTAGACGGAGGGATGATAACACTTACGGTGACTATAAAGCTGTTGTCATTCCTTGCACATCAACTTGGGAACCGAGGAGAACTCACGAAACATTGTCCATGCCATGGGATACTTCCTACAGGGTAAAGTCCCTTAATAGCGCAGTAATTCAATTGATGTCGATTGATATCTCTTCTGGTTATGACGGATCATGTGTGTAGTGGTTGTTGCTATTCGTCCATATATGGAGCTCCTCCCACACATATCATAAATGGTCTTATTCATTATAATAATTTTGATCACTCTTTTTAATTACTAGTGGTGGGTCCACTACTCCCTGAGAATTCTTTCCATCATCTTGCATACTTTCGTAATCATATTTGCATGCTCTTATTTACTTGCAGCTTTGGTTTACTTATTGTTCTCTTATTTGAAAACCAAAAAATATCTTTTACACAAAACTCAAATTTATCTTGTTACTTAGAACGTTGTTTAGCATTACTATTTCAGTATTTAGTTCAAAGAGTTATTAGACTTCAGAATCCTGCTAGCTGTGAGATCGATATCTCTATTTCAAAACTATCTACAAACGATATGTGCACTTGCAGTCATCAAGCTATTTTTTGGTGTCGTTGCTAGGGAGCTAAGAGTTGTAGGTCATTTAGCTTTTTTTTATTTTAGTTTTGCTAGATTTTTTTTAAGCTTTCTTTATTTGCTGCATTTGTATTTTTGCTTTTGTTTACAAACCAAAAACCCATAATAATATTTGTTACTAATCATGTCTTCCGAGATAACTACCTTCCAACAGATGAAATCTATAATGGAGGAGTCAAAGGGAATTACTTTGGGAGATATTCATAAGAGGCAAGGCATATTAAAAGAATGGTTGACTTGCGTGGACAAGTATTCATCCACACTATGCGCCTCTTATCAATTATGTTGTGATTATTGCGGATCTCCAGATCACCTCAATTATCAATGTAAGTATAATTATTTTGATACCAAATTAGCAGACTATAATGAGTTTAAATGCCTTGCTGAGGAGGACACATTACAATTTGTGCTTTTTACTAGTTGCAAAGAGTTCTTATTTTGCTTAATAAATATACAGGTAGAAAGTAAATCACTCGATATGACCTATAAAGAAGTTCGCCCTATATTCTGCTATTGCCAAGATAACTTCCATGATAATGAACTTATTGTTGGGCGGATTAAAGCTACCATGGAAGAATCTTACCTTTTGCAGGATGCTCCAAAAGATAATGTGGAGGGAACTCCACTCAAAAAGAGCCTCCACCTAAACCACCGGAACATGTTGTTAATAAAGAGTTGTCACTTGATGCTGCACCCTCTCAACTAGAGCAAGGTAATCCCGAAGGTAAGACTATCATTGAGCTACTCGCAAATTATCTTAGTAAGAATGAAGAGGAGCAACTTGATCAACCACTTGAATCTCCTACTTATGAAAATAACTTTCCACACACAAATAGTATGCATGCAAATGATATCTCATTATCTAGTAATGATTTCTATATGTCCCAAACTTATGATGATTGTTCTAAGGAGGATTCGTGCCTAGACTGTGATTTTGGGGACTTTGGTGAGGGACTAAAAGATGAATCTTTCTATCAATATTGTGATGCTATTAACATGGGA
The DNA here is from genome assembly GCA_910589775.1 of Avena eriantha. Classification (NCBI taxonomy): domain Eukaryota; kingdom Viridiplantae; phylum Streptophyta; class Magnoliopsida; order Poales; family Poaceae; genus Avena; species Avena eriantha. The sequence continues at coordinate 84,576,688 of OU342740.1, forward strand.
CAGGAATCCTCATTGGAAGAGGAGGATGATTATTTTGAAGAACAAGTGAGCAATATGATAGTAAGAGAAATGTATTCCCAAATAGTGGAATATGCTAAAAAGTTAATTTCTTCGGATACCATAGAAGATCCAATAATATGTCCTCAATGTATGTAACTTGGGCACTACTTTTGTTTTCAATTCTTTGATACCTTTAATCAATCTTCAATGTCTTATAATAATGGTGATGTTACTAGTGAAGTATTAGAGTATATTATCTTTGAAGGGGCCCATGAGTTGATAATACATGTAATATCACGTATTAATAGTGAAGATAGTGCTCTCATAAAAACAGCTTATGAAATCCTGCAACGTATTTCTTGGTATTATCATGAACATTTTAGTGAGAATATGCTTACTATGAGGAGTAAGGCACGGAGAAAACCCGTAGAGCACAAAGTTACTTGTTTGCAGGAAATCTCATTGGAGAAGGACGAAGTTCCTTACCAAGAAGAGGATGAACACAAAGAAGAACTGTAAGTCCCATTGGAGGAGGATGAAGTTCCTACCCAATAAGAGGATGAATACAAAGAAGAACCACTAATCCTTGAGGATATGCAACTAATGGACATGTGAGAGAAGGTGGATTACTGTTCTGGTAATTTGTCAAATTTATTCGAAGGGATGAGGCAATATAATGGTAAGCCGAACAAGCTTTATGATTATGAATGCATTCCTCTTTTTAAAGATTTTTTATCAACCAATACTGACATAAACGGTAATAATGTAAAACTCTTGGAATACATAATTTATGAAGGGTCTCATGAGCTGCTTAAGAAAATTGGTATTATTATGAAAGGTAGCAATAATGAGGATTTAGAAAGGTATCATAATATTATGGATTATATTGTGAATTATTGTCAAGAACATTTTAGTGGGAATGCACTAGTGATAAAGAGTAAGGAGTTATGTAAAAAAATAGTTCCCAAAACTAACATTTCGCAGGAACCACTGGATAACGAGGAGGAACACCAAAAAGGTGAGGTTGAAGACAAACATCATTCTTCTAATAATAAGTTTGTTTATGATGCCTCAGTCTCTAGTAATGATTCTTATTGTGTTGAAACTAAAGATAATTTATTTGTGGAGGCTTTATCCCTAGACACTCATCTGAAGAACACTAATAATGATGATTTGGAGATAAATCCTTGTAGTATTAATGAGCAGGTTTTGGGAGAGCACATCCTTGATGAAACATTTGTTGATGATGCTTCCTTTTGTGATTGGATTGATAACTCTAGAACTAAGGAACTTCTTAGTAAGGGTGATGAACTAGAGAATAGAGACACTTTTGAATATTTCCCTGCTGCTATAGATGAGTATTATGAAGTATTTCCTAGTTATAATTGATGGGTCTGAAATATAGTCATCTACGTCCACATTTAAACTGGATATTATTCATATTTTTTATGAAATATCTCTCCAAACCCTGCCACTAATGCTTAATATTCAAAGGGGTATGCAATCCCTTATTTCTATTTTTCTTGTACAGATAATTAAGTTTGCTGATGGAAATCACTACATTAAAGTCAAAGATACGAGATTTCCAACAACCAGAAGAGACTTGGAATCGTGGGTCGAAGGCAGACGCTTTAACGACCAACTATACGATCGGAATAAAATTTCGGCCATATAGTTCTGGCCATATAGTTGCCATCAGCGCCGCTAGGTCAAGAAGAACAACATTCATGAAGGGACCCCTATATAAAGAGGCCTTGAGCAACGATAAATGGGACCTCGCAGAAACCATCAGCCACCCCCGATATCTCTATCCACAAGACCGACGAGCCGTCGGAGGAATAGAGTTAGATCTAACAACTCTACCACCATAGCCATATTCCACCACTTGCAATATTAGATATCTTCTTCGATTGGCGACATTGTAAGACTATTTGCTGTCAATCTCATGATTTCTATTAAAGTGTCTATGATCTTTGACCTCATATCTATGTGTGAGTAATTCTCCTTGGGCTAAGGGCTTCGGCCTAGCCATGTAGCTTTTTGTGCATGTTATTTATCATAGATGGGATCATTTATTAGTTTGTCTAAAATGATGATTATTGTATCCTCTCTTGCCTCAATCTAAGGACTTGTCAGGTACCCAAGACCGTGAGGATCGAGCCAGATATAGGGAGTATGAGTAATGACTAATCTGCAGCTTGGGGACCCTAGTGATAGAAAGGGTAGTACGGCTGTATGTGAGGGATTTACTTGGCATCGACGGTGACATCACTATGAATATCATTAGTTCTCTTTCTTCTATGGATGAGACTAATAGGTTATTTCTATTAGCGGTTGTGGAGGCAATAGCAATTATGGATGCACTGCCCACATATAATTTTTCTTGCTCTAACAATTATATGCATACTTTATTTCTATCTTTTATTCTCATCAGATGTTTTGCACAGCTACAGGTGAAACCGAACGCCCTAGGCCCTCTCTCTCCATCATCGACAACAACTCGTCGCTAACCCCAGTGATAGAAAGGGTAGTATAGCTGTATGTGAGGGATTTACTTGGGATCAACGGTGACATCACTATGCATATCATTAGTTCTCTTTCTTCTATGGATGAGACTATGAGGTTATTGCTATAAGCAGTTCCGGAGGCAATAGCAATTATGGATGCACTGCCCACATATAATTTATCTTGCTCTAACAATTGCATGCATACTTTATTTCTATATTTTATCCGCATAAGATATTTGGCACAGCTACAGGTGAAACCGAATGCCCTAGGCCCTCTCTCTCCATCATTGACAACAACTCATCGACAACAACAAAAAAGACGCAAACTCTTGGTCCGGTAAAAACACAAAATTAATTCTAAAACTCCCAAAGGTCCATTAATGTAACTTCACTATGCTTTGCTTCCCGAGGATTCGATAAACATAGGTCTACTAGGGAAAAATAAGCTATACTACATTCGTAATCCGGATCGAAGGTATCAACCCTTTTTCTGGCGCTGGTGCCAAGGAAGCAGTATCTACCGTGAGGTTAGTAGGAACCTTGCTAGTTTTAATTCTTGTTTTTAATTTTGTTAGTTTGCTTTCAGTCTTTATTTGAAATTCCAAAAAAAATAGTTAGTCTTTAAATTCTTGTTTTTATTATTATCATAAGTTTCTGTTTAAGAAAACACAAAAACATAAGAAATATGGCTGCAAAGAAGCTTGGGGAATTTGCCACACCTAATAATGGTTATTTGCGTACTCCTAATACTCAACCATCAATTGCTGCTGATGACTATGAAATTAAGCCCCATTACTTAAGTTTGGTTCAACATAATCAATTTGGAGGCTCTGCTGTTGAGGACGTAGGTATGCACTTGAGTACTTTCCCTGAAATATGTGACATGATGTGTATAAAAGATGTTAACCCCGATGCGGTCAAAATGCGTTTATTTCCTTTCTCTCTTAGAGGAAGCGAAAAATAATGGTTGCTATATTTGCCTAAAAATACTACTACATCATGGGTTGTATGTACTTCTTAATTTATGACTAAATTTTTCCCACCTACAAAGACTATGTTACTAAGATCTAATATTACTGGTTTCAGACAAGAAGAGCGTGAGCCACTAGCACTTGCATGCGAGAGGATGAAAGAATGCTTAAGAAACTGTCCCAGCCATGGGATGGAAGATTGGTTAATCCTCCATTTATTTTATAATTCTCTTAATCATGTGTGTAAGTCTATGCTTGATACTGCAACCAGAGGAACATTTATGGGTTAACATATTACCGAAGCAAAGCAGTTGCTAAACAACATGCAAGACAACCATGCCCAATGGCATGTGGAAAGATCAAACACGAAGAATGTGAGCTTCGTCTCACCGCAAGAAAATGAAGAACTCAATGCTAACTTGGATGAGCTCATATTAGACGTGAAACCTAAGGAAACCTAGGTAAGAGCTATTCCCGAAACTAATATTGAAGAAATAGACTTGACAGCTCGTAATGATTATAACCCTGCTTGGAAGAAAAATTACAATCCTAATTTTCAGAAACATTACTCTAATCCTATAGGTAACTCTAATAATAATGTGGGAACTAGTAATGGTAATCTCCAAGAAACACTTAAGTCTTTTATAGACTCACAAAATGAACAAAACAATATTCTTGTTAAAATAACGGAGAACCATGGTGCTAAGCTTGGTAAATTATCTAACCAAGCTGTAAGTTTGAGGAATGATTTGCAGGCCCTCCAAGAAAGGACGAAGATTGTTGAGGCACAACTAGGTAAGATAACCAAGAGTCAAACTCTCATTCTAGCTAAATTTGCAGGTAAAGCTGAGCCCAACCCTGTTGAAGAACTCAAAATAATGAGGATCCAAAGGGAGGAGCCTAAAGAGCTTGATTATAGTAACACCCCTTCACAAAGCTACACCATCAAAGACCTCGTAAAGAGGATCAACATCAAAATTCCGGTGAGTGAAGGTAACGATGAAGCCATGTATCAACACTTTGTTGATCAAGTAGCGATTAAGGTACGCGAGCTTGAAGAGCAATACAAAAAAATCGCTGAAAAGTTACCTCTTAAACTAGATGATATATTTGAGCCCACGATTAAAATTAAGATTGGGACTAATGAGATAGCTGCACTTTGTGATCTAGGTGCAAGCATCTCAACAATCCCAAAGAGTATTTTTAACAAGCAAAATCTTTGCTCTTTCGAAATGACTGAACTAAAACTATATCTTGCAGATTCCACTTATAATCAAGATGTAGGAATTAAGGAGAACACTTTAGTTTACAGTAAAGGATATCCTGCTCTAATTGACTTCATTATTGTTGACATGCCTGAAGATACTATTGCTCCTATCATACTAGGCCGTCCTTTCTTGAGAACTATAAACGCTTTAATTAACCTCCATGAAGGGAACATGAAGCTGCAATTTCCTTCGCGGGATCCTTTTGTTATTCATTTCCCAGGAAAAAGAAAGCCAAACATGACGAGAAGGAGGCCATCATATTGAAGGCCAACTACTGTGGAGTGGGTGTTCCACTCATTTGGCCCAAGTGAGTAACGTCAAGGTCAAGCTATTGACCATAAAAGAGCGCTCCATGGGAGGCAACCCATGTTAAATAAAGGATTGAGTTAAGTTTTAAGTTTTAGTTTAAGTTTATGTTTAATAAAGAGTGCTAGAAAACTTCATTTGAGGAGAAGAAGTTCGGTAGTATTTAAAATTCTGCTATATACATGTCGTTGTTGGTTGATAATTTCAATTGTCAACTTTCTGTCAAAAATAAGGTATTTCAGTAAGTTTCAGTATAAGAAGTAATTCATGAAGAAACATAATTTTTTTAATGGATACAGAGAGTTGAACGACCAACTATATGGTGGGAATAAAAATTCCGGGCGTATAGCTTCGGTCGTATAGATATTTGAGCCATCGACAATTTTTCTTTCATATGTACTGACTGTTTAAGGACCAACTATACGGCAGGAATAAATTTTTTGGTCATATAGCTCCGGTCGTATAGATATCGGTGCTTTCGTACGAATTCTTTTTTCCATGTACTGGCGGTTTAACGACCAACTATATGGCAGGAATAAAAAAATACGGTCGTATAGCTCCGGTCGTATAGATATCGTACCTTTGTAAAAATTCTTTCCTAGGTACAAAAGGTTTGACGACCAACTATACGGCGGGAACAAATTGTTGCGGCCATATAGTTCCAGCCATATAGTTGCGCCGCCAGGAGGAAACCATAAAAATTGACAGAATGCGAACTATACAGCGGGAATGCATTTTCCGGCCATATAGTTGCGCCTGTATAGTTGCGTCCGACCAGAAAATCGCACAGGAAGGTACCTCCAACTCCAAAACTTCAATCCTTTTTGTTTCTTCTACCTCCAAACTCTCTCAAAACCTCAAGAGATCTTCACCTCTACTCAATTTCATTTGATTTCCTCGCAGACAAGTGATCTACGTTATGTTTCTTCTCCAGTCCTCTAATTACTTTTTGCAAATTCATTTTTGATCTATTGTCATTATCAATCTAGGGTGAGACTTACTATGAAATAATTTCCATGATTCTCTTGCCTAGATTATTATTTTGAGAGGATTCTTTAGTATGTTATGATGAGGAATATGTTATACTTATTATTGTTGGATCAAACAGTTTTATTTTGTCTTCCTTTATTGTCTTAGATGATGAACACAAGGAGCCGAACTCGTGCTCATGCCGCCACTAGCGCTTCTCGGGCTGTCGCTCAGGAACGCATGGGGATACGATTCAAGAACGAGCTCCAACGTGATCGCTTCGATAGGATCAAGAACCATGATGTGAAGGCCACCAAGTGGGCTTGCCACATTATATTGAACCAACTCGGTAATTCTGATGTCTTCAATTTACTTTGCAATAGACCTGGCCTGCAAAACTTTCTGTACAATGATGTGCCCACTTATCGCCGGTTAACCATTGAATTTCTAAGTTCGTTGCAAAGCACTGTTAAACTATGGCTAGGAGAGGATACGATTTCTTTCTGACTCATGAACAAAAACTAGACTTTAACACTAGATGAATGTTGCGCATGTTTTAATTTCCCAAAAAATGATGTTAATGCTTTACGTGCATCATTTACTAGCTTAGACCCTTCCCCCGAATAATATTATAATGGAATGAGATTCACTTATAGTGTGAGCATGGGGAAGAATATTCAACATCCCGGAATTCGCTATTTGTTCTATGTTATTGCTAACACCTTTCAGGCACGTAATGAGTTCACAAGACTCAATGAGGAGGACATCTTAGTCCTTGCAAAGGCTGCTTACATCAACTGCAACTTGTCGCTCAACTTGGGCGTAATCCTTGTGCTCTACTTGGAGCACCAATCCTCCCAAAGCCAAGGACTAATCACAGGTGGAGGCATCATCACCATGCTTGCCACTGCCCTAGGAATCAACCTAGGTGAGTTGCAACCTGTGCTAGGTGAGACACGTATTGGTTTCTCTACTTTGAAGGCTTGTGGAATGCTCACTAGGAGAGGTGGTCTTTATTACTTGCATATTGCTAGAGCTGGGCGTATCTACCCCACTCCTATGCCTAATGGTCTTTTCTCTATCGAGGAAGGACGTTTTCTATATGACTTGCAGGTTGAGCAACACCAATCTGAGGAGGAGATTCGAGATGAGGATGAGGACCAAGAAGAGGAGTAAGAAGTTCCTCACCAAGAGGAGCACCCATCAACCCGGTTCACTACATACCAAGACTTCCAAGAACTTGGAGGGACTGTTGAGAGGATACATAGCCTCTCTCTGAACATCCGAGAATCAAATAGTAACCTCTCAACTCAATTTGCAAACTGGAGTTCTGACTTTTTCCCGCCACCACAATGATTTGAAGGGTTTGCAAAAGCCTAAGCTTGGAGAAGTTTCCTCATGTATCTTTATTTGGTGTTGATTTTCTTTTATTTATTTCGAGGTTGTGTTTTTAATTTGAGTTTATAAGAACTCGTGTTGGCTTCCCCAACACTTTATCTTTAGTTAATTCTACTTGCTTTCGAGATTTTCTAGCCAAGCTTTCCCACCAATTTTCTTTTCTTTAAATTCCCTCTCTTAAAAATAACAAAAAGATTTCTCCTTTTTTCTTTATTTTTACCTCTTTCTTTCTTTCCTCCTCGAGGTTCTCATATATTTACAGGAGAGTGATCGACTTCGAGTTTCCAAGAAAAAAATAATAAAGGAAGAGAGAAGTGGAACCAAACATGAGAGGTATGTCTTATGACTCCCCACTTTTGAAGTCTGAGAAAACCTATGCTAGTTAGTAGTAAATGTTGAGATATTATATTTGTGGAGTGAGCCTTTGTATTGTAGTACAATTTTCGTTTGCATGGGTATTTAGTTGGGTATGTTTTGTGTAGCTCTCGTAATTAACCAAGTCTTGCCTAAAAATTGCTAAACAATTGTAATAAGAAAAATTCTCACAATTGAAGGCTTGGGTGTTGTAGTGTTTATTCTTGAAGGCTTATTGCTAGAGACACTCAACACCATTAAAAATGTCGATTAACTTAATAGATCTCTTTAAAAGGATTTGTTCGATTGAATTAATGTTTAGCAGTTTTTGTGAGCATGCCAAACTTTGACTTGTTAATCATAAAAATGATATTGCTTTACGCGTGTAAAACTTCATGGGATGCCAACAACTCTGCTAGCCTACGAACGATCTTCATGGAGGAAACTCCTAGATTTCGGCTATGAGTTAATTAAATACATGTAGCAACAATGCTATAGTGTGTAAGATTCTTGGCACTCCTCGGAAGTTGTGTTCATGATGGAATCACTCCTCTGGCTATTATGAGTAATCATTATGCAAAAGGAACAAAAACCTTATGATTCCACGAGTGTTCATCACAGCCCGATAAACTAAAACAATTTTTTGGCATGCTCTCAATTACTCAAAAAACTGAAATTCTTGAAGGAAAATGAATAGAAAAGTAGTGCTTGAAAAGTATTGATTTATTGATGTGGGAGAATTGAGATACTCTAGTGTATATGATTTTCATGACAACTCTCACACTCTCAATTTACGTGATTATACTTTATGTTCAAAGGCAAGCCTATGTGTTGATTACATGACATGGAATAAAATTTACTCATTTGAATCATCCATGTTAACAAGAATTTTGTTGCGCTATAAGGATGCATAAAACTAGTATGATATGCTTGCCATTACTCTATCTATGCTGAAGTTTTTCAGATTTATGAAGTGGAGGAAACATGAGACTATCAATCATGAGTAAGATCATCATCTCGTTATTTCAGTTTAAATGTTGAGTTCCTTTTTGATTTTGGTTTTCTTGCTCGGGGACGATCAAGTTTAAGCTTGGGGAGGTTGATAGATCTGAAATATAGACATCTGCGTCCACATTTAAACTTGATATTATTCACAATTTTGATGAAATATCTCTCCAAACCCTGCCACTAATGCTTAATAATCAAAGGGGTATGCAATCCTTTCTTTCTATTTTTTCCTGCGCATATAATGACATTTGATGATGGGAATCACTACATTAATGTCAAAGATACAAGATTTCCAACAACTAGAAGAAACCTGGAGTAATGGGTCGAAGGGAGACGCTTTAACGACCAACTATACGATCGGAATAAAGTTCTGGCCGTATAATTCCGGCCGTATAGTTTCCATCAGCGCCACTAGGTCAAACAGAACAACTTTCGTGAAGGGGCCGCTATATAAAGAGGCCTCAGGAGACAAGAAACGGGAGCTCGCAGGAACCATCAACCACCCCCTAGATCTCTATCCACAACAACGATGAGCCGCCGGAGGAATAGACTTAGATCTAATCTCTCCACCACCATAGCCATATTCCACCACTTGTAATAGTAGATCTCTTCTTCGATTGGCGACATTGTAAGACTATTTTCTATCAATCTCATGATTTATATTACACTGTTTATGATCTTTGATCTCATCTCTATGTGTGAGTAATTCACCTTGGGCTAAGGGCTTCGGCCTAGCCATGTAGCTTTTTGTGCATGTTATTTATCATGTATGGAATCATGAATTAGTTTGTATGACATGATGAATATTCTATCCTCTCGTGCCTCAATCTAAGGACTTGTCAGTTACCCAAGACCCCGAGGATTGAGCTAGGTATAGGAGTATGAGTAATGACTAATCTGCAGGTTGGGAACCCAAGTGATAGAAAGGGTAGTATAGCTGTATGTGAGGGATTTACTTGGGATCGACGGTGGCATCACTATGCATATCATTAGTTCTATTTCTTCTATGGATGAGACTATGAGGTTATTGCTATAAGCGGTTGCGGAGGCAATAGAAATTATGGATGCAATGCCCACATATAATTTATCTTGCTCTAACAATTACATGCATACTTTATTTCTATCTTTTATCCGCATAAGATGTTTTGCACAGCTATAGGTGAAACCGAACGCCCTAGGCCCTCTCTCTCTCCATCATTGACAACATCGACAACAACAAAAAATACGCAAACTCTTGGTCCGATAAAAACACAAAAGTAATTCTAAAACTCCTGAAGGTCCATTAATGTAACTTCACTATGTTTTGCTTCCCGAGGATTCGATAAACCTAGGTCTACTAGGGAAAAAGAAGCTATACTACATCCGTAATCCGGATCGAAGGTATCAATAATGTAGTCTAAGAAGAGTACTATGAATTGTATCACGATGATGATATCAAAGGTAAAATGTTTGACTTTACATCTAAATATCTAATCGTTTTGTTGAAGCTATCTAGGGAGGTATGCTCACCACACATGGTGCATCAATCATCATTTCTGAGCAATAACACATTTATCTACAAGACCCTGATGCACCGCAAGCGGGTGAGACTTCGACCATGCTATAATAGTAAGTGCTCCAAACCTATTTTGCAGGTAAGAATAAATAATTATTTGGCTCCTATCTATTGAAATCATATTGGAGAAAATCTTGGCTACTTGGTTATAAGAAAGCGCTTCCTGGGAGGCAACCCGGAAGTCATTAGGTGTCTTTCTTAGTTTTATGTCTTGAGTCTTGATGCATTCATGTTGCTTTGGCATTTTTATTCTTTGCATGATTTGCTATTAGAGTTATCTTGTTGTAGTTTTCAAAAAGTAGAATTTATTGTTACTATATGTTGCATAACTCGGTTGTACTTAAATCCCGTTTTATACATGCTATTGTTGGTCGAAAACTAAAGTTATTATTTTACTATCAAAACAAGGTGTTTTGCTAAGTTTCAGGATAAGAAAGAATTCTCGAAGAAATAGATTTTTTTTATGTCTACTTAAGGTTTAACGACCAACCATACGGTGGGAATAAAAAATTCCAGCCGTATAGTTTGGTCGTATAGATATCTTCGCCATCGACAAATTTTCTTTCTTAGGTACAGAAGGTTTAACGACCAACTATACGTCGGAAATAAAAATACCAGCCATATAATTCTGGCCGTATAGTTATTGTTGCCTTTGTAAAATTTCTATTCCAGGATACGGAAGGTTTAGCGACCAACTATATAGCGGGAATAGACATTCTAGCCGTATATTTCCGGCCGTATAGATATCGATCCCTTCGTAAAAATTATTTTCCAAGGTACAGTAAGTTTAACCACCAACTATACAGCTGGACCATTTTTGGTCTGGCCATATAGTTGCGCCCGTATAGATGGGAAAACCCCTCAAATGCCAACTGGAATGTAAGCATTGCTCAAAATTTTATTCTTTCTTCTTATCCCTTCTTCTAAAAACCTCTAAACACGACCTAGGAGCTTCTCCCATGATATAGAGAAGCCGAGCATATGTAAGCAATAAAATTCTACCTCAGAAAATTCCAAGACTATAGTTCTCTATAGAAGTTCATGTTTTCTTTTTAGTTACCTTTTATCGGTGGGGTAAACGAACTATCTTCGTATACTAAACCGATGCATTTTATTTTGTGTATTATTTTTGCAGGGAGTTGAACCTTGTGTGATGACGTGTACGGTAGTGCCAACCATGCAAACACTCGCATGAGCCACTTGGTTGCTTCAATTCAATGCTTCGACAATCAGTGTCTGCTAAAACCTTCCAATTCGAACCTCTTTTAATAAGCACATAGGGGCTGCACACTCATGTCTCGTATCCTGTTTCGCTTGCACCTCATCACAATCTAGGAGAGGCATCTTCTAGAACTAGTTTGTTGACTTACACGTGGTTCTTAGGTTGATGAACCGACTCAGTAGGACTTGTATTTTTATCACTTTGAGCTAATCCCTACGCCTTCAAAAACACAAAGTGTTTTATTTTCTTCTTAGTTTCCAAGCAGGTTCGCAAGGGAGGAAGCCACCTAGCTATATCAACAACTATACGTTAAATCAAAGGTTCTTTGTCCATCAAAAGAGAGGTTACTTGTACCTCAATGGTAAAATGTGTCACCCTTGTTTGCAACTAAGATTGGGGAGGTAACCACATATCACAGTCTCTTTTTGAAACTGTATTTTCTCTTTTCTTTTGGTAATATACTCAAGTTTTGTTCTTGCAAAGTTCTAAGCTTGGGGACGTTACTTCTGCATTGTGTAGAATCTTGTGCAATGTTCGTATTCGATGAAGGTTTAATGCAATCATGTATCCCGTTGCTTTTAAATGCTTGTTTAAGAGAGTCTATTTCTGTATTCATATGGGGATACACTTGCTCATGATAGGCACCATAGGAGTTGACTTAGAGCTTGTATGCATCTTGCCAAATTGTTTATCAAGCTTCTGACACTATTTGTAATCCTCTAGAAAACATTGCCACAATCTCTACACTTGGAAAGAATGAATACTTGATCAAGATCTTTTGAAATTTGTTGGTTGTCACTAAATAGCTTTGTCTTAAATGAATAGGTTATGCTCAACCCCATAATTTCAAAGAAAATAGACTTGATAGTTTGCTTATGGAAGGAGTTCTCAATTAGAAATGATATTTTGAAGTTTTGAGTTCTATGCTAAATAAGGTGTTGTTTAATTGTCTTAAGAGTTTAGCCTTAAAGATACTCAACACGATAGATGTGATGATTGACTTGATAGTACTCTTTGAAAGGATTTGTTTGAAGAAAATAATAATTAGCGGTAATTGAGATGCATGCCAAATCTGGACCTATGGATTAAAGTATGATATTGCTTTATGCGTGTCTACACCACTGTCGCACAACATGGGATGCTAACAACTCCGCTGGCCTTTGAACAGTCCAAAAAGAGGAAACTCTTGGAGTTTGGTTATGAGTTGCCCAACATATGTTGCATAAATGCTATAGTCGGGTATGCATTGGTATTCTCATGGGCCTGCATTCAAATCAAAAGAGGGAATACTCCTCTGACCGTTATGAGAAATCATTATACCGAATAGGGAAACCTTGGTAATGGTCATGAGTGTCCATTCTTAGCCTGCACAGTCTGACTAAACACACTAAGTTTTGGCATGATCTCATTACTGATGAACTGAAATTTTAGAAAGACAAATAATAGAAAATGAGTGTTTGATAGCCATGATTCATTGATGTGGATGACCAAATGAGATACTCTAATGCTATGCTTCCTTTGACATGTTCTCGCATTCCCTTTTGGCATAAATAGCTGTACTAAGAGATAAACTTTCTGAAAGCTCAATAACTGATGTTTGCACTTGGGAGCCTTAACTAGATGACATGATTGGGTAGAATGTATTCCTATTTATCCTTGACATGTATTTTTGATTAAGTTTTTCCTCATAAAAAATGATATGAAAAGTTATACAAAAGGTGCAATAAGGGGATCACAAGTTTGCGTGCAAGTTAGATTCACTGTTGACATGGAGCATATAAGTTTTAATGAATCTTTAGTGGTCTTTATAACTGAGCTTGTGTTGCCTTCTATGAATACATGGTTTCTCTCTTCGAGATTGTAGAATAAATGAGGATGCAAGGCATTGATTTCAGATGATAAGCTATTTCACAACCATTAATTTATTATCTACCGTTACTTCTCGAGGACAAGCAAGGTCTAGCTTGGGAAGTTGATGGCTGTGAAATACCACCTCTTTTAGCCATATAAAATGTGCCATTTATCTCTCATATCATGTTTCTTCCAGCTATAGCTATGCCTTATATGCTTGACTTGTAGTTCTCATTTACTTTCATATGATCTTTTCACATTTACTAGTTTAGGTAGAATTTATCACTTTCCTTGTCTATGACGTGTGTATGTGTTGGTGAAGAATATGGATAAAAAGGAACAAAGAGAGCATATTATGGAGGAGCTGCAGGGACCAGACTAAGCCATTTGAGAGGTTGGAAAAGTGAATTTTCCAACTTCTCAAAATAATAATCTAAGACCATGGTGTTGTATCCCTCGACGAGACAAACTCAACGAGCCCAAGAACACCAAAAATAGAGTTCGTATGAAGAAATGGCAGCCAAAACACTGTGAAACACCGAAGGTTCGACGAGCAACTATACGACCGGAAGCATTTTTCTGGCCATATAGTTGCGCCCGTATAGTTGCCCCTAGAGAAGTCCCGAAACCTTCTTTAAGTCATATGACGGTATTGGGGGAACCCTAGGACACCCCAAGGCCTATATAAAGGAGGGAGGACCCAAGAGAGAGCCACCAAGCTATATCCTCCACCCCGACGGAGCCCTGCCGCCGTGCCACCACCATAGCCGCCTCCAAACAGATCTACTCCATCACCATCACACAAGAGGAGAAGGGACTAGGATCTTGAAGGCCTCCATATCGATCTACATCGTCATCTTCATCAACAACATCTCCATCACCGATCCCCTTTGGTTACTTGTTGTAATTTTAGATTGAATCTTGGATTTGCACTTGTCTTCAATTGTGTCATCATACTTCATCCATATTCTATCCATGATGTTGATTGCCTGCATGTGTGAGTAGTTTCCTTTGTTCTTGGGGATATGGAGAAACCCTAGTATGAGATTGAATTGAGATAAATATTATTATGTGATATTGTTCATTATGTGTCTGTGTTAGATTTCCTTCATCTTGATGTTGGGTGAAGCGCGCCACTCAATATTTGCCTCACTGAGGACTACATGGAGGGAACTACTAGTTGGTAGACGGAGGGATGATAGCACTTACGGTGACTATAAAGTTGTTGTCATTCCTTATGTATCAACTTGGGAACCGAGGAGAACTCGCGGAACATTGTCCATGCCATGGGATACATCCTACAGGGTAAAGTCCCTTAATAGTGCAGTAATTCGATTGATGTTGATTGCTGTGTATTGTGGTTATGACGAATGATGTGTAGGCGTTGCTGCCTATTCGTCCATATATGGAGCTCCTCCCGCACATATCATAAATGGTCTTATTCATTATAATAATTTAGATCACTCTTTCTAGTTACTAGCGGTGGATCCACTACTCCCTGAGAACTTTTTCCATCAATTTGCAGACTTTCATAATCATACTTGCATGCTCTTGTTTACTTTCAACTTTAGTTTACTTATTGTTCTCTTATTTGAAAATCCAAAAATATCTTTTAAACAAAACTCGCATTTTATCTTGTTACTTAGAATGTTATTTATCATTACTATTTCAGTATTTAGTTCAAAAAGTTATTAGACTTCAGACTCATGCTCCCTATGGGATCGATATCTTTATTTTGAAATTACCTACAAATGATCTATGCACTTGCAATCATCATGAACACGGTGGTAGAACTAGCGGTCTGCTTGCCTCGATTGTGTCGACGACCCTGGCGACCGTAGAGCCAAGTGCAGCTGCGACCGCGGGGTCAAAGTCCCCGCCACCGAAGGAGGAGCCTGTGTTGCCGAGGTCGGAGATTCCCGCGCCGGCGATATCGACATCGAAGAAGCCCACGGTGTCGTGGGCCACAAGTGTGTTTGAAAAAGTGCTCACGTGTTGGCTGGGTCCGGAGCTGGAGAAGCCTGCCCACATCAACACCCGCTTGCGTGTTCTTCCTGTTGCCAAGTAAGTTCGTGATGTTTGATTCTTATGTTTTGGCACGCTCTTGTATCGTTGGCTCGCTGATCGTGTTTGATCTCATAGGATTGGTGCCAAGAATATCGGCCGCCCTTTGGTGGCGAAGGTTCCACTAGTCGATTCCAAGGAGGAAGTTGACCCTTCCAAGAAGAGGAAGGCCACCGAAGCCGAAGCGTCAAGTGAAGGCGCGAAGAGGAGGAAGGAGGGTGATTCCGCTACCATGGCAGAGGAAGACGTGGGGAAGGGCGGTTCTGCCATTCCTATTGAGGGTGAAGTGGCTGCTAGCTCGTAGTCGAGCAAACTGACCGCGCCAATGGAGGTGCCAATACCTGCACCCAGCGCTCCGGCAGTGACAGCCCAGTCTTTCCCTAGCTTTGTGGCGATGGCCTTTGTCGTGGCTACTAGAACGCAGTCACCAAAGGTTCCTGAAGTCATTGATGGTGACACCGAGCAGCGGCGCGCACGTACATCATTTGTGGTTCCTTCATCGGATGCCAGCGAGCTTCACAGCATGCTAGGTGCTACTATACATGTATGTCCAGTCCACGAGGATCTAGTCGCTGAATTTCAGCGGCTAGAAGCTTAAACTTTAGTCATTCAGTCCCCGAGGGTCTAGTCATTGAATTTCAGCGGCTAGATGCTTAATCTTTGGTTATCCAGTCCCTGAGGGTCTAGTCGCTGAATTTCAGCGACTAGACACTTAGAACTTTTAGCCATTCAATCTCTTATAGTTTTTTTCTTTAGGGCCTATAGAGGGAATCGTCTGACCGTCAGGCCGCAAAGGAGCGCCTGGAACGCGACCTGTGGATAGCGCATGAAGCCAACCGATGACTCCAAGTATCTACTGGTGAGTTGATATTATCTTGGTAAATTTGGGGTTTTGGTGTTTATGCAAAGATTGAACCATGGTCCTCTTATCCGTTAGATGATCTCCCTGCTGCAATTGCCAAGGCCTGAGAGGGCTATGTATCGGTCACCGAGCTAGATGCTGCGAAGGAAACATTGGCCGCGACAAAGGAGCGAGCCGGGTCACTGGTGAAGGAGCTAGAAGCGGCGAAAGCTGTGATGTTTTCTCCTGAAGAGAGGGACAAGGTGGCGGTTGTCGCTGCGGAGGATGAGGTTAAGGCCTCCCACTCGATCATCCTTGGGCTACAGGATAAACTGGTCGTGCTCGAGAAGTTCGTGACCGAAATCTTCCGCAAACTCCTTGGTGAGAATTGCCTTCTTCTACTCCTTCTTTGTGGTGTTTGGCGAGTCCCCGGGAAGGCTAGTCCCCGAGCGGGTGAGTCCGCTAGTTTTCTTTCTCGTGATCTTTATTTTCTTACAATGCCACCGTGATAGGTCAATGTGACCCGGTGGTGCAGACGTTTGACACCATGCAGTGCGTGACGGCGGTGGTGAACGTGGCCACCGCTTCGGCGCTTTGCGTCTAGGCTGTTATCCAAGGGATCTCTCCCACCGAGGTGATTCCCGGTAGGCTGACGGAGGTGTGGAGCTATCTTTAGGAAGCACCCACAGTGGTCGAGTGGATGGCACGATCGGCCTTCCAGCACTAGGCCACCACGGCGCTTAGTCTTGGGCTCGCGCACTTCCGCGATGACTTTGACCTCAACGACGTCACCAGCGGGTATCCCTCGGCGACTGGCTCGGTGGAGATTGTGGAGGTGCTCAAGTTGACTGCCAAGGCCACTCCGTTTGCGGAGCAGGTGTTGGCGATGGAGGATCTGCTGCCATACCAAGAGACAGTGGTGGCGCCAGGCGACTCTGAGCCGGAGCACCGTGACCTGAAGTCGGAGCAGCCCTTCCGGTCATCGTTGGTGAAATAGTTGACGACGTACCTATTGAACCCTTGGGAGCCATTTGTCCAGGTCAAGGGCGATGGTGACGCTTCTTATTCGAATCTTGTAGAGTGAAGGAATTGCACTAGGGCATTGTGTTAGTCGTGGTGACTGGTCGCTTTTGTAATCTACCTCGATGACGAACAATAGATTTTGTTGTTGAAGCAAAAAAGTTCAATCGAATCGCATTGCTATGTAATTTTTGTTTGTTTTGTATTTTTGGTTGAGCGAGTCCCCGAGCGCGTCCGCCCTTTATTGGGTTTGTCCTCGCGTATATGTATGTTTGATTGTGTTAGGCTGTTAGGTTAATCAGAGTCGACTCGCCGTGGCTTGTGGAGCCAGTCACTTGGTGACCCCAAGGGGTGCTCTATACTTTGTTTTTCCCGGACACTACCGGGGTCGGTTAGGCGAGTCCTCGAGCATGGTACTTGACCATTCTAGTCGCATGCCCAAGGCAGGTGAGGACGTTTGTATGTTGTTTGTAAGATGTCACCCCTGCCCTGGAAAGGCAGTCGCATGGCGAGTCCGAGGCAGGCTCTCACACTTGGTGCATTCCTGAGCCACGTGAGGGACGTTTGTGGCGAGTCCACGAGCATGGTACTTGACCTTTCGAGTCACCGTGCACCGGGATGGGGAGGACGGGTTTGCTATGAGAAGCGTGTTCGGTTGTCTTGGTCTGGTAGGCCAGTTGAGCGAGGCGACTCTGATGGTGGCTCCAGGGTGAAGTTTTTGTCGACGATGCAAGGCCCCAATATTTTCGGTGCCCTTGGTCAGCACTACTTAGTCGTCTCAGTCGCTCGACCAAGGGTTGACTTCTGTGGGTAGCGTATTGGTAAATGTATGAGTGCGATTGGCAGAAGGAGACGGCGAGTAAACACAATTTGTGATGTCCGATTCTATTTCATCATGTAGTAGCCATGTACAAGTTTTAGTTCTATGTATAGAACTTTTGGAGGAGGTTTACATTCCATGGCTACCTGACTTTGTGCTGGTCGTTGCCTCGTACATTGATGAGGTAGTAGGCATCGTTGCCGAGGACTCGTCATATGGTGAATGGCCCCTCCCATGGGCGAGAAAGCTTGTGCGTGCCCTTCTTGTCCTGGATCAGTCGCAGGACTAGGTCACCCTCCTGGAAGGTGCGAGTTCGGACTCGGCGGCTGTGGTAGTGGTGGAGTCCCTGTTGGTAGATGGCGGTGCGAGAGCGATCTAGGTTGCGTGCTTCGTCGAGCTGGTCGACCCCATCCTGACGGGCAATCTCATTGTCCGCCTCCGCATAATTGACGACCCGAGGCGAGTCTTGTTCCAGGTCGGTTGGCATGACGGCCTCAGCACCATACACCATGAAGAAGGGCGTGAACCCTATTGAGTGGTTGGCGGAGCTGCGGATGCCCCATATCACGGAGGGGACCTCTTCGACCTAGCACCCAGGAGGTTTCTCCAGGGGGACCTGTAGTCGTGGCTTGAGGCCGTGAAGGACACTCTGGTTGGCGCGATTTGCTTGGCCGTTTGACTCCGGGTGGGCGACTGAGGCGAGGTCGACTCGTATGCCGTATTCCTCTCAGAAATCGGCCATGGAACCCTTGGCGAAGTTGGTGCCATTGTTCATGATGATGCTGTGCGGGTAGCCGTACCGGTAGATGAGCTTGCGGAGGAACTTGGTGGCGGTCTTGCCATCACACTTCTTGATTGGCTTGGCCTCTACCCATTTGGTGAACTTGTCGACTGCGACCAGGAGGTGGGTGATGCCATATGGGGCCTTTTTGAATGGGCCCACCATGTTGATGCCCCATACGGAAAATGGCCAGGTGATGTTAATGGTCTTGAGGGCCGAACCAGGTATGTGCGTCTGGTTAGCATACTTCTAGCACCCAACACATTGTCGGACAATGTCGACGGCATCGGCGTGTGCGGTGAGCCAGTAGAAGCCATGTCGCATGGCATTGGCAAATAGCGACCGGGCTCCGCCATGGTGGCCACAGTCGCCGACGTGGATGTATTGGAGGATTTTGTACCCTTCTTCTGGCTGTACGTAGCGCTGGAATACGCCAGTCACACTGCGTTTGTGGAGCTCATCGTTGATGATGACGAAGGATTTGCAATGGTGCACGATCATTCGCGCCTCTGTCTCGTCGGTGGGCAGGATCTTGTGCTCGAGGTAGGCGACATATGGCATGGTCCAGTTGCTAGGGTCCATGATCATGGCGACCAGGGCGGGCTCGGGCTATAGAGGTATCCCGTTGTCTATCTCCTTTGGTGGCGAGACCGAAGGCTTGTTGATGATATAAAGGAAGACACCCATGACCATGATGGGGTGCTCCTAGAAGTAGCGCGGGAGCCGTCGCTGGGCTCTAAAGACCGCATACAGTAGTTTCTAGTACTGCGGGTAGCGCTGCCTTGAGTCCGTCAAGTTCTCGCTGATGTAGTAGACTGGGCGCTGTATCGGCCGCTCCTTGCCCTCCTATGGGCACTCGACGACCATCACAACGCTGACGAATCGGGTGGAGGCTGGGACATAGACAAGCATTGGCTCTTTGTCGACTAGGGCGACGAGCAGTGTTGCTGCGAGTAGTACTTCTTTGAGCGCTTTGAGCGCGTTATCCGCCTCTTCGTCCCATTCGAATGTGGGGTTCTTGTGCATCAAGCGGTAGAGGGGCATTGCCTTCTCACCGAGCCGGGGGATGAAGCGAGTGAGAACCACGACTTGCCCAGCTAGCTTCTAGAGGTTGCGTAGGCACTCGGGTCTTCCAAGCCGCTCTATGGTGTCGATCTTGGTCGGGTTTGCTTCATTGCCTCGCTTGGAGACTATGTACCCCAGGAACTGTCCGATGGGTATGCCGAAGGTGCACTTCCTTGGGTTGAGCTTGATCTTGTACTTCTGCAAATTTGTGAAAGTTTTGGCCAGGTCGGTGAATAGGTTGCTCTGGCGACTTGATTTCACCACCACGTTGTCGATGTAGACGTGGATGTTGCAGCCAATTTGGGTCGCAAGGCACTCCTGCATGCAACGTTGGTAGGTCATGCCGGCATTCTTGAGGCCAAATGTTATGGTGGTGTAGCAGAAGGCACTGAATGGCGTGATGAACACCGTTTTCTCCTCGTCCTCGACCGCCATCTTGATCTGGTTTTAACTAGAGTAGGCGTCGAGGAAGCACGGTGACTCTGATCCTGCGGTCGAGTCGTTGATCTGTCGATGCGGGGGAGGACGAACTCCTCCTTCTGGCAGGCGCTGTTCAGGTAGGTGTAGTCGATGCACATTCTCCAAGTGTTGTTCTTCTTTAGAACCAAGACTAGGTTTGCCAGCCACTTGGAGTACTTGATTGGCCAGATGAAGCCTGCAGCGAGTAGACGCGACACTTCTTCAGCGACTGCTCGGCGGCGCTCTACATTGAAGGGCCGCAGCGACTGCTTCACCGGTCACACTTTGGGGTCGGCGTTGAGTTTGTGCTCAGCGAGCTCCCTCGGGACACCAGGCATGTCAGATGGTTTCCATCGAAGATGTCGTGATTCTCACGCAGGAACTCGATGAGCGCGCTTTCCTATGCGAGGATCATGTTGGTGATGGTGACCTTCTAGCTCGAGTCGCCTGGGACAAGCTCGACAGTGCGGGTGTCCGTGGAGGCCTCGAATGCCGCTCCCCCGAAATTTTGCGAGGTGGGTTTCTTCAGGATCATGGGGTTGTCCTTATCGACGTTGCTCGCGTATTTCGCAAGCTCGTCCATGTGGTTGGTTTCTATGGCGATGGCGGCGTCAGCGAGCTTGGCGTCTTTGTCCTCGCAATCCACAGCCATATCGTCAGCGTCGTGGACGGTGATGACGTCGCTTGGCCCAGGGAGCTTCATCATGCTGTAGGTGTAGTGTGGGGCCGCCATGAATTTGGTGAACGCGTGGTGCCCTAGGATGTAGTGGTAGGGGCTGTGGAAGTTCACCAACTTGAATACGATCCGCTCGGTGCAGAAGTTCGCTGGTGTGCCGAAGGTGAGTGGTAGCGTCACCTTGCTAATCGGGAACGCCTTCCAACGAGGGACGATGCCGTGGAAGGTGGTGAGGGTCGACTTGATCATCGACTCCGGGAGGTGTAGCCTCTTGAACGTATCCAGGTACAGGATATTGATGGAGCTTCTGCCGTCCATCAGTGTCTTGGGTAGCCAGTAGTCGGCCACTTTGGGACTAACCAGCAGGGTAACTCGCCTCGGATATTTGATCCTTGCCGCGTGATCTTGGTGACTCTAGGTGATGCTTTCCTCGGACCAGTTGAGGAAGCGAGGGATGTCGACCCTAGTCACCGCATTGACGGCGATTGCGCATGCGAGGACCTTCTTCTTGCGTTTGGTGCCGAGCCAGGTAAAAGTGCAGCGAGCCAACGGTGTTGCCGAACCCGTCGGCGTTGCCATTGTCCCTTGGTGGGTCATTGTTGGGGTCGTCTCTTGCTCTCCTTTCCTTCTTAATCTCCTTCAGAGAATGGCAGTCGGTGGAGGTGTGAGTGGCAGGCTTCCCTTCCCTCCTGTGGTAGACATAGGGCAGGTTGAGTAGGGCGGCAGGGTCGAATTTTGGCCTCACCACGTTGTTTGCGTGGTAGTTCCGTCCGTCACGACCGAAGTTCTTCGGGTCGCGCTGCCCATAGCCGGTGTTGGCGATGAAGTCGACTCGCCCATCACCGCAGCGCTTGACGGTGAGGCGAGTGTTGCTGTAGCACATGTCGCGCTGTCGCCCGTTGTCGTTGTCGCTGGTGCGGCATCTTCCCCCCGATTCGTCATCAGAGTCCTGGTTGGGGTCTTCCTCCGTGTAACTCTTGGCGATCTCGAGGAGGTCGGGGATGTTGTCAAGCGTTCGGTAGACCCTCTTGATCTTGGCGACCAAAGGTTCATACCGGCATGTGTTCTTCAAGTAGTGGATCACCGTGTCTGGGTGGATGTCAGAAGCGTTGATCCATAGGTCTTGCCAAGGCTAGACCTAGTGACGGGTTGACTCGTTCTTTCCTGGGATGCAGCACTCCAGGTCCTCGATGGTGGTGGCGTGGGTGTAAGAACCCTCGAAGTGCCTAATGAAGGCCTCTCGCATGTTCTCCAAAGAGTCGATGTTGTCCGCTGGGAAGGTGTTGATCCATTTCTTGGTCGCTCCCTCCATCATCAGGGGGAGGTATCGAGCGGCGAGTAGGTCGGTGTGGCCGGCGATCCCCATCTCCATGAGGTATGTGTCGAGACACACCACTGGGTTGTACGTTGGGTCGTACTTCTCAATCTCCTTCTGCACCTGGAAGTTCGCCGAGTACTTTTTACCTCAGATCATTGGTCTGAAGCACTACAGGCCGACACGGCTGAGTGAGCCCCTTGGGTCTAGCTCGACGCCGTCGTTGGGGTTGGGCCACAGGTCGTGTGGCTGGCGAGCTCGCCAAGCCTGGTTGTTGACCATGTGGGTCGACGCTTCGATTGGTTGGTCGTTGGCGGTGATCGTGTTGTTCGCGGGTCACGGCTCGTTGCTGGAGAGCACGAGATTGGTGGCCTGTGGTTGGAGCTGTAAGGGCTCGGGTGGTGGGAAGCTCAGAGTGTTTGAGACTATTCGACGGCCGCTTGAGGCCGCCATGCTTCTCGATGAGTAGGAGTATATCCGTCCCCACGGGTCGACTCCCGCGGCTTCCTGCTCGACGGCCCTGGCGAGTAGGGCCTGGGCATACTGGATCTGTAGCATGCCCTCTCCCTAGATGTTGATGTTCGCGACTGAGGCGTGCCCCGTCATGACATTGTCCATCGGGGTGGAGTACAGCGGGAGCCCGTTGGCGTCGTGGGCTTGCGGCGAGATGATGATCCGGGCCTGGTCCGGAGGAGGTGTGCAGCCCAAGAGTGGTGGTGGAGCTCCGGTCGTAGGTGCCCGAGGTGGTGGGTGGTTGCTGCCGCCAGGTGGCACATTCTCGCAGAACTCACGCTAGGTCGCACGGGCAGGGTCGTTCTCGTCGTTGAAGTTTAGGACGCGGCCCTGAATGATAGAGTTCAGGCGGGTCCTGATGCAACGTTGATGGTAGAGTGATACCTCCTAGGCCCTTTGCCACTCGAGGCGGAACTTCTCGCGCTCAGCTTGCTCCTTGTGCATCGCCTCTTCCAGGCATAGGCGGGCTTCCTCCACCTCCATCACCGTCGCAGTCAGTAGGATCGGCATAGAGAATCGATCTAGTGGGGCGCTCGTGCTTCCCACCATGTAGATCGCGTTGAAGCGATTGGATCTGGCGTGGAAGTTCTCGGGGGACTCTGACCCGGAGTCGAAGTCAAAGATCCTGAGGATGGATGGGTCCTCGAAATCCTGATGGCTAGAGACTCGTGTGATGGAGTCTTCACGTGATGCGGTGGTGATGGATCCGGCGACCGAGGCAGGGCTCACTACATACGGCGTTATCATGAAGGGTCGCATCGTCTACGGCTACGCTAGTTCTAGCCACGTTGCTGGCGGCTGATGGAGCGGATCTGGCCCTCCGAGAGTAGATCGCAGCATGGCAGCGATCCACCGATGATCGTCGTCACCATTGGGTCGACGACATCCGTGAAGCCGACGAACAGGTTGATGGTGCCGACTGGCATCATCGCGTTGTGCATGATCGGGCGCGACGCCAAGATGTAGCTGCTAGGCAGGATCTAAAGGATCCCGCAGCTGGTGATCATGTGGCCGGTGGAGATCGGTCGATCAATTGGAGAGTAGGGTCTCGCTACAGAACTCAGGCGAGACCAGCCATGCGTGAGCGCCACTTTCGTTGGAATGACCATGACAGTCGCTACCAGGGGTAGCGATTGGTAGGTTTTGGGGTAAGAGCGGGCAGCCATATGCGGAGCTAGATGAGGGCAAAGACACAAGGAAATACCCAAGTTCGCCCCCCCGTAGGGTAAAGACCTACTCCTGCTAGATTGTATTATCAAGTGAGTACAATGGCTCCGAGCTCGGTGGCTAGGCAACGAGTCGATGGGGTGTATGATGGAGCGTAAGTACGGAGGTGATACCTTCGATCCGGATTACAGATGTAGTGTAGCTTCTTTTTCCCTAATAGACATAAGTTATCGAATCCTAGGGAAGCGAATGCATAGTGAGGTTACTTTAATGGACCTTCGAGAGTTTTAGAATACCTTTTGTGTTTTTACCGGACCAATAGCTTGCATCTTTTTGTTGTTGTCGATGATTGAGATATACAGGGCCTATGGTGTTTGGTTTCACCTATAGTTGTGCAAAACATCTGATGGGAACAAAAGGTAGAAATAAAGTATGCGTGTACTTGTTAGATCAAGATAAATTATATGTGGGTAGTGCATCCATAATTTCTATTGCCTCTGCAACCGCTTATAGCGATAACGTACTACTCTCATCCATAGAAGAAAGAGAACTAATGATATGCATAGTGATGTCATTGTTAATCCGAAGTAAATCCCTCACATACAGCCGTACTACCCCTTTTTTCACGGGGGTTCCCAACCTGCAGATCAGTCATTACTCGTACTCCCTATACCTGGATCAACCCTCGGGGTCTTGGGTACCTAACAAGTCCTTTGATTGAGGCAAGAGAGGATACAATAATCATCATGTCATACAAACTAATACATGATCCCATCTATGATAAATAACATGCACAATTGCTATATAGCTAGGCCGAAGCCCTTTGCCCAAGGAGAATTACTCACACATAGAGATGAGATCAACAATCACAAACATTGTAATGAAAATCATAAGACTGATAGCAATATTCTTACAATGTCGCCAATCGGAGAAGAGATATACGATTACATGTGGTGGAATATGGCTATGGAGATGGAGAAGGGTTTTGAGATCTAGAGGCGGCTGGATATCTGTGGCAGAGACTATTTGGCAAGGTCTGGCTTGTTTTCTCATCGCCTGAGGCTTCTTTATATAGGGGTCCCTTCATGAAAGTTGTTCTGTTTGACCTAATGGTGGCGGCGCCAACTATACGACTGGCGCTATACGGCTGGAATTTTTGCTCCAGTCGTATAGTAGGTCATCAAAGCGCCTTCCTACGTCTTATAGCTCCTGGTAGTTGGAAATCTCGTATCTTTGACTTTAATGTACTGATTCCCTCCTTTAAATGACATTATCTGCGTGGGAGAAATATAAAAGAAAGGATTGCATACCCCTCTAAATATTAGCATTAGTGGCACGGTTTAGAGAGATATTTCATCAAAATTATGAACAATGTCCAGTTTAAATGTGGACCTAGATGTCTATATTTCAGAGCCATCAACCTCCCCAAGCTTAAACTTGATCGTCCCCGAGCAAGAAAACCAAAATCAAAAAGGAACTCAGCATTTAAACCGAAATAATGAGATGGTGATCTTACTCATGATTGGTAGTCTCATGTTTCCTCCACTTCATAAATCTAAAAAATCTTCACCATAGATAGATTAATGGCAAGCATATCATACAGTTTTCATGCATCCTTATAGTGCAACAAAATTATTGTAAACATGGATGTTTCAAATGAGTAAACTTTATTCCATGTCAAGTAATCAACTCATAGGCTTGCATTTGAATAAATAAAGTACAATCATGTAAATTAAGAGTGTGAGAGTTGTCATGAAAACATATACACTAGAGTATCTCAATTCTCCCACATAAATAAATCAAGACTTTTCAAGCACTACTTTTCTATTCATTGTCCTTCAAGAATTTCAGTTTTTAAGTAATTGAGAGCATGCTAAAGATGTTTATTAGTTTATCGTGCTGTGATGGACACTCATGGCATCACTAAGATTTTTGTTCCTTTTGCATAATGATTACTCATAATAGCCAGAGGAGTGATTCCATCATGATTACGGCTACCCGGGAGTGCCAAGAATCTTACCCACTATAACATTGCTTCTACAAGTGTTTAATCAACTCATAGCCGAAATCTAGGAGTTTCCTCCATGAAGATCGTTCGTAGGCCAACGGAGTTGTTGGCATCCCATGAAGTTTGACACGTCTAAAGCTATATCATTCTTATGATTAACAAGTAAAACTTTCGCATGCTCCCAAAAACCGCTAAACATTAATTCAATTGAACAAATCCTTTCAAAGAGAGCTATCAGGTCAATCAACATTTTCAGTTGTGTCGAGTGTCTCTAGAAATAAGCCTTCAAGAGTAAGCACTACAACACCCAAGCCTTAAATTGTGAGACTTTTTCTTATTACAATTGTTTAGCAATTTTTAGGCAAGACTTGGTTAATTATGAGAGCTAGAACAAAATGTATCCAATTAAATAACCATGCAAACAAAATCTTACTACAATACAAATACTTGGTGACCTTCACTTTGCGGTTCTTGATCCTGTTGAAGTGATCACGATGGGCCTCATCCCTGAACCGTATCCCCATGTGTTCCTGAGCGCCAGCCCAAGAAGCATTAGAGGTGGCATGAGCACGAGTTTTGCTCCTTGTGTTCATCATATAAAACATTGAAGAAAGGCAAAAATAAAACTTTTTGATCCAACAATAGTAAATACAATATATTCCTCATCATAGCACACTAAGAGTCTCCTCAAGGTAATAATCTAGGCAAGAAAATCATGGCAATTGGTTCATAGTAGGTCTCACCCTAGATTGATAATGACAATAGATCGAAGATGAATTTGCAAAAAGTAATTGGGAGATCAGAGGAGAAACATACCGTAGATCCCTCGTGTGCGAGGAAATCGAACGAAATTGAGTGGAGATGAAGATCTCTTGAGGTTTTGAGAGAGTTTGGAGGTAGAAGAGAGAAAAAGGATTAAAGTTTTGGAGTTGGAGATACCTTCCCATGCGATTTTGTGGTCGGACGCAACTATACGGGCGGAACATGTGTCCCCGCCGTATAGTTGGCCTTCTGTCAAAATATTAGGGTTTCCTCCTAACGGCGCAGTTATACGGACGCAACTATACGCCGGAACAAAATGTTCCCGCCGTATAGTTGGTATTTAAACTGTCTGTCCCTGCGAAAGAAAATATACAAAGGCATCGATATCTATACGATCGGAACTATACAGCTGTAATATTTATTCCCGCCATATAGTTGGTCGTTAAACTCCTAGTACATTAGAAAAGAAATTGTACGGAGGAACTGATATCTATACGACCGGAGCTATACAGCCGGAATTTTTATTCCTGCCATATAGTTGGTCGTTAAACTCCCAGTACATATGAAAAAAAAATTGTCAATGGTAAAGATATCTATACGACCGGAACTATACGGCCGTAATTTTTATTACCGCCATATAGTTGGGCGTTGAAATCTCTGTATTCTTGAAAAGAAAATTGTCAAAGACAAAGATATCTATACGGACGAAACTATACTGCCGGAATTTTTATTCCCGCCGTATAGTTGGTCATTAAACTCTCTGCAGGCATCAAAAATTCTATTTCCTCCAGAATTACTTCTTTTCTTGTAACTTAGTGATATACCTTGTTTATGACAAAAAGTTGACAGTACATATTGTCAACCAACAATAACATCAATAAAGCACAATTTCAAGTACTATCGAACTTCTTCTCCTCAAATGGAGTTTTCAAGCACTCTTTATTAAACATGAACTTAAACTAAAACTAAAAACTTAACTCAAACCTTTATTTAACATGGGTTTCCTCCCATGGGGCCCTCTTTTATGGTCAATAGCTTGATCTTAATGATACTCACTTGGGCCAGATGACTGGAACACCCAATCCAAACTAATTGGCCTTCAAAGTGACAGCCTCCTTCTCGTCATGTTTGTGTTTCTTTTTCCTAGGGAAATGGATAACAAAAGGATCACGTGAAGGCAATTGTAACTTCACGTTTCCTTCATGAAGGTTAATTAAAGCCTTTATAGTTCTCAAGAAAGGACGACCTAGTATTATAGGAGCAACAGTATCTACATGCATGTCAAAAATAACGAAGTCAATAAGAGCGGGACAACCTTTGATGTAAACTAAAGTGTTCTCCTTAATTCCTACAGCTTGTTTGTAGGGAGAATCTGCTAGATGCAATTTTAACTCAGTAATTTCAAAGGAGCCAAGATTTAACTTGTTAAAAGAGTCTTTGGAATTGTTGAGACGGTTGCACCTAGATCACAAAGTGCAGCTATCTCATTGGTTCTAATCCTTATCTTAATAGCAGGCTCAAATATGTCATCTAGTTTAATAGGTAACTTTTTAGTGATTTTATTCTATTCCTCTTCAAGCTCACTTAACTTAATTTCTACTTGATGAACAAAGTGTTGATACATGGCTTCATCGCTTCCTTCACTTACCGTAATTTTGACATTCATCCTCTTTACGAGGTCTTCGATGGTGTAGCTTGGTGAAGGGGCATTACTATAATCAAGTTCTTCAGGCTCCTCCCTTTGGATCCTCATCATTTTGAGTTCTTTAATAGGATTGGGCTCAGCTTTACCTGCAAATTTAGCTAGAACGATAGTTTGACTCTTGGTTATCTTACCTAGTTGTGCCTGAACGATACTCGTTCTTTCTTGAAGAACCTGCAAATCATTTCTCAAACTAACAATTTGGTTAGATAATTTACCAAGCATCGCATCATGGTTCTCTGTTATTTTAACTAGAATATTGTTTTGTTCATTGTGCGAGTCTATAAAAGACTTAAGTGTTTCTTGGAGACTACCGTTACCAGTTCCCATTTTATTATTAGAATTACCTGCAGGACTAGAATAATGTTTCTGAAAGTTAGGATTGTAACTCTTCTTCCAAGCAGGGTTATAATCATTACGAGCTACGAAGTCTATTTCTTCAATATTTGTTTCAGGGGTGGCTCTTACCTAGGTTTTCTTACCTTTTATGGCTAGTATGAGCTCATCCAACTTGGCATTTAGTTCTTCGTTTTCTTGTGGTGAAATAGTATTCACCTTCTTCGTGTTTGATCTTTCCACATGCCATTAGGCATGGTTGTCTTGCATATTGTCTAGCAGCTGCTTTGTTTCGGTAATATGTTTACCCATGAATGTTCATCTAGTTGTAGTATCAAGCATAGACTTACATACATGATTAAAAGCATTATAAAATAAATGGAGGATTCCATCCCCTGACTAGGACAGTTTCTTAGGCATTCTTTCATCCTCTCCCATGCAAGCGCTAGTGGCACATGCTCTTCCTGTCTAAAACCAATAATATTAGATTGGAGTTGCATAGTCTTTGCAGGTGTGAAAAATTTAGTCATAAATAAAGAAGTACATCCCACCCATGATGTAATAGTATTTCTAGGCAAAGATAGCAACCATTCTTTTGCTCTCCCTTATAGAGAGAAAGAAAATAGACGTAATTTGACCGCATCAGGGTCAATGTCTTTTATACGCATCAGGGTCACATATTTCAGTGAAAGTATTTAAGTGCATACATGCATCTTCAACAGCAGAGCCTCCAAATTGATTCTGTTGAACCAAACTTAAATAATGGGGCTTAATTTCATAGTCATCAGCGGCAATTGCTGGCTGAGTAATAGGAGTATGCAAACAATCATTGTTGGGAGTAGCAAACTCCCCAAGCTTCTTTTCAGCCATATTTCCTATGTTTTTGGGTTTTCTTAATCAAAGAATTATAATAGTAAAAAAGAAGAATTTAAAGGCTAACTTTTTTTTTGGTTTATCAAATAAAAACTGAAAGCAAACTAAAAAAATTAAAAACAAGAAGTAAAACTAGCAAGGTTACTAATAACCTCACCAGGGTAGCTATTGCTTCCCAGCAACGGCGCTAGAAAAAGGGTTGGTACCTTCGATCCGGATTACGGATGTAGTGTAGCTTATTTTTCCCTAGTAGACCTAGGTTATCGAATCCTCGGGAAGCGAATGCATAGTGAAGTTACTTTAATGGACCTTAGGGAGTTTTAGAATTCCTCTTGTGTTTTTACCAGACCAATAGCTTGCATATTTTTGTTGTTGTCGATGATGGAGAGAGAGAGGGCCTAGGGTGTTTGGTTTCACCTGTAGCTATGCAAAACATCCGATGGGAATAAAAAATAGAAATAAAGTATGCATGTTGTTGGGGGATACCTCCGTGTAGGGTCATGCCGGGGTATATAGGCCGAGTTAGCCGAGGTACGGCACGGTCAAAGCAAGTGCAGACGGGTCACCTCAAGGCAGGCCGACTTACGAAGTAACCCGGCCCATGGGGCAGCTCCCTGGCAGTAAACCGGCTGGCATAAAATATATGTCGGCCATGTTTGTCTATCTATTACGCAGGTACCCTCGTAGTCGGGTTAGCCATGTGCTAGCCGGACTACCACTTGGATTCCAAGAGAAGGAAGGAATCTCCCGCTGGTGAAAAGGTGGCCTTTGCTAGTTGTAGCATGAGCGAAGCGAAGCAGAGGGAAGGACCAGCGGGGCAGGGCGACCAAGACGACGCGATTAGTGTTGGCTGATGTTGCCCATGTCTGGTGACGCTTAAAATCAACGATTTGATAGTGGGTTACGTCCATAGTCTGGATGAACCGTTAAATAGAATAAAGAAGCATCTAGCTTTAACCAAGGGGCATATTCGGGGAATATGCTGTGACATGTTCCCTAACTTTGTAACCTGGGCTCCCCTATATAAGGAGCACCAGGGCCTCCATAGAGAGGGATCGATCATTTTCTCTGTCTAAGGTAGAACTCTAGAGCCAGGTTGTGGGGGGTAAGAGACATAGTCTCCCTCACACGAACATCTTGAGGAGCACTTGTAACCAACATTAATAGAGGAAATATAACAACATCTGTGCGTGGAATCACCACGTTTTCCCTCCCTGGATTCCCATAGAGCTCATTGGCCCCATATCTAGCCTATCCATGGCATCTGCCGTGCCACCACCACGACACATGTACTTGTTAGAGCAGATAAATTATATGTGGGCAGTGCATCCATAATTGCTATTGCCTCTGCAACCTCTTATAGAAATAACCTACTAGTCTCATCTGTAGAAGAAAGAGAACTAATGATATGCATAGTGATGTCACCGTTAATCCCAAGTAAATCCCTCACATACTGCCGTACTACCCCTCCTGTCACTGGGGTTCCCAACCTGTAGATTAGTCATTACTCATACTCCCTATACCTGGATCAACCCTCGGGGTATTGGGTACCTGACAAGTCCTTGGATTAAGGCAACAGAGGATACAATAATCATCATGTTTTACAAACTAATACATGATCCCATCTATGATAAATAACATGCACAATTTCTACATAGCTAGGCCAAAGCCCTTAGCCCAAGGAGAATTACTCATACATAGAGATGAGATCAACAATCACAAACATTGTAATGAAAATCATAAGATTGATAGCAATAGTCTAACAATGTCGCCGGAGAAGAGATCTACTATTACAAGTGGTGGAATATGGCTATGGAGATGGAGAAGGGTTTTGAGATCTGGAGGCGGCTGGAGATCTGTGGCAGAGAGTTTTTGCGAGGTCTAGCTTGTTTTCTCGTTGCCTGAGGCTTCTTTATATAGGGGTCCCTTCATGAATGTTGTTCTGTTTGACCTAACAGTGGCGACGCCAACTATACGACCGGAGCTATATAGCAGGAATTTTTGCTCCGGTCGTATAGTTGGTCGTTAAAGCGTCTGCCTCCGTCTTACGACTCCTGGTTTCTTCTTGTAGTTGGAAATCTCATATCTTTGACTTTAATGTAGTGATTCTCTCCTTTAAACGACATTATCTGCACAAGAAAAATATAAAAGAAAGGATTACATACTCCTCTGAATATTAGCATTAGTGTCAGAGTTTAGAGAGAGATTTCATCAAAATTATGAACAATATCCAGTTTAAATGTGGACATAGATGGCTATATTTCAGAGCCATCAATAGGGTACCCTAGGGAGGCTTATATAGGGGGTGCCTCGCTAGGTTGTACAGATATACAACCCAATCAGTTAGGAACTCAGAGGATTTAACCTAATCCGACTAGGCCTATCTATGCTTTTGGGTCTCCATCTTTCAGTCGCCAAGCTTCTTTTTCAATCGCATTCCAGTCATACTCCTGTAGGACCACTCACAAAGGCCCTGGTCCAGTCGAAACGTCCTGCTAGGTATACCCCCTTCGGCATAACCCCATCAGGCCGTGAGTCTGGGCCAACTTGCCCGTGGCCCATGGGATGCATGTGCGCCATGGCTACCCTCAACATTTGTGTCACATGGGTTGCATGTCCGCCACGGCTAAATCGACTACTTTTATATAGACTAGACCAAGGGCCACCCACTTCACTTGCCCCATCTTCACTTTCCCCATTCTTCATGGGTCGAGATCCTCCTCCTCTCCACCTTATTTCTTCATCTTTTTCACCGGTTATAGTTTTTTAAACTTATCTTGGATGCTACATACATAAGAGAAAAGCTCTCACAACTCTCTTAGCTCTACTACTCACCTCTCCTTCAATCTTCTCGACCTCTCATATCGGTAAGTTGTCCATGTGTAAGAGGATCATGTGCATGTGTGTATGTGTATGGAGGTTGTGCATTGTGCATGTATGATCCTCACATGTGTATGTGTATATGGAGGATGCTCATGTGTTTGTATAATGCTCTCATGTGTATGTGTGAGAAAGAGTTGCCAATGTTTTGCTGAAATGTTGATTCATTTCCGTTTCGGCAAATTTTTGGCATTTCGCAAAGGTGCTACTTTCAGGATAGGTCATGCCGAAATTTTTGGACGACCATTTGCATTGTATGCATGCATTGTATGCGTGGTTAACTTCTATTGTTGATCACTTCCGTGTAACACGCAGGCAACCATGGTAGGCATAATGAGTGAAGGCATTGTGGCTAGATATTTGCAATGTGTGATGGGCAAGATGATACAGAATAACATGATGGAGATAAGATGTCCATGTAGAAGATGCAAACTCAAGTGGTTGATAGACCATGATTTCGGACAAATGCAGGCGCACCTGCTCCTTCGTGATTTGATGGATGGCTACACTCGGTGGATAAGTGATGAAGACGATGATGATGACGCCAATGGGGCGGAAGGAAACGAGGAAGTACATCAGGATAATAACAGACATGATGAAGGATATGTCGGCCATCAAGATCAAGATGCCGAAGCATATTAGGATGATCACAAAGATGTAGAAGTCGGAGCAGATGGACCATCGCCAGGCTAGGCACATGACCCTTATATTCAAGAACTTCTACTCAACTAGACGAGTAACACAAGAGCTGCCACTAGAGAGAAAGCCAAGCTTGCGCAACTTGAGAAAGACGCGGTTACTCCATTGTATGAAGGATGCAAGACCGATAATACCCACTTGAATGTAATGCTCAAGGCTATGGAGATGAAGGAAAAACACAAATGGACCAACACAAGCTTCAATGATATGATGGCATTCTGACACGATTGTCTTCTAGAGGGGAACACGTGTCGAACTAGTATCGGGGCACCCAAAAAACTCATATGTCCTCTCGATCTACCACATGTTAGATATCACGTCTGGATCAATGATTGCATCATTTATCGGGGCGAGGATGCGGAGAGAACCTTATGTATAGTGTGCAACGTTAGTAGATACAAGAAAGGGAAGAAAGCTCCTCAAAAAGTGTTATGATACTTTCCCATCACTCCTCGTCTGCAGTGGTATTTCACATACCCTAAGGAAGAAAAGATCATGCGCTGGTACGCGGAAGAAAGAAGCCAGAAGATAATGATGCAGAAAAGGACGACATGCTGATGCACCCTTCAGATGCTAGCCAGTGGAAAGCATTGGACCTCTAATTCCCAGAATTTGAGGGGGATTCAAGGAACGCCAGGCTAGGTGTGAGCACCGATGGACTCAATTCCTTCGGTAGCCAGAGCAGCACGCATAGCGCGTGGGCCATGTTTGTATGCATGTACAACCTCCCTCCCTGGTTGTGCATGAAGAAGAAGTACATACACATGAGTATGCTAATTCAAGAGCCGAAACAACCAGGTACCAACATCAATTTGTATCTTGGTCTATTGAAAGTGGAGCTAGCCACATTATGGGAAGCCGGAGCCAATACGTATGACGCTGTCGCACAAGATTATTTCACTATGAGAGCCGCGTTGGTCACTATGGTGCAAGACTATCCCGGTTGCGGATATTTCTCGGGGAAAATGATCCAAGGATTCTTTGCATGCGTTAGGTGCATGGAGAACACAACCTATCTCCAACTAGAGAAAGATCCCGGGTCTTCAAAAACCATGTTCATGGGGCATCAGAGGTGGCTTCGCAAGAACGATCCATGGAGAAAATGTGGAGATCTGTTCGATGGGAAATCTGAGATCCGAGGAATCCCAGATTGGAGCAGTGGCAAAGAAATCGATGATTTACTGAGAAACTTGAAAGGGTGCCCTAAGCTGAGAAAGAAGCAAAAGAGGAAACAAGATAAGTCACTGTTGAAGGTATGGAAAACAAGGTCTGTTTTCTGGGAGTTGACATACTGGAAGTTTGTCTGCATGCCTCATAGCCTTGACATCATGGATATCACAAAGAACATGTGCGAGAGTATTGTCGCCACCCTGCTCGACATGCCGTATACGACAAAAGATGGTCTCAAAGCAAGGCAGTACTTGACATTCATGGACATCAGGAAGGATCTTCATGGAGGACGCACTACTCCTCATGATCAGGATGATGACAATGATCAGTCGGAGGCGACACAAGGTCTTCGAAAGGGTAAAAAGGTCAAGAAGAACAAATATTTCACTGTAAGCCAGGATGAGATCAAACAGATTTTCAAGTGCCTCCTAGGAGTCAAATTTCCTCACAGCTATGCGGCCAAGATAAGTAGATACCTAGACGAGGCAAAGCAGAGGTTCAGTGGAATGGAGTCTAATGATTGCGTTGAGCTAATGATGTAGATACTTCTGGTTGCACTACGAGGGATAATGGACGAGCACGTCCATGAAACGTTGTTTGGCCTATGTAAATTTTTCGACATCATCTCTCAAAACTCGATTGGCGTGAATCAGCTCAGGAGGCTACAGGAAGAGATCATGGTGATACTATGCAAGCTCGAGATCTACTTCCTTCCTGCATTCTTTGACATTATGGTGCATATGCTAGTCCATATCATCAAGGATATCATCCAACTCGGCCTCATGTTCCTCTGTAGCATGATGTCGTTCGAAAGGATGAATGGACACATCAAAGCATATGTCCGCAACAGGTCCCGTATAGATGGAAGCATAGCCAAGGGATTTCTAGCCGAAGAGTGTGTATCTTTCTGCACACATTATCTTAACATCGAGAACCCTATCGGTCTTCCCATTAATAGGCACATTGGTAGACTCGATGGATCAGGTCACCGAGAGGGTCGCCGTGTGATGCATGTGGACTTCGATGGTCAAAGCGTAGACTTTGGTAGAGCAAACCTAGTCGTGCTATCACATATAGAAGTGGTTGATCCTTGGGTACAAAAGCACAAATAGTTTATTGAGAAGAAGTGACCGGGACTAGCAGAGGACGAAGGGAGAAATAATCAAAGAGCACAACTCATATTTCACGCGTAGGTTCAGTCAGACACTCCTAGATAGTCTCCCTCAAACGGATTCTGCTCCAGCGAAGGAAAAACATCATATTCTCCTTGTGACAGGGACCCATGCATGGCCTGATGACCTATCAGGCATACGACATCAACGACTACAAATTCTACGTGAAGGAAACGGACAACAAGTGTGACTATCAGAACTTTGGGGTAACGGCGGAATTCTACACCGATGATGACGTGAAGGAAAGATTCTACGAAAGGATCAAGGAGATATGGGAGCTCGACTATTGTGGAGAAAAGGTGCCGATGTTCCGTGTTAGATGGGCCGAGAGCATCAAAAGAGAAGATCAGTATTTCACAAACATGGTTATACTAGAAGCCACCACATCCAAGGCTGCTAGTGCGAAAGTCGCCGCGAAAAATAAGCCATGGGTATTAGCTAGCAAAGTGGACCAATGTTTTTATTACCGACCCGACAAAGCCTAGTCATGTTGTCATGAGGAGAGGAAACAGAAACATCATTGGAATGGATGGAGTCGCCAACGAGCAAGACTTTGACCAGTACTATGATCCAAAGATTGAAGATGACGACGACTAAGATGAAGCAACATATATCACAAGAAGAAAAAGGACAACCCTACCCAAAAAAGGTAGCCCGTTCGAGAGAAGAAATGTGAAAGTTCCAGGGCTAAACTATTCAACCGCGATAAAGAAGGGAAAGAAGATTGTAAAATTCTAGCTCTAAATATCCTTTGAATCACTCTTGTACCACCTTGAATCACTCTTGTACCACTTTTATTAGTTTCCTTCTACTTTGAATCACTCTTGTACCACTATTGACATTTAAATATATAACATAGATATGTTATTATTTTCCTTCTACCTTGAATCAATTTTGTACCACTATTGACATTTAAAAATATAACATATATTTTATAGTTTATATTTAGACAAAAAAATATTTTTTAGTTTCCTCCTACCTTGAATCAATTTTTTAATATTTAAAAGTATTTTAAAAAGAAAAACAGAAAAAGGAAAAAAGGAGCACACCAGGGTTCGAACTAGGGTGCACATGTATGGTGTGACTGCATGCAACCACTAGCGTGAGTCGAGGTTTCTATTACATACTGGGCTTCGCCCTATTTGAGAGAAGTGCCAGGTTAGGCATGGCGCACTTCGGCCTAGTGCGCCATGGCTAAGGTACTTGGCGTGGCCCTAACTTTGATAGCGTTGGGCCCTTTCTCTCTACACCATTCTTTGAATACAACCCCCAACCCTATCCACGCGTGCCACCGCCTTTGTCTCCTTCGCAACCGAGGAGAAGGAGGATCTCGCCGTCAAGCCACCGAGGAGGAGGAGGAGCGCACAACAAGGAGGAGAAGGGCAGCGCCACCAGGAGGAGCCCAAGGAGGAGTAGGAGAAGGTCCCTAGGTGCTTGCCGTCAGGCCATGCTGACTCGTATACTAACGACCTTGTTGGGGAACCCCGAGAGGAAGGTATGATGAGCACAACAGTACGTTTCCCTCAGTTATGAAACCAAGGTTATCAATCCAGTAGGAGCAAGGAGACACCTCAAAGGTGTTGCTAGCTGGACTTTGGCCGGGCGCACTACCGGTGCCAGCAGCAACGTGGAGACCTGCACAACACAACCACATAACTCTGTCCCCAACTTACGATGAGGTTGTCAATCTAACCGGTTTTGCTAAAAACAAAGGATTAAACGTATCGAGTGGAATAAAGTAATAGTTTGTAGAAAGTAAACTCAAAGCAGTAAACAGTTGATTGATTGTAAAAGAAGGACCGGGGTCCATAGTTCACTAGTGGTGGCTCTCCTTAAGATAGACAACATGTTGGGTGAACAAATTACAGTGGGGAGATTGACAGCATCAAGAAACATACAAGCATATACTAATCATCTTGACTCCTTTGAGACTTGATTGGGCATTCTAACATTATACATAGACCGCCATCCAACTGC
Organism: Avena eriantha; assembly: GCA_910589775.1. Lineage (NCBI taxonomy): Eukaryota > Viridiplantae > Streptophyta > Magnoliopsida > Poales > Poaceae > Avena > Avena eriantha. The sequence goes on from OU342740.1 coordinate 84,614,397, forward strand.
ATCTATGACTAATAATCCACCTTCAGGTTATCATCCGAACCCCCTCCGGTATTAAGTTGCAAGCAATAGATAATTGCATTACGAATTGTGTGTAAAGTAAACAATACGATTGTTCTATGAACAAAGGATTGTTGTTTTCTCCGTAGTAGCAACATCACATCTAGTACCTTAGAGATTTCTGACACTTCCCCAGATTACTAGAGGCATGAAGCCACTATCGAGCATAAATACTAACTCTTGGAGTTGCTAGCATCTACTTGGCCAAGATAGCTACTAACAACGGAAAGCATGCAAGATCACAAATAACAAAGACATGATAGAATCAATAATCAATCTGAAATAGCATCTCAATATCCATCGGATCCCCGCAAACACAACATGTAGGATTACAAATAGATGATCTTGATCATGAACGGATCTCACAAGATCTAAACATGATAGCACAAAGGATGAGAACTAGCCATCTAGCTACTACATAGACCTGTAGTCCAGTGATGAACTACTCATGCATCACACCAGAAGCTTGCATGATGATGAAGAAGGCCTCTAGGGTGAATTCCCCTCTCCGGCAGGGTGCTGGAAAGAGCTTCAGATTCCTCCCGATCTAGGGATGGATACGACAGCGGCTACAGACTCTTTCATGGAATTTTGATCGGGTACTTAGGGTTTCTGTATCCGAGGCATCTTATAGTCGGAAGGGGAGGCCGAGGGGGTGCCTGGTCTGGCAACACCACCCTCTAGCGCGGGCCAAGCCTAGCCGCGTGGCCAGGTGGTGTGGCCGCCCTCTGGCCCCTCTATGTCTCGTATTGTGGCTCCATGTGTCCCTTGGGGAAAAACTGACTTTGGCTTTTGTCCCGTCCAATTCTGAGAATATTCATTTTCTGACTTCCTGGAACCAAAAACAGCAGAAAACAAGCAGCTGGCACTGTGGCTCTTTGTTAATAGGTTAGTCCAAGAAATCATATGAAAAGTACTCCAAAGTTGGAACAAAACACAAGAAAGTGGATAAAACCAAGCATGGAACATCAAAAATTATGGATACGTTAGCAACGTATCAACATCCCCAAGCTTAACACCTGCTCGTCCTCGAGTAGGTAAGTGATAAAAAGAAAGAATAATTTTTGAGGTGACATGCAGCATCATAAACTTGATCAAAGTATTTGTAAAACATTGGAAGATGGGATCATAGTAATTCAACGTAGCATGAAATACAAGTTCTAGCAATAAGACAAAGCAACTATGTTGCAACATGAAAAGGTACAAACAAAAGATTCATGAATAACAATGCTTTGTAAGACGTTTGTTTGTTTCAGATAAAGAAAACATAGCATAATGGCATTCAGCTTGTCCCTCATAGAGTAGCAAAACATAAATGCATAGGACACCTTCAAAGTTCATAAGAGTGACTAGATACAAATATTTTAAAACAAGCTATATCAAGTTATGCATCAATCAACAAGTCTTGGGACAATGCACATAGAACTAAGAATGGCCACTATGCTCTCAAAGTAGGTTCATAAAGATAGAAGGTGGAGACTCAACATAAAATTAAAAGAAAAGCCTTCATAGAAGGAAGTAGAGATTCAAGTCTCATAAAGAGCTTCCAAAAATTATGGTACTTGTTAGCTTTCAGCTCTCATTGCCCCTATCATCAGCATATTTAAGGTGATTAAGGTTAAAGTGACACAACTAAGAGGATATGCTTGACAAGTTATAATCCAAAATAGCATGCCCCTTACTTACGAAGACCGAACCTCATGCTACTCAGCTTTAGTAACGAGTAAGCTCTTGTCATTGTAAGTACATATGTATCATCAAGAACCGCCAAAGGGGTACAAAGTACATGTGCAATGTTGAAAGCATTCCCCATGATACATGGTTCTCCTAACTTCAACTTATAAAGCGCAAGCATATACGCAACAAAGAAGGACCCACTGGTTCAAGTTTATTAAATGCAAGAAATGTAAAGTGTGCCATCAAGTTCGTGAGAGCTTTAATCACAAATTTTCACATAACAAGTTTAATTTGGAAGGTAGATAAAAACATGAATATACTTGGAATAGAAATTGATAATAGGTAGGTATGGTGGACTCTTTGGAATAACTTGGTTTAAGGAGTTGGATTCATGAGTGGAACTCACACTTGGTGACGGAGGCTAGCAAAAGATTGGGAGTGACAAACTAAGAGAGCAATAATGGCCATAATCATGCAGAGCGACAAAACATCATTGATCAAAGCATAAAGTGATATTACAAGTTGAAAACTAAAGGATCATAAAGGCTATGGTGACTTGGGATAGTCATAACATGGTGTGATCATGTGCCAAGTTAATCCAAATGAACCATCAAAGGAGAATACCACAATACTATGCTTTAATATGCTAAAACAACGCATGATCCTTGCAAGCCACATTAAGCAATCTCAATTGTTTATAACATGTCATGCTACAGCAAATAGTACTAAGCATAAAGCCAAAACAGTATCAAGCATGGCATGACAAAGCATAGGACACAGTCAAAAACAAGCTCTCTTTACCACTTAAGCATGAACTTTCCTACTCTTTTCCAATCCAAACCAAACTATTTGAAAACCAATGTATGAAAGAGGGGGTCCAACCAATTTATTTAGCAAACTAAGGAAACCAAGAAAACGAACAACCAAAACGAAAACGAAAAAGAAGACGCTCCAAGAACAACACAACTGTGCATGAAACAATAAAAATGAAGCGTTTGGAAGAAACCTGGGATTTTTATTGATGAAGAAGGGGATGCCTTGGGCATCCCCAAGATTTGAAGCTTGTATCCTTGGATATTTCTTGGGGTGACACGCGTGGCATCGCCAAGCTTGAGCTTTAGTCCATTCATCATCTCATTACTCATTCCTTCCATACACCTAAATTTTTTCCTTGATATAAAACTTCACACAATCTTCATTAGCAACATTAGTGCACTCAAGATAATAGGTCTTTAGGTTCAGTTCCAACACCAATAAAACTTCAAATAAAACACAAGCTACTGTAGCACTTCCTTCAAAAATATCAATTCCCCAAAAGAACTAAAAAGGAATAGACAAGAAGCAAATGCAAATAAAGGCAGAAATCTGTCAAAACAGAACAGCAGGTAAAGACGAATTTTTTCGAAGATCTTCTATTACTCAAAGCAAAAAGTGTTTAACTAACGAAAGTTATATACCAACCTGAGTCAGTAGCACAAAATTTCACACCTCAAAAGGACGTTCAGAGATTGTACACGATGTTTTACGGTGAAGCACATAAATCTGTTTCGCGATAGCAACTTTCTCAATCATTACTTCTCTTTCATTAGAGGTTACTCTTGGCACAAAAAGAAAATAAAAAGTATAAGGAGAGGTTATTACAGAGGTAATAACTTCCAAGACTCATCTAAATCTTTTGGGTTATCTCCCAATAAGTACTTTTCTTTAATGCCTTTAAGTTAGGCATAAGAAGCAAGAAAAAGAATCATGTATTCTCCAATGAAGAAGCAATAAAACCAAATTTCTTGCCCTTACCTCTTTTACTTTTGTTCTTAACCTTGGGGAACATTTGATTGTTTGGTGCAGAAGAAAAGTCCATGGTCCCCTTTCCCACATCTATTATTGCTCTAAGGAGGTTCAATAGGGATCTTCCAAGTGCAATTTGTCCTTTTCCAGCACATTCAATGACAAGATAATTAGTAGAAACCATTTTCCCTAGGATCTTTGTAAACACTCCTTCAGCTATTCCAATAGGTAATATTGCGGAATTATTAGCAAGAAATATTTCTTTTCCTCCTTTAGAGAGCCCCCAAAGATTCAAAGATTCATAGACATCTTTGGGCATAAGACAAAATTCAGACATGATATCGCAGCGAGTTTGAAAAGTTTCATTATTTATATCAATCTTTACTCTATGGAGCCACTTTGATGGTTCAGAATTTATTGGAACATAATCATGATGCTCTCTAAGTGTGTTATAGCAATCGTTTAAACTAGTAGTGCGGGTCTCAAGAGTGTTCAGTCTAGCAAATATGTTCATAAAGGAAGAATCAGATTTGCTAGGCAAGTTGTAAGTAAAGATCAACTTCTTTATGGCATTAACAGCATCATCCTCATTACATTGGAGGAAATATCCTCCCACAACAGCATCCAAAGCATATCTATAGCAAAGAGCAATTCCAAGGCAAAAACTTCTAAGGCACAAGCTTTGAGTCATTTTAGGTTCAGTTTTTTCATGTGGATCAGAGATTCTAGAACAAGATTCTTTGAAACTCTCTTAAATTCCTTGTTTAAAAGTGAAAATCATTTCCTCAGGTGACATAGTGATTGGAGCAGTGCTAGACATAATGGCAACTTAAGATAGGAACTAATTTTTTTGTGTTTTTGAATAAAGAAAGCAAACTTGTAAAACTAAATTTTTTGTGTTTTTGATAAAGAAGCAAGCAAACAAAATAGAAAATAAACTAAGCAAAACAAAAACAACAAAGTAAAGAGATTGGTTATGAGGGACTCCACTTTTGAAGATGTCCTTGACTTCCCGGCAACGGCGCCAGAAAATCAGTTGCTGGCGCGTGGTTGACGTGGGAGCTTCTTCTTCTTCAATCCCCGGCAACAGGGCTAGAAAATCACTTGCTGACTCATATACTAATGAGCTCATTGGGGAACCCCAAGAGGAAGGTATGATGAGCAAAGTAGTAAATTTCCCTCAGTTATGAAACCAAGGTTATGAATCCAGTAGTTGCAAGGAAACACCTCAAAGGTGTTGCTAGCTAGACTTTGGCAGGGTGCACTACTAGTGCCAGCAGCAACATGGAGATCTGCATAACACAACCACAGAACTCTGTCCCTAACTTATGATGAGGTTGTCAATCTCACCAGTTTTGCTGAAAACAAAGGATTAAACGTATCGAGTGGAAGAAAGTAATAGTTTGTAGAAAGTAAACACAAAGCAGTAAACAGTTGATTGATTGTAAAAGAAAGGACCAGGGTCCATAGTTCACTAGTGGTGGCTCTCCTTAAGATAGACAACATGTTGGGTGAACAAATTACAGCGGGGCAATTGACAAACATCGAGAAAGCATACAAGCATATACTAATCATCTTGACTCCTTTGATACTTGATTGGGCATTACATCATTATACATATACCGCGATCCAACTTCATCTATGACTAATAATCCACCTTCAGGTTATCACCCGAACCCCCTCCAGTATTAAGTTGCAAGCAACAGATAATTGCATTAGGAATTCCGTGTAAAGTAAACAATATGATTGTTCTATGAACAAAGGATTGTTGTTTTCTCCTTAGTAGCAACAACACATCTAGTACCTTAGAGGTTTCTGTCACTTCCCCGGATTACTAGAGGCATCAACCCACTATCGAGCATAAATACTAACTCTTGGAGTTGCTAGCATCTACTTGGCAAAGATAGCTACTAATAACGAAAAGCATGCAAGATCACAAATAACAAAGACATGATAGAATCAATAATCAATCTGAAATAGCATCTCAATATCCATCGGATCCCTGTAAACACAACATGTAGGATTACGAATAGATGATCTTGATCATGAACGGAGCTCACAAGATCTAAACATGATAGCACAAAGGAGGAGAACCAGCCATCTAGCTACTACATGGACCTGTAGTCCAGGGATGAACTACTCACACATCACACCGGAGGCTTGCATGATGATGAAGAAGGCCTCCAGGGTGAATTACGCTCTCCGGCAGGGTGCTGGGAAGAGCTTCAGATCCCTCCCGATATAGGGATGGAGACGACGGCGGCTACAGACTCTTTCGTGGAATTTTGATCGGGTACATAAGGTTTCTGTATCGGAGGCATCTTGTATTCGGATGGGGAGGCCAAGGGGGTGCCTAGGCTGGCCACTCCACCCCCTGGCAGGAGACAAGCCTGGCCGCGTGGCCAGGTGGTGTGGCCGCCCTATGGCCCCTCTCCGTCTCATATTATGGCTCCGTGTGTCCCTCGGTGAAAAACTGACTTTGGCTTTTGTCATGTCCAATTCCGGGAATATTCATTTTCTGACTTCATGGAACCAAAAACAGCAGAAAACATGCACCTGGCACTGTGGCTCTTTGTTAATAGGTTAGTCCAAGAAATCATATGAAAAGTACTCCAAAGTGTGGATAAAACATAAGAAAGTAGATAAAACCAAGCATGGAACATCAAAAATTATTAATACGTTAGCAATGTATCAGGCCACCAGCGGTCAAGACACCACCGCCGTCAAGCCACCAGTAGGCACTGTCGCTGCGTCCCTCGCTTGCTCGCCGTCAAGCCACCATCACCGCCCTCCTCTCAGTGAGCCCTCTCTTTCTCCTCTCTCCCTATGGCTTTTGTGGCTAATTCTAGGGTATTCTAGTAGGTTCTAGAAACAACATTAGATTATTCAGTACACTCAAAGATCCCACAGTAATGACATGTACCCATTTTCCTTCTCTCTAAACCATTGGAGTTTGCTTAGTCCATCTTTACCACCAAAGTATTTTCCATTTCCTTTGATTGTGATGTATTCAACAATATCTCCAACAATATGTACATTGTTGGTTAATGGTGTACCTAAAATAATGTTATACACGAATAGTTAAAACTAGAACCAAGTCACTACAAATAGGCTATATGAAGTACATGAATATATTTCTGGAACTTACAAATGAGATCAACATGGCTACTCTAAAGGACACGGTCCATAAATTTTAAACAAGTGAACACCTTTATGTATAGATGTCAGCGGGCTAAGAAGATGAACCATCATCAGTCATCATAAGTTATTTTTTAAACTAAAAGTCCATATATGCAAATGTACATGTAGTCTTAAAACTATCCTTTATGCTGAATTTTTAAACAAAAGAACCAATAGACCTGATTATCTATACCTTCTGTCCACAGAATCTCCAGAATATGATTTGAAAAATAATTCAGATCCCATGACTACTATTATGAAAAAACTAAATGGCATTGCGAAGCTTCCAAATATTTAAACCAAATGAACATGCTTCGCATATGCTAGTTCAATAGAAAACCGTTAAAAAAGTAAAGATAAATAAAAAGGGTAGGGGAGAGAGGAAACCAAGAGGATTGTAGATATAAAGTACTTACCAGCCTTCACAAAGGCTGGCATTGTACATTGTGGCTCCCCCTTAATGCCTTCTTCAGTAACAGGTGTATACACAAACACCAAACTTGAATCAATATCATCTATAGTTAACTGATATTCCATCCCCTCAGCTCCATCTATTACAGCATTTGTCGTTCCATGTTTGCCTCAACTAACTAGAGGTTTAACAAGTCAACATAATTCCTTATGTGAAGATTAAAAGAACTATATTTCACATAATGTTCATTTGCACAGATAAAGATGAAACAAGTTTTTAGGGTGAAGAGGTAAACAAACCTTGCAACACCTTTCACCGGTGTCCCACCGCAACATGCAATCTCAGGAACAACCTTGAGTACATTTCCTTCTACTAGCTCACGTCCAATATTGTGCATGTAAAAATGAAAACTGTTATATGTCCCATATTTATTTTATTAAACTGTCATGAGATATTTCTTTCTTAGTATGACAGGATCACAATGCATAAATACACCAACATTGCTTTCTTAAACCTGCTGCTGGTGGTGGTGGTATTTGTTATGCTGATGTTGCTTATTAGCTATTGTTGGTATGCTGCTGCTGCTTATTAGCTTCTGCTGCTGGTATGCTACTTCTGCTGCTGGTATGCTACTTCTGCTTATTAGCTGCTGGTGGTTGTATTTAGTATGCTGCTACTTATTAGTTGTTGTTATGCTGCTGCTGTTATATATTGTTAACTACATATATTCCCTATTTTCTCCTCATGCATCTTTCAAATATGTCTATCTTGCTAACTACATATATTCCCTATCTTGCTTGCTACACCTTGTCTATCCCATCTACATTGATCCTCAATGTTTATCAATAATTATCCATAATTATTATGGCCCCAAAGCTATTTAATTTCTTAAATAGTCAAAATCTCCAAAACTCCTTCCATAAAGGTAAGTTTGGTTTTTACCAAACCACTTCCCCAAATTTTGACTCATGTGAGTTCCACATATCATATCCTATCTTTCCAGCTCAAAAATAAATATTTTTGAGAAGCTTTATTATTTCCTTTTTTGCCCATTTTCTTAAATGGCTGAACTGGAATAATAATTGTTTTGATCACTCTTAATCCTCAATAAATCTTGAGAAAAATCCCCTAAGTATGTATTCACATTTGGGACCCTTCCACATCAAAATCCATCCTTGTCCAATGGAAATCTATCAATTAATCTTATAGAAATCACTTTTGTCCTTTTTGAGTATTTGGATTTAGGAGGACTAAAACTCCTCTGAAAAATCCCAATTAAATCCTAGAAGTCTACCTTGACCCTATCTATATACCAGTACCCTTTTCTCCTCTAGTCACATGTAACTTTTTGGACTTCCTTCACAAACATCTATTGGATCAAATTTGCCAACTAAGAAAATCCATAACCCCAACCATTTCCAACTTCCATCAAACCTGTTAAATGCTTATCCTCAGCATCAAGACACATCCTTGGTCGACCACCCTTGCAGCTCCACCCCAACAAATCCCAATTTTTCCCTTACCCTAGTAGAAAGAAGGAGAAATAACCCCAATTCTTACAAGGATCAACCTAATCTAATTACCACTAATGCCACCCCTCCCTCTCTGGTCCAGCACGACCAATTACCAGCAATACCCTCTCCACCTCCCCAGGGACCGATCATTGGCCAGCATTGCTCACCCCGTTGTCCAAAAGGGTAATTTACCCCATCTAGTCCTCCTCCATGGTATATATGGCCAACAGCCCTTCCCTAGCTCCCCCCTGCCCACATTTGCCCCCTCTCACTCCCACTTGCCTCCCAGAGCACCACACTCCCTCCCCTGCTTTGTGCTGCCCGAGAAAGAAGAAGTAGGAGAGCTTCGGCCTCCTCAAGAAATCGAGCAAGGCTCTCTCCTCCCTGCCCCATTCTCTCTGCATGTCAACCCCTGAGTTCCCCTCGCTCTCCTGCATCTAACGGTGCAGTTCTTTTTGCCTAGGACTAACTCCTCCGTCGTCGGCGTGGAACTCCGGCGAGGTCGACCTCGGCCTCCGACGCGCCAGCTACCTCCCGGCGTCAGATCCTCCCGTGCCGCCCCTCGTTCGGCTCGTCGTCGACCACCGTGTCACCCTGCCGCCTCCTCGACCTCCCTCGAGCCCTCAGGTATCCTCCCCGCTCCTCCCTGCTCCGCCTAGGGTTCTCGTCGCCGGCCACCCTCTGTCGCGTACACGACTACGGAGAGTCGTCCGTTGCGACTTGATCCAAAGGCCGATGGGGGCCGATACCCCTTCGCGCCCCACTGTCGCTGACTGCCGGGCCCCACCTGGTAGTTTCGAGCGCGGCTCCCGCGCGTCGCCCCATGCGCCGTGGGCCAAATCTCCCCCTGCGGCCCAGTTCTCCCAGATCCGGCCAGCTGTCCGTCCTTTTCTTTTTCTTTTTAGCTAACCAGTATTCCAGAAATAGGACCAGCAGGTTTAAATATAATTAAAATATTAAATCAAATCCATTTGCCTAGACCTAAAAATCTAGTGGTTCTTTGATGTTTTCTCAAACATGCAGAGGCAACCCCATGGCCCAAATAATTTTCCCTAATTACTAGTAATTATTCTGCTAGAATGAATCTGGTACACTAAATAATTTACATAGAGAGTCCTACATCTCCTTTTGAGATGAACCACTGACCTACTGGAAGGTATTTGAAATACTTATCAACCAGCCCAGGTCTCTTTCCAAGGTGAACTGTATTCTGCCTTTAGGAAAAATAACAAAACTAGCAACTTTCTGTCTTAGATAAATTCCTCAGGTCAAACCAAATGTGGTAATGACCTGATTCCAATTCAACGTACTCTCTATGATTAATATCTACCAAACCCCAGCAGTTCATAATTTATTAAGCCCTGGATGAATTTTAGTGATTTAAATACCTCTATGATAGGTATTTTCACTAAATAAATCACTCTTGTAGTTTGGAAACTTCAAAAAGAGTGAATCCAATTCCTAAAGAAAGTTATTCTAAATACCTATCACCTGCCGTTGGAACCAAATCAATATCTCCTGTAGATTTAATCTAGTAAATAAACGAAGAATCCTACAGAACTGTCTTTGGGAATTTCCTGAGGGCATTCTGGTAGTTCTTTTCACCTGATTCCAACTCTAGGTGGGTCAGTACAGAAAGTACTACCAAACCATCGAAGGAAATAATTTTAGGAGCTCCAGAACTTTTTTGGTGAATTATTTCCTCAAACTAGAGTTTAATCCACTCTAAAAAAAGCATAACTAAATCTAGGAATTTGATTTTTTAAGTGAAACCACTTGTGTTGGTTTTGTCTTGTCAAGACCTACCTGGGTATATCACTTTTGCACATTGATATCCTACTAACCACAGATCCCTAATCCAAGTTCCTTATATCCAGCCTTGACAACAATCATCAAAGAGAAAACACATCAATGGCAATCCAGTAAATTCCACCATTTGTCTCCCACTCCTCCACAATCCTCCCAAGTCCAGTAATATTCCTCATGCTTGTTTTCTGTATGATTTGATGTGGTATTCCTTGTATTGATTGGGGTATTGTCTGTTTGCATGTGTACCCGATGACGACGATAGTGTGAGTGTCTGATGACAGGAAGAACGGGATTTCTTATTATATTATTGAGTATTCTTGGTCATCTGAAGAAGTCCAGGAACTTATTGCTGATCACAGGCAAGCCGCCATTCCTGAACTCTTATATATGTCCTACTCTCCTTTACTTGTTTTGTATCCTTTTATAAATTGCATTATTTACCTGCATGTTTTGTTTTATAAATACTGCATTAGTAACTTGGCTCCTCCAAGTTATGATTTCATGTCCTTCGAGGCACCACCCCGATAAACCTATCATTTTACCCCCTTTAGACCGAGAGTAAGATGATTAGCATCCTACCTCCTTGGAAACCTCGGGTTTGAGAAGAACAAACTGTTTTGGGACTTACCCCACCAAAAATGTTTCAAAACCTTTTTGTAAAACCCTAGGAAAAGGCATCATTCCCAGTGGAAGTTTTAACAAACGAAATGGTGATGAGGAGAAACAAGAAGATGTGATGGGATGTTCTACGCCTTTACTGGAACAATTTTTATCCACGCAACCACACTACCCTAGGTTACTGGGGCTTAACTCTTAGTTTGTCCGCTATAGCCGAGCCAACTTCTACCATGCTTATAGGGAGAAATCCCTGGAATCCCCGGCCGGCGTCCCAGGTCTAGGATCTGAAGCCTGTCTCTTGCCCCGGCAAGAATGAGCCTGAGCAATCAAGAGTCCGGTGCAACAATTGGGTCTCCCGCAGACGGTATGCTTTAGGTAGTACAGAAGGAAGAGGAGTCACCAAATTTAAGGTATACGCCAAGTTACGGCTTGGGTATGCGTGTGTACGAAAGGAAGGACTATGGATGGGATCCACATACGCTTTGCCGAGGAGAACAAACCCAAAAGGAAAAGTATGCCTTTACTAGTGTAGACAAGCGAAAAGTTAGGTTTGATTATCCGGACCCCCATCTACTATGGTTGTATCCCGGCGGATGTATTGATTCTTGTGGGTAAAGTGTGCAAACTCTGCAGAGTATAACCTATTCGAATAGCCGTGTCCACGGTCAAGGACGATTGTAAAGGTGTTGGCTAGGAGTACCCAAACTGTGCTTGTTTGGGAAACAAGTACTCTGAGGACGACGGTTCCGGGGGAACCCGAGTTCGAAGGTCTTGTTTTGACCCGTGGGGTCTAAAATGTTCAAAAAGGGTTTTCAACCACAAAACTGTTTTCCAAACTCCTTTTCAACAAAGACATGGAGATGTCTGGATTTATAAAACAGAAGCATGTTTTCAAAACTCTTTTTCAACAAAGAATATGGAGATGCGATGATTTTCAAAGTTAGCTTAGGCTTTTCAAAAGCAACCCCAGATAGAGCTATCTCCCCACAGCCATAATTGCATTTCCTTTGTTCACTTATCCTGGTGGTTTGCGAGTACATTCAAAGTACTCACGGCTATGTCCCTGGCTATTTACTTGGCCAGACTTTCAGGGATTAAGGTGACGTCCAGCGAGCTAGGCCGTCTTCCCAATCAGCTGCCTGTAGGTTGAGGCACGATTGGGCTCTACGCTTGGCGTTGATGCGCTGCTAATGACGATGTAGCCATTATGGCAATTATGTAAGTCTTGTTTTCCGTTATGTTTCGGATGTTGTAATGGTACCTATCGGTTATGTTCCATGGCTCACTGATCATGGGAACGTGGGTGCATGCATAACAGGGATTTCGCAGATGAATAATCCGGGGGTCCCACAATGAGATCATGTCAATCACTTTCACTAGAAGAGTACTTTGATTACATCAAACGTCACACCGTAACAAGGTGATTATAAAGGTGTCGTCGGGTATTTGGGAAGTGTCAGTTGAGGCTCATGGATCAAGATTAGGATTTGTCCATCCGGATAACGGGGAGATATACGCATAACCCTCTCGGTGAATCACATTGACATAGCCTTGCAAGCAAGTGATTTGATCACTAGAATGTCATAACATAGGAACGAGATAAAAGAGTACTTTTTGGAAACAACATTAAACAAGGTATAGATGATACCAAGTGATCGAATCTCGGACATGTAATATATCACGAGACAAAAGGATTTTGGGTGCACCAAAAGAGGTTCAGATGATCATCTGATTTTCGTGGAACTAGTGGGAGTCATTATGGATCTCCAGATCTTGCTAATGATTATTGCTTAGAGAAAGTCTCGATCATGTCTACATAGTTCTCGACCTATAGGGAGACACACTTAAGGTTAACCGACGCATTTGAGCGGATAGGGAACACAGGGGAAGTCAATGGACATCGCAGAAAATTGTTTTCCTACAGAAAAGTGTTCTGTCGAATTTTCCGAAATAGTTTTGGGTGTCGAAACAAAGCAAGGGATCAAAATATATTAATGTGTTCGTTAAATGAAGTAATCATTAAAATGCAATTAAAGTTCTTTAATGGAAAGACCTTTAAGGGAATTAAAGTGCTTTAATGGAATTAAAGTAAGGGAATTAAAGTGCTTTAATGGATAGACCTTTCAGGGAATTAAAGTGCTTTAATATTGATTGAATGAGAGGAGGGGAGGTGGCAGCCCCAAGGTGCCTATAAAACTAGGTGGCCTCCACCTCCACTCCACAGACTCTCTCACAAGCTCTCATATGCCCCAAGGTTGGCATCTTCTCCCCTTTCTTGCCTTGTCCATGGCCACTAGAAAAGGTGCTTAGCAAAGCCCTGCTCTAAACCTTCCCCTCCACCACCACTACCATGGCGTAGCTCTGTTGGAGTTCCCGGGGATCTGCTACTTCTGCTGCCTGGCTGGAGCAAGAGATCGGGAGTCATCGGCACATTGAACGTGTGACTGATTATGGAGGCACTACTCGTCTGTGGCACTGATCGTTTGCATGTCCTTCCGGATTGTCGTGTACCATCTACATCAACCACGTTTGATTGCGGCAACATTATCCCGCTTAGGGCCTACGAGGGTGAATCCATCTGTAACCGTTATGAAGTATCACCTAGATTCGACCTTGGCAGTTGCTAACCATAGGAATTTTTTCTATGCAACAAACCTCGTCACTTTTGTGACTCCATACGCCATCACCGTGGCGGTAGACCTTAATACTGCAGCCGGCGACAGGGCGAATACACTGGCGGCAAGCACCGTGCCATCAAGCAGCCCCTTCGTTAGTTGCACGCCCTCTATCGTCGGTGCCTCAACATTAGCCGATCTCAATGATGACTGATACGTTGCAAATGTATCTATAATTTTTGATGTTCCATGCTTGGTTTTATCTACTTTGTTATCTTTTGTCCACACTTTGGAGTACTTTTCATATGATTTCTTGGACTAACCTATTAACAAAGAGCCACAGTGCAAGCTGCCTGTTTTCTGCTGTTTTTGGTTCAAGGAAGTCAGAAAATGAATATTGTCGGAATTGGACGGGACAAAAGCCAAAGTTGATATTTTACCAGAAGACTCATGGAGCTAGAAGACAAGACGGAGAGGGGCCACAGCATGGCCACACCATATGGTGGCACCGGCTAGCCCTGGCTGCGCCTCCAGGTGGTGTGGGCCCCCTGGCCGCCCACCGACCTTGCCTCTTTCGCCTATATATCTCCCCGATGCAGAAACCCTAGATCATCAATCAGAAATCCATGAAATGTTCTGCAGCGCCGCCACCACCGAAGGGGAGATTCGGGGGACAAAAAGTCTTTGCTCCGTCACCCTGCCGGGATGGGGAAGTGCCCCCGGAGCCATCTCCATCGATCTCCACCACCATCTCCATCACCATTGCTGATTCCCATGATGAGGAGGGAGTAGTTCTCTCTCGACGCTAAGGGTTCTACCGGTAGCTATGTGTTCATCTCTCTCTATGCATGATCTTATTGAGATCATGAGCTTGTAATCTACAGATCTACCTTGCTACTCAAGTTCTTTAATAGATCTCTGCCCTCCCCATGTGTGTGAAAGTGACAACGTGCACATCATTGTGGCACTTAGGCTAGAGATTACGATTACTTGTTATGAGTTATATTTGGAGTTGGATGTTTCTATGAAATCGTGGTGTTTGTTGGAACCATCTAGTACTTAGGGTGACAGTGTGGGGTTATCTAGATGCGGAAAGCGAACTTTGAGGAGTGCTGTTATAGCCCTACCATTGATTAGAGTGTCCAACCAGAGAGTAGTTAAGAGTAGTATCATAAAGATAAGATATTTGTATGAGAGTGTTCACTAGTGAAAGTATGATCCCTAGGCCTTGTTTCTAAGCATTGATACACCGTTTGCAATTAGATCGGTTACATGTTTGCTTGCTTCCATCTTTATTTCTGTTATCCTTTAGTCTTTTCCATGCCATCAAGTTATTTTCTATCACCATTACCACTTATAATTATCTATACCACTTGTATTTCACAATCTCTTCGCCGAACTAGTGCACCTATACACCTGGCAAGTGTATTGGGTGTGTTGGGGACACAAGAGACTTCTTGTATCTTGATTGCAGGATTGCTTGAGAGGGAATGCCTTTGACCACTTCCTCCCTAAGTTCGATAAACCTTGGGTGATCCACTTCAGGGAAAACTTGCTACTGTTCTACAAACCTCTACACTTGGAGGCCCAACAACTGTCTACAAGAATAGAAGTGCGTAGACATCAGTGACCCAAAAGTATAGGGGGTGTATCGCATTATTTTCGATAAGTAAATGTGTCAAACCCAACGAGGAGCAGAAGGTGTTGACGAGTGGCTTGGAGCAGGAATTCTCTGTAAATACTTAGCAAACGGATTTTTAGGGGTTTTTGATAATGCAGATAAATAAAGTACGAGTAAATGAAAGACAATAATAATAAAAGCAGCAAGTTGCCCAATGCTTTCTTTAGCAAAGGACAAGTCAGATGTATTACTTGAGATGACCAAACATTCTCGAGGATACACGGGAATATCGTCAAGTGCTTTCGCTTCATATAGTTGATTAGTCTTCTTTAGTTAGATAAGTGTTGTGTGGGTGAACCTGTACTAATGTACTGACCTTCCTAGGACTAATACATACTTGTGATTATACCCCTTGCAAGCATCCGCAAGTACAAGAAAGTAATTAAGATAGAAACATAACCACAACTTTATACTCTGAGATCCTACACTCCCTTGTGCAAAGGTTTCCTAACGGGGGTTCAGGTTTCTGTCACTCTGGCAACCCCTACAATTAGTAGCCAAATACACAATGCATTCCCCTAGGCCCATAAAGGTTAAGTATCATGTAGTCGATGTTCACATTACACCACTAGAGGAATAACACCACAACTTAAGTATCAAACCATTGAATCTTTCTCAACACAATTCCACTACTAACAACATGACTTCTCCCATGTCCTCAAGAACTAAACGAACTACTCACAAGACATCATATGGATCAAGATCAGAGATGAAATAATGATAAGTAACAATCTGAACATAAACGATCATTCAATGGTTCCACTCAATAGCATCAGCTACAACAAGTAATCAACACCAGGAAAGTTTTCCCTAAGAACTATGCAAGATTCAATCCACTTGTTACAGCGGTATGGGGTGGTGATGATGGTGCTGGTGGAGATGATGATGATGATCCCGATGAAGTCCAGCTTGATGGTGGTGTTGATGGCGACGATCTCCCCTCTCCGGGAAGGAATTTCCCCGGCAGATTTCTGCCTGCCGGAGAGATCTTTCTCTCTTAGAAGTTTTCCGCCCCATAGAGGCGAAGAAATCTTTCTGTGGTCGCTCCCTAGTCTTAGGGTTTCATGGGGATAATATACGCCAAAGAGCAGATCCAGAGGTAGGCAAGGGTGGCCACACCACCTGGTGGCGCGGCTAGGGCTGGCCCGCACCAGGGGGTGCTGTGGGCCCCCTATGGCCCATCTCCGCTCCTCCTTCTAGCATCCTTCGTCTTTTGGAAAAATTGGATTTTCCATATATTTTCCGGGGTTTTCTAATCTTCGCGAATTTCGCCTCCAAAAATTGCCTTTTCCATCAGAATCCCGACTTAAGCAGTCCATCCTCCAAAAGTCATCAACCATGAAAAAATAGATGAAATAACATAAGTATCATCTCTTAATATGAAATATATCAATGAATAAAAGTAAATTAAGCTTAGACTTCACTTGTCCCCAAGCAAAAACTGAGCTCAATAAACATGACCTCAGGATTATGGAGTGAAGTGTCGATAAAAGAATACGGACAAGAAGCATCGCATTCATCAATACACAAATCATAATAGAAGACAACTCACTATTATATAACTTAACTTTCAATAAGTAAAGGAAACACAATAAAGATACACAAAGTAAATCATAATTGGTAATGGAAAACTTTGTTCTTGCTCAAAGAACGGTTAACAATTTGCAGGAGTTTAAACATAATGGGGTTTTCAATGATAGCTTTCAAAGTAATACTCACTAAGAGAAGATCAATGTGAAAAACAAGGAACATAAGAAACATGATTGAATAAATCATCATATGAATGAATGAAACACAACAACTCAAAATACTTGCTGAGATAGAAAGGAATAGGTTTAACTAAAAGTAAAAGATATGCTCTTCGTAGAGGGAAGCAGGGATTTCAAGTTTCATAAAGAGCTTCCAAAAATTATGGTACTTATTAGCTTTCACCTCTCATTTCCCCTATCATAAGCATCTTGAGGTGATTAAGGTTAAAGTGAACAAATATGAGGATATGATTGACAAGTTATAAGTTGAAAATCTCATGCCTCGTGCTTACGAGTACCAGACCTCATGCTACTCAACTTTAGTCACGAGTAAGTTCTTGTCACTATAAATACATGTGTATCATGGAGAACCGCCAACGGGGTATCCCTTGCCCGATGACACAGGAGATTTCCCATATCAAAATGACAAGGCAAGCAGACAATGAGCATCTCAGCGATCTTTTTATTTGCTATTTTCATAGGTTTTTATTGAGGATGCTTCACAGATTTCTCACTATGGTTATGCTGCAAGTTTCCACCATGATTAGGCATGGCTTAGGCTAGCCACCTAGGCGTTTCTCTAACACATATAGAAACTCCATGAGCTTACAAGATCCCTTTTATTTCGCACCACCGGGATCCATAAGCAAATGATCATGACATCAACTAAATAAATGCAGTGTTGAAAGCGTTCCCCATGGTAACATGGTTCTGCTAATTCACAACTTATAAAGCGCAAGCATATACGCAACATAGGTGGGCACAATGGTTCAAGTTTATTAAGTGCAAGAAAGTAAAGTGTGCCATCAAGTTTGTGAGAGCTTTAATCACTAATTTTCACATAACAAGTTTAATTCGGAAGGTAGATAAAAACATGAATTTACTTGGAATAGCAATAAAGCTAATAGGTAGGTATGGTGGATGCAAATGGCATAGGTTTTGGTTTAAGGATTGGATGGACGAGAAGCATTCCCTCGCAGTACAGGTTTTAGGCTAGCAAGGCTAGGTAGCAAGCATAAGAGTTGAAGGAAACAAACAAACATACAAGTGATAAAAACAAACATGCAATAACTAGAGAATACTAAGCTTATGAGCAAATCAAGAAAAAAAGATGATGGAATTATATTTCTTAAAAGTACTTTTCTATTTTTCATTCAGTTCAGAAATAGTGTTGCTACTGACCAGCCAGGTTTGCTAAAACCAACTAAATTTACTTAATGATCCCAAAGTGATACCAATACTATCAACAAGATCCATCATATAATAGAAATTCAAAACTAATATAAGATATGCAAAATAGTAAATGATAGAACTTCTCATTAATATTCCATAACGGCAACTCACACCAAGGTATACGTAGATAACTAACGAGAGGGGAGACACTTCCATAATGCAAACCATCCTATATGATAACTTCTCTATTCATGATATGACTCTACTCAAAAGGTAAAAAGATAGTAGATAGTGATGTGATACCGTGGAACTCCGCCAAGCGTGGAACAAACCAAGGGGATGCCAAAACCTGTTAACGGATTACTCCTTCGGTGGTGGTGGTGTTCTCTCCATGAGCTTTTCAATCAATTTCCTCAAGTCCTCAATCTCAAATGTGAAAGTACGAATCAACTCTGAGTTGTGCTCAATGCGGTTCATGATCATATCGGGCTGTGAATCCCAGCTCTTACGATTCTTTCCCCACTCTTCCTCCTTGAAGTATTCTTTTCCTGCTTGGAACGAGGCATATATCAATTGGAGGGTAATTTTTCCTTGGGCATATTTTGGAATTGTTGCTCATGTATAAGGGTATGGAAGGGATTCTTGGTGCGAGGAGGAGGTGACCATGAAGCCAAGCAATGACGCGGAGTCTTCCCTCCAGTGGACATCCGTGCAGTCGTTTTGAACTTGGCGGGATTTTCCACCACTCCAATGCTTGCAATGGTGGTGTTGGTGTGCGGATGCTGGTCTTCCTTTGCCTCCTCTTCAACTTCACTCTTGGTCTCCTCCTCCTCCTCCTCAGAGTCTTGGAGATCATCTTCCGCAGGCTCCTTGCCCTTATCGTTGGTAGAGACCATCGTGCTTCTAAATTTTGAGAATAGTTCCTGACAGAAACATATCGAAATGAAAACAAGGCGAGAACACAATATACGAACCTCAGGGGATCCGGGGGATTATATATTACGAAGTTTAACGACAAAAGGAAGGTATTGGGAGAAAACTAGTCGAAGACGGGTTCCGGGGTGGCCACACCCCCTAGTGGCGTGGCCAGGTGGGCCCGCGCTACGGGGTGGTGTGAGCTACCCAGGCTCCGTTTCCATCCCTCTTTCGACTCATTGCTTTCCATGTTAGATAAAAATTGCAAAAATATAAATTGACGGATTTTTCATGGATCTTTTCTTACCAGAACTATTACCTATTCAGAAACGGACTCTGCAGGTTTCTGTATTTGGTCTTTAATAAAATTTCCCAGCGTCACCATTTGAATAGCATCAATACCTTCATTGTAAGAATCTCCAGAAATATAGTGCTTGAGTCTCTAACCATTCACCAGTTCTGTTGTGTTATCTTATAAGGAAGAAATTTTTATTGCACCTGAATGATACACTTCTTCAATAAAAAAAGGTCCTTCCCATTTTGAGAGTAGTTTTCCTTTAAACAAATCTGAGACGAGACCTATACAATAGAACCTTCTCATCAACATGGAACTCTCTCTTAAGAATTCTCCTGTCATGCCATCTTTTAACTTTTTCTTTAAAGAGTCTAGCAGTTTCATATGCTTCACTCCTCCATTCATCTAACGAACTTAAGTCAAATAATCTTTTCTCACCAGCAAGTTTGAAATTTCTATTAAGTTCTTTCACTTCCCAATAAGCTTTGTGTTCTAAATCTAAAGGCAGGTGGCAAGCTTTCCCATAAACCATTTTGTAAGGAGACATTCCCATAGGATTTTTATAAGCAGTTGTATAAGCCCATAAAGCATCATTCAACTTTTTAGCTCAATTTTTCCTAGATCTATTAATAGTATTTTGCAAGATGGATTTAATTTCTCTATTTGATAGTTCTACTTGCCCACTAGTTTGGGGATGATAAGCTAAAGCAACTCTATGATTAACATCATATTTAGCAAGGGTCTTACTAAAGCCACCATGAATGAAATGAGAACCTCCATCAGTCACAAGATACCTAGGCACTCCAAACCTAGGAAAGATAATATCCTTAAGCATTTTTAAAGAGGTCTCACCATCAGCACTTTTTGTAGGTATGGCTTCTACCCACTTAGTAACATAGTCAACAACAACAAGAATATGAGTATAACCTTTTGAAGGGGAAAATGACCCATAAAGTCGAATCCCCAACAATCAAATGGTTCAATAACAAGAGAGTAATCCATAGGCATCTCATTGCGTCTAGAAATATTACCAACTCGTTGACACTCATCACATGATAAGAATTTTTTTCTTGCATCTTTAAAAAGGGTAGGCCAGTAAAAACCTGATTGTAGCACCTTTTGTGCCGTTCTATCTCCCGCATGATCTCCTCCATAGGCACTACCATCACATTTCCGCAATATCTCCTTTTGTTCATATTCTGGAACACATCTTCGCATAATACCATCTAATCCCTCTTTATATAAATGTGGGTCATCCCAAAAATAATGCCTCAAATCGTAAAAGAACTTCCTTCTTTGCTGGGCTGTAAAAGTCGGAGGCAAATACTTGGAGATAATAAAGTTAGCATAATCAGCATACCAGGGACTCCCTCGCGAGCTTACCCCTACTGCAACCAACTGTTCATTTGGGAAACTATCATTAACAAGCATAGGATCAAAAGAGATGATTTCCAATCAAGATAAATTATCAGCAACAGGATTTTCAGCACCTTACCTATCTACAATATGTAGGTCAAACTCTTGTAAAAGCAACACCCATCTAATAAGCCTAGGCTTAGAATCTTTCTTCGTCATAAGGTACTTAATAGCAGCATGATCAGTATGAATGGTTACTTTTGAATCAACAATATAAGGTCTAAACTTATCACAAGCAAAGACAACAACTAAGAACTCTTTTTCAGTAGTAGCATAATTCTTTTGAGCAACATCAAGAGTCTTACTAGCATAATGGATAACATTTAACTTTTTATCTATTCGTTGCCCAGGAACATCACCTACAACAAAATCACTAGCATCGCACATGATTTCAAAGGGTAAGTTCCAATCAGGTGGTTGGACAATAGGAGCAGTAGTTAAAGCTTTCTTTAGAGTTTCAAAAGCTTCCTTACAATCATCATCAAAAACAAAGGGTACATCTTTTTCGAGAAGATTAGTGAGGGGTTTTGATATCTTAGAGAAATCTTTAATAAACCAAGGATACTATGAATACCTTTGACGTCTCTATGACAGGGCATTTTCTTAATTGCTTCAACTTTGCCTCTGTCAACTTCAATGCCTCTTTTTGAAATTTTATGTCCAAGGACAATCCCTTCATTGACCATGAAATGGCATTTCTCCCAATTAAGAACAAGATTAGTTTCTTCACATCTCTGCAAAACTTTATCAAGGTTGTGCAGACAATTATCAAAAGAAGTTCCATAGATGGATAAATCGTCCATGAATACTTCCACAATTTCCTCACAAAATCCATGAAAGATAGCAGACATGCATCTTTGAAAAGTAGCAGGAGCATTACACAAACCAAAAGTCATATGCCCATAAGAATAGGTTCCATTAGGGCACGTAAAAGTAGTTTTTTCTTGATCTTCTTGTTTAACAGCAATTTGAGAGAACCCAGAGTGTCCATCAAGAAAGCAAAAATGGGTCTTTTAGGCAACCTTTCTAACATTTGATCATTAAAATGTAGTGGGTAATGATCTTTCTTAGGAACTTTGCTAACCTTTTGGAAGTCAATGCATATCCTATAACCTACTACTATTCTTTCGGGGATAACCTCATTATTCTCGTTAGGCACAACAGTAATTCCCCCATTCTTAGGGACACAATGAACATGACTAACCCATTCACTATAAGCAATAGGATAAATAATACCAGCATCAAGGAGTTTTAATACCTCGTTTCTTACCACTTCCTTCATCTTAGGATTTAAACGACGTTGATGTTCTACCACTGGTTTTGCATCGGGTTCTAAATTGATAGTGTGCTGACATATAGTAGGAGAAATCCCCTTTAAATCATCAAGGGTATAGCCCATAGATCCTTGATGTTTCTTCAATACTTCCAATAATCTTTCCTCTTCCTTCCCTAAAAGTTTAGAACTAATAATAACAGGATATATTTTCTTATCATCAATGTAAGCATATTTAAGTTCTCCAGGTAAAGGTTTTAGATTGAAAACCGGATCCTTTTTAGGTGGCAATGTGGTACCCAAATCTTCCATAGGCAAGTTATGCTTAAGAATCTTAGGTTGACGACAGAGAATGTCGTCAATCTCATTTCTTTCTTCCATGAAGATCTCACTTTCGTGGTCTTCCATAAATTGCTGCAAAGCATTGTTAGGAGAAAGAGAAATAGAAGGAAGTTGTTCAACTCTAAAATCCTCATTGGGAGTTTCATTTTCATAAGGAACTTTAGAAAATTTCGAAAAATTAAACTCATTAGATTCCCCATCAAATTTAGTTAAAATTTTCTCCCTTTTACAGTCTATAATGGCTCCAGACGTGTTCAAGAAAGGTCTACCAAAAATGATAGAATAGGTTTTACTAGAAGCTGAACCAAGTACTAGAAAATCAGCAGGATATTTAAACTTACCACAAAGAACTTCCACATCTCTTACAATACCAATTGGAGAGATGGTCTCTCTATTTGCAAGGTGAATAACCACATCAATTTATTCTAGTTCACATGGACTGATTTCATGCATAATTTCGCTGTAAATCTCGTAAGGAATAGCAGTTGAACTTGCACTAATATCACATAGACCATAATAGCAATGATCACCAATTCTAACAGAAAGCACAGGGACACTAGCTTTTTTAGTTCTATGAGGATGTGAGACAATATTATAAGCGTCCTCATAGAAGATAATGTGTCCATCTTCTACACTTTTAGTGACAAGGTCTTTCACAATTGCTACTACAGGTTCAATGTTTATTTGTTCATCAGGCTTTATAGCTCTCTTTTTACTTTTATTAATTACACTAGTTATCATAGAATGCTCCTTTACCTTGTTTGGGAAAGGCAGTTTCTCAATGTAAGGTTCAGGTAAGATATGATCAATAATACAAACTTCAGTACTTCTAGCAGGAACACAATAAACAATATCTTTATATGGTGCATGATACTTGTTCCATTCCTTTTTTGGAATTTCAATATAAGAGGCAAAATCCTTAAAACAATTTTCAATAACTTGAGAGTCAAGACCATAAGAATTACTAATATTACAAAAGTCATCAGTTCCCATCAAATATTGAATGAATGCATAATGATAATTTATACCTGACTTTCTTCCTTTGTCATTCTCCCATGCTTCAGCATTGTCTTGAATATGGTCTAGAAGATCCCATTTAACTTCTTCTTCCATGCGTGTAAATGATCCAGCACAAGAAGCATCCAATAGATCCTTATCATGAAGAGAAAGTCTTGCATAAAAGTTATTGATAATAATATTGTTAGGGAGCTCATGAATAGGACATTTGAGCATTAGTAACTTCAATCTCGCCCAAGCTTGAATTGTACTCTCTCATGAAGAGGCCAAAAGTTGCATATTTGATTCCGATCTATGTGAATCTCACTAGGAGGATAAAATTTAGAATAAAAGAGAGGTACTACTTCCTCCCATTCAAGAGCTTGACCATTCTTTAACAGCTTATACATTCCTCGGCTCTTCCTTTTAGTAATAATGAGAAAAACTTCTTCTTGACTTGATTTGTTGTAATACCTGCACACTTGAACAACCGGCATAATTCGTGTATAAAGATCAAATGATCACCGAGATGGACAGTTCGATCTCCAAAATAGTAGTTATCCATAACACGATCAATAATTCTTGTAGGTATCTTAAAAGTATCATTTTCAGCAGGTGGTGGTTCATCTACTACCTTAGCAGTGGTAGTAGCATTACGAAATAAGAAACTAAGTGAATTATCCATATTGAAAATAAAGTAACTAACAAAAATAAACAATATTCACAGTAGAAGTTTCCTTTACTAGTTCCACTCTTTAATAGCGCTTCACTCCCTGGCAACAAGGCCAGAAAATAGCCTTGATGACCCACATGTATAGGGGGTGTATCGCAGTATTTTCGATAAGGAAGAGTGTTGAACCCAAAGAGTAGTAGAAGGTGTTGACGAGTGGCTTGTAGCAGGAATTCTCTGTAAATACTTAGCAAACGGATTTTTAGGGGTTTTTGATAATGCAGATAAATCAAGTACGAGTAAATGAAAGACAATAATAATAAATGCAGCAAGTGGCCCAATCCTTTCTTTAGCAAAGGACAAGCCAGTTGTATTACTTAAGATGACCAAACGTTCTCGAGGACAGACGGGAATATTGTCAAGTGCTTTCGCTTCATATAGTTGATTAATCTTCTTTAGTTAGTTAAGTGTTGTGTGGGTGAACCTGTGCTAATGTACTAACCTTCCTAGGACTAATACATATTTATGATTATACCCCTTGCAAGCATCCGTGTGGAGCCTCGGATTAATCCTCTGAGAATCCCTGTTATGCATACAACCACGATCCCATGACCAGTTAGTCGTGGCACATAACCGACAAGTATCATTACAACATCCGAGAATAGATCGAATTACAAGACATACATAAATGCCATTAGGGTTACATCAATAATCAGCATCGGACTTCAACAAGCGCAGAGCTCAAGCCATGCCTTAACCTATAGGCAACTGACTGGGAGAACTTCCTAGCT
This sequence comes from Avena eriantha, assembly GCA_910589775.1. NCBI lineage: Eukaryota > Viridiplantae > Streptophyta > Magnoliopsida > Poales > Poaceae > Avena > Avena eriantha. Next base: position 84,639,364 of record OU342740.1, read on the forward strand.
CGCATAGTCATCGTCACCACCTTCTTCTTGGAATCTGACCAAGTTAATAGCCAGGGACAATGCCAGTGAGTACTTCGAATGTACTCGCAAACCACCTTAATAGAATAATAATAGCAAGAGGATATGCAATATGGCTGTGGTAGTAGGAGGGCTCCAAGAGGGGTTTTTTTCTCAAATAGTTTCTCTGGTAGATATAGCATCTACATATCTTTTTTGAAAACTTTTGTAAAACGTTTTGGAAACCTTTTTGAAAAGTTTTGAAAACATTAGGACTAGGTCACCCATTTGCTTCTCCTTTACGGCCATCCCATGACCAAACTCCTTCCTTACCTCTATGATAATCTCATGGTCAAAGCAGGTATCCTTTCCGACCATCCCATGGTCAAAACATTTTCAAAGCCTTTGCTTTTCTGAAATCCTATTTGAAAACAAAACCAGCACCGCTCTACAGCAACCTTCCCAACCGTCCATGACCGTGGACGCGACTATTCGAATAGATTTACACTCTACAGAGGTTGTACACTTTACTCACACCATCCGGGTACACTACCCTGATCTTCACCGATCGTGGGTCGAGTAACCGATCAAGACTCTCGGGATGCCCACTCCAATATAAGTGCCTACCCTATGGGTGTTAATCCCCTCAAAACTGGGATGTCGGGCGAGGACCAACCGGAGCGCTTTTTCCACTCCTCGAGAGTGTGTGCTATCAGTTAGGGGCCCATAGTAACGCGTGGAGGCCTTCCGACCTTTCGTTCCTTCTCTAGGTCCCACCTTTATCGGAGAAGGCCCACCCTCCAGGGATCCCCGATCCCCTGTAATTGTTGCGAGGCAGCTCATACCAGAGTAGACAAACATCAAATCCAGCCCTGTCCCATTCTAGAGTAATGCGGTTGCGCGGGTTAATTGTTCTAGCAAAACTGGAGAGAACCAGGTGCATTTTCGTAAACCTTTTTCCTCCGGTTTGCCTTCAGCATTTTGAAAAACAAAACCTCTTTCTTTCTCAACATCTCTTGGGAGGTCCCACCTCACCATGGTTTTATCATAAAACATTTGGTAAAAACTTTTTTTGGGGTCTTCCCATCCTTGAGCTTGTTTCGGCTAAAAAGGGGTCTCCAAAGGGGTATGGTGCAGTACACCATCTATTCCACTATGGGCAAATAGGTAACACGAAGGGGGTTGTACTTACTAGTACAAAGGCGTAGTAGTTCGGAGGAGCCAAACCACTACGATATATATATATCAACATATAGTAAAACAATGCAGTTTTTAATATACAGAGGATAAAACATGCATAAGTAAAATAGTAGGACAAGGCTTATGAGCAAGAAGGTGGCTTGCTTGATGATCAGAAATATGGCAATATGTCCCTATACTTCTTCTTTAGAATACCCAAATATACAATAATAACCATCTCCTTCTGCTTTCCGTTATAATCGCAACAATCGTCGATAGGGAACACATGCAAACAAACCAAGCCACAATGAATACAAGGCATACAAGCACCAATACAATACAGCAAGCAATTGGATAATGCAATATTACAAATCAGTAGGTCTTAGGGGGAAGGGATTAATGAGATTGGCCTTGTCTTGGGAATTATGGAAGAAAATTCCTTAGGATTTATAATCTAGAAATTACCTAAGAGATGGATTTTTGGACCAAGACATATTATGTATGATACCATTGTAAAAACCTGATACCAACAGATAGATGGTGATAAAATGAATCAAAAAAAGTGGTTTCACTATTTTATCACTTACAAAAGAGTTAAAGTGATTTTTATAGTGAATAAGACTCTAGTTTTAGGACATAATTCACCAGAAAGGTTCTGGAGCTCCAAAAATTATTTCCTTGGGTGGCTAGGTAGCTCTTGATGTATTTGTTCACTGAGGGTTGGAATAACTCCAAAATAATTAACAGAATGCCCTCAGGAAATTCCCAATGATAGTTCTGTTGCTGTTTTGTCTTTTTGACCAGATTAAATATACAGTGGTTTTTGATTTGATTCCAATGGCACATGGTACGTATTTGTAATACCTTTCTGTAGAAATTAGAATCACCCTTTTTGGAGCTGTATAGCTACTGTAGTGAATTTAGAGGTGTATAAACCATGCACAGAACAATTTAATTCGCCGAAAAATATCCAAGGCTCAATAAATCATGGGCTCCTGGATTTATATTGGCCTTAGTGTACCCCAACACAGGGAGTTGGATTTAGGTCAATCCCTTTGTTGGTTTGACCTGGATTATTTATCTAAGGCAAAAACTAATAGTTTTTGTTATTTTTACTCAGGTCAAACTATTGTTCAACTAGGCATGAGGTTTATGCTATGTGAAGGGTACAGACATTAACTTCCAGGAGGACTTGTGTTCACCCCAAATGGATATGTACAATTCCCAGAGGAAATTATTTAGTGTAAAAGATAACTTTTTGTAGATTAATTGCCAGTAAATAATGAAAATTATTCTTGGCACAAGACCAGTTCTGCATGTTGGACAAAACATGGGGTTACATGTTTATATTGTTGCCTGGGCAAAACAGGGCAGTTTTCATTTTATTTTGTAATTAACCCAAACTACTTAATAGACAGATCTAGGGAAAATAAAAAGAAAAGCGGCAGGGGAAGGGTATGGGCTAGATCTACGAGGGAATCAGGCCGGCTAGAGGGGATACATCCCATGGCAGGGTGAGGCAGCATGCGGGGTGGGTTTTGAACCCGCACAGCGGGGCCCGCCGGTCATTCGGAGGGGCGAGACGAAGGGGTATCGCGCGTTGTGGTTCGTCCAATTAGAAGAGCGACAGACGGTGCTCGTTCGTCCTCCTCCTCTGGACACAACGGCAGCGAAGGGAACCCTAACAGGGTCAGGGCGATGATGGGGAGGTGTACCTAGGGGCGGAGAGCAGCCGGGGAAGGGCGAAGGTGAAGCGGTGCTCGACAACGGTCCCAACGGTGGGCGGCAAGGCCAGTTTCCGCGTTGGGGAGGGGTTCACCCGATGGCATCCGCGGTGGTGCTCTTGGGAGCTCGCCGGAGGTGCTGCTCTGAAAGCTCCTAAGCAGAGAGAGGGACATGGTTAGATGCAGGGGAGCCTGGAGGTCCCAAATATGCCACATGCACGGGGAGGGGAGCAGGGAAGGGAGCACGTAGCTCGATCCATGGAGAAGACCGAGAGGGGGAGGTTCTTCTTCTCCATCTCCATGTAGGAACAGGGGCTAGGTGGGGAGTAACGGTGGAGCTATATGGAGGTAGTGGAGGGGATCTGAGGCATTGGGGAAGGTCGGGGTCGATCATGTACTCCACTACTCGAGGGAGACCGAGATGAGAGCTAGCTCTCCTTCATGGCAATGGGGAGTAGAGGAGATAGATCTAGAGCTCTCTGGGAGGTCACTGGAGGGTGAGGGGGAGGAATGAGGGAGCAGGAGGGAGTGTGGTGGTCTCTGGCCCTTCTGAACTGAGAGGGAGTGGTCTAGGGTGCACTCGATTTATGGGAGCAAGAGGGAGAGGTAAAAACCAGGGGTGGATGTTGTGGGCGATGGAGTTGTTTCTGGTGTGGGCTGAGGGCAGAGTAGAGGTGGGATGGCTGCTGCAAGAAGTAAAGAGAAGGCGTGACCAATGGGTGCATCTCTCCTTCCTCCAAGCACTAAATGACAAGGGGAAGGGGTGCTACAGTGCATTGCTAAAGTGTAGCTCGACCAAAGGTGTGTGCTGGGGTAGTGGAGGCTTGCTGTGGAAGGCTTGAGGGGTTTTGACTTGATATTGATCAACATCTTGGAAATAGGCAAGATTGGCAATATAGAGGATCATGATGGAAGTATCAAATCTTGGCTTAGGCAAGATGAAAAAAAGATGTTGGTAGATAGAGGGGGCCAAGATACCCTTCTAGGAATTATTTGAGGTTTTTCCATGATTTATAAGTCCTCTTAAATCCATTTGTTCAAAAACTGCAGAAGTAGTTTCTAGAGGGTCATTTGATACATTTACATTTTACAAGGTGATATTTTGGTGTGAAATGGTCCTAGATACCATACCACACCTTGTGGAATTTTGTTGGGATTTATTGAGGTGGGAAGGTATTTTTAAAGGATTATTTCTTGTTTCTGCCATTTAAGAAAATGGGTAAAGAAATAATCAAGCTCTTCAAAAATATTTATTTTTGAAGTGGGAAGATAGGGTATGATATAAGGTCCTCAAAAGTGCTTAGAGTTGGGGAAGTGTTTTGGCAAAAACAAAACTTTCCCTTATGGAAGAGGTTTTGAAGAATTGGTCTATTAATGAATTAAATTGATTTGGAGCCAAAATAATTATGGATAATATTTGATAAATCTTGACAATCAAGGTATATGATGTAGACAAGGTGTATCAAGCATTTTCAACCTTGGGATTTGAGATTCCAAGTTGATTTTGGTGAGTACTAGAGATTTGGGGATCTTGGGTAAGATTGTTTTCATGCCACCAAAAGCTTATTGTATCTTGGAGCTTAGAGCTCACCTTGATGCAGGGGATAGATCGATGGATAGACCAAGGGATACAGATCACCAGAGTGTAGAGGTTTGAGCTTGATCCTGCTTGAGCTCACCAAGAATTGATTCCAAACTTTGAATAAAATAAGCCTGCCAAAGCAGATTATCATCTAGCCTTCAAAACCTTGTGGGTTTAAACAGCTCAAGGATCCAATTGGAATAAGTGAAGTAGTTAATGATAGAACTATATGATTAGAACACAACCATTCAAAGGGTTAGTCCATAGAAGGTTGGATGGTGGTGTGAGTTTATACCAAAATAGGCATGTTGACTAGATTTGCAGGAAAAGTTATTTTCTTGCCTGCAAAACCATCAAGAACTAGTTGGAGGATGATCTAACCAAGGTAAAAAGTAGGCCTTGGTATTCCTTAGGATGGTTAACAAGATGGTTCAAGTTCATTTTCAATAATTCACAAGGGTTGGCAAAAGGAGGCATTCAAAAAGGTGATGTTGGAAATAGATTTCCAGACTTAGCCAAATTTGGCAGATTTAGGGTTTTTGACTAAAATGTTGGTGGAGATTATTTTGATGGGTTGAAATGTGCCCAAGCATAATAAAGTGGATGTGGATGCAGAGTAGATTGAGTAGAAGGGATCCATGCTTGATATTGGTCTTCATTGACTTGGAATCTTCTAGAATTAGGTCTCCTCATAATTGATCTGGTTAAGGGTTTTAGATGGGCACCTTGTGGCTACGGATTAGATCCAGATTGGTACTCTGGCTTAGGGTGTGATGATTTGGAAACATCTTGATCCTAGTTATGAGATCCTAAAGTATCTCATACTACATCTAAGAAACAAATTCAAACAGCAAATCAAGGAAACTCATCCTACAAACAAATCAACAACTACTAGGGTTACCATCAAGCCTAGCTTGAGGTAAGGTTGAGGCATTTTGAAGAGGTTGGATTTTGAATAAGAGGAGAGTCCTTGGTATCTCTACCAAGAATAGAATTTAAAAGCCCACTAAAGGTGTTTTGGGAAACCTGGAGAGAAGATCATTTGAAGGTTTTGTCTAGAGAACATAAGGAGATAGTATTCTATAGCTCTCCATAGTTTGATCAATAGAATTTACTAAAATAGTTGGTTTGCAAAGGCTTCTTGGCTTAGGTTTTGAAATGCTAGAACATTTGAGAATATGGAGATTGAGCCAAGATAGTTTTGGTAAATAGCTTTTTTCAACTAATGTTGAGGTAAGGAAAATATCATATAATACCTATTCATATGCATGAGCATATTCAAACAATAAGCAAACACTTCAACACTCAACAAGAAAAAGTTTTTGTTCGCCTTGATTTTTACATTTTGGACAACTAATTGGGGTTGCTAAAAATTGGGGTGTTACAATCCGCAAGTACAATAAAGTAATTAAGATAGAAACCCAACCACAACTTTAAACTCTGAGATCCTACACTCCCTTGTGCAAAGGTTTCCTAACGGGTGTTCAGGTTTCTGTCACTCCGGCAACCCCTACGATTAGTAACCAAATACACATTGCATTCCCCTAGGCCCATAAAGGTGAAGTATCATGTAGTCGACTTTCACATGACACCACTAGAAGAATAACACAACAACATAAGTATCAAACCATTGAATCTTTCTCAGCACAAATCCACTACTAACAACATGACTTCTCCCATGTCCTTAAGAACTAAACGAACTACTCACAAGACATCATATGGATCAAGATCAGAGATGAAATAATCATAAGTAACAATCTGAACATAAATGATAACTCAATGGTTCCACTCAATAGCATCAACTACAACAAGTAATCAACACCGGGAAAGTATCCCCTAAGAACTATGCAAGATTCAACCCAATTGTTACAGCGGTATGGGGTGTTGATGATGGTGCTGGTGGAGATGATGATGGAGATGATGATGATGATGATCCCGATGAAGTCCAGCTTGATCGTGGTGTTGATGGCGATGATCTCCCCTCTCCGAGAAGGAATTTCCCCTGCAGATTTCTGCCTGCCGGAGACCTCTTTCTCTCTCTACAGTTTTCCGCCCCATAGAGGCGGCGGAATCTTTCTGTGGTCGCTCTCTAGTCTAAGGGTTTCGTGGGGATAATATACGCCAAAGAGAAGAGCCAGAGGTGGGCCAGGGTGGCCACACCACCTGGTGGCACGGCTAGGGGGTGGTGTGGGCCCCCTGTGGCCCATCTTCGCTCCCCTTCTGGCATCCCTCGTCTTCTGGCAAAATAGGATTTTCCATATATTTTCCGGAATTTTCTTATCTTCGCGAATTTCGCCTCCAAACTGTGCCTTTTCCATCAGAATCCTGACTTCACCGGTCCATCGTCCAAAAGTCATCAACCATGCAAAAATAGATGAAATAGCATAAGTATCGTCTCTTAATATGATATATATCAATGAATAACAGTAAATTATGATATAGAATAGTGATGCAAAATGGATGTATCACTCGACGCCATTAAGATAACTACTAAGCGTCTGACGCCATCAAGCTCAGTAATCGATGACTTCACTTCCTTGCATTTAATTACTCCGAAGGCATCACTGGCGTTGTATATGTTTTCCACGGGATGATGTTCAATGCACTCTCCTAAACTACGTGAACCGGGAGTTGAGGGATGTTGCCAAGCAAACTATCATTCAACCCTTAAATCGCGTTTTCCACTCAAAGCCGACGCCAGCTACCATTCATAGGGTTCAAATTGTTCGGGTGCTACAGGGATGTGATGGCGTGGAACCTCCCATTTAACCCCCAGGAGTGGATGAAGACGAGCCGTATATCCTCAGAGATTGCTTTGGCATTTTCATGCTCTGGCCAAAGAGCATGATTCGTTTGGGGAGGGGGGAACCACCCCACTTACAACACTTACACTCATGTCGCCATCAACACTGTTACCTACACGCGATGTGTGGGCTGATATTCATCACATGCCTATGGAACAACATTCGTACTACAATGATGATGATATCAATCAGTACATCAACACTCAGGATGGTGATGACCTCTACATGCATGATCCTAATAATAGTGAAGAACCATGTCATGATGTAGATGCTCGAGACCCAGCTAGTGTCCCTGCAGAGAAACCCGCTTGCAACAACCGTATGTTTGGTTCTCAGGAGACGCCTCCAGCTGGCACCTTCTTCACCAAGCCGGAAACATCCAAAAGGCCATTTATTTTAATTCCCAACACACTCTATGGGGTGATCGGTGAGGATAATGTGGTCCCTCTCCCTCTCGAACCCAAGGAGGGACAGAAAAGAAAATCTAGCAAGTCTGCGAGCCAAGCAGTGGTGGTGTCGGCTCTGAATCTGATACGGGCTCAGCACGGACCACCAAGACCCAACACTATTATGTGGAGGATGCATGTGGTGGGTAAGCCGATGCTAACTAAGAAATTATACAGGCTCACAAGTTCAGAAATGAAGAGTATGCATGACGGTGTGCAGACAATCGAGGAACGCCTTCTTCGAGATAAAGATCCGTTGTACCCGGTTTTCGTGGCTAAGGTGCCACATGGCTTAGGATTTGTTGATAGTGCCCCCGAGGAAATTTTCTTCCTGCGATTTTCTGACATGTTCAATATGTTGCACCTGTACCCCCTGCACTATACCAAGGTCCGCCTATTTTTGCTCAGTATGGCGATGCAGATCATTAGAGAGAACACACCGGGCATCACGGTAGTGGACCCATTCTACATGTGTGATGGCTGCTTGTCTAGCTCCATCGACCGGATATTGATAGCGAAGTACCTCCAAGACGTCATGGTGGCAAACAAGATGAAGGAATACATTTGCATGCCTTACTTCCCTGAGTAAGTCACATTTGCTCGCCGCCAAAACATGCTTTTTTAGATTTCCATCGTTCCTTTTCCAACAACATTCCATTTGAATTGTTTTGCATAGAGATGAAGACTGCACACTCATCGTCTTATCTCTGAAACATTCACAAGCCACATACTTCAACTGGGGGAGTGCGATAAAGATGAAAAACTATGAAGAAATCAAGGATGTTCTGGATCATGCTCTTAGTGGCTATGTCGCAGTGGAAGGCACCACATTCGTGACCAAAAAGGTCAAATTCGGCAAGCACATGTTTACCCACATAACAAACTTCCCTTACGTGAACCAGCCTGATGGCAGTCGGAAGGAAGCCTACTACGCGCTCCATCCCATGCGGGCTTTCCTACAGGACCAACAAAACTCTATGCTACCGGGTCATCTCCAGAAGTCGCCCCAGGCCAAGGGAAAGATCCAAGATTCAGATATTAGACAACAGTTCTATCACATCCAGCAGCACTTTGCCACAATCATCTATCATGATGTCATGACCCCGGGGGATATTCCACGGAGGCTACACACCGTCTAACCGTGACATAGAACATCACCTATAGATGTAGGGTGACAAAAGGTTGTTCATGATGAAACAAGGCGTCCTCCAATTCCCTAAGCCGACTCGGGAGTCTTGATGTTTGCTTCAATAGTTGTAGTTATGAACTATCGATGGGCTTGTGTGTGCTGTGAACTTTTATCTCCACATTAAACTTGTGTCTAGTTTGATATAGTTTTGATGGTTGTTGAACTTAATTGTGGTCGATGCTACTTATTAGGGTTATGAATCAATGCTTAGTTCTTTTGCTTACATTTTTGTTCTCTTTTTTTACTTTTCTCCTTTTTTGAGAATGCCAACAATTAAAATGTCATGGAACACTATATATGTGAACTCTAACTTTCCCTTATCTAATATAATTTGTCTTATCTATAGAGATGGCGAAGAAGTGGTATGTGGTGTACATAGGCCATGTTCCAGGCATCTACGACAAGTGGAAACACCGTCTCAAGCAAGTGCATAAGCTCCCGGGCAATAGCTACAAAGGATACAAGAGTAAGGTGGTGGCGGATACTGTGGAGCGACGACCACCATGAGGAAGATATGGAGGAGGGAAACCGAATCAAGACCATTAGGAAGAGAGGGAGGGGCACCTTCGTAGTAATCTCTATCTTGCTCTTGTTTGCGGTTCTATTGTATTTGATAGTAGTTTAGGTGTGACTACTTCTTGAGTGTAATGCTATATAATGGTGAACTTAGCTACTCGATCAGGAGACCGGCGATCAATTGTGTGAAGATTTGACACTTGTGGCTATTTCGGGTTATAACTAGTGTGGTGCACTTCTAGTGTTGTCTGTATATTTGTACTGTTTTGCAAACTATGCATGAATGTATGTATTGTACACCGTATACGTGGACCAGCTATTTAAAAAATCAGCAGAAAATATAGCTGTACCGCACATGAAAATTACCTGTGGTGCAGTAGACCTGGTTCGAGTGGCGCACGCGACAGTGCGCCACAACCAGCATAGATGTGGCGCATGTGTTGCAAGAATAGTGGCGCACTATGCAGTGCGCCACATATCTGTTGAGATAGGCGTGGCGCACTTGCTGGTGCGCCATGGCTAAATGTTAGCCGTGACGCGAGTTTAGTGGCGCACTCCATTTGCTCCACGAATGTCCAAAACTGGTGCGCTACGAGCAAGTTGTTTTCTAGTAGCACAGCTCCCATGAGAGACATGGTCAACAATAGCAATGCCACATGACTCGTTGCTAAGTGATGGCTCAGTGTTGGCGCCAGAAAAATGCTGGTGCGATGTTGATGTAGAGCTCGTTGGGAACCCCAAGAGGAAGGTATGATGAGCACAGCAGTAAGTTTCCCTCAGTTATGATACAAGGTTTAATCGAACTAGTAGGAGAAAGGAAACACCCCAAAGGTGTTGCTAGGTGAGCCTTGGCAGGGCGCACTACCGGTGCTAGTAGCAACGTGGAGACCTGCACAACACAACCACAAAACTCTATCCCCAACTTGCGATGAGGTTATCAATCTCACCGTGTTTTGTGGAAAACAAAGGATTAAACGTATCGAATGGAAAGAAGTAATAGTTTGTAGAAAGTAAACACAAAGCAGTAACATTTTATAGATTGTATGTAAAGAAAAGGACCGGGATCCATAGTTCACTAGAGGTGGATCTCCTTAAGATAGATAACATGCTGGATGAACAAATTACAGCAGGGCAATTGACAAACATCGAGAAAGAAATACATGCATATACTAATCATCTTGACTCCTCTGAGACTTGATTGGGCATTACAACATTATGCATAGACTGCCATCCAACTGCATCTATGACTAATAATCCACCTTCAGGTTATCATCCGAACCCCCTCCAGTATTAAGTTGTAAGCAACAGATTATTGCTTTACGAACTGTGTGTAAAGTAGACAATACGATTGTTCTATGAACAAAGGATTGTTGTTTTCTCCTTAGTAGCAACAGCACATCTAGTACCTTAGAGATTTCTGTCACTTCCCCAGATTACCAGAGGCATGAACCCACTATCGAGCATAAATACTAACTCTTGGAGTTGCTAGCATCTACTTGGCCAAGATAGGTACTAACAACGGAAAACATGCAAGATCACAAATAACAAAGACATGATAGAATCAATAATCAATCTAAAATAGCATCTCGATATCCATCGGATCCCCGCAAACACAACATGCAGAATTACAAATAGATGATCTCGATCATGAACCGAGCTCACAAGATCTAAACATGAAAGCTCAAAGGAGGAGAACCAGCCATCTAGCTACTACATGGATCCGTAGTCCAAGGATGAACTACTCACGCATCACACCAGAGGTGATGAAGAAGGCCTCCAGGGTGAATTCCCCTCTCCGGCAGGGTGCTGGGAAGAGCTTCAGATCCCTCCCGATCCTGGGATGGAGATGACGACGGCTACACACTCTTTTGTAGATTTTTGACCGGGCACTTAGGGTTTTCGTCCCGAGGGCATCTTATAGGTGGAAGGGGAGGCCGAGGGGGTGCCAGGGGCCACCACACCACCCCCTAGCGCGGGCCAAGCCTGGCCGCGCGGCCAGATGGTGTGGCCGGCCTCTGGCCCCTCTCCGTCTCGTATTCTGGCATCTGATGACTTCTGGAAAAATAGTGACTTTGGCTTTTGTCCCGTTCAATTCCGAAAATATTCATTTTCTAACTTTCCTGGAACCAAAAACAGCAGAAAACAGGCAGCTGGCACTGTGACTCTTGTTAATAGGTTAGTCCAACAAATCATATGAAAAGTACTACAAAGTGTGGACAAAACACAAGAAAGTGGATAAAACCAAGCATGGAACATCAAAAGTTATAGATACATTTGCAATGTATCAACATCCCCAAGCTTAACTCCTGCTCCTCCTCGCGTAGGTAAGTGATAAAAAGAAAGAATATTTTTTGAAGTGACATGCACCATCAAAGACTTGATCAAAGTATTTGTAAAACATTCAAAGCTGGGATCATAGTACTTCAATCATATCATGAAAGAAAAAGTTCTAGCAATAAGCAAAGAAACTATGATGCAACATGAAAAGGCACAAACAAAAGATTCATGAATAACAATGCTTTGCAAGACGTTTGTTTGTTTCACATAAAGAAAACATAGCATAATAGTATTCAGCTTGTCCCTCAATAGAGTAGCAAATATAAATGCATAGGACACCTTCAATGTTCATAAGAGTGACTAGATACAATAGTTTAAAACAAGCAATATCAAAGTATGGATTAATCAACTAGTCTTGGGACAATGCACATAGAACTAAGAATGGCCACTATGCTCTCAAAGTAGTTGTATAAAGATAGAAGGTGGAGACTCGATATAATGGTGGAAGAAAGGCCTTTATAAAAGGAAGTAGGGATTCAAGTCTCATAAAGAGCTTCCAAAAATTATGGTACTTAGAGCTTTCAGCTCTCATTGCCCCTATCATAAGCATCTTGAAGTGATTAAGGTTAAAGTGAACAAACCATGGTGTACATGCTTGACGAAGTATAAGTCATAAATCTCATGTCCCTTGTATACGAGGGCCGCTCCTCATGCTACTCAAGTTTAGTCACCGGTAAGTTATTGTCATCATAAGTACATGTGTATCATAGAGAACCACCAACGGGGTACCCCTTGCCCGATGATACGGAAGAATCCCCATATCAAAATGATAAGGCAAGCAGACAATGGGCATCTCAACATTCTTCTTATTTACCATGGGAATATGGTGCTTTTTTCTCTCTTTCCTCTTTTCATAATCTCATTTTTTCTCTTTTCTCTTTTTTCTCAATATAGGACTCTTTTTTTATATAAGAAGAATCCTTCATAGATAGCTCATTATGGTTACGCTGCAGGTTTCCACCATGTCAGCATGGATTAGACCAGCGGCCCAGGCATTTCTCTAACACATATACATAACTCCATGGACTTACAAGCTCCCCTTTCATTTCACACCGACGACATCCATATACAAAAGAGCATGATATCAACTAGGTACAAGTACCAAGTGCAATGTTGAAAGCGTTCCCCATGAAAGCATGGTTCTGCTAATTCCCAACAAATAAGTGAAAGCATATACAACATAGACGACACAATGGTTCAACTTTATTAAAGGCAAGAAAAGTAAAGTGTGCCATCAAGTTCGTGAGAGCTTTAATCACTAGTTTTCTCATAACAAGTTTAATTTGGAAGGTAAACAAAAGCATGAATATACTTGGAATAGCATATGCTAGTAGGTAGGTATGGTGGACTCTTTGGAATAACTTGGTTTAGGGAGTTGGATGCATGAGTGGAACTCATACTTGGTTGTGGAGGCTAGCAAAAGACTGGGAGCGACAACCTAAGTGAGCAATAATGGCCATAATCATGTAGAGCGACAAAACATCATTGATAAAAGCATAAAGTGATACTACAAGTTGAAAAATAAAGGATCATAAAGGCTATGGTGAGTTGAGATAGTCATAACATGGTGTGAGCATGCGCCAAGTCAACCCAAATAAAGCATCAAAGGAGAATACCACTATACTATGCTTTAATATGCTAAAACAACGCATGATTCATACAAGGCACATTAAGCAATCTCAATTGTTTATAACAAGTCATGCTACAGAAAATAATACTAAGCATAAAGCCAAAACAATATCAAGCATGGCATGACAGAGCATAGGCCAACTGTGCATGGAACAATAAAAATGAAGCGTTTGGAAGAAACCTGGGATTTTTATTGATGAACAAGGGGATGCCTTGGGCATCCCCAAGCTTTGACGCTTGTACTTCTTGGATATTTCTTGGGGTGACACGCGTGGCATCCCCAAGCTTGAGCTTTAGTCCATCCTTCATCTCATTACTCGTTCCTTCCATACACCTAAAATTTTTCCTTCATACAAAACTTCACACAATCTTTATTACCCACATTAGTGCACTCAAGATAAAAGGTCTTAAGGTTCAGTTCTAACACCAAATAAACTTCCATTAGAACACTAGATACTGTAGCACTTCCCTCAAAAATCTCAATTCCCCAAAACAACTCAAAAAGGAACCAACAAGAAGCAAATGCAGAAAATGGGAGAAATCTGTCAAAACAGACCAGCAGGTAAAGACGAATTTTTTCCAAGACCTTATGTTGCTCAAATCAAAAAGTGTTGAACTAACGAAAGTTATATAACAACCTGGGTCAGAAGCACAAAATTTCACGCCTTAAAAAGACATTCAGACATTTTACACGAATTTTTATGGTGAAGCACAGAAATCTGTTTCGCGACAGCAACTTTCTCAATCATTACTTCTCTCTCATTAGAGGTTACTCTTGGCACAAAAAGAAAATAAAAAGTATAAGGAGCAGTTATTATTGAGGTAATAACTTCCAAGACTCATCTAAAAAAATTGGGTTATCTCCCAATAAGTACTTTTCTTTAACGCCTTTAACTTAGGCATACGAAACAAGAAAGAATCAAGTGTTCTCAAATGAAGAAGCATTAAGATTAATACCAGAAATATCTTCAACAAGGCAAGATATATCATCCAAATAAGTTCTAGAGGATCCTCTCTCAACGCTCTTAGGTTCACTATTCTCATCTAAAGGGTTTGCAGGAACAATCCAACCAAGATTCTTTTCTATGGCATCATGTATTGCTACTAGTTTAAAGGGTATTAGTATCTTAGGTTCCTCCCCGTTTGGTTCGGTTTTGTTCATATTTTCACGTGTACCAACAACATCTACACATGAGCCTAGCATACTGAAACATTCAAAGACTTTTTTAGCTTCCTTGGCAACATCATAGAACTCCTTAGACAAAGTTTCTAGAATAAAATCCCTCTTTTTAGGGTCCTCAATTTCTTTAAGCTTAAGAAACATTACTTGCATTAAGGGGTTGAGGTTAAAAAACCTAGCTTCTAACATGTGAATTAAAGAAGCTACAGCAATCTGATGACCCACAAGTATAGGGGGTGTATCGCAGTATTTTCGATAAGTAAGAGTGTCGAACCCAACGAGGAGCAGAAGGTGCTGGCTAGTGGTATGGATCAGGAATTCTCTACAAATACTTAGCAAACGGATTTTTAGGGGTTTTCGATAAAGCAAGTAAACGAAGTACGAGTAATTAAAAGACAGTAGGAATAAATGCAGCAAGTGGCCCAATCCTTTATGCAGCAAAGCACAAGCCGGTTGTATTACTTAAGATGACCAAACGTTCTCGAGGACACATGGGAAGACTGTCAAGTTCTTTCGCTTCATATAGTTGATTAATCTTCTCTAGCTTGCTAAGTGTTGTGTGGGTGAACCTGTGCTAATGTACCGCCCCATCCAAGACTAATAGATACTTGTGATTATACCCCTTACAAACATCCGTAAGTACAAGAAAGTAATTAAGGTAGAAACCTAACCACAGCTTTATACTCTAAGACCCTTACATCCCTTGTGCAATGGTTTCCTAACGAAGGTTCAGGTTTCTGTCACTCCGGCAACCCCTATGATTAGTAGCCAAATACATAATGCATTCCCCTAGGCCCGTATAGGTGAAGTGTCATGTAGTCGATGTTCGCATGACACGACTAGAAGAAGTACACCACAACTTAAATATCAAACTATTGAATCTCTCTCAACACAACTCCACTACTATCAACAAGACTTCTCCCATGTCCTCAAGAACAAAACGAACTACTCACAAGACATCATCTAGATCATGATCAGAGATGGAATAATGATGTATAACAATCTGAACATAAACAATAATTCAATGGTTCACTCAATAGCATCAATTACAAAGAGAAATCAACACCGGGAAAGTTTACCCTATGAACTAATGCAAGATTCAACTCAATTGTTACAGCAATATGGAGATGGTGATGAGGGTTCTGGTGGTGATGATGATGATCCCGATGAAGTCCAGCTTGATGGTGGTGTTGATGGTGACGATCTCCCCTCTCCGGTGAGGAATTCCCCCGGCACAAATCTGTCTGCTGGAGAGATCTTTCTCTCTTGGTGTTTTTCGCCCCGCAGAGATGGCGGGATCTTTCTATGGTCTCTCCCCGAGTCTTAGGGTTTTGGGTGGATGATATACGCCAGAGGGGAGAGGCTGGAGTGGGCCAGGGTGGCCCCACCACCTCCAGGCGCGACCTAGGGCTGCCCGCGCCATGGGGTGGTGTGGGCCCCCTGTGGCCCATCTCCACTCCGTCTTCTAGCATCCTTAGTCTTCTGGAAAAATAGGATTTTCCGTATATTTTCCCGGATTTTCTAATCTTCGCGAATTTTTCCTCCAAACAGCAGCTTTTCCATCAGAATCCTGACTACAGCGGTCCATGCTCCAAAAGTCATCAACCATGCAAAAACAGATGAAATAACATAAGTATCACCTCTCAATACGAAATATATCCATGAATAATAGTGGATTAAGACATAGAATAGTGATGCAAAATGGATGTATCAACTCCCCCCAAGCTTAGACTTCGCTTGTCCCCAAGCGAAACTGAGCTCAATAAACATGGCCTCAGGTTTATGGAGTTAAGAGTCGATAAAAGAATACAGACAAGAAGCATCACATTCATCAAAATCATAGATCATAATATAAGACAACTCACTATTATATAACTCAACTTGTAATGAGTAAAGGAAACACAATAAAGATACATAAAGTGAATCATAATTGGTAATAGCAAACTTAGCTCTTGGTCGAAGAATAGTTGATAATTTGCTGGAGTTCACAAATAGCTAGTTTTCAATGAAAGCTTTCAAAGTAGTAAACATCAAGATAAGACCAATGTGCAAAACAAGGAACATGAGAAACATGATTGAATAAATCATTATATGAATGAATGAAACACAACAACTCAAAATACTTGCTGAGATAGAAGGGAATAGGTTTACTGACTCAACTGAAGAGTAAAAGAAAGGACCTTCGCAGAGGGAAGCAGGGATTGCAAGTCTCATAAAGAGCTCCCAAAAATTATGATACTTACTAGCTTTCAGCTCTCATTGCCCCTATCATAGGCATCTTTTGGTGGTTAAGGTTAAAGTGACACAATTAAGAGGATATGCTTGACAAGTTATAAATTGAAGTCCCATGCCCCTTACTTATGAGTACCGATCCTCATGCTACTCAACTTCAGTCACGAGCAAGCTCTTGTCATTGTAAATACATGTGTATCATTGAGAACCGCCAATGGGGTACCCCTTGCACATGACACAGGAGCTATCCCATAATCAAAATGACAAGGCAAGCAGACAGTGAGCATCTCAGCGATCTTTTTATTTGCTATTTGCATAGGTTTTTATTGAGGATGCTTCATAGAATGCTCACTATAGTTATGCTGCAAGTTTCCACCATGATTAGGCATGGCTTAGGCTAGCGGCCCAGTCGTTTCTCTAACACACATATAAACTCCATGATCTTACAACTTCCACTTTTATTTCACATCGTCGGGATCCATAAGCAAAAGAACATGATATCAACTAGGTACAAGTACCAATGAAGTGTTGAAAGCGGTCCCCATAATACATGGTTCTTCTAACTTGAACTCATAAAGCGCAAGCATATACGCAACAAAGAAGGACCCAATGGTTCAATTTTATTAAATGCAAGAAAGTAAAGTGTGCCATCAAGTTCGTGAGAGCTTTATATCACTAAATTTCACATAACAAGTTTAATTTGGGAGGTAGATAAAACAGGAATTTACTTGGAATAGCAATAATGCTACTAGGTAGGTATGGTGGACACAAATGGCAAAGGTTTTGGTTTAAGGGAGGTGGATGCACGAGAAGAATTCCCTCTCAGTACAGGTTTTTGGCTAGCAAGGCTGGGTAACAAGTATAAGAGTTGAAGGAAACAAACAAGCATACAAACGATAAAGACAAACATGCAATCTTTCTAGGAAGCACAAAAGATCTTAACTAGAGATAGTCATAACATGGTGTGAGCATGCGCCAAGTCAACCCAAATAAAGCATCAAAGGAGAATACCACTATACTATGCTTTAATATGCTAAAACAATGCATGATTCATCCAAGGCACATTAAGCAATCTCGATTGTTTATAACAAGTCATGATACAACAAAGAATACTAAGCATAAAACCAAAACAATATCAAGCATGGCATGACAGAGCATAAGACATAGTCAAAAACAAGCTCTTTTTACCACATAAGCATGAACTTTCCTACTCTTTTCCAAACCAAACCAAACTATTTGCAAACCAATGTATGAAAGAGGGGGTCCAACCAATTTATTCAGAAAACTAAGAAAACCAAAGAAAACGAACAACCAAAACAAAAACGAAAAAAAGACGCTCCAAGAACAACACAACTGTGCATGAAACAATAAAAATGAAGCGTTTGGAAGAAACCTGGGATATTTATTGATGAAGAAGGGGATGCCTTGGGCATCCCCAAGCTTTGACACTTGTACTTCTTGGAGATTTCTTGGGGTGACACGCGTGGCATTCCCAAGCTTGAGATTTAATCCATCCTTCATCTCATTACTCATTCCTTTCATACACCTGAAAATTTTCCTTCATACAAAACTTCACACAATCTTTGTTAGCAACATTAGTGCACTCAAGATAAATAAGTCTTAAGGTTCAGTTTTAACACCAAATAAACCTCCATTAGAACACTAGATACTGTAGCACTTCTCTCAAAAAGCTCAATTCCCCAAAAAACTCAAAAAGGAACCAACAAGAAGCAAATGCAGAAAATGGCAGAAATCTGTCAAAACAGACCAGCAGGTAAAGACGAATTTTTTCGAAGACCTTATGTTGCTCAAATCAAAAAGTGCTGAACTAACAAAAGTTAGATAACAACCTGGGGCAGAGGCACAAAACTTCACGCCACAAAAAGACGTTTAGAGATTTTACACGAATTTTTACGGTGAAGCACAGAAATCTGTTTCGGGACAGCAACTTTCCCAATCATTACTTCGCTCTCATTAGACGTTACTCTTGGCACAAAAAGCAAATAAAAAGGATAAGGAGAGGTTATTACAGAGGTAATAACTTCCAAGACTCATCTAAAACTTTTGGGTTATCTCCCAGTAAGTAATTTTCTTTAACGCCTTTAGGTTAGACATGATAGTTTGAGAAAATGCTCACATAAGAAATATGAATTGAAGTAAAAGAGAGCATCAAGAAGAAAATTCAAAACACATTTAAGTCTAACCCACTTCCTATGCATAGGAATCTTGTATGCAAATAAATTCACAAAGAACAAAGTGACAGGCATAGGAACATAAAACAAAAGTAACTTCAAAACTTTCAGCACATAGAGAGGTGTTTTAGTATCATGAAAACTTCTACAACCATATTTTCCTCTCTCATAATAATTTTCAGTAGCCTCATGAATAAACTCAACAAAATAACTATCACATTAAACATGCTTTTCATCAAAAGAATCCACAATAACATAACATTCATCCTTCTTTGGTAAGCATGGGGGACAATCAAATAATGTAAGGGGTAAAGAGTTACTCTAATTAGAAGGTAAGCATGGGTAGATCCATTCTTCCTTATTTTGTTCATCACTCTCCTCCTCTTTTTCATCTAATGAGCTTTCAAGTTCAGCAATTTCTTCTTCCATAGGCTCCTGCAAGGCATTAGTCTCTTCCATTTGTGGAGAGCATCTATTAAGATATTCAAGAATATACCATTTTCTCCTTGTAGTTATCAAAGCAAAATTTAAGTATATCATAAACCTCATATTTATAAGGTGCATCATCAATATTTTCAAGCAAATAAGCAAGTTCGAATGCACCCTTCCAAGCAATAAATTCTTCAATTTGTTCCACATCATAAAAGTCATAATTTCCTTTAAGATAAGAAGATATGGTAACATTATCATTATACTCACATTGAAAAGGGAGGTGTTTATACCTCCTACGGCAACAAGATTTATCAAAGCAATAAATAACATTATAAGTAGAGCACACGTTTCTAGCAATAATATTGAATTTATCAATTTGTTCCCATAAGTGTTTCCCTTTTTGTGAGAAGCGGTGTTCCTTATAATAATATTTTTGTTCTTTCGTGAACCCACCTTGCCAATAAGATTCAGTTTCAAAGAAACCAACCATTGATAGAAAGCATGATAAAGCAAGACAATAAAAGACCAATGAAAATAACAACTATAGTAGGAACTAATTTTTGTGTGTTTTTGATAAAGAAACAAGCAAACAAAGCAAAAAGAAACTAAGCAAAACAAAAACAACAAAGTAAAGAGATTGGTTATGAAGGACTCCCCTTGTGCAGATGTCCTTGACTCCCCGGCGACGGCGCCAGAAAAATGCTTGATGGCTGAGTGTCGGCGCTAGAAAAATGCTGGTGTGATGTTGATGTAGAGCTCGTTGGGAACCCCAAGAGGAAGGTATGATGAGCACAACAGCAAGTTTCCCTCAGTTATGAAACCAAGGTTTAATCGAACCAGTAGGAGCAAGGAAACACCCCAAAGTTGTTGCTAGCTGAGCCTTGGCAGGGCGCACTACCGAGCAACGTGGAGACCTGCACAACACAACCACAGAACTCTGTCCCCAACTTGCGATGAGGTTGTCAATCTCACCGTGTTTTGCGGAAAACAAAGGATTAAACGTATCGAATGGAAAGAAGTAATAGTTTGCAGAAAGTAAACACAAAGCAGTTTAGCGTATAGATTGTATGTAAAGAAAAGGACTGGGATCCATAGTTCACTAGAGGTGGCTCTCCTTAAGATAGATAACATGTTGGGTGAACAAATTACAGCGGGGCAATTGACAAACATCGAGAAAGCAATACATGCATATACTAATCATCTTGACTCCTTTGAGACTTGATTGGGCATTACAACATTATACATAGACCGCCATCCAACTGCATCTATGACTAATAATCCACCTTCAGGTTATCATCCGAACCCCGTCCAGTATTAAGTTGAAAGCAACACATTATTGCTTTACGAACTGCGTGTAAAGTAAACAATACGATTGTTCTATGAACAAAGGATTGTTGTTTTCTCCCTAGTAGCAACAGCACATCTAGTACCTTAGAGATTTCTGTCACTTCCCCAGATTACCAGAGGCATGAACCCACTATCGAGCATAAATACTAACTCTTGGAGTTGCTAGCATCTAGTTGGCCTAGATAGATACTAACAATGGAAAGCATGCAAGATCACAAATAATAAAGACATGACAGAATCAATAATCAATCTGAAATAGCATCTCAATATCCATCGGATCCCCGCAAACACAACATGCAGAATTACAAATAGCTGATCTTGATCACGAACGGAGCTCACAAGATCTAGACATGAAAGCACAAAGGAGGAGAACCAGCCATCTAGCTACTACATGGATCCGTACTCCAAGGATGAACTACTCACGCATCACACTGGAGGCTTGCATGGTGATGAAGAATGCCTCCAGGGTGAATTCCCCTCTCCGGCAGGTGCCGGGAAGAGCTTCAGATCCCTCCCGATCTAGGGATGGAGATGACGGCGGCAACAGACTCTTTTGTGGATTTTTGATCGGGTGGTTAGTGTTTTCGTCCCGAGGGCATCTTATAGGCGGAAGGAGAGGCCGAGGAGGTGCCGAGGCTGGCCACACCACCGCCTGGCACGGCCAGGTGGTGTGGTGGCCCCTGGATCCTCTCCGTGTCGTATTCTGGCATCTGATGACTTCCGAAAAAATAGGCACTTTGGCTTTTGTCCCATCCAATTCTGAGAATATTCATTTTCTGACTTTCCTGGAACCAAAAAAGCAGAAAACAGGCAGCTGGCACTATGGCTCTTGTTAATAGGTTAGTCCACGAAATCATATGAAAAGTACTCCAAAGTGTGGACAAAACACAAGAAAGTGGATAAAACCAAGCATGGAACATCAAAAATTATAGATACATTTGCAATGTATCACATCGCAGCCAAATCTTTAGTGCAAAAATCTTTTCGACGCAGATTTTTCTAGCTTATAGCTAAGGAAGATGCCGACAGGCTGGTCAAGACGTGCAAAGGCTACCAAAAATACGCCAAGAAATCCCATGTTCCGGCTAATCAATTGCGAACAATTCCGATTACATGGCCCTTTGAGGTCTAGGGGATTGACATGGTAGGATAGTTCAAACGGGTTCCAATTGGATTTACTAACCTACTAGTGATGGTGGATATATTTCCGAAAGGTATTGAGGCTAAACCCGTCACAAGTTGTGATGGAGCTACAACCAAAATATTTGTCGAGGACTTCATAATATGATTCGGCTATCCCCACTATATCATTACGGACAACAGGAGCAACTTTTCAATGGGAGAACTTGTCGAGTTTTGCGAAGATCAAGGTATCCGACTCGATATTGCATCAGTCGCACATCCACAAGCCAATGGACAATTTGAAAGGGCTAATGGTTTAATTCTTCAAGGCCTCCAACCTAGGCTTGAAGCACCACTTTATCGTGCTGTGGGGGCTTGCGCAGATGAATTACCATTTTTTGTTTGGAGTTTATGAAGTACTCCTCACGGGTCATCCAGATATACACCTTTCTTCTTGGTCTACAACGCAGAGGCAGTTCTTTCGAGTGATCCTATCCATCTTTCTCCCCGAGTTGTTGCGTATGTCAAAGAAGATGTCGAAGTTTCTCAACAAGATGATCTTGATGTGCTCGAGGAAGTTCACATCATTGCTGAGAAGAGATCTACAGCCTATCAGTAGAAGTTACACAAGTATCATCATCATAGAGCCAAAAATTTGTCTTTACAAAAGGCGATCTTGTTCTCCGACAAGTGTAACAAAGAAATCACGAACTTTCCCCCATCTGGGAAGGGCCCTTTATGGTTAGTAGAATATTGCACAATTTTTCATACTATCTAACAAACATGAGGCTAGACAAAGAAATACCTGCTATTAGGAAAAGAAAGAGAGCTAGAGGCAGTACTGATCCTGATGAGTTAGATCGTCCATGGAATATTGCTACACCCATTTTATTCTTAAGTCTTCTTTCTTTGTAACCATATCAAAGTATGGGTTCCCTCACTGTTTTTTCTAAGTAGTTTTAAAGTACCATCCTATTTCCAAATGATCATGTCAGTCAAAAATCTCATAATACTTGAATGTACTTCATGCTCATGTTTGTTCTTGTTAGATTTCTGATTCTAAAAATAAAGCTACCTTCGGGTGTAAGTCTCATTTTCTTTTCGTACTTTGGTTTTTGTCTAATTACTTAGACGCAGGTATTTTTCGAGTAGTGAATTGTTGGTACTTGAGGCTGGCTTTGTTTCCGGGTTTAAACTGGTTTAACAATTGAGCTCCATTGCTCAGCAATGTTTCCATGCTAAAGGTTTGTCAGCTCATGAATGGGACAAGGAAGAAAGCCAGATAAACGATAAGTATGAACAAAATGTGCTTAAGCAATTTTCAAGCACAAAACAAAATAAAAGTGCTAACAGTAAAGCATAAGTTCTTACACAACAGCACCACAAAATAAATAATTTAACTATTACATCAAACTTGCTTGTGAGTAATGCAAAGTTTTCCTGAGGATTTCTATGTTGCAGGTGGCAATGGAGGATTTGCTAGCCCGTTGGTGCTACCACCCAAGTCACCCTAATATTTCTCCCAAATGAGGACGTTAGACTCAGAGTCCTCGTCGTCATTGGGGATTTCATCATCTTCGGTTGCGGGGATTGCAGGCACTTTGATGAATTGGAAAAATGGCTTCTCATAGTTGGTCATCTTGGCCACACGACAAGCGTATCCTACACAAGAATTCCGTATCTCGCTAACATTCTAAGGCTTGTCGTCTTCATCGATAGTCGAATAACCCTTGGTACGTGAAATGGATCGTATGGGCACCTAGAGGGGGGGTGAATAGGTGCTACACCAATTTTTAATTCCTTTTCAATTTTAGGCTTAGCACAAAGGTAAATTCTCTAGATAAACTAATGTGTGGAATTTCCCTATATGCAAACCTATCTACTAGAAGTGGAAGAGGAGCGATTGAACCAAAGTGAAGCACGCGGAGACACAGGATTTGTTTGACCGCAGTTCCTTCCTTGTTAAGGGAAGTACGTCTCCGTTGCAGGGGTGGGCGGTACTAAGACCACCACGCCACAAAAGGCCTCACCCTGTTCTTCGATGGATCTCGCCACAACAGGCTTGATCCACCTTCCACTATAGGTACCCTTCGAGGCGGGCACCGGCGCCTTTACACAACTAGCGGGGCAACAACTCCACAACAACTCGGCGCCTCCCAAAATGACAACAAGCTGCCACAAGAACAAAGTTGTCAAATACAATAACGAGATCTAGGTATTAACAAGAATACTAGATCAGGGATTTCTCCAAGTGAATGGAGAGGAGTTGAAGCGCTTGATTCTTGATGTTGATGATGAACTTATCCTCCTTCAATTCCACCAAAGATCAAGACCTTCGGGTTGTTGAAGTGGGAGATCGAGATTTAGAGCTCTTGCACAAGGTCTGGTCAAATTCGAGTGAATCAAGAAGTCTGGACGTTGGGGAAGAAGGGGTACTTATACCCACTTCCAAAAACTAGCCGTTGCACACTTTGGGGGCCGGATTATCCGGCCCAAGTGAGGGCCAGATTATCCGGTCTGGGGAAACACCACCCCAGACCCAGAATATCCGGCAGAAAATCTGCCCCCTCACAGTGAGACGCGCTGAGCTTGCCCTTGATCAACTTCTCGGGGCCGGATTATCCGGTCCTAGGCGAAGGCCAGATTATCTGGCCTAGGGGAGAAAAACCACCCCAGTTCAGATTTTCCGGGAGAAAATCCGACCGAATACCGAGCGACGCGCCTTGGCTCCTTCTGCTCGAAAACTGGGGGCCGGATTATCCGGCCCGTGTGAAACCCGGATTATCCGGCCTGGGGAGGAAAAACCGCCCCAGTTTGGATTTTCCGGGAGAAAATCAGACTGGACACAGAGCGACGCGCCTTGGCTTCCTTGAGAGATGAGGTAGGCCGGATTATCCGGCCCTTGGAGGGGCAGATTATCCGGCCCCCCTCAAAACTTCCTGCACACTTAGCACACATGAAAAGCCTCCATAGTATTGTTATCTAACACGCAAAACAAAGGAAAACATGAAATGTTCTTTCAATCTCCCCCTTTTTGGTGTTAG
This sequence comes from Avena eriantha, assembly GCA_910589775.1. Lineage (NCBI taxonomy): Eukaryota > Viridiplantae > Streptophyta > Magnoliopsida > Poales > Poaceae > Avena > Avena eriantha. The sequence continues at coordinate 84,664,316 of OU342740.1, forward strand.
ATGACAATACCAGGATTTCCAGGAGAAGGACACGAGACAAACAGAGATAACTATGAAAAAGGACTCCCCCTCAATGTGTGCATAATAGAGTTTTGCATTGGAATACAAATGCACACAAATAGGTGAATCTATTCCATAGACATAAGGGCAGAAGCACATACCACCAAAGTAGAGAATAGGCATCCTTGATAAAAATCAAAATTATTATTGGATAACCATTATGAGCGCGCGCCTTCCGTGATAAACCTCCAGCAATAGGATATGAATAGATATAGCCATGAGCATAATCCATGATATGAAGTCCATAGGTATCATCCAGACAACCACATAAAGTCTCAACCACAAAACACAAACCACGAATTTAAAAGTTCAACGCTAAATGGGCATAAGAAAGAAATAACGAATAAAAAAGTGCAAGTGCTTATGCCCGACCCATGCAAATCCACAGACAACCTAATAGAACTACTTCTCCCCCTTTGGCATCGAGACACCAAAAAAGGGAGAAGAGCGATGCTAGCGCCCCACGGGATCACTCATCATAGTCCTCGTCCTCGTTGGCATGCTCTTCCTCATCCCCATCCTCATGTTCCTTAGTGTCACCTTCCTCATCATCAGCATCAGCAGCAGGCGTAGAGGGGAACAAGTGGCGCTCTAGCTCACCATAGTTCAGCCCGGAGGAAGAGTTCCACCGAGCATACGGAGTGGGAGGAGTAGGAGCCAGAGGAGCACCCGAAGTGCCAGACACGTGGTGGAGAATGAGCTGCTGGGAGTGAGCCAACTCATGGTGCTGCCTGTATGCCTCGTACTTACCCTTGCGCGTGTCCACGCCCATGCAAAGAATGTGACGCTAGAACCAATTCAGCTGCTTGATCTCACGGGCCACGGGAGGCACTAGGGGCCTGCGAGCATCCCTCATGAGGCCCTCAGGAGCAGAGGAGGGGTGAGCAGTCTTCCGAACCTTGTTGTAAATTTTCTTGTCCTTGTGCACCAAGTCAATATGGAACTCCTCGGCAGGAAGCAGCTGGCGGATGAGCATCATAATGTATGGCGCATAGGAAATTGACAGACTGCTGAACATAGCATCACATAGCTCATGGTAGATGAAGTCCATGACATCCAGCCTGTACTGCACTGACTCGTCCTCGCAGGAGGCAACCTCATGAGAAAATTGAAGTAGCTGAACAAGGTGACCACAGATGCTGTCATTATTGCCCCCACTCGGTGTAATAGAGTCACGGAAGATACCCACCAAGGCAGCATAGATGGGAGCAAGACCAGCCACAGTACCGACAATTCCATTGTCCACAGTGCACGGAGAGAGAGTTGCATCCTTGTTGGGCTTCAACTGAGTGATGATGCGGTGACCACTGGCTCTATCCCTACTGCGGAAGGAGTACCCCAGAACCTCAACAAACATGTGAAAATCAGCATTCATTGGCCTATCATGAGTCATCCACTTCATAGTGCGACGCTCATCCCCACAAATCACCAAAGTGGAGAAGAACTGCTTCACCACCTCAGAGTCAAAGGAGCACTTGAGAGACATGAGATGGTGCAGCCCCATCCTCTCAGCCACATACATCGCATCCACAAGATGCGCCTTCTCCAAGGCATCAGCAAGAACCAGAGGGTGCATAGGCCTAATGTTCAGCCTGGCATAGATGTCTTCATAAATCCCCTTCTATTCAACATCACGAGGCAGCTCAGCAAACAAGTCACGGTGACGGATGGCAGAAAAGGAGACTGCATCCAAACCCTGTAGTTGATCTTGGGCTCCTTGCCCTTCCTCTTGGACATGCCCTTCCTAGTCCTCTTGGATTGTTCATCCATGCGCCTTTCTTCGTTCTGCCTTCTCCTCAATTCAACTTCGTCCACTAGATTACCTTGCCTGTCGTCCCGAAAGTACTTGGCACGAGGACGGCGAGAGTAGGTCTTGGAAACACCGGAACCACCTGTGAGGAGAATAAGGGTGATAGCAAAGGGGATAAGCATAGACACAAGTCCAGGAGAGAGCATGGAAAAAGTAGTCAAAAAGTTCATAGGACAAAACTACTCAATACATACACCAGAGTGAAACTGAAGCAGACTTGAATCTGTCAGGCCAGATTATCTCGCCTGGACAGGGGCGGATAATCCAGCCCTGGCAGAAATTTTCGATTTCACTAAGAATGCATGCGAAAAAAGTAGATCGGGCCTAGAAACTGTAAGACTACGAGTTCTATGCGAAAACACATCCTTCTAGACAACGTTCCTCCCAACAAGATACACAATTAGCCAAGAGATGGGGAGCGAGGGAGTTACCCTCACTCATTGGAGGAAGAACGCGGAGGAGAAGGTACCCAAAGGCGCGGAGAAGAAGATCCGGGGGGCCCCGAAAATCCGGTGGCCAGAGAGGCTCCGGGGAGGGTGAGGGGCGGCAGGCGGCGGCTGGGGAGAAGGAGAGCGCTGGGGGAGAAGTGCTGCTTGATATGAGCCCTTCCCCCCGAGTCCTACCCTTTAAGATCGAATGCGCCAGGGCCGGATTATCCGACCAATACTTGGGCCGGATTATCCGGCCTAAATTCTGGAATTCTGTTGTACACAGAACTAGGCCCGCGCGTCCCAAAACAACACCCCCACAAGGTGTACAAAGGACTTGTGTGCCATGAATAGATGGCTCAGGGGTAGGGAAGGCTTAGGATTAAGAAAGCCAAACTGAGATGGTACTAGACACTCAAAATTGCAAAATCCAAATCAAATAAAGGCCAAGATTGAGTGTGATTCCCATAAGAACATGAGAGAGAAAATAACATCCAAAAAGATCCAATTCTCCACAAGGGAGAGGGCGGTGGCCGAAGCCACCTTGTTGGAGTGTATGGTGTGACACCGCGAAGATATATCTTGGGTTCACGACCAATACTCATCAATAAGCTCACATATCATAACATGATATTAAGAGAAATGATATAACTTATTATTGGCATTATGGGGGAGGGATAGCCCAATGAGTTAGGACCACACTCCCCCTATATCCATGCCCACACCTAGAACAAACAAGGATTGAGATGTACGAGTGAGTGCATGGGTAATCAAGACAAACTCCCGGAATCAATGATATTTAGATCATTCCTCAAATAGCAGAATCTTTCTTCATCAAGTGGCTTTGTAAAGATATCCGCCAGTTGGTTCTTCGTGCTCACAAAAGATAGATCAATATTTCCTCGAGCAACATGGTCACGAATAAAATGATTCCGAATCTCAATATGCTTCGTCCTTGTGCAATTTTGATAGCACTTTCATTATCACATAGAAGAGGCACTTTGTCACAATTGACACCGTATTCCTTTAAATTTTGCCTCATCCACAATAATTGAGTACAAGCGCTGGCAGCAGCAACATATTCAGCTTCGGCGGTGGAGAGAGATATACAATTCTGCTTCTTGGAGGACCAACATACAAGAGATCTTCCCAAGAATTGAAAAGCTCCACAAGTGGATTTCCGATCATCCTTATCACCAGCCCAATCTGAGTCAGTATAACCACATAAAGAGAAATCGGAGCCCTTGGGATACCAGAGACCAAAGTTGGGGGAATTAACCAAATATCGAAAGATCCTCTTGACCGCCACTAAGTGGCTTTCTTTAGGAGCTGCTTGATACCTTGCACATACTCCCACACTCAACACAATATCGGGTCTAGATGCGCAGAGGTAAAGAAGAGAGCCGATCATGGACCGGTATACCTTTTGGTCCACATCTTTACCGTGAGGGTTGAGTTCGAGATGACTCTTTGTTTGCATCGGAGTAGCGACACCATTTAGATCCATCATCTTGAATCTCTTGAGCATGTCTTGGATGTACTTTGCTTGATTAATAAAGGTTCCTTCTCTAAGTTGCTTGATCTCGAATCGAAGAAAGAACCGTAATTCCCCCATCATAGACATCTCAAACCTGTCAATCATAAGCTTTGAAAATTCATCGTTAAAAGCTTTGTTAGTAGAACCAAAAATGATATCGTCTACATATAGTTGGCATACAAAGAGCTCCCCCTTAACCTTCTTAGTAAAAAGAGTGGGGTCGATTTGCCCAACTTCGAAGCCACGATCTAACAAAAGCTCTTTAAGGTGCTCATACCACGCACGTGGGGCTTGTTTAAGGCCATAGAGTGCCTTATCGATTTTGTAGACATGGTTCGGGAAGTTAGGATCCTCAAACCCCGGGGGTTGCTTTACGTATACCAACTCATGTAGAGGACCGTTAACGAAGGCACTCTTGACGTCCATTTGCTACAACTTAAATGTTATGAGCAGCATAAGAAAGAAGGATATGGATGGACTCAAGGCGAGCCACAGGAGCATAGGTCTCGCCGAAGACGATGCCCTCAACTTGGGAGTAACCTTGTGCCACAAGTCTTGCCTTGTTCCTCACAACAATGCCATTCTCATCTTGCTTGTTCTTGAAAATCCACTTGGTGCCGATAACATTGCGGCACTCTTTGGGTTTCTCCACTAGTTTCCAGACTTTGTTGCACTCGAAATTATTCAATTCTTCATGCATAGCAACAACCCAGTCTGGGTCTTCAAGAGCTTCAAAGACCTTCTTAGGTTCCACCATGGAGATATGAGCTTGATGCTCACCAAAACTGGCCAATTCTCTTCTTGTAGACACCCTTCATCGAAGATCACCAACAACCTTGTCGAGAGTGTGACCCCTCAACTCAAGGTTACGATCAGCCCGTGCCTTGCGACGAAGTTCAATAAGTTTGTTGTCTCTTGGTGGAGGGGATTCATCACTTGAGTCTTCATTGCAAGCATTTTCTCCGCCTTGAACGGTAACTGGAACATCAGTAGCAGGTGATGGAGAAGCATGCCCTTGAGGTGGATCCGAAGACGTGATAGGAGGCTGCAGAACTGGAGAGTCAGGGTCGGATAATCCGGCCGATGGAGAGGCCGGATAATCCGGCCTGGGATTACTTGCACCAGCTTCATCAGGAGGCCTGGGACTTGCCGTAACTGGTGAGGGGGCAGATAACCGGGGCTAACCGGAAAATCCGTCCTGGAGCTTGCGTTGAAATCTTCTCCAGCAGGAGCAACTTGGTTAGCTGTAGCGGGGTGGCCGGATAATCCGGTATCCGCCGGAAAATCCGTCCTGGAGCTTTCTGGAGCAACTTGACCTTCAGCAGTTGATGGAGATGGTGTAGAAGTTGCCCCCGTGGTTGGAGCATGTTGCATATGTGTAGATGAGGGCTCTATATGAGTAGAGCATTGTCCTTCCCGGTCTGCCACAAGGGGTTCCTCAATGGGGCAGAAGAATCCCACGCCCATTCTTCTTATGGCATCTTGGGGTATTTCAACATCTGCATCACAAACACCAACTTGCTCCGCACGGGAACCGTCATTTTTTTCGAACACCACACTACAAGATTCTACAACAGTTCCAGAGAGCTTATTGTAGACTCTATAAGTGTGGGATTCGGCACCATAACCAACAAAATTACCTTCTAGAGCCTTAGGCTCAAACTTAGAAAAACAAACTCCTTTAATAAGAAAGAAACACTTACACCCGAATACCCGAAAGTATGAGATGTTTGGCTTGTTACCGGTAAGTATTTCATACGGAGTCTTGTCCAAAATCTTGCGGAGGTATAAGAGGTTGGATGAGTGACAAGCAGTAGAGATTGCTTCAGCCCAGAAATTATATGGAGATTTGAATTCGGCCAACATTGATCTTGCCATGTCCATAAGAGTTCGATTCTTCCTCTCGGCTTCACCATTTTGTGGAGGGGTGTACGCAGCGGAATATTGATGTCTTATTCCCTCTTCACTTAGGAATTCATTTAAGGTGTAGTTCTTGAACTCCGAGCCGTTATCACTCCTTATAGACAGAATGGGGATGTTGTGTTGACGTTGAACCTCGTTGGCGAAGTCGATGAAAGTTTGTTGAGTTTCACTCTTCAACTTGAAGAAATAAACCCAAGTGTATCTTGAGTAATCATCAACAATCACTAGACAATACTTCTTCCCACCGAGGCTTGCATGAGATGGAGGTCCGAAAAGATCCACATGAAGGAGCTCCAAAATCCTTTTTGAAGAGATAATAGTTTTCCTCCGACGAGGAGAATCATGCATTTTCCCTTCAACACACGCCCTGCAAACACGATCTTTGGCAAAAGAGACATTTTCTTTTAGTCCAAGAATGTGGCCACCCTTGTGGAGACTTTGCAAAGTTCTCATATTGACGTGGGCTAGTCGGCGATGCCATAGCCAACCCGCGTCAGCCTTTCCGAAAAGACACATCGGACCTATAGTGGTTTTCTCCGAAAAGTCCACCACGTACAGGTCGTTTTCGACATATCCCACGAGAGCGACTTTTAGAGACTTGCTCCACAAGAGTACCACCAAATCAGCATCAATGTAAACTGCAAAGCCCATCTTACCAAGGACACGAACTGAAACCTGCAAAACCATCAAAGTTAATCTTGTCATTGGTAATGTTGCTAGTCTTTGATTGAGCAGTCTTGTTCTTCTTCTTCTTCTTCTTGTTTTTCTTGCTCTTTATCTTGGGTATGTAACCAAGACCTTCTTTACTGTTGTTTGTCCTTTGCCTGCTCAGTATTTCATCAACAACACCTTTACCTTTGGGTTGAGAACTCCTTGCAATATCTTCTTTTCCAAAGGATGAAGAGGGGGTACTTGGCACATCATACCGTTTCAATTGAGTTTGGAGCTGGTCATGAGACTCATTTAGAGTAGAATGATCACTCTTCAATGCCTTGTGAGCACTTTCAAGATCATCAAACTTCTCCAAAAGTCTAGCATGAACAGCCCCAAAATCAATCTTTTCTTTCTTTAGTTTCTTTACCTTGGCAAGAGCATGGTCACGTTCTTTAATGAGCTGAGCTACAGCTTCTTCTTGTGACTCCTCTAGGGATTCGATTCTTTCTTCCAAAGAAACTCGAGTTTCCTCTTCCTCTTCCAAGGCATTCTTCAAAGAGGCTATCTCCAAGGCATCCTCTCTTTCAATTCTGCCCTTTTCTTCAAGGAGATCTTTGGCTTGAGCAAGTTGACTCATAAGAACATCAAAATGGAGTTTGTGCTCACCTTGTAGGTTAGTAAAAAAAGTGTCCAAGGCAATAACTTCTTCTTTCATTTCAAGACTGTCATGATCATCCATATTCAAAATTATGTTCTTAGGAAATGAGGAGTTAGAAGTTGATACCTCGGATCCTCTTGCTATTAGACAAGTGGCATTGTTGTTGATGGCGCTCTCGTTCGGCGAGTCGAAGAGAGAGGAGGGAGTCGATGTGGTGGCTATAGCAGCCACTTGTGGAGGAGTATTCCTCTTGAGCTACAAGGACCATCTTGGGTTGCTTCTTGAAAAGGCCATTCTTCTTAGCAAACAGCTTCTTCTTCGGAGCTTTGGATTTCTCTTTGAGAATGAGCCTGCCACCATTGTCTTCTCTACTTTGATAAGGACACTCGGCTACAAAGTCCAGTCTATCTCCACAGTTGAAGCAAGTTCTCAATCTTGGGACACTTTCTCTTCTTCCATTTGATCCATTCTTACGCTCAAGTTCAGACTTGGCTTTGGCAGGGTCCTTCCAAAAGTTCCTTGCATAGAATTCCATGTAATCGCCATGAGCACGTTTGACCTCATCGGGGCAGTCTATGGATACCCTCTCAAAAAATCCTTCATCGTCCTCTTGCTCACCAACATTGGCTTTGAGAGCGACATTGACACCCTTTTGCATTCCAATGGCCCGAGCACGGGCATCTTCAGCATTATTTGCCGCCACTTTGAATGACGCCATTTCTTGCATGACTTCATTCGATGTCATTTGATGATAGTTGTGTCTACCTTGCAAGCTCTTCAAATCTGTCGGTTCGGAAGGCATTAAGGCACTCCCATACTTTCTTTTTATCCATGCATCATCAATGTGAGTGGCCCCATGCTTCCGAAATGTTGTTGCGATGCCCTTGAGTCTTCTATACATGTCCTCATGGTTTTCACCATCCAACATGTAGAATCCCTCAGCTTCGTTACTAAGGGCATCATACCGGTTTCTTCTCATGCTTTCATTTCCAACAAAAAGGTCCGTAAGAGCATCCCACGCCTCTTTAGCTGTGTTGAGATGTTCAATGTGTGGCATGTCCTTGGGACCCACACCCAGCTATATCATGTGGAGAGCAGTGGCATTCAACTGGCTATCCACAACTTCCCTTCTTGTTAGATTGGTTTGATCTCCAATATGAAGACCTTCTTCAATAATCCTCCACAATTCAATATAGGAGCTGCAAACATGAGATTTCATTAGAAATTGCCATTGGTTAAAAGAAGATGTAGTGAGCTTGGGTGGATCACCCTTATTGTTTATATGAGGATGAGGGATAGGTGGGTCGGGGGAATATATGTGGCGAACCTCACTATATTCCTCCTTACCACTTCCCTTTTTGGAGGTGGAGCCATTTAGTTTTTCACCTTCCACATCATCGTCCTTGGATCCGGTGTTACCCTTATCCTTAGATGATGGTGTGGGAGCCTCAGAGGAGGATGGAGATGGGGCTATGGATGATGTAAGGAGAGCAATCATTTGATTCATCTCCTCCATCTTGGCCTCAAAGGATTTCAACAAGGTTGTTTCCAACGACTTGAGATCATCCATTGTGACCTTATCCACAGCCTCATTTTCATCATCGCCTGGTATCCATACTACTCTTAGGTGGTTAAGCCCGAATTAAGAGTCGGGGCTCTGATACCAATTGAAATGGATCGTATGGGCACCTAGAGGGGGGGTGAATAGGTGCTACACCAATTTTTAATTCCTTTTCAATTTTAAGCTTAGCACAAAGGTAAATTCTCTAGATAAACTAATGTGTGGAATTTCCCTATATGCAAACCTATCTACTAGCGAGTAAAGAGCGAGTGGAACAGGAGCGATTGAACCGAAGTGAAGCACGCTGAGACACAGGATTTGTTTGACCGTTGTTCCTTCCTTGTTAAGGGAAGTACGCCTGCGTTGGAGGGGTGGGCAGTACTAAGACCACCACGCCATAAAAGGCCTCACCCTGTTCTCCGATGGATCTCGCCACAACATGCCTGATCCACCTTCCACTATAGGTACCCTTCGAGGCAGGCACCGGCGCCTTTACACAACTAGCGGGGCAACAACTCCACAACAACTTGGAGGCTCCCAATATGACAACAACCTACCACAAGAACAAAGTTGTCAAATACAATAACGAGATCTAGGTATTAACAAGAATACTAGATCAGGGATTTCTCCAAGTGAATGGAGAGGAGTTGAAGCACTTGATTCTTGATGTTGATGATGAACTTCTCCTCCTTCAATTCCACCAAAGATCAAGACCTTCGGGTGGTTGAAGTGGGAGATCGAGATTTAGAGCTCTTGCACAAGGTCTGGTCAAATTCGAGTGAATCAAGAAGCTTGGACGTTGGGGAAGAAGGAGTACTTATACCCCCTTCCAAAAACCTGCCGTTGCACACTTTGGGGGCCGGATTATCCAGCCCAAGTGAGGGCCGGATTATCCGGTCTGGGGAAACACCACCCCAGACCCGGAATATCCAGCAGAAAATCCGCCCCCTCACAGTGAGACGCGCCGAGCTTTCCCTTGATCAACTTCTGGGGGCCGAATTATCCGGTCCTATGCGAAGGCCGGATTATCCGGCCTGTGGAAGAAAAATCGCCCCAGTTCGGTTTTTCAGGAGAAAATCCGATCGGATACCGAGCGACGCGCCTTGGCTCCTTCTGCTCAAAAACTAGGGGCGGATTATTCAGCCCTTGTGAAACCCGGATTATCCGGCCTGGGGAGGAAAAACCGCCCCAGTTCGGATTTTCCGGGAGAAAATCCGACTGGACGCAGAGCGACGCGCCTTGGCTTCCTTGAGAGATGAGGTAGGCCAGACCTTGGAGGGGAGGATTATCCGGCCCCCCTCAAAACTTCCTGCACACTTAGCACACATGAAAAGCCTCCATAGTATTGCTATCTAACACGCAAAACAAAGGAAAACATGAAATGTTCTTTCAGTAAGTTGCCAAATTTCCATGTTGCCATGGTGGCTCATTACCATGCTAAGGGCATTCTGCACGGATGTACGGGCATAATACTGTAGGGGTTCCACGCATAAAAACAATAAATTTTACTCTATGCCCCTGAACCCCTGAAGCTGCTAGGACCTATCTATTAGTAATACAGTAACGGGAGGGGCTTTTCGCGAACTTACCCTTAAAGACCGAAAAGCGTTGTCAACGCTCAGGAGAGCGTGGTTGATGTAGACGAGCCGAAGGCCACCTCAAAGTCATGATGAAGTCTTTGCGCTCCTTCTGGCTCCAACGACTTGAGTGCCTCAAGTGCGACACCTGGAGTTACACATGTCTGGTGCCTGACGATGACTCCCGCTTCCCTGATCTAGCAGCAGTTGCGGAAGTAGAGCTCCCGGATCCGAATCCCACAGCGCGACGGTGCTCCACAGAGAAGATTTCTCTCACTCGCGCAGTCCAGACTTGGGACCACGGTCACGAGAGAGAGAGAGAGGGGGGGAGAGAGAAAATATCAATTAGAGGTCCTCCCAAAAGTGGGGAGACCTTTATTGATTATTGGTTTATTTTTCTAGGCCAAATACCCCACTTTATATAGGGGAGGGGAGGTACTACCTCCCCTCAAGTCCCAGGGTGGGACTAAAGGAGAGGAGGGGGAGGAGGTGGCCGCCGGCCACATCGTGGGCCCCGCGCGGGGGGTGGGGGCTCTAGGCCCATCCGGAATTGGTCCATTAATCCTTTTTGACCTTTAATTGATTTTCTATTTATTAAATAATTATGAATAAAAGATTAAATCAATATTTAACATTCATTCAGATATTATTTAATCTCCGTGGCCATGGAACACCTTCCACCTCCACTCGGACATCCTCCAGACTTACCGAAACCCTTCCGGTTTTCTCCCTTCTTTTCTTCGGTGATTCTACCGATCCTATAAATGCTCTCTAAGCATCATCAAGCCCTTAAGCGTGATACCTCACGGTTCGGGAACACTCCATACATGGTCGGAACTCTCCCGCACAAATGATCAATAGAGGGACCTGGATGGCCATGTGACCCCTGTGCATTCCACGAAGATCTTTCGTTGTTTGAACCGGGACAGTCGTGTCTTATTCCCTTTGTCACTCGATACTTGCATTGCCCGAGATCTGATCAATGACATCACCATGTCGTGTTCAATCTCGTTAATGAACAATGCTACTTGACTCGTTCCGACAAGTGATATCCCCGTGATCTAATCACACGCTGCGCAGCTATTGGATATAACTTCTCTGAGTGGGCCCTTGAGTATGTTCCCTTCACATGGAAAGACAAATCCCGCTCTTGACATATATTGCCTCTACGGTTTCCTCCGAATACCTGATCACACCTTTATAACCACCGTTTTACCAGATGGCGTTTGATGCTATCTAAGCACTCTCGGGAGACAATGATTGATATAGTCTCATGGTCTAAGGAATAGTCTACGAGGGTCCTTTTCTAATCGTCGTAACTTTAACTTCGTGATATGATCAAATCACGATGTTTAGGTTGGGTATTGGTTCATCATGTCATTCTCAGAATGAGATGACCTCATTTCCAACTAGCATAAATGCCACATGATCAGGAAACATGATCATCTGTTGACCAATGACCAGTGACTAGAGTTTCACTGGGAACCCCTGGTTTGTTTCTATATCACACGTGTATTCATGTTTCCACTCAATACAGTTATAGCATGATATAAAACTTAATCATAAACTATATGAAATATGATAATAGTACTTACTACTATTAGACTCTAGTGCATATTTCCAACAGTCTCCCACTTGCACTAGAGTACCAATACACACTTGCATTTGTTCTCAATTATTGGTACCATATAACCGGTGCCTAGAACATGCTTGCTCATGGAAGAGGTTGAGGCTTGGGTGTGTACTTTACAGTCCCAAATCCTTTGCAACTTACTAATGTCACTTTGATTGACATACATATTCTATCATCACATGACAGCATCTGTGTGTATGCATCGTTGCTATGGCAGCAGAACGACACATAATTCCAGGAGCCTACAGTGACGTTAGATTAACCTCGAGGGCTTTATCATGGGCACTGTGCCCTAGGACACATCATTCTACGTTAAAAGCGAATTAGCCCCGCCATAAGATTATACAACACTTTAGATGGTACCCTTATCTATTATTATAAATGTATTCATCGAAACACTAGTGCACTCGGTGCAACTTTCGATGTTTTTGTTCACCTCGCTTCCTACTTGACTTTAATTGGTATCTACAGGAGTTTCCAACATATTCCCTTATAACATAACTCTTTATGCTTTAAGATATGTCATGCTTTATGGATTTGGAAAACATGTCTACAGTTCTCTACTTAGACACTACGGACAAGACTTAGCTCAACGTTCTGTGAATCGAACTTGATCACTTTCAAACGTTCCTTATTTGGATCACATATTACGCTAAGTTATCATCATGGTTTAGTAAGATAGAACCTATGTCTTAACATAGTGGATGATGATCATCCTTTCTTTCTTTCAACCATTGATGTTAAACTTAATGTTATTCCTAATTCGAGTTATTAAGGACTGGTTCCTCAATTAACTTCTATTCTGAAACAGCTTTCAGAATCCCTTAAGGAATACTACATAATATCATAATACACCTATTATCAACTTCTACACCTTATAAATCATTATTTATAAGTATTTGTGCTTTCATCCTTAACTTACTTAAGAATTACTCCTATAAGCTCTCACTCAAGATATGTTCCTACATATTTGAATTTGAGTCTTATATTGCTCCCACTTAAAAATATGTGAATCACATATTGTTTCAGGAATACTTTCATAGCTCCCACTCAATTTTATGGAAATTGCATATCTCCTGACTATCTTGAATAACTTCAAAAAAAGTTTAATGAAATATCAAACTTGGAGATTTACTATGAGATACTAGTACTTTACTAGTTTTAAATCCACTAGACATTCAGCACACTTGAATCAAATTCTTTTGAATTTGTCCAATACTTGAAAATTTGTGCTTTTGTCATTCACCCCCTTTTTCCTACTATGGCTTTACAGTCATTTGGGAAAATTCCAAGTAACTCTTTTTACTTGTGAGATTCAGTAACTAATTGCTTTATAATCTCCAGGGAATTTTGCTATTAGGATTTCTCATAATTTAGTTTACCATTATTTCCTTTGTAGTCTGTAGGTATGTCATATTCCAAAAATCATGACAAGCGATTCACAAATGTTTCCATACAAGATATGGATTTACATTTTGAATCCTACTTCATGTAGTGAAAAACAACAGTGGAGGGAAAAACACAATGATCAAAATCATTGATTCTTTCCTTCCATCGTGTTTTACACTAATTTCCATTTTCTCATAGTTGAGAAACATCACTAATAGTGGGCTTTCTCAAGAATGCACCAAAATCCAAGCAATACGAATCTTGCTTTCCTTTTGGTTTCAGCTATGGGTTTCTTATTCAAAGTTTTCAATGAATACGCTACAAGGACTTATTCGCTATTGTTTTGGTTATATCGAATAACCCCAAAACTTTCACGAATTCAAATGGTTTACCAATTCTAATTGAGTGTTAACTATTTCTTAACTAACGGTCTCTACATATACACTACAATGATTTATTTCGTGCCTTCTATTCAACCCCTTTTGATATCTAATATCATATTGTGATGCTTTGTATTTTGACGTTTCAAAACACTTTGCATTCCACAATTCCTTTTATGCCATTCTTATAAATTTGAACTTCATTACTATTGATCAAATCATAGTAATTGGATTCCCTTTTATATTTATACCCTTTGTTAATGAAACCCTTTAATCAAATCAAACAGTTTCATATTCATGTTTCCTTTGGTAAACTTATTTACACATTTAAACAATCATATAATGATAATTATCATTTTCGTTAAAACACAATACATCGAATATGTATTTACTTTAAAAATTCTTTAAACACTTCGTATTCAAGTAATACACGGTGTTCAAGTTATTTTGCCAAACTTAGGCTTGATTTATATGTGACAAGAAATCGAATGACTTTCACATATTATCACATAACTTTGAATTCAAACAATGGTTTCATTCATTAATGAATATATCATTAAGTTGGGTATTTTAAACAAGGCATTTTAATGTTTTACAAATGTTCATACATTATCAATTAGTTTCAAACAATAAGGATAATTCACATATAATCAAACAAGATATGAACACGAATAGAAATCATTCATAAAAGTGGAACAACTGTTTTTTACAAACTTATATGAATAACCGTCTCACGAAGTGTGAGACACACTAAAGAAGTTCAAATCTCTCGATTTCAAAAATCATCCTAAAACATAAACTAAATGATAAATGTCGAGGGAGAGTGTCGTTGGCCGTCATCATCATGCTCGCCTTCAATATGCAACGTCACCTCCTCTCTAGCAAGCACCTCTCATGCAGAAGGACCTGTTTTCAGCAAAACAGAACAAGTATCAGATATACTTAACACTGCAAATGTGTTTGCAAGATTATAACATTTATAAAACAGTATATCAAATATATACCTTTGTCGTTGACGACCTGAGTGACATCTGGTTCAACCAACACATTCCTGAGATGTGTCATGAACCAGTGGAACTCCATTTCCGTGTCGCCCCTCATTACGCAAGTCCTGACTTGTGCTTGGTAGCTTGGTGGCAGCGACCGCAGCACAACATCATTTGCGAAAGAGCTTGTAATCCAGACGTCCAGGAAGTATGCTAGCCTCATGTACACATCATGCATGTGCTGCAAGTGGCTGTCCAGTGAAGAGTTCTCCTCTATCTTAATGGAGAGGAAGTATCCCATCAACTCATGCTCCCAAATGCGTGTCTGATCCACGAAATGTGTCCTAAGCTGTAGCATCACTGAACGAGGGTTGACATCACCCACGAATGGCCACAACTCGTCCACCATTCCGAAGCGCATCACAACTGAAATATAGGAGGGCATCTCCCAATGGAGATAGCGGTCTTTCCGCTCCTTTGGGGTCTCAAGGTCTGTGGATGGATCCAAATCCATCCCGTCGAGTATGTAGTCGACCATGTCGTTCTCGCTAAGGAGAATATGGAGACTGGCAAACCAAATGGAGAAGTTCGATCCATATAATCTGAGCTTCTCTCCTTCTAACCATTCAATTGTCAACACCAAAGAGCCCATCTACATTTATAATTGCAAAAGGAATTTAGACTAAGTTTATAATTAAATGAGTTAATAATAACTCCACTCAGAAACACCTATCCCAGTGAGGGTTCCTAGTGATAACACGACCCCTATCAGCCACATCTCCCCCGATCGTCACGGCCATCTATGTGGGTTCAAGGGTGGACGCTAAACGCCGGTCACATCATTTATGCGACTCGTGCTGGATCTTTCAACCATCCGTGTTCCGAGGCCACGCTTCTCTAGCGTGCTAGGCTCGCCAACTCAACTTTAGTGTATTCGCTGTGCAACATGGCTTACACCCACAGTATGCGAACGTAGATATGTATGACACCCAGGCCTATAACCTGGATCGCCTCATATCGAAGAACTTTCTTGGTGGTGCACACTAAGGGGGAACACAATCGTTGGTAATTTTAACAGGGATCATCTTATTAGGCTACCGTCGAGTATCTAATACTAGCACACAATAAGACATACAAACAATAACATTGAATGTAAATGCTATGTGATATGGTCCTTCAAGTTGTGATCTCCATCCGCCGTCACCGGGTTCTAGCGCCAGGGTTCCGGCGCCGTAGACACCAGGGTACCGGTGTCATTCCGACGTGGTAGTTTGTCATTACCGTGACTATCTACTACTATGCAACAAAAGGTAATTACTTTACCTTTGCCACAACCATATCACAAAGCAACGCCCCCCTGCAAAACAAAGTTGGACACCTCTACTTTATCTTTGCATGTTTTACGTGACTGAATGGGCTTTCGCACAAGAACCGTTCTTACCTACAAACTTTCAGCACAACGCTGATCAAGTAGTTGTCTCTACTACACCCCATTCGGGGCCCTCCATTGCAAATGGTATACCAACTAATGCGAGAGAGACAGACACCCCCCTAAGCCACTTTATACGGTACACGCCATATGTCAAGCGTGGACCAGTCTCACGAATGAACGTGTAAAGTCTGTTGGGGGTCGCTTCATCAAGCATTACTGTGGTATACACACGTACACGTGGGAGGGTAACAACTAAAATATCAACGCCCACATGCTACCTCTCGTGTGTTCTACCCGTACTATCATTACTACGCATAGATCTAGCTCTGATACCACTATAGGGGTTCCGCGCATAAAAACAATAAACTTTACTCTACGCCCCTGAACCCCTGAAGCTGCCAGGACCTATCTATTAGTAATAAAGTAAAGGGAGGGGCTTTTCGCGAACTTACCCTTGAAGACCGAAAAGCGTTGTCAACGCTCAGGAGAGCGTGGTTGATGTAGACAAGCTGAAGCCGACCTCAAGGTCGTGATGAAGTCCTTGCGCTCCTTCTGGATCTAACGACTTGAGTGCCTCAAGTGCGACACCTCGCGGGGAGTTACACATGTCTAGTGCCTGACAATGACTCCCGCTTCCCCGATCCAGCAGCAGTTGCGGAAGTAGAGCTCACGGATCCGAATCCTGCAGCGCGACGGCGCTCCGCGGAGAAGATGTCTCTCGCTCGCGCAGTCTAGACTTGGGACCACGGTCACGAGAGAGAGAGGGGGAGAGAGAAAATATCAATTAGAGGTCCTCCCAAAAGTGGGGAGACCTTTATTGATTATTGGTGTATTTTTCTAGGCCAAATACCCCACTTTATATAGGGGGAGGGGAGGTACTACCTCCCCTCAAGTCCCGGGGTGGGACTAAAGGAGAGGAGGGGGGAGGAGGTGGCTGCCAGCCACCTAGTGGGCCCCGCGCGGGGGGCTAGGCCTAGCCGGCCTCCCCCTTGCCCCTTCTCCCTCTCTCCTTTCCCCTAATGGGCCCTCGCCATCCGGAATTGGTCCATTAAGCCTTTTTGACCTTTAATTGATTTTCTCTTTGTTAACTAATTATGAATAAATGATTAAATCAATATTTAACATTCATTCACATATTATTTAATCTCCGTGGCCATGGAACACCTTCCCCCTCCACTCCGGACATCCTCCGGACTTACCGAAACCCTTCTGGTTTTCTCCCTTCTTTTCTTCGGTGATTCTACCGATCCTATAAATGCTCTCTAAGCATCATCAAGCCCTTAAGAGTGATACCCCACGGTTCGGGAACACTCCAGACATGGTCGGGGCACTCCCACACCAATGATCAAAAGTGGGGCACTCCCAAACTTTGGCGCGCTTCTTGTGTTTTATCTTAATCATCATGCTCTTCAATCCTGTGGTCCCATATGTGGAGGAGGAGTTGTCACCGTTCTCACTCGAGCACTCCACATCAACCTAGGTAATATACAACCATTGGTAGATGTTCGTCATCTCAGTTGCTCTACTCTCAAAGCTTGTGGTATGATCTCTAAATCAAATGGTAGATACTTATTTGATATACCTAGAGCCGATTACTTGATCCCAACTACTTTGCCTAATGGTTTGTTCTCTATCGAGAAAGGATGTTTGCATTAACACGCACAAGTTCAAGCAAGTCTACCCCAACAAGAAGTACCCGTGGATGAAGGAGTAGAAGATCAATAACTAGAACAAGAAGCCCCTGAACAAGAGCAGCAACAACCAAATTACTACACCACCTATGAAGATATTTACTCGCTCGAAGGAAGCATTCAAAATATGAGCAACCACTACATCAACTTTCAAGACGCTATTGTGAACCTCTCAACCTAGTTCACCAAATGGAGCAGCCAATAGAACTTGGGAAATTATCCACTACCACCACAATGAGCAATAAAATGGCTTTCAAAAGCATGAGCTTGGGGATGTGTTCCCTAAGCATTTATATTTGTGTAATAATGAGGTTGTACTTTAGCTCCGTGTGAGCTTTGAAACACTCGTGTAGGTCTTGTTCCAACACTCTGCTTTTTCTTTTGCTTTTCGTTTTCATTTTCCTGTCTTTCTTTCATTTGTTTGTTTTCTTTTCTCAATATCTTGCTTCGTCGCAAGTATTTTCTATTATTGAATCCCCATGCTAAAAAGTACAAAACGCTTTTCCTTTTTTTCGTGAAAGTGGATTTGCCTATTGCCTCTTTGCTTCAATATTATTATTATGAGAGTGATTTGATTTTAGTTTTGAAGGAACACATCCCCATAAGGAAGAGGATTATGAAGTCACTCATGAGATGTATATCCTATGTCTCCCAATTTAGAAGTTTTAAATGTTTATCCTAGTTAGTTAATTTGTTAAGATGTTATGCTAGTGGTAGTAATTCAAAATAGTTATAGTAAAGCTTTTTATTTGTATGATTAATTAATTGTGGAAGCTTTTGCTCTATTTCTTGTAGTTAACCGAGTCTTGCCTTGGAAATAGTTTTTCCAAACAAGTACAACAAGAAAAGTCTCCAATTGATGACGTGTATGTTGAGTGATTGTCTTAAGAGTCTACCTTTGAAGATACTTAACCCCATATATATTGATAGACTTGATGGAACTCTTGAAAGGAGTTGTTTGATTGAAATGAAGTTTAGTGGTGATTGTGTTTCATGCCAAAGCTAAACTGATTGTGGATCAAAATGTGATATTGTTTAAGTTCATTTATATATTTTTGATGCACACCTTCGGATGCCAACAACTCCACTGGCCTACGAACGATCACTGGTAAACCCCCTCATTTTTGCTATGAGTTCACGACATGGGTAGCAACTATTGTCGTAATGGGTAAAAGTATTGGTACTCTTGAAGGTTGTGCAAACCGTTATTAAAAATCACTCAATGATCATTGTTGGAAACTATCTTTGTAAAAAAAAGATTCACAAAAACTAGTCTTTGGTATGGTCTCGTTACTACTTTATGAATTTTCTTGAAAGACCATGAATGGAATAGTAGTGTTTGATAGTCTTGATCTATTGATGTGGGTGTCAATAAGAAAATTCATTGTTATGCTACTTAGGACATGAAACCTCATACTTAATTCTTCTATAATGAAATATTCTAGTGTTCCTTGGCAAGCTGAGAGTTAACTAGAGGAATTGCAATGCTTGTTAAACTTCTAGTTGTTTATACTTATATCAAACTCTATTTTTATTTTTTTGACTTAACAAAGCTTGTATAGTACTCTTGGCACTTCTCTAACCTTGACGATCTTTTTGAATGGAAGAAGTGCTGGATTCAAATGACTACCAACCATAAGTGAAATCATCTTCTCCTTAAACGATGAGTTATTTATGGTTTTATTTGTTTCTTGCTCAAGGATGATCAAGGTTTGAGATTTGGGGAAGTTGATGGCTGTGAAAATAGCCATCTTTATCCGCGTTTAAATAACATCTTTAGTCCAACAATTGACCAAGAATTTCTCTATCCTTGCTACTAATGACTAATTATTGCAAAGATGTGCAATCCTTTGTTTTGAATTGTGTTGTGCCGGTAATCACACTTTAAGGCGAAATCAGGAGCATTTATTGAAGATTATGCGTTGCCTACTCAGCCAAGCTAACTGGGGTTGAAAATAAGCTTTCTGCAAGCTTAACAACCCATAGTACAGGAAAGGCTCGCCCGTACTATGTGGCAGCGCTTCTGTTAGGTCAAATGCTGCAACTTTCGTGAAGGTGCCTATAAATTTTGAGACTCGAGGTGCCGCGCAGAGATCCATCATTCTCAGATAGCATCACAACACCACGAAAGGAGATCCACCACCATAGTTCATCCTCTCCTCCCTCCATCCGCTCCATAGCCATAGCCATAATCTTGTATTTGAGATCTCCTTGTGAATTGGTGATCATTCTAAGTATATTTTATTTCAATCTAAGTATTTTGCACAATGTTTTCTATCCTTGATCTTATTTTCATGAGTGAGTAGTCCTCACGGGCTATGGGTTGGGGTGAAACCTCATAGCGATTATGTGCATATAATACATAGGAATATTGTGTGGTGATTGAATAGATATTTGTATATTTGTATATGTGTCTCTTGTCTTGATCCATGGACTTGGAGGTACCCAAGATCCCAAGGATTGGTAAAGACTCGAGGTGAGTGGTGAACGGCGACTTCATGCGAAACCCAATGATAGCAAGGGGAGTATGGTCTTTGTTTAGGGATCCACTTGGGAGTAACAACAACATCACTTCTTAATGATTCGATCTTTACTTTATTTAATAATTTTCATAGCCCAGTTCTTTGTGGTATAATGGTTGGATCAAAAGACTGTTGCTATGCCTATGGCTCGTAGTGACTTTAGTATATTTGGATGTGTTTCCCACAACCTTATCTTTGTTAAATCATTTCACCTGAATGTGCGTATTATTATATTTATCCTATATGATCTGCAGTTGCATGTGAATCTTCAACCCCGGCCTATTTCCATCCATTGCAACAACCAACGATTCAAAGTAAACTAGAAAGGTCTGTTAAACATAAGGTAAAACAAAGTAAACAAGTCTTTTTGACACGCCTCATGTATTTTCCATTTTGCATTTTTCCCAAGATTCGATTAAATCTAGGTCTACTAGGAAAATATCTACTATACTTCATCCGTAAATCTAGATCGATGGTATCAATGGTCAAGGTAAGGGTTTTTGAGATGAACTAATGAATGCAAGGTGGCACCGTGAACTTGGTGCAATGTCGGCGCACTCGATGGAGATCAAGGCGCGATGACCATATCATATCGCATAACTTATCTACATATGATGTTGATTACTTTATTTATCTTATTATGCTAGTATTAGACTTTCAACAGTAGCACTATAAGATGATCCCTCAAACATAACTCCAATGTTCGTGTTCTCCCATGAGTGTGCACTACCGAGAAAGTCCATCAGTATGAACCAGGACGTCAGGATCAGGTGCTAGACATATATATGTTCGCATACGGTGGGAATATAAGCCATGTATGCACACAAATACAGTATGGTTAAAGTTGGCGAGCCATCAGGTACAGACATAGCCTCGAAACACAGGTAACCAAAAGTTAAGCATGAGTCATGGTGATCTAGTAGATATGTTCTATCTACCTTTGGAGCCATATCAAAGGTCGTGACGATCGGGGATGATATAGTGAATGAGGATCATGTAATCAGTAAAACAACATTGGGGGATGTTCGTTTAAGTGGGTATTCTTGCATTCATGAATAAAAGGTATAGGTAATATGTTTACTATACTAAAAGGTCACCAAAATAGAATCGGGAAGAACATGAATCATATGATATTATTGATCCACTTCAAAATGTAAGTTTAAGGGTATTAGTGTTTCACTAATACACTTGGACCAAATACCATGTGATTGGTGCCATAGTTGATGTTGTTTGGTTCTTCTGAATGAGAGGAAAATGTTGGAAGAGGATCTATAAATATAGTTGGCAGAAATTAATGGACTGGAATTTTCCATCTTAGGTATATAGAAGGTATACATGTTATGAATGTATTCTCTGCTTTTTAAACCAATATAATTCTTCAGATTATATATTGGATTAGTTGGTATATAGTATCATACAAAGAAACTCAATATAAGAAATACAATGGTCGGAGTAACTAGCAAGATAATATGGTAATGATGTTCATCAATAAACAAATAAGATATTTTTATGTTTGTCATCTATATCAAGGACCACACCATCGAGATTTATTCTGATAATTATTATTTGGGTCCATTATTGTGAGAGCAAGTTATTATTCAAATAATTACTTATTCCAAAAACAATGGATGAGCCATTATAATTCTTGTTGGTGAAATAACATTCATAAAACTAAATGCTTAAATGTTGCAAGACAAAATGACTGAAGTTTCACTTAAGTGTGACACCACAGTTTAAGTTATATTGGAAAGAAAGAAATAAATAAACTCCATGTTAATTGAATTTTCGAGTCAAGTAATATTCAAACAAATTGACGCTTGTAAGACTTTCCTATAGATAACTAAAACTCTGTTCACAAGAAAATTTTGAACGGGTGGCTAACTTATTGGAATTAATACACATTGATGTATGTGGTCCAGTATGTAAAACCATGTGTGGTGGATTATTCTACTTCACATACTTCTACCAAGGACTTGAATAGATATATGAGTATATCTGTTTAATGAGGAAGAAGTATAAGACATTTAAAACATGTTCAAAGGTTTTAGCGTTAAGTAGAAATCATCATCACAAGAAAATCAAGAGTTTATGATTGGATCATAAAACAAGATTTTATAGTTACAAGTTTAGAAAACATCTGAAAGTTGAGAAATTATTTCAGAAACTTGAGTTTCCCAAAACACCATAGTAGTATGGAATGTTTTGAGAATGCAATTGAACCTAGTTTGACTTGGTGGGATCAAATATAAAACTGCCATTATGATTTAAAATATTATGCTATAGTGACATACCGCTTTTACACTAAAAAGAGCAATATCATGATCCATTCAAAATGGCAAGGGGTAAAACCTTGTTTGTCTTTTCTTAAATTTTGGTATGAGAGGCGTATGTTGATGGGGTTCGTTGCATGGAAAACAAAAAATATTCCTACGGCTGCAACGACCAAGATCTTATCTAGGAGATGCATGTAACGGTTTCAGATGGACTCACCCTCGAAGAACGTAATGCGGGATAATGTTCCTGCAAATAAACGTGGTTGTTGTAGAGTGTACACGATCGTCCTCAAGGATGCTATGATAGTACCATAAGTGCAGCAACTCCATAATCGGTCACACGTACGATGTGCCGACGACTTCGGTCCCTCGTTCCAGATTAGTAGCATAAGTAGGGGATCCTTGGGAACTCCGCCAACACTACGACATGGTCATGATGGTGGTGGAGAAGATCTCGAGAAGGGCTTCGCCTAAGCACCTCTCTCTTGGTAATGGACAAGGTTATAAGGGGACGAAGATGCCAACCAAAGGGCATATTAGAGGAGAGTTGAGTGTGTGAGAGAGAGGAGAGGAGGGGGCCTTTTATAGGTGAGGGATCCAATCATTCAATATCATCCATACCTAGTTTGATCCTGTTACTAACAAGTACTCTTTTCTTGTTCCCATGATATAATATTTTTAGTGATCGTTATCACTTGCTTGCAAGCTATGTTAATGTGATATCACCGAGAGGGCCCTGAGTATATCTCTCCGTCATTAGGATAGACAAATGCCACTTTTTCTCCATGATCCTCAACTAACACTTTCCAAGTAGCCGACGGCAGCTTTATAATCACCCTGTTATGGTGTGGTGTTTGATGTAATCAAAATACTCTTCTGGAGTCGGTGATTGACGTGATCTCATGGTCTAAGGATTAGGGTTACTTTGAAGGACTTTATAGTAAACATAATGGCATGATCATGTTACTATACTTTGGGAGCATGTTCATCACATCATTCAATCAATGGCTTTACCTTGTTATTAACAACATTCAACGTCATGATCAGGAAACCTTGATCATCTATTAATCAACAAACTAGTGTAATGAGAGGTATCACTAGGAACCATCTATTTGTTTATTAAACACACATGTATTACCGTTTCGTTTTTATACAATTATAGCATGAGAAATAAACATATATTATAAACCTGGAATAACATAATAACCATTTATTATTGCCTCTCGGGCATATTCTTTTCATATGTAAAGTGTTTACAAAACCAAAGTCAGAATGCACTTCTTTGTAGGTTATCCCACAAGTAATTATTGGGAATTCCTCCACCATAACACTAAGTACAAAAGTGTTTGTCGCTAGAATGACGAGTTCTTTGAGAAGGAACTTTTCATCAAAAGTTAAGTGGGAGGACAATATAATCTTTGATGAGGTTATTTGAACCTAAGTGACATGATCAAAGTAGTCTAACACCAGAAAGTGTTCTGGAGGCTACTATAATGCTCATGGTTACCGTTTCTACAAATTTTGTATGTTTCGGACATCTAAGATCCTATTGAACCATGTGGATCGGGTGAGAACCAAATAACAAGATTTGAGGACAAAGTCTAATTGTTGGACAATGATATATCGACTACATACAAAGAAGCAAATGATGAGCCCTGACTCTGTTAGATATCTAAAGGCCATAAGAATTTATGATAGTATCCATATACGAAATCAAGTTATAAACTTGGTAGACCCTTAGGAAGGCATAAAGCTTTCAAAGCATAACTAGATCTATAAATAAGCAAACATGGATTTTTACATCTGTGAAATATTCGACAGGTCAGAAATAAGTTATGACAAAGATCAAAGAGTTAACTATGAAAAGATATGGTCTTCTGTAGTGACATTTAGTCTGCACGGATTATAGAAACAACCACTACATATTGAGATATGATAGTTGAATAAACATAACAACGTTCTTCTAAGAGAATGGCTTCCTAGGACGTGTACATGACACTATCCAAAAGGGTTCTAATAATTCGAAAGGTGCTAAAATGTATGCAAATTTGAATGGTTGAATAAGAATTGTGGAGTTGGAATCTTCAACGTGATGAAACTTTTAAAGAGTTTAAGTTCATCAAAAACGATGAAGATGCTTGTGTTTACAAGAATGTAAGTGGGAGCGTTAAGACATATTTCCAATGCTTTATGTGAAAGACATTTTGTTGGAAACAATGTATCGTTTGAGAGACATGGATTAAAAATTTCATTCAAATTGGATTTTGATGAAAGACTTAGGAAAAACTAGGATGTTAGACATCTAAGTCTATGCAGATAGATTGAAAAGCTAATATGGTTATGCTAAAGTACATATATGTAATATTGAATTGGTTCAATATGGTGAAATATTTGAGTGGGAGTTTTGTGAGTTTCCTAGTCAATATATGACAAGAAAAGTTCATGCCACATGGTATCAAGATCAATTGTGTTGACAATTGATAAGTGAAACCTTTTGTATGATTTGACTTATCATGAATTCCATGGTATGTACATATCTAGATGAATCATATGCTCTAAGTGTTAGGATCATATAATCGGAATGATTCATAATATGATCATTGGACAATAGTAAAGATATCATTGTGTACTTTGGAAGAACAAAGAATATGCGGCGTATGCAGAAGTGACAAAATAGTTCAATGTAATTATTTACATTGATGCAAGTTTTTGTCACATATACAAATGAAGTTTACCTCAATTTATGCTATGTGTTAAGAAATAAGGTGGCACAATGAAATGGAGGTAAGTTCCATGATGGATTTGGACTAGTTTCAAAGTTATAACATTATGACGGGTACTACAACGACGGATGAGTCTATGACTGCTCTAGCAGCAACATATAGAGGGCTTTTATGTCAAGTAGTTTGTTATCAAAAGCATTCCCATCTAAAGTGACTCCAATGTTTTCACAATTGATTTTCACCAAGTATTCCCATCTAAAGTGACTCAAGTTCTAGTTTAGCTCTAAACTACTAGGTTAAGAGTGTTCACTAATATGGGATGCTAAGATCAATCTCATGCCATAGAATGACATCTAAGTTTATCTAGATAGTTCAAGTTTTATACTTTTTATGCTACCTTCAAACAAGTAAAGGATTTTGGTAAAGTAAAGAAAGTAAAGCTTGTAAATAAAATTTGGAGTAGGTATAAGTCCAAGGGTATAACCAAAGCATTCCTAATGCATTTACTTAGGTTATCTAGTTTGCAAGGTCTAGCTTGCATTGTTAATGATGGCTTGCCTTGGTTGGTGGAGTGGTTGAAGTTTTCTTCCGCCTCCTCTTGGTAGAACTCTTCCTCCTCGAAAGCTTGGTCGGGACTATCGTCTATAAATACATACGGGATACACAATCACCAACACAGCTTAACTAGTCTACTTAGCACACTAAGGCACACATTTGATGATCTATTATCATCACAAGCATCACAATGTTTAATTAACTAGCTTTAATCTTTTTATTTGAGAAAAGTAATTTCTACTCATTGAAATGAACTAAGATTTAATATTCTCCAATTAAAATATGGGATCATGTGGACACATGTCATCACCACATATTCTAACATATGGGAATGTGAATTAAAGGTTGGATCACATTTTAATAAGTTTAAATTTAATATTTAATGATTTAAAGTGACTAGAAATGCTTATATAGCATTATTTTGGTACTAGTCCAAATTCACTGCATGCAAACCTTAATATTATTACATATTCAGATAGGTATGGTTAAATCTGATTTTTGAGGGTTGGAATCAACTCAAAAGCTATTATAGTTGATTTTAGAAAAATGTTTGAATGTGCAAATACTTATGTCTTGTTATTTTTACTAGGAGAGTTCTCTAACTCTAAAAGATTTAAATCCAACAGGCTTGGATAGAGATTTTCATTACCTTTCCAACAAAATTGGAATAACTCCATTGGGATTTGTAAAACTCTTTAAATTGATTTTTTAACTAAGGGACATAATTGATTTTTAGTCTAAATAGAAAAACCTAATTTGAATTAAACGGGTCAGCGCGGGAAACTAAATGGGCTGGCCCAGTAAAGTCCAGCGGCGCAGAGGGCGACTGATAGGCTGGTCCCGCATGTCAACGACATATAAAACCCGAAGCTGTACGGGACGATCTGGGCCACACGATTAGAACACAGATCGATGGTTCACGGTCGTCGTCGACGACGGACTGGTTGCCGGTGAGACAGAACCCTAAACGGCTGGTGGGGGTCTACTAGGGACATACTAGGGCTCCAGCTAGTGTGGCGAGGCGGGCGACCAAACTGGACGGCGATGGCGAGCTCAGGCGAAGTCGTGGTAGGGGCTTTGGTTGACGAAATCGATGAGGACTTCTCCTCCTCTGCAGCGGCTACCTCCGGTGGAATTCCAGCGAACGGTGGCTCGAGCGGCTCCAGCGAGAGACGGTAAATGGTTAGTGGAGAGAGGGCAGTGGAATGGTGTGAAGAAATGGTGCTGGGGTGGCATCCTTATATAGGCTCGACGAGGGGACTAACGGGTGTGGGCTGGCGTCTCCAGCGAGGGGGGTACAGAGGGCTACCGGCGTGGGCGAGGTAGGCGGACAGTGGGCGGTCAGCTATGGCGCAATGGCGCGTCTAGGGACGGTGGCATGTGGTCAGGGGCTTCACGCGCTCTGGGAGACAGAGACGGTGCTCGACGGTGATCATGGTGACTGTGGGTCGCGCGGCGGTGCACGGCTGTGTCTGGCAGGTTGTGATGGCTCAGTGTTGATGTAGAGCTAATTGTGAACCCCAAGAGGAAGGTATGATGAGCACAGCGGCAAGTTTCACTCATTTATGAAATCAAGGTTTAATCGAACCAGTAGGAGCAAGGAAACACCCCAAAGGTGTTGCTAGCTGAGCCTTGGTAGGGCGCACTACCGGTGCTAGTAGCAACGTGGAGACCTGCACAACACAACCACAGAACTTTGTCCCCAACTTGCGATGAGGTTGTCAATCTCACTGTGTTTTCTTAAAACAAAGGATTAAACATATCGAATGGAAGGAAGTAAAAGTTTGCAGAAAGTAAACACAAAGAAGGAAACAGTTTATAGATTGTATGTAAAAGAAAAGGACCGAGATCCATAGTTCACTAGAGGTGGCTCTCCTTAAGATAGATAACATGTTGGGTGAACAAATTACAGTGGGGCAATTGACAAACATCAAGAAAGCAATACATGCATATACTAATCATCTTGACTCCTTTGAGAATTGATTGGGCATTACAACATTATACATAGACCGCCATCCAACTACATCTATGACTAATAATCCACCTTCAGGTTATCATCCGAACCCCCTCCAGTATTTAGTTGCAAGCAAGAGATTATTGCTTTACGAATTGCGTGTAAAGTAAACAATACGATTGTTCTATGAACAAAGGATTGCTGTTTTCTCCCTAGTAGCAACAGCACATCTAGTACCTTAGATATTTCTGTCACTTCCCCAGATTACCAGAGGCATGAATCCACTATCGAGCATAAATACTAACTCTTGGAGTTGCTAGCATCTACTTGGCCAAGATAGCTACTAACAACGGAAAGCATGCAAGATCACAAATAACAAAGACATGATAGAATCGATAATGAATCTGAAATAGCATCTCAATATCCATCGGATCCCCGATAACACAACATGCAGAATTACAAATAGATGATCTTGATCATGAACGGAGCTCACAAGATCTAGACATGAAAGCACAAAGGAGGAGAACCAGCCATCTAGCTACTACATGGATCCGTAGTCCAAGGATGTACTACTCACGCATCACGCCGGAGGCTTGCATGGTGATGAAGATGGTCTCCGAGGTGAATTCCCCTCTCCGGCAGGGTGCCGGGAAGAGCTTCAAATCCCTCCCGATCGAGGGATGGAGATGACGGTGGCTACAGACTCTTTCATGGATTTTTGATTGGGTACTGAGGGTTTTCGTCCCGAGGGCATCTTATGGGCGGAAGGAGAGTCTGAGGGGGTGCGTGGGCTGGCCACACCACCCCCTGGCGCCGCCAGGCCTGGCCCGCGTGGCCAGGTGGTGTGGTGGCCCCTGGCTCCTCTCCGTCTCGTATTCTGGCATATGATGACTTCCGAAAAAATAGGCACTTTTGCTTTTGTCCTGTCCAATTCCGAGAATATTCATTTTCTGACATTCCTCGAACCAAAAAAAGCAGAAAACAGGCAGCTGGCACTGTGGCTCTTGTTAATAGGTTAGTCCAAGAAATCATATGAAAAGTACTCCAAAGTGTGGACAAAACACAAGAAAGTGGATAAAACTAAGCATGGAACATCAAAAATTATAGATACATTTGCAATGTATCAACATCCCAAAGTATTTGTAGAACATTCAAAGCTGGGATCGTAGTACTTCAATCATAACATGAAAGAAAAAGTTCTAGCAATAAGACAAAGAAACTATGATGCAACATGAAAAGGCACAAACAAAAGATTCATAAATAACAATGCTTTGCAAGACGTTTGCTTATTTCACATAAAGAAAACATAGAATAATAGTATTCATCTTGTCCCTCAATAGAGTAGCAAATATAAATGCATAGGACACCTTCAAAGTTCATAAGAGTGACTAGATACAAATAGTTTAAAACAAGCAATATCAAATTATGCATCAATCAACTAGTCTTGGGACAATGCACATAGAACTAAGAATGGCCACTATGCTCTCAAAGTAGGTGCATAAAGGTAGAAGGTGGAGACTCAATGTAATGGTGGAAGAAAAGCCTTTGTAAAAGGAAGTAGGGAATCAAGTCTCATAAAGAGCTTCCAAAAATTATGGTACTTATTAGCTTTCAGCTCTCATTGCCCCTATCATAAGCATCTTTTAAGTGGTTAAGGTTAAAGTGACACAACTAAGAGGATATTCTTGACAAGTTATAAACCAAAATCTCATGCCCCTTACTTACGAAGACCAATCCTCATGCTACTCAACTTCAGTCACGAGTAAGCTCTTGTCATTGTAAGTACATGTGTATCATTAAGAACCGCCAACGGGGTACCCCTTGCACATGATACGGGAGCTTTCCCATAATCAAAATGACAAGGCAAGCAGACAATGAGCATCTCAGCGATATTTTTATTTGCTATTTGCATAGGTTTTTATTGAGGATGCTTCATAGAGTGCTGATTATGGTGATGCTGCAAGTTTCCACCATGATTAGGCATGGCTTAGACTAGCGGCCTAGACGTTTCTCTAACACACATACAAACTCCATGACCTTACAAGTTCCACTTTTATTTCACACTGCCGGGATCTGTAAGCAAAAGAAGATGATACCAACGAGGTACAAAGTACAAGTG
Source organism: Avena eriantha (assembly GCA_910589775.1). Taxonomy (NCBI): domain Eukaryota; kingdom Viridiplantae; phylum Streptophyta; class Magnoliopsida; order Poales; family Poaceae; genus Avena; species Avena eriantha. Next base: position 84,694,181 of record OU342740.1, read on the forward strand.
CAATGTTGAAAGCGTTCCCCATGAAACATGGTTCTTCTAATTTCAACTTATAAAGCGCAATCATATATGCAACAAAGAAGGACCCAATGGTTCAAGTTTATTAGATGCAAAAAGTAAAGTGTGCCATCAAGTTCGTGAGAGCTTTAATCACTAGTTTTCTCATAACAAGTTTAGTTTGGAAGGTAAACAAAAACATGAATATACTTGGAATAGCATATGCTAGTAGGTAGGTATGGTGGACTCTTTGGAATAACTTGGTTTAGGGAGTTGGATGCATGAGTGGAACTCATACTTGGTTGTGGAGGCTAGCAAAAGACTGGGAGCGACAAACTAAGAGAGCAATAATGGCCATAATCATGCAGAGCGACAAAACATCATTGATCAAAGCATAAAGTGATACTACAAGTGGAAAACTAAAGGATCATACAGACTATGGTGACTTGGGATATTCATAACATGGTGTGAGCATGCGCCCAATCAACCCAAATAAAGCATCAAAGGAGAATACCACAATACTATGCATTAATATGCTAAAACAACGCATGATTCTTCAAAGGCACATTAAGCAATCTCAATTGTTTATAACAAGTCATGCTACAGCAAAGAATACTAAGCATAAAGCCAAAACAATATCAAGCATGGCATGACAAAGCATAGGCCATAGTCAAAGACAAGCTCCCTTTACCACTTAAGCATGAAATTTCCTACTCTTTTCCAATCCAAACCAAACTATTTGAAACCAATGCATGAAAGAGGGGGTCCAACCAATTTATTTGGAAAAGTAAGAAAATAAAGCAAACGAAAAACCAAAATGAAAACGACAAAGAAGACGCTCCAAGAACAACACAACTGTGCATGAAACAATAAAAATGAAGCGTTTGGAAGAAACCTGGGATTTTTATTGATGAAGAAGGGGAAGCCTTGGGCATCCCCAAGCTTTGACGCTTGTACTTCTTGGATATTTCTTGGGGTGACATGCGTGGAATCCCCAAGCTTGATATTTAGTCCATCCTTCATCTCATTACATCATTCTTTCCTTACACCTGAAATACTTCCTTCATACAAAACTTCAGACAATCTTCATTAGCAACATTAGTGAACTCAAGATAATAAGTCTTTGGGTTCATTTCTAACACCAATAAAACTTCCATTAAAACACAAGCTACTGTATCTCTTCCCTTAAAAAACTCAATTCCCCAAAAGAACTCAAAAAAAGAACCAACAAGAAGCAAATGCAGAAAATGGCAGAAATCTATCAAAACAGACCAGCAGGTAAAGACGAATTTTTTCGAAGACCTTCTGTTGCTCAAATCAAAAAGTGTTGAACTAACTAAAGTTATATAACAACCTGGGACAGAAGCAAAAAAATTCACGCCTCAAAAGGACGTACAGAGATTTTACATGAATTTTTACAGTGAAGCATAGAAATCTGTTTCGGGACAGCAACTTTCCCAATCATTACTTCTCTCTCATTAGAGGTTACTCTTGGCACAAAAAGCAAATAAAAAGGATAAGCAGCGGTTATTACTAAAGTAATAACTTCCAAGACTCATCTAAAACTTTTGGGTTATCTCCCAATAAGTACTTTTCTTTAACGCCTTTAAGTTAGGCATGATAGTTTGAAAAGATGCTCACATAAGACATATCAATTGAAGTAAAAGAGAGCATCAAGAAGCAAATTCAAAAAAACATTTAAGTCTAACCCAATTACTATGCATAGGAATCTTGTAAAGAAATAAGTCATGAAAGCACAAAGCAACAAGCATAGGAAAACAAAACAAGTGCAACTTCAAGACTTTCAACATAAAGAGGGGAAACTTAATATTGTTCAGATACATAAGACCATGTTTCCCTCTCTCATAATAACTTTCAGTAGCATCATGAATAAAATTAACAATATAGCTATCACATGAAACATTCTTCTCATGAGCCACATGCATAAAAGAATTAATACTCCCCACATAAACATAGTTATTCTTATTAATTGTGGTGGGAGCAAATTCACAAAAATAGCTATCATTATTATTCTCATCACCGTAATCATCAAATATAGGAGGCATATTGTAGTCATAATTAATTTTCTCCTCAATAGTAGGTGGACTGAAAATATCATATTCATCATTGCAATCATCATATATTGGAGGTATAATATTATCATAAGCAATAGAATAGTTATCTCCCAAAGTGTGTTCATTTGTAAACATATCATTATTGGAAGGAGCATGGATAGTACTACTAGTGCAACAATTATTAACATCATCATTTTTAGAATTGGTACCGAAGAGATTTTCAATATTAAAAGTAGTGTGCTTTTCCCAATCATGATCACTAGTATAGGTAATAGGCATAGGAACATCATCGAGTTCAGACTCATCAAAAACTATAATAGGAGCAACATGCTTAGGGGAAAATACCGTTTCCTCTCTCCTTTTACTCCTCCTTTTCTTCTTTATCTTCTTGTCTTTAGGAGGGAGAGGCTTGAAAGGAAGCTTCTCCATATACCCTGGTTTATTATTAGAGACAATAGAACAAACTTTGGAGGATTCCTTCTTTTCATTAATAAGATCAAAACACATATTAGTCCTGTCATATTTTGGTAAAATCTCATCTTTTATAATATTTTGTATGTAAGTATTTGTGTGGCAATTATCAACACAATAAAGATGACAACCATGCATTACACTATTCATACCAAAAGCACTCATATCTACCAAAGAAGTTTTTCTTGATAAGTCTTCACACCCCAAAAATAATGTAAGTTCATTATGCTGATTAAGAGTCATCATGTCATCACAATACAAACTTGCAGTACTCATTGGATTAGAAGGACTATTATTATGGCCTGAGCATTGAAAATTTAAATGACCCACTTCAAAGCAAAGTTCACAAATTAAAGGATAGAGGGCACAAAGTTTTTTACCAAGATCATTTAGAGCCCTATACCGCGTTCTAGTTTTTTCATTCCTGTGGGTCATACAATATTCTTCTTGAATTTGATTATTCTCAAAAGGTCTATGTATTCCACAAAAATTAACATGCTTATAATAAATAGTACTTTTAGAGGTTTGAGCATGTTTATTGCTATCATTCATAACAATTTCATTTTCCGTGTAAGTGTCTTTAAAAGGCTCATGATACATGTCCCATTGTTCTTTAGGAGCATTAATATGATAAGAAAAGGTTCTATAACAATAAACAAGAATTTGAGGATCAAGACCATATTTAGCACTAAGCTCTTGAAAATCATCAGTTTTAGCGGAAGACTTAATGGAATCATACTCATAGTTCATACCTGGTTCTTTTCCTTTGTTGTTATCCCAATCTTCGGTATTGCTTTGAATTGTTTCAAGAAGATCCCACTTAGCTTTGACCTCCTTACTTGTGAAGGATCCCTCTAAAGAGGTAGCTAGATAGTCCTTGTAATGTCCTGAAAGCCTTGCATATAAATTATTAATAACAATATTACTAGGGAGCTCATGAATGGGACATTTGAGCATTAGTGACTTCAATCTCCCCCATGCTTGGGAAATACTTTCTACATCATGTGGATGAAAATTATAAATGTAATTCCTATCTTTATGAATTTCATGAGGAGGATAAAATTTAGAGTAAAAGAGAGATTCTAGTTCCTTCCACTCCAAATGATGAGGATCATCTAGTAGCTCATACCTATCAACAACCGAATTTTTAATCCTAGATGCCTGTTATGCCATACCTCGCAATCCCAGGACTACCATTTTTGCGAGACATAACGGATTGGATATCACAATACATCATCCATTACAAACCATACATAAGGTCTTACACAAAGAAGGATCTCATGATCTAGTCTTAATACAACAAGCAGCAGAAATAAAAGATAAGTGTAGCGGTGGGGTCCATCTTCAGGGGCATAGGCAATGCTGACGAAGGCAGATAGTCCTAGTTATCATAGCTGTCCTGTTGGCCATCATCTTGATAGTCTCCTTCATAGTCTGGCCATGAGAATAACAGGGACAAAAGCCATGAGTACTCTTTAAGTACTCGCAAACTACCTCTAACAAGTAATATAGTTCTAAGTTAAAGTGATAAATCTAAGTTTAACTATAAAGTTAAGTTTGAAACCTAAGCTGAGTTCTGAAGCAAAGAAAGATAAGATAAAGTTCTGGAATCACTTAAGGTGGGAAGCTATTGTCATAAACACAACCCTGATGTGGTCAAGTCAAAATTCATCATTCATTTCATAAGTTGTTTGGAAAACATCTAACAACGAAACAGTATGGCCATTCCAACTGTCCATAACCACGGACGCGGCTATTCGAATAGTTTGACCCTCTGTAGAGGTGGTACACTTTCACCACAAGATTCGATACATCTGTTAGGGATAACCCTGAATCACCATACTTAGTATGCAGATAATCAAACATAACCTTCCCTTTACACACCCTAGTACAAGCAGCTCTCCTATGAGCATGGCCTCCGAACCATGACCATCTGTCATGTTGGACACTACATAGGTGGACAACATTGAGAGGTAGCCTCAGCTCAAACCTCTCCCTGGAGGGAACTAATACTAATGCATATAAATTTCCAGCTAAGCCTTACCAAATTCATGTAGTGTGGTTGTACGGTAAATTTGGAATGGTATCGCATCCGAATCCAATCATCAGTTTTGTAAAAGGGTTCAGGCTCATGCCTCATCGTTTTCATCATCATAAACCAGTTGTGTTTCTCAACACATGTCAAAATATCTCAATAGAATGACTCATCATTCTAAGGTTTTCATAATTCATTTTCACCAAGTGCTCCCATCTAAAGTGACTTAGGTTTTTCATCTACTCTAAACTACTAAGTTAAGAGTGTTCACTAAGATTGAAAAGATGGGTTCAATCTCATGCCATAGAATGACATCTAAAGGGTTTCTAAAATAGGTCAAGATTTATACTTTTTATGCTACCTTCAAAACAAGTAAGGAACTTTGTGTAAAGTAAAGGAAGTAAAGCTTGTAAATAAGACTTGGGATACTAATAGTCAAAGTAGTGTGACCAAAGCATGCCTAAGGCATCTTGGCTATACCCTCTAGTTTACTCCTAGCTGGCTAAGAATTATACTTGCAAGTGTTAGCTTGCATTGTTAATGGTGGCTTGCCTTGTGAAGTGAAGTGGTTGAAGTTTTCTTCTTCTTCTTCTTGGTAGAACTCCTCCTCCTCGAAAGCTTGGTCGGTACTATCGTCTATAAATACATACGGAGTACACAATCACCAAACAATACTTAACTAGTCTAATTAGTATTCTAAAACACACATTTGATGATCTATTATCATCTTAAGCATCACAAGTTTCATTAACTAGTTTCACTCTTTTTAATTTAGAAAAGTAATTTCTACTCATTGAAAAATTAACTAAGATTTAATATTCACCACTTAAAACATGGGATCAAGTGGACACATGTCCTCACCACATATTCTAACATGTGGAAATGGGATTTAAAGGTTGTATCAATATTACTTTGGTTTAAGTTTATTATTTAATGATTTAAAGTGACTAGAAATGTCTATATAGCATTATTTTGGTACTAGTCCAAATTCATTGCATTTAAACCTTAATATAATTACATATTTAGGTAGATATGATGAAATGTGAATTTTGAGAGTTGGAATCAACTCAAAACCTATCTTGGTTGATTTTATAAAAATGTTGCAAGTTGCAAAAGCTTCTGTTTTATTATTTTTAATAGGAGAGATCTATAACTCTAATTGAATTAAATCCAATGGGCTTGGATAGATCTTTTCAATACCTTTCAGGAAAAATTGGTTTCATGCAATTTGGATTTGTCAAACTCTCTGAACTGTTTTTCAAACTCAGAGACAGAACTAAGTTTAAAGTAAAAAGAAAAATCCTAATTCAAACTAACTGGGTCGCGCGGGAAATGCTAACGGGCCAGCCCAGTGTCACTCCATGGCGCAGGGCTCAACTGACAGGGGGGTCCACGAGTCAGCGGCTCATAACGCACGAAGCAATACGGGGCGATGTGGGCCGTTATATTAGAACTGAGATCTACGGCTGGGGATCGTCGTCGATGACGAACAGGTCGCCGGTGAGCTCGAACCCTAGCGGCTCGGTGGGGGTGCATAGGGGGCGTACCAGGGCTCCAGCGACGATGGCGAGGCGGGAAAACGAACTGGTGGTCGACGGCGAGCTCAGGGACGGTCGAGGAAGCTCCGGGGGTGGTCGCAATCATCGGCACCCTTCTCCTCCCGAGGCGGCCTGCTCCGGTGCAATTCCGGCGAGCTGCTGCTCCCCTCGCGCCGGCTAATGGTGTGGGACGGTCAGTGAGGTGAGGGGAGTGGAGTGGTGTGCTTCAAACAGCTGGGGGTGCCCTCCTTTTATAGGCTCAAAGGCGAGACCGAGAGGGATGGGCTGGCGATGGTGGCGACATGGCTACGGGCGGCTAGCGGCATGGCTTAGGGTTGCGATCGACAGGCGGTCTCCTGGCGTTGCTCTATGAAGTGAATGCGGGCGTAGGGCGGTGGTATGCGGTCGGGGTGAGCTGGCGCTCTGAGCGGCAAAGGCGGCGGTGTCCACGATGAGCGGTGGCTGTGGTGCGTTGGGCGGCGAACAGGCGTGTCCGTCGTGTTCCTTGGGTCATGGCGGAGCGGTAGGCGCCGGTTGTGGTCGAGCGACGGCTTGTGCACATGTGCCGGGTGCGGCGCTCTGGCGCGTGCTCGGCATGGTGCGGTGGCACTGGGCGCGGGCTCTCCTCGGTGGTCCACTGCTGGGCTTGGCTCGGGTAGGGGACAGAGGGTGGCGGTGCGGTCCTGGCTACCTCATAGACATGGCGAGAGAGAGGGAGGTGGTCTGCTAGGGCGAGTGCATCGTCGGCCGGTGAGGGGTGGCTCGGCATGGCATGGCTTTGCCAATAGGGGTGTAGGGGATGGGTGCTAATGGCATGGTTAGACTCTGGGGGGACAAAGGGATTAAATGTAGATCATTTCGGGGCAAAACCCTGTTCAAAACAGTGAGCTAGGATTAGGGTGTAAATCATGCATGCCAAGTGTTTGATGAAATGGCCGCATGAGATAAACTTTGGAATTTTGAAAAGATTTTTGGTGGGTTTGCTAGGCATAAGCTTGAGACTCTGTGGGTGCTTGGGTTTTGAAAATTGAGCTTCTTGGAGTGGTTTTTGAAATAATGGGATCTTCCCATATGAATTAGATTCAAATTTAAACTATCATTTGAAATTAGCATTTGAAAGTTTTTAGCAGATCACAAAGTGGGCCTTGGTACCTCATTATGTGTACTATCAAGGGGTGTAAAGATCCACACATGTTTCTGTTAAGTTTTGAGTACTAGGAATAACCAAAGTAGGCATGAGAGTTAATTTGGCCAAAATGACCATTCACTTTAATTATTCATTTTGAGTTATTCTTCTTTAGGAAAAGTTTGAGGATGAGTTAGATGATGTTTATTTCACCTAAGAAACATTTTACAAGCAAGGAATCACAGAACCATGGCAATTTAAATCAATTCCTAAATTAAATGCACATACACATGAATGCTTTCATTTTTACTTTGGAAAAGTTTTTGTTAACCCTAAATTTTGATGATTTGGATCTTGATAAGCTTGGATTAATGTCTTAGGATGTTACATACCACTCCCTTGCTTTGCCCTTCAGTGATAAAGAGAATAGCTTCCTCTTAACTTGGTTCATTGAAATACCTACACACTTGAACCACCCGCATAATTCATGTATGAGGAGTAAATGATCACCAGGATGGATAGTTCCATCTCCAAAATAAGAGTTATTCATAACACGTTCCACAATTTTTATATGTAATTTAAAAGAGATGCTTTCAGTATGTGGATTTAAAATATCACAAGTATCATTAGAATTACCACATATGGGAGATAAAGTATCATCAGACCAAATTTTCTTCTTTAAAGCTAGGGAATTAAAAAGATCATTTTCATAAAAACTAACTTCCCCAAGGTTAGACGTTTCCATAGCATTGGTAACAAAGGTGTTCAAAAGATTCATACTAATAACATTGCTATTTACATGCAAAGAAAGTTCCATGGGTTTTTTAATTTTCTTTTCAGACAATTCATGTTCGAACTTAGGAAAAATACTAAAAAGCTCTCTAATTTTGTTGTTGTTTTCCATTAAGCCTAACTAGTGAAAACAAGAAACAAAAAGAAAAAATTGTAGAATCTAAAGGAAATAACTTCGAGCACTCACACCGGAGGATGTGAGTACCTTTTACCTTACCTCCCGGGCAACGGCGCCAGAAAATAGGCGTTTGCCGTGGGAGGTTCTTCTTCTTTAATCCTCCTATGTGAATACCTTTTACCTTACCTCCCTGGCAACGGCGCCATAAAATATCTTGATGTCTATGCACTTCTATTCTTGTAGACAGTTGTTGGGCCTCCAAGTGTAGAGGTTTGTAGAACAGCAGCAAGTTTTCCCTTAAGTGGATCACCCAAGGTTTATCGAACTCAGGGAGGAAGTGGTCAAAGGTATTCCCTCTCAAGAAACCCTGCAATCAAGATACAAGAAGTCTCTTGTGTCCCCAACACACCCAATACACTTGTCAGGTGTATAGGCGCACTAGGTCGGCGAAGAGATCGTAAAATACAAGTGGTATGGATAATTATAAGTGGTAATGGTGATAGAAAATAGCTTGGTGGCGTGGAAAAGACTAAAGTAAAACTGAAATAAAGATGGGAGCAAGCAAACATGTAACAGATCTAATTGCAAACGGTGTTTCAATGCTTAGAAACAAGGCCTAGGGATCATACTTTCACTAGTGAACACTCTCATATAAATATCTTCTCTTTATGATACTACTCTTAACTACTATTCGGTTGGACACTCTAATCCGTGGTAGGGCTATAACAGCACACCTCAAAGTAAGCCTTTCCCATCTAGATAACCCCACAATGTCACTTTGAGCACTAGATGGTTCCAACAAACACCACAATTTCATAGAGACATCCAACTCCAAATATAACTCATAACAAGTATTTCTAATCTCTAGCCTAAGTGCCACCATGGTGTCCACACTGTCAACTTCACACACATGGCGAGAGCAGAGATCTATTAAAGCACTTGAGTAGCAAGGTAGATATACTTGATTACAAAGCTCATGATCCCAATATGATCATGCATAGAGAGAGAGATGAACACATAGCTACCGGTAGAGCCCTTAGCCTCGAGAGAGAACTACTCCCTCCTCGTCATGGCAATCAGCAACAGTGATGGAGATGGTGGTGGAGATCGATGGAGATGGATCCGGGGGCACTTCCCAGTCCCAGCAGGGTGCCGGAACAGAGACTTTCTGTCCCCCAAATCTCCCCTTCGGTGGCGGCGGTGTTGCAAAACTTTTCGTGGCTGGAGGCTGGATGATTTAGAGTTTATGCCTCGGGAGGCTTCTTATAGGCCAGAGGGCAAGGTCGGTGGGCGGACAGGGGGCCCACACCATGCCCTGGCGTGGCCTAGGTAGACCCGCGCCTAGGGGTGGTGTGGCCACCCTATGGCCCCTCTCCAACTCTCCTTCTGGCTCCGTGAATCTTCTGGGAAAATAGTAACTTTGGCTTTGTCCCGTCCAATTCCGAGAATATTAATTTTTTGACTTCCTAGAACCAAAAACAGCAGAAAACAGGCAACTGGCACTGTGGCATCTTGTTAATAGGTTAGTCCAAGAAATCATATGAAAAGTACTCCAAAGTTGGAACAAAACACAACAAAGTAGATAAAACCAAGCATGGAACATCCAAAACTATAGATACATTTGCAATGTATCATCCACCACCACCCATTTCACATCTCTACCTCCTCCCAACTCGTCTTCCTCCTCCCTCACACCCCATCTTGCCCATAGTTTCTCCATTTTATTGTAACTAAACCTACTTTAATCCATAGATTGGTAAGTGGAATCTTCGCTCCAACTTCTAGATCTAAAAGTCCTTACTTTTCTCTCCCACATCTCTATTTGTTTACTAATTTCCTCTCCACCAACTTTCATTGTAGATCTATTTGTCCACACTCTCTCATCGCGCGGTCTCATCTCGCCATTATTGTGTCTACTAGGTGAGTACTTGGCCATGAACATGTAGGTGAAGCTTGTCGCGCGGGCGGTGTGTGTGTGAGATCCATGGCGAGATGATGCTTGTGTGGTGCATGAATGTTTGCAATGGGAGGAAGTTTTTTGTTGCTTTCTTGTTGTTGTCGGGCCCGGCCGGTGTGGTTGCATGGATGTTTGCCAAAATGTTGATTCATTTCCATTTCGGCAAATTTTTGCACTACCCATATGTCCTGATTTTAGGAAAGGTCATGCCAAATTTTTGTGGCGCATACGAAGAAATGCGCCATAGAAGTCTGGAAATTCTGTGGTGCATATCCATATGAGCCACAGGAAGCAGATATCAGTGGCGAGATAACAGTGGCGACTAGGATATGCGCCACAGAAGATGTATTTTCATGGGCCACATAAGAGCTATTTCCTAGTAGTGATCTCTTCTTCAGTTCTTGGAAACATCCTTCACATTTGTCGGTCCATTCAAACTTCTTGTCCTTCTTCAACAATTGGGTCATGGGTCTGGCGATGCTCGAGAATCCTTCTAGGAACTGCTTGGGTCATGGGTCATGAGTTGGGAGGAGGTAGAGATGTGAAATGGGTGGTGGTGGATGATACATTGCAAATGTATCTATAATTTTTGATGTTCCATGCTTGGTTTTATCCACTTTCTTGTATTTTGTTCCAACTTTGGAGTACTTTTCATATGATTTCTTGGACTAACCTCTTAACAAGAGTCACAATGCCAGATGCCTGTTTTTTGCTGTTTTTGGTTCCAGGAAAGTCAGAAAATGAATATTCTCGGAATTGGACGGGACAAAAGCCAAAGTGCCTATTTTTCCGGAAGTCATCAGATGCCAGAATACGAGACGGAGAAGGGCTGGGGGCCGGCCACACCACCTGGCCACGCAGCCAGGCCTGGCCCGTGCCAGGGGGTGGTCTGGCCGACCCCAGTACCCCCTCGGCCTCCCCTTCCTCCCATAAGATGCCCTCAGGACGAAAACCATAAGTACCTGATCAAAAAATCCATGAAAGAGTCTGTAGCCCCTGTCATCTCCTTCCCTAGATCGGGAGGGATCTGAAGCTCTTCCCGACACCCTGCCGGAGAGGGGAATTCACCCTAGAGGCCTTCTTCATCACCATGCAAGCCTCCGGTGTGATGCGTGGTAGTTCATCCTTGGACTATGGATCCATGTAGTAGCTAGATGGCTGGTTCTCCTCCTTTGTGCTTTCATGTCTACATCTTGTGACCTCCGTTCATGATCAAGATCATCTATTTGTAATGCTGCATGTTGTGTTTGCGGGGATCCGATGGATATTGAGATGCTGTTTCAGATTGATTATTGATTCTATCATGTCTTTGTTATTTGTGATCTTGCATGCTTTCTGTTGTTAGTAGCTATCTTGGCCAAGTAGATGCTAGCAACTCCAAGAGTTAGTATTTATGCTCGATAGTGGGTTCATGCCTCTGGTAATCTGGGGAAGTGACAGAAATCTCTAAGGTACTAGATGTGATGTTGCTACTAGGGAGAAAACAACAATCTTTTGGTCATATAACTATCGTATTTTTTACTTTACACGCAGTTCGTAAAGCAATAATATGTTGCTTGCAACTTAATACTAGAGGGGGTTCGGATCATAACCTGAAGGTGGATTATTAGTCATAGATGCAGTTGGATGGCGGTCTATGTATAATGTTGTAATGCCCAATTGAATCTCAAAGGAGTCAAGATGATTAGTATATGCATGCATTGCTTTCTCGATGTTTGTCAATTGCCCCGCTGTAATTTGTTCACCCAGCATGTTATCTATCTTAAGGAGAGCCACCTCTAGTGAACTATGGATCCCGGTCCTTTTCTTTTACATACAATCTATAAACTTTTACTGCTTTGTGTTTACTTTCTGCAAACTTTTACTTCTTTCCATTCAATACGTTTAATCCTTTGTTTTTCGCAAAACACGATGAGATTGACAACCTCATCGCAAGTTGGGGAAAAAGTTATGTGGTTGTGTTGTGCAGGTCTCCATGTTGCTACTAGCACCGGTAGTGCGCCCTGCCAGGGCTCAGCTAGCAACACCTTTGGGGATTTTCCTTGCTCCTAGTGGTTCGATTAAACCTTGGTTTCATAACTGAGGGAAACTTGCTGATGTGCTCATCATACCTTCCTCTTGGGGTTCCCAACGAGCTCTACATCAACATCACACCAGCATTTTTCTGGCGCCGACAATAAGCCATCAAGCATTTTTCTGGAGCCGTTGTCGGGGAGTCAAGGACATCTTGATAAGGGGAGTCCCTCATAACCAATCTCTTTACTTTGTTATTTTTTTGTTGCTTAGTTTCTTTTTGTTTTGTTTTCTTGTTTCTTTATCAAAAATAGAAAAAAATAGTTTTACTAGTTTGCTTTCTTATTTGAAAACACACAAAAATTAGTTCCTATCCTAAGTTGCCATTGTCTCTAGCCTTGCTCCAATCACTATGTCACCCGAGGAAATGATTTTCACTTTTAAACAAGGAATTGAGGAAAGTTTTAAGGAAGCTTGGTCTAGAATCTCTGATCTACATGAAAAAACTAAGCCTAAAATGACCCAAAGTTTGTTCCTTAGCAGTTTTTACCTTGGAATTGCTCTTTGCTACAGATATGCTTTAGATGCTCTTGTGGGAGGATATTTCCTCCAATGTAATGAGGATGATGCTATAAATGCTATAAAGAAATTGATCCTCACTTACAATTTGCCTACCCAAACTGAAATTTCCTTCGCAAGAATATTTGCTAGATTGAACACTCTTGAGATTAGCACTACTAGCTTAAAAGATTGTTATAATGCGCTTAGGGAGCATCACCATTATATCCCAATAAATTCTGAACCATCAAAGTGGCTCCCTACAGTAAAGATTGAGATAAACACTAAAACTTTTCAAGCTCGCTGTGATATCATGTCTGAATTTTGTCTTATGCCCAAAGATATTTATGAATCTCTGAATACTTGGGGGCTTACTGAAGGAGGAAAAGAAATATCTCTTGCTAATAATGCTACCATATTACCTCTTGGAATATATGAAGGAGTGTTTACAAAGATCCTTGGGAAAATTATTTCTACTGATTATCTTGTTATTAAATGTGCGGGAAAAGGACAAATTACACTTGGAAGGTCCCTATTAAAACTCCTTGGAGCAATAATAGATGTGGGAAAGGGGACCATGCACCTTTGTTCTCCACCAAACAATCATATTTTCCCCAAGGTTAAGAATAAAAGTAAGAGAGGTAAGGGCAAGAAATTTGGTTTTAATGCTTCTTCATTTGAGAATACTTGATTCTTTTTCTTGCTTCTTATCCCTAACTTAAAGGCGTTAAATAAAAGTACTTATTGGGAGATAACCCAAAAGTTTTAGATGAGTCTTGAAAGTTATTACCTCTGTAATAACCTCTCCTTATCCTTTTTATTTGCTTTTTGTGCCAAGAGTAACCTCTAATGAGAGAGAAATAATGATTGCGAAAGTTGCTGTCCCGGAACAGATTTCTGTGCTTCACCGTAAACATTCGTGTAAAATATCGGTATGTCTTTTTGAGGCGTGAAATTTTGTGCTTGTACCCCAGGTTGTTATATAACTTTCGTTAGTTCAACATTTTTTTATTTGAGCAACAGAAGGTCTTCGAAAAAATTCGTCTTTACCTGCTGGTCTGTTTTGACAGATTTCTGCCATTTTCTGCATTTGCTTCATGTTGGTTCCTTTTTGAGTTCTTTTGGAGAATTGAGCTTTTTGCGGAAAGTGCTACAGTATCTAGTGTTCTAATGGAAGTTTATTTGGTGTTAGAACTGAACCTTAAGACTTATTTATCTTGAGTGCACTAATGTTGCTAATAAAGATTGTGTGAAGTTTTGTATAAAGGAAAATTTTCAGGTGTATGGAAGCAATGAGTAATGAGATGAAGGATGGACTAAAGCTTAAGCTTGGGGATGCCACACGTGTCACCCCAAGAAATATCCAAGCAGTACAAGCGTCAAAAATTGGGGATGCCCAAGGCATCCCCCTCTTCATCAATAAAAATCCCAGGTTTCTTCCAAACGCTTCATTTTTATTGTTTCATGCACAATTGTGTTATTCTTGGAGAGTCTTCTTTTTAGTTTTCATTTTGGTTTATCGTTTTCTTTTGTTTGCTTAGTTTTCTGAATAAATTGGTTGGACCCCCTCTTTCATACATTGGTTTGCAAATAGTTCGGTTTGGTTTGGAAAAGAGTAGGAAAGTTCATGCTTATGTGGTAAAAAGAGCTCATTTTTGACTGTGGCCTATGCTCTGTCATGCCATGCTTGATATTGTTTTGGCTTTATGCTTAGTATTCTTTGCTGTAGCATGACTTGTTATAATCAATTGATTTTTCTTAATGTGCCTTGGATGAATCATGCGTTGTTTTAGCATATTAAAGCATAGTATAGTGGTATTCTCCTTTGATTCTTTATTTGGGTTGACTTGGCGCATGCTCACACCATGTTATGACAATCTCAAGTCACCATAGACTTTATGATCCTTTAGTTTTCAACTTGTAGTATCACTTTATGCTTTGATCAATGATGTTTTCTCGCTCTGCATGATTATGGCCATTATTGCTCCCTTAGTTTGTCGCTCCCAGTCTTTTGCTAGCCTCCACAACCAAGTATGAGTTCCACTCATGCACCCAACTCCCTAAACCAAGTTATTCCAAAGAGTCCACCATACCTACCTACTAGCTTATGCTATTCCAAGTATATTCATGATTTTTTTTACCTTCCAAATTAAACTTGTTATGAGAAAACTAGTGATTAAAGCTCTCACGAACTTGAAGGCACACTTTATTTTTCTTGCCCTTAATAAACTTGAACCATTGTGTCGTCTATGTTGTATATGCTTGCACTTATTTGTTGGGAATTAGCAGAACCATGCTTTCATGGGGAACACTTTCAACATTGCACTTGGTACTTGTACCTAGTTGATATCATGCTCTTTTGTATATGGATGTCGTCGGTGTGAAATGAAAGGGGAGCTAGTAAGTCCATGGAGTTATGTATATGTGTTAGAGAAACGTCTGGGACGCTGGTCTAATCCATGCTGACATGGTGGAAACCTGCAGCGTAACCATAATGAGCTGTCTATGAAGCATTCTTCTTATAAAAAAAAGAGTCCTATATTGAGAAAAAAGAGAAAAGAGAAAAAACTTGAGTAGCATGAGGAGCGGCCCTCGTATACAAGGGACATGATATTTCTAACTTATACTTCGTCAAGCATGTACACCATAGTTTGTTCACTTTAACCTTAATGACTTCAAGATGCTTATGATAGGAGCAATGAGAGCTGAAGCTACAAGTACCATAATTTTTTGGAAGCTCTTTATAAGACTTGAATCCCTACTTCCTTTTATAAAAGGCCTTTCTTCCACCATTATATTGAGTCTCCACCTTCTACCTTTATGCACCTACTTTGAGAGCATAGTGTCCATTCTTAGTTCTATGTGCACTGTCCCAAGACTAGTTGATTGGTGCATAACTTCATATTGCTTGTTTTTAACTATTGTATCTAGTCACTCTTATGAACTTTGAAGGTGTCCTATGCATTTATATTTGCTACTCTATGAGGGACAAGCTGAATACTATTATGCTATGTTTTTTTATGTGAAATAAACAAACGTCTTGCAAAGCATTGTTATTCATGAATCTTTTGTTTGTGCCTTTTCATGTTGCATCATAGTTTCTTTGTCTTATTGCTAGAACTTTGTCTTTCATGTTATGATTGAAGTACTATGATCCCAGCTTTGAATGTTTTACAAATACTTTGATCAAGTCTTTGATGGTGCATGTCACCTAAAAAATTATTCTTTCTTTTTATCACTTACCTACTCGAGGACGAGCAGGAGTTAAGCTTGGGGATGTTGATACATTGCAAATGTATCTATAATTTTGGATGTTCCATGCTTGGTTTTATCCACTTTCTTGTGTTTTGTTCCAACTTTGGAGTACTTTTCATATGATTTCTTGGACTAACCTATTAACAAGAGCCAAAGTGCCAGCTGCCTGTTTTCTGCTATTTTTGGTTCCAGGAAAGTCAGAAAATGAATATTCTCGGAATTGGACGGGACAAAAGCCAAAGTGCCTATTTTTGCGGAAGTCATCAGATGCCAGAATACGAGACGGAGAAGGGCCGACCCAGCACCCGCTCGGCCTCCCCTTCCGCCTATAAGATGCCCTCAGGACGAAAACCCTAAGTACCCGATCAAAAAATCCACGAAAGAGTCTATAGCCGTTGTCATCTCGATCCCTAGATCGGGAGGGATCGGAAGCTCTTCCCGGCACCCTGCAGGAGAGGGGAATTCACCCTGGAGGCCTTCTTCATCACCATGCAAGCCTTCGGTGTGATGCGTGAGTAGTTCATCCTTGGACTACTCATGATCTCAAAGGACTATGGATCCATGTAGTAGCTAGATGGCTGGTTCTCCTCCTTTGTGCTTTCATGTCTAGATCTTGTGAGCTCCGTTCATGATCAAGATCATCTATTTGTAATTTTGCATGTTGTGTATGCGGGGATCCGATGGATATTGAGATGCTATTTCAGATTGATTATTGATTCTACCATGTCTTTGTTATTTGTGATCTTGCATGCTTTCCGTTGTTAGTAGCTATCTTGGCCAAGTAGATGCTAGCAACTCCAAGAGTTAGTATTTATGCTCGATAATTGGTTCATGCCTCTGGTAATCTGGGGAAGTGACAGAAATCTCTAAGGTACTAGATGTGCTATTGCTACTAGGGAGAAAACAACATCCTTTGTTCATAGAACAATCATATTTTACACGCAGTTCATAAAGCAATAATCTGTTGCTTGCTACTTAATACTGGAGGGGGTTCGGATGATAACCTGAAGGTGGATTATTAGTCATAGATGCAGTTGGATGGAGGTCTATGTATAATGTTGTAATGCCCAATCGAATCTCAAAGGAGTCAAGATGATTAGTATATGCATGTATTGCTTTCTCGATGTTTGTCAATTGCCCCGCTATAATTTGTTCACCCATCATGTTATCTATCTTAAGGAGAGCCACCTCTAGTGAACTATGGATCCTGGTCCTTTTCTTTTACATACAATCTATAAACTTTTCCTGCTTTGTGTTTACTTTCTGCAAACTTTTACTTCTTTCCATTCGATACGTTTAATCCTTTGTTTTCCGCAAAACACGGTGAGATTGACAACCTCATCGCAAGTTGGGGACAAAGTTTTGTGGTTGTGTTGTGCAGGTCTCCATGTTGCTACTAGCACCGGTAGTGCTCCCTGCCAAGGTTCAGCTAGCAACACCTTTGGGGTGTTTCCTTGCTCCTACTGGTTGGATTAAACCTTGGTTTCATAACTGAGGGAAACTTGTTGTTGTGCTCATCATACCTTCCTCTTCGGGTTCCCAACGAGCTCTACATCAACATCGCACCAGCATTTTTTTGGCACTGACACTGAGCCATCAGAATGGTGTGAAGAAATGGTGCTAGGGTGGCCTCCTTATATAGGCTCGACGAGGGGACCGATGGGTGTGGGCTGGCGTCTCCGGCGAGGGTGATACAGAGGGCTACGTGGGCGAGGAAGGCGGTCTGTGGGCGGTCTGCTGGCGGTCAGCTATGGCGCAATGGCACGGCTAGGGGCGGTGGCATGTGGTCGGGGGCTTCACGCGCTCTGGGAGACAGAGGTGGTGCTCGACGGTGATCATGGCGACTGTGGGTCACACGGTGGTGCACGGCCATGTATGGCGGGTTGCTGGGTTCATGGCGGAGCTGCGTGCGCGATTTGGTGTCGGGGCTTGGTCTGTAGTGTGCTGGCGGCGATCGCGCTCTGGCGTGTGCTGTGCACGGTGTGGAGAGAAAGGGTGGCGATGCTCTAGGGTGGTCCAGTGGCTGGGGTTGATCGAGGGGTGGACCGTGGGCGGTGGTGAGGTCATGCCTGGCTTCCTGGAGTGGCGGAGAGGGGTTGGTGGTCGCCTATGGCTGGTGCACGCTTGGCCGGCGATCATGGCGTCAGGGCAGCATGGCACTGGCGCCAGGGGCTAGAGATAGGGTGGCTTTGGTCTGGTTGGACCTAGGGGAGACCAGGGTGATCAGTGCACACCAAATGGCTCAACAAGATTAGCTCCAAAATAGTAATAGTTAGGCCATAATGATTCTGCTTACAAGGTGTTCGATCAAATGGCCGCACGAAAATTTTGTTTGAATTTTGAGTTCATTTTTTTGGTGGAGTGATGTATCTTATACTTAAGCATCTAGGTCTTCCTGGGATTTTAAAATGGAGTTCATTTGAGTGGTTTTTTAATTAGTGTGTTCTTGATACATACACTAGATTCAATTCTCAATTGTCATTTAAAATTAGAGTTTGAATGATTTTGGGAGATCACAAAGTGGGCCTTGGCACAACACTACTTGTACTAGCAATGGGTGCAAAGAACCACAATTGTCTCTGTTGGCATTTGAGTCCTAGGAACACCCAAAATGTCCTAGTTAGTTAAAATGGCACAAATGACCATTTCCTTATTTTATTATTTTTGATTTCTTTTTCTTTGGGATTTGTTTGGGAATGATCTAGATGATGTTTAATTCACCTTAGAATCATTTTACAACCAATGGATCACTCAAACATGGAAATTCAAAACAACTCCTAATTTAAATGCACACACATATGAATGCTTAATTATTTTAAATGGAAAAGTTTTTGTTAACCCTAAATTGGGTAGATTTGATCTTGATTAACTTTGGATTAAGTTTTGGGATGTTACAGCCTACAACACCATCAAGATGCTGAGTTGAGTGCCACAATCACCATCCGTGGTGAAGATGAGGATGTTGTGTGCTCCATCGAGCATGTCTATAAAGTTTTCACTACTACACGCCCTGCCGACGAGGACGCCATGGAACCTCTTGCAAAGAAGAAATAGTTGTGCTCCATGAGCATACAACAACCAATAAGGTGTTGTTGGACGCTAGTGGCTCGAGGGCTACCGTCTCCATTGGTGCAAACCTACCTACCAAATAAGAAAGCACGCTCGTCGCCTTCCTGTCGGAAAATGCTGACTTGTTCGCATGGACACCACCAGATATGCCCGATGTATCTAGGAGGTGGTCAAGCACCACTTGGCAGTATGCCCCACTATGCGCACCGAGAAGCAAAGAGTGTGCCACATGGCACCAAAAAAGCCAAACCTTATTGTCCTGGAAATAGAGAACCACAAGAAACCTGTCGGGGGAATGACGCCTGGTAGGGTCAAGGCACCGTATAATGAGAGGTTGACCAGGACTAAGGTTGACCGACATAGGGTGTCCGACATACCTGAGTCAGAATATACAAAGTATGTCGGCATAACCAAGGTATTTCCTTTATGCAGGTATGACCAGGCTGAGTTATATCGGCTGGAGCCTTGGAGTCGACATAGGGACCAGCCTATGATCAAAGATCATATGCCGGGATTAGGCGTGCCCATGGATTATGGCGAGGAGTCATATTGTGGAGAACCCGGAGGCGACCATTGTCAGTGTGGTAATGGTTGTCAGAGAGATGGGCTCGTCTAGTCCCATCAAGGATATCCAAGAGGTGATGACAAGATCAGCATCTGTTGTGCCCAACGCAACAACTTTGTACCACAATTAGAGCATATTACTGGCCACCTGTGCCATAAACTTGTAACCTAGGACTGTATATAAGGTACCCCAGGACCTCTAGAGAAGCAGATCGATCCTTGTTTCCTCATTTCCCCTGAACTCACTTAGAGAGGAGCGAGAGCCGAGAGCACCTTCTTCCTCCACTCACATACAACTCAATGAGTGTCATTGTAGCTATAGTCATACAAAGATGTATATCATCTAGCATGCAGGAGTAGGGGTGTAATCTCAATAGGAGAGCCCTGAACCTGGGTACATCGTTGTGTTTGTGTTGTGTTCTATGTGCCGTATCCACCGCATCATCCCTCCCCAGATCCACTGGCGTCCATTTGGCCCCAAGATAAGCCATCCCATGACATATGCCGTGATACCACCATGAAAATTGGCACCCACCATGGGGCCAGCAGCGGTGCTGGCTAGAGTCATTATCTGGATGGGAAACCTTGTCGCTTTCGAAGAGCGCATGGTATCTGGCCTTGTGTAGAGGCTCGGCTCGCTGACCTTTGTCGGTGACAACACTGGCTTCTTTGGCAATAGGCCTCTCCCGATGAATGGCAAGTTCGTCAACTTCGGCACTTACCAAGTCTACATCACCGTCGACATCTCCTACAAGTACCCATAGAGGGTGATCATCGCTGCATATCCTCTTGATGTTTGTGCGGCTCTCGGCTAGTGTACCGATTGCCCCACTAGCTGCGTAGAGGTGATTATGACCACCCCTAGAGAGGATGTCGACAATGATCCTATAGAGTATGTGGACACAACCCCCAAGCCATACCGGTCGAGACACCCTCCGCTGGAGAAGCCAAAAACATCACCGGTTGAAGTAAGCCGGCAAGCACAAATCCTCTACAGGCAACCATCAAGAAGCTGGCAGTGCTAGTTGCTCCCGTTGCAGATCCGGCTCAGACACATTCTCAGTTGGATCAGCTACGCCAAAGTATTCTTGAGGAGGCAGTCAAGATAACTCGCGCCAGGCAGGAACTGGATATCACCCTCCATGAGTATAACAAAGCTCATAGGTTTACTATAGTATCTCACGCTAGTTGCATAGATGGTGTGTGAAACCGGGGTAAAAACCTCTATGTAGAGATAGATAGGATGCTAGAACAAAGTCCAATGTGTTGGTTAGTCAAGTGTCTGCTGGTAAACCAAAATATAGTACTCTGGCTAAGAACCTCAAAGCTATAGAGGCAACAATAGACGAGGTATCTAACTTGACAGGTGAAGCCCGGCACAAGAAACAAGTGCGAGTAAATGAGTTAGTGTTTATAGCTAACCTTCAAAATGAGGGATATCGCAAGGCAAACCCGGGTGGTGCAGGAGGTTCCTAGGTAGTTTATTTGGCTAGGTGTGCCGAGGCAAACTTTGTCGTCCAAGCGTCGTCTCCCTATGTCGTCCTAAGGCGCGAAGGGAGTGTTTCTTCCGGAAACAACAAGTAGTTGCTAGCATATGATCCTGCATTCGCCAGAAAGCAAATTGCCAAGCAAGGTAATGTCGGGCAAGGAAATTCCGGCCAAGGAAATGTTGGTCATGGAAATGTCACCAGGGGAAGAACGAGCAAGGTAATACTGGCCATGATAACCAGAACCGACACGGTCATAACATGGCTAGCTGGGGACAAGTGCTTTAGCATCTGGCACCCAATCCTCCTCGGTAGCAACAGAGTGTTGGGCAAGTGTATCAGCATCAAGGAGTTGACCCGAGGGAAAACCATTACACTGATGATTATTCGACCATGGTGAATGCCGGATACCCAAGGTATGAGTACCAAATGATTGAGCATCCACTTGGTCATGGCTGGGGAATCGTCAATTGCCAACAAATGATGCTCGGTATAAGCTGGATAGAATCTATCTGTTGGATATGCTTGAGGAGAAAGGCCCTCTAGATCCTAGTTGTTTTGGACCTCGAATCATGCGAGAACCTCTAGTGCTGAACTTCGAGCTATCTCGTAGCACGAAACGGTATAACGGTAGTACCAAGCCGTAGGATTGGTTCACTAATTATGTCACTATTGTGCATGTGGCAAATGGAAATTGTCGTTGGGCAGTGGGGAATATACTGTAGATGTTGGAAGATCCGGCAAGAATCTGGCTTAATAACTTGCCATAGAAGAATATCAACTACTGGCTTGATTTTGAGGAGGCTTTTTTCACATACTTCAGCTTGCGCATAAAAGCGCTTCTGCTCCTCCATGCACCCCTGCAGCACCCTAATGGAGGGAGTGGTGCCCTCTTGGAGATCTCTCTTACCTTTCAGCACCTCGAGCAGGATGCATTCGAGCTTACCGTTCGCTTGGGAGGCGGAGCTTTCCTCCGCACGAAGGGTGAGGTCGCTCACGGGCAATGTCCTGACGCAGCTCATCCAGCTCGTGGTGCTACTGGGCCTGGACCTCATCGGTCTTCTTCTTCCTCTCCTCCGTGCGCACCATGTGGAGTGCGAACTAGCGTTGTTGGGATTCTAGTCTGGCGAGAGCCTGGCGTGCTTCCTCAAAGACCAATGGGTCAAGGGACAACCCCATTGGGGCATGGCCGTAGCTGTGTGTGATGATGTCCCGGCGGGAAGGAGCCATCCTATCCATGACATACATCTGAGGGAGGTCGCTCCGAACTCGGTGTGCCACTGAGGACCAACTCGACCAATAGTCGGGAGAAAGGTTGTCATTGGCACTCGCTCCCATCAGCGAGGGACAACCGGGGTCCTAGGGGGCTCCACCATCGCTGGCTCCTGAGTCGGAAGCCTCTGTTACTGAGTCCCCCACTGGGCCAGACTTGGAGGGGATATTGATACTGAAAAACAATGCCAAGAGGTGAGGTAACAGCCGCCTAAAACCCCAAGCACTAGTGAGTTTGGGGAGACCAAGGACAGCTTAGCGGCACTTGAAGGGTCCACCTTTGCGACGGATGCGGTTTCGGCAGCGGCATGCTCGGCCGAAACTGGCGATGCCGCTAGGGGGCTGAGGTATTGAGACCTTCCCCCCAGCCATCTCTTCCAGCAGGGTGGGTGCCTCGTCTGAAATTTTGGCAAGCAGATTCTGCCTTCTCTTGGCAGAAGGCGGAGGGCACATCGGCATGACGATGCCATTTCGTTTTCCTGTGGCCGCCTTCTCTGGTGCCTTGGGAAGTAGGCCGAGAAAGATGGTTAGAACAAGATGAAAAAGCGAAGATCATCATGTAAGGATACCACAAGGTTAAGCAGCTTACCCATCTCGGTTATGCTAAAAGGACTAGCTGTGACTAAGGAAAGCACTCCTGACCGGACCTAATGAATGACCTAAAGGCGGCGGCGGCGCTGGGTCTCCGCGAGCAGGTGGCCTGGCGTGATGAGGTTCCTTCAAAAAGGAGACACGCCCCTTGATGGGTGGAGCCTGATGCAAATTCTTGGCAGAACGGGTACCGTGGGCAACCGTGCCCCCCGTGGGAATATCATCCTCACCGTTGGACGAAGAGGCAGTGCCCCGGGACACCAATCTTGATAGACGGTCCCCGGCCAGCGGACGAATCAGCCGCTAGCGACTCGGGGAGCCATCTTATTTTTCTAGGGGAAGCAGAGCCAAGAGGTTTGGTGGGGCACTGGTAGCCCCTGCGGATGCCCCTTGTGTGCGACGAACTCCAACAAGGAACACCACACGTTGGACCCCAAATTCGTTTACTGAGGCATTGACGATAGCACGACATCAATGTTCTCCTTATCAAGGTAAAGGGGAACAACGGAAGGGGGAGCGGCATTGGGTCTGCCTTGCCCCCAAGTATCCAGTTCACCATCGCCCTCACCATCGGGACTTCGGTTTTGGAGGAGGGGCTGATGAAGAGACGAGTATGGTCAGAGAGGTCGTTGTACTCCCAGGCGGGATGGGAACACTCCTAGAGGGGAGCAATGCAATGGGAGATATACTCTTGAATGACATGACGGCCGGTGAGGCCATCCTTTCACAGTTCAAAGATCCGCGCATATACCGGTGCAAGCTCCTCGTCACATCCCTCTTGGTCACCCCATCCCGGGCGATGAAAGGGGGAGTTAAGGGATCGGCAAGGACGTCGTCCCAAATAGGGTAGCGAACAAACAACCAAGAACCGCGTCACTCGTCCCACTTATTCTTCTCCACCAGGATGTAGGCTTTGATAAGCCTGTCCTGGAGGCAAAAGGTAACTCCGCCCAAGATGACATCCCCCAATTCGATGCCTACAAAGTCCCGCAGAGGAATTGGACAGCATGCCTACAAAGTCCTCGCAGAGGAATTGGAAGATGGCCAACGCTATGATGGTGTTGGGGTGCAGCTGAGCTAGTTGCAGGTGGTAGGAGATGAGAATCTCCCTCAGAAAAGGCGAGAGGGGAGGGTTAACATCCACCGCTAGGAAACAGGAGAAAACCTTCACATCACATGGGAGGCGACTTCTGCTGGGAGATCCGGAATAAATAAGACAGGTCCCCCCATGTTCGTTTCGAGATGAGGACACGGCGCCGGGTAACTTGCCGATGCCCTCCTCGCTCAGTCCATCAGGAAACAAGGGGACTGATGTCCGCCATTCGGCCTCCTACTGCTCATGCTTGTTGAGGTGGGGTGAGTCGCCCTTCCCTCCGGACAGGGTGATGGAACTCTTCTTTCCTACTAGAACGAGAGTGGGGGTCTTCTTCTTGGGCGCCATGGATTTGGAGGCAAGAGGTTCGAGAAAGGGGGAATGGGGACTCTGCCTGCGAATGTGTGAGAAGGAACATGTGGTGGAGAGAAGGGAGCGCACCCTCCCCCCATTTAACCGCAGCGCACCACACTAGGCGGAGCCTCCCAAGGCAGTTGCACGCTCACTTTTACTTTTTGCAGGAATCTAGGATGAAGCTATCAGAGTGTGGGATTGGCAAGGTTAGACCTCGGCACCGCGGATTCGTGGAGGTGTAATTACACGCACCCACATGCCAGCCCGATGTAGGCTATCACGTCACATGTCATGCGACGCTTGGGGACCCCGCGTTGTTGGAGCGCGAAGCCCGGTGACAACCTCTTGATCAAAACTTGACAAACTTGAACTCTGAGGCAGCATCGAGCAAGTCGCGGGCCCTCGCCCGGGAGCTTCTATCGGCGTAATGGGATCGGGGTCCCCCGCATTTTGCCTTAGCCCGTGGGCCAGGACCCATCGGTCCGCTACTCAACAGATTTGTGGCCTGGTCGGGAAGGCTGTCGCGAAGATGCGAGCATCGTGTGTTCGTAGCAGGTATGGTTTTTTCATGATGAGCCTATGGAGACTAAGTATTAGCTATGCTCTAGGTGCCTATGGGTGAGATAAACGCTACAAGATGGGCCTCAATCCGCTAGTCGGGCATGAATAAGGAGGAAAGGACAACGATGAGTGCAAGGTGGTCCTGGCCCTCCATCTAGGGGGTGCCCCGGAAGGAGGGCAAGGGCACTGTTGGGGGCAGTGAGGCCGAGGAGCAGCCCCTACCGAGCCTCGGAAGGACCATGGAACCACCCTCTCCTGGGCTAGGCATGGCCCGGGAAATGAAGTCAATTGTGCCTGACAAGGCGTGTCAGGCCTAGCCTTGGAAACCGACGATGCGTCAGCATTACTTGACATCATCATGGCGCTGTAGTACACTATGGTGCCATGGCAGCGCGCCACCAACAGGAGTGACAACTTGGAGCCCGAGTTGTCCCTCGGCCATCGAGTGCATCTAAGCATCGCCCCTGGCTGCCCATTGGCCACACGCGCTGCCTATCTGCCTAAAGACTGCGTGCACCCCTCGATTGAGTCCGGGAACACCCCGGATGGTGCTCCGCGCTGGCCCTTGTGGTGACCCCTTGGTGTATAAAAGGAGGAACCTGGCCATTAGGAAATAGGTTGGAGGACCGAGAACTCAAAAGGCTGGGGAGCTTAGAGGAACACAACGAGAGGAAAAGTGAGAAAGCAAGGGAGTGAGGAAGGAAATAAAGAGGAAGCTCGGGGAGTGTAGAAGCTAGAGAGAAAGCATCTCCCCGGCACCATAGAGATCACCTTCTTGTATCTTTATTGATACCTTCCATCCAGATTCACATATGTAGTATAATAGCTTTTCCCCTAGAAGACCTAGGTTTAATCTAACCTCAGAAAGCAATGCTAAAAGGAAATAAAAAGGACATGTCTACAAGACTTTGTTTGTTTGTTTTATCTTAGTTTACCAGACCAATCTAGTTTACTTTAAAATGGGCTGAATCAATGGATGGAGATAGGCCAGTGTTGAAGATCCACCTGCAGCTGCACATCATATGGATAAACATCATATGGATAGGCCAGGGTTGAAGATTTTCTGTCACTTAGGTTCCTATGAGATCGTCGCTAGCCAAGTATCTCACCTCAAGACTTTATCAATCTATGGGATCTTGGGTACCTACAAGTCCATAGAGAGACAAGAGACAAAGAAACAAAAGATACAAATCTCAATTGCAAACAAAATACCATTCTCCCATGATCTATATGCACATAACTGCTGCGAGGTTTCTCCCCGACCCGCAGCCCATGAGAACTAATCACTCATAACAAATAGATAAGAGATAGAAAACATCATACAAATACTTATATTGAAATCAAATATTCTTACAATGGTCGTCAAATCACAAGGAGATCTAAAGTACAAAGCAATGGCTATGGCTAGTGGATGGATGGATGGTGGAAGTGATAAACAATGGATGAACAATGGAGTGGATCTCCTTTGGTGGTGTTATGATGTAATATGGGAATGGCGGCTATCTAGCCGACGGCTAGAGCCTCAAAATATATAGGCTTCTTCATGAAAGTTGTAGGGTTTGACAAGATGAAGCTGTCACCACCTGGTACGGGCGGACGGTACAGGCGGGCCCTGCCTGTACTAGTGGTCGTTAAGCTTGCTGACGCCCTGGAATGACTCTCCAATTACTTGGCCATGTGGACTTCCTCAAAAACCTTCATTATGACTCCTTATTTTGCATTAAAAACCATGATTTCCTGCACAACATAATTCAAATAGAGATTTTGCGTATCTTTGCAATTATTAGTCATTAGTGGCAAGGATTGAGAGTTTCTTGGAAATTGCTTGACCAAAAACAATGTTTAAACATGGTAGAAGATGGAAAATATTGGAGCCATCAACTTCCCCAAAGCTAAAACCTTGATCGCCCTCGAGCAAGAAGAACCAAAAGAACTATAAGGAATTCAGCGTTTAAACTTGAAACAACGAGAATAAGAATTCACTTACTGTTGGTATTTATATGCGCTCAACACTACATTCATTTGCGAGGCTTATCAAAGTTAGAGAGATGACAAGAGTACTATACAAGCTTCAGTAAGTCAAGACAATCAAAGTAACATTTAATATAAGTATAAATAACTAGAAGTGTAGCAATCAATTCAATTCTTCTAATTAACTCTCAGCTTTCCAAGGAACACTAGAATGTTTAAATAGCATAATTGCGTAAGTGAGTTAAATGTCCTACGCAGTATAACAATGAAGTGTCTTATTTACACCCACATCAACAAGTCAAGTCTATCAAAAACACTTCTAATCCAATCATTGTTTTTGAAGAAAAACTCGTAATGAGACCATGCCAAGGACTTGTTATGTGGATCCTCACAGATATCTTTTTTTTATTCTTTCAAGGATCACTGAATATTTCATTTGCAAGTGTTTGCACAAGCTTTGAGAGTACCAATACTTTTTCCCATATATTGACACGTATGCCACTCATGTCATCAACTCATAGCCAAAATCCGGGGTTATACCATAGATTCTTCAACAGCTAGCGGAGTTGTTGGGATCCCAAAGGTGTGCATTAGAGACACAGAACAAAGTTGTCTCGCATCTTTCTCTTTTTTTTGAGCTAATACCGCGGTTTGATCGACAAGGTTAGCTTTGGCATGCATCACAATTACCACTAGACTTTATTTCAATCAAACAACTCCTTTCATGAGTGTCGTCACGACTATCAAAATATCTATGGGGTTAAGTATCATCAAGGGTATACTCTCAAGACAATCATTCATCAAACAAGTTGTAAATTTCAGACTTTTTCTTATTGTACTTGTTTGGAAATATTATTTCCAAGGCAAGACTCGGTTAACTAAAAGAACTAGAGCAAGACATTCAACAACTAATCATCATACTAATAAAAAGCCCTACTCTAACCATATTACATTACTTCCCACTAGCATGACATCTTAGCAAATCAACCAACTAAGATAATAAACTCAAACTTCATAAGTGGGAGACATAGGACATACCTCTAATAAGTAGCTTCATGATTCTCTTCCTTATAGGGATGTGTTCCTTCAACACTCAAACATGATTACTCTCATAATAATAATAAATCAAAGGGGCAAATTGCGAATCCACATTTACGAAAAAAGGAAGAACGAAATAATCTTTTTTTATTTTCGAGGATAGGGATTTAAAGAACAGAAAAGAACTTGTGACAAAGCAAGGGTTTTAAGAAAAAAAACAAATGAAAAACAAAAACAAACTAAAAACAAAAGAAAATTAAAAAGTAAAGGAAAAAAGCAAAGTGTTGGAACAAGCCAACATGTGCATTTCTAAGCTCCCAAGGAGCTGGAGTACAGCCTCATTATTACACAAATAAATTTGTCAGGGGAACACATCCCCAAGCCCAGGCTTTTGCAAGCCCTTTTGTTGCTCATTGTGGTGGCAGTGGATAATTTCCCACGTTCCATTGGCTACACCAATCATGGAACTAGGTGGTGAGGCTTGCAGTAGCATCTCGAAGGTTGATGGAGAGGTTGTTCATGTTTTAAATATTTCCTTCGAGTGTGTAGATGTCTTCATAGGTGATGTAGTAGTTTGGTGGCTGCTCATCTTGTGTGGGTCCTCCTTGTTCTACTTCTTCATCTTCTCCTCCTCGCATGAATATTTCTTGTTGGGGGGTAGGTTAGCTTCAACCTGCGCGTCAAAACGCAAACGTCCATCCTCGATAGAGAATAAATCGTTAGGCAAAGGAGCCGGGATCAAATGATCCGCTCTAGGTATATCGAAGAAGTGTCTACCATGTGTTTTAGAAACCATACAACATGCTCTTAGAGTAGAAAGACCGAGACGGTGACTTCCTTTCAACGGTTGGATGTTACCTATGTTGATGCGAAGTGCGCATGCAAGAACGGTCACAACTTCTCCTCCACATATGGGTCCCCGAGATTGAAGATCCTGATGCTTAAGTTAAACCACGAGAAGAGCACCCAAATTTGGCGTTAAGTTACAATTAATAATAGCAGCTTTTGCGAGGATCAACATGTCCTCCTCATTAACTCTAGTAAAGTCACCACGTGCTTGCAAAGTGTTAGCAATCACATAGAATAAATATCGAATATAAGGATGATCAATTTGGTTCCCCTTGGGTGTGTTTCCACGAATCTTCATTAAATTAAAGTATTGAATAGGGGAAGAATATAAAACAGAAGTAGTTGTGCGTACATCGGTAGTGTTGTTGGTAAACCCAAAGCATTGAGCCTATTGGCTGAGTGTCAAAGTGTACTCACAGTTCATAAGGCGGAAATTGATGTGATCAACTTCGGGCCTTTGTTCCTCGGTACAACCATAAGGATCCACCGTCTGTATCAAGGTGCTGAAGAACTCAAGCGTTAAGCAGCGATACGTGGCAACATCCTGAAAGACAAAATCATAAAACCAAGATTGTTGCAAAGTAAAACAAAATCAGCATGAATGCCAAGTTGGTTCAGGATATAAGGACACGCCCAGTTGGTGGACTTGATTTCTTGGAGCTTGAGACGATTGAAACAGTTCAGCTGGAACTCCTCGGTGAACTTGATGCCAAGTGACTCGGGGGTCAATGTCTCAACTGGTGGTGCGGAGGATTCCGCAGCCATCTCATGTGTACGACTCCTCGTGTTCATCTAATAATAATAAAAATAATTCAAAGTAAATAAAGATTTCTAATAAATTTTTTTGTCCAATAGAAAAATAGCATAAGTGATTCCCTACACTAACTACAAAAGAAAATCCTCTAAAACAATACTAAGCATGCTCAGTATCAAGATTGAATCAAGAACAAGACCTAAATCTAGATTGACAATGATGAATGATTGAGTGAAGTTTTTGCACAAATAAGTTGAGGATCGAAGGAGAATCATACGTTAGATCGAATGAGTGCGAGGAATCGAAGAAAGATTAAGTAAATTTGAGGATCCAATGGAGCTGGTTTGGAGTTTGGAGGAAGAAGAAAGAGAAAGAATGATTTTGGGGATTTTTAGGTTATCTCCTCGGGCTCAATATGGCGGACGGTACGACCGGAGCCCGCCCGTACCGGGTGACTTACCTTGGGGGCGACTGCTGCTCCCAGGTAGTGCACTCGGTACGGGCGTGCGGTACGGTCATGCGTGCATGTACGTCTGGTTGTTTTCGGTTCGGTGCTTTAGCTTGAAATCTGATGTTTGCTCGAGGTTATGGTACAGACGCGTAGTATGGGTGCGTCCGGCCGTACCAGTTGTCGTTATCGGCATTGATACCTATGGCAAAAATCGGAATTTTTATCTTCCTTTGGCTTGATGTGGTACGGGCACACGGTATGGTCTCTTCCGGTTGTACCAATGGTCGTTAAGAACACTGAGAGCTACAAAACTCAAATTTTTTGATTAGAAGCTTTGTGTTCATTTGCACATCTTATAAAAGGACAAAATAACAGCAAATATACTAAGTAAAGATCCAGCAATACTTCTTTGGCCATATGTTAGTAAAATAAACTATAGAGGATTACCTTATTTATTGTCCTCTCTCCAAAGGTCTTCTTGAATACTCTTTATTAAAAAAAAACTAAACTAACACAATAAAAAGTAATGCATAAATAAAAATTTATTTCACATGGGTTGCCTCCCGTGAAGTGCTTCTAGTTAAGGTCAATTAGCTTGACCTTGATGGCAATCACTTAGGTTTAAGAAGTGGAACACCCACTTCAAAGTAGTTGCGTTTTAAAGTAATTACACCATCATCATCATTAGGTTTGGCCTTCTTTTTCCTAGGGAAGTGGACTATAAAAGGATCTCTAGAGGTATCCTTATTCTCACATTCCCTCATGTAAATTAATCAAAGCTTTTATAGTTCTTAGGAATGATCTATCTAAAATTATAGGTGCAATGGGATCTTCAGGCATGTCCACAATAGCAAGATCAATAAGAGCCGGAGTACCTTTAATTTCAACAACTATATTTTCTTTAATCCCAACAGCTTTTTTATAAGTTGAATTAGCTAGATGGAGTATCAATTCAGTTGTTATAAATGCCCCAAGTTTAATTTATCGAATAAGCTTTTGGAAATTGTTGAGATGCTCGCACCAAGATCACAAAGTGCGGATATCTCATTGACTCCCAATTTCATTTTAATAGTGGGCTCAAATATATCATCTAGCTTAGTTGGAAACTTATCAGCTAGTCTTTTATACTCCATCTCTAAATCGTGAACTTTAGATGCTACTTTTTGTATAAATTGTTGGTACATAGCATCATTACCTTGTTCTATACCTCGATTCTTCATGGTGATCATCTTCAATAGATCTTCTACTTTATATTCTAGTGTTGGCGCATTGCTATAATCTAGCTCTTCAAGTTTCTCTTCATTGGTTACCACCCTCATCATATTGAGGTCTTCTACCAGATTTGGCTCGGGTTTTCCAGCA
This sequence comes from Avena eriantha, assembly GCA_910589775.1. Classification (NCBI taxonomy): domain Eukaryota; kingdom Viridiplantae; phylum Streptophyta; class Magnoliopsida; order Poales; family Poaceae; genus Avena; species Avena eriantha. The sequence goes on from OU342740.1 coordinate 84,725,529, forward strand.
AACTTTGCTAGTATGAGAGCTTGGCTCTCAACTACCTTACCCACCTAAGCCTCCACTATCTTTGTCCTTTCCTGTAGAGCCTGAACATCATTTCTAATTACAATGACCCGGTTAGATAATTTTCCTATACTACTCTCATGGTTCTCCGTGATTTTAATAAGCATATTATTTTGCACGGTTTGAGCTTGTATAAATGTTCTAACAGTTTTCTCAACTCATCTACCTTAGATATAAGCTCTTCATTATTTACCCTTTACTAAGCTAAGCAACTCATCTACCTTAGATGTAAGCTCTTCATTATTTACCTCGGTAATTGAACTTACTCTCTTCGAGGTTCTTTCCACATGCCATTGGGCATGGTTATTTTGCATATCATCAAGTAACTTCTTTGCAACACTTACTTGCTTTCCCATGATTGTTCCTCCTGCTACATTATCTAGCATAGACTTGGACATTGGGTTAAGACCATTATAAAACAAATGTAATATAAGCCACTCTTCCATCACATGACTAGGATAGTTCATTACGGCTTCTTTCATCCTTTCCCACGCAAGCGCTAGTGGCTCACGGTCTTCTTGTCTAAAGCTTGTAATGTTGGATCTTAGCTCCATAGTCATAGCTGGTGGAAAATTTTAGTCATAAACAAATTAGTACATTCCTCCCAAGATGTAATAGTTCCCCTTGGTAGAGCTAGCAGCCAATCCATATCCTTTCCTCTAAGAGAGAAAGGAAACAATCTTAATTTAACAACATTTGGATCTACATCCCTAATATGCATCATGTCACAAATTTCAGTGAAAGTGTTTAAGTGCAAATCCGAATCTTTAGCGGATGAGCCCCCAAATTGGTTTTTTCAAACCAAACTTAAAAGGTTAGACTTTATCTCATATGTTTCCGCAACAACTATGGGCTGAGTGATGGGTGCACGAATAAAATTATCAGTGGGAGTAGCATACTCCCCTAATCTCTTTTGAGCCATGGCTCTTATATTTTTCGTATTTTTAAGTAATGAAAAAAATTACATGTAACTATTTTTTTTGGGTTTTTAAATAGATAACAAGAAAGTAAACTAATAACAAGAATTAATCTACAAACTAATAATAAAACTAAAAATAAGGTCTCTATTGATCTCACCAGGATAGTGAAACTGCTTCCCCAACAACGGTACCAGAAAAAGGGTTGATACATTTGATCCAGATTCACGGATGTAGTATAATAGCTTTTTCCCTAGAAAACCTAGGTTTAATCGAACCTCGGAAAGCAATGCTAAAAGGAAATAAAAAGGACATGCTAAAAGCAATGCTAATGTAGTATAATAGTTTGTTCGTTTTACCTTAGTTTACTGGACCAATCTAGTTTACTTTATAATGGGTTGAATCAATGGATGGAGATAGGTCAGGGTTAAAGATCCACCTGCAGCTGCACATCATATGGGTTAAAAGAAAATAATAAGAATAGTCATGTATAATATTTGAATGGGGATAATCTCTTGTGGGCAACACATTCTAATATTCTAGAGCCCCCATGATGCATCGGGCATAGCAATAGACTCTTAATCCAACCGAGTGCACACCAAAGCCACAGGTTACAAACGATTATTAAGTGTTAAACACAGATCATAGCTTTAAATGGTGATGTTGTTGTGATCCCGAATGGGGTGCTAACAGAAGACCGTACTACCCTTTCTGTCATTGAGGTTCCTATGAGATCACCGGTAGCCAAGTATCTCACCTCAAGCCTTTATCAATCTATGGGATCTTGGGTATTTATAAGTCCACATATCGAGAAGAGAGACGAAGAAACAAAAGATACATATATCAGTTACAAACAAAATATAATTCTCCCATGATCTAGATGCAGATAATCGCTGTGAGGTTTCTCCCCAACCCGCAGCCCGTGAGGACTACTCACTCATAACAAATAGTACAGAGATAGAAAACATCATACAAATACTTAGATTGACATCAAATTATCTTACAATGGTCGCCAAATCACAAGGAGATCTAAACTACAAAGAAATGGCTATGGATAGTGGATGGATGGATGGTGAAAGTGATGAACAATGGATGAACAATTATGTAGATCTCATTTGGTGGTGTTGTGATGTAATCTGAGAATGGCAGCTCTCTGGCCGGGGGCTGGAGCCTCAAAATATATAGTCGTCTTCCTGAAAGTTGTAGGTTTGACAAGACGAAGTCGTCGCCACCTGGTACAGGCGTATGGTACCGGCGAGCCCTACCCGTACCAGTGGTCGTTAAGCTTGCGAAAATCCTGGAACGACTCCCCAATTACTTGGCCATGTGGACTTCCTCAAAAACCTTCATTATGACTCCTTATTTCACATTAAAAACCGTGATTTCATGCACAACATAATTCAAAGAGTGGTTTTACATATCTTTGCAATTATTAGTCATTAGTGGCAAGGATTGAGAGTTGCTTGGCAATTGCTTGACCAAAAACAATGTTTAAACATGGTAGAAGATGGCAAATATTGGAGCCATCATTGATCCACCCTAGATAATCCACCAATGCAGGAGGTAGGGTTGTTAGCTGAAGGGCGGCCTGAACCTGGGTAAAAAATGCTCGTGTGTGCTCTGTGTGTGTTGTACGTTCGTACCAGTGTGTTCCTTCGCTGATGTTGAGGCCAGAATGCCTTGGTGCCCACTATCAAACAAATAGGAGGTGTCCAACATCCCTATTGTCAGCGTAGGCAAGATGTGACACTGATGAACATTGGATCTATTGTCCACTTGGAGCCCTGACGCATAGTCTGGAGATAGTCGAGTTTAATGCCCTCATACCAAGGGATCACGAAACTCAACTCTTCATCAGCACCAGCTCGGGCAGCAGATTCCCGCCATTCGTAGAGCCGGACCTCGCTGTCCATCAAGCTTTCCGCTAACTTGGCAACAAAGATAGGAACTATAACATCTAGCCATACAGCTTTGATGCATTGAATGGCCGTGTTGAACATGTCGACTGTGAAGACCTTGATAGGCTTGACGTGGAGCTGACAGGGCAACCAAGAGGACTTACTGTTCATTTCGCTGTTTATCCGGGTAAGCTCGAACAATCAAACTCGGCTTTTTCCCTTGTGATCTTCTAGTTATTTCTGTGTAGACTTAACCATAATCTTGGCTTCCTTGAGAAAATCTTCATCTTTTTGGACTTTCCTAGTTAGATGATCCTTTTCCTCCGCAAAGTCCAGGGAAACCCACTCAAGTTCAACCTTATTCCCCTTCTTCAACTCTTCAATCTTAGCCTGCAGTCAACATACCTTGTCTCACTCCTTTTTAAGATGAACTTGATATTCCCATGCTTGTTCCAGCATTTTATTTGTCAATTCCAACATACTTATGTAGTCTTGGTGTTCTTCTACAAGTGCCATTTTCTCGGCTAAGTCGAGATAGAAATATAGGTACGAATAAAATGAAACAAGTACAAAAGATGGCATACCTTCAATATTGGAGATCCTTTCTGCTGATCCTCGGTTTGTTTTCTTGCCCCGGCGGCAAATACCAGCAAAGGTTAGGTTAGCAAATGAGAAATGGAAATTCGGACCAAGGCAATCTGGGCATAACTTTCTTCTTGAGCTCGACCAGAAGCTGCTTGTGCTGGTCCAAGAGGCACTTGTGATCGAACATAAGGTTCTGGTATAGCTTGCTCCGGGCATTGGTGCAAACCTGGCAAAATGAAAGGTGTTAGAAATACAAAATTTTCATATTACAGCTAAGTAAACTCAAACTTAATCTCTATGACTGGATATCGGTTTTCAGATTTAGGTCAAATAAACTCAACCTGAATCTCGGTGACTGAATATCGATTTTCAGATTCAAGTCGAGTAAACTCAACCTGAATATCGGTGACTAGATATGAATTTTCAGATTCAGGCCGAGTACCTGAATCTCGGCGACTGGATATCGATTTTTTGATTTAGGCCGAGTAAACTCAACCTGAATCTCGTTGACTGAATATCGATTTTTAGATTCAGGCCAAGTAAACTCAACTTGAATCTTGGTGACTGGATATTGATTTTTAGATTCAGACTGAGTAAAATCAACCAGAATCTTGGTGACTAGATATCGATTTTCAGATTCAGGTCGAGTAAACTCAACTTGAATCTCAGTAACTGGATATCGATTTTCAGATTCAGGCCGAGTAAACTGAACCTCAATCTTGTTGACTGAATAGGATTTTGTTACAAGGTTGACAAAATGGAGTGTCGACAAATCTAATCTAAGAGCTTTCAACTGAGTAATTCTTACTCAACACGAATCTCGGGGACTATTGAATATATATGTATTGCACGAATCTAAAAAAATGAAAACTGTATTTACATCAACTGCTTTGTTGGCCTCGACCAAGGCAGCCTTCGCTTGGAACATCCACTACATAACAGTGCTTGGACCTACCATCTGCTACTTCGGATGCAGGTTCTCGGAGCTAACTTCACTTACATCGGCACTGTTCCAATCCATGGCAAAGTGAGTGAGCAAACCCAAGCTTTTTCCTCTCAAAGTTCGGTTCGAGAAAAACCCTTTCCCAGGAAGAAGTGTCTTGACGCTAACCATGGTTGTAGTTGGGCTAACATGTAGAGTCACTCGTCGATCCATATTCGTATCGAAGGGAGCAGAAGTTTTCTTTAGCATATCTGTGACCAACTTTTGTTTATTCAAAGTCGCTGGTCTCTTTGGCTGTTGTTGTGTTGGTGGAGCTGTTTGTTGTTGTACTGAAGGTTGTGGCAGAGCTTTTTGCTGCTGTTGTTGTGGTTGCTGATGTTGAGTTTGCTACTACGGTTGAGTCTGCTACTCCTGTGGTGGTTGAGGTTGCTCTGGCACTTCCGGAATCTCAATATTGTCTATACCAATGCTGGTATTGTCATTGTCGGGTTCTTCTCATCTCCGCTCGGGGCTGAGGTATCACCTCTTGCTTGATGTATAACATCGTCTGCCGAAGTAGTATGCTCCTCTCCAGTGTCGGACGCTCCTCTTGGCCTAATTATCTCCGCATCAGAAGCTAGAGGAGTGCTTTCTCTTGCCGGACTCGGAACTTGAGTGTGGGCCAGAGGAGGAGATAGAGGCGGCTCTAGCAATGAGTTAATGTAGGATGGCCTCTGGTCAACATCCATCGCAGCCCTGCAAAAGAAATAATGTAAATACATTTCAATTAGAGAGAGAGAAACAAGAAATAAAGAAGTGCAATCCAAAAGAGTATTACCCGGTCGATATTGGTCTCGCTTTAGGCTAGTGGGCTGACACCTTACATTTTTTCCTCTAGGGCTTCAGAACCGTAGACTCGGCCTGTCTTTTGGTCCCACATCGGCCGCCTGTTGCCAGAGATTCCGCCTGTTGCCAAAGGTGCCGCCTCCTCCACCTGGTTGTCCGTGTCAGCTAATGTTGGGTGCAGCGGAAATGTGAATGCTATTGGCATAGGGTCAAGTACCTCTAAAATCTGACAATTGTCATCCTCATCATCATCGAGCTAGTCTCTTAATATATCTCGGACAGTGTTACTACATAGAGAAGGACCAAGGACGGCATGAGAAATCGGCATGTAGTCCTCAGAATCTAGATCTTCTGTATCCGAATCCTCGTGGTCTTTGGCCCAAGTATTTGCAAAGATACGCTTGTCCTACTCTGGCTAATGGGTGAAATTATGTATAACATACAAGTGTTGAGCAAGATCAAATGAATAAGAAAGAATAATTGGCCGGCATAAAAGTTACGTCAGCAGAAAAGAAGAAATCGGTCGTAAAACTATCTCGGTACTTACCATGGGTGATGGGTGATCCCGGTCACCACGTGCTTTGCCCCATTCCTACTCCTCGACCATTTTGGTCTTGGCAATGGCCTTAACCCATCTTAGAACCGGGAGCTTGGTCATCTCGATCATTGAAGTACGGTTAGGGTCATGTCGGCCAGTCATTTATCAGATTTTATGAGTCATGCACTGAAGTAGAGAAATTTGGAGGATGATGAACATCGCTAGGAGGTCATCAGCCATCATACCATCCCGCATGAGGTCAAGGATAGTTGAGTGAATGTGATTGACCTCATCATTGAGCTCCTTGGGGTCAAGTTTCCAGTTGAGCTTTGCTTCAGGGGCACCAATGACATATGTCGGCAATCCAATCATATCTAAATTGGTTCGGTTCTTCACATAAAAGAAGGACTGGTGTCATTTCTTGCAAGAATCTAAACTATGAATTCGAGGAAAGGTGGAGCTTCACCGGGGTACAACTGTGGTAGCTCCACACTTTGTCATGGGATTGGAGCCAACAGGAACATCCGGGTCCAAGATAACCTGGGACCAGAAGTGAAAATACTTGGCCAAGAGGTTTATTGAGGGCCAGAGGCTGAGATAACAGTCCGAGCAATATACAAAGGAAGACATGGTAGTAATGGTGTTGGCCGGCAGATGGTGTGTTTGAAGACCGAAGGTTTCTAGAAATTTCTTGGTGAAATAACTAATGGGGAGACCGAACCCACATTCGAAGTGCGAGACGAACGATACGAACTTACCGAGGTTAACCTCTAGCGTGAACTCGGTGTGGAGAAGCTGGCACTCCACCTCTGGTAGTATCTACCGCATTCAGCAGAGCCACTCTATTTCTCCATTGGTCACATCGGAGCCCTCCCACGAGGCTCGCTCCAGTCTAGCTTCCACATCTTGCCGTGCTCGATGGTGATGACCTTCTGAGGCACCATATCTGCGGTTGCACTTGGCCTAGAGTGGCAGCATCCCATAGCGGTGGTGGCTACAGTGGAGAGAGCGCGGACCAAAGTGGTAGTGAGGAGAAGGAAGGCTAGGCGGCGGCGCGAGGAAAGCAAGCACGGCGCAGCGGGAGTTGTAGAGAGCGATGACGTGGTAGAGGAGAAGAGCAGTGGCGAAAGTGAAATCAGGGTTTCCCCCGCCCTTTTATTTATAGGCTAGGCCGCATCATAGGTCATGGGATCGTTTGCACCCACGGTCGTAGTAACGCGTACGGTTATTTTGCGAACTTCTTCCAAGATCGTGTCACATGAAGAGTAACTGCTCCAAATGCCATAACTAATCCAGCAAATGCAGAAGTAAATGAGGCATCATGGAGAAGATTGGACTAGTCACTAGGTGATTTGACCCTGGTGGAACCCACAAGCCATAGCAACATTGCAACATGTCACGTCTTTGAACAAAAAACAAGGCAACACATGGTAGGTGCATGACACATAGGATGGGAAAGTATAAAATAGGAGAATCCCGAGGTAATCTTGCAGGTCATAATGAAGCTAGTATATGAAATGCAAGATAGTTTCTAGGCCGAGGTAAGTTTCGGCTCTAGTAAAGCAAAGTCATAAATGGCTAAGAATTGCCAAATGAGATGTCGAGGTTGATTGAGAATCACGCGCGGCCGACATAAAAATATGCCGGTTGATAAGATATTTTTCCTGTTAGTTAAAATAACATGTCGTGGTCTTTATGCTAACACTACAAGACCACGACAGCATCGGGGACTAATGTCGGGGGAATGACCCCCGGTAGGGTCAAGGCACTGTATAATGAGAGGTTGAGAGGTTAACCAGGACTAAGGTTAACCGACATAGGGTGGCCGACATAGGCAGACATACCCTAGCCGGTATATACAAAGTATGTCAGCATAACCAAGTAATCTCCTTTATGTAGGTATGACTAGGCCGAGTTATATCAGCTAGAGCCTTGGAGTCAACATAGGGACCAGCCTATGATCAAAGATCATATGTCAGCCCCTAAGTCAATGCTCTAGTCCCTTCCCAGGAATCCCAGAGAGGATTAGGCGTGCCCCTGGATTATGGTGAGGAGTCACATCGAGGAGAACCAGGAGGCGACCGTTGTTAGTGTGGTAACGGTTGTCAGAGGGATGGGCCAATCTAGTCCCATCAAGGATACCCAAGAGGTGACACAACAACAAGATCAGCATCTGGTGGGCCTAAGGCCAAAACTTTGTACCACCAGTAGATCATATTGCTTGCCCTTGTGCCCTAAACTTATAACTTGGAGACCGTATATCAGGTAGCCTAGGCCTTCTAGAGAAAGAGATTGATCCCTATTTCCTCATTTCCCCCCAACTCACTTAGAGAAGAGCGAGAGCAGAGAGCTCCTTCTTCCTCCTCTCGCATATAGCTCAAGGAGCGCCATTGTAGCTACAGTCATACATAGAGAGATATCAACTAGCATGCAGGAGTAGGGGTGTTATCTCAATAGGATAGCCCCAAACATGGGCGCGTCATGTGTGTTTGTGTTCTATGTGTGGCCTCCAACGCATCATCCCTCCTCGGATCCTCCGGCATCTATTCGGCCCCAAGATAAGCCATCCCATGGCATCTACCATGATACCAATACGATAAAACCTCTCGCCAAGGGGGGCACATCATCAGTTCTTACTAAGGTCGTGACACTTATCGAGGAGGAAAATATTGTTGAGCTACCTATGAGGGGAAGCCTCGGCGAGCTACCGGCCAAGCCACATGAGGATCTCGCCCACACACTCGCCAATACGGACATTGGTGCTAGCAGAGTACTCACATCCCCAACTAGAGAAAATCTCTACTATGTTGTGCATCTTACCTTCAAGGATGGGGAGAAGCGCCCTAACAACACCCCCAAACACGATATCCTCCTTGATGGCCTCAAGAGCACAATTGCCCTTAGCATACCCAGTCGGTGCACTCGGGGGATACCGCTACACCTACGTAGCCAGTAGAAAATTCACCAAGTGGGAAAACTAAAGCCCATCCGCACCATCCTGGCAAGGTCCGCTATCAAGTTCACCAAGGGATGGTATGCCACTTTGACGTACTGATACGTTGCAAACGTATCTATAATTTTTGATGTTCCATGCTTGTTTTATATCTGATTTCTTATGTTTTGTCCATACTTTGGAGTACTTTTACACATTTTCCGAAACTAACCTATTAACAAGATGCCACAGTGCCAGTTGCATGATTTCTTCTGTTTTTGGTTCCAGAAAAGCCAGAAAATGAATATTCTTGGAATTGGACCGGACAAAAGCCAAAGTCGATATTTTACTGGAAGACTCACGGAGCCAGAAGACGAGACGGAGAAGGGCCAGGGGCTGGCCACACCACCTGGTGGCGCGGGCCAGGCCAGGCCACGCCAGGGGGTGATGTGGGCCCCTCCGGCCTCCATCGAGCTTGCCTCTTCGCCTATATATTGCCTCCGATGAGAAAACCCTAAAAAATCCAGCCTCCAGCCACGAAATGTTCTGCAGCACTGCCGCCACTGAAAGGGTGATTCGGGGGATAGACAGTCTCTATTTCGGCACCCTGCCGGGACGGGGAATTGCCCCCGGAGCCATCTCCATCGATCTCCACCACCATCTCCATCACCGTTGCTGATTCCCATGATGATGAGGGAGTAGATCTTCCTCGAGGCTAAGGGTTCTACCGGTAGCTATGTGTTCATCGCTCTCTCTATGCATGATCATATTGTGATCATGAGCTTTGTAATCAAGTAGATCTACCTTGCTACTCAAGTTCTCACTACTAGGAAACAACTTATCAGTGGCGCACCTTTTTTCACTATCCGTGGCGCATTTCCTAGTCGCCACCGATACCTCGCCACTGATAACTATCTTCTGTGGCGCATTTCAAAATGCGCCACAGAAGTCTCAAACTTCAGTGGCGCATATGGCCAATATGCGCCACCATTTTCCAAAATTCAAAAAAAAGGCGGGCCAGATCTCAAACTTCTGTGGCGCATATGGCCAATATGCGCCACAGAAGTTTTTTTTCAAATTTCAAAAAAAAACCGGGCTAGATCTAGATCTGGCCGGAGTTGGTGGTGGTGGTGGTTGTGGTGGCTGGTGGTGGTGGTGGTGGTGGCTGGAGGAGGAGGGCTAGGAGGAGGTTGCCGGAGTTGGTGTTGGAGGAGGAGGAGGAGGAGGTTGCCGGAGTTGGTGGTGGTGGAGGAGGAGGAGGTCGCCGGAGTTGGTGGTGGAAGAGGAGGAGAAGGAGGTCGCCGAAGTGGTGCTGGAGGAGGAGGTCGCCGGAGTTGGTGGTGGAGGAGGAGGTCACCGGAGGTCGCCGGCGTTGGTGGTGGAGGAGGTGTGGTGGTCGCCGGAGTTAGTCGCCGGAGTTGGTGGTGGTGGTGGAGGAGGAGGAGGAGAAGTGGGGAGGGGAGAAGTGTGGAGGGGAGCAGAAGTGGGGAGGGGAAGAAAAAGGAAAAAGGGAGGGAGAAGGGCGTCGGCGGGATTCAAATTTCGAATCTCGCCCAAGACTTCTGTGGCGCATATGGGGGAAATGCGCCACAGAAGTTTCTCCCCCTTTTTTATTTTTTTTCAGGAAAAAATCTTCTGTCTGCCATAACTTTTTACTCTTTTGGAATTTTGGGAATCTACAAAATCAATCATTTTGATAGGTTAAAGATTTTTTTCTGACATCGTATGCAAAAGTTATAGCCGTTTTACCGTGCCATGACCTATTTTTGTAAAATACATCAAAATATCCTGTTTTTCAATTTTGTCTAGATCTATACCCTAAAATCTAACTACAACTTAAATGAATTATTTTTTTGAAGTTCCTATCATTTTGGTTTATTTTTTACAAAACTGAAAAGGCGATCCAGGGGGGGAGGGGGTCTGTTTTTCACCCCTATATGCTTGTTCTGTGGCGCATACACCTATATGCGCCACAGAAACATCACTTTCTGTGGCGCATATGGACATATGCCCCACATAAGTTTCTCCCCCTTTTTTGTTGCTTGGTCCCATCAACCTTCTGTGGCGCATAAGTCTATATGCGCCACAGAAGTTTGGCACTTCAGTGGCGCACACGAAAATATGCGCCACAGAAATATGGACTTCTGTGGTGCATATTGGTTTCGTGTGCCACTAAAGTGCCAAACTTTTGTGGCGCATTTTTTCGTGTGCGCCACTGACATATCTTGTCTATCTATAAGTTGTTTCCTAGTAGTGGCTTTAATAGATCTCTGGCTCTCCCCAATTGTGTGAAAGTGACAACGTGCACACCATGGTGGCACTTAGGCTAGAGATTACAAATACTTGTTATGAGTTATATTTGGAGTTGGATGTCTCTATGAAATTGTGGTGTTTATTGGAACCATCTAGTCCTCAAGGTGTCAGTGTGGGGTTATCTAGATGGGGAAATCGAACTTTGAGGAGTGCTGTTATAGCCCTACCATGGATTAGAGTGTCCAACCAGAGTGTATTCAGAGTAGTATCATGAATAGAAGATATTTATATGAGAGTGTTCATTAGTGAAAGTATGATCCCTAGGCCTTGTTTCTAAGCATTGAAACACCGTTTGCAACTAGATCTGTTACATGTTTGCTTGCTTCCATCTTTATTTCAGTTTGCCTTTCGTCTCTTCCACGCCATCAAGCTATTTTCTGGCACCATGGTCTTATATCCATATCACTTGTATTTTACTATCTCTTTGCTGAACTAGTGCTCCTATACACCTGACAAGTGTATTGGGTGTCTTGGGGACACAAGAGACTTCTTGTATCTTCATTGCAGGGTTGCTGGAGAGGGATACCTTTGACCACTTCGTCCCTGAGTTCAATAAACCTTGGGTGATCCACTTAAGGGAAAATTGCTGCTATTCTATAAACCTCTGCACTTGGAGGCCCAACAACTATCCACAAGAATAGAAGTTCGTAGACATCAAGCTATTTTCTAGCGCCGTTGCCGGGGAGGTAAGGTAAAAGGTACTCACATCCTCCGATGTGAGTGCTCGAAGTTATTTCCTTTAGATTCTGCAATTTTGTCTTTTTGTTTCTTGTTTTCACTAGTTAGGCTTAATGGAAAACAACAACAAAATTAGAGAGCTTTATAGTATTTATCTTGATTTAGGACATGATGTGTTTTAAGAGAAAATTAAAAAACCTATGGAACTTTATTTGCATGCTAATAGCAATATTATTAGTATGAATTCTTCGAACACCATTATTACTAATGATATGGAAAAGTCTAAGCTTGGGGAAGCTGGTTTTGATGAGCATGATATTTTTAGTCCCCCGAGCACGGAGGAGAAAATTTACTTTGATGATACTATGCCTCCAATATATGATGATTACAATGATGAATATGATATTTTCAGTCCACCTACTATTGAGGAGAAAATTAATTATGATTACAATATGCCTCCTATATTTTATGATTATGGTGATGAGAATAATAATGATATCTATTTTGTTGAATTTGCTCCCACTACAATTAATAAGAATGACTATGTTTATGTGGAGAGTATTAAATCTTTTATGCATGTGGCTCATGATAAGAATGTTTTATGTGATAGTTATATTGATAATTTTATTCATGATGCTACTAAAAGTTATTATGAGAGAGGGAAACATGGTTTTATGTATCTCAACAATATTAAGTTTCCCCTCTCTATGTTGAAAATTTTGAAGTTGCACTTGTTTTACTTTTCTATGCTTGTTGCTTTGTGCTTTCATGACTTGTTTCTTTACAAGATTATTTTTCATAGAAAGTGGGTTAGACTTAAGTTTATTCCATATTTGCTTCTTGATGCTCTCTTTTACTTCAATTCATATTTCCTATGTGACCATCTTCTCAAACTATCATGCCTAACTTAAAGGCGTTAAAGAAAAGTACTTTTTGGGAGATAACCCAATAGTTTTCTTGAGTCTTGGAAGTTATTACTTCCGTAGAAACCTCTCCTTATCCTTTTTTATTTGATTTTTGTTCCAAGAATAACCTCTAATGAGAGAGAAGTAAGACTTGGGAAAGTTGTTGTCCCGAGACTGATCTTTGTGCTTCGCTGTAAGAATTCGTGAAAAATCTCTGTACGTCGTAATTTTGTGTGCTTCTGCCCCAGGTTGTTATCCAACTTTAGTTAGTTCAACACTTTTCGATTTGAGAAACAAAAGGTCATGGAAAAAATTGGTGTTCACCTGCTGGTCTGTTCTGACATATTTCTGCCATTATTTGCATTTGCCTCTTTATCGATTTCTTTTTGGGTTCTTTTTGGTAAATTGAGCTTTTTGAGGGAATTGCTATAGTAGATTGTGTTTTTAATGAAAGTTTTACTGTTTTAAAACTAAAGCCAAAGACTTATTATCTTGAATACACTAATGTTGCTAATAAAGATTGTGTGAAGTTTTATATGAAGGAAATTTTCTGGTGTAAGGAAAGAATGATGGAATCAGATGAAGAATGGACAAAAGCTCAAGCTTGGGGATGCCACCCGTGTCACCCCAAGAAATATCCAAGAACTACAAGCGTCAAAGCTTGGGGATGCCCAAGGCATCCCCTTCTTCATCAATAAACATTTTAGGTTTCTTCCAAACACTTCATTTTTATTGTTTCATGCACAGTTGTGTTGTTCTTGGAGCATCTACGTTTTTGTTTTAGTTTTCTTTTGCTTAGTTTGCTACAATAAGTTGTTTGGATCCCAACACTTCTTTTGGAGAGAGACACACTCTGCTTTCATTGTTTAGAACACTCTAGTTTCATTCGTATTGTTTTGTGAGTGTTCTCTTTTGCTAGTACTAGGTTTAGCCTTAGTTTTCTTGTGCTTTCAGCTTAGAACTTTTTAGTTCTTCCTTTTTGGATTTGTGAGACAATCTCACTGATCTTTATTTATTATTATCTTTGTGAGTACTTTCAAATAAGTTGGTTTGGATTGGAAAAGAGTAGGAAAAGTTCATACTTAAAGAGGTACAAAAGGAGTCTTGTTTTGACTGTGGCCTAGGCTTTGTCATGTCATGCTTGATATTGTTTTGGCTTTATGCTTAGTTATTATCGTTGTAGCATGAATTGTTACAAATAATTGAGATTCCTTAATGTGACTTGAAAGAATCATGCGTTGTTTTAGCATATTAAAGCATAGTATTGTGGTATTCTCCTTTGATGCTTTCTTTCGATTGACTTGGCGCATTCTCACACCATTTTATGACTATCCCAAGTAACCATAGCCTTTATGACCCTTTAGTTTTCGACTTGTAATATCACTTTATGCTTTCATCAATGATGTTTTGTCGCTTTGCATGATTAAGGCCATTATTGCTCTCTTAGTTGGTCGCTCCTAGTCTTTTGCTAGCCTCCGCATGTACCAAGTATGAGTTCCACTCATGCATCCAATTCCAAATAAAACCAAGTTATTCCAAAGAGTCCACCATACCTACCTATTAGCATTTGCTATTCCAAGTATATTCATGTTTTGATCTACCTTCCGAATTAAACTTGTTATGTGAAAATTAGTGATTAAAGCTCTCACGAACTTGATGGCGCACTTTAATTTCTTGCACTTAATAAACTTGAACCATTGTGTCCATCTTTGTTGCGTATATGCTTGCACTTTATAAGTTGAAGTTAGCAGAACCATCTATCATGGGGAACGCTTTCAACATTGCACTTATTATTCTGTTGATATCATGATTCTTTTGCTTATGGATCCCGGCAGTGTGAAATAAAAGTGGAACTTGTAAGATCATGGAGTTTGTATGTGTGTTAGAGAAACGCCTGAGCCGCTATCCTATGCCATGCATAATCATGGTGGAAACTTGCAGCATAACCATAATGAGCACTCTATGAAGCATCGTCAATAAAAACCTATGCAAATAGCAAATAAAAAGATCCCTGAGATGCTCATTGTCTGCTTGCCATGTCATTTTGATTATGGGATAGCTCATGTATCATGTGCAAGGGGTACCCCGTTGGCGGTTCTCTATGATACATATGTACTTACAATGACAACAGCTTACTTGAGACTAATGTTGAGTAGTATGAGGTTCGATACTCATAAGTAAGGGGCATGAGATTTCAGCTTATAACTTGTCAAGCATATCCTCTTAGTTGTGTCACTTTAACCTTAATCACTTAAAGATGCTTATGAAAGGGGCAATGAGATCTGAAAGCTAATAAGTACCATAATTTTTGGAAGCTCTTTATGGGAGTTGAATCCCTGCTTCCTTCTATGAAGGCCTTTCTTTTACTTTTATGTTGGGTCTCCATCTTCTATCTTTATGCACTTATTGAGAGAGCATAGTGGCCATTCTTAGTTTAATGTACATTGTCCCAAGACTTGTTGATTGATGCATAACTTTTAGATTGCACGTTCTTAAACTATTTGCATCTAGTCACCCTTATGAACTTTGAACGTTTCCTATGCAATTATGTTTTGCTACACTATGAGGGACAAGATGAATACCATTCTTATTATGTTTTCTTTATGTGAAACAAACAAACATCTTTCAAGGTATTGTTATTCATGAATCTTTTGTTTGTACATTTTCATGTTACAACATAGTTGCTATGTCTTATTGTTAGAACTATATCTTTCATGCTATGTTAAAGTACTATGATCCCATCTATGAATGTTTTATAAATGCCTACATCAATATTGTGATGGTGCATGTCACCTTAAAAATTATTCTTTTCTTTTTATCACTTACCTAATCGAGGACGAGCAGGAGTTAAGCTTGGGGGTGTTGATACGTTGCAAATGTATCTATAATTTTTGATGTTCCATGCTTGTTTTATATCTGCTTTCTTATGTTTTGTCCACACTTTGGAGTACTCTTACACATTTTCTGGAACTAACCTATTAACAAGATGCCATAGTGCCAGTTGCATGTTTTCTTCTGTTTTTGGTTCCAGAAAATCCAGAAAATGAATATTCTCGGAATTGGACCAGACAAAAGCCAAAGTCGATATTTTACTGGAAGACTCATGGAGCCATAAGACGAGACAGAGAAGGTCCAGGGGCTGGCCACACACCTGGTGGCGCAGGCCAGGCCACGCCAGGGGGGTGGTGTAGGCCCCTCCGGCCTCCACCAACATTGCCTCTTCGCCTATATATTGCCTCCAATGAGAAAACCCTAAAAAATCCAGCCTCCAGCTACGAAAAGTTCTATAGCGCCGCGGCCACCGAAGGGGAGACTCAGGGGACAAAAAGTCTTTATTCTGGCACCCTGCCGGGACGGGGAATTGCCCCCGGAGCCATCTCCATCGATCTCCACCACCATCTCCATCATCGTTTTTGATTCCCATGATGATAAGGGAGTAGATCTTCCTCGAGGCTAAGGGTTCTACCGGTAGCTATGTGTTCATCTCTCTATCTATGCATGATCATATTGTGATCATGAGCTTTGTAATCAAGTAGATCTACCTTGCTACTCAAGTTCTTTAATAGATCTCTGGCTCTCCCCATGTGTGTGAAAGTGATAGCGTGCACACCATGGTGGCACTTAGGCTAGAGATTACAAATACTTGTTATGAGTTATATTTGGAGTTGGATGTCTCTATGAAATTGTGGTGTTTGTTGGAACCATCTACTGCTCAAGGTGATAGTGTGGGGTTATCTAGATGGGGAAATCAAACTTTGAGGAGTGCTGTTATAGCCCTACCATGGATTAGAGTGTCCAACCAGAGAGTAGTTCAGAGTAGTATCATGAATGGAAGATATTTATATGAGAGTGTTCACTAGTGAAAGTATGATCCCTAGGCCTTTTTTCTAAGCATTCAAACACTGTTTGCAACTAGATCTGTTACATGTTTGCTTGCTTCCATCTTTATTGCAGTTTTCCTTTAGTCTCTTCCACGCCATCAAGCTATTTTCTGGCACCGTTGTCTTATATCCACACCACTTGTATTTTACTATCTCTTCGCCGAACTAGTGCACCTATACACCTGACAAGTGTATTGGGTGTGTTGGGGACACATGAGACTTCTTGTATCTTGATTACAGGGCTACTTGAGAGGGATACCTTTGACCACTTCCCCCTTGATGTCTATGCACTTCTATTCTTGTAGAAAGTTGTTGGGCCTACAAGTGCAGAGGTTTGTAGAACAGCAGCAAGTTTCCATTCAATGGATTACCCAAGGTTTATCGAACTCAGGGAGTAAGTGGTCAAAGGTATCCCTCTCAAGCAACCCTGCAATCAAGATAAAAGAAGTCTCTTGTGTCCCCAACACACCCAATACACTTGTCAGGTGTATAGGTGCACTAGTTCGGCAAACAGATAGTAAAATACAAGTGGTATGGATACAAGACAAAGGTGCCAAAAAATAGCTTGATGGCATGGAAGAGACGAAAGGCAAACTGAAACAAATATGGAAGCAAGCAAACATGTAACATATCTTGTTGCAAATGGTGTTTCAATGGTTAGAAACAAGGCCTAGTGTGGCGCCCCGCCAAAACCACTACTAGAAAATCGCGTTGTTTTTGTGCATTGCATCATCATGACCGCATGCTCATGTCATCATGCCACCTTGCATTTGAGCATCGTCATGTCATCTTGCATTTGTTTGCGTAAAACTATTTCAAAAAATCTGTTTTTGTTTCTAAACGCCCCGTTATTATTTCAAATCAAAACCCGGGTCTCCGGATTATTTTATTTCGTCTACCAACGGTTTTCAAAAGCCCCGTTTTAAATAATAAAATATTTTATGTTATTTTTGGGAGGCAGCCCGGCCGGCCACCTCCAAACCCTAGTCTAATCCTAAGTCTACCCCACCCTAATCCTACCCAACCCCTCCACCTCACGCCACCCAATAGACATGCGATACCTCACCCAACATACACCAACCCACACCTGATCCACTGCCTGGCCCCACCCGCATACGCACGCAGCCACCCAGCCGCACGCCACCATCAGCCCCACCGCAGCCTGGTCCCACCCGATCGACGCGCAACCCCGCGGTGGACACGCAACACGCGCACCCACGCGGCCAGCACACACCCCGCCCCCCACCTGCTCCCACCGCCTGCCACGCCTACAGTGGGGCCCCACCCCCCGCTTAGCCCCAGACCCGACCGCCGCCCTCTCTCTCTCCCGCAGACGCGCCCCGCTTCTCTCCCCTCCTCGTCACCGTCGCCCTCCCCCGCAAGGCCGCTTGCGCCTCCCCTGCGCGAGACGCGCCCTTTGGCCACCTCTCCCCTCCGCTGTCGTTTCCTCGTCGGCCGTCAACCGCGCCTCCTCTCCTCCAGCTCCCCCATCGCCAGGCGCCCCCTCCTCCGCCGAGCAAGCTCCACTGCCGCAGAGGAACCCGAGGCCACGCGAGCTCCCCGCCTCCAGTCGCCCTTGTCTCCGGCCGTTCCCTCCTCCGCCTCAACCTCGCCAGCCTCTGCACGTCGCCACCGAGCGCCACCGTTGTCCCCGCCGTCCTCTCCGCCGCTGTGCTCGCCTCCGGCCTTCCCCGGCCCCGGCCGCATCTCCGCCGCCGCCTGCCGGCCCCACCTCGACAGCCGCCGCCCCTCCGCCTTCCTCGAGCCGGGCGTGTTGTCCTCCTCCCCGAGGCAGGCCGCCTCCCTCGCCGACCTCATTCCCCGCCTCGGCCGCTACTCCGACCAGCCCCGGAGGTCCACCGCCCTCGGCCTCCACCGTCTCCGATCGCTGTGCCGCCGGCCGCCGGCCGCCGCTCCGTCCCGCAGCGTCGCCTCCTTCCCGGCTCACCTCCACGACGCCGCTCGCCCCCGCTCCTTCCAGATCCCGCCGCGGTCCCGCCAGCGACGCCTCCACCGCCCTATCCCACCGGCGCCCCCCCTGTTGCTTTTCCATTTGTTCCGTTTAGGCTGTGTGATGTTCTTTGGTGTTGCCTAGTACTGGATAGAGGAACCACTTCGATTTTGTCTCAATGCAAGATCTTCCGTAGACCGTATCATACCCATCGGCACTAGACAAACACTCGACAAGATCTTCCTCTTGGACGTTCGCCGACAAGACCGGCTTGATGCCGATGATTCCCGAAGAATGTGCATGGAGCCACGAGAGGAACCACCGACGCTTGAACTCGAGAGAAACCACGCCGAGGACACGCGGTACCCGAAGATCGACACCGACCGTAGCATAAGACCTCCTTCGTGGATCGCCATGTTCGCCTTCACGAATGCCGAGACCCCCGTACCAGAAGGCCTTCGACGTGGAACCCCAAGATCTCTCGGATATGCCAAGTACTTCCTCGAGGATGCCAAGCACTTCGCCACAGAACGCCAAGTCCTTCCCGGATGCGACAAGATCTACTTCCATTGTCCGAGACCGATCCCGTCGAGCCGTCTTCGCCCCGTCGAACCCTGTCGAACCCCGAACCCCTCGGAGCACAAGTTCGCCGAACCCTAAATGTGATTCCCTATCCGAGACCCTGTTTATTTTTATAATATGGCATTACCGACTGTCGCATATTAAATTGTTTATCTCGCATGCATATCATAATCATGCCGGATCTTCTGCCGTAGTATTAAATATTGCATCCGGTGTTTCTGCTAGTGTTTGCTTCTTCGCGGATTAGACCGATGAGTTGATGCGATTATCGACAAGTTCTGCGGTTATGAACCTTCGTCAGTGTTTCCCAGGCGAGCATCTCTCCCCCTTCTACCTATTTTGCATTTATAGTCTTTATTTCCCTCCTGTTGATCTATTGCTATCTGTGTCGCGATGTTTTAGTTTCCGTCCACCAGTTATATCCCGTGCAGCCTCTATATTACCATGGACACCTCCTAATACCTTTTGTTTGGTAGATAGCTGGCCTTGCGAGTCGTAGTTGCTTGCTCAGGTGCGATCTTGTGTTGTCGAGTACCACAGTTGTTGGAATGGTGGAGATGTTTATTGGTGGAGATGTTTATTGGTGGAGATGATCACTACTTTAAATACAACTATTAAAATGATAGATATAACTAATGCAGAGGCATCGGTGGGCAATAGATGTTATTTGGTTCTTCCGCGCTCACTTGTGTCCCGTAGGACCCCGAGTACTTGATACCTGTTCCTTGATTTTTCGCACTACCCACATCCGGGAGGCCTTATGAACCACCTTGAGCCAGAGCTTGATTCATTTCTATTTCTTGGGGCCACAAAGTAGTTTGGGGCTTTATTACTATCCTGTACCTATGCCATGTTACTGCTTTATTTACGATTGTGCGTGGAGCACCTGTACTGTTTAGGATCGTGACACGTTTTCGCCGTATCGACAAGCCCAGTCACACTTTCGGGTTCCCAGTCGTTTACAGCCGTCCACACAAACCTGGGTCCGTTCCGGAGCCGGCCAACTTCGTTGCGGGTAGCTTAGTGGGGTGGCCCCCTGAAATATTTCTGAATCCTATGATCTCTTTGTCGTGAATGCCTCGTTGGGTTTTGAGTTGGTTTTTCCGAGGTTGATCGAGTGTGTGTTGCTATTTGTGCACCCCTGCAGGGTAAAACTTTATGAAAGCCGTGTCCGCGGTTATGGACGACTTGGAGCACAGTATCTCGATCATAGACAAGCATAACTAAAGTAGTGCTATAAATTTGACTTAATATGTGACTAGTAATCAGCTCAAGTATAACGGAATGGATATTAAAAATGCCAACAGCTGGTGGATCTGGATTGTTGTGTGACATACTATACCTGCCTAGTAAGTATTGCAACTCCAATGGAATGTGATAAAAGTGCCAACAATTGCTGGGTTTTGGGATTCCTTAGGACAATTATATCTGACTAGTAATGTTCCTAATACAACGGAATGGTTAATTAAAACTGCCCACTATTTATGCTTCAGGATGACTCATCCTATACATCTGACTAGTAAATGCTGCAACTATAACGGAATGAGTAAAGCTGCCAACTGTGTGAGTTCCTTGGTCCGACTTCCTCGTTTGGTCTCGAAGGGGAAAATACCAGGATGTGTTTGTTTGGTGTTAGCTCCAGGTTGGATCCGACTAGGTCTTTCTTATCCCTCTCTGATATCTGCTAGTTGTATTGAGTCTCTATAGGTTGTTTAGTGCCGCTACGCTGCCGCTTCAGCCCACCATACCTATGTAGGCGAGAGCCGCTGAGTTCTAGCCTCGCCGTGTACTGGCCTCAGTACTGACGCTCCTCTTTTTCCTTCGCCCTTTGTCGGCACACCTTTTGTTTTAGGAGGTTCGAGATCGCCGTGGTTAGCAGGGTTACCCTTCCGGCTTGGCCTAGGCAGGGTTATGTACGCCATTGGTTATTCTTTAGGGCTCTTAGCCCCATTTGCATCTTGTCCGTAGCCGGACGCTCTATCGTTTCAAGGTGATTTGGATCTTTGTATATTATATCTATATTCTTGACTCGTTGAGTCACTGTTGTATATATATATGTTCTGTGGGTCCCATCGAGGACTGTTGTGTAATGGTATTACTTCGTTATCCACCCGCACGAAAGTGCCTGGTGGGCGTCCTTGAATCGTTTCTATGCGAGTTTGGCGGAAAGGGCTAAAACTTGCATAGGGCCAATTTGAGGGTGTTACAAAGTGGTATCAGAGCTCAGCAGTTGCGATACCCCACAAGTCCAGCCTGTAGGATAACCTAGCTAATGGCCGAAGTAGAGTGTCAAGACTATTTTGAAAAAAAAAATCGGTTGGATAGATCTGATTAGGTCTGCTTTTACTTCTTACCCCTCTGCTATTCTCCTCTTACCTCTTCGTGTTTTAAATGTGCTCTCTTACCTTTCTTCAAGTCCAGGATTTCTCGTGGTTGGGTTTTCGTCGTACCTTCAGGGTTTCGCTTCCTGTTTTGGTAACGTTGCTTCTACATCCGGTCTTCGTGCTATCTGAGTAATCCTTTATCGGTGGTACCATTCTTTGTTCCTTGTTTGTGCCTTCCGGTGTTTTCCGATGCGACGACATCATCTATGCCAGATCCGATGCAGAGTCTGCATCACTCCTTTGTTTTGACCCTCGCTTGTCGAGATCTTCAGTCTGATTCCGAGAGTTGGTTGCATAAATCCCCTATTCATATGTAGAGTAATGATTTGGGTGCGCGATGGACTGATCACCATCTGACTACTCTTACCATTCACTGTTGTATATTGAATCGGTGGATCCAGCAATTTTACTCCGTCCACGGAAGCTAGAGGTGGCTTTATTTGTGGATACCTCTACGTTCGCCTTTTTGTTTCCGGAGTGTTCTCTCGACGATCACGGACACCGACCTCTTGTTAGTGGTGTCGCGAGGATCTACACGAAGCGCGAAGTTTCAGATCGTCGGTCTTCTTTCTGGTACCATGAGGCGGATCTCGAGGGCGAGATCCATTGTTAGTGGTGTCGAATTGTGGCGCCCCGCCAAAACCACTACTAGAAAATCGCGTTGTTTTTGTGCATTGCATCATCATGACCGCATGCTCATGTCATCATGCCACCTTGCATTTGAGCATCGTCATGTCATCTTGCATTTGTTTGCGTAAAACTATTTTCGAAAAGTCTGTTTTTGTTTTCTAAATGCCCCGTTATTATTTCAAATGAAAACCCGGGTCTCCAGATTATTTTATTTCGTCTACCAATGATTTTCAAAAGCCCCGTTTTAAATAATAAAATATTTTATGTTATTTTTGGGAGGCAGCCTGGCCGGCCACCTCCAAACCCTAGTCTAATCCTAAGTCTACCCCACCCTAATCCTACCCAGCCCCTCCACCTCACCCCACCCAATAGCCATGCGCCACCTCACCCAACATACACCAACCCACACCTGATCCACCGCCTGGCCCCACCTGCATACGCACGCAGCCACCCAGCCGCACGCCACCATCAGCCCCACCGCAGCCTGGTCCCACCCGATCGACGCGCAGCCCCGCGGTGGACACGCAACACACGCACCCACGCGGCCAGCACACACCCCGCCCCCACCTGCTCCCACCGCCTGCCACGCCTGTAGCGGGGCCCCACCCCCCGCTTAGCCCCACACCCGACCGCCGCCCTCTCTCTCTCTCCCGCAGACGCGCCCCGCTTCTCTCCCCTCCTCGTCGCCGTCGCCCTCCCCCTCAAGGCCGCCTGCGCCTCCCCTGCGCGAGACGCGCCCGCCGGCCAGCTCTCCCCTGCGCTGCCGTTTCCTCGTCGGCCGTCGACCGCGCCTCCTCTCCTCCGGCTCCCCCATCGCCAGGCGCCTCCTCCTCCGCCGCCGCAGAGGAACCCGAGGCCGCGCGAGCGCCCCGCCTTCGGTCGCCCTCATCTCCGACCGTTCCCTCCTCCGCCTCGACCTCGCCGGCCTCTGCACGTCGCCGCCAAGCGCCACCGTCGTCCCCGCCGTCCTCTCCACCGCCATGCTCGCCTCCAGCCTTCCCCGGCCCCGGCCGCATCTCCGCCGCCGCCTGCCGGCCCCACCTCGACGGCCGCCGCCCCTCCGCCTTCCTCGAGTCGGCCGTGTTGTCCTCCTCCCCGAGGCAGGCCGCCTCCCTCGCCGACCTCATCCCCCGCCTCAGCCGCTACTCCGACCAGCCCTGGAGCTCTTCGCCCTCGGCCTCCACCATCTCCGATCGCTGCGCTGCCGGCCGCCGCTGCATCCGGCAGCGTCGCCTCCTTCCCAGCTCACCTCCACGACGCCGCTCGCCCCCGCTCCTTCTAGATCCCGGTGCGGTCCCGCCAGCGACGCCTCCACGGCCCTATCTCACCGGCGCCCCCCTGTTGCTTTTCCATTTGTTTCGTTTAGGCTGTGTGATGTTCTCTGGTGTTGCCTAGTACTGGATAGAGGAACCACTTCGATTTTGTCTCAATGCAAGATCTTCCGCAGACCGTATCATACCCATCGGCACTAGACAAACACTCGACAAGATCTTCCTCTTGGACGTTCGCCGACAAGACCGGCTTGATGCCGATGATTCCCGAAGAATGTGCATGGAGCCACGAGAGGAACCACCAACGCTTGAACTCGAGAGAAACCACGCAGAGGACACGCGGTACCCAAAGATCGACACCGACCGCAGCATCAAGACCTCCTTCGTGGATCGCCATGTTCGCCTTCACGGATGCCGAGACCCCCGTACCAGAAGGCCTTCGACGTGGAACCCCAAGATCTTCTCCTGGATACGCCAAGTACTTC
This sequence comes from Avena eriantha, assembly GCA_910589775.1. Lineage (NCBI taxonomy): Eukaryota > Viridiplantae > Streptophyta > Magnoliopsida > Poales > Poaceae > Avena > Avena eriantha. Next base: position 84,749,304 of record OU342740.1, read on the forward strand.
CTCGAGGATGCCAAGCACTTCGCCGCGGAACACCAAGTCCTTCCCGGATGCGACAAGATCTAATTCCGTTGTCCGAGACCAATCCCGTCGAGCCGTCTCCGCCCCGTCGAACCCTGTCGAACCCCGAACCCCTCGGAGCACAAGTTTGCCGAACCCTAAATGTGATTCCCTATCCGATACCCTCTTTATTTTTATAATATGGCATTACTGACTGTCGCATATTAAATTGTTTATCTCGCATGCATATCATAATCATGCCGGATCTTCTGCCGTAGTATTAAATATTGCATCCGGTGTTTCTGCTAGTATTTGCTTCTTCGCGGATTAGACCGATGAGTTGATGCGAGTATCGACAAGTTCTCCGGTTATGAACCTTCGGCAGTGTTTCCCAGGCGAGCATCTCTCCCCCTTCTATCTATTTTGCATTTATAGTCTTTATTTCCCTCCTGTTGATCTATTGCTATCTGTGTCGCGATGTTTTAGTTTCCGTGCACCAGTTATATCCCGTGCAGCCTCTATATTGCCATGGACACCTCCTAATACCTGTTGTTTGGTAGATAGCTGGCCTTGCGAGTCGTAGTTGCTTGCTCAGGTGCGATCTCGTGTTGTCGAGTACCACAGTTGTTGGAATGGTGGAGATGTTTATTGGTGGAGATGTTTATTGTTGGAGATGATCACTACTTTAAATACAACTATTAAAATGCTAGATATAACTAATGTAGAGGCACCGGTGGGCAATAGATGTTATTTGGTTCTTCCACGCTCACTTGTGTCCCGTAGGACCCCGAGTACTTGATACCTGTTCCTTGATTTTTCGCACTACCCACATCCGGGAGGCCTTATGAACCCCCTTGAGCCAGAGCTTGATTCATTTCTATTTCTTGGGGCCATAGAGTAGTTTGGGGCTTTATTACTATCCTGTACCTATGCCATGTTACTGCTTTATTTACGATTGTGCGTGGAGCACCTGTACTGTTTAGGATCGTGACACGTTTTCGCCGTATCGACAAGCCCAGTCACACTTTCGGGGTCCCAGTCGTTTACAGCCGTCCACACAAACCCTGGGTCCGTTCCGGAGCCGGCCAACTTCGTTGCGGGTAGCTTAGTGGGGTGCCCCCCTGAAATATTTCTGAATCCTGTGATCGCTTTGTCGTGAATGCCTCGTTGGGTTTTGAGTTGGTTTTTTCGATGTTGATCGAGTGTGTGTTGCTATTTGTGCACCCCTACAGGGTAAAACTTTCTAAAAGCCGTGTCCGCGGTTATGGACGACTTGGAGCACAGTATCTCGATCATAGACAAGCATAACTAAAGTAGTGCTATAAATTTGACTTAATATGTGACTAGTAATCAGCTCAAGTATAACGGAATGGATATTAAAAATGCCAACAGCTGGTGGATCTGGATTGTTGTGTGACATACTATACCTGCCTAGTAAGTATTGCAACTCCAATGGAATGTGATAAAAGTGCCAACAATTGTTGGGTTTTGGGATTCCTCAGGACAATTATATCTGACTAGTAATGTTCCTATTACAACGGAATGGTTAATTAAAACTGCCCACTATTTATGCTTCAGGATGACTCATGCTATACATCTGACTAGTAAATGCTGCAACTATAATGGAATGAGTAAAGCTGCCAACTGTGTGAGTTCCTTGGTCCGACTTCCTCATTTGGTCTCGAGGGGGAAAATACCAGGATGGGTTTGTTTGGTGTTAGCTCCAGGTTGGATCCGACTAGGTCTTTCTTATCCCTCTCTGATATCCGCCAGTTGTATTGAGTCTCTATAGGTTGTTTAGTGCCGTTGCGCTGCCGCTTCAGCCCACCATACCTATGTAGGCGAGAGCCGCCGAATTCTAGCCTCGCCGTGTACTGGCCTCAGTACTGATGCTCCTCTTTTTCCTTCACCCTTTTTCGGCACACCTTTTGTTTTAGCAGGTTCGAGATCGCCGTGGTTAGCAGGGTTACCCTTCCGGCTTGGCCTGGGCAGGGTTATGGATGCCATTGGTTATTCTTCAGGGCTCTTAGCCCCATTTGCATCTTGTCCGTAGCCGGACGCTCTGTCGTTTCAAGGTGATTTGGATCTTTGTATATTATATCTGTATTCTTGACTCGTTGAGTCACTGTTGTATATATATCTGTTCTATGGGTCCCATCGAGGACTGTTGTGTAATGGTGTTACTTCGTTATCCACCCGCACGAAAGTGCCTGGTGGGCGTCCTTGAATCGTTTCTATGCGAGTTTGGCGGAAAGGGCTAAAACTTGCATAGGGCCGATTTGAGGGTGTTACACCTAGGGATCATACTTTCACTAGTGAACACTCTGATATAAATATCTTCTCTTTATGATACTACTCTGAACTACTCTCCGGTTGGACACTCTAATCCATGGTAGGGCTATAACAGCACTCCTCAAAGTTCGATTTCTCCATCTAGATAACCCCACGCTGTCACCTTGAGCGCTAGATGGTTCCAACAAACACCACAATTTTATAGAGACATCCAACTCCAAATATAACTCATAACAAGTATTTGTAATCTCTAGCCTAAGTGCCACCATGGTGTGCACGCGGTCACATTTAGACACATGGCGAGAGCCAGAGATCTATTAAAGCACTTGAGTAGCAAAGTAGATCTACTTGATTACAAAGCTCATGATCATAATATGATCATGCATAGAGAGATATGAGCACATAGCTACCAGTAGAACCCTTAGACTCGAGGAAGAACTACTCCCTCATCGTCATGGGAATCAGCAACGGTGATGGAGATGGTGGAGTCGATGGAGATGGCTCCGGGGGTACTTCCCGTCTCGACAGGATGCCAGAACAAAGACTTTATATCCCCGAATGTCCCCTTCGGTGACGGCGGAGCTGCGGAACTTTTCGTGGCTGAAGGCTGCAAATTCGTGGGTGGAGGTGTCTCCCACGAATTAGGTTTCCTCCCTTTATATAGCTTCTCGGATTCCCGTCACCCCACCTTGGGCTGCCATAAATTGGGCCTAGTGAGCCCGTCAGGACCCGGAATCAGCTAAATTTTATGTCCAAAACATTCATCGTGAAATTGCCAACAACTTTGTAGTTGAAGAGTTTTCCGTTTGACGTCGTATTTGACTCGAAACGTGACCATCTTCAAAAAGAGTTCTGAGACAGATTTCTGGAAAATCCCAATTTGACTCCAACAAGGTTTCCACTTGTATTCTTGATAATTCCTACACATCAAACTGTAAAACAAGAACATTGTGCACTTTTGCAACTATTAGTATGTTAGTCCAAATAAATTATAAACTTTATATAAAAAGGAGTATTAAAAGCATATTATTAGTATAAAACCATCAAAAGTTATAGATACGTTATAGACGTATCAACATCCCCAAGCTTAGTTCCTGCTCGTCCTCGAGTAGGTAAACGATAAAAAGATGACATGCAGCCAACACAATCTTGATCATCATTATTGTAAAAGCATTGATAGCTGGGATCAAGGTACTCTAAACATGAACATGAAAATAGAGTTCTAACAATAAGACATAGCAACTATGTGGTAACATTAAAAGGTACAAACAAAAGATCATGAATATCAATGCATTGAAAGACGTTTGTTTGTTTCACATATAGAAAACATAATAAGAGTGGTATTCAGCTTGTCCCTCATGGTATAGCAAAACATAAATACATAGGACACCTTCCAATTTCATAAGGGTGACTAGATACAAATAATCTATTATATACTAAAAGCAATATAAGACTGTTTTTCAAGGCACCATGTTAAGCCACATCACTAAAATTAATTTTAATAGTTTGATCTAAATTTTATGGCTAGGATTTAACTAGAAATTAGTAGTTATGTAACCACATAATGTCGTCAGACATGGTTCACAATTGACGTGGTGGACCTATGTGTAGATTAGATCGGTTAACAATCCAACCAGAATGTTCTCCAAAAAAAACAATCCAACCAGAAAAAATATATACCGCACCTTAGGACGTAACCTGCCAAGATTAATATACGTGGTGGCCCTCTAAAAAAGATCTGACATGTTTGCTAGGCCAGGATTTAACCAAAAATTACTTGACATGGTGAACCTCTATATAAGACTAGATCGGTTAACATCCCACCAGAATAAAGGCTTCCGTCACCTTAGCAAAAAAAAACTATGCAGGTTCTAGACTGTTTGTTTCCTCTGTGTGATAGCAGGACATCATGCGTGTACATCTGACCCAAAGAAAACAAATAAGTATACCTAACATGGTTTGGACATAACTCAGGTGGTACCCTCCTTAAAAAAAGTTCCTTCCCTAATTTGTTTTTACGCCGTGTGCTTTGCTATCTTTTCTGTGTATTATACTAGGATGATAATCAATCATGCATGAGAATCTGAGCTAAAATTCAAAAAATAAAGACCACGCACATACGAAAATTAACTCGGGTGGTACCCTCCTTAAAAAATTCCTTCCCACCAAAAAAACATCCACCGTATGCTTTGCTGCCTTTTCTGTGTATTATACTAGGAGAATAATCAATCATGCATGTGCATAGCTAAAATTCACAAAATAAATACCACGCACGTGAGAAGGTAGAACATGAAAGATCAATGCATGCAACGCGTTGTAGAATACAAAGTCTTGTAATCATGCTCAACATAACTGGGGCTACACGTTTCCCTACCAACACTGATATTTCTTCCACGGAGAAAATCACTAATATTTCTATACAAATACAATCACACAAAGTCATTTTGCCAGATTATATGTTCAAATATTTAAGAATTTGATGACAAAACAAGTCAGTTCTTATCCTCATATGTAGTCCCAGTAAACAACAACAAATACACATACTATTGCAAAATTTATGAATGGTGCTATTGCTTGAGATTTGAAGCTCTTATTTTTAGCAAAAAAGGATATCATAATTCATCATCATACATAAGAAAATTATTACTATATTTTAACCAAATTATATGAAAAATAGCATGCCATTGGGCTATAGCAAATTAACTTAGATAGTAAAGTTAGTTTACAATGAATTTATGCCCATAACTAATAAATTTTAGAACTTGGAAGTCTATAAACTTTACATAAATATTGGAAGTAATTTTCCGACTTAGCATTTGTGGTGGGCTTCCAAAACGTTCAGAGCTTTAATCAACCATGATTGAAAGGATGTCAATTCTAACTCAATATATGGTTTATTTCCAAAAATACCGTGGCCATTATTTTTCATGCTTTGTTCCATGTCGGGCATGGTTTTTTGGTGTTGCATGGTGGTACTCCGAATAGGGTGTATAATGATGCGTGTTTCACCCTTGCATAGAACTGACGTATATAGATATAGCCGTATTAGAGTAGTAGAGATAGATCAATACCATATGGTTTATACCCACTGCCACAACTAATGTTGCAAGCAATATGTGTAGAAAAATGATAATGGATCTCAACTAGAACTTTATTGTTTCTACCTATATATTTCAAAAGCACTCAAGATATTAGATAATATGGCGTTACAATTGTATACTTATCTATATATTTGTTTCAAATCCTATGAATCCAATATTTTCCCTATAGTATTGCGGTGGTATAACTACAATACATGCAAAGAACTGTTGATGATCGATTAATTAGGGAGGAACTTGGTAGTTGGGTAGTGGGATTGTAAGAATGGCTTGTAGGGAGGACTTAATCCATGACATGTCAATTAAGATCTCGGGTAATCATGTTACATGAAAGAACAACTTGAGTGATTACTATTTAGAACGACTAGACTGAACAAAAAATATAAAAGGAGATAAAAATGGATATAATATGGCTACCTAATTTTCAAAGTAGACCAAGAGGTAGATAAGACAGTAGCCATTTTTTCGAGAGATGGACATGTTAATGTCAAGAAGATACAAACTACACCAAGCCACTATAGAATCTCAATATATCACCGGCAATTTGAGAAATTGAGAATGCCTCCATGATCTTGAGATGATTAAAAATGCTCAAGTGACATGTTCCATTTATTAGCAGAGCACTTAAGATGATTGAGAATTCATATTACTTGAAATTGCATAATATGAGTTGTGAATATATTTCTCGAACACTTTTTTTTACATTGAAGATGATGCCCTCGCATTTGCAAGGGACAACCCGCTAGTTTAAGAAAAAGCAATATCAAAGTTATGAATCAATCAACAAGTTTTGGGACAATACACATTAAACTAAGAATGACCACTATGCTCTCTCAATTGGTGAATAAAGATAGAAGATGGAGACTCAACATAAAAGTAAAAGAAAGGCCTTCATAGAAGGAAGCAGGGATTCAAGTCTAATAAAGAGCTTCCAAAAATTATGGTACTTATTAGCTTTCAGCTCTCATTGCCCCTATCATAAGCATCTTGAAGTGATTAAGGTTAAAGTGAACAAACTATGGAGTATATGCTTGACAAAGTATAAGTTGGAAATCTCATGTCCTTGAATACGAGGGCCGCTCCTCATGCTACTTAAGTTTAGTTACCGGTAAGTTCTTGTCATAGTAAGTACATGTCCATCATAGAGAACCGCTAATGGGGTACCCCTTGCCCGATGATATGGAAGAATCCCCATATGCAAATGACAAGGCAAGCAGACAATAAGCATCTCAGCAATCTTTTTATTTACCATGGGAAAATTGTGCTTTTTCTCTCTTTCCTCTTTTCTCATCTCTTTTTTCTCTTTTTTTTCAGTCTCTATGTGTTTTTTATAAGAATAATGGTTCATAGATTGCTCATTATGGTTACGCTGCAGGTTTCCACCATGATTAGGCATGGATTAGACCAGCCGCCCAGGCGTTTCTCTAACACACATACATAACTCCTTGGACTTACAAGCTCCCCTTTCATTTCACACCGACGACATCCATAAACAAAAGAGCATGATATCAACTGAGTACAATGTACAAGTGCAATGTTGAAAGTGTTTCCCATGACAGCATGGTCCTCCTAATTCCCAATGTATAAGAGAAAGCATATACAACATAGATAACACAATGATTCACGTTTATTATGTGCAAGAAAGTAAAGTGTGCCATCAAGTTCGTGAGAGCTTTAATCACTAATTTTCACATGACAAGTTTTATTCGGAAGGTAGATAAAAACATGAATATATTTGGAATAGAAAATGCTAAGAGGTAGGTATGGTGGACTCTTTGCAATACCTTGGTTTATTTGGAGTTCGATGCATGAGTGGAACTCATACTTGGTTATGGAGGCTAGCAAAAGACTGGGAGCAACCAACTATGAGAGCAATAATGGCCATAATCATGCAAAGCGACAAGACATCATTAATTAAAGCATAAAGTGATATTACAAGTCGAAAACTACAGGATCATAGAGACTATGGTGACTTGGGATAGTCATAACATGGTGTGAGCATGTGCCAAGTCAACACAAATAAAGCATCAAAGGAGAATACCACAATATTATGCTTTAATATGCTAAAACAACGCATGATTCTTCCAAGGCACATTAGGCAATCTCAATTATTTATAACATGTCATGCTACAGAAAAAATCACTAAGCATAAAACCAAAATAATAACAAGCATGACATGATAAAGTCTAAGTCACAGTCAAAAACAAGCTCCTTTTATACCACTTAAGCATAAACTTTCCTACTCTTTTCCAATCCAAATCAACTTATTTGAAAGAACTCACAAAGATAATAATAAATAAAGATCAGTGAGCTTGTCTCACAAATCCAAAAGGAAGAACTAAAAAGTTCTAAGATGAAAGCACAAGAAAACTAAGGCTAATCCTAGTGCTAGCAAAAGAGAACACTCACAAAACAGTAAGAATGAAAACTAGAGTGTTCGAAACAATGAAAGCAGAGTATGTCTCTCTCCAAAAGAAGTGTTGGGATCCAACAAACGTATTGCAGCAAACCAAGCAAACTAAGCAAAAGAAAACTAAGAAGGAAAATGAAGACGCTCCAAGAACAACACAACTATGCATGAAACAATAAAAATGAAGCGTTTGGAAGAAACCTAAGATTTTTATTGATGAAGAAGGGGATGCGTTGGGCATCCCCAAGCTTTGATGCTTGTACTTCTTGGATATTTCTTGGGGTGACATGGGTGACATCCCCAAGGTTGAGCTTTTTGTCCATACTTCATCTTATCACATTACTCTTCCCTACACTCAAAAATTTCCTTCATACAAAACTTCATACAATCTTCATTAGCAACATTAGTGTACTCCAGATAATAAGTCTTTTGGTTTAGTCTTAACACAAGTAAAACTTCCATTAAAACACAAGCTACTGTAGCACTTCCTTTAAAAAGCTCGAATGATCAAAGAGAACTCAAAGAGAAAGAGATTGAGAGGCAAATGCAAATAATGGCAGAAATCTATCAAAACAGACCAGAAGGTAAAACTAAATTTTTTGAAGACCTTCTGTTGCTCAAATCGAAAAGTGTTGAACTAACAAAAGTTAGATAACAACCTGGGGCAGAAGCACAAAACATTACAGCTCAAACCAACGTGCAGAGATTTTTCAAGAATTTTTACAGTGAAGCATAAAAATCTGTTTCAGGACACCAACTTTCCCAAGTCTTACTTCCCTCTCATTAGAGGTTATTCTTGCCACAAAAACCACACAAAAAGGATAAGTCGAGGTTATTAGAGAGGTAATAACTTCCAAGACTCAACAAAAGATTCCTTACGAAATTTGGGTTATCTCCCAATAAGTGCTTTTCTTTAACGCCTTTGAGCTAGGCACGATAATTTCGATGATGCTCACGTAAGAAATATGAATTGAAGTAAAAGAGAGCATCAAGAAGCAAATATAAAACACATTTATGTCTAACCCACTTCCTATGAAAAATAATCCTATAAATAAACAAGTCTTGAAAGCACAAAGCAACAAGCATAGGAAAGCAAAACAAGTGCAACTTCAAAAATTTCACCATAAAGAGGTGAAACTTAATATTGTTGAGATGCATAAAACCATGTTTCCCTCTCTCATAATAACTTTCAGTAGCATCATGAATAAAATTAACAATATAACTATCACATAAAACATTCTTATCATGAGCCACATGCATAAAATAATTATTACTCTCCATATAAGCATAGTCATTCTTATTAATAGTAGTGGGAGCAAATTCAACAAAATAGCTGTCATTATTATTCTCATCACCATAGTCATCAAATATAGGAGGCATATTGTAGGCATAATTTATTGCCTCCTCAATAGTAGGTGGACTGGAAATATCATATTCATCATTGTAATCATCATATATTGGAGGTTTGGTATCATCATAAGCAATAGAATAGCTATCTTCCAAAGCTGGGGAACTAAAAAGATCATTTTCATAAAAACTACCTTCCCCAAGCTTAGACTTTTCCATAGCATTAGCAATAATGGTGTCCAAAGAATTCATACTAACAACATTGCTATTAGCAAGCAAATAAAGTTCCATAGGGCTCTTCAAACACTTCATGTCCTAACTCAAGATAAATACTATAAAGCTCTCTAAGTTTTTTGTTGTTTTCCATTAAGCCTAACTAGTGAAAATAATAACAAGAAATAAAAAAATATAATTGCAAAATCTAAAAGAAATAACTTCGAGCACTCACACACCACCAACCGGACTAGAAGATAGCTTTGTAGCCAGGGGATGTGAGTACCTTTTACCTTACCTCCCGGGCAACGGCGCCCAAAAAATAGCTTGATATCTACGCACTTCTATTCTTGTAGACAGTTGTTGGGCCTCCAAGTGCAGAGGTTTGTAGAACAGCACCAAGTTTCCCTTAAGTGGATTACCCAAGGTTTATCAAACTCGGGGAGAAAGTGGTCAAAGGTATCCCTCTCAAGCAACCCTGCAATCAAGATACAAGAAGTCTCTTGTGTCCCCAACACACCCAATACACTTGTCAGGTGTATAGGTGCACTAGATCAGCGAAGAGAGAGTAAAATACAAGTGGTATGGACATAAGACAATAGTGCCAGAAAATAGCTTGATGGCATTGAAGAGACTAAAGGCAAACTGAAATAAAGATGGAAGCAAGCAAACATGTAATAGATCTAGTTGCAAACGGTGTTTCAATGTTTAGAAACAAGGCCTAGGGATCTGATACATTTCAAATGTATCTATAATTTTTGATGCTCCATGCTTGGTTTTATCCTTTCTTGCGTTTTGTCCACACTTTGGAGTACTTTTTATATGATTTCTTGGACTAACCTATTAACAAGAGCCTCAGCGACAGCTGACTGTTTTCTGCTGTTTTTGGTTCTACGAAAGTCAGAAAATGAATATTCTCGGAATTGGACGGGACAAAAGCCAAAGTGCCTATTTTTCCAGAAGACTCCAGGAGCCAGAATACGGGACGGAGGAGGGCCAGGGGCTGGCCACACCCCCCCCCAGGCGTGGGTTGGGCCTGGCCACGCTGGGGAATGGTGTGGTGGCCCCAGGCATCCCCGCGGTCTCCCTCTTTGCCTATAAGAAGCCTTCTAACCTAAAAACTTCGAGGGGTTCGATGTTTTTCCACGAAAAGTTCCGCTGCACCGCCGCTACCGAAGGGGAGATTTAGGGGACAAAAAGTCTCTGTTCTGGCACCCTGCCGGGACGGGGAAGTGCCCTCGGAGCCATCTCCATCGATCTCCACCATCATCTTCATCGACTATCCATGTTTCCCCCATCTATGAGTGAGTAATCCCCCGCTGTAGGCTATGGGGATGGTAGGGATTGGATGAGATCGTTCATGTAATGACATCAGATTGTTAGGGCATAGTGCCTCGTATCTCTTATTAGTGCGTTATGACTTTGTTGCGACTTGTTGTGCTTAATGCTTGTCACTAGGGCCCGAGTGCCATGATTTCAGATCTGAACTTATTATTGATTCATCATGATAGTATTGTTTTGGGTCTTATCTACAAGTTGTATACACACGTCGTTGTCCGGAACCTATGGTCCCGAAGTGACAGAAATCGGGGTAGCCGGAAGGGAAAGGCTTTGATGTGAGGATCACATGTGTTCACGGAGTGTTAATGCTTTGCTCCGGTGCTCTATTAAAAGGAGCACCTTAATTGCCAGTAGTTCCCTAGAGGCCCCGCTGCAAACGGGCTGGCAGGACAAAAGATGTTGTGCAAGTTCTCATTGCGAGCACGTATGACTATATATGGAACACATGCCTAGGATTGTCTAATACTTGGGTGCTTTATCTTATTTATCTACAATTGCCCTATGTTCTGATTGCTATGTGAATTGTCTTGTCCATGCAACGCCCGTCCATCCATCCCTATGCCTACCGCACTCGAATCCCACTGTTTACTGCTTTTGTTACTAATGTCTTTGTTTTACTACTGCTGTTACTTTGCTATTCCTACTACAAAACGGTTGCTACTGATAAACTACTATGAGCAAGATTGTTTCCAGGTGCAGCTGAATTGACAACTCAGTTATTAAGGCTGATAAATATTCTTTGGCCCCCCTTGTGTCGAATCAATAAATTGGGTTTCACTTCTCTCGAAAATACTGCGATACACCCCCTATACTTGTGGGTCATCAAGACTATTTTCTGGCGCCGTTGCCGGGGAGCATAGCTTTATTTATCAAGTTCACTTGGATTCTCTATTGTTCGCTGCTATCCATCCATCATGGGTAAGTCTCGTGATGGCAAGGTTCCTATTTTACCATCCACTACAAGAAGAGGTATGGTTCTGAACACCTCTGCTACTCTTGATTCACCGTTTGTTATAAGTAAGCTCGTTACACCACCACATACACATGCTACACACACTGCTACTGCTGCTGAATCTGAAACTTCTGATGCTGCTTCTACTGTGCTTGATAAGAGTGGTTCATTAGGTCCTTTCCTAGATGCTACGATTGCTAGAACAATAGCTGGAAATACCGAAACTCCTAATGAAGACACTACCACACCTGTTAGCTCACCTGAGTTTAGTGAGAGTTATGATACTGAAGAAGATTATGTTGAGATGACTGATGAGTTTATTGAAGAATGTAAGAACACCCATGATAGGAGCGCTGCTAAGAGTCTCCTTGAGAGGCGTACTATTAGACCCAAATTATCTCCTGATGCTAAGTTTGCTGCTTCTCCCATAAACATTATAGATGAAGATTATGATTTCTCTCTCGATCTATCTTACATAGCTATTGTCGAGAAAGAACCTTTTTGTGGGACTAAGAATGAAAGTGCGGTAGCACATATGAATGAACTTTCTACTATGAGTGGCTTGTTTCATATGATATTAAGATGCGTACTTACTTTGTTGCTAAGATTTTTCCTTTTTCATTGAAAGGAGAAGCTAAAACTTGGTTTAATAATTTACCTCCTGGATCTATTGATAGCCCTGAGTGCTTGATTAGTACTTTTCTGCAGAAATATTTTCATCCCAGTGCTAGACATGCTATTTTGCAGGAACTTTTTGATTTTAAACAGGGAGAAAAAGAGGTATTGCCCGAATCTTGGGCAAGGTTTTGTGCTTTGATTCATGCACAGGCTGGAAGTCCATTACCTAAGAATGAGCTTCTTGATATATTTTATAATGGACTAACCGAGGAATCTAGGACATACCTAGATAGTTGTGTTCACCGCCTGGAGTCATCCTCGACTCCAAGGTAACGATACTTGGTACGGGTAGGCTCAACCTGTACTGTCCGCCAGTACCGCCTATTTGGCCGCGGTTTTAACCCAGGGAGAGGTAAACCTAAACCTAAAATACTTATTCTCTTCCTTCTTCCTCCAAACTTCAAACCACCTCCATTGGATCTTCAAGTCTACTCGTTCTTTCTTCGATTTCTCACACACAAGTGATCCAAGGTATGTTTCTCCTCTGATCCCCTACTCATTTGCATCAAAACCTTATTCAATTCGTTGTCATTATCAATCTAGACTTAGGTCTTGTTCTTGAACTAATCTTGATTATGAGTATGCTTAGTTTTGTTTTTAGTAGAGATTCTTTTATAGAAAGTGTAGAGGATTACTTTTGTTATGTTTCTATTCGATCAAATCTTTAATTAGCGTTAATTTTATTTTTAGATGAACACAAGGATCGTACACGTGCGATGGCTATGGAACAAGCCATACCACCTGTTGATGAGCTAACCCCTGAGTAACTTGGCATTGAGTTCACTAAGGAATACCACCTCAACCATTTCAACCGACTCAAGAGACGAGAAATCAATTCACCAAATGGGTGTGTCCTTATATCCTTAACCAACTAGGCCTTGGCCATGATTTCAATTTACTATGCAACAATGTTTGTTTGTTTAACTTAGCTTTTTGGGATGTTGCCACTTATCGCCGCTTGACACCTCAGCACCTTATCGCATACCGTGTGTTCGGTCTATTGCTCCGAGGAAGATATCTCGGGAGTTGATCATGTCACCTTCTGCCTATGAACTATGAGTATGAATTAATACTCGATCAATGGGCTTAATGTTTTGGGTTTGCTAACAACACCAACGATATCTGCTCCACTAGTTTCATTATGAGTCCTATGCCCTTGGAATATTTTAATTGTATGAGAGTCGCTTCAACTACACCCAAGGTAATTAAATTGAGTGTCATTTTGTTCGATATTTGTTCTATGTTATTGCTAACACTTTGTAGGGACGTGGTGAGTTTACTAGAGTTAATGAAGAGGAAATGACGATCCTCGCAAGAGCTGATATCCCCGATTGTAACTTAGCGCCAAATTTGGGTGCTCTTCTCGTGTTTTATCTTAAGTATCAAGCTCATAAAATCTGTGGTCCCATATGTGGAGGAGGAGTTGTCACCGCTCTCACTCGAGCACTCCACATCAACCTAGGTAATATCCAAACCGTTGGTGGGTGTTCGTTGTCTCGATTTCGCTACTCACAGAGCTTGTGGTATGATTTTTAAATCACATGGTAGATACTTCTTTGATATACCTGGAGCTGATCACTTGATCCTTGCTCCTTTACCTAATGGTCTATTGTCTATCGAGAATGGACGTCTGCATTATGATGCACAGGTTGAAGCAGGACTATCCCAACAAGAAGAACCCGTGGATGAAAAAGAAGAAGATTAAGAAGTAGAACAACAAGGCCCCGTACAAGAGAATCAACCACCAAACTACTACACCACCTAGGAAGATATCTATGTCCTCAAAGGAAACATTCAGAATATGATCAACCTCTCCATCAACCTTCGAGATGCCACCGTGAACCTCTTTACCCAGTTCACCAGTTGGAGCAGTCAATAGAACTTCAGAGATTATCCACGGTCACCACAATGAGGTACAAAGGGCATGCAAAATCCTAAACTTGGGAATGTGTTCCCTAAGTAATTTTATTTGTGTAATAATGAGGTTGTACTCCAGCTCCGTGAGAGCTTTGAAACACTCTTACTGGGTTGTCCCAACACTTTGCTTTTTTGTTTGCTTTTCTCTTTCATTTTCCTTTTTCATTTATTTGTTATACTTTCTTTAGTATCTTGCTTTTTTGAACCTTGGACTGCAAAACTTTATTAATAACACAAAATTGTAAAAAAACTGAACAAAATAACTACAGACTAAGGGGGAAGCAAAACAACCTATAAAGCAATACAAGCCTAGTTAGGTAAGGAATCGTGCCAAACTTTGAAACTATCCAAATGCTTTGCCTTGAGTGTATACTTGAGAAGATGTAAATTGTTTATGAAATTGCATTTCCATCTAGCAAATGTAGGCCTCTCATTTTGGAAGATTTTTCCATTCCTTATTATCCAGATATTCCAACATGCAGTGACATCACCTTCATGAAGAAAGAGTGCTTAAAACTCCTACGAGCTGCCACAACAATGAGCTGAAGATCACCATTTCCACCACCCCATATGATCTGAAGGTAGTTCCATACCCGCGCACTAAAATTACACTCAAAACATAAATGTACTCTATCTTCAAGAGATTTGAGAGGGCAAAGAACACAATGATTATCTTCTTTCACTTTCCAATGTAGGCGCTGCAATAAATCCCTTGTGCTCAAGCGGTCTCTCAACAAAAGCCAAGCAAAAAACTTTTGTTTTCATAGTGCAGCTAGAATTCCACAACCATTTGAAAACCAAAGATACCGATATGTGCTTGTGGATGTACGCATAAAAATTAGTTGGCGTGTACTTTTCTCCCCAACAAAAGGACCAAACATCATGCTGATCGGACAATGGGTTAGCGTGCATGAGATTCTGAAGTTCTATAAGCTCCCCATATGTTGGTCGTGAAAGAGGTAGATAGAATAACTCCGATATATTTTCCATTGAGAAAACTTGTTCCGCTGATAGGTTTTTAGTAAGCACATAGGAGAACATTCTAGAGAGCTTGTCTTTCAGAATCATGGGAATACCATTAAGAGTCCAATTATCAGACAAGAACAAAAACGAGTCACCCCTGCCCGGCTTAATTACTGCCACTCCTCTAAAGTTGTCAACGAGCTTCATGACATGATGCCACCAAAAAGAACCATATAGTTTTTCCGCATGCAGCACTGTACCCAGTGTAATATGAGGACCAACCAATTGAACCCAAGAAATAGGTGCATGGTTAGAGAACTTGTCCAAAAACTTCAACATAAGTGCATCGTTTTGTTTCTAAAAATTTACAATATCCAAACCTCCTGACATCTTAGGTTGTGCCACCATGTCCCATTTGGCGAGAGATTGCTTCGGCTCACCCTTGTAATCCCTCCATAGACATTGCATTAATATAGGATCAAATTTCTTGGTCAAGCCAAGGGGTAGTTGTAGGGTGCATATGAAGTGCAGAGGCATCGAGGCTAGAGCAGAATTAATAAGCTGCATGCGTGCATCTTGGTAAAGAAAACAAGAGCTGGGTGTTAGCTTACGTTCTAGGCAACACACAAGAGACATAAGGTCTCTGATCACCAGCCTAGTGGTCCCAAGCGGCAACCCGAGGTAAGTGAAAGGCATTGAACCAATTTGACATCCAAACTCCACAGCCAGCTGTTCAGTAAGATTGGTAGGAAGATTGATTGGCACTAGCTGAGATTTGCTAAAATTAATATGGACGTGACTAGGGAGCATCAGATGCTAGTTAGTCCAACTCGGCATCCATCCTAAAAATAGAGAGTCTATCACACGTGCATTTAATTCCATATGGAGATGAATTGAAAATATCATAACTCTTAAACCACTTGTCGGAACTGCGGTCTGTTTTCACTGTTGGACCTATCGCGATGAGATCTTCAAAAGTAGATCCCATTTGTATATGTTTCGACAAACTTTTTTTTTGAAAAACAACTTAGTGTTATCTGAAAGCAACTTTGTACAAAGACTTGTTTACCTTATTTTTTTGTATTTTAAGTAGCTAACTTGCTGCTGGTGGTGTCTTAGTTGCAGCAATACCCCTAGTGAGTTGTGTTTTATGTAAACTATAGTTGCTACCACTTCTCGAAATAAGTTTTTGCCACTCTGGTATAGAGTAGACAATTTCACATATGGGTATGCAACTTAGCACTAGGTGATATACGACTCGGTAATAATGGGTATGCGATTTAGCACACATGTAAAACAGTAATTTACTATCTACAAGTACGAATTAGCAAATGTGTGATCAACTCTGGTGTACAATAGGCAACTTCACAGATGGATCATACAACTTAACACTAGGTGATAGACAACTTAGCACAAGTATGAAGCAAAAAAATTACTGTTTAGGCACACGACTTAGAAAATATGTAATCAACTCTGGTGTAGAGAAGGCAACACATGGGGTATACAACTTAGCATGTTTGTTATACGAACTTGGCAATATTGTGCATGCGACTTAGCACATGTATGAAGCGAAAATGTATTGTCTACAAACATGATTTACTAATAGTTGTTGTCACTTCAGAATAGAGATAAACAACTTCACATACGGAGGTACGCAACTCACACTAGAAGTATACAATTAGTAATAATAGGTATGTAACTTAATATCTACTAAACACGACTTAGCAGATGTTTGAGAGACAATTTGTTGTGCGCAAAATACGAACCTAGCAAATAGTGGGTATGGAACTTAATATAGTAGGTGTACAACTTAGCAATCGTGGGTACGTAACTTAGCAAATGTACGAGACAACAATTTATTGTCTATGAACATGACCTAGTGAATGCATGAGAAAACAATTTACTGCGTGTAAAATACAACTTAACTTATCATGCCATCGGTAGCAGCTAAACCAACCACGCAGTTCCACGTAATTTCAGTTTTCTCACGCCATCAGTAGCAGCTAAACCAACCACGCAGTTCCCAGCCAAAGGCCAACGCTTTGCAATCACATCTAGTCACTTAACACCACGACCTTGATAGAGACACACATCAATCTAGAGGCTGAACGAGCACGGGAGACAACACATGGGAGAAGATTTTACCAACATAGAGATGGGGCGGAATGGAAGATCACCTAGATCTTCTGATCCTTGAGTTGGGCCAGGAGCAACTTGGTGACGGTCATGGTGGCACGGGGTGGGTGGATAGGCAGGGACGGGCAGCGCGCAGAGGGGAAGGCCGCTGCCGATCTCCACGCCCTCGCGCGCGACCTCTCTCCGCCGACGATCTCCATTCCCTCGCGCGCGGCCGCTCTCCGCCGGCGAGGCTGCTCTTAGCCGGTGAGCTCCGCACTCCCAGCCGCAGCCTCTGTCCGTCGGCGAGCTTAGAGTTCCCCGCTCGAGCTGATTTTCCCTCTTCAGTGACGAACTCTAGCAGACGAAGAAAGGAAAGGGGAACGAGTGGAGAGAATAGGCCACTGCTGTCGCTTCTCCCCGCGCTGTCGGAACTCTGTGTGTGCCGATTCAGGAGATCATACGGGACGACGCGCATCGGACGGACCACGGGCGAGTGCTCGTTCGTGTCATACAGCATCCGAGTGCTTTTTAGCATTTAGGAATTAATATTTAGACTCGTTGATAGGGAGTACATATGCAAAAGTTCCTTTAGTGCTCTTATCTGAGTAATATTTGTAGGCACTACTAGAACCATGTCTTCCGCGTACTGAGTAATAGGGAAATCAAGATCATGAGTATCAATGGGTTTACTGATGAGACCTTGCTGCATTGAGTCATTGACCACAACCTGCAGAAGATTTGAGGCAAACAAATACAACAAGTGGGATAGCTACTCCACGGCTACATAAAAATTGTTTTCCTGGAACTCCATTCAAAAGGATCGAAGAAGTACCTGTAGACAAAATGTCTCTCATCCAGTCCAACCACTTTTTGTTAAACCCCAAGTGAGACATCACCTGAATAATAACTCATGTTCGATTGTATCGAAATCTTTGGCAAAGTCCAGCTTTAAAATAATGATGGGCTTTTTGGAGACATGACATAAGTGTAGATATTCCATCAACCAAGCTAGGCAGTCTTGAATTGATCTTCCTCTTAGAAAGCCGTACTGATTCTTATTTAAGCAATCCAAATTTTTGTCATGTAGTCAGTTAGCTACTAATTTTGTTAGGAATTTAAGGCAAACATTGGTTAAAGATATCGGCCTGAAATCATTAACCCTAGTAGGAACATCCACCTTAGGAACTAGAGTTATATACGACCCATTTATATTCTGCAAGTTTAGGCTTCCTTCATGAAACTCCTTTGCCATTTGGTAGAAATCTGCTTGAATTGTTGGCCACCATTTATTAAGAAACATGCCGTTAAATCCATCTGGCCTAGGGGCCCTATCCATGGACATAGTCATAATTACACCATCCAACTCCTCTTTAGGAAAAGGAATTTTGAGCTCATGCAGCCCACCAACTTTTTTCAAAAATCAGCCTAAATCAAATTGCATTGAGACACCCTCAGAGTGGCCCATTCTATCTTCGTAATTCCAAAGCATTCCATCCATGGTTTGGTGATCAGTAATCATGTTACCTGCATCATCTTGGAGCATGGCGATATTATTTCTTCTGTATCGTTCGATCTCCATTGCATGGAAAAACTTAGTGTTCTCCTCCCCTTGCTTGATCCAGCGAATAGTACAGCATCTTTTCCAGTAATTGCATTCAGCCCTTAGCAGATCCCAGAGGTGGGGTTTCACTACCTTTCGAAAATTGAACTCAACTCGAAATAAAGGCATATTTCTGCCAGTATGTCAAGCAATGAGATAACATTATTGCAATTTTGGATCAAATCTTTCAGCTTAGCCAAACTAACATGCCACTTTCTCAAATCATACCTTAATAATCCCTTCAATTTATCAGCAATTATGGCAGAACTGTACCTCTTTTAAGAAGGCTTCAACCAAGATTATGACACACATTCCATAAACCTACGGAGTTCGACCCAATAATTCTCAAAGCGAACCAGAACCATTTTTGCAAGTGGAAAAACCAACGAATTGGGATAGTCACTGATCCAATTTGCACTGGTGAAGAACCAGTCAAGCTGCTCAAGTAGAGGCGTTTCTTGCATGTTAGACCAAGTATTCGCACAACCTTTTAAAGGGAGTTCCGGTAAACCAAGATGACCAATTACTTCATTAATTAAAAGCATGTCGTTGGTATCGCCTCCCGGTTTATTTCGATTATCTGGTGATCTTATGTAATTAAAATCGGCAAGAAAAACCAATTCTCCTGGAGAGGAATATTTATGTTATAGGACCATGAAACAAATAGGTCTCTTTGCACGCCTTGGCACAGTACATAAACAGAAACCAAAGTCCAGTTAGCATTATTGTGTACGTAAAGTTGACAATTAGACCGAAAGATTGAGCTTGAACATAGAGGAGTTCCACAGAATTATAATGCCCCTGACGCCCCAACCGATGGGGCAAACACAAAATTATTGAAACGCTTAGGACAAAATTTCCTGATCAAACGATTCAATATTGGTCTCTTCTAAGCATATTATGTCACATTCACTCTTATTTATTTTTGAACGAACTTCAGGCTACCTATCCTCCGAGTTTAACCCCTCATGTTCCAACACAATATTCTCCGCTTGGTTCTAAATATCATTGATAAACCATGGACTGATATTGCAGCAACTCAATGGACTGATATTGCAGCAACTCAGTGCATAACACCAAGCAAACATGATAGCCATACAGAGATAAAGGCAAAACCACTGACATGAGATAATCATCCGAGAGTACTGACCAACATACTGACATGACAATAAACTGAAAGTTTAAGAGAAGACGACTCATACTGACTGCAGCAAGGAAAACCCAGAACAGAGAACATAAAACTGAATGATCAAGTAAAAAAAAAGTCTCATAACTGACAAAGATGTATGGCCAAAACAGAGCAGGCCTCATCTCCCAACTCTTGGAGCCACTAACCATCGGTATTATCTTTAGGAATCTCAGCAGGATCAGCTTCAAGCTGCTCCTTGGTTAGCTTTGCAGGATCAATTCCAAGCTCTTGGCCAACACGCTGCATGACATGGATTGGCGTCGCTGGGATCTGTACCCTGTCCTGATCATCATTTTCGTTTCCTGCGCTTTTATCTTCGGTTCCTTCAGTAGGCTGCTTCTGAATCAGCAGTTTGACTCTTGGTTTCTTCTTCGGCTTTGACTGCTCTACAACAGACATAGGATCATAGGATGACGACCATCCAAATTCAGACTGCTGTGAGTGAAACGACGGAGTTTAGGCTGGACCACGGGGGTAGTTGTTTTACGAGAAATTTTCTTTTTCAGCTGAGATACTGGAGAAGCAGCGGATACTGGGGGATCCATCTGGAATACGGGCTCTGAAGCTGGCTCATTAAATACTAGCGATCTTGCCACTGAGCGACGTGTATTTTCTTTTCGTAAGATAACAATCGTTCCCTTTCTAAAAAACTGAAAGTTGTATGCATGTTCAGAAGATGTCGCCTAAGATCTTTTAGACAGTAGAGGCCTAAGATCTTTTAGACAGTAGAGGTCGTTTGGCATCCAGGTATTCATTTTATTTAGTAAAAATGAAATAAATACATGGATTCATTTCATTTATATTATGATTTCAAAAACACCCACATGTTTGGTTGCCACCGGAATTTGTAAATGACGGGTCTGAGATAGAAATTGGATTTACACATGAGGATATTTTGATGGATTTGCTAAATGAAATGACAGTCCAATTTCATGCCAACCAAACAGCATAGGGATAGAATTATAAAATGAATTTCAGGATTCTAGACCCAAATGATGGATACCAAATGTCCTTTAAAATTGTAACGAAAGGCGAGCGACTGATCGATACTGCGACGTTCCTCACAAGTATATCAGGTAGCATACGCTCAAAGAGCCACCTCCACTGCTAGTCAGGTGGAGGGACTGTGCTGCATCATGCACATCAACATGCTAAACTTGCTGAATATTCAAGGACACGTTAGACAAATCAGATTGCTTAATCACCATCGAGTCTTGCTCAGGAAATGTAACAGATCCTTTGAGGGTTTTGGTTTCATCGGCAGGGACTGTCTTAATAGGCACGGAATCAGGCAACGTATCAGTAGAGGTAACTGAATCAACCTTACTAGGAATACATGCATCATTACCGGTGCTAATTCTTTTTGGGATCCATCTCAGAGATTTTTTCTTGGAACTATTTAAACAGTTTCTACGGATATGTCCATAGTGATAACATGCCCTGCAGCGTACCTGATTGACACAGTTTGTAGTCTCATGAGCCATACTAAGGCAACGTCCACACTCCCATACCATGTAGGTCATGTCATCAACCATGGCCTCAAAGTCATTCATCCTAGTGAGCTCATGTGAGGCCCGACTTGTATCATCCTGATTTGCATCCTGATTTCACGTCGGTCCTCTGAGATCCTCGTGATAGTTCTCATTCTGTTGCTGAAATTCCAATTGATCGGTTGGAAGCGGCTTAAGAGCATCTCCACTTCTCCAGCCTTGGAGGCCCCCAGGCCAAAATCCAGCGCTATTCGGACAGGCCAAACTTTCGCCCTAGGGTCGCCAAACGTCCAGTCGTGCGCGCCCCAGGATCCGGCGACCCGTACGAATTCCGCCGAATTTGGCTAGCTTTTGGCAGGAAATGCAGATAAATGAAGTTTCATCTCATAAATGACAGAAATTTGGCAATTTCGCCTCAAATGTGCACAAGGTTCGGCCTAGGAGACAAACACAAACAAATTGTCCAAATTTCGACATAGTTTCGGCGGATGGTCACATGGTTCGGTATAGAAACCAAGTTTTGAAACACAAGAACACCTCAAACTAGGTGTTGCCCTTGAGCCTCCACAGGTGCTCTACCAAATCGTCTTGCAGTTGTTGATGCACATGTGGATCTCAGATATCCTAACGCATAGTGGTGAAAGCATCCTACGATACTAGCACCTGGTGATCAGGCTCTGCAAGAAGACCCTGTCTGAAATATTCTCCCGCCGGATCATCATCAAACACTGGCTCCTCCCGCTCGTTCTCAATGATCATGTCGTAATAGAGCACACAACAGTTCATCACCTCCCACATCTATTCTTGGGACCAGGTCAGAGCGGGGAATCAGAAAACTACAAATCGAGTTTGGAGCACACCAAATGCCCGCTTGACATCTTTCCTGCAAGATTCTTGTTCCTTGGCAAGTTAGAATAGTTGCCGATTTGAGGGGTTGAGAGAGTCTTCATAAATGTTGACCATCTTGGATAGATGCCATCTGCCAGGTAGTAGCCCTTGTTATAGTGGTGGCCATTGACCACATAGTACACCGGGGGAGCATGGACATCAACAATCTTGGAGAAGACAGGCAAGCACTGCAACACGTTGATATCATTGTTGGACCCTGCCATGCCAAAGGAGTGTCAAATTCAGAGGTCTTGTGTAGCCACTGCCTCAAGTACCACACTACAACCTCCTTTGTGGCCTTTGTACATTTCCTGCCAAGCAAATGGATAGTTCTTGTAACACCCCATTTTCTGCATCCATGTTTGTTGAGGGTTTGGGAAGCTAGAAATAAGGGGGAAATAAAACTTTTCTAGTTATGTGCATATATGCCTAGCTTTATTAGATTTTTTGATCACTTTTTTTTTGGTAGTGTTGTTTGCTAATTTACATGCTTGCATGACCACCAAGGGTCATACTAGTTAGTCACCCCACCCAACCTATATGTGGCTAAGTCATAGAGATCTAATTTCCTTCCAACTTTGGAGCCTTGGTTTGATTAAATCCTTCACCCTTTCTATCATGTAAGAGTACCATGTGGTACTATGCTATGGGTACCTGAGAACCACCCCTTAGTCCTGGTTAAACCACAAGCCCTAGCCTCTTGCATGTGAGTGTTTACCTCACTAATTGTCACTTAGGTAATGACCACCTTAATTTGTCCAAAGTTTGGATGAACCTTGCGAGCTCATGGCTGTGATCCAGGAAGCAACCAGGACCTAGGCATGAGCACCTAGTATTCCTCTACCATCCTATACCTTTCCCTCTACCATTGGTGGCCCTAGCTCGAAATGGCAAGCTCCCAAAGTTGCCACCTCATCAACACTACTCTAGATCACCCCAAAACCCTCTCCCTCTTCCCTGCCCGTGCTACATCCTCTCTCTGGCCTTGGCACGATGCAGCACCACCCCAGCTACCACCTTGCACACACCCAGGTCGCATGCACGCGCCGGCACACTACAAAGAGGAGAGACAAGTGAGATCATTGCAGATCTTGCCCACCTCGAAAATCAGCAGCCTCTCCCTCCCTCCTGTCCCATCTGGCCCCACCACGGACAGCCCCAACTCCCCAGGCACTCCCTCCACCCTTCCCACTCTCTCTTCCGCGCACCCAACCACCCCCAACCCCCGGTGTCCACCTCAGCAGATCACCCTCGGCCCCGCTCCCTCTCTTCTTTCTCTCGGTGCAAAATCGCGCGGTGGACAAAGGAGAGCCCCGCCACCCTACTGCACCCCTACCCCTCCTACTTCCCTAGGCCCTAGCCGAGCAGACTGCACGCTGTAGCCCCGTGTTGTTTCGTCGAACAGCCTGCCGGCACTGCGCATCGGCCACCCCCCTCTCACTATCTAGTAGGCCCGGCCAGCCCCCGGGGTAAGACCGTCCCCAGGTCACCCCCACGGCGTCGCCACCGTCCCTCCTGGCCAATCCCTAGCTCCCAACGCGACCCCACCACCTCACCGTGCACCCGGTGCACCACGGTCTGGCCCAGCCCATTAATAGCTCCCCCACCCCTCGCACGCTCCTCCCACTCCTCATTTCTCTCCCAGAGCTCCCCAGCACCACCCCAGAGCGGAGGCAGAGCCTCTAGGTCTCTTCCCTTCCTCTGTCGGTCCTCTCTGTCCTCGGTGCCGACGACAAACGGGAAGGTTCTCTCTTTCCCGCGCTACCTCTGCTCCATGAACCCCTTCCACTGCACTTCCCTCCCAAAACCGGCCCAAATCCCCCTCCCCTCTAGCTGTTCTTGTCGACAGGCACGCCGGAGCTACGAGGAGGCCGACGGTCCTGAGCCGCGCCGCTGCTGGTGCGACGCATCCAGACGACGGGAGCCGTCGTGCCGTACCTCATCCGAAGCCCCGATCTCGACCGCTTTGAACCACACCGCCGCCGACCCCTCTTAGTCCCTAGGTGAGCCACCCCAAGCCCCGCTCGTCCCCGCTAGGGTTTGCTCGCCGGCGTTCTCGTTCCAGGAAGAAGACGCGTTGCGGGCCATTGATCTGGCTTTTAATCCAATGGCCAGCATCGCCTGATACCACTTCGCCCCTCTATGCCTATGACACACGGGCCCTGCTGCGGGATTTGAATCCCCAGCCCCCCCCCCCACGCAGGCCACCGTGTATGCGGGCCAGCCCAGCTCCCTAGCGGGCCGCGACCCAGCCTCTGCACTGCCTTTTATTTTTATTTTTAGACCATTTTAATTCCCAGAAATTTGATCTGTAGCTTTAATTCCACCAAATAAAATATGTGTAGTGTTCTGGCTTGATTCAAATTTTGTAGAATAACCCTGGTATTTCCCTATTGCATGTCCCTGGTAGCTAGTCAAAAGCTTCTCTGTATATTTACTGAGAATTTATGTGGTAAATAGTGTCTTGTTAGAGTATCTAATCTATAACTTTATTCCTGGAGCTCAGAAAATTGTGAAACCAAGTTCCAGGCTTGGTCTGTGCAAATACCTATTGAGCAAAATTTGAATCACCCATTTTGGATGTGTGAAGCCTCTGTTCTGAATTTTGGCAAGTTATGAACTGAGGGTTCTTAGTTAATTTCCAGAGGTTGCTGTAAAGAAAATTTTGGGATGAAACCAACTCCCAGAATTAGGGCTCTGATAGTACTACTTATTCCTGGAAGGGCTTAATTTTTAGCTCTGTAATTCTGCCCTGGGGATTTTAGTACTAGTTTCTGCACTGTTTTCAGTATTTTATTCATTAAAAATCAATCATTTTTGGTAAAAAGGTGAAACCAGTGGGGTTAGCTTGGTATTCTCTGTAGCTAATCAGATATGTATGTTTTGGTCACTTTCCACCAACAGGTCTTAGTCAAAATAACTGCTTGAGTGCTAATCTAGTCTTGACTTCTAAAATCACCAAATATGTTTAGTCAAACCTTTTTAATTGTTTCTAATGGCCTTGTACTGCTAGGATCAGTAGCTATTGGTGCTTGGTTGGTTTGGTTCGGTGGTGCCTTTGTTCTGTGCTAATTGCTTGTTTGTGTTTTGGTGATGATTGGTGTGGTGGTTGATTATATTTTCCCCTTTCTTTGATGATAGATACGATCGAGGACGAGTTTGAGGAAGGTACTTGGGCAGATTTTGAGGAAGAGGACCAGGAACAAGCTGCCAACCAAGGCAAGCCACCTACAAGTTCATGAGACTTGTCCTACCCTTATTATCATGCACTCCGTTTTACTTATTCTACTACTGCATTGTTTTACTCGCTATATTATTATTATGGTACTAGTTTGGCTCCATGATACATTGCAAATGTATATATAATTTTTGATGCTCCATGCTTGGTTTTATCCACTTTCTTGTGTTTTGTTCCAACTTTGAGTACATTTCGTATGATTTCTTGGACTAACCTATAACAAGAGCCACAGTGCCAGCTGCTTGTTTTCTGCTGTTTTTGGTTCCAGGAAAGTTAGAAAATAAATATTCTCGGAATTAGACGGGACAAAAGCCAAAGTGCCTATTTTTCCAGAAGACTCACGGAGATAGAATACGAGACAGAGGAGGGCCAGGGGCTGGCCACGCCAGGGCCTGGTGTGGTGGCCCCAAGCACCCCCTCGGTATCCCTCTTCGCCTATAAGAAGCCTTCTGACCTAAAAACTCAGGGGGGTCGACGTTTTTCCACGAAAAGTTCCACTGCGCCGCCGCCACCGAAGGGGAGATTTTGGGGACAGAAAGTCTCTGTTGCGGCACCCTGCCGGGACGGGGAAGTGCCCCCGGAGCCATCTCCATCGATCTCCACCATCATCTCCATCGACCATCCATGTTTCCCCCATCTATGAGTGAGTAATCCCCCGTTGTAGGCTATGGGGATGGTAGGGATTGGATGAGGTCGTTCATGTAATGGCATCAGATTGTTAGGGCATAGTGCCTAGTATCTCTTATTAGTGCGTTATGACTTTGTTGCGACTTGTTGTGCTTAATGCTTGTCACTAGGGCCCGAGTGCCATGATTTCAGATCTGAACTTATTATTGATTCATCATGATAGTATTGTTTTGGGTCTTATCTACAAGTTGTATACACACGTCGTTGTCTGGAACCTATGGTCCCGAAGTGACAGAAATCGGGGTAGCCGGAAGGGAAAGGCTTTGATGTGAGGATCACATGTGTTCACGGAGTGTTAATGCTTTGCTCCGGTGCTCTATTAAAAGGAGCACCTTAATTGCCAGTAGTTCCCTAGAGGCCCCGCTGCAAACGGGCTGGCAGGACAAAAGATGTTGTGCAAGTTCTCATTGCGAGCACGTATGACTATATATGGAACACATGCCTAGGATTGTCTAATACTTGGGTGCTTTATCTTATTTATCTACAATTGCCCTATGTTCTGATTGCTATGTGAATTGTCTTGTCCATGCAACGCCCGTCCATCCATCCCTATGCCTACCGCACTCGAATCCCACTGTTTACTGCTTTTGTTACTAATGTCTTTGTTTTACTACTGCTGTTACTTTGCTATTCCTACTACAAAACTGTTGCTACTGATAAACTGCTGTGAGCAAGATTGTTTCCAGGTGCAGCTGAATTGACAACTCAGTTGTTAAGACTGATAAGTATTCTTTGGCTCCCCTTGTGTCGAATCAATAATTGGGTTTCACTTCCCTCGAAAATACTGCGATACACCCCCTATACTTGTGGGTCATCACTCCACCAAACTTATGCCTATGGTACTGTCTAAGAACTCCCCCTTGGTATTACCTAATCTTACTCCAGTAGTTAAGGTGGTCTAATACACCACAACCCCTTGGAAACTCCGATTTGGGTTAACAAAAACTCTAGGTTGGGAACCCGAGGGCAAGGAAGGTTTTACAAAAGTTTTGACAGAAAACCCTTGGCAAGTTGGACTTGCTAGGGAGCCTTTAAAATGATTTTTGGATATGTTCTACAAGCAAAGGCCACAAATATGAAGTTGGAGGAAAAACTTTTTTTGAAAATGCACCTGGTTCTATGTAGTTTTGCTCGAACGACTACCACGTGCAACCACACTACTCCTATATGGGAAGGGGCTTGACCCAAAAGTGGTTCTCTCTGATACAAGTGCCTCACAACTACTACAGGGGATCGGGGATCCCTGGAGGGTTTGGGCCTTCTCCGATAAAGGTCCATGTGGGACATCGACCTGGAGAAGGAACGAAGGGTCTGTTGGCCTCCACGCGTTACTATGGGCCCCTCATTGAAAGCGCACACTCGAGAAGTGGAAAAAGCGCTCCGGTTGGTCCTCGGTACCCGACGTCCCGGTCTTGAGGGGAATAACACCCATAGGGTAGGTTCTTGTGTTAAGAGGGGATTAACCCGAGGGTCTTGTCCGGTTATCCGAAACCCGCATACTAATGTATGACGATCCGCGACAGTTCTCGACGGATGTATCGGATCTTGTGGGTAAAGTTTACAACCTCTGCAGAGCGTAAATCTATTCGAATAGCCGTGTTCGCGGTCATGGACGGTTGGAAAGGTTGCTGCGTAGCGGTGCTAGTTTTTTGTTTACAAAAAGGTTTTCTAAAAAGAGATTCGACCATGGGATGGTCGAAAGGCAAGGAGGATGGGCCATGGGATGGTCGGACCTAGTTGAAGTATTGGTCATGTGATGACCACAGAGGAAGTGAATATCAGGGTTGACCCCAGCCTAGTATTACAAGTTTTACTAACTATTTTCTTACCCTAAAATGGTTTGGTAAACAACAAGTGGTAGAGTTGGGAGTATATCTCTAAGAGATTTCGCAAATAGCTTCCTTGGAGCCATCCTATCCAAAGCCATATTGCATACTTCTATTGTTCCTTGTATGGTGGTTTGTGAGTACATTCAAAAGTACTCACTGGCAATGTTCCCTGGCTATCAACTTGGTCAGACTATGAGTAGGATGAAGGAGAAAATGGAGGGTACGATGACGACTTCGCGAACTAGGGGATTTCTCTGAGTCAGGCACCTGTTGGGCTATGGCTTGACTCGGGTCCTCCGCGTTATTAGGTCCCGCTGCTATTATCTATTTGTGCCCAAGGAGGCAAAGTTGTAAGACTATTATTGTAAGACTTATTGTACCGTACTGTAATGGATGTGTGTACTTTGATATCATGTCGGTGAAAACCCGGGGTCGCCACAGACTTGGTATCAGAGCCATCCTGACCTTAGGAGCCCTTAGTTAGGTTGGACGTTAGACCCAGACCCCAAAAACTATTTTCTTTATAAAGGAAGGAGTTTGATAATTGCAAAAATAATGCTTATAACCCCTTCCCTCTGTTACGAAAACAACTTGCATTAACTTCAATTTTGCATACTTAAAATTTTGCACACTGTTCACTAACTTAAACTTACCTAAAATTTTGTAGATGGGTGTGGTGTTCAACATGTATCGTCAGGTCGGACTGGACTTGCCACTCCAGTTGTTTGAGGCTGAGCTGAGAGACTTGGCCAAGCATGTGGGCCGTCCCACACCGGAGATCCAAGGCGCTTTCATTCCCAGGATGGTTGAAGGAGAAAATAATTGGTTGGTTGTTTACACCATGAGAGGTGGCGTAGTGCCTCCGTTCTGCGAGGAGTTGAAGGTGGAGGTACTAGAGAAGGATTGGGGCGATGGTGTGCTCCGTGTGGCTCAGGAGGCCCTAGCACGCCTCGCCTATCACCATCGCGAGCAGCTAGAGGGTACCAAGTTCTACCACTTTGGGAGGCGCCACCCCTGGGGTTACGCCACCGTGACCCCGCAGCACTACGACTTTGGTGAGCATATCCAGAACATGGAGTACCACTTAAAGAAGACCCAGGAATCTATGGATGATGTTCGCACGCGCCTGGACAACAAGACCTTGGAATACCTCACCCTTGTGCAGGACTTGTGGATTGAGAAGTTAGAGCACACGCAAACCAAGCTGAACAAACAGACAGTGGTAGCAAGAAACAAGCGTCTCCTGAAGACCACCAAGGAGCAGAAGGAACTCTTGGTGACCATGGAGGCCTAGATATAAGCATTGGAGGATGAATGCGCTCAGCTCGATAAGGACAATGATGATCTGCTGAATGAGACCGATAATGATGCCGCCTACAACGACGACTTCGACATGGAGCCGCAGAGTGAACCCGAAGATGATGATCAGATAGGTGAGGAAGAAGAGGATCCCGAGGAGCGCGTTCTCGAGTCTGAGGATGACACTGAAGTCATCATTGAGGAAGACACCACCGCACGCCGTGACGTAGAGTAGGTTCCACGCTAGTCTATGAGAGCAAGTGAGAACATCGCCGTGTCCCCCTTTTGAGTGGCGAATTGTCTGCCTTTCGCTTGCTTGTATGATTAAACTCGTAGTATTATCTAGCATCGAGATGTGACGCATGAACTTGGTTATTTTTGTGGTTGCTTAACTCCTCAACACCCATCTCCCTTATGCATGCCTCCTCGTTGTGTTATTTCCTCCCGCACCTTGTTGTTTCCGATTGTGAACCGCCCCCTTTGTAACCCCTGCTAACCATATACCTTCAGGATGGTGCGCCCACGCGGACCCCCTCCACCACCCCGACCATGGCGCAGCTCCTGCACATGTTCATGCAAGACCGCCAAGCCGCCAATGAGGAACGCCAAGCCAACATTGCTGCCCTCCAGCAGCTTGTGCAAGCTGCAGCTGGAAACCCCCCTGGCCCTGAGGGCAAAGAGCAGAGGTCCAGACTTAGGGACTTTCAGAACACCAACCCACC
Source organism: Avena eriantha (assembly GCA_910589775.1). Taxonomy (NCBI): domain Eukaryota; kingdom Viridiplantae; phylum Streptophyta; class Magnoliopsida; order Poales; family Poaceae; genus Avena; species Avena eriantha. The sequence continues at coordinate 84,779,572 of OU342740.1, forward strand.
TGTATTCACCAAATGCACCAACCCACTTGACGCCGATGACTGGCTCTGCACCATTGAGAACAACCTGGGAGTTGCCCGTGTAGGAGAGAATGAGAAACTCACCTTGGCCACCCATTTCCTTGCGGGTCAAGCTAGGACTTGGTGGATCAGTGTCAAGGAGATTCTGCCCGTGGGACAAGCCATCACTTGGGAGGACTTCAAGGACAGGTTCCGCAAGCGTCATATCCCCCCTGGTTTGATCAAGATGATGAGAGACCAATTCCGTGATCTGAAACAGGAAGGAATGAATGTGCTGCAATATCCAGAGAAGTACATTGACCTGGCCCGGTACGCCCTAGATGACACCAACACTGAAGAGAAGAAGGTGGATACCTTCATGAATGGACTCCAGGATGAATTGAAGTGCCACCTAGTGGCCCAGGGATTCCAGGAGCTGGATGCCCTCGTTGATGCCGCCATACTGGTGGAGAACAAGCGTAAGGGAGTAATTGAGAATCACAAGGGACGGATGATGCAGCAAGGAGGACCCAGTGGACAGAGGTCGTGAAGCATGCCACCCTCAAGGCCCGTGCCCCCACCGCAGAGGACTCCGTCCTATGCTCCGCGCCCCAACATCCCCAATCGTAACTACAACACCTCTTGCCCTGGAGGCGGGAACCCCAAGACCCACCCCAAGAGGCCCTGTCAACCCCAATGTCCGCCCCAATACAGTTGGTTGCTTCAACTGTGGACAAGTGGGACACTTCTCCTGTGAATGCCCTGAGAGGAAGAAAGACAATGCACCCCGCCCTAATGCAGCTTGCCTGAATCAAGGTCACGCCCGGGGAGCCCCAGCTAAGGGTGCCGCCCCCAAGAAGCCTGCCAGTGCTACCAGAGGACATCTGAACCATATCACTGCTGAGGAAGCCCAGGAGTCTCCTGACATTGTTCTTGGTATGTTCCTTGTCAACTCCATCCCTACTACAGTACTATTTGATTCCGGGGCTTCGCATTCATTTGTTACGGAGCCGTTTGTTGAAAGAAGTGGGATGGAACCTAGTCAACTGAGCAGTCTCATGCTAGTACAAATACCCGGTTCGACGGCCAAAACCAAATCCGTCTGCCGAGATATCCCCATAGTTATCCATGGTAAAACCTTCACGGCCGACCTAATAGTTTTGGGAGCCCAAGGTCTAGACGTGATCCTAGGAATGGATTGGATGATCAAGTACCAAGGAATCGTATATTGTGTCAGAAAGTCCATATCCTTGACTAGTAGTGAAGGAGTACAAGTCGAGTACAAGGCAAGTGTGCCCTCATCTCGGATCTGTTGCCAGAAGAGTACAGCCGGACCTACCCTAGAACAAGTCCCGGTAGTCTGTGAGTATCCGGATGTGTTCCCAGAGGAGTTTCCCGGTATGCCCCCTGACAGGGATATCGAGTTCATCATAGATCTAGTCCCCGGAACAGCCCCCATAGCTCAGAGGCCTTACCGTATGAACCTCGAAGAATTGGTCGAGTTGAAGAAACAGTTGGACGACCTGGAACGCAAGGGTCACATACAGCCGAGTGCCTCCCCTTGGGGATCACCCGTTCTCTTTGTGGATAAAAGAGATGGAACCACCCGGCTAGTGACGGACTACCGGAAACTCAATGATGTCACAATCAAAAACAAGTATCCCTTACCCAAGATCGAAGATCTGTTTGACTAGTTAAATGGAGCCGAAATCTTCTCCAAGATAGATCTCCACACCGGATACCACCAACTCAAGATCCGAGAATCAGACATCCCCAAGACCGCCTTTACCACCCGATACGGACTCTATGAATACACCGTCATGTCCTTCGGCTTAACCAACGCCCCTACCTATTTCATGAATCTCATGAATAAGGTATTCATGCCCTACCTAGACAAGTTCGTTGTAGTGTTCATCGACGACGTCCTCATATACTCCAAGACTGAAGCCGAGCATGAGCAACACCTGAGAGTCGTATTGGGAACACTCAGGGAACATCAATTGTATGCTAAGTTCAGCAAGTGCGAGTTTTGGTTAAAGGAAGTTGGATTCCTTGGCCACATACTATCTGCAGGAGGAATCTCAGTCAACCCTTCCAAGACCAAGACAGTTCTAGAATGGAAAGCCCCCACAAACCCCTCGGAAATCCGAACCTTTCTAGATTTAGTCGGATACTACCGTAAATTTGTGGAAGGTTTCTCAAGCATCGCAAAGCAATTGACGCAACTGCTGAAGAAGGACAAGAAATTCGAGTGGACTAAGAAGTGTGAAGAGTGTTTTCAGGAACTCAAGAGAAGATTAGTGTTTTCCCTTGTCCTGACCATGCCCGATATCACCAAAAGCTTTGAAGTTTACTGCGACGCCTCCAAGTTAGGACTCGGAAGTGTGCTGATGCAGGAAGGCAAGGTCATCGCCTATCTATCTAGACAGCTAAAGCCTCATGAGATGAACTACCCCACCCATGACCTGGAGCTCGCAGCAGTGGTTCATGCACTTAAGACCTAGTGCCACTATCTGATGGGGAATCGCTGCGAGATCTACAAAGATCACAAGAGTCTGAAATACATCTTCACCCAAAAAGAGTTGAACATGAGGCAGCGAAGATGCATTGAGCTAATAAAGGACTACGATCTTGGCATTCACTATCACCCGGGCAAGGCTAATGTTGTAGCCGACGCCCTTAGCCGGGAACCATGTTCCCTGAATGCTATGATCTTGAAAGAACAACCAGAACTATGTCTAGAACTAGAAAGGCTCGGACTCGAAATAGTCAGCCATGGATTCTTAGCCCATCTGGAGCTAAAGCCAACCCTCTTAGACCAAATCAAAGAAGCTTAGAAAGGTCACAAAAGTATCGAGGGTATTAAAAGAAGAATGGAAAGGGAAAATGTTTCCGGATTCAAAATTGAGGCCGATCGAGTACTATGGTACAAGGGGCGCATCTGCGCGCCTAGCAACCATGACTTAAAACAGATGATTATGAAGGAAGCCCACAAGACACTCTACTCCATCCACCCCGGTAGTACCAAGATGTATCGGGATCTGAAGGAACAGTTCTGGTGGCATGGAATGAAGCGCGAAATCGCTTTGTTCGTAGCTAAGTGTGATATATGCCAGAGGGTCAAAGCCGAACACCAGCGACCCGCTGGATTGCTGCAGCCCATGAAGATTCCCGAGTGGAAATGGGAAAAAGTTGGAATGGACTTCATCACTGGACTACCCAAGTCCATCAGGGGTCATGATTCCATCTGGGTCATCGTAGACTACCTATCCAAAGTGGCACACTTCCTCCCCGTGAAGACTAGTTACAACGGCCAACAGCTAGCGGAATTGTATATCTCCCGTATCGTTAGTCTCCATGGTGTCCCTAAATAAATCGTGTCGGATAGAGGACCGCAATTCACCTCCCGTTTCTGGAGCAAGCTACATGAGGCCTTAGGCACCACTCTATCCTTTAGCACCGCCTATCACCCCCAGACCGGAGGACAGACCGAAAGAGTCAATCAAGTCCTGGAGGATATGCTCCGCTCATGCGTCCTAGCCTACGGATCCAAGTGGGAGGACTATCTGCCCTTCGCAGAATTCTCCTACAATAATAGCTATCAAGCAAGCCTAAAGATGGCACCCTTTCAGTTCCTCTATGGAAGGAAGTGTAGGACCCCTCTCAACTGGACCGAGACCGGAGAGAGCCAAATATTCGGCCCTGATGTGATCAAGGCAGCAGAAGAGCAAGTATAGCTAGCCCGTGACCACTTGAGAGCTGCCCAATCTCGTCAAAAAAGCTATGCCCATACCAAACGTTGATAAGTGAGTTTCAATAAGGGAGACTTCGCGTATCTTCGCGTATCCCCACTCAAGGGAATGCAGAGGTTTCATGAAAAAGGGAAGCTCGCCCCCAGGTACATTGGGCCCTTCAAGATCCTCGCTCAACGAGGAAAAGTGTCATACCAACTAGAGCTACCCAAGGAGTTGGCGGAGTTCCATAACGTCTTCCATGTGTCCCAACTCCGGAAGTGCCTCCAGACACCCAACAAGCCCGAAGCGTTCAAGGAGATTGATTATCACGCCATTGACCTCAACCGTGATCTAACCTATCGAGAGGTGCCCGTCAAAATCCTAGAGAAAGCTAATAGGCTCACCCGACGTCGGAACATAAACTTCCACAAGGTTCATTGGAGTAACTGTTCCGAAGACGAAGCCACCTGGGAATGAGAGGATTTTCTCCAGAAGGAATTCCCCATCTCTTGTCAGCAAAACCAGTGAATCTCGGGACAAGATTCTTCTAAGGGGGGAGGTCTATAACACCCCCATTTTCTGCATCCATGTTTGTTGAGGGTTTGGGAAGCTAGAAATAAGGGGGAAATAAAACTTTTCTACTTATGTGCATATATGCCTAGCTTTATTAGATTGTTTGATCACTTGTGTTGTTTTGGTAGTGTTGTTTGCTAATTTACATGCTTGCATGAACACCAAGGGTCATACTAGTTAGTCACCCCACCCAACCCATATGTGGCTAAGTCATAGAGATCTAATTTCCTTCCAACTTTGGAGCCTTGGTTTGATTAAATCCTTCACCCTTTCTACCATGTACGAGTACCATGTGGTACTATGCTATGGGTACCTGAGAACCATCCCTTAGTCCTGGTTAAACCACAAGCCCGACCCTCTTGCATGTGAGTGTATACCTCACTAGTTGTCACTTAGGGAATGAGCACCTTAATTTGTCCAAAGTTTGGATGAACCTTGGGAGCTCATGGTTGTGATCCAGGAAGCAACCAGGACCTAGGCATGAGCACCTAGTATCCCTCTACCATCCGATACCTTTCCCTCTGCCATTGGTGATCCTAGCTCGAAATGGCAAGCTCCCAAAGTTGCCACCTCATCAACACTACTCTAGATCACCCCAAAACCCTCTCCCTCTTCCCTGCCCGTGCTACACCCTCTCTCTGGCCTTGGCACGATGCAGCACCACCCCAGCTACCACCTTGCACACACCCAGGTCGCATGCACGCGCCGGCACACTACAAAGAGGAGAGACAAGTGAGATCATTACAGATCTTGCCCACCTCGAAAATCAGCAGCCTCTCCCTCCCTCCTGTCCCATATGGCCCCACCACGGATAGCCCCAACTCCCTAGGCACTCCCTCCACCCTTCCCTCTCTCTCTTCCGCGCGCCCAACCACCCCCAACCCCCGGCGTCCACCTCAGAAGATCACCCTCGGCCCCGCTCCCTCTCTTCTTTCTCTCGGTGCAAAATCGCGCGGTGGACAGAGGAGAGCCCCGCCACCCTACTGCGCCCCTACCCCTCCAACTTCCCCAGGCCCTAGCCGAGCAGACAGCATGCTGCAGCCCCGTGCTGTTCCGTCGAACATCCTGCCGGCACCACGCATCGGCCACCGTCCTCTCACTATCTAGTAGGCCCGGCCAGCCCCCGGGTAAGACCATCCCCAGGTCACCCCCACAGCATCGCCACCGTCCCTCCTGGCCAATCCCTAGCTCCTAACGCAACCCCACCACCTCGCCATGCACCCGGTGCACCACGGTCTGGCCCTGCCCATTAATAGCTCCCCCACCCCTCGCATGCTCCTCCCACTCCTCATTTCTCTCCTAGAGCTCCCTAGCACCACCCCAGAGCGGAGGCAGAGCCTCTAGCTCTCTTCCCTTCCTCTGTCGTTCCTCTCCGTCCTCGGTGTCGACGATGAACGGGAAGGTTCTCTCTTCCCCGTTCTACCTCTCCTCCATGCACCCCTTCCACTGCACATGCCTCCCGAAACCAGCCCTAATCCCCCTCCCCTCTGGCTGTTCTTGTCGACAGGCACGCCGGAGCTGCGAGGAGGCCGACGGTCCCGAGCCGCGCCGCTGTTGGCGCGACGCATCCAGACGAATGGAGCCGCCATGCCGTACCTCATCTGATGCCCCGCTCTCGACCGCTTCGAACCACACCGCTGCCGACCCCTCTCCGCCCCTAGGTGAGCCACCCCGAGCCCCACTCGTCCCCGCTAGGGTTTGCTCACCGGCGTTCTCGTTCCAGGAAGAAGACGCGATACGGGCCGTCGATCTGTCTTTTAATCCAACGGCCAGCATCACCCGATATCGCTTCGCCCCTCAGTGCCTATGACACACAGGCCTCGCTGCGGGATTTGAATCCCCAGCCCTCCCGTGCAGGCCACCGTGTACGCGGGCCGGTCCAGCTCCCTAGCGGGCCGCGACCCAGCCTCTGCACTACCTTCACTTTTTATTTTTAGACCATTTTAATTCCCAGAAATTTGTTCTATAGCTTTAATTCCACCAAAAAAAATCTGTGTAGTGTTCTGGCTTGATTCAACTTTTGTAGAATAACCCTAGTATTTCCCTATTGCATGTCCCTGGTAGCTAGTCAAAAGCTTGTCTTTATATTTACTGAGAATTTCTGTGGTAAATAGTGTCTGTTTAGAGTATTTAATCTATAACTTTATTCTTGGAGCTCAGAAAATTGTGAAACCAAGTTCTAGGCTTGGTCTGTGCAAATACCTATTGAGCAAAATTTGAATCACCCATTTTGGATGTTTGAAGCCTCTATTCTAAATTTTGGCAAGTTATGAACAGAGATTTCTTAGTTAATTTCCAGAGGTTGCTGTAAAGCAAATTTTGGGATGAAACCAACTCCCAGAATTAGGCCTCTAATAGTACTACCTATTCCTGGAAGGGCTTAATTTTTAGCTCTGTAATTCTGCCCTGGGGATTTTAGTACTAGTTTCTATACTGTTTTGAGCATTTTATTCATTAAAAATCAATCCTTTTTGGTAAAAAGGTGAACCAGTGGGGTTAGCTTGGTATTCTCTGTAGCTACTCAGATATGTATGTTGTGGTCACTTTCCACCAACAGGTCTTGGTCGAAATAACTTCTTGAGTGCTAATCTATTCTTGACCATTAAAATCACCAAATATGTTTAGTCAAACCTTTTTAATTGTTTCTAATGGCCTTGTACTGCTAGGATCAGTAGCTATTGGTGCTTGGTTGGTTTGGTTCGCTTGTGCCTTTGTTCTGTACTGATTGCATTGTTTGTGTTTTAGTGATGATTGGTGTGGTGGTTGATTATATTTTCCCCTTTCTTTGATGATAGATACAATCGAGGACGAGTTTGAGGAAGGTACTTGGGTAGATTTTGAGGAAGAGGACCAGGAACAAGCTGCCAACCAAGGCAAGCCACCTACAAGTTCATGAGACTTGTCCCACCCATATTTTCATGCACTCCGTTTTACTTATTCTACTACTTCATTGTTTTACTCGCTATATTATTATTATGGTACAAGTTTGGCTCCACCAAACTTATGCCAATGGTACTGTCTAAGTACTCCCCCTTGGTATTACCTACTCTTACCCAAGTAGTTAAGGTGATCTAATACACCACAGCCCCTTGGAAACCCCGATTTGGCCTAACAAAAAATCTAGGTTGGGAACCCGAGGGCAAGGAAGGTTTTACAAAAGTTTTGACAGAAAACCCTTGGAAAGTGGGACTTTGCGGGGAGCCTTTAAAAATGATTTTTGGATATGTTCTACAAGCTGAGGCCACAAAGATGAAGTTGGAGGAAAAACTATTTTTGAAAACGCACCTGGTTCTATGTAGTTTTGCCCGAACAACTACCACGTGCAACAACACTACTCCTATGTGGGAAGGGGCTTGACCCGAAAGTGGTTCTCTCTGATACAAGTGCCTCACAACTACTACAGGGGATCGGGGATCCCTGGAGGGAGGCCTTCTCCGATAAAGGTCCATGTGGGACATCGACCTGGAGAAGGAACGAAGGGTCTGTTGGCCTCCACGCGTTACTATGGGCCCCTCATTGAAAGCGCACACTCAAGAAGTGGAAAAAGCGCTCTGGTTGGTCCTCGGTACCTGACGTCCCGGTCTTGAGGGGAATAACACCCATAGGGTATGTGCTTGTGTTAAGAGGGGTTGTCCGGTTATCCGAAACCCGCATACTAATTTATGACGATCCACGACAATTCGCGGCGGATGTATCGGATCTTTTGGATAAAGTGTACAACCTCTGCAGAGCATAAATCTATTCGAATAGCCGTGTCCGTGGTCATGGACGGTTGGAAAGGTTGCTGCGTAGCGGTGCTGGTTTTTGGTTTACAAAAAGGTTTTCTAAAAACAGTTTCGACCATGGGATGGTCGAAAGGCAAGGAGGATAGGCCATGGGATGGTCGGACTTAGTTGAAGTATTGGTCATGGGATGACCACAGAGGAAGTGAATATCAGGGTTGACCCTAGCCTAGTATTACAAGTTTTACTAACTATTTTATTACCCTAAACGGTTTGGTAAACAACAAGTGGTAGAGTTGGGAGTATATCTCTAAGAGATTTCGCAAATAGCTTCCTTGGAGCCATCCTATCCAAAGCCATATTGCATACTTCTATTGTTCCTTGTATGGTGGTTTGCGAGTACATTCAATGGTCAGACTATGAGCAGGATGAAGGAGAAAATGGAGGGTACGATGACGACTTCGTGAACTAGGGCGTTTCTCCGAGTCAGGCACCTGTTGGGCTATGGCTTGACTCGGGTCCTCCGCGTTATTAGGTCCCGCTGCTATTGTCTAGTTGTGCCCAAGGAGGCAAAGTTGTAAGACTATTATTGTAAGACTTATTGTACCGTACTGTAATGGATGTGTGTACTTTGATATCATGTCGGTTATGCTCCACGATGCACTGATCATGGGATCGTGGTGGTTTGCATAATTTGGTAATCTCGGGTGAAAACCCAGGGTCGCCACAGTTCTTCCATTGCCAATGCATGTATTCAATACTTCCAAACATCCTAGAAAATCCTCTTTCTTCATTGGTTACAAGTGCTGCCGCATTGGGTGACCTCAAGTATACTGGCCCAAACAATTCAATCACTAACCTACAGAGCCTTACAAACACTCAATGTTCATGGACTCGGCCGTTGGAAGGTAGTCATCTAGTGTGTCACCGGGAGCATCATATGCGAGCATCTTTATGGCCACCGTACACTTCTGACACTTCTAAATAGAGGAAAATCCCACCATGCCAGTGCAATCCTTCTTGCATCTGAAGTAGGGGTCGAAGTCCCAGAGGGCATACACAATCTTGAGGAAGAGCTCTCGGTCCATCCTGAATCGGCATTGAACCACTTCCTCACCGTGCAACGATCGTCAGCAAAGTAGTCGGCGTACAACATGCAGTAGCCCTCCAACTGATACCTAGGCTTGCATTTCTGGCGTCCTGGCTTCAACCCTCCTCGCCGAGGGTTTGCCTGCTGGGCGTACATGACAGCGAGGCAGGCAAGGATCATCATGTGCTCCTCGCCTGTGGAAGTCGCGACCTTCTCTTCCTCCATCATATCAGCGAACATCTGCTCGTCGTCCGAATCCACGGCCGAGGCAGCAATGTGCCAAACACCTTTTGGGCATGTCGACATCGAGTTTTGTGTGGAGCTGCTTGGCCGGCGACGGACCATGAAGCCTAGGCCATCTATGAGGGATGGTATGTGGGTGACATCTGGCGGCGCGCTTCGTCCTTGTTTGCGGCTAACCGACATGGGGTGGTGTCGCCGGAGTCAGGGCAGAGAGGGAAATGGAGGTGGTCGAGGGGATGTCTTCCTGGGAAATGACCGTTGTCTCGCCGATAGCGCTGGCCCACCCGCTTTTCTCCTTCATTAGGAGCCCCCAGGCGAACCCCAGTGGGTGAGTTTGGCTTGTGTTCACCGTATGGATTAGGGCCGAATCCGGCGAAAATGGGTGTCCTGGGGTGCGACTGGGCGAGTTTCGGCCATCTGGCGCCGAAAAGTGGCCTGGGAGTCCTGGGGGTGTGGCTGGAGTTGCTCTAACCAAGGTAAACTGACTTCTCGGTGTCGTCTTGGTCTAGTTGACTACCGGCGGCGAAGGTGCCAAAATCTCTTCCTAAGGGAGAAGCTTATACCCCGCTTGCTGAAGATCACCAATTTCTACTGTCGATGCGGGATATCTATACCCCTTGCAAGACAGTGGCTTCTTACAATCAAATGGCGAGGATCCTCAAATCACTAACTTAGGTTTATTTGTACGCATGGCATTCATAGCGTGTTGAACTCTGCTATTAGATGGACCGATGATGGTCCATTCCTCAGAACATTCCTTCTGCCATTGCACAAATTCACGTTTCCAATTGGGTCCTCCGAAACCCCACAAATGGAACCAACATTTAAAATGCTTGCAGGAGTAGTAGTGAGTATGAAGAATCATGAATCCAACCTTCTTATGAGAAACCATGAAGGAGAAAACCCTATCTCTGATTGCTGAAACCATCAGATTACCACAATAACCACCAATAGCGGCCTCCAATGCCATTGAAACTGAATCCTCGATTAATTTAAATTTTGAATGGCCAAAGGATACCACCATGGTAAAATGATCTGAATCATAATTAGGATGAGCCGTAGGAAAATCAGCATTTCTGATCTTCTTGGCAAAGTGAACTCCAGGACCAAAATCCAGACCAATGGACATCGCCTCATGCACTGACATCGTGGGTGGAGAATTCTGATTGTCATCCTTCAGGGAATAGACATCAGGAATTGGGTACATAGTCGCTTCCTCCCATGATGATAGTGGCACCAAGCACACACCCATCACATCATAATGGTTAGGAAAATTAAGGCAGATCCTAGATCAAGTACCTCACCGGGCTTTTGTTTTCTACGAACAATCGACGCCTTCTTCACATTTGAAAGGACTAACTAATCGTTTGATGCCCATAAATAGATCTCTACATCATAGGATTTTGGACGCCTTGATCCTAATCTCTAGATGTGGAATAGGACACCTTCCAATGACCATCCAGGGAGAGCATGATGACCAGGAGTGGGAGAGGTCGTAGACGGTAGGATGTTGACACCAGAGCGGCGCCGATGGTGGTAGGGGTGGGCCGAAGGGCCCTGGGGTTCTATATCACCATGGGAGTGCCTAGGAGGTAGGAGGTGGGAGACCTATGTAGACTCTCTTTAGTGTCTTGCTTGGTCGCAAGTCTTTTCTATTCTTTAATCCCCATCCTCAAAAAATACGAAAAGAGTTTTCCTTTTATCTTTTTTGTGGAAGTCAATTTGCATATTGACACTTTGCTTCAATTTTATTATGAGAGTGATTTGACATGAGTTTTGAAGGGACATCCCCATAAGGAATAGTACAGATGAATTCACTCATGAGAGGTATGTCCTATGTCTCCCACTCTAGAAATTTGAAATATTTATCCTAGTTAGTTGATTTGTTAAGATGTTATGCTAGTGGGAGTAATTGACAATAGTTAGAGTAAAGCTTTTTGTTTTTATGGATAATTAGTTGTGGAAACCTTTGCTCTTGTCCTTGTAGCTAACCGAGTCTTGCCCTAAAAATAATATTTCCAAACAAGTACAACAAGAAAAATTCTCCAATTTATGACTTGTATGCTGAGTGATTGTCTCAGGAGTTTACCTTTGAAGATACTTAAACCCATAGATATATTTACAGACTTGATCGCACTTTTGAAAGGAGTTATTTGATTGAAATTAAATCTAGTGGTAATTGAGATGGATGTCGTGGTGGTGGCACGGAAGATGCCATGGATAGGCTAAATATGGGGCCAATGAGTACTAGGGGAATCCACGGAGGGAAAACATGGTGATTCCACGCACAGATGTTGTTGTATTTCCTCTATCAAGGGTGTTTACAAGTGCTCCTTGAGCTATTCGTGAGAAGGAGACTAAGTCTCTTTCTCCCCACAACCTAGCTCTAGCGTTCTTCCTTAGACAGAGAAAATGATCGATCCCCCTTTATGGAGGCCCCGGTGCTCCTTATATAGGGGAGCCCGGGTTACAATGTTAGGGCACACGTGGTAGCATATTCTCAGAATATGCCCCTCGGCTAAAGCTAGATGCTTCTTTATTCTCTTTAACGGCTCGTTTGAACTTTGAACGTAACCCATTGCGTAATCGTTTCCTTTAAGCGTCACCAGACACGGGCTACGTTAGCCGACACAGCCCGCGTCATCTTGGTCGCCCTGCCCCGCTGGTCCTTCCCACTACTTTGCTGCGCTCACGCTATAGCTAGCCAAAGCCACCTTTTGACCAGCTTGAGATTCCTTCCTTCTCTTGGAAGCCAAGTGGTAGTCCGGTTAGCACATGCCTAACCCGGCTACGAGGGTACCTGCGTAATAGATAGACAAACATGGCTTGCATATATCTTATGCCGGCTGGGTTAATGCTAAAGAGCTGCCCAACGGGCCGGGTTACTCCGTAAGTCAGCCTGCCTTGAGGTGACCCGGCCAGCACTTGCTTTGACCGTGTCGTAACTCGGCTAACTCGGCCTTTATACCCCGGCGTGACCCTACCCGGGGGTATGCCCCCAACATTAGTCCCCGAAGCTGGTACGGTCTTAGCAACCTTAGTTGTTAAGGCCACAGCAAGTTCCTTCATCCGGATCTTAACTTCTTCGGCCGAGTTAATCTGTAAGGCCACAGCAAGTTCCCTTGGCTTATTTCGAGTTATTTCTCGCTGGCCGGGTCTTTTCTCACATATCCGGGTTACCTTTCCTTCTTTCATACGCTTCCCCACGTCCTACGTGGAAGGTAATCATCATCTTGCCTCATTTTAAGGGCCACGCCCATTTACTGCGCCGGTTACTGTTGCGATGTCAGGAATAACTGCTACGCACATCCCTTCATTGCAGCGACTCATTAACCGCATCATTGTGTCACGTCACTTGATCCCTTGCGTCATGTGCCCCTTTCTGTGGCTCACATTTGATTGGCTGCTACGCCACGTACATGGCCACACCGTGCGGTTTGGCCACTGCAAACGATCCCACTACGCACCCACACGCGTGGTTAAATAGAGGGCAGGGGCCTTTTGGGGAGATTTCCCCACACTTAGCGCGCTTCCCTGCCTCCTTTCTTCTTCACTGTGACACCTCTGCCGCCAACGCTTCTGTGCTTGCGCTCCGCCGCCACGTCCACGCCCAGGCATTCCTTGCGATCACGCCGCCACCGCTCCGGTTCTCCGCCACGGGGCCCTGTGCTTCTAGGTTCCCCAGGGCCGGCTAGATCTACTTCGACTACATCCTTGAGGATCTTGAAGCCGCCATGACCGAAGAAGAAACAGCCATGGTCGCGCAACAAGAGGAAGAGGACGAAGCCCGTGAGCGCGGCAGCTGGGACGGCAACATCGTCTGTCAGAGCGACATCGATTGGCTGTACGCGACGCGTCGCATTCCTGCAGGTGTCGCCTGCCGCCTCGTCGCCGAAGAGGTTTCTCCCTCTCTAGATCTAGGGGAGGTCGTTGTCTTTCTTTCCCACTTTCAACACGGCTTCGGCCTTCCTATTTCCAATTTCTTTTTCGATTTTATCTCCACCTACCAATTGCAGCCACATCATCTCCCTGCCAATGCCATCACCTCTCTATCTTCTTTTGCCTCCGGCATTGACTGGTACATCGGCCTCTGCCCATCCAAGGAGATGTGGATCAAGTTTTTTGGTCTGCGGAAGAACGCCGTCCCTGATCCGGAGCTTACTCTAGCTCAGAAACACCTGACCCAATGTGGTGGAGCTTCCATATCTCCCCGCAAGAACTCCGCATCTTCCCGGGTCACCGGGCTAGAGTCTTGCAAAGTTTGGGCCCAGACCTTCTTCTACATCCGGAACACAACAAACGAGGACTTGATCCGGCTCCTCCCCTTCAAGCTCGGAGTCCCAGACACCTCTCTTTGGGAGAACATTCCGAAGCGACCCACAGCTCTGGCGAATCAGGTTGACTGTCGGATCAAGGAGCTGCTCAAGGAGAAGCTGTGGGGGAGGATGTTATGATCACCTTCGTTCGTAGCCGGGTCTCCCCCTGCATAAACGCGCCCACAAGATCTGCTATTTGAGCAGCTCCCTCGATCCCCACCGGACTTCCTCCTTTGAGCTTGATAACTCGACGGTATTCCGCCGGATTAAGGCCATCTTCAACATGGAGAAGGATTTCTCCGAGGCTTGGGAGTGGAGGCTTGCGCCCTATACCCAGGATACCCCACCTCCAAAGGTAAATTTCTCTCTTACTGATTTTCCGGGTCTTGTTGGTATGTTGGATAACTTTTTTAACTTAGCCGATGCTGCTTTGTTCTCAACGATTCCTCCAGCAGCCCCTCGAGGATGGCCAAGAGCTAGCGAGCAAGTGGGTGGCAGATCGTGCCAAGCCGGATAAGGTGGAACCTGATCCAGAGAGTTTTTTGCCCACCCCGAACACCGTCAAACGCGCTCCTGGTAAGGCCTCTTCTTTAAGGGATTGGCCAGATGATGATGACTCGAATGTTGAGGTACTTGACCCGGTTCCCATCTCTTACGCATTTATGGTTATGTTCAAATCTTCAGCTAACCCAGCCGGTCAGGTCCACGAGGTCCCCCCCCCTTGCCACAAGTGGTCCGGTCCCTCCTCCCTCCCAAAAGTTCGTGGCTACCTCGGCCGTAGCTTCGGAGGCGCCGCCGCCCAAGAAGAGGCAAAAGAAGTCCAAGGTGAAAGCCTCGGCCAAGCCAGCGGCCAACAGCACGATCCAGAGGGCTCCCAAACCTCGGGCACCTCCAACCTCGGATGAGTGAGTCTTTCTGCGTTTGCTCTTGGGTCTTTCCATTTCTGCCTTTGCCTTTGCTTCTTATCTATTTTTTTTTCTATTCTTGACTTGTTGTTTTTCTATTTTCCAGAGCTCCTAGGGTTATTCCCGAGAGAGGCTCTGACATTGCCTCTCCGATCCGGTGCAGTCCTTCTCCCCTCGTGATGACGACGTTCGCCTGCTCAGTCCTATTCAAGAGGACTCCGCGGCTATGCCTGATCGGAGGCCACCTCATCACTAGGAGGGCAACATCGACATGGGGGGTAGTGGCGGCAGCCCGGAATATGGGTATGCCGGATCATCCCAACTCCTTTGCTTCAGCACCGCCGCCCAGTTCTAAGGTGCTAGTTTCACCAGCACTGCCCCAACCAAGTTCTTCTTCAGCCCCAGTTTCTTATAAACCAGCAGCATCGGCAGCACCTACACCAGCAGTACCAACAGCACCAATAGCCCCAACAGCCCCAACAGCACCAGCAGCATCAGCACCACCAGTACCAGCATTAGCACAAGCAGCATCCGCTCCAGCACCAGCCTTGGCACCAAAGCCAGCAGCAACAACAGCCTCCAACAAGCCTCCAAAGAGAAAAGCTCCAGCAACTGCCTCCGGATCTACTGTGTCCATTGCGGACATCTTTCAGCCAGCCTCTCAGGCCCCGTCCGGATCAACATCCTCTGAACTTCTCCAGTGCCATGCATCATCCGGCAAGCTCAGGAAAGCTGACGTGCCAGCCAAGGGAACCACTTCTGAGTCTCCCACTGTCGGATCAGAAGGCAATAGGCAACTGGTCCTGCATACCAGTCCTGCAGCTTCTCAATCCGCGAGGAGAGAGGCCCATACTAAAGGCTTGGTGACGAGCCATTCTCCGAGCGGCGAAAGTTACAGCCCACTGCTCCTAGAGTACTTGAACAACTGGAACAACGCTGAATTTATCGATCCGAACATTATCATGCGGAAAAATCTTGAGGAAATCCAAGGTATTTTGTCTTGTTCACTTGACCATTGTGCGCTTCTTTCCTTGACTCGGTAAACATTTATACTTCAGCTCCACCGGATTAACCTATTACTGCAGTTTCCCTTGAAGACAGTGTTCCTATTCCTGATATGATGACACATTTTCTCGAGCAAGCAGGCAAGCATCAAGCTGAACTAAAGAAGAAGGATGACGAGATAGCTCGGCTGCGCCTTCAGGACTTGGAGATTACTTGGCTGAATGCCAAAATCCAAAGGCTTTAGGACCTCCACCAATCCGAGTTAGATAAGGCTGACCAAGAGTCTACTAAGGAAAAGGAGTGTCTGACCACGCAAATTTCCAAGGACAAGGACTTACTGCAAGAGGCCGACGTAAAAATTACATCGCTGACCTCAGAATATGAGAAACTCCAGGCCACCAGCGCCAATGTCCATGTCGAGCTCTAGCGTCTCCTCTTCCAGATTGCTCGTGAGTTCCTTTCCCCTGCTCAATTTTCATCTTCTCCGGATTTAGTGCTCTTTCTTACTGTTTTCTGTGGTTCTGTTCTCAGGGAAGTTTCCAGAAGGTGATACCATTGCTACCAGTGTTGTGGCCAAAGCTCGCCAGCAACATGGTATTGCCACAGGTCCTGCTGCCGGGTCAATCCCTTACGAGACGACGGATCTGCTGGTGAGCCTCATTGCTCGCATGGATCTGGTAAAGAACTATGGTGCGGATATCATGCCGGCGGCGATGCGGATGCTGAACTCCCTCTGGCCCGGCGAGCCCACACCCAAAGGAAATGCGACAGTTATCGCCAAATGATGGAGTGCGAGACTCGGCTGCACCTGTGGTGAGAATCTGTTGCCCGAGCCGGGGCTGACATTGCACTACAGTTCATCCTATCTTGGTATGAAGGGATGGACTTAGGGCTGCTCACCCACATGCACACCGGATCCAGGTGGTCCGAAGATCTGGAGTGGGTTGCGCATCGCAAAGCCTGTGCCAACAAGCTTATCCAGTACTCCTTATGCCATGCTTGGAACGAGGGGCCGAGCTACCTTGATGTGTTTGAAGATTCTTCTGAAGGTGAGGAGAGGGAGGACGAGGACAGCGAGGATGAGGCCTCCGAACTTGGCGATGATGCTGAGGATCCGGAAGAGGGAGAGGCCAACTCCGAAGATGAGGTCGAGGCTAGTGCCCCGCTCACAAACTCCAAAGTACCTCCACCCTGGCTAATGATTCAGCTTCTGCCCCTGCTCCTTGAGCGTAAAAACACTTAACCAAATTTGTCAGATCCCCGGAATGCCAGGTGGAAATGTATTTCAGCACTATGGTTTGGTTTCGCTACAATTATTGTTTTTTGCTACTAAGTTTTTTAATGTCGGATTATCGTGGGCAAAGTCCCCGAGTTTCCTTTTCTTGTTCCCCTAATTCTTGACTCGGCTCGCGTCTACCTTGATTCGGTTTTTTCGACTTACGAGTCGGAGGTTCAAAAAATTGACTTAACAATACTTGAAACTTTGAGATCAGCTCAAAATAATCTGGCGATAGACGAGTTAAATAAACAAGGGGTTAGTCCAAAAAACAAATGTCGGCTCGCTTAGGTTCTTTCCCTTAGTCGTTTTTCATGTGCTTTGAAATTCCAAACATGTGCTCTTGCTTGCCATGAAGCCAATTCTTGTTGGACAATAGCAAAGTCAAAGAGTTGGGTTTTTGGTGCTTACACACTACTAATTCGGCTAAGTTACAAGTAATGTGAGCCAGCCGACATACAAAGAACATATAAGCAAGAAAAACAGTTATTATGGCAGTCCCCGAGTTTCTGCTGGGGGTGCCGAAGTTTCATTGATAAGCTCGTTGCCGACATACATACCGACATACGAGGGACTCGGATACATTCACCTCTTTGCTAGCTGTAAAAGGGATGAAGTAGTGCTACATTCCATGGTCGCTTAGATTCTCCTCCGGACCTGTCCGCCTTGTTCTTCTCCTATGGCTGTGCATTGATAAGATAGTAGGAATCATTGTGCAAAGCTTTGCTTACAATGTATGGTCCTTCCCATGGAGGGGATAACTTATGCATGCCAGCGGTGCGCTGCACTAGTCGAAGTACTAGATCACCTTCACGGAAAACTCGGGGGTTTACTTTCCGTCTATGGTAGCGTCGGAGATTTTGCTGATATATGGCGGATCTGCACAAGGCCAGTTTTCTTGCTTGTTCCAGCACATCAACATCATTTTGCCGGGCTTCGCGCACTTCGGCTTCTATGTATTGGGTGACCCTTGGTGAATCATGCTCTATGTCGACTGGTAATACAAATTCTTCCCCATATACCAGAAAGAATGGTGTATAGCATGTTGATCGATTCGGAGTTGTTCTTAAACTCCACAGTACCGCTGGTAGCTCTTCTATCCAGCACCCCGCTGATCTTTGCAGCGGCTCCATGAGTCGGGGTTTTATCCTGGACAACACCAGCCCATTGGATCTTTCCACTTGCCCGTTTGATGCGGGGTGGGCTACCGAGACTATGTCTAGCCGGATCTTCTTTTCTCGGCAGAACCTCGCAAATGCTCCTTCGGCAAAATTAGTGCCATTGTCAGTTATGATACTGTGAGGATAGCCATATCTTAAGATTACATCTTGAGGAATTTTACTGTTGTTGCCCCATCACATTGCTTGATTGGCTTTACTTAAATCCACTTGGTAAATTTGTCCACCATCACTAGGATATGGGTCATTCCTCCTTTAGCCAGCTTAAATGGTCCTACCATATCTAGGCACCATACAGCAAATGGCGAACTAATGGGAATAGTTTGGAGCTCCAACATTGGCAGGTGGGTTTTCGGGGCATATCTCTGGCAGCCATTGCACTTCCTCACCAAATCCTCTGCTTGCTCCAAAGCACTTGGCCAATAAAATCCATGTCGGAAAGCTTTTGCCACTAATGCCCTTGAGGATGCATGATGGCCACATTCTCCTTGGTGGATATCCCGGAGTATATCAAGTCCTTCCTCCTGGCCAACACATTGATGCGGCACTATTGTTACACTTATTTTTTATAGTTCGGCATTGATAATAGTATAGGCCTTTGCTATTCTATGGATCTAACTTGAGAGTACCTCATCATCCGATAAGATTCCCTCTTTTAGGAAGTCAAATATTGGCTTGGCCCAAGTGGGTATAGCTCAGACGGAAAAAGGTTCCTCATCAATTTCCATCGCATCCACCGACATAACTCCTGCCGGGTCTGGCTGAAAAGTCCTCAGGTTTGTTGAGGCAGTCCCCGGGTTTGCCGAAGTAGTCCTAGGGTTTGCTGAGGTGCCTCCCCAATCTATCTCCATTGGCATAGTTTCTAACCCGGAGAGTGCTGGGATATAGATGGATTCGGACTCCGGTGATGGTGTAATAGATGGTTTCCTTAGGTGCTCCAAAGCAACGCTTGGCGGGATTCGTTTCCAAGATGATCCCAACTTGCACAGTACGTTGGCTGCCTCGTTTTCAATTCGAGGTATGTGATGGAATTCACATCCTTCGAAGAATCCGTTTATCTTTTGCACATGAAATCTATAAAGGGCCATGTTGGCATCCAAAGCGTCCCAGTTGCCAGATACTTGCTACACCACCAAATCCGAGTCTCCAAAGCACTGTATCTGACGTATGCCCACTTCTTTTGCCACTTTGAGGCCATGGACCAGTGCCTCATATTCTCCGACATTATTAGAGGCACTGAAGTGGATCTGAAGGACATACTTTAGTTGATCTTTCTTGGGCGAGGTAAGCACTACTCCGGCGCCCAACCCTTCTTTTAGTTTTGATCCGTGAAAGTGCATTCGCTAGTAATTAGACTCCGGCAGAGGTGGTTCGTATTGCTTCTCGGCCTAGTCCACAAACAAATCCACCACAGCCTGCGATTTGATCGCATCTCTTCTGTCAAATTGTGGTGAATATGGGGCCAGCTCGATTACCCACTTTGCTATTCGGCCGCCAGCATCTTTGTTACTCATAATCTCTGATATGGGTGCCTTGCATATCACCTTGATGGGATGTTCTTCAAAGTAGTGTTTGAGCTTCTTGGCCAACATATACACGCCATACGCCATCTTCTGATAGTGAGGGTAGTTCTGTTTTGAAGCTGATAACACCTCACTCAAATAGTACACTGTCCTTTGCACCGATTTTCCTTCTTCTTTGCGTTCCACTACAATTACTACACTTACAACTCGGTTGGTCGCGGCTACATAGAGCAACATTGGCTACTTGGGTAGTGGTGCGGCTAGGATTGGTGTAGTAGATAACATATTTTTTAATTATCGAAATGCGATATCTGCTTGTGGTGTCCATGTAAACTTGTGTGACTTTTTCATTAACTGGTAGAGGGGTAGTGCCTTCTCTCCCAGCCGACATACAAATCGACTCAATGATGCCAGGAAACCAGTAAACTTCTGCACATCGTTGAGACATTTTGGCAATTCCATTCTCTCAATGGCCCGGATCTTCGTTGGATTAGCTTCTATACCTCAGCTTGATACTAGGAAACCGAGTAATTTCCCCGCAGGCACGCCAAAGGTGCATTTCTCGGGTTAAGCTTCATCCAGAACCGTCTTAGGTTCGTGAATGTCTGCTGGATATCATCAAGGAGCGTGTTGCTTTCCTTAGTTTTTATCACCACATCATCCACATAAACTTGGAAGTTTCGACCTATCTGGTCATGCAAACATTTTTGCATGCATCGCTAGTACGTTGCTCCAGCATTATGTAACCCAAACGGCATAGTGCGATAGAAATAAGCCACGTATGGGGTAATAAATGCAGTCTTTATTTGATCATCCGGGTTCATGGGTATCTGGTGGAAACCAGAATATGCATATATGAATGACAACAACTCACACCCCGCAGTTGAATCTATGACCTGATCTATCCTTGGCAATGGGAATGGGTCTTTGGGACATGCCTTATTCAGGTTCATGTAATCAATGCACATGTGCCATACCACGGCCACGTTCGGGTCATCCTTCTTCTTTTCTACAAGCACTGGATGAGAGAGCCGATCCGGATAGAGTACTTCCATGAT
This sequence comes from Avena eriantha, assembly GCA_910589775.1. Taxonomy (NCBI): domain Eukaryota; kingdom Viridiplantae; phylum Streptophyta; class Magnoliopsida; order Poales; family Poaceae; genus Avena; species Avena eriantha. Next base: position 84,800,192 of record OU342740.1, read on the forward strand.
AAATCTGGCTGCAAGAAGCCTAGCTATCTCATCCCCAATGACTTTTCTTCTATCCTCGGTGAAAGATCGGAGAGGTTGCTTCACCGGCTTTGCACCGGGTCTCACATTCAAAGAGTACTCAGCCAACTCCCTTGGCACACCTTGCAGATCCTGTGTGGACCAAGCAAAGATATCCCGATTCTCACGGAGGAAGTTCACGAGCTCGCTTTCCTATTTGATGCTTAACTCGGCACCAGTGGTTACGGGGTGCTCTGGGAACTGATCATCAATTGGTACTTTCTTGGTATCCTTTGTTTCTTGAAATGACACACTTCCATGCGGATTGGTTAGGGCCGGCATATGTTGCTGTGCGGATGGAGCCAATGTCGCCACTTCCATGATTATCCTTTTCTCCTGGGCTATCATGAGTGACTCGGCTAAGTTAGATCCGGCAGAGGCGCACTCGATCGAACGTCGGAAGTCCCTTGATATGGTTATCACTCCCCCTTGTCCGGGAAATTTCATATTTAGGTAGCTGATGTGAGTACTTGCCATGAATTTGTTTAGCATTGGTCTGACGAGCAACGCGTGATAGGCGCTCTCCAGATTCACCAATTCGAACTCCAAATTTTCAGTTCGGCAGTTATCCCTTGTTCCAAACAGCACATCAACCCGGACCTTACCAATTGGCTCATAGGAGATACCTGACACAATGCCATGAAAAGTGGTTCTTGTAGCTCGCAGCATATTCTCTGATATCCCCAACTTGTGCATGGTATCCTTGTACATGATGTTAATGCTACTGCCATTATCTATCAACACCTTAGAAAACCTCACATTAAGGTTCGGCCCGATGAACGTCGGATCGAGGACTAGTGCATAAGTCCCTCGGCTAGGCATGAGCTTCGGGTGATCCCTGATACTCCACGTGATCTCCTGATCCGACCATGGCATATATCTCACTACCGCTGGCATTGCTGCATTTACCTCCATATGCCAGTGCTGCAAGCTTTTCTGGTCAGTTTCCTCCTTGGTAAACACACAGTATCTTTGGTGATGCTCCTTGTATTCATTTCGTCCCTCATTTGCATGGTAACCTTGGTCATGCTGCTGGTTATTGTTTACTTGATGCACAACATCCCTCCTTTCCTGATTTTCATACCTCGGCAGCGGCGTAGGCAGCATAAGTTGCTGTTGGTTCCCCTAGTGAGTAATGGTTGCCGAGGTGCTTCGTTCCGAGGTGCCCGTGCATTCCCCGAACTGCCCTATTCTAGCTTCCTCATCCACTCACACTACCGGCTCGCATGATTCATCGGGCTATTCGGAATTGGCATATGAAATTTGCAAGGTTGATCCAGCATAGATTCGAACGTATACCTCGGACGATCTTTTCGCTCCTGCCATTGCTTTTTCTGCTCCAGGGTCCACGGTTTATTTCCCTCAGTCTGCTGTTGCTAGTTTTGACCTCTAGTTTTCTGGCGCCGGCATTGGGCTAATCTCGATCCACTGCTGCCACTTGGTGCAAGCTGTACCGGTAATCCGGGCGTTCATCCCTTCTCTTTCCTCAGAAATTGTTTCTCCTTGATGACCCGGAGCCATCTCAGTTATAATACTCCTCGTTTGCCTCACTTGACATTAACCGGGGTTGAGTTGGGTCTCCCAAAGCATACGAATCTGCGATCCGGATCGTCTCAGCCAAAGTGGTTGGCATATCTCGCTGAAGCCTTTGCCACAACATACTTCCATATCTGCAGCCTTGGGCGAACCATGCAATTGCTTGCGATTCAATTACCCCCTCGCATGAGTTTCGCACATTGCACCACCGAGTTAGGAAATCTCGGTCTAGCTCATTCGGTCTCTACTGGCATAACACCAGAGTCTGCGGCCTGTTGGGCCTCTTGTAAGTGCTTGAGAAGTTGCTAACGAATAACTCCTGAAAGTCCAGCCAGCAGTTAACACTCCCTGGTGGCAAGTTGTTTAGCCAAACTCTTGCTGGCCCCTCTAACATTTGAGGCACATACCTCACTACCCATCTCAAATTTCCAGTTGCAATCTTGACTGCCGTTGCGTAATCAATAAGCCAATCCTCCGGTCGCGTTCTACCGTCGTATGTCCTTGTTCCCCTGGCCAATTGAAAGTTCGGCACTGGTGGCTCCCTCATGATCTGGGGCCCAAAGCATGCTGGACCAGGTGGACAATGTACCTCGATCAACTCCGACCTATAAATCATGTCCAGCTTCAGCCTTGCCTCATCTGGCTGCAAGTTCCTGCTTCCCAACCTTGATCCAATTACATGGTGCTCCGGTCTGGGGTATCCGTCATTAACCATCGCCGAGTAACCATCATTGTACCTCTCTTGATCCGGAAAAGTGTTTTGCTATTGTGCTACCTGCCCTGCACTTCTCTCCTGCCGAGGTATGTGTTGCTATTGCTGCTGAGGTACGTTTTGCCCTGCTCCCACCAGATCACACTGTTTGGCATTGCCATTGGCAGCATTCCTTGACCGGCATTGCCTTGGTCGCGGTTACCTTGGCCAGCTTCACCTCGGCTGGTACTGTGGCGATCTTCATCAACTTGCACCGCTTTGCCTTTTCCGCCTCTCACCGGGTCGTAGGGGACCATATGTTTGTCTCTTCCCCTGGAGTTTACCTCCTCTCTCCTGGGGTTATGACCTAGAGATGATGCGGCTGCGCCGGACCTCGCCGGGTTATTTCTAGCCAAATGAACCACATGCGATGCTCCTGGTGGTGCCGAGTTTGCCTTGTTCATTTCCTTGTGTTGCTAAGAAGCGACCCTCAGCAAGTGGCTCACCCTCTCATGTTGCCTCTCCGGTTAGTCCCTCTAACTCGGATGCAGCTGCGTTTGCTGCCCTGAGGTTCTTTGTCGGGGTACTGTACCTCTCCAACCCTCCTATTATTATTGCGGTTGTCGGACCTGGCCTAGGCTCGTACTCCTTGTCAACCTCAGTAATCAGGTTCATACCTCGGATCCTCGCTCCATCTAAGTAGTTTGCCTTTGCATATTCTCTCAAAGTAATGTTCAAGGACTGATGTAACTCCGCTACTTTCTTCGCACCGGCTAACATTTTCTGCCTAGTTTCCTCCAACCCATCTTGTGCCTGAGCCAGATCTACCACAGGAGCTATTGGTGTCGCTAGGCTATCTATTGCTTGTTGGAGTACATTCTCTGGCCTCTCTAGTGGAGGAAACCTAGATCTTGCCTGTTTTGGGGTGACTTCCGGCTATGGCGCCGGGTCCTTGCTCGCTCCCGCGTCTGGCGTGGCCATCATGACCTCCACGCTACTAGTGGGGCGAGCGATACGTGAACCATGAGCTACGCTGAGAGGCGATTCTCCTCCGTCGACGACGTGCCGCGGGTGAACACATGACTCGTCCACGCCAATGCAGATCTTGTGCGCGCCAAGCTTGATGAAGACGTTGTTGCGCGGAGGGGGACGCCTGTCAAAGCTCCCAGCGTTGTCGCTAACGTAGTCCAGTGCTCCAAAGCGCTTAACTAGGTCGGAGTCGACGCGCTCGCCGGTGTTGGAGATGCTTCCTGACCGGATTTTCACCCCAGCTAGCACCGCTAGCCCCACGGTTGGCGCCAACTGTCGTGGTGGTGGCACGGAAGATGCCATGGATAGGCTAAATATGGGGCCAATGAGTACTAGGGGAATCCACGGAGGGAAAACATGGTGATTCCACGCACAGATGTTGTTGTATTTCCTCTATCAAGGGTGTTTACAAGTGCTCCTTGAGCTATTCGTGAGAAGGAGACTAAGTCTCTTTCTCCCCACAACCTAGCTCTAGCGTTCTTCCTTAGACAGAGAAAATGATCGATCCCCCTTTATGGAGGCCCCGGTGCTCCTTATATAGGGGAGCCCGGGTTACAATGTTAGGGCACACGTGGTAGCATATTCTCAGAATATGCCCCTCGGCTAAAGCTAGATGCTTCTTTATTCTCTTTAACGGCTCGTTTGAACTTTGAACGTAACCCATTGCGTAATCGTTTCCTTTAAGCGTCACCAAACACGGGCTACGTTAGCCGACACAGCCCGCGTCATCTTGGTCGCCCTGCCCCGCTGGTCCTTCCCACTACTTTGCTTCACTCACGCTACAGCTAGCCAAAGCCACCTTTTGACCAGCTTGAGATTCCTTCCTTCTCTTGGAATCCAAGTGGTAGTCCGGTTAGCACATGCCTAACCCGGCTACGAGGGTACCTGCGTAATAGATAGACAAACATGGCTGGCATATATCTTATGCCGGCTGGGTTAATGCTAAAGAGCTGCCCAACGGGCCGGGTTACTCCGTAAGTCAGCCTGCCTTGAGGTGACCCGGCCAGCACTTGCTTTGACCGTGTCGTACCTCGGCTAACTCGGCCTTTATACCCCGGCGTGACCCTACCCGGGGGTATCCCCCCAACAATGCATACCAAAGCTGAAAGTTGTGAGTCAAAGTATGTTATTGCTTATTTATTAAAAAAAATACGCACACCTTTGGGATGCCAACAACTCTTCTAGCCTACGAATGATCAATGGTACAACCCCTGATTTCGGCTATTGTGTTGACGACATGGGTAGCAACTGTTACCATAATGGGCAAAAGTATTGGTACTCTTGAAGGTTGTGCAAAGTATTGCTTAAAAATTCATTTAATGATACTTGTTGGAAATTTTATTTGAAAGAAAGTCACATGAAAAGTCTTTAGCATGGTATCGTTACTACTACACGAATTTTCTTGAAATACAATGAATGGAATAGTAGTGTTATGATAGTCTTGATCTATTAATGTGGGTATCAATAAGACACTTTAATGTTAAGCTACTTTGGACACGGTGTCTCATACTTATTTTTGCTAATAAGAAACTTCCTAGTGTTGCTTGGCAAGCTGAGAGTAAACTAGAGTAATTGGAATGTTTGTTACACCTAGTTGTTTATACTTATATCAACTCCGCTTTGATTGTTTTGAGTTAATGAAGCTTGTATAGTACTCTTGGCATTTCTCTAATTTTTATAAGCCTTTTAAATGGAATAAGTGCTAGATTCATATGACTACCAACCGTAAGTGAATTCATCTTCTCGTTATTTCAGTTTAAATGCTAAGTTCCTTATGGTTTCTTCTGTTTCATACTCGACGACGATCAAGGTTTGAGATTTGGGGAAGTTGATGGCTGTAAAAATAGCCATCTTTGTCTGCATTTAAATCACATTTTAAGTCAAGTAATTGACCAATAATCTCTATAGCCTTGCTACTAATGTCTAATTATTGCAAAGATGAGCAATCCTTGTTTTTAATTTGTGTTGTGCAGGAAATCACACTTTTAAGACAAATTAGGAGCATTCATTGAAGATATCACGTTGTCTACTCAGCCAAGTTAACTAAGGACATAATGGAGTCATCTGCAAGCTTAATGACCTACAGTACGGGCGAGGCCCGCCCATATGGCCCACCCGTACTATGCGGCGATGGCTTTGTTAGGTCAAACGCTACAACTTTCATGAAAACACCTATATATTTTGAGACTCTAACTTCCATGTAGAGAGCCATAATTCTTAGATTGCATCACAACACCACCGAAGGAGATCCACCACCATAGTTCATCTTCTCCATCCTCCATCCACTCCATAGCCATAGCCATTATCTTGTACTTTATATCTCCTTGTGATTTATCAACCATTGTAAGAATATTTGATTTCAGTCTAAGTATTTGCACAATGTTTTCTATCATTGATCTTATTGTTATGAGTGAGTAGTCCTCGGGGTTGCGGGTTGGGGTGAATCCTCGTAGCGATTATGTGCATATAATACTTGGGAATATTGTGTGGTGATTGAAAAGGAGATATGTAGCTTTGTTTCTTTGTATCTTGTCTTGATCCATGGACTTGTAGGTACCCAAGATCCCAGGGATTGATAAAGGATCGAGGTAAGATGAGTGGTGAATGGCGACTTCATGCAAAACCCAATGACAGCAAGGGAATATGGTTTTCGTTTAGAGATCCACTTGGGAGTAACAACAACATCACCATTCTTAATGCTTTGATATGTATTTTACTTAATAATTGTTATAGCCTAGTGCTTCGTGGTATAACGGTTGGATTAAAAGACTATTGATATGCATGTGGCTCGCAGGGGATCATTGTTTATGGATGTGCTGCCCACAATCCTATTTGATGAGGGGTTAACTCATCAATGTACATGGTTGATGGACTTGGGTTTAAGGAAGAGGGAAGTGCTGGAAGATTCGTTCAGCCAGAAAACAAGCACATCGGGGGCACGAGGTTTACCCAGGTTTAGGCATCAGAGGGAATCCCTACTCCTGCTTGTCTGCTCTTGATTATCTATGGAATCAAAGGTTACAAGGTGCGTAGATGCAATCTGTCGGTGTGTGGACTAGGCTATGCGATGATCCTTCTCGTTGCCCCCTCCTGGGCCTTATATAGGGAGGCCAGGTCTTGGGATAGCAAGTTGAGTTGGTTACAGATTAGGGTTTTTTTCCTTTAAACTTTCTATCTTATTCTTTGTCGTGTCCTCCAAGGAGTCGCGTCTCCTTAGGCCTGGGCCACCCGAATCTTCATGGAATTTATTTACGTCGTGGGATTCTCCTTGTACCAAACCATATAGCCTGATCCTGGCTGCCCGTACGTCATACCCATGTCAGTATCCCTCGAGTGTCCATCCGAATCGTAGTTTCAGGGGGAGACTATGAAGTCTTCGAGTGTGCACAAGTGCCTCTTGTATCATCCAAAAGTTTTATCAGGTGGTATTACTTATGTCATAGGGATAGTTGATATGTGTGCCTGATTCATCCGACAGATCAAGATCAGTTAACTGCCTTTGGGAAAAACAACTATATCTACTCAAACTCGAGTCCCCGGACTCGAATTTGTAAAATTGCTGGCGTAATTCGACTCGTGTCGTGGAGGCCTCACAGAGCAGAATTCTAGTGTTCTAGGTGTGCACTTGACGTGTCCATCAAGGCATTCTCATCATGCATGTAGGCACGGTATGTTTCTGATAGAGCGCAACAGGTACATTGTCAGGCCTTTAGATTGTATTTGCAGGTCTTATCATCATGTTGTAAACGTGCCATCTAAATGTGTTGTCACCACGGAGGTGATTTGGGTAGCCAAGGAGACGTTGTCTTTGTACAAGAAATTTATAGTTTAAGAGGCGAGGTCATCAAAAGCTTCAATTGCTTGATGCGGATGTAATCAACGCACTTTTCAATTTTTCATCTTTTCATAGAGTGCGCGACCAGTGCTCCCTATGGGAGTATCCCCCGAGTGTCTATTCGAGTCGTAGAGTAGAGTGGGGACTTTGAACTTTTGCGACTGTTGTTGATGGACGTATGTTGTCAAATGTGCTTCTAGCACTCCCTATGGGAGTAGCCCTCGAGTCCGTAATCGAATCATGGATTCGAAGAAGGAGTCGAGGTGTGATGCCCTTACAGCTGCGATTGAAGGGGTAACACCGATCCTAGAAAATCTTAGGATGCGCGACCAGTGCTCCTGTTAGGAGTAGCCCTCGAGTATTTTATTGAGTCGTAGACTCTAACAAAAACTTAATGAGTCGAAAAATATTACCATTGCATCCTCCTTATGTGTTGAAGGAATGAACGCTGATGACATTAGAGATGACAACCACTGAGCTCAGCCCCCGGTGTGAGCAGTGTTGATGGGACTAGACGGGCATGGGCCCCATGATATGACCAGGATTTGACCAGTCAAGCGTAAATTGGGGTATTTAATTACGCTTCCTTGATTTCCGCGCCTAGTGGGAAAATGGCAACAACAGTTCTTATATCTCATGCCATGTGTGCGTGGTGATGTGCACCACGCGTAGCGTGCTACTGATCAACGGTTGTGACGCATCTTATTCCTCTATTATAATACCTAAGGGTAGGGGTAATTTTTCCCCTCTTCTTCTATCTTCTTTGCATCTTTGCCATTACTCCTCCGCTCACTGCTCCATTGCTAGTTCTTGCGCTGGACACTCTTTGTGTCTTTCCAGGTCGATACCTTCACGCCTAGAGGAGGAGGTTGTTAGTGAAGATGGTGAAGGGAAAGAAAACCATCGGAGCCAAGTCAAGCACTGTCGCCGCCCCTAAGAAGAAAGCCGTTGGAGGTTGCGTCACCAATGGATCATGGCGGCGCTCCACATTGAGGACGTTTAGACTCTATCCGCATCGCCAAGATGGTCTCATTCCTCAGGATGAGTCTCGTGCATAATTCCTGGCAACGAGGTAATCGGCGATTCCCCCGCCGGTTATCGGGTTATGTTCATCGCATTTCTCCTTCATGCGCTGTATCTCCCCCTCCATGATTTTGTTCATGGTTTGCATCTTCTACGGGATTCAGCTACATCAGCTATCTCCCAACTCCATTCTACATATTGCCTGCTTTATCACTTTGTGCGAGTGCTGACTCGGTATCAAGCCGTACTTTGGCCTCCAAAAGAAGCTCTACAGGGTGAAGAGACAATCGGGTTCTAAATCTGTAGGTTACAAAGTTGGTGGGTGTGGCATATCTGTCAGCTCAACCGTCTAGTACTTTGCCTTCACATTTGTCGACTCTGCCCAAGGGTGGAGAGATAAATGGTTTTACATTCGTGATAAGAAGCTGGCAGATCAGAAGTATGGCCTGGCTCCTTTCGATTCAAGTTCTATGAAGAAGAAACGCTCTTGGAAGAACACCGTGATGCTAGGTGAAAATGAAGAGGTGGAGGCTCTGTACCAGTGTGTTCTGAAACTGCAACTTGTCCGTGGCAAGGAGGTTACAGGAGTCGATATCATCTGAACCTTCCAGCGATGCTGGGCACAGCCTCTACAGGCTAGGGCATATCCTATGTTCTTATGGGCTGGTCAAGCAGATCCTACCCGCATCTCATCTGTAGATATGTCGTCCGCTGAGCTTGAGAAGAAAATTAGTCGTTGACCAAGCTGATAGCGAATGAGAATCTCCCCGTGGAAACTACGACTGTGTCGTTTGGTGCCACCAACCCCATTTTCGAGGTAATATCCTACCTTCAACTGTTTTGGTTCTTGTATTCTTGTCGGATGTACTTATGATGGTGCGATTGAATTTCTTGTCAGACTAGAAAGTTAAAGGCATGATGCCTCCCCAACCTGAAGGCTTGGTCCCTCCTGAGGCCGAAGAGCCGGATGAGTCGGATTCCACCGTTCCCTCTACGGAGGTACATGGATCCCTCGAGTTTAGCGAGGACGACACTCGCAAATGGGGGCGCAGCAAAGATTCGGATGCCTCACACCTGAGACGCCAAGGATCTTTCCCCTGAGACAGGTGTCGCGAGTTCGATCCCTGCGGTACCCATCCGTGCCATGCCTCCCCAACCTCAGAAGAAGCAGAAGAAGGAGGAAATTTTTGACCTTGAAAGGTTCGACGGGTAAGCCTTTGCCCTTTTCGCAGTGTTTAGATCACCTTTCTCGTTGTTCTTCTTAGCCAGATTTTCTTTGTTTTTGCTGAAGTGTCACGGCGTCTTCATCGTCTGAAAGTGCCAAGGACATGGAAGATGAGGGAGTCGTGGACTCCAAGGGCAAAGATATGGAGACAACCAAGCTCTCCCCAAAGACAGTGGGCACCTCTAGAGATAAATCCTCAATCTCCTCCAAGTTGGGGGCGTAGTGTTCTTTCTCGGACAATTAGAAAAGAACCTTTGGAGTCTCCGGGTGACCATGTAAGTGTGTTTTTTTTCATTCGAGGGAGCCCTCGAGTCTCTTTCTTGTTCTATCATTCGAGGGAGCCCTCGAGACAATTGAACGTGAAGAGGTGGCTTTTTCTTCCATTGCATCGAGTTGTAAGATGTATGGTCTGCAGCTCGTTGAGATTCTTGCGAAGTACTCCGTGAAGCAGAAACAACTAGCCGCAGAGAAAGCCAGAGCGTCAGGGGCCACCGTGAGTTCTGTGAAGCCTTCGGATGCTTCTACGTAGGCCGTGTTGCGCCCTTGCTAGTGCTTTTGGTGTATAGCAATGTTAGGATCTTAGAGTGTATTCGAATGCTTTTGTGGGCTTGACCCGTTAGAAACTGTTTAAGTCCTATGTATATATTGGTTGCTTGTCGTTTCTTGTGTTCCTTCGATCTGTTGCTTCTTGATTGTTAGTGCTTATCTTCAATTGTTCACTAGACTAGGATCCTGTGAGTGGCATACGGGACGTGACATCATCCTATGCTCCCTTTGCTCCTCCGTGCTCAGGGGTGGATGAACTGTCTCAGCTCCCCCTCCTGCGCAATCGTGTGAAGGAGTTGGAGAAAAACCTATTGATCACTCGCGACAATGCTGATGTGTGGAGGTCAAAGGCGGAGAAATCTACTGAGCGGAAAAAGTATTTTCTTGGCAAGTCACGCAGATTAGTGAAGAACTACGATGTGAGACTCGTTCGACTGATTTGTACTCTTCTTGGCTTGTTATGATTTCAACTGACATGTCCTTGTCTTGCATGTGCATTTGTGAATCTTATTCCATAGGAAGAAAAAGAGTGTGTCAGCATCCAACTGAATTACCTGATGCAGACGGAGCTGGAAGCTAGTGGGTTCTTCTGGATAGATCAGAATCAAGCGACTGTGCTAGCGACACTGCAGGATCGCATTGGCCAGGTGCTACACTACTTGAAGAAGGCTCAATCCTCCTTTAAGCATATTTTTAGGGCGATGTTTCCCCTGGACGTAGTCCCTGCTAGCCTATTGGCGTTGCTGTGGAAGTTCCACGATGTAGGTGTTGTACGCAAGTGCATACACCAGCAATTGGTCGCATGTGCAAAGGTTGCTCTAGCTTTGGTGCATATGCAGCATCCAGATGTGGATCTGCCGGCTACCGATGAAGGTCCACCGCCACCTCTGGATGGTATGGCATGGAATATGTGGCCACACTATCAGGCGGTTGCCCAGGCATTAGAGGATATTATCCAGCTGTTTGACGAGCACACCAACGTCTTACTTCAGTGACAGTAGCGTAGTTGTTAGCCTACATAGGACATACAATTGGTGTAAAGTGTGTATAGTTTCGAGTGGGCGTTGTTGCCCTCATAAATTATATAAAATTGTTTAGTTTGTATATGTTCGAGTGTGATCATGTGATGCCTTTTCGTTAGCCTGCTTCCCACGAATCTCAGCACCTTGTTAACCTGTCAGTTGGGCTGCAACTGGGTTGGAGTTTTCAAGGGTTTGATTGTGAGCAGCGTCAGCTACTCGGACCATGGAAATGATGAATGGTTATGTTTATGATGAGGTCATCAAGGAGACGCAGCCCCAGTACAAGATGCGTAATGTAAAAACATAACAAGACTCATAGTTGAGGAACTTAGCTTTATTTATTGGAGAATAGCAGGAGGTACATTGTTTGGCTAAGTAGCCTGGCTGAATAGCCTTATTGAAAAGGTAAAAAAACATCTAAGGGTAGAAGTGTTGCAGCTACGCGACATTCCATGGGTTGGAGTATGTGACTCCAGTCTCTACGTCTTTAAGGCGGTAGACGCCACCTAGGATCACTTCGGTGACCACATAGGGTCCTTCCCATGGAGATTCGAGCTTAAGGTGCCCTTTTTGCTTTAGACATAGGACGAGGTCGCCTTCGATGAAGAAGCTTGGGCGTAGCCATCGGCTGTGATAGTTGCGGAGGTTCTACTGATATACCGTTGATCGTTCCGTAGCAATTTCGTGCACCTCGTCGAGCAAATTGATGGAGTCTTCGAGTGAAGCCATAGACTCGGCTTCACTCTAAGCACCAACCCGTGGGGCCTTGTAGCATACTTCGGCTAGTAGTACCGCCTCAACACCGTGCACCATGAAGAAAGGTGTGTAGTCGGTGGCACTATTCGGGGTTGTTCATAGGCTCCATAACACGAAGGGCAGCTCATCTGCCCATGCTCTAGCCGCTCGCTCGAGAGGTCGAAGGAGGTGCTTTTTGATGCTGTTGCAGACAAGGATGTTGGCCTTTTCGACTTGTCTGTTTGTTTGAAGGTGTGCCACATAAGCGTAGCTGATGTTGATGCCTAGGTTTTCACATAAATCATGGAACTCGTTCGATGTGAAGTTTGTCCCATTATCGGTGATGATGTTATGCGGCACCCCGAATCTGAAGACGATGAACTCAAAGAACTTAACGGCAGTGGCTCTAGTTTGGTTGGCGATGGGCATGTCCTCGATCCACTTGGTAAATTTGTAGACTACGACGGGGAGGAAGACATATCCTCTAGGTGATGACTTTTGCAGCTTGCCGACCATGTCGAGTCCCAACTACACGAAGGGCCAAGCCATGGGTATTGGCCTAAGCTCCGCACCTGGTGCGTGCGGCTTATCCACGAATCTCTAGCAGGCATTCCAAATCTTGACGATGCTTTTGGCGTCACGCATCGTGGTTGGCCAATAGAAGCCAGCTCGTAGAGCCTTGTCGAGAAGGGCAGAACTGCCAACGTGATGTCCGTAGGTGCCTTCATGGATTTCGAGGAGGATGCCCTTTCCATCACCATTGGAATCATTGGAGGACACCCAAGATGCTTCGCTTGTACAGCTCACCGTTTATGATGGCTAAAGCCTTGGAGCGCCGAGCAATGTGTCGTGCATCCGTCGGGTCATCCGGCAGTTTCTTGGTGAGCATGTACGTGATGTACATCTTGGTCCAAGATGACTCGATGATCATGACACCCATGGGGCCTTCGGGTGGAGGTTCTTGTTCTACTTTAGTGGATCCTTCAGCCTCTTCGGGTGGCGTAGCCTCCGACTGCATTGCTTCTTCTGGTGGGCCTTTGGTAGGCTTCAGCTTGATGGACCGTTCGCATATTTTCTCCAAGAATATGCCTGGTTGCAACATGGCATATGTGGAGCCTATGTTGGAGAGCATTGCAGATTCCCCGTTGCTTTCATGGCTGACATGTCACAGTTTGCAGCCGTCGAAGTCTCCTTCGAGTGCGTTGTAGAGATCGCGGTACACGATCATGTTTTCATTTCTAGCGTTGCACTTGTTCATGGTTTACTGTACCACGAGGTTGGATTCGCCGTAGATGACGAGTCGAGTTATGCCGCATTCTTTGGCCATTCACATCCCATGGAGCAGAGCCTTGTACTCTGATTCGTTGTTGGATGCACGGAACATCATCCGCAGTACGTACCGCATCTTGTCACCATGTGGAGATGTCAAGATGACGCCGATGCCGGCTTCCTCTCGACGCTTGGATCCGTCGAAGTGCATTGTCCATAGACAAGACATGTCTGGTGTGTCTGGGAGCTGGTTCTCCATCTAGTGGACGAGGAAATCCGTCAGTACTTACAACTTGATTATCGTGCGCCGCTCGTAGGTTATGTCTCGTGGAGATAGTTCGATGCCCCAAAGGGTGACCTGCATAGTTGCATCGGGGTTGTTGAGGATGTGGTTTAGTGGAGCGTCATTCACCACGATTATCGGGTGCTCCTTGAAGTAATGGCATAGCCGTGCGGTCATGCAGACACCATAGACTAGCTTTTGGTAATGCGGGTACCATTGTTTGGTGGGTGTAAGCGCCTCGCTGAGGTAGTACACCAGACATTGTACCCCATGAACCTTATTTTCTTCAGCTCGTTCGACCACAAGCACAGTGATGACCACCTAGTTAGTGGCGGCTATGTACAACAGCATTGGATCCTTTTCCTTAGGGGTCACCAGGACGGGCGAGGTGGAGAGCATGCACTTGAGATCTTCAAATGCTTCTTGTGCTTCGCTCGTCCAGAAAAACTGGTCCGTCTTGTGGAGGAGTTGGTAGAAAGGTAGCGCATTCTCACCCATTTGAATGATGAATCGGCTGAGTGTTGCGATCCGCTCAGCTAGCTACTAGACGCCTTTGATGTTCTTTGTCTTTTCCATGGCTAGTATGGCCTTTATATTTTTCGAGTTTGCCTCGATCCCCCTTGCGGAGATGAGGTACCCGACTAGTTGCCCGGATGGGATGCCGAAGGAGAATTTCTCCGGATTCAGCTTGATCCCGTAGCGATCGAGGTTTTCGGAGGTCTTGCGGAGATCGTCGATTAGTGTAGCTTCCTCCTTGGTCTTGACCATTATTTCGTCGACATTGACTTGGACGTTGCGGCCAATCTGGTTCTTCAGGTACGCTTGCATGCACCGTTGGTAGGTGAATCTTGTGTTCTTCAGCTAGAAGGGCATCATGTTGTAGCAGTATACTCTGAAAGGTGTCATGAAGGCCATTTTTTCTTGGTCCTCCACTTTCATTCAAATCTGGTGGTAGCCTGAGTAGGCGTTCACACCCCGCAGTGGAGTTGATTATTTGATCGATCCGCGGTAATGGGAAGTGGTCCTTCGGGCAGTGTTTGTTGAGGAAGGTGAAGTCCACGCACATCCGCAGGATGTCCGTGTCCTTTTTTGGAATGGGCACGAGGTTAGATACCCAGGTGCTTTCCTTGATTTCACTGATGAATTCGGCATTGAGTAGTCTGTTGACTTCCAGGCCAACCGCTTTTCCCCTTGGCTCTGACAGTCGACGCATCGACTGCTTGATAGGTCTTGCATTTGGGAACACGTTTAGTGTGTGCTCAGCGAATTCACTGGGAACTCCTAGCATGTCTACAGGACACCAAGCGAATATTTCCTAGCACTCATGGAGGAATTCGATGAGTGCGAGTTCCTATGCGGAACTTAGGTTGTTGGCGATGAGGGCCATCTTGATTGGGTTCGTCAGGTGAACCTGGACCGCCTTGGTCTTCACCGTGGAGTCGAAGGATTGATCCAGTGCGTTTTGCTTGCTCACAGGAGGAAGATTGTTGTCTGTCGACTCCTTGAGCCTTGCCAGCTCCTCTTGCATGTCAAAGGACTAGGAGATTATGTGGAATTTCCTATCGCAGTTGTCAGATCTGGTGAAGCTTCCATGGACAGTGATTATGCCGCTCGGTACTGGCATCTTCATCCGGAGGTATGCATAGTGGGGCACCGCCCCTTGAACATGCCACGCGTCCGAGGATGCTGTGGTACTGAGATGGCTAATCGACCACCTCGAACTCGAGGCGCTCATGTCAAAAGTTTTCGGGTGTGCCAAGATCACGTCCAACTAGATTTTTCCTAGGGGGTAGATTCCCTTTCCTGGTATGATGCCGTGAAAGGTTGTCTCGGATGCTTCCAGGATCGAGATGGGGATTCTCATGGCACGCAGGGTACTGGCAAACATGAGGTTGATGCTGCTGCCGCCGTCCATGAAGACTTTGCTCATATTGAAGTCGTCGATCTGTGCCTCGAGCACTAGGGAAGAATGGCCTAGGTGAGGGATCTGACGCGGGTGATTGGCCCTGTTGAAGGTAATGCAGGACTCATACCCACTGAGGTACTCAGGGGTTACAGGTGGAGCGGTTACTGCCAAGTTAATTTGGCGAGTGATTGTCTTCTGAGCCCTATTGGAGGGGCGCCCTTTCTGGATCATATCGATGTTCCCCAGTGCTTGGGTATTGCTCTGCTCCACTATTCAGCGTTGGTGGAGCCGCAGGCTGCGGTGGTGCTAGTGCCCCGTATGCTATGGGGCCAGGTGCAGTTCCATACCATTGGTTCGCCGCATCGCAATGTAGTTAGGTGTATGCTTCTTGGAGCTTCTGGAACTCGCGGTAGTCTTTGAGGAGGTGGCTGGATTTCTTTTTTCCGTCATGTTTGTTGACGTAGAAGTGGATGTCGCACGGTCCCGACAGCCTCTCCATGGCACTAGGTGCATCGTCGCGGGTGCAGTGTTGCCACACTTGCGTTGTTTTGCCGTTGTCGTGGTAACTGCTGATGCGGTATCCGATGTTGTAGTTATCGTCATCATGCTTGTCAGCATAGCCAGCGGCGACCATGTTGACCTCTTTGTGGTCCTCTTAGTCACGCATCCGACATTTCCCTCGGTGGTAACGCATGCGGCAAAGGTCATCCTCATCGTCCGGAAGAGCGAGGTTGTTATGGACAGAGTCTTCGTCGTCCGCCCACCGGTTCGCGATATCCATCAGGTGGTCGATGGTTTTGGGCTTGGTGCGATCCAGCTCCTCCCTGAGCTCTTGGTGGCATACTGATGGCTCTGAAATACAGCCATCTACGTCCACATTTAAACTGGATATTAATCAAACTTTTGATGAAATATCTCTCTAAACCCTGCCACTAATGCTAATATTTAGAAGGGTATGCAATCATTTGTTCTTGTATTTTTCCTGCGCAGATAATGTCGTTTAAAGGAGGGAATTGTTGGAGATATGCCCAAGAGGCAATAATAAAGTGGTTATTATTATATCTTTATGTTTATGATAAATGTTTACATCCCATGCTATAATTGTATTAACCGGAAACATTAATACTTGTGTGTTTTGTAAACATAAAAGAGTCCCTAGTAAGCCTCTTGTTAAACTAGCTTGTTGATTAATGGATGATCACGGTTTCCTGATCATGGACATTGGATGTCGTTAATAACAAGATCATATCATTAGGAGAATGATGTAATGGACACACACCCATAGTAAGCAGAGCATAAGATCAAGTCATTAAGTTCGTTTTGCTACAAGCTTTTCAAATGCATAGTAACCTAATCCTTCGACCATGAGGTTATGTTAATCACCATCACCGGATGGGTACTTTGATGACATCAAACGCCACTTCGTAACTAGGTGGTTATAAAGGTGACATTGGGTATTCTGAAAGTATGTGTTGAAGCGCATGGACCAAGATTGGGATTTGTCCATCCATATGACAGATAGATATGCTCTGGGCCCTCTCGGTGGAATGTCATCTAGTTAGCTTGCAAGCATGTGACTAGGTCACAAGGGATGACATATCATGGAACGAGTAAAGAGTACTTATCAGTAACGAGGTAGAACTAGGTATGGAGATACCGACGATCAAACCTCGGATAAGTAGAGTATCGTGTGACAAAGGGAATTGGTTTCGTATGTTACTGGTTCTATCAATCACGAAGTCATCGTTGAGTATGTGGGAGCTGTTATGGATCTCCAGATCCCGCTGATGGTTATTGATCGGAGAGGTGTCTCCATCATGTCTGCATATTCATGAACCGTAGGGTGACACACTTAAGGTTCGAAGTTGTTTTAAGTAGATATGGAATGTGCGTTGGAGACCGAATGTTGTTCGGAGTCTCGGATTGGATCCGGGACATCACGAGGAGATCCGAAATTGTCCGGGGAATAAGATTCATATATTGGGGATCATTTTCTAAGTTAGGAAATGTTGCGGAGTATTTGTATGGGGATTCTAGAAGGTTTTGGAACGTTCCGGAAGGTTCTAGAAGATTTCTTGGAGTTTACTTGAAAACCAAGAAAGGATCAAGGAATCCTTGTGGGGCA
This sequence comes from Avena eriantha, assembly GCA_910589775.1. Taxonomy (NCBI): domain Eukaryota; kingdom Viridiplantae; phylum Streptophyta; class Magnoliopsida; order Poales; family Poaceae; genus Avena; species Avena eriantha. The sequence continues at coordinate 84,817,474 of OU342740.1, forward strand.
AGACAAGGAGTCGTGGGGGAGGAGGACTCCTCCCCTCTCCCAATCCGCCGGCCAAGGGAGAGGGGAGTCCTACAAGGACTCCACCTCCCCATGGCGCCTCCCTCCTTTAAATAGAGGGGTGGAGGCGCCACCCCCTGCACCTCCTCCAATCTTGCCCTAGCCGCCTCTCTCCTCCCCCTTTCTTCTGCTCAGGCTTAGGCGAAGCCCTGCAGAATTCTCTACTCCACCACCACCACCACGCCGTCATGCTGCTGGGATTCCGTGGAGAAGATCTACTACCTCCGCTGCTCGCTGGAACGAGGAGAGGAAGGTCTGCTTCGACTCCGCACGTGTGACCGACTGCGGAAGCGTTGCCGGAACGCGGCGCCGGAAGGATTGTCCACTCGATCTTGAGATCGGCAAGTGATCGACTACATCAACCACGAGATCCAATCTCATAACGCTTTCGGATCTACAAGGGTTAGTACAGATCTACCTCGTTGCACATGTCTAATAGATTAGATCTTGGCTTTTATCTAGATTAGATCTGGGTTTTGTTCGTTCTTGCGGTAGAAATTTTTTGTTTTCCATGCTACGAATCCATCAGTGGTATCAGAGCCGTGTCTATGCGTAGATCTGTTGCACGAGTAGAACACAATGGTTTTGTGGGCGTTGGTGCTCGTGACGTTTTTGTTTTGTGTACTTTGCATCTTGCGGTATGGTGGGATGAAGCGGCTCGGGCTAACCTTACATGTCATCGCACATGAGACTTGCTCCATGCTTGACGTGTAACTTGCTTTGCACAAGTGGCTTTGCGGGTGTCTGTCTCTCCCACCATAGTATAGATCCAATCTACACTTTGCACTTGATAGCACTTGTATCAACGTTGTGGTTCATGTTCGTAGGTAAGATCCGTTCTTATTCGAAAGCCCCAAGCCACGAAAACATGCAAAGAAAATTAGAGGCGTCTAACTTGTTTTTGCAGGGGTTTTGTGATGTGATATGGCCATTATGTGATTGTGATTATATTTGATGTATGCAATGATCCTTATTGTAATATGGCAACCGGCAGGAGCCTAATGGTTGTCTTTAAATTTTGTTTAAGACCTGCGTGTCTATTCATCATGTAGTAGCTTTATTCCAAGTAGTTGTAATAGTTGCTGTTGGTGATGGACAACCATGAAGCGGCGCCACGGACCTTGACGCCATGCTGGTGATGATGGAGATCATGTCCATGCTTTGGAGATGGAGATCAAAGGCACAAGAAGAAAGGCCATATCATATCACATATTATGAATTGCATGTGATGTTAATCCTTTATGCATCTTGTATTGCTTAGATCGCGACGGTAGCATTATAAGATGATCCCTCTCACTAAATATCAAGTAATAAAGTGTTCGTCCTTAGTTGGCACCATTGCTAAGACTCGTCGTTTTGAAGCATCTCGTGATGATCGGATGTGATAGATTCTACGTGTGCATACAACGGGTGCAAGCCAGACTTGCACATGCGGAAACTAAGGTTAACCTTGACGAGCCTAGCATGTATAGAGATGGTCTCGGAACACGGAATACCGAAAGGTAAAGCATGAGTCATATGGATGATATGATGAACATGTTGATTGTTCGCCTTTAAAGCTACATCATCTCACGTGATGATCGGACTTGGTGTAGTGGATTTGGTTCATGTAATCACTAAAACAACTCGAGGGATGTTGTTTTGAGTGGGAGTTCATTTGTAATTTGGATTAGTCGAACTCAATTTATCATAAACACAATCAAAGTGAATTTGCATAGTTTGTTGTAGTCATTGGCATCCGTTCACCACCTTACGCTTAGTTATAGTTGAGATAGTGGAATTATAGAAATTCTGGATATTTTCTTTATGAACTGGTATCGTATTGTATTGAGTGTCAATCTAAAGTTTAAAAGTCCTGTTGCAAACTTTCAGCAAACTCCGTTTACTCTGTGAAGTTTAATAAATAGTATTAAATCAAGAGTAACAATTCCAGTGTTAGTATCTAATGTATCATGTTTGCCTCCATAATTCTTGATACTCAAAATATTGTTTTTAATATCAAGTTTATCTAAGAGCTGAAAGCAATGTTTCAGAAACCATCATATGTGAAAGGTATTGCGATATCTAAAACAATGTGTTGGTTACAACATGATAGAGTATACGTCCTCATATGTGATGAGAATTTTTGAAGGTTGGAGACGCTAGTCGTCCTAATCCTCCAAAAGGTTTTGAAAAAGAAACATTATACTCGCAATTCACCTTTATAAGCTATAGCAGCTTGATCATGAAAGTTGTCATGATAAGGATGAATAGAAGATGTAAGTAAAATGTTTACTACACTAAAAGATTACTAAAGAATGGAATTTTGAAAGAATGCCAAACATTTGATGAAGGTGATCCACTTCAAAGTGCAAGTCCAAAGGTATTGGTATTTGACTATACACACTTTGTACTATGTGTCATGTGAATGACACCACTATTGATGTTGATAGATTCTTTTAAAAGAAAAGTAATTGCTGAAAGAGAATCTATAAAATATTTGGCAGAAAAGAAAAGATTGGAGATATCCAACTTAGGTATATAGAAGATACATGTTATTGTTGTATTCCTTGGTTGTTAAACAATGTGGTTCTGCGGTATTGGATACCGAATCGGTTGGTATGAAATGTCATACAGGACAACGCAATTCATGAACTACAGTGGCCTACGTAACTAGCAAGAGAATAAGTGATGATGTTCATCGAAAACAAATAAAGTGTTATTGTGTTTTTGTTGACATCAAACCCAGCCTTCAAGATTTGTTGTTATTTTGTTCTGGTATTACGAGAAAAATGGTTGTTCAAATAATTACCGTATTCCATAAAGGATGGATGAACTTTTACAAGTCTGGTGGGAGAAATCACATCCATGAACACTATTGCTAAAATGTCGCCAGACAAATGATTGAAAGATCACTTATGAAGTGACATCGCTGTTTAAATTATATTTGAAAGAAAACATGAAGAAACTCCATGTTGATGGAATTTTGGAGTCTTTGATTTTGATCAATTCACGCATGTGAGACTTTCCTCGAGATAATTGAAACTCCGTCCATAGACCAGAGAGGAACGGATGACTAGCTTATTGGAAATTGTGCATGCTGATGTGCATAGTCCATTATGCGTAGCCATATGCGATGGATCTTTTTGCTTCATATGCTTTCTCCGAAAATTTGAGCGAATATATCTGTATATTTACTTAATAAGGAGGAAGTATGAAAACATTTGAAAGTTGTTCAAAGACTTTCAAGATGAAATTGAAAATCATTGTAACAAGAAAATAAAGAGTTTATGATTCGATCATAAAGGAAGATATTTGAGTTACATGTTTAGGAAAAACACCTAAGACTTGAGGAATTGTTCCATGATTTGTGTTTCCCGATAAACCATAGGAGTATGGCATATTCGAGAGATGAAATCAAACCATGTTTGAGATGGTAAGATCAAGGGTGTCATTTATAAAACTTCCATTATATATTAAAGATTAAAGCTTTAGTGACTACCACTTTTACACTGAAAAGAGCTCCATCGTGATCCGTTGAAATGACACCATATAAGTCATGGTTTGGGATATAACCCAGGTTGTCCTTTCTTAAATTTTTGGTATGCTAGGCATAAGTAAAATGTTGACAACCAAAGTCGGATAAGCACGTCTTTGTAGGTTATCCCAGAGAATTTATTGGGTATTTCTCCATAACACTGAGGACAAAAGAGTTTGTTACTTGGAACGTCAAGTTTCTTGAGAAGGAATTTTTCGTGAAAAGTTAAGTGGGAGGACAATAGAACTTTGACAAGGTTGTTGAACCTTGGCTAATATGTGCTGAGTTGCGCAGCGTCGGTAAGTGTCCCGGAGGCAGCAACAATGCTCATGGCTCACGTGCCTCAAAAGTTGTGGTCATGGAGATCTAAGTTCCTATTGAACCAAGTAGGTCGGGTAAGTAATAAAATGCCAAGATTTGAGAGTTAAATCATTGTTGTTTGACAATGATGAACTGACTACATGCAAATAATCAATGATGGGCCCTGACTTCGTTAAGTGGCTTGAAGCCATAAAATCCGTGATAATTCCATACACGAGAAATCAAGCTTTGAATTTGAAAGACCCTCTGGAAAGGTGCAAGACCTTACAGTTGTATATGGATCTATAAATAGACATGGATGTTTCACATCTATGAAATAGTCGACATGTCGGAAAGAGTTTACGACAATGTTCAAGGAATTGACTATGATAAGATTTGATCTTTCATAGCGATATTTAGTCTAGACGGATTAATGTAGCAACCACTACATATATTTTGGTATATGGTAGTTGAACAAACAAAACAAGTTCTTCTAATAGAATGGTTACCTAGGACGTGTACATGACACGATCCAAAGGGTTTTTTTAAATTAAAAGGATGCTAAAAGAGTATGCAAAACTTCAATGGTTGAAGTGAGCATCGCGGAGTTGGAATCTTCACCGTGATGAAACCGTTAAAAGGTTTAATTTCATCAGAGACGATGAAGATGTTTGCATTTTGCAAGAAATTAAGTGGGAGCGCTAAGACATAATTCTAATACATTATGTGAAAGACATATTGTTGATTAGAAATGATGTATCTTTTATTGACACAGGTTAAGAATTTCATTTCGATGAAAGACTTAGGCATAACCCAAGAATTAGGCATCAATGTCTATATAAATAGATTGAGGCGCTAATATGGTTTTGCCAAATGTACATAGATAAGATGTTGAATGAGTTCAATATGGAAACAACAAGAAAGGTTCTTGACGCACGGAAAGGACTGAATCAAGATTCAAGTGTGTTGACACGAGATTCAAGTGTTTTGACACTTGGTGAAATCACAAGAATATTTTGATCAATCATTCTTTGAGATGTACACATCCAGATATCTCCTATGCTCTAAATGTTATGAACATATACCAGAATGACTCATAAGATGATCATTGGACAATAGTAGGGATATTCCTATGATCTTTGGAAGAACTAAGAATATATTATTTATATAGTGGTGACAAATAGTTCATTGTAAATTGTTACATTGATACTAGTTTTGTCACAAATTAAGTTTATCTCAATTTAAACTATGGCTGGCACAATGTAATGGAAAGGAAGTTCCATAACGGATTTGGTTGAGTACCAAAGTTAAAACATTGTGACAGATACTACAACAAAAGGCTAAGTATATGACTACTATTGTAGTAGCAAAGGAGGGCATTTGTGTTAAGTAGTTTATTATCAAACTAGGTGTGGTTCAAAGTGGGCTAATACTATGAAGATATATTGTGTGACAATAATATCAACATATTTTGAGCCGAAGGAACTAAAGGTATCACCAAAGGACCAAATTTATACAATGCCATCTCATTTGAGAATGAGTAATGCGTAGAGACGCAAGGACATGCAAATACACACGGACCTGGAAGTGTTAGATCCGAAGATTATGTTTACCACTAGCAATAGTGTCTATACAACACCAGAAAGCCATAGGTGTTGAATGCACAAGTTTTTAACTAGATTATTGACTCTAGTGCAAGTGGGAGACTGTTGGAGATATGCCCAAGAGGCAATAATAAAGTGGTTATTATTATATCTTTATGTTTATGATAAATGTTTACATCCCATGCTATAATTGAATTAACCGGAAACATTAATACTTGTGTGTTTTGTAAACATAAAAGAGTCCCTAGTAAGCCTCTTGTTAAACTAGCTTGTTGATTAATGGATGATCATGGTTTCCTGATCATGGACATTGGATGTCGTTAATAACAAGATCATATCATTAGGAGAATGATGTAATGGACAAAAACCCATAGTAAGCATAGCATAAGATCAAGTCATTAAGTTCGTTTTGCTACAAGCTTTTCAAATGCATAGTAACCTAATCCTTCGACCATGAGGTTATGTTAATCACCATCACCGGATGGGTACTTTGATGACATCAAACGCCGCTTCGTAACTGGGTGGTTATAAAGGTGACATTGGGTATTCTGAAAGTATGTGTTGAAGCGCATGGACCAAGATTGGGATTTGTCCATCCATATGACGGATAGATATGCTCTGGGCCCTCTCGGTGGAATGTCATCTAGTTAGCTTGCAAGCATGTGACTAGGTCACAAGGGATGGCATATCATGGAACAAGTAAAGAGTACTTATCAGTAACGAGGTAGAACCAGGTATGGAGATACCGACGATCAAACCTCGGATAAGTAGAGTATCGCGTGACAAAGGGAATTGGTTTCGTATGTTAATGGTTCTATCGATCACGAAGTCATCGTTGAGTATGTGGGAGCCGTTATGGATCTCCAGATCCCGCTGATGGTTATTGATCGGAGAGGTGTCTCCATCATGTCTGCATATTCACGAACCGTAGGGTGACACACTTAAGGTTCGAAGTTGTTTTAAGTAGATATGTTGGAGACCGAATGTTGTTCGGAGTCTCGGATTGGATCCGAGACATCACGAGGAGATCCGGAATTTTCCGAGGAATAATATTCATATATTGGGGATCATTTTCTAAGTTAGGAAATGTTCCGGAGTATTTGTATGGGGATTCTAGAAGGTTTCGGAATGTTCTGGAAGGTTCTAGAAGATTTCTTGGAGTTTACTTGAAAACCAAGAAAGGATCAAGGAATCCTTGTGGGGCAAGACAAGGAGTCGTGGTGGAGGAGGACTCCTCCCCTCTCCCAATCCGCCGGCCAAGGGAGAGGGGAGTCCTACAAGGACTCCACCTCCCCATGGCGCCTCCCTCATTTAAATAGAGGGGTGGAGGCGCCACCCCCTACACCTCCTCCAATCTTGCCCTAGCTGCCTCTCTCCTCCTCCTTTCTTCTGCTCAGGCTTAGGCGAAGCCCTGCAGAATTCTCTACTCCACCACCACCACCACGCCGTCATGCTGCTGGGATTTCGTGGAGAAGATCTACTACCTCCGCTGCTCGCTGGAACGAGGAGAGGAAGGTCTGCTTCGACTCCGCACATGTGACCGACTGCGGAAGCGCTGCCGGAACACGGCGCCGGATGGATTGTCCACTCGATCTTGAGATCGGCAAGTGATCGACTACATCAACCAGGAGATCCAATCTCGTAACGCTTTAGGATCTACAAGGGTTAGTACAGATCTATCTCGTTGCACATGTCTAATAGATTAGATCTTGGCTTTTATCTAGATTAGATCTGGGTTTTGTTCGTTCTTACGGTAGAATTTTTTTGTTTTCCATGCTACGAACCCATCAGGAATCACTACATTAAAGTCAAAGATACGATATTTCCTTCGACCAGAAGAAACCAGGAGCCATCCAACAAAGACAGACACCGTAACGACCAACTATACGGCCAGAGAAAAAATTCCGACCATATAGCTCCGGTCGTATAGTTGGCGCTGCCTCCGTTAGGTCAAACAGAACAACTTTCGTGAAGGGACCCCTATATAAAAAAGCCTCAGGCGACGAGAAAACAAAGAGATACCACGCCCTAGAAGCCATACCTCGCCAGAAAGCCGCCTCCAGATCTCCAAACCCTTCTCCATCTCCATAGCTATCTTCCACCACTTGTAATAGTATATCTCTTCTCCGATTGGAGACATTGTAAGACTATTGCTATCAATCTTTATGATTTTCATTACAATGTTTGTGATTGTTGATCTCATCTCTATGTGTGAGTAATTCTCCTTGGGATAAGGGCTTCGGCCTAGCCATGTATCAATTGTGCATGTGATTTATCATAGATGGGATCGTGTATTAGTTTGTATGACATGATAATTATTGTATCCTCTCTTGCCTCAGTCTAAGGACTTGTCAGGTATCCAAGACTGAAAGGATAGAGATGTCGCCTAGAGGGGGGTGAATAGGCAATTTCAAAACTATTACGGTTTTGGCTTGATAGAATGCGGAATTAAACTAACATTTATTTTACAAGCACAAAACCTAAATACTCTGGGCTCAACTAAGTTCACCAACAACAAGATAAGTTAAGAAAGATAGCACAAGATAAATACCACAAGTGATAAGCAAGATATAAGTACGTTAAGCTCGATGGCTATTACAAGGAAAGTAAGCTCGGGAATAGAGATAACTGAGGCATGCGGAGACGAAGATGTATTCCCGTGTTCCCTTACAAGTAAGGTACGTCACGTTGGAGAGGTGTGGGATTCCACGAAGAATTTCCCAACGCCACAAAGTCTCACCTTCTTCTCCGAGTCTATCCCACGAAGGAATAGGCACTTTCCTTATGGCTAGCTTTTTCTCCACTTCGTAGATGGCAAGCTCCACAACCACTTCACAAGCTCCACGAAGGAGAAGCCCGGGTCTCTTCACAATCTTCCACGAAGAGGACACCGCGGCACCAACCGCCAAGCCAACTAGGAGGTCACCCTCCAAGAGCAACAAGCTCACGGTCTCTCACTCGAACAAATCGTAGTGGAGAGCTCAACACTTATGCAAGAATTCAAAGCAAGAACACCAAGGGCATTCAAATCCCTCACTCTCAAATCCCACCAAAGCAACAAGTGCTAGGGAGGAATTAGAGAGGAAGAACAATGGTGGAAGTCAACAAATGAATCCAACATCTAGATCCAATGGGTTCCCCTCACTTAGAGGAGGAATTGATTGGTGGGGATTCGTGAAGACTCGTAAGCCGGAATGCATCACTTGATCATTGTTGCTTCGTGAAGACTCGTAATATACTCCCCCATACACCACTATGGGATAGCTTCATTAAGACACATCTTTACATGTCCATTATCACAAATATGGATGGCAAGCTTCAAGCAAATGATCTTCTTGAGATACTTATCTTGAAATTGCACTTCTCAAACTTTGATGACGATCACCACTTGATGTCATCCTCTGATGGGTTATATGAGATCTTCACTTTTGAAGCATTCCCATGGAAAGATAACTATCCCATATAGAAAACGCAAAGGCACATATATAATGGGTTAGTTCATGATGCATAAATGACAAGGCTTACCATACCAGAAGATCCATGTGGTACATTCTTTATGCTTCATGTGTTGACCAACTTGAAATCACTCTTCACTCTTTGTATTGGTCAACCAAGTATCTTCTCATGCTCCATCTCAATATCTTGAGGTACATAAAGAATTCTTCATTTGATTACATGCTCTAAATCTTAGTTAACCATAGCTCAACTAATGAGGCTATCATGACACCGGCTTAGAGCCATATCTTGAATTCTTCTATTGATATCACATTCTCAAGATCTTGAACATATCATATTCTTCTCTTCAATTTAATGATATTGATGCCAAAACTCAAGGTATATATTTATCTTCATGGCATCCATACTTGAATCCAACACATGAACTACAAGAATGACCTATGGAATATTCCTTCATATAAAACTCAATGAAAACATTAGTCCATAGGGATTGTCATTAATAACCAAAACCACACATAGAGGCAATTACCCTTTCAGTCTCCCCCATTTTGGTAATTGATGACAATCACAACAAGAGGGTTTATATAATGAATATTAGAAACAAGTACGCAACTTATCCGAGAATAAGTTATATACAAGAGGTTGTATTTGATATGGTTAAGCAACACAAAGATACTAGCCCATATCAAAACCGATTCTACTCACACAAACGACAACTAATGCAAGAGATGTGAGTAGAACCAACATACATAGAGCAAACTCCCCCACAATATATGCACGTGTGATGAACTTGAATTTCATTGCATACATTGTCAAGCATAATCTTTGGGAGAGTTTCCACTATATATTCAACCATGCAATACATAATAAAGATGAAATGCATGAAAGGCAAACACTTAAGAACAAACCAATCTTAAGTAGAAAACCATTTCCCTTAAAATCCTCTAAACTTCTCCCCCATTGACAATAAGTGCCAAAATGGATGACAAAGTTAGAAGGCCAATATAGTTCAAGTTCCTCCCAAGGTTTGCATTTCTCATAATATGAGTGAAATCATATGCACATATCCAATGACGAATACTTGGAGGAAATCAACTACATTGAGGATCAAATATTGCTAAAAGGATAACAAGGTGAAGAAACTTCAACGGATGAAGCAAGCAATCAAAAGATCCATAATCAAATGGACAAATAGTGATATAAATGAAATAAGGAAGCTCCCCAAGGTTTGTGCATAAATGAGTTGTTTCATTTGAATACGATATGCACAAGCATGGAATCCTCACTCCCTCTATATCATTTAGAACACAACCAAGATACAAGGAGTAGAGATATAAATCAATACACTTGTTAAGACAAGCTTAAGTCCAAAATAAACCAAATATGAGATATGAGTGCGCGAAGATGCAATAAAAGTAAACCAAGCACTCATAAATCAAGACCTTACCAAAACCATTAAAAACTAAGCGGATAAGTGAGATGGTTGGCAAAAGGCGAGGGTATCAAGGCGAGAGATTAACACTCTTGTGTATATAAGTTTCTAATTGGGAAACCATGGGAATAATCCACAAAGAAACATCCACACATAAGAGGTTAATAAAGATAAGAAAACATGATATCCAAGAGGAAGTCATAAGATATACCAAAAAAATGATATTTTGCTTAAGTGCATATATATAGCCCATGGCTCTATTTTATCTTATGGTATATCAATGAACTTCACCAAAGGAAAAGAAAACCTCAAAAACATCACAACTAACACTAAGGGAACTAATGCTAGTTGGGATATTTTGAGAAAGGCAACAAGTATCGAAAGGAAGGATTCAATGCAATTTCAACAAAATTGCACATGAGAGTACCTTGAGGAATTGATATGCAATAAATTGATAGAAGGCATATTTGGGATTGGTGAATCATGAACATGATTTTATATACTCCCCATTATATGCATCATCTCAAATTACTCACATAAGCAATAAGGATAGAAAAGTCTTTCAAAGATCCTTGCAAGAACCGCAACGTTTACAAACAAATAAATTCATGCCAAGATGCAACCTACAAGAGATTGGATGGAAGAATAGTATGCATGAATAAGATACTTGTTACCGAGATAGCAATGGTATGATGTAGTAGATAAGAATTCTTCGATCATCCTAGCTTGGCTCCAATTATCATGAGGTGACAACACGTTACTTATAGATAAGACAAGCATCCATTGCATCTCCAATGTACCTAAAACAACATTCAAATACATCTTGGTCCCCAAACTTATTGGGTCCAAAGTGGTTAGACTAACCACAACACATAGGACATACTCCATAAAAATATGTGCATATTTAGAGATGAAATTTGAATTTCATGCACACCATAGCCGTTTAAGGATTTGATGGAGTATACCCTATATATTGGATCAAAGAAAGAAAAACATGATATAATATATACATTTAGTAAACATGCATGCACGAGACTTTCAAGAACCAATGAATATATAATTTGGACAAAACACCAAAATATTCAAGAAGGCATACAAGGTGTGACAAAACACATTTGTTGTCCAAACTATATCAAAGAATCAAATCAACACAAGATTTGTTCAACAAAGTTCAACAAATGAACCAAGCAAAGACTATTGAGCATAAAAGATGGGATAAAAAAATGCTCAAAGATTTATCTCATTCAAGCAAATAACATAGAGAAGAAAGAATGAGATAACAAACTCCCAAAAGAGCAAGGTTTTAACAAATAAACCAAAACCTTAACACTTTTTACAATGGCACAAGGTTCCGAGAAGAAAAGGTTTTTCTTCCACTAAAACCACATTTGATAATAATCAAAAACACCATCAAAGAGATGTTCAAAATCCAAGGAAGACAAAGGGAGCCACAACAATTTTTGGAAAGAAAAAAAGGCAATAGGAGGTGAAATCCAAGGTGAAGATAATCCACAAATTCTACCACACCCAAGTATATCAATTGTCGAAGACAATGAGTGTATTGGAATTTATTTATGGTGGTATATTGCACAGATATTAAAGATAAATCTTCACAATAAAAAGCATAGGATAGGAATAAAAAGATTAAGCACTATGCAAAGATAGAGATTCTTGATAGCTTCAACTAGTCACACAGTCATGCAAAGCAATGATTAGAATAACTTGAAGCAAATGGTCTCCCAAATAAGATATAGAGATACACATTTGAGGAAGGCCACACCAAGAATTTCTTACTCAAGCAAAGACCAAAAAGATGAGCAATAAAAGCTTCTAACAAAAAAAATAGGATCTTGTTTGAGCAAACATGCCACCTAGATACAAGATAATCAACAATATCAACTCTAAGTGGCACCACCTAATATGTTCACATTTCCTAGGAATGTGATATGCAAAAGTAGCATATTACTCCCCCATAATGTGGTATTCATTTTTTCTTAATAAGAGGAAAAACAACCTCAACTAGAGATAATTAATGGACATTTAGAATTTGAATTTCTCATGAGTATGACACACCACATAGTGACTAGATAAGCTTGCAATATCAATACTAAGTGGTAGTACTCATGTATACGCATTTTAAGGTTTGAGAGATGCGCGAGGCATATCACTCTCCCAAATGGGATGTTCCATTAATCACTCTAAAAGAGCCCAAAAAGATATCATCAAGATGCATTAGAGGCTCAAAGAAAAACACACAAGTAAATGTTGTGCCAAATACATATACATACTTGAATACACAAAATAATCAAGCATGAGGCACAACAAATACAAACACATACTTGGTACAAAACCAAAACATGTAAAGGGGCAAGTAAATTTCAATATAAAAGAGTTGAGTTCGAGTTACCGCAATGAGGCTCATTGGGTATATGGTAGGGAGATGATAATCCTTATAACTTGGCTTGATCAAATATAGTATATGAAGATACCTTAATTCTTCATGAGCCATCCAAGTCTCCAGTGCCCTCCAATAACACCTATTGATCATGTTTGAGCTTGTTGGTCCCCAACCAAGTTGGGTCCTAAGAGGGTAGTCACAATAGGCTTGGCAACCCAAATGGTTCGTTTCTTGACACCACTTTGAGTTCCAACAAACTTGCCAAACACATTGCCAACCTTATCCTTCCCAAGATAATAATAATCATCAACAATGATAGGGTTAGATAAGGTACCATTTGAACATGAAGAGGCCAAGTGCCCCTTCTCACGACATATGTAGCAAGAAGTACTCCCCTTTCTCTTCTTTATTGATTTCTTGTCTTGGGAGCCTTATCTTTATTCTTCTTGGTAAGTGGCCTAGCTTCAACTTGAGGTTGAGATTGGGCTTGATCTTGACCTTGTGGCCGCTTCCCTTGTTGCTTATCATTCAAGCGCTTTTTCTTCAATGGACAAGATCTTACATGATGTCCTACAACCTTGCACTTGAAGCAAATAATCTTAGACGAATTCTTGACTTGGTCTTGGCTCTTCTTCTTATTGCTCTTGGACTTGTTCTTGTTATTGGAGTTGAATCCTAGTCCACTTTTATCATTGGGGCATTTTTGCACACTCAAAATATTATCGAGTGTGGATTTGCCTTCATGACTCTTTTCCAAGTCTTTCTTCAAAGAAGTGACTTGGGCCTTGAGATCTTTCATTTCCTCTACATGGTTAGTATAAATAGAGGTACTGGAGGAAGTGGAAGCTTCATTGTTAGAGCAACAAGGCAAAGAAAGTAATCCAACACAAGTTTTATCAATAGTATTACAAGAAGGATCACTAGGACTAGCACATGGCAAAATAGCATTTTGAGTAAAAGTTGTGCTGATGTCCAAATGAGGCTCACAAGATGTTACCTTAGTGATACTTGCCTCACGAGCTAACTTTAGCCCATCATAGGAGATTAGAAGATCATTATGAGAGGCCAAGAGCTTTTCATGACTTTCTTCCAATTTCCCATAATTGCTAGTTAGAAACTCAAGTTCAGCCCTTAGCTCAACATTCTCCTTTAGGGTAGATGCTTCACAAGAGGTAGAGTTAGTAGCACTAGCATCATTAATTGATTTTTCCTTTTCAAGCTCATAAGATTCAATTTTTTGTATGAGGAGACAATTAGTGTGCTTCTCCTCGGCAATCTCTTGCTTAAGGAGATTGAATCTCCGACTCCCATCATCAAGTTGGAAATCCAACTCCTCTATGGTTTCTGTTTGTTTAGTTATGGTGTCCATAACGTGTTTGATACAAGCAACAACCTTATTATTACCACGAAGAGAGGTACACAAAAAGGTCAGCTCAAGCACAAGAGCTCTAGTATCCTCCTCAAGGTCATCATCACTATCATCATTATCATTGCTATTATCTAGAGAAGATATCTTGGGATCCAAAGTAGGAGATACCTTTGATCCTCTTGCCATAAGGCACATGTGAGCACGGGAGGATGAAGATGAGGATATTCTTGAATCTTCATTCATGATTGTGTCTTGCTCCATAGGGTGTTTGATTTCCTCTACATTGTTAGATACACAACTAGATGAAATAGAAGCATTTTGTTTATTGGAACAAGACAAATCAAGCATATCATCTACACTAGTACTCAAATAATTTCTAGACAATATGCAAGTACTAGTAACACAAGGGGATATATAATTATCGTTGCAACAAGTGCTTAAGTGCAAACTCTCTACACCATTAGCATTTATAGAACATGAATCATTGGTGTAAAGAGAACCACTACCATCATTACATATGATTTCTCCACTCACCATACCATTACCTTGTGACTTGTCACATGTAGGTGAAGTGGAGTGTAGCATCCCATCTGTCTAACATATGTAATGCTACATGGTCTAGTAATATAATTGCTACTTCCTACATATAATTGTTGCATCATAATTATATCATGCTCATGTCATCATGCCACCTTGCATTTGAGCATCATATAAAACCCTTTCCATTTGGTTCTTCTCTCGTATGCATTAGTAATTGTATTTGGCTCTTGATATATTGTATTTGGTTCTTGATACATGCTTGATGCCCAAGTTGAGTTGGGGGCATATCTTTTGTTAACTCCACCACCTTTCTTGTCACCACCCTAAAATCCTACCATCCAACTATATGTGAGCTTTGCATCTTATTTGGTTTACCTCTAGCTCATGTGGGTTGAGATGGCTCCACTTCTATTTCTACATGCCCTCACGCTAGCATCATGTTGTTTTCACATTATTGATATGTGGAGCCACCTTTGCATGCCTTGTGAGTGGTACCTCTTTTTATAGATTCCATATGGATTGTATTGCAATATTTTCTCATGCTGGAATATTATTGGGGATATTATGCACCTAGTGGAACACTCACACTAGCATGTCCCAAATTATATTCAAATATGATCATCTCCATCTACTCCACATTGAACCTACTTTTAATTCCTTTTTGCTTGGCCTTACTCCATATTAGGGAATGCATATGAATAAATGCCATGAAAAGTTATCTATTGTTGTTACAAGGATAAACAGGGCATTTAATGCCTATGCATGGGCCATGCAAGATCACCTTCTATTCCATTTTCCTTGGTTCTATTCTTCGCTTGAGTGGGGCATGGGTATTTTACCATGGTCCAACTTGTTTTCTCTTCCTCTCTTCTTTTAACTTTTAGGACCCCCTCTAACCTCATCCTACCTCATCTCTAAAACCTCCACATCCCCATGCATGCCATCATCTTCTCGATCTCTTTTCTTTGCATAGATAGAGTTTTGAATTGTTGAATCATGCCTTTTGGATCAGTTCAAATATTCAAATCCATAACTATTCAAAATACAAAACCTAATTCTATCTACCATACCTAGTCCTCTTCCCTCTCTTTACCCTAGCTAAAACCCTAGTTACACCCTCTCCTCACCACCCTCCTCTCACCATGCCGAGGCACCCTCCCTCTCTCTGCCAGCAAGGGCCCACCTAGCCCCTCTCTACCCCATGCGAGCTAACCTCTCTAACCTAACCCCAACCCCTGACCTAAACCCTAACCCGAGTTACCCCAACCCTAGCTCGATCTACCCGCCTCCCCTCTCGGCCCTCTCTTTTTCTCTCTCTCTCTCGCTGCACACAGGCTCCACCCGAGCCAGGCCGCCTCCCTGCCCTCGCCTAGCCCCAGCAGCAGCCTCTCTGCCCCTCCCACATCGAGCACGTGAGGAGGAGAAGCAAAAAGGTGGCCGAAGCCACCTTTCCTCCACCAGTCCCCCATGGCACCTCCCTCCCGTCTCCCTCTCATGCATATCTACTCCCTCCTCTCTGCCTGTCCTCCTCCAGATCCAACCAGGGCCGTGCCCTTCCTCCTCTCCCTCCCCTTTTACCCCACAGCCACCCCGGCGGCCACCGTCGGCCTCCACCTCCTCTCGGCGTTACACAGCGGCAGGCGTGGCGTTGGGTGTCGAGGAAGACCTAGGCGAGCCCCAGGACCGCCCCTGTGCACTGCAGCAAGCAGGAGACGCCCCTGTACCTCCTGATCGTCGACGCGTCCGAGGGAAAACCTAGCCCCGCCGTGCGCCAGCTACGCCGCAGATCGACGGCGCCCCAACCCGTTCCAGCCCCGCCAACCCTACCGCGGTGAGGCCCTGACCCCCCCCCCCCTGACATCCCCTCTCTCACCATCGCTGCCTGTGCCCGCCGGACGTTGTGTCGAGCACTCTCTGTGCGCCGGCGAGCGCGAGCTTCTGCACGTCCCCGCGCCGCATCACGCCTTACCTAGCCGCCATCCCCCTCCTAACAACATCCTCCCACCTACCGCACTGGTTCCGCCCGCTGCGCGCGAGCGAGCGCTCGCTGGTTCAAATCCCCGCCGCGCCAGCGCGTGCGTCTGATAGATCCGTCAGTAACACAGAGAAGAACAACAGTAGTAGCTGCGCGTTTTGCCCAAAACCCCCCAACCTTTTTTCAGCTCAACCCGCGCTCCCCTCCGACCCAAACTGTTAGCCTCCCGTGGCAGTTTTGCTAAAAGGCTCCCGGGTTTTTGTAAACCTCAACCCGTAGCCCCTAGATCCCTCACGTGGCACCCCCTGGTTCGCTCGCTATCGTGTGGGCCTGCGAGCCCGCTGGCCCCACCTGTCAGTCGCATGGGCTAGCTCAGCTCACGGTGCAAAACGTTTCTGCACATGGTTTATCGCCAGCTCAGCGCGACCCCACATGTCTGTGACTGTGGCTAAGTTAGGCTGTGTACAAAAAGTCCGGCAGTTTTCTGTTTTAATTAAAACATTGTCAGAAATGATTTAAATATGATTTCAAATCTATTTTTAATAACTTTTAAAATATAATTCCAAATAATACAAATGATATATGTTTTTGAATCAGAAAAATGTGAGGAATTCAAATATGCCATTCAAAATATTATTTGACCACTTTAAATTTTCGAGATGTTTAAAATACAATTAAAATGCCCTTTTTCTTAATAAATTAATAACTTTAAATCTACAACTCCAAATTCGACAAATAATATGTCTAAATCGATCAGCGCGACGAGCCCGTTCTAACTACGCATTCCATGTTCTGAATTGAAGCATGCATCATGTCATTATGAAAAATCAGAACTGTTTATGGCAACAAAACTTGACCAATTGAATAATAAAATGCTTTACTCTTGTACCCCACACCTCACCATGCCATGCTACATTATTGCCATATAAATTGTGCATCATTCATCATGGCATGCTTGTTTTCTTGTCGCATTTTTTGTTCATATGATTGTGCACTTTATTTATGTTGGCCCTTGTTTGTTTAGATCTTCTTCGAATAGACACCCATTAGGAGAATTATCAGGAATCACAGGAGTTCTACCCAGATCCATCTCTCGCTTCAACTGAGCTACCAGGTAAGCACTACCACATGCTTGCATACATATAGTACCTATTGCCTCTATCTTATTCTTGCTTCATTGAGTCGCGATTGCATTAAATTGAATCCCAAGTACTGCATAGCCTTTACTTTTAAACCCCACCGAAGCTTGTTCCTCCATCCCATGAGCCATTACTATAGGATTTGTTTGAGCCATGCGAGTCGTAGAACAGCATGGGTAGGGTATGTGAGTGTCTGATGGATAACGAGGTACCTAAACAACTTAACCTGAGTAGTAATGGGATAACTAAGGAAAGAGGCACCGGTGAGCAATATCTGCTATTTGGTTTTTTCATGCTCACTTGTGTCCCGTAGGACCCCGAGTACTTGATTCCTGTTCCTTGACTATTCGCACCGGGGGGCCTTATGGACCCCCTGAGCCAGAGCTTGATTCATTTCTATTTCTTGGGGCCACAAGTAGTTTGGTGTTTTATTACTATCCTGTACTTATGCCATGCTTTATTGTTTATTTATGATTGTGCGTGGAGCACCTGTACTATTTTGGATCATGACACGTTTTCGCTGTATAGACAAGCCCAGTCACATTTTCGGGTTCCCAGTCGTTTACCGCCGTCCACACAAACCCTGGGTCCGTTCCGGAGCCGGCCAACTTCGTTGCTGGTAGCTTAGTGGGGTGGCCCCCTGAAATATTTCTGAATCCTGTGATCGCTTTGTCGTGAATGCCTCGTTGGGTTTTGAGTTGGTTTTTCCGAGGTTGATCGAGTGTGTGTTGCTATTTGTGCACCCCTGTAGGGTAAATCTTTCTGAAAGCTGTGTCCGCGGTTATGAACGACTTGGAGCACAGTTTCTCGATCATAGACAAGTATAACTAAAGTACCGATTTTAATCTGACTAAGTACCTGATTAGTAAATAGTGCAATACTCATGGAATGGTTAATAAAACTGCCAACGGATGGGTTGTTCGTCCGCTTTCTCGTTGGTAAGCGAGAAGGAGGATGGATCTGTTGATTATACTGTTATAACTATTGTTACTAATTAACGGACATCCGTCTATCATTGGTTAGGCGGATGGTTAGCGAGTATCTATAGACTTGTTAGATATTATCTTTTGCTGCAATTGCGTCACCCCAGGTATGTGTCCCCTTTAGAGGCATAAAGACTTGCTGAGTACCCCTAGGGTCTCACACGATAAATTGTTTGATTCAGATGAACAGGTGTACTCGCAAGATGGATACTGGGTGGAGGAGACGGATGATGTTGGCAACGATCACTCGGTGTAGAGATTCCGGGAACGGGGATCCGTGAGATCTGTGGGCGGGATGTGTTTATTTTTGTGGCATCTTATGCCGATTTGCTTCTTATCCGTACTCGGATCTTTTTTTCCGCTTCCACCTGATACTCTGATGTTTGATGTATGAGGAGCTATCCTAAACTATTATATCTATCTAGGATTTTGGATCTTGACGTATGGCCTTGCTATATTTCTATTTCTTTCAGATGGAATGACTCTAAAAACTGTTGTATGGTGGCTTGCATACATACTTACTTGTGTATATAGTTGATCCCTTCGCTTGCCGATTACACCGCTCGTTCTTGTTCCGATGTTCTAGAAGTGGTTAGGACGGCCGAAAGGTCTACCTGTGAGTCGCCCCTAGGCCCCACCGTACTATTTTAACCACTTTCGTTCATCCAGGCATGTAACTAAGAGCGTAATTCACCGAGGTAGTTACATGGAGGGAATTGAAATCTCATCGCGGCCGGAGGTGGAAGCTACTTGGAGCTCTTCATGATGTGAAGGAGAAGAGAGCTTCTCAGAGATACCACCAACCCTATGAGAAATGGACCCACCAAATATTTTTTTTAAGCTTGGTCCACATCTCATGAGATGACTTGCGCTTTGCATTTGTCAAGAACAAATTAACTATGGGGCTCAACGAGAAAATAAGCTCATTACATACTTGAGCTTCGAGATGTAAATTTTTCTCATCCTCTAAAGATAGATTTTGAGGATCCATCGGAGGATAAAAACCTACATCTAGAAATCGCTCAATATTTGGACACAAGGTCCGAAGATTACAAAGCAAGCAATTTCTCCACAAAATATAATTTGTGCCATCAAAGATAATTGTGTCATTGTGCACTATACTACTAGCCGACATCTTTACACTCTAGGCGGCGAAGCCCTGCAGAATTCTCTACTCCACCACCACCACCACGCCGTCATGCTGCTGGGATTCCGTGGAGAAGATCTACTACCTCCGCTGCTCGCTGGAACGAGGAGAGGAAGGTCTGCTTCGACTCCGCACATGTGACCGACTGCGGAAGCGCTGCCGGAACGCGGCGCCGGATGGATCGTCCACTCGATCTTGAGATCGGCAAGTGATCGACTACATCAACCACGAGATCCAATCTCGTAACGCTTTAGGATCTACAAGGGTTAGTACAGATCTATCTCGTTGCACATGTCTAATAGATTAGATCTTGGCTTTTATCTAGATTAGATCTGGGTTTTGTTCGTTCTTGCGGTAGAAATTTTTGTTTTCCATGCTACGAACCCATCAGGAATCACTATAAAGTCAAAGATACGATATTTCCTTCGACCAGAAGAAACCAGGAGCCATCCAACAAAGACAGACACCGTAACGACCAACTATACGGCCAGAGAAAAAATTCCGACCATATAGCTCCGATCGTATAGTTGGCGCCGCCTCCGTTAGGTCAAACAGAACAACTTTCTTGAAGGGACCCCTATATAAAAAAGCCTCAGGCGACGAGAAAACAGAGAGATACCAAGCCCCAGAAGCCATACCTCGCCAGAAAGCCGCCTCCAGATCTCCAAACCCTTCTCCATCTCTATAGCTATCTTCCACCACTCGTAATAGTATATCTCTTCTCCGATTGGAGATATTGTAAGACTATTGCTATCAATCTTTATGATTTTCATTACAATGTTTGTGATTGTTGATCTCATCTCTATGTGTGAGTAATTCTCCTTGGGATAAGGGCTTCGGCCTAGCCATGTATCAATTGTGCATGTGATTTATCATAGATGGGATCGTGTATTAGTTTGTATGACATGATAATTATTGTACCCTCTCTTGCCTCAGTCTAAGGACTTGTCAGGTATCCAAGACTGAAAGTATAGAGATGTCGCCTAGAGGGGGGTGAATAGGCAATTTCAAAACTATTACGGTTTTGGCTTGATAGAATGCGGAATTAAACTAACATTTATTTTACAAGCACAAAACCTAAATACTCTGGGCTCAACTAAGTGCACCAACAACAAAATAAGTTAAGCAAGATAGCACAAGATAAATACCACAAGTGATAAGCAAGATATAAGTACTTTAAGCTCGATGGCTATTACAAGGAAAGTAAGCTCGGGAATAGAGATAACTGAGGCATGCGGAGACGAAGATGTATTCCCGTGTTCCCTTACAAGTAAGGTACGTCACGTTGGAGAGGTGTGGGATTCCACGAAGAATTTCCCAACGCCACAAAGTCTCACCTTCTTCTCCGAGTCTATCCCACGAAGGAATAGGCCCTTTCCTTATGGCTAGCTTTTCCTCCACTCCGTAGATGGCAAGCTCCACAACCACTTCACAAGCTCCACGAAGGAGAAGCCCAGGTCTCTTCACAATCTTCCACGAAGAGGACACCGCGGCACCAACCGCCAAGCCAACTAGGAGGTCACCCTCCAAGAGCAACAAGCTCACGGTCTCTCACTCGAACAAATCGTAGTGGAGAGCTCAACACTTATGCAAGAATGCAAAGCAAGAACACCAAGGGCATTCAAATCCCTCACTCTCAAATCCCACCAAAGCAACAAGTGCTAGGGAGGAATTAGAGAGGAAGAACAATGGTGGAAGTCAACAAATGAATCCAAGATCTAGATCCAATGGGTTCCCTCACTTAGAGGAGGAATTGATTGGTGGGGATTGTAGATCTAGATCTCCTCTTACAAAGCCCTCAAAAAGATGCAAGAATCATAGGAGGGAAGGGAGAGGAAGAGAGCTCAAGAGGTTCAACAATGGAGGTCAATTTCGTGCTCAAGAACCCCCAAAAACGTTGGGGGAAGAACCCCCTTTTATAGGGAAAAGCAAATATGGCCGTTGGAGAGAAAACAACGAAAACTCGGTTCCAAAGTCGGTTGGACCGGCCCCAGAACCAGGAAACTCAGTCCCTAGGCCAGAGGACTGACCTACAAACCGAAATACCTCTGTTTGCCAACCCGGAATAGACTCGGTCGTGAAAACCGGAAAATCCGGTCTGAGATCCGGTCTACCGGAGCTGGAACCGGACCGTCTGGTGTGGGGCTCGGTTGAACCGGATCCACAACCGGGATGAAACTGACTTCATGAAAAACGCAATAACTTTTGCATCCGGACTCCGATTTCAATGATCTTGGGCTTGTTTTGACGAGGACAACAAGCTCTACAATATGGTGCATGAAAGCATCATAGTCCAACAAAGGAAGGTAGAACCAAATGAGGAAAGGTATGGAGCCTCACTATAAGAAGAACCGGTAAAACCTTCAAACTCGAAAATGCCATATAAGATGCATACGAATTCCGTTTTTGATGAACTTGGGCTTTTGAAGAGATGGCAACAAGCTCAAGAACCTCACATAGAGAAAATACCAAGAAGCAACAAAATAGGAAGATGCAAAGTATGCAAAGGATTGAGCTCCCTGAGACAATGTGATCAAGTTACCCAACCGAAAGCCACTCTTGATAGTGCGGCTATCTATCCTATAACCCAGTCTCCCAACAACCACCTTGAGACCGGTAAAAGGAAAACCTAGCAAGGCCATACATTTGCCTTGCGCATCCCGCTTGATCTTGATGACAATGCTTCAAGCTCCATCCAAGCCGGAATGCATCACTTGATCATTGTTGCTTCGTGAAGACTCGTAATATGCTCCCCCATACACCACTATGGGATAGCTTAATTAAGACACATTTTCACATGTCCATTATCACAAATATGGATGGCAAGCTTCAAGAAAATGATCTTCTCGATATGCTTATCTTGAACTTGCCCTTCTCAAACTTTGATGACGATCACCACTTGATGTCATCCTCTGATGGGTTATATGAGATCTTCAATTTTGAAGAATTCCCATAGAAAGATACCTATTCCATATAGAAAACGCAAAGGCACATATATAATGGGTTAGTTCATGATGCATAAATGACAAGGCTTACCATACCACAAGATCCATGTGGTACATTCTTTATGATTCATGTGTTGACCAACTTGAAATCACTCTTCACTCTTTGTATTGGTCAACCATGTATCTTCTCATGCTCCATCTCAATATCTTGAGGTACATAAAGAATTCTTCATTTGATTACATGCTCTAAATCTTAGTCAACCATAGCTCAACTAATGAGGCTATTATGACACCGGCTTACAGCCATATCTTGAATTCTTCTATTGAGATCACACTCTCAAGATCCTGAACATATCATATTCTTCTCTTCAATTTAATGATATTGATGCCAAAACTCAAGGTATGTCTCTATCTCCATGGCATCCATACTTGAATCCAACACATGAACTACAAGCATGACCTATGGAATAATCCTTCATATAAAACTCAATGAAAACATTAGTCCATAGGGATTGTCATTAATAACCAAAACCACACATAGAGGCAATTACCCTTTCAAAGACCCCGAGGGTTGAGCCAGGTATAGGGAGTATGAGTGATGACTGATCTGCAGGTTGGGAACCCCAGTGACAGAAGGGGTAGTACGGCTGTATGTGAGGGATTTGCTTGGGATTAACGGTGACATCACTATGCATATCATTAGTTCTCTTTCTTCTATGGATGATACTAATAGGTTATTTCTGTAAGCAGTTGCGGAGGCAATAGAAATTATGGATGCACTTCCCACATATAATTTATCTTTCTCTAACAACTACACACATACTTTATTTTCTATCTTTTATTTCTAGCCGATGTTTTTGCACAGCTACAGGTGAAACCGAACGCCCTAGGCCCTCTCTCTCCATCATCGACAACAAAAAAAGACGCAAGCTAGTAGTCCGGTAAAACACAAAATGAATTTTAAAACTCCCGAAGGTCTATTAAAGTAACTTCATTGCGCATTCGGTTCCCGTGGATTCGATAACCTAGGTCTACTAGGGAAAAAGAGCTATACTACATCCGTAATTCGGATCAAAGGTATAAACCCTTTTTCTGGCGCCGTTGCCGGGGAAGCAATAGCTACCCTGGTGAGGTTATTTGGAACCTTGCTAGTTTTAATTCTTGTTTTTAATTTTGTTAGTTTGCTTTTAGTCTTTATTTGATAAACCAAAAAAATTAGTTAGTCTTTAAATTCTTGTTTTTACTGTTATAATTTTTAATCTAAGAAAACCCAAAAACATAGGAATTATGGCTGAAAAGAAGCTTGGGGAGTTTGCTACTCCTAATAATGATTATTTGCATACTCCTATTACTCAGCCAGCAATTGCTGCTGATGACTATGAAATTAAGCCCCATTATTTAAGTTTGGTTCAACAGAATCAATTTGGAGGCTCTGTTGTTGAAGACGCAGGTATGCACTTAAATACTTTCACTGAAATATGTGATACGATGCGTATAAAAGATGTTGACCCTAATGCGGTCAAATTACATCTATTCCCTTTCTCTCTAAGAGGAAGAGCTAAAGAATGTTTGCTATCTTTGCCTAAAAATACTATTACATCATGGGTGGGATGTACTTATTTATTTATGACTAAATTTTTCCCACCTACAAAGACTATGCAACTTAGATCTAATATTACTGGTTTTAGACAGGAAGAGCGTGAGCCAGTAGCGCTTGCATGGGAGAGGATTAAAGGATGCCTAAGAAACTGTCCTAGTCATGGGATGGAAGATTAGTTAATCCTCCATTTATTTTAGAATGCTCTTAATCTTGTGTCTAAGTATATGCTTGATACTGCAGCTAGAGGAACATTCATGGGTAAACATATTACCGAAGCAAAGCAGTTGCTAGACAATATGCAAGACAACCATGCCCAATGGCATGTTGAAAGATAAAACACGAAGAAGGTGAACTCTGTCACCACGAGAGAACGAAGATATCAATGCTAAGTTGGATCAGCTCATACTATCCATAAAATTTAAGGAAACTCAGGTAAGATCCACCCCCAAAACAAATATAGAAGAAATAGACTTCATAGCTCGTAATGATTATAATCTTCTTGGAAGAAGAGTTACAATCCTAATTTTCAGGAACATTATGCTAGTCCTACAAATAACTCTAATAATAATATGGGAACTAGTAATGGTAGTCTCCAAGAAACGCTTACGTCTTTCATAGACTCGCAAAACAAACAAAATAATATTCTAGTCAAAATCACAGAGAATCATGATGCTATGCTTGGTAAATTACCTAACCAAGCTATTAGTTTGAGAAATGATTTGCAGGCCCTTCAAGAAAGAACAAGGATCATTGAGGCACAGCTAGGTAAGATAACTGACAGTCAAACTCACATTCTAGCTAAATTTGCGGGAAAAGCTGAGCCCAATCTAGTTGAGGAACTCAAAATGATGAGAATCCAAAGGGAGGAGCCTGAAGAACTTGACTATAGTAATGCCCCTTCACCAAGCTACACCATCGAAGATCTCGTAAAAAGGATCAACGTCAAAATTCTGGTAAGTGGAGGTAATGAGGAAGCCATGTATCGACACTTTGTTGATCAAGTACCAATTAAGGTACTCGAGCTTGAAGAGGAATACAAGAAAATCACTGAAAAGTTACCTGTTAAACTAGATGACATATTTGAGCCCACTATTAAGATAAAGATTGGAAGTAATGAGATAGCTACACTTTGTGATCTAGGTGCAAGCATCTCAACAATTCCAAAGAGTCTTTTAACAAGTTAAATCTTGGCTCCTTTCAAATTACTGAATTAAAATTGCAACTAGCAGATTCTACCTACAAAAAGGTTGTAGGGATTAAGGAGAACACTTTAGTTTAGATCAAAGGTTGTCCTGCTCTCATTGATTTTGTTATTGTTGACATGCCTGAAGACATTGTTGCTCCTATAATATTAGGTCGTCCTTTCTTAAGAACTATAAAGGCTTTAATTAACCTTTATGAAGGGAACGTGAAGTTGCAATTGCCTTCGCGGGATCCTTTTATCATTCATTTCCCCAGGAAGAAGAAAGCCAAACATGACGAGAAGGAGGACATCACTTTGAAGGCCAAATACTTTGGAGTGGTGTTCCACTCATCTGGCCCAAGTATAGATAAAAATTCTGGCCGTATAGTCCTGGTTGTATAGATATCAATGCCTCCGTACAATTTCTTTTCATATGTACTGAGAGTTTAATGACCAACTATACAGCGGGAATAAAAATTCCAGCTGTATAGGTCCGGTCATATAGATATCGAGGCCTTTTGCAAATTTTCTTTCGTAGGGACAGACAGTTTAACGACCAACTATACGGCCAGAACATATGTTCCGCCCATATAGTTGTGGTCGTATAGCTGTGCCGTTAGGAGGAAGACCTAATATTTTGACAAAACACCAACTATACGGCCGAAACGCATGTTCCGCCCGTAGAGCTACGCCCGTATAATTGCGTCCGACCACAAAATTGCACGGGAAGGTACTCCCAACTCCAAAACTTTAATCCTTTTTCTTTCTTCTACCTGCAAACTCTCTCAAAACCTCAAGGGGTCATCATCTGTACTCAATTTCGTTCGATTTCCTCGCACACAAGTGATCTATGGTATGTTTCTCCGCCGATCCTCCAATTACTTTTTGCAAATTCATCTTCGATCTATTGTCATTGTCAATCTAGGGTGAGACCTACTATGAACTAATTTCCATGATTTTCTTACCTAGATTATTATCTTGAGGAGATTCTTTAGTGTGCTTAGATGAGGAACATATTATACTTACTGTTTTTGGATCAAAAAAATTTATTTTTGCCTTTCTTCAATGTTTTAGAAGATGAACACATGGAGCCAAACTCGTGCTCGTGCCACTGCTAGCGCTTCTCGGGCAATCGCACAAGAATGCATGGGGATACGGTTCAGGGATCAGGCTCATCACGAACACTTCAACAAGATCAAGAACCGCGAAGTGAAGGCCACCAAGTGGGATTGTCCCATTATATTGAACCAACTTGATATTTTTGATGACTTTAATTTACTTTTCAATAGAGCTGGCCTGCAAAACCTTGTGTACAATGATGTACCTACTTATCACCGCTTAACCATTGAATTCCTAAGTTCATTGTGAAGCATTATTAAACTATGGCAAGGAGAGGATACTATTTCTTTCTTCTGATGAACAAAAACTACACCTTAACATTAGATCAATGGTGTGCATGCTTTAATTTTCCAAACAATGATGTTCATGCTTTATGTGCATCCTTTACTGGCTTAATTCCTTCCCCCGATCAATATTATAATGGAATGAGCTTGACTAGTAGCGTGAACAAGGGGAAGAATATTCAACATCTTGCAATTCGCTATTTGTTCTATGATACTGCTAACACCTTGCAGGCACATAACGAGTTCACGAGACTCAACAAGGAGGAAATCCTAGTCCATGCCAAGGCTGCTTACATCAAAATGTAACATGTCACTCAACTTGGGCGCCATCCTTGTGCGCTACCTAGAGCAGCAAGCCTCCCAAAGCCAAGGGCCAATCACAGGAGGAGGCGTCATCACCATGCTTGCCACTGCCCCTAGACATTGATCTAGGTGAGTTGCAACCCTTACTAGGTGAGACGCGTGCTGGTTTATCCAGCTTGAGGGCATGTGGAATGCTCACTAGGAGAGGTGGTGTTTATTATCTGCATATTGCTGGAGCTGGGCGTATCTACCCTGCTCCTTTTCCTAATGGTCTTTTCTCTATCGAGGAAGGATCTTTGCTATATGATGTGAAGGTTGAGCAGTACCAACCCGAGGAGGAGATTCCTGAAGAGGATGAGGACCAAGAGGAGGAGCAAGAAGTTCCTCACCAAGAAGAGCAGCCAGAAACCCGGTTTGCCACATACCAAGATTTCCAAGGACTTGGAGGGACTGTGGAGAGGATGCACAACCTCTCTTTGAACCTTCGAGAATCAACAAGTAACATCTCCACTCAATTCGTGAACCGGAGTAACGACTTTTTCTCGCCACCACAATGATTTGAAGGGCTTGCAAAAGCCTAAGCTTGGGGAAGTTTCCTCATGTATCTTTATTTGACGGTCATTTTCTTTTATTTTTTGAGGTTACGTTTTTATTTGAGTTTATAAGCACTCGTGTTGGTTTCCCCAATACTTTATCTTTAGTTTTATTCATTTTCTTTCGAAATTTTCTAGCCAAGGTTTGCCGCCAATTTCTATTCTTTATTTCCCTCTCTTAAAAATCACAAAAAGATTTCTCCATTTTTCCTTATTTTCCCTCTTTCTTTTCTTGTCGCCTCGAGGTCTTCATATGTTTGTAGGAGAGTGATCGACTTCGAGTTTCCAAGAAAAAAAAAAGGAAGAGAGAAGTGGAACCAAACATGAGAGGTATGCCTTATGACTCCCCACTTTTTAAGTTTGAGAAACCCATGCTAGTTAGTAGTAAATGTTGAGATATTATATTGGTGGAGTGAATCTTTGTATCATAGTAAGATTGTCGTTTGCATGGGTATTTAATTGGGCTCATTTTGTTCTAGCTCACGTAATTAACCAAGTCTTGCCTAAAAATTGCTAAACAATGGTAATAAGAAAAATCTCACAATTGAAGGCTTGGGTGTTGTATTGTTTTGTCTTGAAGGCTTATTTCTTGAGACACTTGACACCACTGAAAATGTTGATTGACTTAATAGCTCTCTCTGAAAGGATTTGTTCGATTGAATTAATGTTTAGCGGTTTTTGTGAGCATGCCAAAGTTTGACTTGTTAATCATAAGAATGATATAGCTTTATGCGTGTCAAACTTCATGGGATGCCAACAACTCCGCTAGCCTACGAATGATCTTCATGGAGGAAACTCCTAGATTTTGGCTATGAGTTCATTAAACACTTGTAGCCGCAATGCTATAGTGGGTAAGATTCTTGGCACTCCCGGGTAGTTGTAATTATGATGGAATCACTCCTCTGGCTGTTATGAGTAATCATTATGCAAAAGGAACAAAAATCTTAGTGATGCCACGAGTGTCCATCACAGCCCGATACACTAATAAAAATCTTTGGCATGCTCTTAATTACTTAGAAACTGAAATTCTTGAGGGAGAATGAATAGAAAAGTAGTTCTTGCAAAGTCTTGATTCATTGATGTGGGAGAATTGACATACTCTAGTATATATGCTTTTCATGACAACTCTCACACTCTTAACTTACATGATTATACTTTACTATTCAAAGGAAAGCCTATGAGTTGATTACTTGACATGGAATAAAATTTACTCATTTGAATCATCCATGCTTACAATAATTTTTTTGTGCTATAAGGATGCATGAAACCCATATGATACGCTTGCCATTACTCTATCTATGCTGAAGTTTTTCAGATTTATGAAAGTGGAGGAAACATGAGACTATTAATCATGAGTAAGATCACCATCTCGTTATTTCAGTTTAAATGCTAAGTTCCTTTTTGATTTTGGTTTTCTTGCTTGGGACGATCAAGTTTAAGCTTGGGGAGGTTGATGGCTCTGAAATATAGCCATCTACGTCCACATTTAAACTGGATATTAATCATACTTTTGATGAAATGTCTCTCTAAACCCTACCACTAATGCTAATATTTAGAAGGGTATACAATCCTTTGTTCTTGTATTTTTCCTTCGCAGATAATGTTGTTTAAAGGAGGGAATCACTACATTAAAGTCAAAGATACGATATTTCCTTCGACCATAAGAGATCAGGAGCCGTCCAACAAAGATAGAGGCCGTAACGACCAACTATACGGCCGGACCAAAAAATTCCGACCATATAGCTCCGGTCGTATAGTTGGCGCCACCTCCGTTAGGTCAAACAGAACAACTTTTGTGAAGGGACCACTATATAAAGAAGCCTCAGGCGATGAGAAAACAGAGAAACACCACGCCCCAGAAGCCATACCTCGCCAGAAAGCCGCCTCTAGATCTCCAAACCCTTCTCCATCTCCATAGCTATCTTCCACCACTTGTAATAGTATATCTCTTCTCCGATTGGAGACATTGTAAGACTATTGCTATCAATCTTTATGATTTTCATTACAATGTTTGTGATTGTTGATCTCATCTCCATGTGTGAGTAATTCTCCTTGGGATAAGGGCTTCGGCCTAGCCATGTATCAATTGTGCATGTGATTTATCATAGATGGGATCGTGTATTAGTTTGTATGACATGATGATTATTGTATCCTCTCTTGCCTCAGTCTAAGGACTTGTCAGGTACCCAAGACCCCGAGGGTTGAGCTAGGTATAGGGAGTATGAGTGATGACTGATCTGCAGGTTGGGAACCCCAGTGACAGAAGGGGTAGTACGGCTGTATGTGAGGGATTTGCTTGGGATTAACGGTGACATCACTATGCATATCATTAGTTCTCTTTCTTCTATGGATGATACTAATAGGTTATTGCTATATACGGTTGCGGAGGCAATCGCAATTATGGATGCACTGCCCACATATAATTTATCTTGCTCTAACAAGTACACACATACTTTATTTCTATCTTTTATTTCTAGCAGATGTTTTTGCACAGCTACAGGTGAAACCGAATGCCCTAGGCCCTCTCTCTCCATCATCGACAACAACAAATAGACGCAAGCTAGTAGTCCAGTAAAAACACAAAAGGAATTCTAAAACTCCTGAAAGTCCGTTAAAGTAACTTCACTACGCATTCGGTTCCTGTGGATTCGGTAACTTAGGTCTACTAGGTAAAAATAGCTATACTACATCCGTAATCCGAATCAAAGGTATCACGTACACCGTTGTTGAACGCGTCTATATTGCGCTCCTCGGAGATGTCCTCTGTTGAGTTCTTGATGATAGACCACCACTGGATGTAGGAACGGAGGGATTCGCTGGAATTTTTGGCAGCAGGCACGGACCTCTTCGATTGATGTGGGCCGCTTATAGGTGCCCTTGAAGTTGCGGACGAAGCTATATACCAGCTCCTCCCAGCTACGAATTGAACCACAAGGAAGATTGTTGATCCATGCTCGGGCGGCGCCCTTCAGCTGTAACTGGAGGCACTGCATGGTTGTGTCCTTGCTTCCTCCATGCAACTTGACTGAGGAAATTTGGGCATCCAACCAGATCTTCGGCTCTTAGAGGCCGTCGAACTTCGGGTTATGCGAAGGAAGCTTAAAGACTTTCGGCATCCCAGTTTGCCGTATGGCTCTGCTGAAGCAGCTGGCACCGCAAAGCTCTGTTTCTTTTTCCTCTAACTCTATTGATGAGTAGGCGAACTTGGCGCGCATCTTGTCGACCTTGTGCTTCGTGATTTTGTCACGCACATCGTAGTTGCGGCTTCTTTACCACGGGCGATGACATCGCCACGTCAGGTCATGTTCCTCCTGATCAGAGGATGGCGAGCGATGCCTCGTGAATATTACATTTTTCTTCGGCTGTGGCATTAGGTCCTTGGCCAGTGTGTCTTCTACCAATCTGAGCCCAGCGATGGCGGATTGGTGTACAACAGATCACGGATCTCCGGCCGTAGGCTGGTTGCTTAGCAGGTACGTAGTAGCTATGATTACCGTTGCTTGCGGCGTTTTGGGGATCATGTGACTGATGTCTACGCACGCTTCTATTCTTGTAGACAGTGTTGGGCCTCAAAGTGCAGAGATTTGTAGAATTGCAGCAAGTTTCCCTTAAGTGCATCACCCAAGGTCTATCGAACTCGGGGAGGAAGTGGTAAAAGGTATCCCTCTCAAGCAACTCTGCAATCAAGATACAAGAAGTCTCTTGTGTCCCCAACACACCCAATACACTTGTCAGGTGTATAGGTGCACTAGTTCGGCGAAGACATAGTGAAATATAAGTGGTATGGATAATTTAGTGGTAACGGTGCCAGAAAAGAGCTTGACGGGTATGAAGAGACTAAAGGCAATCTGAAATAAAGATGGAAGCAAGCAAACATGTAACAGATCTAGTTGAAAATGGTGTTTTAATGCTTAGAAACAAGGCCTAGGGATCATACTTTCACTATGAACACTCTTATATAAATATCTTCTCTTTATGATACTATTCTGAACTACTCTCCGGTTGGATAACTCTAATCCACGGTAGGGCTATAACATCACACCTTAAAGTTCACTTTCCCCATCTAGATAACCCCTCACTATCACCTTGAGCGCTAGATGGTTCCAACAAACACCACAATCTCATAGAGACATCCAACTCAAATTATACTCATGACAAGTATTTATGTAACCTTAGCTAAAGTGTCACATGGTGTGCACATTGTCAACTTCACACACGTGGGGATAAGCAGAGATTCATTAAAGCACTTGAGTAGCAGAACAGATCTATAGATTACAAAGCTCATGATCTCATAAGATCACGCATAGAGAGAGATGAACACATAGCTATCGGTAGTGCCCTTAGCCTCGAGAGAGAACTACTCCCTCCTCATCATGGGAGTCAGCAACGGCGATGGAGATGGCGGTGGATATCGATGGAGATGGCTCTGGGGGCACTTCCCCGTCCCAGCAGGGTGCCGGAACAGAGACTTCTATCCCCCGAATCTCCAATTCGGTGGCGGCGGTGCTGTGGAACTTTTTGTGGAAATCTGAGCTTGTATCTAGGGTTTTCATCCCGGAAGGCATATATAGGCGAAGGGGCAAGGTCGGTGGTGTGGCCATCCTCTGGCCCCTCTCCGTCTCGTCTTCTGGCTCTGTGAGTCTTCCGGTAAAATATCGACTTTGGCTTTTGTCCGGTCCAATTCCGAGAATATTTCTTTTCTAGCTTTTCTGAAACCAAAAACAGAAGAAAATAGGCAACTAGCATTGTGGCATCTTGTTAATAGGTTAGTTCCAAAAAATGTATAAAAATACCTCAAAGTATGAACAAAACATAAGAAAGTGGATACTAAACAAGCATGGAACATCAAAAATTATAGATACGTTTATGACGTATCAAGCATCCCCAAGCTTAACTCCTGCTCGTCCTCGAGTACGTAAGTGTTAAAAATAATAATTTTTTAGGTCACATGCACCATCATAATCAAGATCAAACCATTTTCAAGCATTGAAAGCTGGGATCCAAGTACTCTAAACATAAGCATGAAAGATGAAGTTCTAACAATAAGACATAGTTACTATGCATGCAACATAAAAGGATACAAACAAAGATCATGAATAACAATGCATTGAAGGATGTTTGTTTGTTTCACATATATAAAACATAGCATAGTGGCATTCAGCTTGTCCCTCATGGAGTAGCAAAACATAAATGCATAGGACACCTTCAAAAGTTCATAAGGGTGACTAGATTTAAATAGTTCAAGAACAAGCAATAACAAGATTATGAATCAATTAATAAGTTTTGGGACAATGCACATAGAACTAAGAATGACAACTATGCTCTATTAATTGGTGCATAAAGATAGAGGATGGAGACTCAACATAAAAGTAAAAGAAAGGCCTTCATGGAAGGAAGCAGGGATTCAAGTCTCATAAAGAGCTTCCAAAAATTATGGTACTTATTAGCTTTCAGCTCTCATTGCCCCTATCATAAGCATCTTGAAGTGATTAAGGTTAAAGTGAACAAACTATGGAGTATATGGTTGACAAAGTATAAGTTGGCAATCTCATGTCCCTTGAATACGAGGGCCGCTCCTCATGCTACTCAAGTTTAGTTACCGGTAAGTTCTTGTCATAGTAAGTACATGTGTATCATAGAGAACCGCCAACGGGGTACCCCTTGCCCGATGATACGGAAGAATCCCCATATCAAAATGACAAGGCAAGCAGACAATAAGCACCTCAGCATCTTCTTATTTACCATCGGAAAATTGTGTTTTTTCTCTCTTTCCTCTTTTCTCATCTTTTTTTTCTTTTTTCTCAATCTCTATCTCTTTTTTTATAAGAAGAATGCTTCATAGATTTCTCATTATGGTTACGCTGCAGGTTTCCACCATGATTAGGCATGGATTAGACCAGCCGCCCGGGCGTTTCTCTAACACACATACATAACTCCATGGACTTACAAGCTCCCCTTTCATTTCACACCGACGACATCCATAAACAAAAGAGCATGATATCAATTGGGTACAATGTACAAGTGCAATGTTGAAAGCGTTCCTCGTGACAACATGGTTCTGCTAATCCCAACGTATAAGTGCAAGCATATCCAACATAGATGACACAATGGTTCAAGTTTATTAAGTGCAATAAAAGTAAAGTGTGCCATCAAGTTTGTGAGAGCTTTAATCACTAATTTTCACATAACAAGTTTAATTCGGAAGGTAGATAAAAACATGAATATACTTGGAATAGCAAATGCTAATAGGTAGGTATGGTGGACTCTTTGGAATAACTTGGTTTTATTTGGAGTTGGATGAATGAGTGGAACTGATACTTGGTATGGAGGCTAGCAAAAGACTGGGAGCGACCAACTAAGAGAGAAATAATGGCCATAATCATGCAAAGCGACAAAACATTATTGATTAAAGCATAAAGTGATATTACAAGTCGAAAACTAAATGATCATAGAGGCTATAGTGACTTGGTATAGTCTTAACATGGTGTGAGCATGCGCCAAGTCAACCCAAATAAAGCATCAAATAAGAATACCACAATACTATGCTTTAATATGCTAAAACAACGCATGATTCTTTCAAGGCACATTAAGCAATCTCAATTGTTTGGAACAAGTCATTCTACAGCAATAATCACTAAGCATAAGGTCAAAGCAACATCTAGCATGACATGATAAAGTCTAGGCCACAGTCAAAACAAGCTCCCTTTTGTACCACTAAAGCATGAAGTTTTCTACTCTCTTCCAACACCAATCGACTTATTTGAAAGAACTCATAAAGATAATAATAATTAAAGATCGGTGAGCTTGTACCACAAATCCAAAAAGAAGAACTAAAAAGTTCTAAGCTGAAAGCACAAGAAAACTAAGACTAAACACAGTGCTAGCAAGAGAGAACACTCACAAAACAATAAGAATGAAAACTAGAGTGTTCTAAACAATGAAAGCAGAGTGTGTCTCTCTCCAAAAGAAGTGTTGGGATCCAATCCAACTTATTGCACCAAACCAAGAAAAATAAAAATAAAAACAAAAACAAAAACAAAGACGCTCCAACAACAACACAACAGTGCATGAAACAATAAAAACGAAGTGTCTAGAAAGACCTGAGATTTTTATTGATGAAGAAGGGGATGCATTAGGCATCCCCAAGCTCTGACGCTTGTACTTTTTGAATATTTCTTGGGTGACACGGGCGGCATCCCCAAGCTTTAGCTTTTGTCCATTATTCATCTTATCACATTACTCTTCCCTACACTTTAAAATCTCCTTCATACAAAACTTCAGACAATCTTCATTAGTAACATTAGTGTACTCAAGATAATAAGTCTTTTGGTTTAGTTTCAACACAAGTAACTTCCATTAAAACACAAGCTACTGTATCACTTCCTTTAAAAAGTTCAAGTGATCAAAGAGAACTCAAAGAGAAAGAGATTAAGAAGCAAATGCAAATAATGGCAGAAATCTGTCAAAACAGACCAGCAGGTAAAAACCAATTTTTTCGAAGACCTTCTGTTGCTCAAATCGAAAAGTGTTGAACTAACGAAACTTGGATAACAACCTGGGTCAGAATCACAAAAAATTACAGCTCAAAAAGACAAACAGAGATTTTTCACTAATTTTTACAGCGAAGCACAAAAATCTGTTTCGGAACAGCAACTTTCCCAAGCATTACTTCTCTCTCATTAGAGATTACTCTTGGCAAAAAACACATAAAAAGGATAATGAGAGGTTATTACAGATGCAATAACTTCCAAGACTCAACAAAACAAAAATAAACTGAAAGTAAAAATATAATGGGTTGTCTCCCAAAAGCTCTTTCTTTATAGCCATTAAAATAGGCATGATAATTTCGATGATGCTCACATAAGAAATATGAATTTAAATAAAAGAGAGCATCAAGAAGCAAATACGGAACAAATTTAAATCTAACCCACTTCCTATGCATAGGAATCTTGTAAGAAAATAAGTCATAAAAGCACAGAGCAACAAGCATAGGTAAGCAAAACAAGTGCAACTTCAAAATTTTCAACATAAAGAGGGGAAACTTAATATTGTTGAGACACATAAAACCATGTTTCCCTCTCTCATAATAACTTTCAATAGCATCATGAATAAAATTAACGATATAACTATCACATAAAACATGCTTATCATGAGCCACATGCATAAAAGAATTAATACTCCCCACATAAACATAGTCATTCTTATTAATCGTAGTGGGAGCAAATTCAACAAAATAGTTATCATTATTATTCTCATCACCATAGTCATCAAATATAGGAGGCATATTGTAATCATAATTAATTTTCTTCTCAATATTAGGTGGACTGAAAATATCATATTCATCATTGTAATCATCATATATTGGAGGTATAGTATCATCAAAGTAAATTTTCTCCTCCGTGCTTGGGGGACTAAAAATACCATGCTCATCAAAACCAGCTTCCCCAAGCTTAGACTTCTCCATAGCATTAGCAATAATGGTGTTTAAAGAATTCATACTAATAACATTGCTATTAGCATGCAAATAAAGTTCCATAGGTTTTTTAATTTTCTCTTCAAACACTTCATGTCCTAACTCAAGATAAATACTATAAAGCTCTGTAATTTTGTTGTTGTTTTCCATTAAGCCTAACTAGTGAAAATAAAAACAAGAAACAAAAAGATATAATTGCAGAATCTAAAGTAAATAACTTTGAGCACTCACACACCAGCAACCGTACTAGAAGATAGCTTAGTAGCCAGCGATGTGAGTACCTTTTACCTTACCTCCCCGGCAACGGCGCCAGAAAATAGCTTGATGTCTACGCACGCTTTTATTCTTGTAGACAGTGTTGGACCCCCAGTGCAGCGGTTTGTAGAACAGCAGCAAGTTTTCCTTAAGTGGATCACCTAAGGTTTATCGAACTCAGGGAGGAAGTGGTGAAAGGTATCCCTCTCAAGCAACTCTGCAATCAAGATACAAGAAGTCTCTTGTGTCCCCAACACACCCAATACACTTGTCAGGTGTATAGGTGCACTAGTTTGGCGAAGAGATAGTGAAATACAAGTGGTGGTAACGGTGCCAGAAAAGAGCTTGACGGGTAGGAAGAGACTAAAGGCAATCTAAACTAAAGATGGAAGCCAGCAAACATGTAACAGATCTAGGTGCAAATGGTGTTTCAATGCTTAGAAACAAGGCCTAGGGATCATACTTTCACTAGTGAACACTCTCATATAAATATATTCTCTTTATGATACTACTATGAACTACTCTCTGGTTGGATAACTCTAATCCATGGTAGGGCTATAACAGCACACCTTAAAGTTCGCTTTCCCCATCTAGATAACCCCTCACTATCACCTTGAGCGCTAGATGGTTCCAACAAACACCACATGTGTTGGTGGTGTCACGGCAGATGCCATGTGTAGGCTAAAGGTGGGTACAAGATGCACTAGAGGAATCCAAGGAGGGATAGTGTGGTGATTCCACACACAGATTCCTTGTATTCAACAGGTTTCCAAGGTTTACAAGTGCTCCTTGAGCTGTATTGGGGAGAGGAGGAAGAAGGAACTCTCTTACTCTCTCCACTAGCTAGCCCTCAGGAAACAACTAGAGATCAACCCAGTAAAACCCAACCCCTTATACAGATGCCCTAGCCCCCCTTATATAGGGGCGACTAGGTCTCCAATTAGCGCATACGTGGAGGTATATTCCAGGGAATATGCCTCTTCCCAAAATAGTAAACCGACCGGGTCACTTTTCCCCATCGTAAGCCATGTAGAGGCTACGTGAGCCTCTGCGGCCCCAGCGTCATCCGACACAGGCAGCGTCACCCTTGTCGGCCACGCCTCGGTGGTCCTAGCCTCTATCCGCTTCCCTCATGCTCTAGCGTACAGTGACCTCCTTTTGACCAGCGAGATACCTTCCTTCTCTTGCAAGCCTGATATAACTTGGATCATGCCTGGTTAATCCGGCCACACTGGTACCTACATACAAGTTAGATAAATCCTGCCAGCATACGGCATAGGTCGACCGGGACTCAGTTAGGCAGACATCCTCCAGTCCGGGTTACTCTGTGATTCGGCCTGCCTTGAGGTGACTCGGCCAGCACTTGCTTTGACCTTGCCGTACCTCGGCTAACTCGGCCTTTATACCCTGGTGTGACCCTACCCGGGGGTATCCCCCCAACATTAGTCCCCGAAGCTGGTGTGGTCTTAGCAGCCTCAGCCGCTAAGGCCACAACAGGTTCAATTTTACCGAACCTTTTGCTCCCTTTTCCGAGTTACCTCATATCCCGGATTTCATTAGCTAGCTTTTCCCTTGGCACATTCCGAGTTTTCACTCGCTGGCCGGGTTACCCTTTAGTTTTCCGGATTATCCTTCCTTCTCTTGTACGCTATCCCACGTGGAGGGTAATCATTATCTTGCCTCATTTTAAGGGTCTGCGCCAGTTATTGTTGCAGTTAATGTCAGGTGTTACTGTTGCACACGTCACTTCGCGGCTGTCTCCTCGTTAACCGTATCACCACGTCGCGTAGTGGGATCCGCTGCGCCCTATGGCCCTTCCTATGGCTCGCCTCTGATTGGCTGACCCGGATAATACACGGCCACACCGTGTGGCCCTGGCGCACTGCATGATCCCACTACCCACGTTGGGGCGGTTAAATAAGGGAGGGGCGCGCCCCTTAGTCTTTTTCCCCATCCTGCGCCTCTCTGCCTCTTCTTCTTCCTCTTCTTCCCAGCGATAGCGCCGCCGCCGCCGCACCTGCTTAGCAGCGCCACCGCCGCCCCGTGCCTTTCCGCACCAGCATCGCCGCCACTCCCGCGCAGCTCCACCGCCACGGGTCCGCGCCAGTCCAAGGCACTACCCCCACCGCCGATAGGGCCAGTGAGGACAACAATTTGGACATGACCGAGGAGCTCACCGCCGCGGAGGCAGAGATGGAGGAGGGAGCGGAGAATGCCGAACACGGTGCTTGGGGTGCCTCCTGGGTGTGCCAGGACGACCTAGACTGGTTGTATCGCACCCGGCGCATCCCAGAGGGCGTGGTTGCCCGTCTCGCTGCCGAGGAGCTTGCTCCCTCACCTAATCTAGGTGAGTTCGTAGTGTTCCTCTCCCACTTCTAGTGCGGGTTCGGCCTCCCCGTTAGCAATTTATTCCACGATTGGCTCAACATCTATGAGCTTCAACCGCACCACCTTCTGGCAAACGCCATCACTTCCCTTTCTTCCTTTGCCTCCACCATAGAGGGGTATGTCGGATTGTGGCCCACTAAAGACCTCTGGATCTGGTTTTTCGGTCTTTGTCGGAATGTGGTTCTGAATAAGGAGCTTGACCCGGAGGACAAACATCTCACGCAGTTTGGCGCAGCTTCTATCTCTCCCCGGAAACAGTCCATCTTTCCCCGGGTCATGGGGCTTGATTCGTGCAAGGGCTGGGCTCGAACCTTCTTCTATGTCAGAAATGGCACAAACGAAGATCTGATTCGGCTGCACCCGTACGTTCTGGGTCCTCCTAATCCGGATCCGTGGGACCGGATCTCCAAGAAACCCATTGTCCTGGCGAACCAAGTCAACAAACGGTTTCAGGAGCTGAAAGATGCTGGGCTACGCAACAAGGATGCAATGATCACTTTCGTCTGCAACCGGATCTCCCCTCTCCATAGACGCACACACAAGCTGAGGCATATGAGCTGGACTTCCTCATTTGAACTGAGCAACACCGAGATATTCCACCGGGTCAAGGACCTCTTCACGACTGACAAAAACTTCTCCGCTGATTGGGAGTGGGGAATTGAACATGTCTGCCGGGACAGGCTTCCTCCTGTGGTAATTCTCACGTTCCAATTTCTTTCTGAGTTATATTCTATGTCGGAGTATGTTGTTTATCTGATCTTTTTGTATTTCTCTCTTAGTTGTTTCTTCAGCAAACTCTCGAAGATGGCGCCAAGCCTTCGCTCAAATGGGCGAAGGATCGAGATGCCCCGGATGAGGAGGATCCGGATCAGGAAATGTTCCTGCCACTCCTCGACGCGACCAAGCGACCCACCGGTAAATTCTCTTCCTTAAGAGATTGGCCTGACGATGAAGATGATTCCGACGTTGAGGTGATGGAAGCATTTGACGATGTCCACCTTTGTTACGCCTTTCCGGCATAAGCTAACCCGGGTGGGCAGATCCACGAAGATCCTCCTCTCGCCACGGGCGAGCCTGTCCTGGTAGCGTCAAAGAAAAGGGGAGCTCCTTCTGCTTCTTCTTCCGGACATCCTAAGCCAACCAAGAGGCGAAAGAAGTCCGCTGACAAAGATGCCACCAAGCCTACAACTAAGGCTATAACTCGGAGGGCTCAGAATCCCAAGGAGCCATTGACTTCTGATGAGTAAGTTACTTTTCTCTTTGTCTAGTCCTTTGTTTCATGCTTTTCTTCTGTTGTAACTTATTATTCGTCGTTTGATTTGGCAGGGCTGTGGTGGAGGTTCCTCAGAGCGGATCCAGCATCGCTTCACCCCTCCGGCATAGCCCTTCTCCCCCTCGTGGCGATGATTCACGCCAGTTGAGCCCCATTTAGGAGGGTTCAGCGGCTGCTCCGGGTTCTAGCCCACCTCATCTAGAGGAAGCCAACCTCGGAGCAGGGGGAAGTGGTTCTGCCGAGGGTAGCGGTTGCTCCCAGCTCCTCTTCATCTCATCCGCAACCAGCCACCACCGAGGTACCCACAACACCCCCGCCAAGACCAGCACCAGCACCAGCATCAGCGCCAGCACCAACATCAGCAGCACAAGTGCCAGCAGCACCAACTCCTTCCGCCTCGTCTGAGTCTTCCAAGACTCGGCGAGAGGACACAACTAGCACTAAGGCTAGCACCAAGGCTGTGCCCAAGGGCAAATCCGTAGCCCAAACCTCAACTTCTCAGCAACAGCCCAAGGGCAAGAAAACCTCTAACGCTACCAGGGCAGCATCTATCGAGGCTGGACAGCGTACACTTGCGTCCATGCTTCCGAAGAAGACCCCACCGAAGAAAGACACCTCTGTCGGGTCAGCTGATGCGCAACTTGTTCTACACACCAGCCCCGCTGCTGCACAAGTTGAGAGGAGGGAGGCCCACGCCAAGGGTTTGATCGCGCCCCACATGCTTAGCGGAGAACGCTATCCTCCGGCCCTGATCGAGTTTGTCAATAATTGGAACAAGACGGAGTTTGTCAATAACGAAGATCTCCTGGAGAAATTTGGGCCTGCTGAGTTTGCCGTACAGATGAACACAGCTGCCAAAGCTATCAACCTTGCCGGCCAGATGATGGAGGTACGCTACTCCGTCTTTTCTTTAATATGTACTAATGCTTAGTCATATAACCATTAGTCCCCGAGCCTCCGGTGGAGTAACTTGTTACTCGGCTGGATGCTCCT
Source organism: Avena eriantha (assembly GCA_910589775.1). Classification (NCBI taxonomy): domain Eukaryota; kingdom Viridiplantae; phylum Streptophyta; class Magnoliopsida; order Poales; family Poaceae; genus Avena; species Avena eriantha. Next base: position 84,858,800 of record OU342740.1, read on the forward strand.
TAGAGAACTAGCATAGCTCCTTAGGAACTTCGAATATGCACACACCTAGAGCCGGGTAAAGTTCCACTTGGCCCGGATCTTGCACACTTCGAATATGCACACACCTAGAGCCGGGTTAAGTTCCACTTGGCCCGGATCTTGCACACTTCGAATATGCACACACCTAGAGCCGGGTTAAGTTCCACTTGGCCTGGATCTTGTACACTTCGAATATGCACACACCTAGAGCCGGGTTAAGTTCCACTTGGCCCGGATCTTGCACACTTCGAATATGCACACACCTAGAGTCGGGTTAAGTTCCACTTGGCCCGGATCTTGCACACTTCGAATATGCACACACCTAGAGCCGGGTTAAGTTCCACTTGGCCCGGATCTTGCACACTTCGAATATGCACACACCTAGAGCCGGGTAAAGTCCCACTTGGCCCAGATCTTGTACACTTCGAATATGCACACACCTAGAGCCGGGTTAAGTTCCACTTGGCCCGGATCTTGCACACTTCGAATATGCACACACCTAGAGCCGGGTTAAGTTCCACTTGGCCTGGATCTTGTACACTTCGAATATGCACACACCTAGAGCCGGGTTAAGTTCCACTTGGCCCGGATTTTGTACACTTCGAATATGCACATGATTAAGTCAACTTTGCTTTTCTCAGGTTACCACCAATCGCCGGAGCGCTGAGTTTCAACGCCTCTTGGACACACATAAGGTGATGCGATCGAAACATTCTACGCTTCTCGCTGAGTTCGAGAAAAGGGGTAAGTTTTGTCCTTGACTTTTTTCACATCTTTCTTTGTCTTCTCCCGCCAAACTAATCTGTCATTCGGATTGCGTAGCCAAAGTGGAGGCCGAAAACACCATCATGAGGAAGAACTTGGAGCAGATACAAGGTAAGTCAGTTTTGCTTAATCTTCTTATGCGCTCTCTCTCTCTCTCCTTTCCTTCTTGGCTCGGTAGATATTTATACCTCGGCTTTGCCGGGTCAACAAACTATTTCAGCATCTCTTGAAGATAGTGTGCATGTGCCTGATATGATGCTGCATTTTCTTGAACAAGCAGGGCAACATCAGGCCGAACTCAAGAAGAAGGGTGATGAGCTCGCCCTCCTCCGGACCAAGGATGATGAAATTGCCAAGCTCAAGGCAGACATGAAAAATCTCAAGGCGCTCCACAAATCCGAGATGGATAAAGCTGGCCAAGATTTTACTGAAGAGCGAGAATGTCTCAACCTCCAAATTGCCAAAGATCAAGAACTGCTGAAGGAGGCCGACATTAAGCTTGAGTCGGCGAATGCTGAACTTGTGCAACTCCAGAGGAGGCGTGACAACTGCACCAAGGAGCTGACCCAGATCCACAGCCATATTTCTCGTAAGTTCTTTTTCTTCAGCCAGCATGAATCTCTCCGGGTTAACCTCCTTCACCTATTTCACTTGTCTTGATTTTAGGAAAATTTCCGGAGGGTGATGCCATTGCAACTACTGTCGTTGCCAAGTTCAGCCAGAAGAGGGGTACCCCAACTGGTCCTGGCTTTGAAAATATTCTCTATGACATGGAGGACATGCTGGTCAGCTTATCTTCTCGCTTCGAGATTGTAAAGAACTATGGTAAGGATATCCTAGATGCAGCAGTCCGGATCTTCAATGCCCTTTGGCCTGCTGAAGACACTCCGGAGAGATCCACAGCTCTCATTAACAAGTTAATGGAGTTCGAGACCCAGCTTGACCTCTGGAGGGAATCCGCCGGACGCGCCGGAGCTGAAACCGTCCTCCACTATGTGCTCACATGGTATGAGAAAATAAATCTGAACCTTCTCGAGTGCATGCGCACCAGATCAAAGTGGTCCGATGATCCGGATTGGATAGCTCGGTGCAAGGCTTGCACCCATAACCTCATTCAGTTTGCCCCCATCCATCAATGGAACGAGGGACCCAGCTTTCTCGAAGCCATTGATGTAATATGTCGAAGGTGATTCGGGCGAGGAGGAAGAGGATGAAGCCTCGGACGTCGAAGAAGATGAAGATGATGCTGAAGCCGAGGCTGGAGTTCCACCTGCTAGCGCCGAGTTACCTTCCTCTGCTCCTCCTTGATAACAAACACTTTGAAGTTTATCAGATCCCTGGTATGCCGGGTGCAAATGTATTAAGAACACTGATCATATTTTGCTACTAAGTTGCTCGTGCCGGATTAACTTGGGCGTAGTCCCCGAGTTTCATTTTCTTGTTTCTCCAATTTCTTGTCTCGGCTCGTGTCTACCTTGGTTTGGTTTTGTGACTTACGAGTCCGAGTTTCAAAAATTGACTTAACAATACATGGAAACTTTAGGACCAGCTCAAAATAATTCAGCATAGTAAAAACAAGGTAAACACAAAGTTAGTCCAAATAACGAATGTCGGCTCGATTACGTTCTTTTCCTTAGTCGTTTTTCGTGTCCTACGCAATTCCAAACTTGTTCCCTTGCTTGCCATGAAGCCAAATCTTGTTGGACAACAGCAAGTTGAAGAGTTGATTTTTTGGTGCTCACACACTACTAATCCGGCTTAGGTAGAAGCAACTTAAACCAGCCGACATAAAAATAAATAACAAGTGCAGAAGACAACAAATATTATTAAGGCAGTCCCGAGTTACTACTCGAGGTGCCATGATTTCATTGATAAGCTCATCGCCAGCATACATACTGACGTATGAGAGACTCGGATACACACACTTCTTTGCTAAGTGTAGAACGGACGAAGTAGAGCTACATTCCATGGATGCTTAGATTCCTCGCCGGACATGTCTGCCTTGTTCTTCTCCTATGGTTTTGCATCGATGAGATAATAAGAGTCATTGTGCAATGCTTTGCTCACAATGAATGGCCCTTCCCATGGGGGGATAACTTATGCATGCCAGCAGTATGTTGTACCAACTGGAGTACCAGATCACCTTCCCGGAAGACTCGGGGGTTAACTTTCTGGCTATGATAGCGTCGGAGATTTTGCTGATATATGGCGGATCTGGACAATGTCAATTCTCTCGCTTCTTCCAGCAGATCAACATCATTTTGCCGGGCCTCTCGCACTTCAGCTTCTGTGTATTGGGTGACCCTAGGCGAATCATGCTCTATGTCGGCTGGTAATACAGCTTCTGCCCCATATACCAGAAAAAATGGCGTAAAGCCTGTTGATCGATTCGGAGTTGTTCTTAAACTCCACAGTACCGCTGGTAGTTCTTCTATCCAACACACCGCTGATCTTTGTAGCGGCTCAATGAGCCAGGGTTTTATCCCGGATAATACTAATCCGTTGGATCTTTCCACTTGTCCGTTCGATGCGGGGTGGGCTACCGAGGCAACGTCCAGCCAGATCTTCTTATCTCGGCAGAAACGCGCAAAAACTCCTTCAGCAAAGTTCGTGCCATTATCTGTTATGATGCTGTGAGGATAGCCATATCTCAGAATGATATCTTTGCGAAATGTCACGGTTGTAGCTCCATCACATTTTCTTATTGGCTTCACTTCAATCCACTTCGTAAACTTGTCCACCATAACCAAGATATGGGTCGTGTTTCCTCTTGCTGGTTTAAACGGGCCAACCATATCCAAACACCATACAGCAAATGGCCATGTAATTGGTATGATCTTGAGCTCCGACATAGGCAGATGTGTCTTGGTTGCATACCTCTGACAACCATTGCATTTTCTTACTAGATCTTCTGCTTGTTCCAAGGCACTTGGCCAGTAGAACCCATGCCGGAAAGCTTTTGCTACCAAGGCTCGGGATGAGGCGTGATGCCCACATTCCCCTTGATGTATATCCCGAAGGTTGTCGAGCCCTTCTTCCGGGTCAACACATCATTGGAGGACATTAGTCACACTCCTTTTGTATAGCTCGGTATTGATAATTGTGTATGCCTTTGCCCTCCTTTGAATTTGCCTGGAAAGCACCTCTTCACTGGGCAAAGTAACATCTTTCAGGAATTGAAATATGGGCAGTGCCCAAACTGGTATAGCTCGTACTGGGAACACATCCTCATCAATTTCCATTTGATCCACCGGCATAACCTCGGCCAGATCATGCTGCGCAGTCCCCGGGTTTCCTGAACCACTTCCCACGTCAATGTCCATCGGTACAGCTCCGGACTCCGGATCTGCCGGGATGTAGATTGAGTCGGTTTCTAGGGACATCCTGATAGATGGTTTTTTGAGGTGCTCTAGTGCTACACCTGGTGGAATCGCTTGTCCGGTTGATCCGAGCTTCGACAATACGTTGGCAGCCTCGTTTTCCAGCTGGGGTACATGATGAAACTCGCATCCCTCAAAATACCCTGATATTTTTTGTACATGGAATCTGTACAATGCCATGTTTGGATCAAGAGCGTCCCACTGCCCCGAGACTTGCTGAACTACAAAATCCGAGTCACGAAAGCATTAGATCCGACGTATTCCAATTTCTTTTGCCACTTTGAGCCCATGCACAAGTGCTTCATATTCGGCGACATTGTTTGATGCTACGAAATGGATCTGCAGCACATACTTCAACTGGTCACTCTTTGGTGAGGTAAGCACAACTCCGGTGCCTAACCCAGTTTTTGTTTTTGATCCATCAAAATGCATTCTCCAATAGTTCGGATCTGGTAACGGTGGTTCGTATTGCATTTCGGCCCAATCTACAAAAAAGTCGGCCACAGCCTGAGACTTGGTCGCATCTCTTCTGTCATATTGTGGAGCATATGGGCTAGCTCAATTGCCCATTTTGCAATCCGGCCACTTGCATCCTTGTTGCTCATTATCTCAAATATGGGGGCTTCACATATCACTTTTATTGTGTGTTCTTCAAAGTAGTGTTTTAGCTTCTTTGCTGCCATATACACACCATACGCCATTTTCTGATAGTGAGGATAGTTTTGCTTTGATGCGGATAATACCTCGCTCAAGTAATATACTGGCCTTTGCACTGACTTACCCTCTTCATCGCGCTCTACTACCACCACTGCACTTACAACTCGGTTGGTTGCAGCTATGTAGAGCAACATTGGCTCTTTTGATACTGGAGAGGCTAACACTGGTGCAGTGGCTAACATTTTCTTTAATTGGATGAAGGCATCGTTGGCCTGCGGCATCCATACGAACTTGTCCGCTTTTTTCATTAGTTGATAGAGAGGCAATGCCTTTTCTCCCATCCGACATATAAACCGACTTAAAGATGCCAGGCAACCAGTGAACTTCTGGACATCCCTAAGACACTTCGGCAGTTCCATTCACTCTATGGCTCGGATTTTAGTCGGGTTAACTTCGATACCTCGGCTGGAGACAAGAAATCCAAGTAATTTTCCAGCCGGGACACCGAAGGTACATTTCTCCGGGTTAAGCTTCATTCGGAACCTTCTTAGGTTCGCGAACGTTTGCCTGATATCGTCAAGGAGCGTTTTGTTTTCCTTGGTTTTTATAACCACATCATCCACATATACCTGCACATTTTGACCAATCTGGTCGTGTAAACATTTCTGCATACATCTTTGGTACGTTGCCCCTGCATTACGTAAACCAAAAGGCATGGTGCGATAGCAATAAGCCCCATACGGGGTGATAAACGCAGTCTTTATTTGATCACTCGAGTTCAGAGGTATCTGGTGGAAACCAGAATATGCATCAATGAATGACAACAGTTCACACCCAGCAGTAGAATCTATGGCTTGGTCTATCCTTGGCAGTGGGAATGGATCTTTCGGACACGCCTTATTCAGGTTCGTGTAATTGATGCACATACGCCAAACCACTGCCACATTCGGATCATCCTTCTTCTTGTCCACTAGCACCGGATTAGATAGCCAATCCGGGTAAAGGACTTCCATGATAAACCCAGCTGCTAGGAGCCGAGCTCTCTCATCTCCGATGACCTTTCTCATGTCTTCGACGAAGCAGCGGAGAGGTTGCTTCACCGGCTTTGCTCCGGGTCTCACATTCAAAGAGTGCTCAGCCAACTCCCTCGGAACACCTTGCAAGTCCTGTGTGGACCAAACAAAGATATCCCGATTCTCACGGAGGAAGTTGACGAGCTCGCTTTCCTATTTGTCGGTTAATCCGGCACCAATTGTTACAGTGCGCTCCGGGAACATATCATCAACAGGCACTTCCTTGATATCCTTTGTTGCTTGAAATGAGACACTTCCATGCGGGTTACTCAGCGCCGGCATATACTGCTGCGCGGATTGAGCCAATGCCGCCACCTCCTGGATTTTTCTCTTCTCTTGCGCAATCACGAGTGACTCGGCCAGGTTAGACCCGGCTGATGCGCATTCAATGGAACGTCAGAAATCATCAGTTATGGTAATCGCACCATTTGGCCCGGGCAACTTCATCTTCAAGTAACTGATGTGAGTACTTGCCATGAATTTGTTCAGGGCTGGCCTGCCGAGTAACGCGTGATATGCGCTTTCTAGATTGACAACCTCGAATTCTAAATTCTTAGTTTGGCAGTTATCTCTCGTGCCGAACAACACGTCAACCCGGACCTTGCCAATGGGTTCATAGGAAATGCCTGGCACAATGCCATGGAAAGTTGTCCTTGTAGCTTGGAGCATGTTCTCCGAGATACTCAACTTGCGCATCGTGTCCACGTACATGATATCGATGCTGCTGCCATTGTCAATCAGCACCTTTGAGAACCTCACATTGATGTTTGGCCCAATGAATGTTGGGTCCAACACCAGCGCATACGAACCAGGGCTTGGCATAAGCTTGGGATGATCTTTCATGCTCTAGGTAATTTCTTGATCTGACCAAGGCATATACCTCGCCACCGCTGGCATTACCTCATTCACTTCCATGTGTCGGCGCTGCAAGCTCTTTCTATCTGTCTCTTCTGTGGTGAACACACAGTAGCTCTGGTGATGCTCTCTGTACTCATTTCTCCCCTCATTTCCGGGGTACCTTTGATCTAGTTGATGTTGGTTTTCCACCTGATGCACTGCATTCCTTCTCTCATGGTTTTCATACCTCTGCGGAGGTGGTGGCAACATTAACTGTTGCGTGTTCGCTCCGGAGAGCAATTGCTGCTGGGGTAACTCCTGTCGAGGTTGATCATTCCGAGGTGCTTGAGCATTCCCCGAACCACTGTGTTCTATCTTCCTCATCCACTCACACTGCCGAGTTGTGTGACCCGCTGGGTTACTCAGATTTGGCGTGTGAAATTTACACGGCTGATCCAGCATTGCCTCATAAGTATACCTCGGCCTGTCCTTCTTCTCCTGCCACTATCTTTTTTTTTCAGGCGTCCAAGTTTTCTTGCCATCACTCCTTGGGGTCCATTACTGCCATCCAGTTTTCTGACGTTGATTGCTTCCTGCTCTGGGTTGATCTTGATTCACAGCAGCAACTTGTTGCGAACTGTACCTGTAGTCCGGTCTATCATCTCTTCTCTTACCTCGGTAATCATTTCGCCAGGATGACCCGGCTCCATCTCGCTGATAGTACTCCTCGTTTTACTCGTTTAACATGAGCCTACGCTAAGTCGGATCACCCAAGGCATATGAATAAGCAATCCGGATTGTCTCTGCCAATGTAGTTGGCATATCCCTTTGTAACCTATGTCATAGCATGCTTGCATATCTACACCCTTGCGCAAACCAAGCTATGGCATGTGACTCAATTACGCCCTCACATGAGTTTCGCACAGTGCACCAGCGGGTTAAGAATTCTCGGTCTGTCTCATTCGGTCTCTGCTTGCACATTGCTAGGGTCTGTGGTCTGTTGGGCCTCTGATACGTGCTTGAGAAATTACTGACAAGCATTTCCTCAAAATCGATCCAACAGTTAATACTTCCGGGTGGCAAATTGTTTAGCTATACCCTCGATGGCCCCTCCAGCATCTGAGGTACATATCTCACAGCCCATCTCAAGTTTCCTGTAGCAATTTTTACCGCTGTTGTGTAGTTAATCAACCAATCCTCCGGCTTTGTGCTACCGTCATATGTCTTAGTGCCTCTGGGTAACTGGAAATTAGGTACTGGAGGCTCCTTCATGATCCGGGGCCCAAAACATGCCGGACCTGGAGGACCTTGACACTCAATTTGCTCCGACCTATAAAGCCGATCCAGTTTTAACCTGGTGTCATCAGGCATCAAGTTCCTGCTTCCCAGCCTTGATCCTATCACATGATAGTCTAGCCTAGGGTACCCTGGGTTCACCATTTCCGAATCACCATCATTGTATCTATCTTGCTCTCGCGGCGCGGCTTTCTGTTGCATACCTTGGCCGGCACTTCGCTCTTGATGTGGTATATTCCACTGTTGCGGTTGCCCTGCTCCCTCCGAGTTATGCTGTCCAGCATTGCCGTTCATAGCGTTTCCCTGACCGGCATTGCCTTGGTCGCGGTTACCTTGGCCAACTTCACCTCGGCTGATACTTCGTCGATCCTCATTTCCCTGCACTTCTTTTCCTTTCCCTGCCCTTGCCGGGTCATACGGGACTATCTGTTTGTTCCTCCTGGCCGAGGTTACTACTTCTTCTCTCCTAGGACCACCATGAGGAGACGATGCAGCTCCAGCGGATTTCTCCGGGTTACCTATTGCCAAATAAACAACCTTGGATGCTCGAGCTCTCCCTGGGTTTGCCCTGAGCAACTCTTCATTTTGTCTGTTAGCGATCCGAACTAACTCATTGACTCTATCCTATTGTCTTTACCGGGCCTCACCCGTCAAACCCTCTAACTTGGACGCAGCTGCATCCGCTGCTCTGAGGTTCTTTGCTGCGGTACTGTACTTCAGCAGCCCCACGGACAGAATGTTCTCTAATTCCTCAACTCTAGTATCACCCTCTTTGTTCATTTCACTCATGAGGTTTCTCCCCTTCACTTTTACAGCATCTACCTTATTTGCCTTTGCGTACTCACGCAGTGTCATGTTCAACGACTACTGAGCCGCGGCTATCTTTTTCGCACCCTCTAGTATTTTCTGCCTAGTCTCCTCTAACTCGGCATGTGCCTGAGCTGGATCTACCACTACTGCTATAGGGCTCGCCAAGTTATCTATCGCCTATTGCAGCACGTTCTCTGGCCTCTCTAGTGGAGGACCTATACTTTTCCTTAGTGCCTTGGGTGTTACCTCCAGATCTGGCGCAGGATCCTTGCTCGCGCCAGCGCCAGGCACCGTCATCATCACCTCGGCACGGTCAGGGGAGCGAGTGATACGCGCCCCGCGAGCCACGCTAAGGGGTGGCTCGCCTCCCTCGACAACGTGCCACGGGTGAACGCACGACACATCGACAGCGACGTAGATCTTGTGCGCGCCAAGCTTGACGAAGAGGCCGTTGCACGGAAGTAGTTCCTTGCCGAAGCAGCCAGCATTGTCGTTGACAAAGTCCAGCGCTCCAAAGCGATGAACAAGCCCAGAGACGATGCGTTCGGCGGTGCCGATGAGGTTTCCCGCCCGGATCTTCACTCCTGCTAGCGCTGCTACCCCCACGGTGGGCGGCCAACTGTCGTGGTGCTGTCACGGCATATGCCATGTATAGGCTAAAGCTGGGGACAAGATGCACTAGAGGAATCCAGGGAGGGATAGTGTGGTGATTCCACACACAGATTACTTGTATTCAATAGGTTTCCAAGGTTTACAAGTGCTCCTTGAGCTGTATTGGGGAAAGGAGGAAGAAGGAACTCTCTTACTCTCTCCACTAGCTAGCCCTCAGGAAACAACTAGAGATCAACCCAGTAAAACCCAACCCCTTCTACAGATGCCCTAGCCCCCCTTATATAGGGGGCGGCTAGGTCTCCAATTAGGGCATACGTGGAGGTATATTCCAGGGAATATGCCTCTTCCCAAAATAGTAAACCGACCGGGTCACTTTCCCACCATAAGCCATGCAGAGGCTGCATGAGCCTCTGCGGCCCCGGTGTCATCCGACACAGGCAGCGTCACCCTTGTCGGCCACGCCTCGGTGGTCCTAGCCTCTGTCCGCTTCGCTCACGCTCCAGCATACAGTGACATCCTTTTGACCGGCGAGATACCTTCCTTCTCTTGCAAGCCTGATATAACTCAGATCATGCCTAGTTAATCCGGCCACATTGGTACCTGCATACAAGTTAGATAAATCATGCCGGCATACGATATAGGTCGGCCGGGACTCAGTTAGGTGGACATCCTCCGGTCCGGGTTACTCCATGATTCGGCTTGCCTTGAGGTGACTCAGCCAACACTTGCTTTGACCTTGCCGTACCTCGGCTAACTCGGCCTTTATACCCCGGCGTGACCCTACCCGGGGGTATCCCCCCAACACCACAAGCTCATACAGACATCCAACTCAAATTATACTCATGACAAGTATTTATGTAACCTTAGATAAAGTGACACACGGTGTGCACACTTTCAACTTCACATACGTGGGGATAAGCAAAGATTTATTAAAGCACTTGAGTAGCAGAATAGATCTATAGATTACAAAGCTCATGATCTCATAAGATCACACATAAAGAGAGATGAACACATAGCTACCGGTAGAGCCCTTAACCTCGAGAGAGAACTACTCCCTCCTCATCATGGGAGTCAGCAACGGCGATGGAGATGGCGGTGGAGATCGATGGAGATGGCTCCAGGAGCACTTCCCAGTCTCGGCAGGGTGTTGGAACAGAGACTTCTGTCCCCCGAATCTCCTCTTTGGTGGCGACGGCGCTGCGGAACTTCTCGTGGAAATCTGAGTTTGTATCTAGGGTTTTCGTCCCGGGAGGCATATATAGGCGAAGGGGCAAGGTCGGTGGAGGCCAGAGGGGCCCACACCACCCCCTAGCGCGGCCTGGCCTGGCCCGCGCCACCAGGTGGTGTGGCCAGCCCCTGGCCCCTCTCCGTCTCGTTTTCTGGCTCCATGAGTCTTCCAGTAAAATATCGACTTTGGCTTTTGCCCGGTCCAATTTCGAGAATTTTATTTTCCAGCTTTTCTGAAACCAAAAACAGCATAAAACAGGCAACTAGCATTGTGGCATCTTGTTAATAGGTTAGTTCCAAAAAATGTATAAAAATACCTCAAAGTATGAACAAAACATAAGAAAGTAGATACTAAACAAGCATGGAACATCAAAAATTATAGATACGTTTACGACGTATCAGTGAACCCGAGAGTCTATCGACATGAACTACAAGTCGAGGGCCTTGGTGGCTTCTTGTCTATCTTTGTCGTCGAGGTGGTCGAGTTGAGAGCATCTTTTGCGGCCACAGCGTCGTTGCCCTTCGAGGAGGATCCGCCGATGGAGGAGAGTGCCGCCCATCAGGCGCTTGATTCATCGGCTGCCTTCTTGTGTGCCGCAAGCTCAGCGTTCACCACTTGTTGGAGGTTGAACTCCTTTATGAGGAGCCAGTGTTAGCCCATCAACATGTCACGAGATGCGTCGTCTAGAAGGGGGTTGCCCCGTAGGGCTTCCCTAACTCGCTCCCATTGTTGTTCTGAAAGGTCGATCTTCGAGGGACCCGACCCGTTTATGCCATGGGCATCGGGTTGGGAGGGTTGGAAGGATAACCATTGGCGGGGCTGTTGATGGGGCCTCCGTTGCTGGTGTTTCCTTGAGTGCCTCAACCGTCACTAGTGATGACGGTGCACATGTAGCGGTTGGGGAAGTTGTTGCTCTTGCAGCTCTCTGATTCGGAGCCGTAGATGTCGTCCTCTGACAATAGGTCACACAAATCAGAGTTGCAACTGTTGTTGCTATCCGTGTCATAAGATGATGCCTAAGCGTTGAGCTCGCTTAGGGTGCTAATCGGTGGTGGGAACCACGAGGCAGGTGTAATCGACAGTGTTGGCGAGTAATCGGGGAAAAACGAAGTGTGCCGATCTTGCCAACCTGGAAGCGTAAGCTCCCGATCGTCATGCTGGTTCCGTCTCCCACAGACTCGAGGGCTAGGCGAGTTACCGGCGAGTGGACGGTGAAGTCGAAGGTGCCGAAGAGGAGATGGTTCTCTGTTGTAGTGGAATTTTATATTGCGGGTGATGGGGTCGTCGAAGCCGCAACATCAGCGCTCCCAGTTCCAACAGACGGCGCCAATTGACCAGGGGTTAACTCATTAATACCCATGGTTGATGGACTTGGGTTTAAGGAAGAGGGGAGTGCTAGAAGCTTTGTTCGGCTAGCAAACAAGCACATCGGGGACACGAGGTTTATCCAAGTTCAGGCCCCGGAGGGAATCCCTACTCCTTCTTGTCTGCTCTTGATTATCGATGGAATCAAAGGTTACAAGGTGCGCAGATGCAATCTGGCGGTGTGTGGACTAGGCTATGCGATGATCCTTCTCGCTGCCCCCTCCTGGCCCTTATATAGGGATGCCAGGTTTCGGGATAACAATGTGAGTCGGTTATAGATTAGGGTTTTGCCCTTTAATCTTTCTATCTTATTCTTTGTCATGTCCTCCAAGGAATCACGTCTCCTTAGGCTTGGGCCACCCGAATCTGTATGGGATTTATTTACGTCATGGGCTTCTCCTTGGACCAAACCATATAGCCTAATCTCGGGTGCCTGTGGGCATACCCATGTCACTATCTATATTAGATCGTTTCACACACAAATGTGCTTATTATTATCTTTATCCTATATATATGTACAGATGTAGGTGAATCTCAACCATGGCCTATTTCCATCTATTGCAACAACCAACGATTCAAAGTAAACTGAAAAGGTCCGGTAAACATAAAATAAAATAAATAAACAAAGTCTTGTAGACGTGTATTATTATTTCCATACGGCAATTCTTTTCTAAGGTTCGATAAACCTAAGTCTACTAGGAAAAAAGCAATTATACTACATCTATAATCCGGTTATCAATAGGTTACACAAATATCTAACAGTAGGTGTCGGTCACGATAACAAAAAAGCAAAAGTAAAAAAACTACACTGGCTGAATGAAGTGGTGCACAACACTCGCATACACATCGCGATGCTCTTGTCATTTAGTACAGTCGACAAACTTTTTTATTTTCTAAAACCAGTACAACATAGGTTCACAAACATGTACACGCACTTACTTATATGAACACACGCACGCATACCCTAACTCTATGAGCACCTCTAAAATACTAAGTTTGAGAGAGTGGTCGACAGAGTAGTCCTTTCACAGGGCAAAACAAAATATATGATAGGAGTGTAACTTCACTGTATGTGAAATAAGTCGTCAATAGAAAAATAAATGCATGTATACTTAGAGTCTGACTCATCGTGCACGCATCCATAGTTCAAAAGACATTCTTACCGTCGCCCAGAGTACTGCCTTATGATCTCAATGTTCCATGTATACTTCCTATAAAGCATCGTCGGCACTTCACCCGACACTTCGGAATCATAACCATGTCTAAGTAGAAACTTGGCTGATTTCTCAACAACCTCCTCGGTGGCACGCCCCTTAAGTAAGAATCCGCCTTCAGCCAAACCGTCCGTGCAAACATCATAAAGGTCGTAATTGAATTTCCTACATTTGTTGCGGCATCTCGTACACTTGTTCATGTCAGACAGGCTTGGATGCGTACATACACAATGGCACTCCGCGCACCTCGCGAACCACCAAGAGAGCTTGCTAAGAATACTCGTGACACTAATGGTGCGCTTGTATAGCTCGTTCTAAAAAGGACGTGTGATAATCAAGAGAGCACTCAACGATAAACTATGTAAATCAATAGCGTGAAGCTCGCCAAGGTCTTGTTCTCTATCAAGCTTGAAAGTATCTGCAGCGCACGCGTGATACATGGGCTCACAGTGCCACCTCGGCGCCAGGTGGGTCCCGTCGCCCGGCGGGTGCGGAGCGTTTGTCACTCCTTGAACGCCTCTCATAGAGCGACTTCCTGTCCGTGTACGCTGACGGCGGGCCCTTGTGGCTCATGTGGCCCACCATCCTGCGACGCGGTGTACGACAGCGCACGTGACACGTACGCGGTAGGGAATCTTTCGACGTGGGTCGTAGTGGGGTCCGCCTCGCGAGATAGCAGGGCTCCGTTGCGACTTCGCTGCTTGTCCTTTTCAGTGTTCATTCCACGGCCAAAAAGAATCGGGACAGCATGGATAGTAGTTTGAGCTGAAACAATCTAACGCTATTATTTACTCCTGATAATTCAACTATCAAGATTTCATCAAGCTACCAATTTATATCTTTATGCTGATAAAATCATTAGGGTGTAAGAGCATCTCTACTCGTGTTCCCTAAGCCGCACCCTAAAGGGTTATGGGGCACGCCGGACGCAACGCGCGCTGCGTAGGTCAGCGCTGGTAGCGACCTAGCCCGTCGTCCCACGTGAATATTTGTTGTTTCCTCACTTTCTTTCCCTCCAATTCTCCTGCCGCGCCCTTTGTCCTCCCGTTGCGCCTAATTTCCTCCCAGTCCATCTCCACGCAACACCATTCTTTGTCGCCGCCGCTGCCATTTTCCTCCATGTTCCATCATCCACAGAGCCGACGACATGCCGCTGAAGGGCTCGAAACCGAATGCAAAGGCAAAGGTACCAAAACCGATAGGCCTCAACAAGAAGCCACGCAAGAAGTCGGTGCCGAAAGAGAAGCTGGATGGGAATGGGGAAGGAGGAGTGGAAGGATGTCTGCGTGCGGTAGAAGTTCACAACGGATGAACGCAATGCGCGGTGCCGTAGGGAGAGGAAGAATACGGAGGCGGATTCTCTCATGACGCTCAGTTAACAAGCTGCCACGGCAAGCGGTAGCCTGGGAAGCACAACATGTTGCGTGACGCCGCACCGCGTGACTCCTACCCCCTGCACCGACATGTGTCGTCGTGCCTAAGGGCTGGGTCGCCATCGCATTAGGCTTACTTCCACGAAAGCTCTAAGACGCTGCTCTCCTAGACGAGGTTCTCCCTGACCACCATGATGACGAGCCTGGCGGATACGGTGGCTTAAACCCCAACGAGGTGTTCTCCCCAAGCACAAACGACCACCATCCAGAGGGCATTGACCTTAGTGATACCTATGAGGCCTCGTCGGCATCTCAGCTGGTATGACGCCGAGCCGCTGCTAGCCAATTTGTCGGTCGCAACTTGTTCAATGACGCCGGCCTAGACGCCAACTTGTTCAACGACGAAACGCAGGTACGCCAGCGCTCTCACTCTCCCTTTTCCTTCGTCCGGTGAGGTGTTCGATGTAATGTTGTTTGACAGCGACGCTTTCGTAGGCCTATCAGGGCGACATGATCAATGAGAACGTCGGCATCACTCAGCAGGCGTTTCAAGAGGCCATGGATGAAGACGGCGAGGACGACGAGGACAACGAGGAAGAGGAAGATGAGGAGGAAGACAACACCGCCGAGAAGTCCGACAAGCCGAGGAACGGGAATTGGGGGCCACTGTGGAAATCCCTTGAGAGTTAGTGTTCGTGCGACTTATGGGCCACCGTTTTGATAGACCCAAGCATCGGTAGTAATCCAACAAGCGGCACGTACTGGTAGAGGATCAAGGACGAGTTTGACGAGCGCAAGGTACTCAACACCGACTACCGCGTCATGTTCATGAAGCAGAGCCAGAAGGCGATCTCCAACCGTTGGGGTTTCATCTAGCACGATGTCAATGATTTCTGCAGCAAACTCGAGAACATGCGCGATCGGCCCCTAAGCAGCAAGAATGTGTCCGGCCTATTGATCCGTGCGCTCGACCTGTTCAAGCACGGCAGCGGCGGCAAGGATTTCAAGTACATGCATTACTACACGAAGCTTCACGAGAACGGGAAACGGAAGTTCATGCGCTGACATCTAAAGAAAGGCGCCAAGGGTGACGTCAGCTATCTGGATAACCCCGTGGCAGCCTTCGAGGGCCGGCCTGTCGGCAACAGGAAAGCCAAGGCGCTCCTTGCTGCGGCGTCGGCTTCAGAGAAGACGCAATCGGCGATCAACAAGTGCCTCGCCAAGGTGTCGTCGAGCAACCTGCAACACCGGAAACATACCGGTGAAAGGTGGTCCTACATCATGAAGAAGACGGACAAAAAAGTTGATCTCGAGACGTCAAGGGTGGCGGTGTCGCGGTGAAGAAGAGGAAAGAGGACTTCGCCCTTCTGACGGCCGTCACATCGATGTTCGACGATGAGGTGAAAGTGGAGATGGGCATCAGGAGGCCGCCAACACCACCATCGGTGTCACCACCAGCCACAGCGTCACCACCTGCGACGCCGATGCCGATGCCTACGAGGGCATCTTCAAGCTGGGCGAGGATGGAAGCACCTTGGGTACGGGCAGCGGCACCGGCATCGAGTAGTACCGCCGTCTTTCATTTCGTTGGTCTGTAATATGAATTCAGACTTGGCGTCGTTTTGGTGGGCCTTTTTTTGCTAAAACAATTCCAAAAATGACATAGATAATTCCTACCGGGAGTGCGGCTGGGGAGCGAAGCGCACCAAAGCCTTTCGTTCGTGCCGGCGCTCCCCAAGCGTCGCTTAGGGAGCGTGGCTAGAGATGCTCTAAGTGTGTAAAGTTACCATTTTTTGCTAGGAATATCTAAGGAGCATCTAGGAGCACGGCAATATCTAATGAGCATCTAGAAGTAGATATTATTCGATAAAAAAATTAGTCAAGTGAAGTGTTTATCTCATATTCACAAACGTCAATTATATCTGTTGTCAAAATATACTTCAAACTTGGTAGAATCTTATGGGTTATTGATGGCCTATGAGCATGCAGTAAGTTATGTACTCCTGTAAATATGTCACTTTGATTTATAAAAATGAAAAACGACATAGTAGGGAGCCTTTCCCTACTGTATTTGTGTCAAAAAAAAGAATCTTATGGGTTCTTAGAATATCTTGTAGCCATATTCATTAGCTTTTAGAAATTATGAAAGTGCGATTGAAACAGGTGATCTATGTTACACCAACCAACAACTGCCCAGGTATGTATACCGACCCAGCGATGGGTGTGATGATGCGTCGTTTTGAGAGCTGACTAAAAGTGGGAGGCTGGGGTATGATTTGCGCCGATGATTCAGCTCATACCCAGTTCGCTTCTGCTGAACGGCTTGAGCAGCAGCTGAGGCTGTAGCACTACACGCCGCAATCGATGTAGACGAGCTATATTCGAGTCTGATTGCCTCCACCTGAAACAAGCTTTTGAGTCACCAATGCAAAGACCAAACTATGATATTCAGATCTTGCAAGTTGAAGTTCCAGGCTTAGCACATCTTTACTATGTGGACGACGATCTTCCCTATGTTCCGTGTGTACAAGAATAAAACTAGAAATTCTTTTTGTGCAGAGGAAAAAGTAAAACGATCATGCCGTGGCTCTGTTTATTGTGCGTGCCTATCTATGTGATCATGCAACAAGAGCCGCTCTTCAGCACAGACAACCCTTGTTGCATGAGAGGGGCCCTGCGGAGGCAGTCATCTGCGCCACCAAAGATGCAGGCTTGGCAAATCTAGAGGCTTCGTCCTCAAGTCCTGGCCTGCCCGACGCCGTGAAGAAGGCGCCGTTGAGCATCAGGTCGCCGTCGGATATCCAGCTCCAGTTCCGCCACTCGCTCTCCGGCGCATCGCCGTCGCGCTTCGTCACCTGCAAGAATTGCATGCAGAGTTTTATGATCATCGATCAGCTTCAAAGACAGGACCACAAGACAAGGGCATGGCCGGCGCAATGAAATACATCACCTCTTTCTCCTTGTCGGCATAGAATCTGTTGCCCTGACAAAAGAATGGTTGGCGATGCGCTGCCACCGACGGCGCACGTAGTCATTGTTGACGACGTGAAACTCTCCGAACCGGCACCTATCAAAAATTATCACATCGATTGATCGATCAGCGCCGCTCTAGTCCGACGAGACATCTGCACATACTACGCCTCTTGTCTTGTATATATACAGAAAAACAAAAGATGGCATATATTACCTTGGCATTCTCTGGACGAGACCTGGTCCGAAACGGTTGAATGCGACGGTGACCCGCATGCCCCTGTCGTCGGGGAAGGCGTCGCTGTGCCCGAGGAGCATGGTCTTTTCATGGTTGGTCAAGAGGTTGTTGGTGACGGTCACGTTGGTGGAGGTCTCGATCACATCGACGAGACCGTCGGCGCAGGCCTCCAGCGAGCAGTGGTCGATCCACACGTTCATGGAGTGGGTGACGCTGACGCCGTCGCCGTCCGACATCTCGTAGGACGACGCCTCCTTGCGGGCGGGCCTGCAGTTGCGTATGGTGATGCCGTGGATGATGACGTTGTTCACGTTCCTGCTTCGGCTGGATGGTCATGTCGCGGTCGAAGACGATCCAGAGGGGCTCGTCCTGGGCGAGGCCGTACCGGAGCGTGCCGGGAGATGGCCTCGCTGGGTCGTCGTCGCCGGGGTCCGTCACCACGTATACACTGCCGTTCTTGCCGCCGAGGGCGTTGTTGCCGAACCCGATGGCGCAGTCGGCGAGGCGCTGCCGGTTGTCGGCCCAGCTGGGGTCGCACCGCCAGCAGTCGTCCACCGGGTTGCCGGTGCCGCAGCTCCCAGTTAGCGTTCGGCGGTGCAACAACGATATGTTGTCATTGATCGGCAACGGAGAACCTTGAGTGCAGGAAATGGGTAAGATGGATGTGAGCAACAAGATGAGGAGAATGGACATTGTTCCTGGTGGTGATGTCTTGGCAGCGGCTACCGATCGACGCAGACCCTGCAGATCGAGATCTACTCTGAGGAGGGAGAGGCAGAAGGAAGGTCGCGTATATATAGTATCAGGTATGTATGGGAACATATCGTGGAAATCTCCATTTTAGGAACTACATGATCTTCCTGCTGGATGTTTTTCTCGATAGTAATGATAGACT
The DNA here is from genome assembly GCA_910589775.1 of Avena eriantha. Lineage (NCBI taxonomy): Eukaryota > Viridiplantae > Streptophyta > Magnoliopsida > Poales > Poaceae > Avena > Avena eriantha. The sequence goes on from OU342740.1 coordinate 84,877,531, forward strand.
GATCTTAAGCGACACATATCAGGTATGTATCGATTTGCATACGGATGACAGCCAGGCCGGAATCATAAATTATGTACTGCCGAAATGGAGACCGAAAATTGAGGGGACAGCGTATTCTTTTCCAATGTCAGAGTTATTATGTATCTCCATAATTAATTGTCACAGATTTGTCTAGAGATAGGAGCATCTCCACTCGGTTCCAGCATGCCATTCCAGGTATTTCTTTTCATCCGGACGCCAAAAAATGCCTCAATCGCGTTTGTAGGACGCCGGTTTCGTTCGGAGATCCTATGCCAATCTTGGGACGACGGGAACGTTCTAGGAACGCCGGACGAAGCAAATTCGGCGGAAAAAAAAGTCTTGGCGTGTGGACCTGTCCAGTCAGCGCCTGGAGGCCGATTCGTCGTCATCCTTCCGCCTCGGCTCCCGTGACGGACCACCTGGTAATAACAGCTTGTCTCGTCGACCACGTGTCGCTGTAATGGCATGCCGCCGCCACATCGGCTTCCCGTTGTTTCCCCTTTCCCGCCCACGCCGCCACATCGTCTTCGCCACCCATTTCGGCCTATAAAATCCGGCTCCATCGCCGGCTCACGGCACATAACCCCACTCCACCACGAACTCCAACTCCGGCAAACAGTAGCACTCGGCGAAAAGCCATGGTGGAGAGGTACCCGGCGATCCTGTGGCGGCGAACGGCTTCGGCCGGAGGACGCTCCAGCCTTGGGAGGCCCAGATGCTCCATGACGCCAGCTACATGGTGCCGCCAGACATTCGCTGCCCGCCCGGCTAGAATCTCAGTGCCGGTGGCGTGCTGGTGCCCGAGGATGACCAGATGGTAGAGGAGATCCAGGCCGCCATCACGGCGATGCCAGATCCCGAGCTCGCCGAAGACCCAAATAACTTAGTTTACTAGGAGCAGTTCTTCACCGAGCGCCGGCTCGAGAAACTCGCCGTCCACGAAGGCCCACTAGGCTCACCGCCAAAGCGCAACAACGCGGCGGGGCACCGTCGATGGTGTAGTGCGTCGGGACGCACGCTCACCGCCGTCCTCGAGCAAATCCACGCCGGCAACCACCTGAGGCTGGGTTTCTCGCGCTCGTCGGCGCCCGCGGCGAGGGCCAGGCGCCAACCTCCTGCGAACTGGTTTGCCTAGGAGGATGGGCAGCCTCAGCTCCTCTTCCTCCACCACCTCGCGCTCGTCCGGGTCCGCGCCGGCACAATCGCCGCATGACAGCGGTGAGCCTCTTCGGCCCGCCAAGCGGGAGGCCGACACGCCGGTGCGCTCGCCGCCGAGGACACGATCGTCGGGATCGTCATCAACGAGCCCCGCGCGCCGACGCCGCCGACCGGCCGGCTTCGCCTGCGCCAGCCGAAGCCGGAGCCGGCGGACTGGGCAGTGCCCATCGACAAGGACTCCTTCGCCATCAAGATGGTGATGGAGCGCTCTCTGCAGAACCTGGTGCCACCGCCACCGATGCCGGAATCGGTCCTCCTCGCCTGGTCCAGGGCGCACTGGGAGCAGGAGGAGGAACGTCGTGTTCAGCGCTGGCAGGAAGAGGACAAGTGCCAGACCAGAGCTCGCTTCGAGCCCGCCTACCAGGGCGCGCTGCTCGTCGTCCTCGACGATGATGACGACGCCGGCCACTCGTACCAGCCGTGGAGGTACGGCGACGCATGACAAGGCAGCTCGCGCCCCCCGCAGCCGCCGAGCAACGACAATGGCGACGACGATGGCAAGGTGGACCCCGACTACACAAGCTTCTACCGCAACTTCGGTATGTGAGGCGGCGTCTGGCGACATCGGCATCGGCCTCGGCCTTTTTAAGTTTTTTTTAGTTTTTTAGCCTAAATAAAGTCCGAATTCAAGTGTTCGTCCGAATTTGATATAGTATTTATGAATCCGCCCACTATCAATGAAAACCACCTATATTCGCCCAAACTTTGCCGAGTTTGATTGAAATTTGTGCGAATGGAAAACAGACTGTTCCCAGGCCGAAAACTAGATTCGGCCTAGGAACGCTGAACGAGTGGAGGTGTTTTAAGCATGTATGTAGACATATAGATACGTGTAAATCTGGACAAATCCGAAGAGTGCAGTAGTTCACACCAAGTGTATCTAATCTCTCGGAGCACACTCAAACATAATTTACCAGAGTATTTTTCTTTTTTTTCTTCATGGCAATTTTGATTTTTTCTGAGTTTTTGGTGTTTTTCTTGCGCCATGGATTCCTAATTGTGCGACCATGGGGAGCGTCGCGTGCTTCGCATGCCGGAATCTCTTTTCCTTTTTTTAGGCTTAAGGCAGATCGAATAGAAAGTTATACAGATGTCTCGGTCTAAATAAATAGATCAGGAGAATAAACAAGAACAAAAGACTCTATGCTACCGCCACCACGTCTCATGGGTCCTACGCGTGCGCAAGTGCCCTCTGCGAGATCTCCTCCCAGTTAAAATAGGTCTATTTGTAGTATTCTGTCATGTATCTGTAAACACGTGCACGTATATAACTTGTGCTGATTATTATATATATTGATTGCCCCACAAAAACCCTAAACTTTAACTTGGTACCACAGCCGCGCGAGCCTCTCCACCACGCTCCCGCCGCAAAACCCTAGCTAGGGCGATCCGCCGCCGCCGCCGCGATGACTGAGTCAGCGCTCACGCTGGCCATCGTGGGCTCCTTGTCCACGACCCCTGCTCGCCCCATCATCGCCCCGCCGTCGTCTACGGCTCCCGTCCCCGTCGTGACGCCGATCGCGGTCCACCTGAACCGCACCAACTACATGTTGTGGAGGGCGCTGAGCCTCCCCAACTTCTCCGGCGCCCGTCTCTATGGCTTCCTCGGCGGCACAGCCACCGCACCACCGCAGACCGTGAGCACCGGCACCGGCGATGCCGCTCGTACCGTCAGCAACCCCGACTACGAGCAGTGGTGGACCCTGGATCAGAAGGTTCTCGGTCTTCTTCTCAGGTCCATGACCGAGTAGATCGCAGCCCAACTCATTGACTGCAAGACGGCCGCGTCGGCTTGGGCAGTCGTCGCCGCCATGTTTGGCGCCGAAAATAGCGCCAACGTTCGTCCCCTCCAGCGCCAGATCCAGGCGATGCGCAAAGGGGACAAGTCCGCCACCCAGTACATGAACCAGGTGAAGGCTATGGCCAACGCCATGGCCGCTGCCGGATCCCCTCTTCGCGATGACGAGGTCATCGACTACATGTTGACCGGGCTCGGCCCGGCCTTCAACCCATCGTCGCCTCGATGAATTTTTCGGCCGTCGCGATCACCCTCGGCACGTTCTACGCCAACATGCTCAGCTACGAGGCCCTCCAGAAGCAGCAGCAGGCGGAGGTGGACGACTAGTCCTCATCGGCTAACGTCGTATCGCACCCGGTCTACCACAACAATCCCGGGCGCCAAGCCGGAGGAGGAGGAGGACGTCCTGCGAGTGGTGCCCCGCAGGGCCAAGGCCAGCTGGGAATGGCCAGGGCGGCGGCGGTGACCACCACAACAACGGAGGAAACAGCGGTGGTGGCAATGACCGCAACCGCAACGGAGGAGGTGGCAATGGCCGCAACCGGCGCTGGTGCCCCCAGTGCCAGATTTGCAAATACTGGGGGCATGAGGTAGACAACTGCAGGAAGCGCTACGACTACGACAACTGTGCGGGTAACTCCGCCTCCACCTCATCCGCCGCCGAGCCACCACAGTGGATTATGGATTCCGGCGCTTCGGATCACTTCACTAGCGAACTAGAGCGCCTCCACATGCATGAGCGCTACGGAGGCAACGATCAAGTGCAAGTTGCCAACGGTGCAGGTTTGTCTATTTCGCATATTGGTCACTCGAATTTACACAGTTCATCCCTCCGTTTAAGAAATATTCTTCATGTTCCTCATATCAACAAACATCTCCTCTCCGTGTTTTGTCTTTGTTGTGAAAATGCCGTCTTCATTGAGTTTCATCGTTTGTTTTTTCTTGTCAAGGACAAAACCACGAGGAAAATTCTACTTCACGGTAGGAGTCGCAACGGGCTGTACCGCATCCCATTTAGGAGAGCTTCCGCCACCCACCGCCAGGCGTCCTCCGGCGTCAAAACCACCTCATCTCGGTGGCATCATTGTCTTGGGCACCCTACCAATAATGTCGTTCAATCTATTGTTAGGAATAATGATTTAGAGTGTTCTTCCAATAATTAGACTTCTGTGTGTGATGCTTGTCAGCGTGCTAAAAGTCGACAATTGTCTTATAATAATTCCAGTCGTGTTTCTACTATGCCTCTTGAGTTAATCCATTCTGATGTATGGGGTCCTGCTATTGCATCCTCAGGAGGTATAAATATTATGTTAGCTTTGTCGATGATTACTCTTGTTTTATTGGATTTACCTTCTCAAGCACAAGTCTAATGTTGAGCAATTTTTCTACAACTTTCAAGCTCATGTTGAGCGTCTCTTAGACTCTAAAATCAAAGCTGTCCGGTCGGATTGGGGTGGTGAGTATCACTGTTTACACCAATATTTTCAGCGCACCGGCATATCTCATCGCGTTTCGTGCCCTCACACCTCGCAGAAAAACGGGGTGGCCGAGCGCAAGCACCACCACTTGGTAGAAACCGGGCTTGCTTTACTTGCACATTCATCTCTCCCATTGCGTTTTTGGGATGAAGCCTTCCTCACCGCATGCTACCTTATTAATTTCATGCCTACTACGGTGTTGCAAAATGACACGCCCGTCCATCGTCTCCTCAAAGTTCCACCTACATACTCCTCACTTCGCGTTTTCAGCTGTGCGTGTTGGCCGAGTTTGCGCAAGTATAACACCCATAAGTTGTCTTTCTGCTCGACTATGTGTGTGTTCTTAGGGTGTAGTCTGATGCATAAGGGGTATAAGTGCTGGGATCGCTTCACGGGACGTATTTATATTTCTCGTGATATCGTTTTTGATGAGATGGTGTTTCCCTATGCTACTCCTGGTGTAACCGTTGATGTGTCCACTCTCGAAAAAGCCATCACTTTTCCTTCCGATGAACCGGTGACGAGTGATTATGCGTAAATATGAATTATCTTATTTGGACACTAATGCCCATGTTCCAGGCATCACTGATCCTGTGCAGGTACCCGTCTCGCCGCAGCCATCTGCCACGATTGACGTGCATGGCGCACCCGTGATCGACGTGCATGGCAGCACGTGTCACGAGGCCAATCCGGCACCAGGGAGCCCGGCTCCCTCCCCGGCCCGTCCCTCCTCGCTGCCCAGCGTGGCAGATAACGGCGGGCCCTCGGTCTTGTTGCCCCCGACTGGGCCGTCGCCCCCAGCGCCCCCCTCGGTGTCTCCCGCTCAGCCCGCGTTGCCTCATGTCGCGAGTCCCTCGCCGACCGCGACACCCTCTACTGAGCCCGTCCATACCATGGTTACTCGCGCTCGTGATCATACACATCGTGAGAAGCAGTTCACTGACGGGACGGTGCGCTATAACCCTCAGCGTCGCGCCTTCTTCGCCCCGCCGTCGACTCATCGCGATGATCTCTATGACAATGCGTGGCGTTCAGCCATGACTGATGAGTTCGACGCGCTTCAGCACACCAAGACATGGGTCCTTGTTACTCGTCCGAGTGGTGTGAATGTGGTTGGCTGCAAGTGGATCTTCAAGACCAAGCAGCATCCCGATGGTTCGGTTGATAAGCGCAAGGCGCGCCTTGTCGCTCGTGGGTTTACTCAACAGCATGGTATTGACTATGGAGACACGTTCAGTTCGGTTGTGAAACCTGCCACTGTTCGTCTGGTTCTCTCTCTCGCTGTGTTCAAGGGATAGAGTCTTCGTCAGGTTGATGTGAGTAATGCTTTCTCCATGGTTTTCTGACGGAACATGTGTACATGCAGCAGCCCCCTGGTTTTGAGGATTCTCGTTACCCCACTCATGTCTGCAAGTTGCAGCGGGTGTTGTATGGTCTTAAGCAGTCTCCTCGTGCCTGGTGTGCTCGGCTGAGTGTCTCCTCCAAGGCGGATACCTCCTTGTTCATCTACTCCCAGAAAGGTATACAGATATATATGCTGGTCTATGTTGATGACATTGTGATTGCTGGTTGTACTCCCGATGCCGTCGATGTCTTGGTCCGCTCTCTCTTTGCCACTTTTCCTATCAAGGATCTTGGACCATTGGACTATTTTTTTGGGATTGGAAGTGTCTTTCAATTTAGGGGGGATGATGGTTACTCAATGGAAGTATGCATTGGATCTTTTGCACTGTGTGAGTATGGAGAATTGCAAGTCCACTTCCACGCCTTTGGCCACCGGAAATCGCCTATCCCGTGAGTCTGGTACTCCACTTGCTACTGATGATGCGTTCTGGTACCGCAGCGTTGTTGGAAGCCTACAGTATCTCACTCTTACTCGCCCAGACATCTCGTTTGCGGTGAATAAGGTTTGCCAGTTTCTCTCACAGCCCACAAATGTTCATTGGGAGGCCGTGAAGCGCATCTTGTGATATGTGAAGGGAACACTGAGTACAAGGCTGAGTTTTCGGAAGTCTACCTCCACTAGCATCAGTATCTTCACCGATGCGGATTGGGCAGGATGTGTTGATGATCGCCGATCCACGGGAGGCTTCGCAGTGTTTGTTGGACCAAACCTCATCTCATGGAGTTCGAAGAAGCAGCCCACAGTGTCGAGATCGAGTACCGAGGCTGAGTATAAATCTTTGGCAAGTGGAGCTGCCAAAGCTATGTGGGTAGAGTATCTACTCAAGGAGCTAGGTGTTTCTCAGAAGTGCACCTCTGTGTTGTGGTGTGATAATTTAGGGGCAACATATTTGACCGCCAATCCAGTTTTCCATGCTCGTACCAAGCACATTGAGATCGACTTTCATTATGTGCGGGAGCATGTCGCCGCTAGAGCTTTGTAGGTCAGGTTCATATCTTCTGATGATCAACTGGCCGATGTGTTTACTAAACCAGCCACTTGATAGATGCTAGACCGATTCAAGACCAATCTGAATCTTGTTCATAGTAGAAGTTCAGATTGAGGGAGAGTGTTAAAATGGTCTAGTTGTAGTATTCTGTCATGTATTTGTAGTATTCTATCATGTATTTGTACACACATATACGTATGTAACCTGTGTTGATCATTATATATATTGACGCCGTGGTGAGGCAATTGCCCCATGGAAACCCTAAACTTTAACTCTCCCAAACAAGATGAGCCACAATGTCCGGTTGCAGCACGGTATTTTGGAATACTCTTCGACTGTGTTCCTTCCAAGTTTCCCACATGGTGTAGATAAAAGCAGCGCTAGCTTCCCGTCTGTTTTCCTTTGGAAGGCATGGGATTGTTCTATCCCACCAATCGTTGATGCTCTGACCAAGCGTAGGTGGGGCAATATTGATCGTCACATTCCAGTTAAAGATTGTCTCACGGATCTCTATAGTTGAAGATGCAGTCCAGCAAGACGTATTGAACGGCTCCATGTGAACTCTGCAAAGCTTACAAATTGGGCCGTGTTGCAAATTGGGTCGTGTGGCCATCCTCGTAGCGCAAGATTGTCGGCGGTTAGAATTTTTCCATGCAAGAGCACCCAAGCGTAGTTTTTTTTAAACGGAGGCAAAAGCTTTGCCTCATCTCATTTAATTGAGAAGGAGGTTATAACAAAATTCGGTTACAAGCGAGCAACAAGAAGTGCCCGCAAAAATAAAAGCCTACTCCCCCGGCATGATAGATCCCAAATGTTTTGCCCTGGCCAAGACCCAAAGCCTCGCCTCCTCCTTGATTTTTTGGAGTATCAAAGTTGGCAAAGTAGATATTTTGCGGAAGACCCTCGCATTCCGTTCATTCCAAACCTCCCACGAGACTAGCATGAGGAGAGACGCCATAGATTTCCTCCTAGTGTCATTTGTGAACAAGACTAAATTCCACCAATCTTCAATGGAGTCACATAAGACCCAACTTGTAGTGTCGATATGGTGGAGCCCAAGCCAAAGAACCACGGAGTTCCAAATCCGAATGGTGTAGCGGCACTTGAAAAGAACATGTGCCGCGGATTCGTCCTCCCTCTTACAGAGTTGGCAAACGCCACAGTTTGGCCATCCTCGCCTTTGAAGTCGCTCGGCTGTCCAAACCCGGTCTTGTAGGATCAACCATGCGAAAAGCTTGCACTTGGGAGGAGCCCAATTTTTCCAAACCAACTCTGGCATCGGAGAGCGTACGATGCCTTCAAATTGTGCTTTGTAAGCATTGTTTGTTGTGTAGATCCCCGAGCTAGTAAATTTCCAACAAATGCCATCCTCCACCCCTTCCTGAAGATGCAACTCTCTAGCCATAGTCCAAAGTTCCACAAACTCGGAGATGTGTTGAGTAGTGAGACATTCGGTTGTATTTATGTTGTTTATCCAATAATCATCGACGAAGCCCTTTTTGACGGTAAACTTCTTGCGAGTTGATAGATCAAAGATGGAGGGTGTAATGTCCTTTGGTTTCCTCCCATGGAGCCACGGCTCATGCCAAAAGCTCGCAATGGTCCCATCCCTAATGGTAATAGTGGTCGCCGCATAAAAGAACTCCATGTCCGCCTTATTACAAGGGTGGTCACAACCAATCCAAGCCTTATTTGGATCCTTCCATTTGATCCAAGGCCACCTCAAACGAAGAGCTCTAGCAAATTTATCTAGATCCATGATACCAAGGCCTCCCTTATCCTTTGGCCTACAAACAATTTTCCAATTCACTTTGTATTTTCCACCGGATACCTTATCCGCCGCCGCCCAAAGGAAAGCTCGTTCCAACTTATTAATAGAATGTAGGATGCTGGGAGGGATCGCAAGAGGAGTGATGTGATGGATTGAGATGTGATCACCGATTTGATGAGGGTGCCTCTACCAGCCGCCGTGATGTGCCTCCCATGCCACGGAACAAGCTTGGCGGCCACCTTGTCAACAAGCGGTTGGACATCAATAGCTTTGAGGCGCCTAGTGGAGAGTGGTAGCCCCAAATATTTCATGGGAAAGCACACTCTATTGACCGGGAAGGCTTGCATGACGTCCTCGAGATTTAACATGTCGCACCAAATGGGAGCCGCTTTGCTTTTGAGGACATTGGTAACTGATGTCTACGCACTTCTATTCTTGTAGACAGTTGTTGGGCCTCCAAGTGCAGAGGTTTGTAGAACAGCAGCAAGTTTTCCCTTAAGTGGATCACCCAAGGTTTATCGAACTCAGGGAGGAAGTGGTCAAAGGTATTCCCTCTCAAGCAATCCTGCAATCAAGATACAAGAAGTCTCTTGTGTCCCCAACACACTCAATACACTTGTCAGGTGTATAGGTGCACTAGTTCGGCGAAGAGATAGTGAAATACAAGTGGTATAGATAATTATAAGCGGTAACGATGATAGCAAATAGCTTGATGGCGTGGCAAAGACTAAAGTAAAACTGAAATAAAGATAGAAGTAAGCAAACATGTAACAGATCTAGTTGCAAATGGTGTGTCAATGCTTAGAAACAAGGCCTAGGGATCATACTTTCACTAGTGAACACTCTCATATAAATATCTTCTCTTTATGATACTACTCTTAACTACTCTCCGGTTGGACACTCTAATCCATAGTAGGGCTATAACAGCACACCTCAAAGTTCGCTTTCTGCATCTAGATAACCCCACACTGTCCCTTGAGCTCTAGATGGTTCCAACAAACACCACAATTTTATAGAAACATCCAACTCCAAATATAACGCATAACAAGTATTTGTAATCTCTAGCCTAAGTGCCACCATGGTGTGCACACTGTCACTTTCACACACATGGGGAGAGCAGAGATCTATTAAAGCACTTGAGTAGCAAGGTAGATCTATAGATTACAAGCTCATGATCACAATATGATCATGCATAGAGAGAGATGAACACATAGCTACCGGTAGAACCCTTAGCCTCGAGGAAGAACTACTCCCTCATCATCATGGGAATCAGCAACGGTGATGGAGATGGCGGTGGAGATCGATGGAGATGGCTCCAGGGGCACTTCCTCGTCCCGGCAGGGTACCGGAACAGAGACTTTCTGTCCCCCGAATCTCCCCTTCGGTGGCGGCGGCGCTGCGGAACTTTTCGTGGCTGGAGGCTGGACGATTTAGGGTTTCTGTATCGAGAGGAATATATAGGTGAAAGGGCAAGGTCAGTGGAGGCCAGAGGGGCCCACACCACCTGGTGGCGCGGCCAAGGGGGACCTGCGCCACCCTATGGTGTGGCCACCCTCTGGCCCCTCTCCGTCTCGTATTCTGGCACTTGATCACTTTCGAAAAAATAGGCACTTTGGCTTTTGTCCCGTCCAATTCCGAGAATATTCATTTTCTGACTTTCCTGGAACCAAAAACAGCAGAAAACAGGCAACTGGCACTATGGCTCTTGTTAATAGGTTAGTCCAAGATATCATAATAAAAGTACTCCAAAGTTGGAACAAAACACAAGAAAGTGGATAAAACCAAGCATGGAACATCAAAAATTATAGATACATTTGCAATGTATCAACATCCCCAAGCTTAACTCCTGCTCGTCCTCGAGTAGGTAAGTGATAAAAAGAAAGAATAATTTTTGAGGTGACATGCACCATCAAAGACTTGATCAAAGTATTTGTAAAACATTCAAAGCTGGGATCATAGTACTTCAATCATAACATGAAAGACAAAGTTCTATCATTAAGGCAAAGAAACTATGATGCAACATCAAAAGGCACAAACAAAAGATTCATGAATAACAATGATTTGCAAGACGTTTGTTTGTTTCACATAAAGAAAACATAGCATAATAGTATTCAGCTTGTCCCTCATAGAGTAGCAAATATAAATGCATAGGACACCTTCAAAGTTCATCAGAGTGACTAGGTACAATAGTTTAAAACAAGCAATAACAAGTTATGTATCAATCAACTAGTCTTGGGACAATGCACATAGAACTAAGAATGGCCACTATGCTCTCAAAGTAGTGCATAAAGATAGAAGGTGGAGACTCAATATAATGGTGGAAGAAAAGCCTTTGTAAAAGGAAGTAGGGATTCAAGTCTCATAAAGAGCTTCCAAAAATTATGGTACTTATAGCTTTCAACTCTCATTGCCCCTATCATAAGCATCTTGAAGGTGATTAAGGTTAAAGTAACACAACTAAGAGGATATGCTTGACAAGTTATAAACCGAAATCTCATGCCCCTTACTTACGAAGACCGATCCTCATGTTACTCAACTTCAGTCACGAGTAAGCTCTTGCCATTGTAAGTATATGTGTATCATTAAGAACCGCCAACGGGGTACCCCTTGCACATGATACGGGAGCTTTCCCATAATCAAAATCACAAGGCAAGCAGACATTGAGCATCTCAGCAATCTTTTTATTTGCTATTTGCATAGGTTTTTATTGAGGATGCTTCATAGAGTGCTCACTATGGTGATGCTGCAAGATTCCACCATGATTAGGCATGGCTTAGGCTAGCGGCCCAGGTGTTTCTCTAACACATATACAAACTCCATGATCTTACAAGTTCCACTTTTATTTCACACCGCCGGGATCCGTAAGCAAAAGAACATAATATCAACCGGGTACAAAGTACAAGTGCAATGTTGAAAGCGTTCCCCATGGTACATGGTTCTGCTAATTTCAACTTATAAAGCACAAGCATATACGCAACAAAGAAGGACCCAATGGTTCAAGTTTATTAGAGGCAATAAAGTAAAGTGTGCCATCAACTTCGTGAGAGCTTTAATCACTAGTTTTCTCATAACAAATGAAAGGTAAACAAAAGCATGAATATACTTGGAATAGCATAAGCTAGTAGGTAGGTATGGTGGACTCTTTGGAAAAACTTGGTTTAGGGAGTTGGATGCATGAGTGGAACTCATATTTGGTTGTGGAGGCTAGCAAAAGACTGGGAGCGACAAACTAAGAGAGCAATAATGGCCATAATCATGCAGAGCGACAAAACATCATTGATCAAAGCATAAAGTGATACTACAATTTGAAAACTAAAGGATCATACAGGCTACGGTGACTTGAGATAGTCATAACATGGTGTTAGCATGCGCCAAGTCAACCCAAATAAAGCATCAAAGGAGAATACAACTATACTATGCTTTAATATGCTAAAACAACGTATGATTCATCCAAAGCACATTAAGCAATCTCAATTGTTTATAACAAGCCATTCTACAGCAAAGAATACTAAGCATAAAGACAAAACAATATCAAGCATGGCATGACAAAGCATAGGCCACAGTCAAAAACGAGCTCTTTTTACCACATAAGTATGAACTTTCCTACTCTTTTCCAAACCAAACCAAACTATTTGTAAACCAAAGTGTGAAAGAGGGAGTCCAACCAACTTATTCAGAAAACTAAGCAAACCAAGCAAACTAAAAACCAAAACGAAAACGAAAAATAAGACGCTCCAAGAGAAACACAACTGCGCACGAAACAATAAAAATGAAGTGTTTGGAAGAAACCTGGAATTTTTATTGATGAAGAAGGGGATGCCTTGGGCATCCCCAAGCTTTGACGCTTGTACTTATTGGATATTTCTTGGGGTTACACACGTGGCATCTCCAAGCTTGAGCTTTAGTCCATCCTTCATCTCATTACGCATTCCTTCCATACACCTGAAAATTTTCCTTCATACAAAACTTCACACAATCTCATTAGCAACATTAGTGCGCTTTAGATAAATAAGTCTCAAGGTTAAGTTATAACACCAAATAAACTTCCATTAGAACACTAGATACTGTAGCACTTCTCTCAAAAAGCTCAATTCCCTAAAGGAACTCAAGAAGGAACTAACAAGAAGCAAATGCATAAAATGGCAGAAATCTGTCGAAACAGACCAGCAGGTAAATACGAATTTTTTCGAAGACCTTCTGTTGCTCAAATCAAAAAGTGTTGAACTAACGAAAATTATATAACAACCTGGGGCAGAAGCACAAAAAATTACAGCTCAATACGACGTACAGAGCTCTGTCAGGAATGTTTACGGTGAAGCACAGAAATCTGTTTCGGGACAGCAACTTTCCCAATCATTACTTCACTCTCATTAGAGGTTACTCTTGGCACAAAAGGCAAATAAAAAGGATACGGAGAGGTTATTACAGAGGTAATAACTTCCAAGACTCAACTAAAACTCTTAGGTTATCTCCCAACAAGTACTTTTCTTTAACGCCTTTAAGTTAGGCATAAGAACCGAAGAAAGAATCAAATGTTCTCGAATGAAGAAGCATTAAGATCAATACAAGGAAATTGTTCTCTCATAATAAGATTGAGCAAAGCAGGTTTTATCTCAAAGAAAGTATTTTCGGCCATAGGTGGAGTAATAGGAGTGCTCATAAAATCATTGTTGTTGGTGCTAGTGAAGTCACACAACTTGGTGTTTTCAAGAGTAGTCATTTTTTTGGGTTTTCAAATAAGAAAGCAAACAAGTAAAACTAATTTTTTTTTGGATTTTTGAAGAACAAAACAAGCAAACAAAGCAAAAATAAAACTAAGCAAAACAAAAACAACAAAGTAAAGAGATTGGTTATGAGGTACTCCCCTTGTGAAGATGTCCTTGACTCCCCGGCAACGGCGCCAGAAAAATGCTTGATGGCTCAATGCATGGCGCCCAGAAAAATGCTTGATGGCGGTGTTGATGTAGAGCTCATTGGGAACCCCAAGAGGAAAGTATGATGAGCACAACAACAAGTTTCCCTCAGTTATGAAACCAAGGTTTAATCGAACCAGTAGGAGCAAGGAAACACCCCAAAGGTGTTACTAGCTGAGCTTGGCAGGGCGCACTACCGGTGCTAGTAGCAACGTGGAGACCTGCACAACACAACCACAGAACTTTGTCCACAACTTGCGATGAGGTTGTCAATCTCACCGTGTTTTGCGGAAAACAAAGGATTAAACGTATCGAATGGAAATAAGTAAAAATTTGTAGAAAGAAAACACAAAGCAGAAACAGTTTATAGATTGTATGTAAAGTAAAGGACCGGGATCCATAGTTCACTAGAGGTGGCTCTCCTTAGATAGATAACATGCTGGGTGAACAAATTATAGCGGGGCAATTGACAAACACCGAGAAAGCAATACATGCATATACTAATCATCTTGACTCCTTTGAGACTTGATTGGGCATTACAACATAATACATAGGCCGCCATCCAACTGCATCTATGACTAATAATCCACCTTCAGGTTATCATCCGAACCCCCTCCAGTATTAAGTTGCAAGCAACAGATTATTGCTTTACGAACTGCGTGTAAAGTAAACAATACAATTGTTCTATGAACGAAGGATCGTTGTTTTCTCCCTAGTAGCAACAGCACATCTAGTACCTTAGAGATTTCTGTCACTTCCCCAGATTACCAGAGGCATGAACCTACTATCGAGCATAAATACTAACTCTTGGAGTTGCTAGCACCTACTTGGCCAACATAGCTACTAACAACGGAAAGCATGCAAGATCTCAAATAACAAAGACATGATAGAATCAATAATCAATCTGAAATAGCATCTCAATATCCATCGGATCCCCGCAAACACAACATGTATGGATTACAAATAGATGATCTTGATCATGAACGGAGCTCACAAGATCTAAACATAAAAGCACAAAGGAGGAGAAACCAGCCATCTAGCTACTACATGGATCCGTAGGCCAAGGATGAACTACTCACGCATCACACCGGAGGCTTGCATGGTGATGGAGAAGGCCTCTTGGGTGAATTCCCCTCTCCGGCAGGGTGCCGGGAAGAGCTTCAGATCCCCCCGATCTAGGGACAGAGATGACGGCGGCTACATACCCTTTCGTGGATTTTTTGATCGGGTCCTTAGGGTTTTCGTCCCGAGGGCATCTTATAGTCGGAAGGGGAGGCCGAGGGGGTGCCTGGGCTAGCCACACCACCCCCTGGCGCAGGCCAGGTGGTGTGACCGCCCTCTGGCCCCTCTCCGTCTCGTATTCTGGCACTTGATCACTTCCGGAAAAATAGGCACTTTGGCTTTTGTCCCGTCCAATTCCGAGAATATTCATTTTCTGACTTTCTTGGAACCAAAAACAGCAGAAAACAGGCAGCTGGCACTGTGGCTCTTGTTAATAGGTTACTCCAAGAAATCATAATAAAAGTACTCCAAAGTTGGAACAAAACACAAGAAAGTGGATAAAGCCAAGCATGGAACATCAAAAATTATAGATACATTTGCAATGTATCAGGGACCCGCGCCACCCTATGGTGTGGCTGGCCCCTGGCCCCTCTCCGTCTTGTCTTCTGGCTCCGTGTTCCCCTCGGTGAAATATTGACTTTGGCTTTTGTCCCGTCCAATTCCGAGAATATTCATTTTCTGACTTTCCTGGAACCAAAAATAGCAGAAAATAGGCAGCTGGCACTGTGGCTCTTGTTAATAGGTTAGTCCAAGAAATCATATGAAAAGTACTCCAAAGTATGGACAAAACACAAGAAAGTGGATAAAACCAAGCATGGAACATAAAAAATTATAGATACATTTGCAATGTTTCAGTAACAAGCCCCGTGACTTGTCCGAAACCTTCAAGAATGGTTGCTAAGCTTTGAAAGTCCTCCTTTATTGGAGCCACAAAAATTGTAGCGTCGTCGGCATAGAGGGAGGTACGCGTAATAGGACCGCGCCCCCTAAGTTGATGGAGGTCCCCTCTATCCGTGGCAAGATCCAAAAGTTGTTACAAAGGGTCTATGGCAAGATCAAAAAGCAGAGGAGAGAGTGGATCCCCTTGGCGAAGACCACGCCCATGGTGAATTGGTCTTCCCGGAATCCCATTTAGGATGACCCGGGACGATGCCGAAGAAAGGAGAGCCGCCACCCAATTTCTATACCTCGTGGGGAAACCACGCCTTTGCATGAGGTCCAGCAAAAACACCCAACTCGCAGAATCAAACGCCTTCTTGATGTCAAGCTTAAGCAGGATGGTAGACGTGTTGGTGCGATGCATACATCTCGCATAGTTACACACACAAAGGAAATTGTCATGAATACTCCGGGACTTGATGAAAGCACTTTGCCCCTTTGAAATGAGCGTATTCATATGGGGAGCAAGCCACAAGGACATCATTTTTGCAATGATCTTAGCGACGGCATGGATGAGGCTAATGGGGCGGAAGTCGGAGATTGACTCAACACCGTCCTTCTTTGGCAATAGGGCGACGTTCGCGGTGTTGAGCCAATGGAAATCGCCGGCCTGAAGGGTGGAGAAGCGGTGGATGACTCCCATAAGGTCGGCTTTGATAGTAGGCCAACAATCTTTGAAGAAAGCCCTAGTAAAACCATCAAGACTGGGGGCTTTGTCGCTAGGCATGGACTTGATGGACGCATAGACCTCCTATTCCGAGAAAACATCACCAAGGCTGTCAAGCTCACAACGTGGGAAAACCTTGGCCTCCCAAGAGAAATCGCGAGTGCGAGGAGGCCCACGGGTCATCATAGTGGATAAATGTTCATGGATAAGAGCCTCTTTACCCTCATGGTCGGTGACCCAACCATTGCTGTTTGCGAGTTTGTGAATGTAGTTTTTTCTCCTCCATGCAATTACTTTCTTGTGGAAGTATTTAGTGTTTGCATCACCGTCTTTCAAGTTTTTAATGCGGGTGTATTGCTTCTTTCTTGATCTCTCAAGCACCGCAAGACTAATGACCCTTCTCTTGAGGCGCTTGCACAAGTCCCCCTCTTCATTGGATATCACCCTAAAATCTTGGGCTTCATCAAGGCGTAGGATGATCTCCAAAGCCATATGTAGATGCAACTTTGCCCGAGAGGTGAAAGATCGACTACATTTTCTCAACCGGAAGCCCAACTTCTTAAGCTTGTGGAATAGCACATGGCAAGGTTCGTAGTGTGGCGTAGGGACGTGCCAAGCTTCATTCACCAATTCTTGGAACCCCGGCATCTTGATCCAAAAAAAATCAAACTTGAAAGCACGCGGTCGCCTTGGACCAACTTCCCCGGCCAAGAGAAGGGGACAATGATCCGAGAGGGAGGACGAAAGAGCATGTAGAATGTGGTTGTAACTACCTCGGTGAATTACGCTCTTAGTTACATGCCTGGATGGACGAAAGTGGTTAAAATAGTACGGTGGGGCCCAGGGCCACTCACTGTAGACCTTTCGGCCGTCCTAACCACTTTCAGACATCGGGACAAGAACGAGCGGCGTAATCGGCAGGCGAAGGGATCAACTACATACACAAATGAGTATGTATGCAAGCCACATACAACAGTCCTCAGAGCCATTTCATCTAAAAGAAATAGAAATATTGCAACGCCATACGGCAAGATTCAAATGTCCTAGATAGATATAATAGTTTAGGATAGCTCCTCATACATCACACATCAGAGTATCAGGCGGAAGCGGAAAACAAGATCCGAGTACGGATAAGAAGCAAATCGGCATAAGATGCCCCATAAATAAACACATCCCGCCCACAGATCTCACGGATCTCTATTCCCGGAATCTCTACACGGAATGATCATTGCCAAAATCATCTGTCTCTTCACCCAGTATCCATCTTGCGGGTAAACCTGTTCATCTGAATCAAACAATTTATCGTGTGAGACCCTAGGGGTACTCAGCAAGTCTTTATGCCACTAAAGGGGACACAACCTGGGGTGACGCAATTGCAGCAAAAGATAACACCTAACAATTCTACAGATACTCGCTAACCATCCGCCTAACCAATGATAGACGGATGTCCGTTAATTAAGAACAATAGTTATAATAGTATAATTAACAGATCCATCCTCCTCCTCGCTTACCAACGAGGAAGCGGATGAACAACCCCATCATCCGTTGGCAGTTTTATTAACCATTTCATGAGTATTGCACTATTTACTAATCAAGTACTTAGTCAAATTAAAAGCGGTGCTTTAGTTATAATTGTCTATGATCGAGAAACTGTGCTCCAAGTCGTCCATAACCGCGGACACGGCTTTCAGAAAGATTTACCCTGCAGGGGTGCACGAATAGCAACACACACTCGATCAACCTCGGAAAAACCAACTCAAAACCCAACGAGGCATTCAAGACAAAGCAATCACAGGATTCAGAAATATTTTAGGGGGCCACCCCATTAATCTACCCGCAACGAAGTTGGCCGGCTCCGAGATGGACCCAAGGTTTGCGTCAATGGCTGTAAACGACTGGGAACCCGAAAGTGTGACTGGGCTTGTCAATACCGCGAAAACACTCCGCATCCAAAATAGTACAGGTGCTCCACGCATAATCTTAATAAAACAGTAAAGCATGGCATAAGTACAGGATAGTAACAAAGCCCCAAACTACTTTGTGGCCCCAAGAATAAGAATTAATCAAGCTCTGGCTCAGGGGGGTCCATAAGGCCTCCCGGATGTGGATAGTGCGAATAGTCAAGGAACAGGAATCAAGTACTCGGGGTCATACAGGACACAAGTGAGCATGAAAAACCAAATAGCAGATATTGCTCACCGGTGCCTCTTTCATTAGTTATCCCATTACTACTTAGGTTAAGTGGTTTAGGTACCTTGTTATTCATCCGACTCTCACATACCCTACACATGCTTTTCTAAGACTCGCATGGCTCAAACAACTCCTGTAGTAATGGCTCATGGGATGGAGGAACAAGCTTCGGTGGGGTTTTAAAAGTAAAGGCTATGCAGTACTTGGGATTCAATTTAATGCAATCGCGACTCAATGATGCAAGAATAAGATAGAGGCAATAGGTACTGTATGTATGCAAGCATGTGGTAGTGCTTGCCTGGCAGCTCAGTTGCAGCGAGAGATGGATCTGGGTAGTACTCCTGTGATTCCTGATAATTCTCCTCCTGGGCGTCTATTCGAAGAAGAACCAAACAAACAAGGGCCAACATAAATAAAGTGCACAGCATATGAATTAAAATGCGACAAGCAAACAAGCATGCCATGATGTATGCTGCACAATTTACATGGCATTAAAGTAGCATGGCAAAGGTGAGGTGTGGATACAAGAAATAAAGCATTTTATTATTTATTTAACCAAGTTTTATTGCCATAAACAGTTCAGATTTGTAAGAATGACATGATGCATGCTTCAATTCAGAACAAGGACTGCTTAGATAGAACGGGCTCGTCGCGCTGATCGATTTAGACATATTATTTGTCAAATTTGGAGTTGTAGAATTAAAGTTATTAATTAATTAAGGAAAAGGGCATTTTATTGTAATTTTAATCATCTCGAAATTTTAAAGTGTTCAAATGATATTTTGAAGGGCATATTTGAATTCCTCACATTTTTCTGATTCAAAAACATATATTATTTATATTATTTGGATTTGTATTTTAAAAGTTATTTAAATCTGATTTGAATTTGAATTTAATGATTTTGAATTTGTCTTATTAAACAGAGAGGTGGACAGCCTTTTTACACACAGGCAGAGCCAGACGCAGTCACTGACGAGTGGGCCATGTGCTGACTCAGCAGCAGGTGGGGCGCAGCGGGTCCGCCCGGTTTTTCTCACCCACGGGGAGTTGACCCGCAGCGACCGACGGACGGGCCCGGCCAGGTGCGGGGCCACTTGCGCGCGCGGCCAGCAGGGGGGCGACACATGGGTGATCCAGGGCAGCGCGGCCGGGAAATCTCTAGAGCACGAGGGTTTTCTTGCAATACTGCACCGAGGCTGACAGGTGGGCTCCTGGGACGGCGGGTTTAGGCGGGAAAAAGGGCAGGGGCCCAAGTGCAAGAAGGTCATCGGCTGCTGCTGCGCGCTGACGGGTCAGGCTCTGACGGCGGCGGATCTGGCCGTCTTCCGTCGACGGTGGCGACGAATCGGCGGCGAATCTCGCAAAGCCACAAAAAGGAAAAACGAAGAGGGGACATCGGGCTACAACTTTCGTGCAGGGAGAAACTCCGGAGGGTGGCTGTGCTGGCCAGGCTTCACGGGGGAACAGAGAGGGTAGACGCGTCGGGGCTGTTGCTTACAGCACGCGCACGGCACGTGGCGGCGCGCAGAGCGCTCGACGGAGTGCGGCGGAGCTACGGCGCAGGAGAGAGGGAAAGACCATGTCCAGGGGATGCGGGAGCTCACCGCGGTGTCGCCGGCGTGGTCGTACGCGCGGAGGTGGTGTGGATCTGGCGCCGGGCTCGCGGACGATGACCTTGGCCTTCTCCGGTTCACGGCGGCGCCCGGCTTGTCCGTGCGAGGCTTCGGGCCCGGGCCGGTACGAGGCGACGAAGGGGAAGTACAGGACCTCGTCGGGGCTCCTGGCGGGGCTTGGGGAACTCCGGGGCGCGCAGAACTCGAGCGATGCCGTAGCAGCTAGGGTTTTGCTCGGTGGAGGTCTTGTCGTCTAGGGAGGAAGGGGAGAGGGACTTGGGCGCCTCATGGAAGGGTCTGAGGTGGGGGACGGTGTGGTGGTGGGGCTGGCATGGCAGGTAGAAGGAAAGAGAGAGGGGAGGTGAGCTCGGGTGCACTTGGCTAGGTTAGAAGTGGGGTAGCTCGGGTTAGGGGTTTTTAGGGTTAGGGTAGATGTTTAGCTGAGGTGGGACCCTAGGGAGAGAGGGTGGCTAGGGCATGGAGATCAGCATGGTAGAGAGAGGAGAGATGAGAGAGGTGCGGTAGAGGTTAGGGTTTAAGTAGAACTAGGTTAGAGGAAAATAGAGAGAGATAGCTAGGTTAGGTTTTTGTTAGATGTTTAGGTTTTGAAAAGTGTTTGTGAGATCAACCAAGAGGATAAAGTGAGGCTTTGATTAGGTTAAGATGAGGTGAAGGAGGAATCAAGAAAAGAGAAAGAAAAGAATTATGGGAAGAGGACTCATTTGAATCATGCATGGAGAAAATAAAATAAAAATGATGTTGATGAGAATATGGGGATGGTGGAAGGGATGGAGAGGATCCACAAAGAAAATATCCAATAAAACAAAGGAAAAACCAATGGGATAAAAGGTTGCATGGCCCATGCAAAATAATAAATGCCATGATTTATTTTGTGAGAACAAAAGTAATGATATGGCATTATTCTTATGCATTCACAAGAAGTGGAGAAAAGGCCAAGCAAAAGAAATGTTAGACTTAGGTCCACCCCATTCACATGAGCTAAGAATAAATTCAAAAGCAAAGAAATACAAGCTCATGGTAAATGGAATGGTGGAATTATAAGGTGGTGACAAAGAAAATGGAGGAGTGGAATAAAAGATATGCCCCCAACTCAACTTGGGCATTTAGACAATATATCAATAACCAAATACAATATCAAGAGGCAAATACAAATAATAATGCATATGAGAGAAGAACCAATGAAAGAGGGTTTTATATGATGCTCAAATGCAAGGTGGCATGATGACATGAGCCTGATATAATTATGATGCAACAATAATATATAGGAAGTAGCCATTATCTTTCTAGACCAAGTAGCATTACAATTGTTAGACAATTGGGATGCTACAGTGGTTTGGGGAAAAAATCCCAAACATCATTGCAAAAAATATAGTCAAGCTTGCACAAGGTTGGATTTGCCCTCTCATTGCTCCAAGTAAACCTCCAGTTTTGAAGATGAATTTCATGAAGTTCACAAAGTTGAAGGATTTCTCTAAAGCGGTTTATGCGCCTCCGGTTTGAAGACCGCTTATTTTTGTCCCTTGCCCGGTATATTTGGTTGAAATCACCGTTTGCGAGCCAACGCGTACCATTTGTCGGCTTTTGTGCTAAAAGCTCCAAGAAGAAATCCTCTTTACGGTTGTCTTTTGTTGGCCCGTAGACGGAGGTTTGCCTGAAGGACGAGTCATCCAGGATGTGGGTGAACGTCATAGAAATGCAAAAGGTGCCAACATAAATATCTGAGGCCCTGAGCACAACATCATCGAAGAGAACTAAAATGCCACCCCTGGTTCCATCTGCCGGTTTGTAAGCGAAACCTTTTAATCTGATAAAAGCTGCGGTGCTAGCGTCGATGTTGGAGAGCTTAGTCTCCTTAAGGCAAGCAATGACACAGGAGGACGATGCAAGAGTCTCATTGACAGTAAGCTTCATGTCTGGATCATTCAAACCTCTTGCGTTCCAGACCAAGAAAGAAATGTCCTGGTGACTCATCTAATAACCAAAGGAAAGGCTCAGGTTTCCAGTTGACACACCACGTACCATGCAGAGTAGACCAAGTTTGATAGAAAGCACATACTAAAGTCCCCAGATAGTCTTGCCCACAGGCACACAGCGACACAACAACACAACTCAAAGTCTGACAAATAACGCTCCAGACCTTGGAGCATATAACACGGCCTAACTCAAAGAGAAGCATACTCTGAACCGAAATAACCGCAAACTAGTGATGCATGTAGCAAACAGCAGCGAGGCTCCAGCTTAGGCGGCGCGGTGTAAGGCACTCAAACATCGCCAGTGAGCTCCAGGTCGAGGGCAGCCTGCCCTCCGTGGTTCAGCAGCGCCGTCTCGACGGCATCAGCGTGAGCGCAATCAGACAGTCGCAGAACCCCTTCCTCCCACACTGTGCCTGTTTTTCTAGGGTTTCCGCCTCCTCTCTGGCGACGGCGACTTTCTAGATCTACGGGGCTCTTTTGGTGAATCTCGAGCCTCTCTCGTGTTCATCTAGCGGTTCCGTTCCCCGTTGCGCTGGTTGATCGTTTCCTCTTGCCCTAAGCTCGCGTCTCACGGTCCAATCTCACGAACGGGTTGTGCTTCGTGGGGGCAACTATGGCGGATCGGCAGAACGGGAAGGAAGCGGAGGACGTGGCCAGGAGGGCTACACCGGTGGACGTGACTGCGAAAACGACGGGAAGCGCTGGCGGTAGGGGCAAGGCCACGACTGAAGGCGAAGCGAGTGGTAGCGCCGGTGACGGCGTCGCCGCTATGATGGGCCGCCTGAAGCTGACGTCGCAGGAGGCACGTCCTTTCGTCCTGGATGATGAGGGGGATGAATTTGCAGGATGCCCGGAGTGGGCGTTGGTCAGGAAGGTATTGGCGCCGAACACCATGCATATACAGACGATCAGATCCGTGGTCCGCTCTGCATGGGGAAACCCTAAGGGCCTAAAGGTGCATCCGGCGGGACCAAACCGATTCTTGGCAGAGTTTGCGTCCGAGAGGGACATGGTTCATGTCGTCAATGGTTCTCCATGGGTGCTGGGTAAGCACGCGATACTCCTCAAAAGATTTGATCCGAGTGTGCGGCCTGGGGATACTGTGTTCGACAAGCTGTTGTTGTGGCTGCGAGTTATGCGGCTTCCTTTTATTCTGATGAATCAGGAGGGCTACTCCTCTCTTAGAGATGGTTGGAGAAGTGCAAAAGCTGGAGGTGGATGAAGAGGGTCGTGCCTGGGGTGATTACCTCAGGGCAAGGGTGCTGATTAACATCACTGAGCCGCTGATGCGCTGTATCGGGGTGCACTCAACGAGGAGGAATGAAACAGTGTATTATGAAGTGATGTATGAGCAACTACCGATGTATTGTTTCTCGTGTGGGCTTGTTGGGCATTCCTATTTGGCTTGTCCTACACCAGCGGAGAGAGACACGGATGGTAAATTACCATGGTGCAGTGAGCGGCTGTGTGTCCCGGACAAATGGAAGGATGCTCGTTCTTCTTCAGGGCAGGGAGCACAATCAGGGCAGGGGTCTAGCAATCAGCCAGCAGCTTCTGAGTCTCGTAAGAAGGGAGAGGTTACTTCTCCAGCAAAGGTGCGTAAGCCACGAGCTCGGAAGACCCCTGCTGCAAATGCTGCTCCAGGTGTTGGTAACCTCACAGGGAATAAACGTAAGGTTTATATTCGGAAGACCAAACCTGGGGTTCTCACAATATGCGGGAGTACTACGGCGCCGATGGAAGTGCATCAGACATGTGAGAACGGGCAGACACTGATGGAGAACAAAGATACAAAAAAGCACAGTGGAGACGATTCTAATAACAAGAGGAAGACATCTGATGTGGAGGAGGGGTCTTCCCGATCGGCGGATCTTGCAGGGGCTGTGGAACAGCCTCTGCCGACGCAATGAGTACGTTGTGTTGGAACTGTCGCGGGCTGGGGTCGGACGCGACAGTGGGCGAGCTACGTTGGCTCGTGAGAACTTTCCGACCTGCTTTCCTTTTTCTTTCAGAAACAAAGATGAAGGAGAAGCGTGTGCAAAATTTCATGTGGTCCCTCGGATATTCAGGCTTTTTTGGTGTGAGTAGCGTGGGACTCAGTGGGGGTTTGGCCCTCTTTTGGATGCAGCCTTACTCTGTTCAGTTACAGGGCTTCAACTCCCGTTGTATTGACGTGAAGATCACAGCTGAGACTGGAGAGGTATGGCGTGCTAGTTTTGTGTATGGTGAACCTAGACGAGATAAGCGGCATGAAATCTGGGATTTCTTGCGTCGGCTGAAGGCACAGTGGGACGGTCCTTGGATCGTCTGCGGTGATTTTAATGAGGTTTTACATACACATGAGCATATTGGCTCTACTGACCGTTCTGAATCCCAGATGCGACAGTTCCGGGAGTGTTTGGACGATTGCGGTCTTGTTGATCTTGGGTTCTCGGGTGCTATCTATACTTGGTCCAACAAACAAGGCTCAGAGGGCAACGTTCGAGTCCGACTTGATCGAGCAGTAGCGAATGGGGATTTCATGGCTCTTTTTGACGACTCGCGGGTTGTCAATGTAATCACCACTACTTCTGATCAGTTTGCTATTTCTATTAGCCTGCAGAAAAATTCAGATGAGGCTCCTCAGCGTGCTGTGCAGCTGGGCTTCCGGTTTGAGGCGGCTTGGGTAAGATCGCCGGATTACATGCAGGTGGTGGAACAGGCTTGGGCTTTGGGGGGGGGGGGGGGGGGGGGGGGGGGGTCGCTGGTCCGCGGTGCCTCCAGTCTACTTGGGCCAGGCTGCACTTAGTTGCTGGCTCGCTCCAAAGATGGAGCAAATTGACTTTCGGCTCGATCCGGGTACAAATTCAGAAGTTTGAAAGGGAACTTAAGACTCTACGGTTGACGCCATGGAGTGGGGATGGATCCGAAGCCGAGCGCATTGAGAAGAAGTTATGTGACCTGTTTGAGCATGAGGAAATTATGGCCAGATAGCGATCTCGGGTTGAATGGTTGCGGGAAGGTGACCGTAATACATCTTTCTTCCATGCTCGTGCCTCTGCACGTAGAAGGACAAATAAAATCAAAGCAATTGTCAGAGATGATGGCCTCAGGTGCACGAGTATGGTAGAAATTAAGGGGGAGGTGGAACGTTTTTATGAGAAGATGTTCTCCACCGAACCGTGTGTGGCAATGGAGACAGTGCTCAATAGTATGCAGGGTACCGTGACAGATGATATGAATTCTGAGCTGTGCAAGTCTTACTCAAATGATGAGATTAAGCAGGCACTGTTCCAAATGGGCCCTACTAAGGCGCCTGGACCGGATGGTTTTCCGGCGCTTTTCTATCAGACTCACTGGGTGTTGCTGGGTGAGGAGATTTGCATGGCTGTTCGCGGATTTCTTGAGGGTGCTACTATACCAGAGGGGTTATGCGACTCAATTATTTTCCTAATCCCAAAGGTATCTAATCCTAAACATCTCAAGAACTTTCGCCCCATTAGCCTCTGCAATGTGTTATATAAAATTGCGTCGAAAGTGCTAGCCAATAGATTGAAGGTTTTCCTTCCTGAGCTCATCTCTGAACATTAGAGCGCTTTTGTTCCTGGCAGATTAATAACCGATAATGCACTCATCGCTTATTAGTGCTTGCACACTATTCGAAGACAACAGGCCAAGATCCCCTACTTTGCGCTGAAAATTGACATGATGAAGGCGTATGACCGTGTGGAGTGGTGCTATTTGGCTGGTTGTCTCGAGAGAATGGGTTTTTCTCCTTCCTGGATCTCTTCGATGATGCGCTGCGTCACTAATGTTAGGTACGATGTTAAGGTTAATGGAGAACTGACTCGTCCGGTGATCCCAACCAGGGGCATACGATAGGGCGACCCCATCATTCCATACCTATTTCTCCTTTGCACTCAGGGCCTCTCGGCTGGGTTGAAGTTGAAGGAAGAGATGGGGGAGCTAAAAGGCATTCGGAACGGGCGTCTAGGGCCCCCGATATCACATTTGTTGTTTACGGATGATAGCATTTTCTTTGCTTGGTGTGATCAAAGAAGTGTGGCTGCGTTGAGTGTTACGTTGCAGACTTTCTGTGCTGGTTCAGGGCAGAAAATCAACCGGGACAAGTCTAGTATTTTCTTTGGTCCTCATTGTAAGGAGGAGGTGAAGAGTGCGGTGATGGATCAGATTGGTGTGCATAACGAAGCTCTCCAAGAAACATATCTGGGTATGCCTACTGAAGTTGGCCGATCCCCAATTGGATCCTTCAATTTTGTGCATGAACGGATGTGGAAGCGGATGAATGGCATCTCGGATCGCCCCCTGTCTCGGGCGGGGTGTGAAATATTTATAAAAGCTGTTATCCAAGCTATTCCCGCTTACATTATGAGTTGCTTCCAGGTCCCGGTGTCTAACTGTGTCTCGATGAGACGATCTGTCGCGGATCAATGGTGGGGCAGGCAGGATGGTAGGAAGAAAATGCATTGGCGGTCTTGGGAGTGGATTTCGGCGCCTAAGTCTGTTGGTGGCATGGGATTCTGTGACTTCGTCATCTTCAATCAAGCGATGTTGGGGCGTCAAGCCTGGCGGCTGCTCACTGATCCTACCTCTCTCTGCGCTCGGGTCCTCAAGGGCCGTTATTTTCCAAACTGCGACTTTTGGAATGCCCCAAAGCCTAGAGCTTCTTCTTTTACTTGGAGAAGCATCTTATTCGGTATGGAGCTGGTGAAAGAAGGGATCCGGTGGGGGATTGGCAATGGTAGGAGTACAAATTTACTTAAGGATCATTGGATACCTGATGTTCCACCTCTGCAGCTTAGCACGCTCACACCTGTACCGGAGGATGCCACCGTTAGTTTTCTGATCGATGAGGAGACTGGTGGGTGGGACTCATTGCTGGTTCGATCTATTTTTCATGAGGAGGTGGCGACAAGGATTCTACAAGTACCAATCAGTAGAACTGGTGGTGATGATTTTGCCTCTTGGCCTCATTCAAGATTTGGCAGTTATTCAGTTAAGTCAGCATATAACATGGCTTGCACGAGGAATTTTTTGTTGCATCGTAGCCAGCCTGGGACGGGTTTTCGGTCTGACTGCGCCGAGGAGGCCAAAAGCTGGAAGAAACTCTAGGGGGTCAAGGCGCCAGGTAAAATGAAGATCACGGTGTGGAGATTTGCCCATGACTGTCTCCCTATGGCTCATCAGCTCCGTCGTCGACATATTGAATGTCGAGAGGACTGTTTCTTCTGTCATCGAGAGGAGCGGGTGGAGCATGTATTTTTGTTCTGCCAATATGCTACTGAGGTGTGGCAGGAACTGAAGAAATCCTTTTCAATCAAGCTAAATTGAAAATCTTTCGTCAACACCAAGGAATGGCTGTTTGAGTTCTTGGAGAGGGCGTTGGAGATTGAGAAGACTTTGCTGGCTGTTACTTTGTGGCATCTGTGGGATGCTCGAAATGGGGTCCGGAATGGTGACTCAATGGGACATCCGAACAGCTTGGCACGGAAAATTAAGAGCTATGTTGAGATGATCGAGCTACATCTTCTAAGACCTGTTACCAACCACAGTCGTGTGTCCATTACTTCTACTCCACACTGGTCACCGTCGCCGGAAGGTACAATGTTTGCCAATGTTGATGCTGCTCTTTTTGCTTCTTCATTACGGATGGGGGTGGGTGTCGTGTTCAGGGACCACAGCGGTACGTGCTTGTTTTCTTGCAGTCAAGCCTTTGATACGGTCACGTCGCCGGAACTTGCCGAAGCACTTGCTATTAGGCGTGCAGTAGCCCTTACTCGTGAGGAAGGTATCAACAAGATCATCTTTGCTTCAGACTGCTTGTCCGTGATTCAACGTATCCTCTCCCCGATCTTGGACCGTACAGGCATTGGAGTGGTCATCCAAGACATTAAATTGTTGGCGGCAGAGTTTAGTTTTGTGAGTTTTTGTCACACTAGTCGGTTGATTAATACTTGAGCACATATTCTAGCACGTAGAGCTGAACATTATAGCTTTGCTATTTTCCGTGGTGGAGGTCCGGGGTGTATCCATGACGCTCTATGTAATGATTCGAAATGATCAATAAAGTGCTGTGATCTCAAAAAAAAAACATGAGCGCAATCAAGCCTAAAAAGGGAGCGCATCGATCTTCTCAGATGGTAACTGGGTCTTGAAAGTGAGGATGAACTCCTGAATGGCTTGCTCAGCTGCGTCCTCGTGCTCCTCAATGATGCCCATGCGACGCAGAAGGTTCAGCTCGGCCATCTTGGCAATGGGCGTGCCACGGTGGGCGGCTTTGATGCGAATGCTGCTCCCGCGCACCGTGAAGCCACCAGCTAGAGTCTTCCGGCGATTAGCAGGAGGTGCTGGCCTTGGAGATTGCTGAGCCATAGGAGTTGGAAGTAGCGCCGGCTTCGGAGAGGAGAATAGGGAGTTGCACGGGCCTGCGGAAGACTGGGCGGAGGAGGTGCTCAATGGCGTCATGGTGAGCGGCGTGGGCGACAACGTAAGGGAGTAGAGCCTGGAGTGCAGGACCGGCGGGGTGGATGATGAGGCGAACATGGCGGCGAAGAAACCTGGCGGATGAAGTGGCGAGCATAGGCCTGTGGGTGCGACAAGCATGTCGGCTTCAGCGGAAACGGTGCAGAGACGGGGCGGGGCAGATGTCACCTTGGGCGAGAGGGAGGAGCGCGGCAGCACCGAAGCTGGGGACGACGGGGATGGCGGAGTGGACGGCGGAGTGCGGGATGCAACCGAGCGGCGCCGAGATGCTGCTGGGGTGCTGCTCCTCACCGGGCTCCGACCGCGAGCTCCATCCCAAGTCGGAGCCTGCCTGCCTACCACGGAGATGGACAAACTGGACATGCCGAGTTGCTCCTGCGGAGAGGCCGCGCCAAGCATAGCAGCGTTGTGCACCTCAAAGGGATGCCTAGTGCCCACCACGCCCGCTTCCTCCAAAACAGGCCCAACGTCCAACGGGGCATGGCCACCACCAACAGCAACAGAAGTCTCCAGCACCGGCGCGATGCCCACAGCTAACGCCACCACCTCCGGAACCGGTGCAGCTTCCATGGTGCCCTGGCTTGCACCCTCAGCAGCCAACTCCAAGCCAGCCATCGCGGTCGCCACGACCATCGCGGCGGGCACCACGATCATCACGGTCGTCGCGCCTGTTGTCGCCGTGATGGTGAGCAGCCCTTGAAAGGCTACGGATGCGCTCCCGCCAGCCGGTACCGTTGCGATCTCCATGTCGGCCACGGCCATCGCGGTTGTCGTCGTCACGGTCGCCATCGCGCCTGCGGCCACCCCTTTGGGAGAGGCGCTCCCGCCTGTCGCGGGCGTGCGTGTCGCCGTCAATGATGCCGTGCCTGAAGGGAAGCTCCCTGGATACCACCGTGTCGCCAGTGTGGTCTTCATGGATGTTAAGGTGGATGATGACACGACGCTCGAGCCCCCGACGCCCCCTCTCCGGCACGCTGGAAGCACGTAGTGGCGACACTTCTGCTCCGCAAGATTGTCGGCGGTTGGCGGTTAGAATTTTTCCATGCAAGACCACCCAAGCGTAGTGGCGACACTTCTGCTCCGTGTGCGCCTTCCATACCTTGCTGCGCCTTTCCATACCTTGCTGCGCGCAATGGCGGACAAGCACCAACAAACTGGCACCTGTAAGCTGAAGTAGTGGAGTAAACTCCCGAGGCAGTCCATCTCCATGAGATTGCATCTGGACGTTGTTGTAGCACCACTTCCTGCACAGTTCTAGATTTTCTTGTGGCAATGGTTTATTGGTTTCTTGCACATGCATCTTTTTTTTTTCTGGGAACAGAATCATTTATTTGTTTCTTGCACATGCAACCAGAAAAGAGCTCAGGCTCTGCGTGAGTCGTGACTGCGTCGACAATGCAAAAGAGAACAACAATACAACAGTAGATTCTTGTATCTAAACAATGGTGACAGTTGCAAATACATGTGGAAAATCCAGGGATTGACCTGCGCGAGCTACAGGTTGCTGAGCCACAGCTTGAGGAATTTAGGGAGTACTCCCTCCAAAATATAAGATGTTTTAGGTTTGTGAAATGAGTGTATCTGGACTACTTTTAGTGTGTAGATTCATTTAGGTTTGGAGTGAACCTACACATTAAAAGGGGTCTAGATACACTCATTTCACAAATCTAAAACATCTTATATTTTGAAAAGGAGGGAGTAGTATATTTTTCTCTGCGAACCAAATCAAATCAATTGGAAGCAAACCTCAAAACTGTCAAACACGCTCACACACTGATGCAAGAGAATGAGGCTCTCTCCAGGGAGACTTTAATAGACATGAAATCTCGAGAGAAGAAGAGCAGGCTGCCAAAAGAGGGAGGTAGGATGTTCAATATTGCATTGAAAAACTGTAGGGATCCTATTCCTCTCCACTTGACCAGTCGCAGGACTCCCATCCATGCTATCCAAGCTGAAACCAACATAAAAAGCTACTGTAATTGGGGGCTCACTGGTGTAAAAGGGATGGAGAACAGGCCGCAGCCCGCGGGGATGAAAAAACAAACAGTGAATCCTGCCGGTTATCTGCAACGCCCAGCAAGGATGAGCAACAGCACCAGAAGTACCCGCCGCATCCTTCAAAAAAAAAAAGGAAGTCCACGCCACGGGAAGGTAATAGTACTATGTTACCAATAAGTTGCAAGAAAAAAACAGAGTACTCCATTTTTCATATCTACAATCCTGTATAAGTTGCCAAAAACCTCACAGCTTTCTGATACCATTAGCTTCAGTCTCACTAGTCAGATAGGTAGCGGAAGGTGAGAGCCTTCTAAATAAAATAAGGGTTTGTACCAAGAGCTCTCGCATATGAGGTAACTGGTCTACCATTTCTTAGAATATCAGATCCAACACTGTATGGTTTGCAGACAGTATAGTTTAACTTTATGATAGGGAATGCTTGCAGTTTGCAGCTCTTGAATTACCATTATTTAACACTCCGGTCTCTTGGTGAGGAACTTGTTCTAGTTTTAGCTATTTCTCAAATGCAGGTCCAAAGTATGATAAGCACCTTTAAAATCTTTTATCTATAGTACTCCCTCCGATCCCATTAAACCTTGCCTAAACCTGAGACAATTAAATCTACAGATGCAATCTGCATGAACCAAACACAAGAAATTACGAGAAAAAATTCCCTTGGTAGAATTCACTTTGTGTCCATAAAATAGTGAATTCTGAATATGCTGTTACCAAAAATAAATCTACTCTATGTCATTTTAATTGGCCAGACTATATGTATGCAGTAATAACTGGAAACTGCTAGTCAGCTATTCGTCAATGAATTGCTGTAATTCACCTCCTCGGAGGCTTGTAAACAAAACTCTATCTATTCAATGAAATGATTGCGTTTCCTCGAAAAAAAATCAAGACTTAATTAACCATTCCAACATGTTACTACCATTCCTACGTTATCTATAAAATAATAAAAGAGATGGTAATATTTTTATGAGAACCATTCAAAGTTGGATCTAGTTCTTTTCCAATGTAATAGGTAAACATTACTTCATTTAATTCTGAAAAGCAATTAACACTTTAATTTTCTTTCTGAATTAAGACGGACCTATCACTTGTTAGTGTATTTTTAAAGGTCCTTTTAAATGTGAATTCTTGTACTAAATATGAACAGTTATATCATTTCCATTTATATTTCAAATTTGGTCATAGAAGTTCTCGGCTATCATGTTGCATCAGCATTTCAATATTTCACTGGCCCAACTGCCCAAGCAACAAGCTAACAACAGAACCTAATGAAAACAACTTTAATGAGGAAAGGAACCCTTAAAATAGCAGCACGGAAATGATAGTTATCTGCTCGGGTGTAAGTAAGGGATGGATTGAGGTTTAGGCAAAAATTTGGGTCCGACCGCAAGAGATAGTGAGGTTCACCCTCATGTGCGAGGTGGGGTTCTTCCCTGGCCGTGGCCAAGGCTCTGAACAACTCGTGACTTACAGAACTTCTGTTTATTGTTGACTTCAAAAGAGTTTACAAGCTGCACTTATATGGCAGGCCCTAGACTAGGAATAGCATATGGACTAGGCATATTGCCTGACTAAACTAGGACCTGGACTGAAGTAGTACTAAGATTCAGTTACTCTAACACATAGCCGAACACAACTAGGACTGGAACTCTTCTAAACACACTGAAATCAGGTGCCTCTAATGATCTGGCACAGCTAAAAGTAGCAGAAATCAGATACCTGTAGTGTTGTACTGATTTGATTGACAGGGACTAGGACTAGGACTTCCAGTCAGATCAGAAGAACTAGCCGACTGGCACAAGTCGTTCAGACTCTGCTGGCCTAGACCTATACTCAAATATGGCCCAATACACACCCTTCACGGTTATGCATATATTGGAAAATAAATGGTACAATCATGATCACGCATGAAACCTGAATCATAAATTTTACAATTCATAAAGATCAGCACGACAGAGCATCCTTGTGTTCAACATTGTAATGGTACTAAGTACAAAAACTATATCATAGGAGCAAGGGCAAGTGGGCAACTATACATAATAAACATGATCAGCATTGCCAAACATAGTGGCAGCTCCCAGGAGAACCTAAAAGACTAGATTTGGTTGAGAGCTAGGTGTGAGTTTTTTTTAAGAGGAGCAGTTTTTTTTAAGAGGGGCAGTTTTATTGAAATTCTGGTCTGAACTTGGGAAATAAAGAATTGGCTTGGCCAACTGGTTACTGGCTATTGTGATGATGTGCCCATGCTATGATCAATATATAATACTTCAGGAACTTCTCATTTTAAAGCATATAAGCTATATGCATTAAGTGTACTTCAGGCGAGCAAATTGGGTAGGATGTTCTAAGTGTTGTTTTTGTGGGTCTCAGGAAACCATAGAACACTTGTTTATATCATGCCCATTTGCTCGCCTTCTGTGGCGTATTATTCATTTTGCATACGATTTACCCCCTCCGACTAGCGTAACAAACATGTTCGGGAACTGGTTGAATGGTGTTGATAAATCATCTAAGGCTAGAATTCGCATCGGTGTCTCAGCCTTATGTTGGTCTATTTGGAGATGCGGAAATGATATTATTTTTAACAGAACAAAATTAATCTCTTGCAGGTTATCCAGATGGTGGCTCATTGGGTGCAGCTTTGGGCACTCCTTTTGCCCCAAGACCAGCGGGATATCATGGCTACTGGGTGCAGCCGTCTCATGATGGTCGCTGGGCACGTCTTCAACCAGTCTGGCTGGCTGCGTTTTAATAGACTGGGGACATGATGCTTGGTTTTACATTTCATATTTTTCGATGGTTGATCCATGTATCAACCCTATGTGATAGTTGATTTGTAATACTTTTGGATTCTGATACTTCTTAATAAAAGGCTGTGTGCATCAACCGATGCAGAGGCCGGGGCCTTTTCCCCTTTTCGAAAAAAAAAATTTAAGTGTTCTTGGGTCCAGCAAATGTCAAACTGCTAAGTGTTAAGGAGTATTAGTATTGGTCTAGGGAGTCCTTATTTGTCTAACACTAAGCACCCTAGCAGAAAAATGAAGTTACGTTAGTATAGGGTTATACTGTAGATTCTAACTAAATGATTTAGGTCAATAAAGTGATGGTGTATGTTAATTAACTGATGTCGTGTGTTATTTTCCTACAACAATAGCCTTCCCATTCACATTAATCCATCTGTTCATCGGCCTGTGGATGGTTTAACGCTCTGAATATATGCCTGAATAAACTGGGTTTAGGTTTAACACTCTGATCTCACAGGCATTACAAGAAAATGTAAAATCAAGTCTATTCAGATCAGTGATATCAGTCAGGCAGTCAAACTGAACGCTTATGGAATTAGTAACACAGCAAACCTGTAATTTCTGACCTGAATAGTTCAAGAGCATTTAAGAGTGGGGACCATGATACAACATATGGGATGACTATCTTTCCACTTCAGCAATGTATCACAAAAATCTTTTTCTCTGGTACTCATTAGCTTGGGTCATAGACCGCTTTTTACTATTCTTCCAAAATTCATCCTTCTTTTCCTTCCTATGTTTTAAGGAAGATTTGCCCTTTATAATTCCCGCAATGGCACTTTTATCCTTTATGTTTTTCCTTGCAGATTTCACATCCACGGTATTCAACAACTTTCTGTACGACTTAGCATCAGGCACTTGCCCACTTCGAACCATCTGCTTGTGGTAATAGAATGCTCTCGAAAAGTCGCGGACACGAACATATGCATATATCATTGTAGAATATGTAACTGAATCAGGTTTTAGTTCCAGAATAGACATCTCTTTCAGGAGCTGGGGCAATTTGTAATGCTGCCCTCCCTTTGCATAAGCATTCATCAAAATGTTGTAAGTCATAGCTGTAGGAGGTAAACCAATTTCACCGAACTCAGATATTACATCTCTTGCCTGAACATACAACCCATGTTTCGCTAAACCATCAAGTACCATGTGAAATGTGACTCTAGTGCCTCCAACCTTTTCATCGATCATTGATTTCCATATCTCCATTAACTTCTCTGTGTCACCAGCCCTCCTAAATATGTCAAGTAAAGCTGTGTATGTTTCTAAGGAAGGTTTGAGTCCTTCTCTTTTCATATCTATATATGTGACGTGAGCTTTTTCATCCTGCCCATTAACTGCGTATGCACGAAGCAGTGAAGTGTACGAAGAAGATGTGGGCTTAATGCCATCTGCCTTCATCCTCAGGAAAGCATCTTCAGCCTTTTCACTCATTTTTTTCTGTCGCCCATAAGCACTTATGAGACAGTTGTATGACCTAGCGTTTGGAAGTAGTCCTAAATCATGCATCTCCACAAGTAACGATTCAACAACTTCTGGCTGCAATCTTCTGCTGTAAGAATCCATAAGGATATTATAGGTCGCCATTGTCGGTTTTAACCTTTTTTCTTTCATCTCAATAAAGAGCCCCTCAGCTTCTTCAATTTGACTGCATTTGCAATACACATTCATTATCGAGTTATAAATGCTCGTGTTTGATGTGATTCCTCTCTTCTCCATTTCCGTCTGGAAAATAAGAGCTTCTTTTTTCAGCCCCTCATCACAAAAGATCTTAATTAGAGAGGCAGAGACATCTAAGCTCCACTTGACACCTTTTCTGTTCATGCGTTGGAAAAACTCCCATGCATCCTTGGCAGATGTCTTGCGCTTCTTCATTACCATTAACATGATTGAGGATGTTATGTGGTCAGGTTGGACATTGTTCTTCTCCATTAACTCAAATATTTTCCAGGTATCATCATATCTGAAGCGGGGAGAAAAGTGTACGTAATGGTCAAATAATACATAGGTTGCAAAATGCACAGAATAAATGGACCATATTAGAATTTCCATCGTGTTCATGCTTAGTTGAGAACATGGTTGCACACTTCCATCTTATAGAATGAAAAGCAAAAAGACTTGCATCTATGCAAACTTGTCAATAAACAATTTTCATGCTACTCCAGTTTATAATTATGAGCAAAATCAAATACACCTAGGTCCTCTGCTATTAGTAACTAACAACATGCATTACCTAGTGATATTTTGTAGAAAAGGATCACAGAAATACGGATTAGAAATAGGGAAAAGAATCAAAGTCACTTGGATCTAAGTCCATCGGTAAGTAAGCACTAACACTACTGCTTGTTCATAAATGTGTGACTTACTAGCAGCCAGAATTAAATTTAGCGAAAGTAGTTGCATGAATGAAATTAATAAGATCACTCTGTAACACAAACCAAGACAGCACACCTTCCACTGTAGGCAACACCGGTCATTGCAGCGTTGTACAGAACCACCTCCCGGAATTCCCTCTCCGGCGGCAAACTTCCCAGGATCTCCAAGACATCGTCGGCCATCCGCGCCCGTCCAAGCACCACGAGAGCCACCAGCCACGCCTGTGGTGACGAGGACATCGGCTGCTCCTCGAGCGCCCGCACCATCCACCGGAAAAGTTGGAGGCACCCCAACGCCAGCCCTTCATCACCCATCCTCCTCATCACGTCCAAGCATTTGTCTTCGCCAAGGGGTCCGCGGCTGTAACCAGCCAAGAACTCCGCGAATCCGGAGCCGTCGGCCGCCACTGGGCTCCTTGCGAAGGCGAGAATTTCATCCACTGACGCAGTGGTGCTGGTGCTTGCCTCTTCTTGGCTTGGCAAGAAGAAGCTCGGGTCCCACCACGGGCAGTCCTCGCCGTCTTCATCTTCTTCATCATCATCCTCTTGAAGGGAAAGATGATGTTCTTGGGCCTGCGCTCGGAAAGGGCTGCCAGGCGAGTCCCACTCAACCGCCTCGTATTCTTGGAGCTGCTCCCCCTCCTCTGCGCCGTCGCCGTTGGATGGCCCCCATCCGTCGCCGCCCTCTTCGTCATCCAGGGGGCTGACGAGGTGGGCACCGGAGGGGCTGGCGAGCGAGCTCCGTGTATCCTCTTTCCCGAAATGCCCATCGTCGTCTGGCTGGCGGACGAATGGTTGGTTGCGCCGCCGTGGGGAATGATGGGGACGGAGGAAGCATTTGGAGGTGGAGGGTTTGAGGGGGCGGCGGAGGAGTCGAAGGATTGGAAGGTTTGAGGAGGCGAAGGTGCAGGAGAAAGAGAGCAGCGGGTGAGATACCAAGGCCATATCTGCTGCCGACGGGTCTCACCGGGGTTTCATCATCTGCGGCGGCCAGTCGCGGCCGAGAGCTAGCGAAGGAAAAGAAATCCTTTTGTGGAAAATGGCTCCGATGTCTACCGTCGCAAGGATACAAGTGAAGATTACAATATGAAAACATATTTTGTAATACAGTAGAACCATATTAGTTGACTTGAATTTATCTAGACTAGCTGAATACTCATGCGTTGCTACGGAGTCATAAAAGTACGCAACAACAAATAAATAGATCATCAGAATTTGTGGACATGCAATCCAGTGTTTTTGATTATGGCCACATCGGACGTGTAGCGGACCGGCTGTGTAACCGCCAGGGATGGAACCCTAGAGGGTTTTACAATCGTTCCATTCTCCTTCAAGCGCCGTTCGGTTGGTATCCGTCAGATTAGATGTGATTGCTAACATGCCTTGCTTACTCTTATTTCGAACATGTGTAGCATTGAATCGGACAAAGGAAATATAATAGTCTAGACATGTCTCTTTTATTTAAGCATACACTCCCTCTATTCAGAAATATAAGACATTTTTTTGGAGCAACCGGCCAGAGCTCTGTCTTTTTAATTAGATAGAGGGAAAGCAAACCACACAGTACAGGGGCATGTTTTGGTTGAGGTGAAAACATGCTGAAAACATCTCAAAACAGAAAAACAGAAAACGGCTAATCAGACTTCACAGAAATGGCAGGCCTCAAGGCCGCGAAAGCACGGGTGCGCTGGCAGATGTCCTCCCTTGCGATCTCAGCCTATTCGGGTCGCTCCCGTTTCGTGGGCTATCTGTAACCGACCCGAGCGTGCGCAACATGGGCTTGGTCCACGACGTGCCCTATACGGAATTCCCGGGCCGCTCTATATAAACGCAAGTGCGGCTTCCACCACGAACACACCGAAAACCAATCTAGGGTTTTGCCTCCTCTCTGCCTTGCGTCGCCACCGTAGTCTACTCCATCCCGCTTGCCGGCGTGCACCGGCGAACGGGAGAGCAGGTCTCCGAAACCACTCGCCTTTGCGATCCTGTACGGGAGAGGGCAAATAAGGTTTTTGGGAAGCGCTCTGCGCGACTGCTCGAGTTCTTCATCACTCGTCTTCCATTCAAGTCGGGCAATGCTGACTATCGTCGCCTTCGCCGCCGTCTGCTTTGATCAATCTTTTCCAAGGTTACTGCTGCAACTACTGCAATCGAACGGTACGTGCGACGTGTTGCTGTCTGGTTATTCATCATATTCTGCGAGTACGTGTTTAACTGCTGCCTGTCCGTTCATCTTGTTGTTTAGTACATCTAGTATGTTCGAGTTATATGTGCTAGTAGCTGGTATTGTCATGTTTAATATTCTGAAATTAATCATGAAATTGTGCCTAATTCTCCAACAATCCAAAAACCTTACTATAGTCCATTTTCTGAGATAAACATGGGACACTTGGCGATGCGATGAAGCCGGAAAAGTTTACCAGTGTTCATTTTAAGAGGTGGCAGTATAAGACCACTATGTGGCTGCAAAATCTGAAAGTGTTCGAGGCTAGTGAGGGTTTACCTAAAGGAACTATATCTGAACAAGATCAGAACAAGTTCAAGGAAACCAATCTTGCCTTTGTGGGATGTGTTCTGAGTGTTCTTGACAACAAGTTGTTTGATGTGTACATGCACTTCAAAGATGGCAAAGAGCTCTGGGAGGCACTGAGTGCTAAGTTCGGTGTAACAGATGCTGATAGTGAACTGTACATCATGGAGAACTTTCATGATTACAAGATGGTTAACAACCGTTCTGTAGTCGAACAAGCTCACGAGATACAGTGCTTTGCCAAGGAGCTTGAAATCCTTAAGTGTAACTTACCCGACAAGTTTGTGGCTGGATGCATCATTGCAAAGTTACCTTCTTCATGGAGGAACTTCGCCACAACTCTCAAGCATAAGAGACAAGAGATATCGGTTGAAAACCTGATAGCGTCTCTTGATGTTGAGGAGAAGGCTCGGGCTAAGGACACTGCTGAGAAAGGAGGTGAGGGTCAGTCTAGCGCCAACATGGTGCAGAAGAGGACCTTCGGCAAGAACAAAGGAAACTATAAGCCCTCCTTTAACAAGCCTGAAAAGACTACAACCTTCAAGAAGAAGAAGAAGCCGAACAAGGCCGAGCTAGGATGCT
Organism: Avena eriantha; assembly: GCA_910589775.1. NCBI lineage: Eukaryota > Viridiplantae > Streptophyta > Magnoliopsida > Poales > Poaceae > Avena > Avena eriantha. The sequence goes on from OU342740.1 coordinate 84,916,378, forward strand.
TTACCTATGGAGAGCTCGGACACTTCTCCAAGGACTGCCCAGAACGTGCAGAATCGCAGAGGAAAAAGTGAAAAGACTGTCAATGTCGTGACCGCTAGCAACACGGATGGCTATGGTAATTTATTTACTGTTCTTTTAGTGTTTCAATCACCATGTTGGTGGATTGATACGGGTGCTAATGTTCATGTGTGTGCTGACATCTCTATGTTCACTTCTTATCAGGTCGCACGGGATTCTTCCATCCTAATGGGGAATGGATCACATGCTTCTATTCGTGGTGTTGGCATGGTGGATCTGAAGTTTACTTCCGGAAAGATCGTGCAACTGAGGAACGTGCAACATGTCCCTACTATGAACAAGAATCTCGTTAGTGGCTCCCTTCTATGCAGAGATGGGTTCAATGTTGTGTTAGAGTCTAATAAAGTCGTTGTTTCGAAACATGGACATTTATTGGTAAAGGTTATGAGTTTGGAGGCTTGTTCAGTTTCTCTCTTTCAGAGTTTTGTAATAAATCCGTGAATCATATTTGTGGTGATGTTAATGATGATACCAGTGTTTGGCATTCTCGTTTATGTCACATTAATTTTGGTTTGATGTCTCGGATGTCCAGCATGAGTTTAATTCCGAATTTCACTATTGCCAAAGGTTCTAAGTGCCATAGTTGTATACAATCAAAGCAACCTCGAAAGCCCCACAAGGTTGCCGAGGAGAGAAACTTGGCACCTTCAGAACTCATACATTCTGATCTATGTGAGATGAATGGTGTGTTAACAAAAGGTAAAAAGAGATATTTCATGACATTGATTGATGATGCGACTAGATACTGCTATGTTTATTTGTTGCGCGTACTAAAGATGAAGCTTTAGACTACTTTAAAGTTTATAAAGCCGAAGTTGAAAATCAACTAGAGAGAAAGATCAAACGTCTTAGGTCGGATCGTGGTGGTGAATATTTATCCAAAATCTTTGACGAGTTTTATGAGGAACATGACATTATTCACGAGAGTATGCCTCCCTACTCGCCCCAATCAAACGGGGTTGCCGAGAGGAAAAACCGCACGCTGACTGACTTGGTGAATTCCATGCTAGCCACTGCTGGTTTATCAAAGGCATGGTGGGGGAGGCTTTGTTGACTTCATGTCATGTCCTGAATAGAGTTCCTAACAAGAATAAAGAAAATACCCCTTATGAGGAGTGGGCTGGGAGAAAACCATCACTTGCATATTTGCACACTTGGGGTGTTTGGCTAAGGTCAACATATCGATTCCCAAGAAACGCAAACTTGGACCTAAGACAGTGGATTGTATCTTTCTAGGATATGCTCCGCGGAGTATAGGCTATAGATTTCTAGTGGTTAAGTCTGAGGTTCCTGATATGCATGTTGATACTATAATGGAATCTCGTGATGCAACATTCTTTGAGAATATGTTTCCTATGAAGGATATGCATATCATTGCTAGAATTTCTTCTGAAATACTTCCTGAATCTAGTGCATCTATTGATAATTTTGAACAAACACATGAGGAAGTCCTAGAGAAGGATGACGATGAACCTCCCACAAGGAGTAAGAGATATAGGATTGCAAAATCCTTTGGTAATGATTTCATCGTGTACCTTGTGGACGATACTCCCAGATCCATTGCAGAGGCATATGTATCTCCTGATGCAGATGATTGGAAAGAAGCTGTCTAAAATGAGATGGACTCGATTCTTTCTAATGGAACTTGGGAACTATCACAATGACCCTACGGTTGCAAACCTGTGGGCTGTAAGTGGGTTTTCAAGAAGAAGTGAAGGCCTGATGGTACTATTGATAAGTACAAGGCACAGCTTGTAGCAAAGGGCTACACACAAAAAAAGGCGAATATTACTTTGACATCTATTCACCTGTCGCTAGACTGAGGCTGCCTCTTATGGTCTTCTCGTTCATCAAATGGATGTGAAGACAGCTTTCCTTAATAGAGAGTTAGAAGAGGAGATCTATATGGATCAGCCGGATGGGTTTGTAGTAAAAGGTGAAGAGAAAAAGGTGTGTAAGTTGTTAAAATCTTTATATGGCCTGAAACAAGCACCTAAGCAATGGCATGAGAAGTTTGACAGAACTCTACTTTCTGCTAGCTTTGTCATTAATGAGGCTGATAGATGTGTGTACTATCGCCATGGTGGGGGCGATAGCGTTATATTATGTTTGTGCGTGGATGATATTCTGATCTTTGGTACAAACATGGATGTGATAAATGAAGTCAAGTATTTCCTATCAAAGAGTTTTGATATGAAAGATCTAGGAGAGGCTGATGTGATTCTGAATATCAAGCTTATTAAGAACGAGAATGGAATTACTTTAACACAATCTCATTATGTTGAGAAGGTCTTGAGCCGTTTTGGCTTTATTGATGGCAAGACTTCTCCAACACCTTATGATCCCAATTTGACATTGCGAAAGAATAAGAAGGAACCAGCAGACCAGTTGAAATATTCACAAATTGTTGGTTCTCTCATGTACTTAGCAAGCGCTACAAGACCCAATATCTCTTTTGCTGTGAGCAAATTGAGTAGATTCATGTCTAACCCGGGTATTGATCATTGGCATGCACTTGAAAGGGTCATGCGCTATCTATGTGGTACAATGAGCTATAGGATTCACTATTCAGGGCACCCTGCTGTGCTTGAAGGATATAGTGATTCGAACTGGATCTCTGACGTTGATGAACTCTACGCCACGAGTGGGTTTGTGTTTACCCTTGGAGGTGGCGCAGTCTCATGGAGATCTCGTAGACAGACCATATTGACGAGGTCAACTATGGAAGCAGAATTTACTGCTTTAGACACAGCCACTATTGAGTCAGAATGGCTGCGTGAAGTCTTGATGGATTTGCCTGTGGTTGAAAAACCTGTGCCGGCAATCCTTTTGAATTGTGGCAACCAAACTGTTATTGTCAAAGTGAACAATTCTAAGGATAATGCGAAGTCATCAAGACACGTCAAGAGACATTTGAAATCTGTCAAGAAATTGAGAAACTCCGAAGTAATAACTATTACGTATATTCAAACAGATAAAAACATGGCAGATCCCTTTACAAAGGGACTATCACGAATTGTGATAGAAAATGCATCAAGGGAGATGGGGTTGAGACCCATGGATGTCACACCATAGTGGTAACCCAACCTATGTGATCGTAGATCCCATGAATTAGGATCTAGGAAGAACAAGCAAGTGGTTTGACTGAGGAGAGTACTTTTGTAACCCTCTCTAGGTGAAGATGTATGACTCTCAAATCTATAAGGCAGGTTGGCAACATGCCTTAATGTGTTTCTGTTGGCTATAACTAGCAAAGATGCTGTCCTACAGGGCATTCTTGAAAGAACACACCTATATGAGCTCGACTGTATCTATGAGATTTTGGTGGTCTCTAGTAAACTCATGAAGAGACCAAAGAGTATGACGCATATGCTCCAACCCGCGGGGTAGGCTACTGGCATCCAGGTACTAGTTATGATTTTGAGTGAAATCTATTGGCACCAAACTTGCAATTCAAGGTTCCATTGTTCAAGTTGCTGATAGACGTAGTTCAAGATTCTAAGCGGATGTTTAACTTAACAGTCTCTGCGGAAACACTGGTATATAAACAAGTAGCGAGGATTGGCAAATCTTCAAATGGGCATTTGAGATTTGGTGGGGGGTTGTTAGAAATAATGGGCTAATCTATTTAAGTCTATATGTGATTTCAGTTTTTCCCTAAATCTCAAAGCCCATGTGTGTGGAAGCCCATGTGTGATTTGGCCCAGTTTAGTGACAGCTCACATATGAGTGGAATGGAGGCTAAAGTTTAGTCCCACATGGAAAGTTGGAGGAGAGTTACACCACCTTATAAGGTGGAGTGGTTCACCACTTAGTAAAGTGAGTGAGAAGAGGAAAACTACACGCGCCCTCCTCCGACGACGACGCCGCTCGCCCGCCCGCCCGCCATTTTTGGTGCTTGGGAAAAAAATTATGCGGTTTTGAAAGACGTGTTAACAGTCAGACTATTCGGGTCGCTCCCGGATCATGGGTTATCTATAACCGACTCAAACGTGCGCAACGTGGGCTTGGTCCACGACGTGCCCTATACGGGATTCCTGAGCCGCTCTATATAAACGTCAGTGCGGCTTCCACCACGAACACACCGAAAATGAATCTAGGGTTTTGCCTCCTCTCTGCCTTGCGCCGCCACTGTAGTCTACTCCATCCCGCTTGCCGGCGTGTACCGGCGAATGGGAGAGCAGGTCTCCAGAACCACTCGCCTTTGCAATCCTATACGGGAGAGGGCGAATAAGGTTTCTGGGAAGCGCTCTGTGCGACTGCTCGAGTTCTTCATCACGGGTCGTCTTCCATCCAAGTCGGGCGATGTTGCCTATCGTCGTCTTCGCCGCCGTCTGCTTCGATCAATCTTCTCCAAGGTTACTGCTGCGATACTGCAATCGAACGGTATGTGTGACGTGCTGCTGTCTGGTTATTCATCATGTTCTGCGAGTACATGTTTAGCTGCTGCCTGTTTCCGTTCATCTTGTTGTTTGGTACATCTAGTATGTTCGAGTTACATGTGCTAGTAGCTGGTATTGTCATGTTTAATATTCTGAAATTAATCATGGAAATTGTGCCTAATTATCCAACAATATTGATGTGGAAAATTATAAGATGTACACAATAAACTATTTTTTGGGGAGGTACAATAAATCAATTTACTAAAGTCATTACAATATATTCTAAAGACTTCGGTACTGTACAAAGTATCTAAAATGTCGGTCGGTCGTCGTGAAGGTGGTAACATATCTAGTGATAGCAGTCTCCGAACGACACCACGATGCCAACCTCTAAACTTACTGCAAATCATCACAAGTTTTATTAATCTAGACAAATCCCTGACATCTAATTTAAAACGAAGAGTAGAAAATAACATGATAGCGTATGACGCTACAGAATCAAAACTGATATATGTATCCAAAGAGAATAGAAACGAAAATTCCATGTGAGTAGTGGTTCTTCATTTTCTTTTTAAGACGGGATGGAATTATTTTTCAACCAGTTTTGTGTCACTTATTCTCGCGGAGTAGATCAAATTTTGATACTCTCGGATCCAAATTAATAAACTTATATTTTTCTAGATTCGGATATATATACCATGTTTAGTGCTAGATATGACAAATCAGAGTCTAAATTTGGATCAGAGGAGTATAGTATTCTCTGAAATGACATCTTGATTAAATATCAATGTTGTAAAGTTAAATTTAGACATTTTCCTTACATTTGGACTATGTTTTAAGAATAAAGTCAACAATACGATATGAGACATGGATAAATCAATGTCTAAAACAAATGACCTAGTTATAGTCGAGCGTGTAGGTGTAGCAATTTGGTGCAGTGTAGCCGAATAAGTATTCTCCAGCCTCCCATAGTATCCAACCTGCAATTCCTCTTTTTAGGACGGATGGCTCGCGTATGGAACATGAGTCGCGTCCGTAGACCACAAGGTGAGGCTACAGCGAGGAAATAGCACCTAACATCACTTTTTGTGATTTCTTAGCACAAAACCACATGTTGTACTTTTTTTCATTTTTCTTGTAATTTTTGCACAAAACACAGAAATCTTAATTAGCCTTCTTAACAGCAGATTAGAGAACTGTTCCCATAGCTGATATTAAACATATGAAGCAAAGGCTCATGTAGACTCTAGAATGCCCAGATTTTTTATATAATACATTTTTCTAATCAATTCTAAAAATAGTACACAAAATTCGGAATTTCGGATTCTAACCCGGCGCCGCATACGCCGATAGGCACTAATCAGCGGCGTATCGTACACGTTGTGTATTATTTTTGGAATTGATTAAAAAATTATTATTTAAAAAAGTTAGCCTCTAGAATAGACTGCCATCGAATATTCTTTTCCAAAATGGCTGCTATTACCTAACATGAACCAATTTCCATTATTCATTGAAGTAAGATATGTTTCCAGTGAATTTGTAATGCAGACGTAACACAAACTTGGACAACAAACTTGTGAAATAATATTGCCAGAGCATGCATTAGAGGAAGTCTAATGTAAATTGCATTAGCGGGATGTTGTCTACTGAGTGGATAAGCATCAATCTACTATTTAACCCCACGATCATGAACAAAACAGAACAGTTATGTTGGTATTAATTTTGATCCAATCAAACTAACTAAAATTTAACACGAATCCCAGTTCTCTAATCTACTTTTAAGCTACTTAAGATTTCTGTGTTTTATGCAAAAATTATAAGAAAACATGGTGTTCTACGAAAAAAAAAGTGAGATCTGTGGTTTTGTGCAAAGAAGTCACGAACAAGTGGTGTTAGGTGATATTTCCTCGGCTACAGCACACAAGGGATAAGGCTTCTCCTCCTCTCCAAATTTATTTCACAAATCCACCAACTACGAGGGATGCTGCTGTGCCGGTGGAGAGTGTGACGCCGCTGCCGACTCACATGGAGAGCTGGCCGGGCCAGCGGCTGCGCCGGGAGCCTCGTCAGGGAGAGCACACAGCCGGAGCATCCACCGCAGGGATAGAGCCAGGCAAGGGGTTGCGCCGGGCGTCCTCGCCATGGAGGTCCGGGCTTCACCGGGAGCGTGTCCATGGAGTGTCGCTCAGTAGACAATTTTATCGCTTACATGCCCATTCATGTCGCCACCTCTCACCACCTCCGTCCGTCGCTACCGGCAAGCCGGGACCGCCGAGCTAGCTGCGCCGCACACACGAGGCGTCCTCCGCGGTGTCCGCGGGGGCACCAACGGCGCGGTCTCCTCTCCTCATACTCTGCTTCTGAATCGCTCCGGTGGTCCCCCCCCCCCCCCCCCCCCCCCCCCCCCCCCCCCCCCCCCCCCCCCCGGCGCTGCGTGCGTTGCTTTCTGAGCTGATTTCTTATGGGACAAATTGCAGGGTGCAGCGCCAGACGATTTCGGTGTTTGTCGATTAACCGGATTCCGGGGTGTTGGCCAGGAGAGGCTACAACATCGAGTCACTCGCCGTGGGGCTCAACAAGGACACGACCCTCTTCACCATCGTCGTCGGGGATGGGTGTGCCTGTAATGAACTTGCTATGGAACCAATATAGAACTCTGAAATCCATGTCCGTTGCAGAAGAGGGGAGGTAGTTCTTGGAAACGTCCTAGCTAGGCCAGGGACGACGGGATGAGCCGCGCGAGATGTGGGAGGAGGTTGTAACCGTCCTCAGCGGAGGCGGAGAAGCACAAACAATGGTGGCCAGGAACGACCGGATGAGCCGCGCGAGATGTGGTTGCGGGCTCCCGGAGACGGTCTGGTCGGCGAGGAGGAAGAGGAGAGATCGGTGACGACCAGCAAACAAGGGGGCGCAGGGGGCGGCGCTCGAAGACGAGGGAGGGGAGGGGATAAGGTCGGGTGGTGTTGTCACTGGGCGGTGGCAGGGCGGGTAAATCTTTCGATCTTACAGGGGCAAAACCGTCAAAAATACGACAGAAGGAAATTTTCGGTATGCGACGTGGAGACGCAAAATGATTACACAAACAAAAGTCTTACTCAATTTTCAAACTAATAATATAGAGTACAAATAATTTTCCAGCTTCACATTCCATTATGTGTGTCAAGTGCTACCTCATTCCAACATTCCATCAAATACAGTTCCCACATTTTATTAGATACAATGATAAACATCACTCCGAGAAGAATAGATATGAAGAATAGATATGTACTAGTAGATTTTATTAGATACAGTTCCCACAGATGCTTCCACACAATCTAGATTCGTTAGCTTCACAAAGCTAAAATATCTTATATTTTAAAACAGAGGAAGTAGACTGTAAACAAAATAAAATAACTATAGAGTTCTCATAGAAAGACACTGGATTCAAATCATAACTACGGATAAACAAATAACAAGTTAACTTACCCTCTAAAGAATGTTGATAATCTATATGCAATTAGGTTTGCAGATGTCAAAATTAGCTTATAATCCCTTTGACATTGCAATAGCCATCAATATACCAGACAAAACTTTGCATCACTATTCTATATCATAATTCACTGTTATTCATTGATATATTTTGTATTGAGAGGTGATACTTATGTTATTTCATCTGTTTTTGCATGGTTGATGACTTTTGGAGCATGGACCGCTGGAGTCAGGATTCTGATGGAAAAGGTGCCGTTTGGAGGCAAAATTCGCGAAGATCAGAAAATCCGGGAAAATATATGGAAAATCCATTTTTTCTAGAAGACGAAGGAAGCCATAAGGGGGCTGGAGATGGGCCACAGGGGGCCCACACCACCCCTGGCGCAGGCCAGCCTAGGCCGCACCACCAGGTGGTGTGGCCGCCCTGGTCCACCCCCGGCACTCCCCTCTGGCGTATATTATCCTCCTGAAACCCTAAGACTCGGAGAGCGACCACAGAAAGATTTGGCCGCCTCTGCGGGGCGGAAAACACCAAGAGAGAAAGATCTCTCCGGCAGACAGATTTCTGCCAGGGGAATTCCTTCCCGGAGAGGGGAGATCGTCGCCATCAACACCACCATCAAGCTGGACTTCATTGGGATCATCATCATCAGCACCCTCATCACCATCTCCATATTGCTGTAACAATTGGGTTGAATCTTGCATAGTTCATAGGGGAAACTTTCCCGGTGTTGATTACTCTTTGTAGTTGATGCTATTGAAAGAACCGTTGAATTATTGTTTATGTTCATATTGTTATACATCATTATTCCATCTCTGATCATGATCCATATGATGTCTTGTGAGTAGTTCGTTTGGTTCTTGAGGACATGGGAGAAGTCATGTTGTTAGTAGTGGAGTTGCGTTGAGAAAGATTCAATAGTTTGATATTTAAGTTGTGGTGTACTTCTTCTAGTGGTGTCATGTGAACGTCGACTACATGACACTTCACCTATATGGGCCTAGGGGAATGCATTGTGTATTTGGCTACTAATCGTAGGGGTTGCCAGAGTGACAGAAACCTGAACCCCCGTTAGGAAACCATTGCACAAGGGACGTAAGGGTCTTAGAGTTTAAAGTTGTGGTTAGGTTTCTACCTTAATTACTGTCTTGTACTTACGGATATTTGCAAGGGGCATACACAAGTATGTATTAGTCCTAGGAAGGTCGGTACATTAGCATAGGTTCACCCACACAACACTTAGCAAGCTAAAAAAGATTAATCAACTATATGAAGCGAAAGCACTTGACAGTCTTCCCATGTGTCCTCGAGAACATTTGGTCATCTTAAGTAATACAACCGGCTTGTCCTTTGCTGCATAAAGGATTGGGCCACTTGCTGCATTTATTCCTACTGTCTTTTATTTACTCGTACTTTGTTTACTTGCTTTATCAAAAACCCCTAAAAATCCGTTTGCTAAGTATTTGCAGATAATTCCTGATCCATACCGCTAGCCAGCATCTTCTGCTCCTCGTTGGGTTCGACACTCTTACTTATCAAAAATACTGCGATACACCCCCTATACTTGTGGGTCATCAAGGCTATTTTATGGCGCCGTTGCCGGGGAGTGAAGCACTATTGGAGAGTGGAACTGGTAAAGGAAACTTATGCTGTGAGTATTGTTTACTTCTGTTAGTTGCTTTATTTTTGTTATGGATAATTCGCTGAGTTTCTTATTTGGTAATGCTACTACCACTGCTAAAGTAGTAGATGAGCCACCACCTGCTGAGAATGATGTTTTTAAAGTACCTACAAGAATTATTAATAGTGTTATGGAAACTATTATGTTGGGGATGGAACTGTCCATCCCGGTGATCATTTGCTCTTTATACACGAATTATGCGGGTTGTTCAAGTGTGCAGGTATTACTACAGATCAAGTTAAGAAGAAATTATTCTCATTATAACTGAAAGGAAGAGCTGAGGAATGGTATAAGCTGCTGAAGAATGGTCAAGCTCTGGAATGGGAGGAAATAGTACCTCTCTTTTATTCAAAGTTTTATCCTCCTAGTGAGATTCATAAAGATCAGAATCAAATATACAACGTTTGGCCTCTTGATGGAGAGAGTACAGCTCAAGCTTGGGGGAGATTGAAGTTACTAATGCTCAAATGTCCCATTCATGAGCTCCCCAACAATATTATTATCAATAACTTTTATGCAAGGCTTTCTCTTCATGATAAATATTTATTGGATGCTTCTTGTGCTGGATCATTCACTTGCATGGAAGAAGAAGCTAAATGGGATCTTCTAGACCGTATTCAAGATAATGCTGAAGCTTGGGAGAATGACAAAGGTAAAAAGTCAGGTATAAATTATGATTATGAATGCATTGAATCTTTTATGGGAACTGATGACTTTCAAAATATTAAAAATGCTTATGGTCTTGATTTACAAGTTATTTCGAATTGCCTTAGGGCTTTTGCTTCTTATATTGAAATCCCAAAAAGGGGATGGAACAAGTACCATGAACCTTATAATGATAATGTTGACTGTGTTCCTATTGGGAGTGCTGAGTATTGCACTATTGATCCCATCGTACCTGAACCTTATATTGAGAAGATTCCCTTCCTAGATAAGGTAAAGGATCATCCTATGATAACTAATGTAATCACCAAAAGTGAAAAGAGAACTGTAAAACCTGATGAACAAATAAACGTTGAACCTGTGGTAGCAATTGTGAAATACCTTGTCACTAAAAGCATAGAAGATGGACACATAGTCTTTTGTGAGGATGCTTCTAACATTGTTTCACATCCTAATAGAACTAAAAAAGCTAGTGTCCCTGTGCTTTCTGTTAGAATTGGTGATCATTGCTATTATGGTTTATGTGATATTGGTGCAAGTTCCAGTGTTATTCCTTATGAGCTTTACAGAGAAATTATGCATGAAATCAGTCCCTGCGAATTGGAAGAGATTGATGTGGTTATTCACCTTGCTAATAGAGAGACCATCTCTCCAATTGGTATTGTACGAGACGTGGAAGTTCTTTGTGGTAAGATTAAGTACCCTGCTGATTTTCTAGTACTTGGTTCAGCTGCTAGTAAAACTTATCCTATTATTTTTGGTAGACCTTTCTTGAGTACTTGTGGAGCTATTATAGATTACAAAAGGGAGAAAATCTTAACTAAGTTTGATGGGGAATCTTATGAGTTTAATTTCTCGAAATTCGCTAAAGAACCTTGTGAAGAGGAAACCCATTATGAGGATTTTAGAGTTGAACAACTTGCTTCTATTTCTCTTGCTCCTAACAATTCTTTGCATCAATTTATGGAAGATCATGAAAGTGAAATCTTCATAGAAGAAAGGAATGAGATTGACAAGATTCTTCATGATCAGCCTAAGATGCTTAAGCATAACTTGCCTATAGAAGACTTGGGTACCACGCTGCCACCTAAAAAGGATCCGGTCTTCGATCTAAAACCTCTCCCTGATGATCTTAAATATGCTTATATTGATGATAAAAAGATATATCCTATTATTATTAGCTCTAAACTTTCAGGAAAGGAAGAAGAAAGGTTATTGGAGGTTTTAAAGAAACACCGAGGAGATATGGGCTATACTCTGGATGATTTAAAAGGGATTTCACCTACTATATGTCAGCATTCTATCAACATAGAACCAGATGCAAAGCCAGTAGTAGAGCACCAACGACGTTTAAATCCTAAAATGAAGGAAGTGGTAAGGAATGAGGTATTAAAACTCCTTGATGCTGGTATAATTTACCCTATTGCTGATAGTGAATGGGTTAGTCCTGTTCATTGTGTTCCTAAAAAGGGAGGTATTACCGTTGTTCCTAATGATAATGGTGAGCTTATTCCTCAAAGAATAGTGGTAGGCTATAGGATGTGCATTGATTTTAGAAAATTCAATAAAGTTACTAAGAAAGATCACTACCCGCTTCCTTTTATTGATCAAATGTTGGAAAGATTGTCTAAAAAGACCCATTTTTGTTTTCTTGATGGTTATTCTGGTTTCTCTCAAATTGTTGTTAAACAACAAGATCAAGAAAAAACTACTTTTACTTGCCCTTACGGAACTTATGCTTATAGACGTATGCCTTTTGGTTTATGTAATGCTCCTGCTACTTTCCAAAGATGCATGTCTGCCATTTTTCATGGTTTTTGTGAGGAAATTGTAGAAGTGTTCATGGATGACTTTTCTGTCTATGGAACTTCTTTTGATAATTGTCTGCACAACCTTGATAAAGTTTTGCAGAGATGTGAAGAAACTAATCTTGTTCTTAATTGGGAGAAATGCCACTTCATGGTTAATGAAGGGATTGTCCTTGGGCATAAAGTTTCTGAAAGAGGCATAGAAGTTGATAGAGCTAAGGTTGAGGCAATTGAGAAGATGCCATGCCCAAGAGACATCAAAGGTATTCGTAGTATCCTTGGTCATGCTGGTTTCTATAGAAGGTTTATTAAAGACTTTTCTAGGATATCAAAACCCCTCACTAATCTTCTTCAAAAAGATGTACCCTTCGTTTTTGATGATGATTGGAAGGGAGCTTTTGAAACTCTTAAGAAGGCTTTAAATACAGCCCCTATTGTTCAACCACCTGATTGGAGTTTACCCTTTGAAATAATGTGTGATGCTAGTGATTTTCATTTAGGTGTTGTCCTTGGGCAACGAATTGATAAAAAGTTAAACGTTATTCATTATGCTAGTAAGACTTTAGACGCTTCTCAAAGTAATTATGCTACAACTGAAAGGAAATTTCTAGTTGTTGTTTTTTCTTGTGATAAGTTTAGATCCTATATTGTAGACTCAAAAGTCACCATTCATACTGATCATGCTGCTATTAAATACCTTATGACGAAGAAGGACGCTAAGCCTAGGCTTATTAGATGGGTGCTGCTTTTACAAGAGTTTGATCTACATATAGTAGATAGGAAAGGTGCTGAAAACCCTGTAGCTGACAATTTATCTCGATTGGAAAACATCTCTTTTGACCCTATGCCTGTTAATGATAGTTTCCCAAATGAGCAGTTAGCCACAGTAGGGGTAAGCTCGCGAGGGAGCCCTTGGTACGCTGATTATGCTAACTTTATTGTCTCCAAGTATATGTCTCCAAGTTTTACAGCTCAGCAAAGAAGGAAGTTCTTCTATGATTTGGGGCATTATTTTTGGGATGACCCACACTTATACAAAGAAGGAGTGGATGGTATTATGCGAATATGTGTTCCAGAATATGAACAAAAGGAGATATTGCGTAAATCCCATGGTAGTGCTTACGGAGGACATCATGCAGGAGATAGAACTACACAAAAGTTGCTACAATCAGGTTTCTACTGGCCTACCCTTTTTAAAGATGCAAGAAAATTTGTTTTATCTTGTGATGAATGTCAGCGTGTTGGTAATATTTCTAGACGCAATGAAATGCCTATGAACTACTATCTAGTTATTGAACCCTTTGATTGCTGGGGATTTGACTTTATGGGTCCTTTCCCTCCCTCGAAAGGTTATACTCATATTCTTGTTGCTGTTGGTTATGTTACTAAGTGGGTAGAAGCCATTCCTACGAAGAGTGCTGACGGGGAAACCTCTCTAAAAATGCTTAAAGATGTTATCTTTCCTAGGTTTGGAGTGCCTAGGTATCTCATGACTGATGGGGGTTCTCATTTAATTCATGGTGGTTTTAGAAAGACCCTTGCCAAATATGATGTTAATCATAGAATTGCTTCAGCTTATCACCCCCAAACTAGCGGGTAAGTAGAGTTATCAAATAGAGAAATTAAATCTATCTTGCAAAAGACTATTAATAGATCTAGAAAAAATTGGGCTAAAAAGTTGAATGATGCTTTATGGGCTTATATGACTGCCTACAAAAATCCTATGGGGATGTCCCCTTATAAAATGGTTTACGGGAAAGCTTGTCACCTACCTTTAGAATTAGAACACAAAACTTACTAGGCCGTTAAAGAAGTAAATAGAGATTGTAAGATCGTTGGTGAGAAAAGGTTATTTGACTTAAGTTATTTAGATGAATGGAGGAGTGAAGCCTATGAAAATGCTAGGCTCTTTAAGGAAAAAGTTAAAAGATGGCATGACAAGCGAATACTTAAGAGAGAATTTCATGTTGGTGAGAAAGTTCTATTGTATAGGTCTCGTCTTAGATTTTTTGCAGGAAAGCTAGTGTCAAAATGGGAAGGACCTTTCATTATTGAAGAAGTATACCGTTCAGGAGCAATAAAAATTTCTTCTTTAAAAGATAATACTACACAAGTAGTGAATGGGCAGCGACTCAAACACTATATTGCTGGGGATTCTTACAATGAAGATGTTGATGCCTTTGAAGTTATAACTCCGGAAAAATTTATCAAGGACCAAATTCAGAGACCTGCAGAGTCCGCTTTCAAATAGGTAACAGTTCTGGTAAGAAAAGTTCCGCGAAAACACTATCCAACTATATTTTTGCAGTTTTTATTCAGTATGGAAAGCTATGAAGAGAAAGGAGGACGGAAACAGAGCCAGGGTGGCTCACACCACCCTGTGGCACGGGCCCACCCCAGGCTGCGCCACCAGCTAGTGTGGCCACCCCAGACTCCGCCTCCGACTCATTTTCTCCCAGTACCTTCCTTTTGATATGAAACTTCGTAATATATAATCTCCCGGATCTCCCGAGGTTCGTATATCATGTTTTCGTCATGTTTTTGTTTCGATCTGTTTCTTCTAGGAACTATCTTTGAAAGCTTAGAAGCACAATGGTGTCCGCCAAGGATAAGGGAAAGGAGCCTATGGAGGAGGATCTCCAAGACCCAGAGCAGGGGCTGGTACCTTTAGTCACTTGCCCTATATCAACGAAAGCCCTGCGAGTCACTAAGGAGTTCGGCGATAAGTACCGAGACTTGAGGAGGAAGGTGAACATGCTTCAATGGGAGAATAATATGATTCACAAGATGCTAGAAGATTTCCTCATGTCAACTAAGAAAATATTACCACCACCCCCAACGGAGTAATTCATCATCAGGTTTGGCATACCCTTGGTTTGTTCCAAGCTTGGGGGAGTGCCACGGTATCACATCACTATCTTCTATCTTTTTACCTTTTCAGTAGAGTCATATCATGAATAGAGAAGTTATTATGTAGGATGGTTTGCATTATGGAAGTGTCCCCTCTCTCATTAGATATGTATCCCTTGGTGTGAGTTGCCGTTATGGTTTATTAATGAGAAGCTCTATCATTTACTCTTTTGCATAACTTATATTAGTTTTAAATTCGTGGTTATATGATTGATCTTGTTGTTAGTATTAGTATCACTTTGGGATCATTGAGTTAATTTAGTTGGTTTTGGCAAACCTGGCTCGGTCAGTAGCACACTATTTTTGAGAGTTGAATGAAAAAGATAGAAGTACTCTAAAGAAAAATAATTTCATCATCTTTCTTTCTTGATTTGCTCATAAGTCTAGTATTCTCTCTTTTGTGCTTCCAAGGAAGATTGCATGCTTGTTTTTATCACTTATATGTTTGTTTGTTTCCTTCGACTCTTGTACTTGCTACCCAGCCTTGCTAGCCAAAAACCTGTATTGAGAGAGAATTATTCTCGTGTATCCACTCCTTTAAACCAAAACCCATGCCATTTGTGTCCACCATACCTACCTTTTAGCATTATTGTTATTCCAAGTAAATTCTTGTTTTGTCTACCTTCCAAATTAAACTTGTTATGTGAAAATTAGTGATTAAAGCTCTCACGAACTTGATGGCACACTTTATTTTCTTGCATTTAATAACCTGAACCATTGGGTCCTTCTTTGTTGCGTATATGCTTGCGCTTTATGAGTTGAAGTTACCAGAACCATGTATCACGGGGAACGCTTTCAACACTGTTGTGGTACTTTGTACCTAGTTGATATCATGATTCTTTTGCCTATGGATCCCGGCGGTGTGAAATAAAAGTGGAACTTGTAAGCTCATGGAGTTTATATGTGTGTTAGAGAAACGCCTAGGCCGCTAGCCCAAGCCATGCCTAATCATGGTGGAAACTTACAGCATAACTATAGTGAGCATTCTATGAAGCATCCTCAATAAAAACCTATGCAAATAGCAAATAAAAAGATCGCTGAGATACTCACTGTCTGCTTGCCTTGTCACTTTGATTATGGGATAGCTCCTGTGTCATGTGCAAGGGGTACCCCGTTGGTGGTTCTCAATGATACACGTGTATTTACAATGACAAGAGCTTACTCGTGACTGAAGTTGAGTAGCATGAGGTTCGGTACTCATAAGTAAGGGGCATGATATTTCAACTTATAACTTGTCAAGCATATCCTCTTACTTGTGTCACTTTAACCTTAATCACCAAAAGATGCCTATGATAGGGGCAATGAGAGCTGAAAACTAGTTAGTATCATAATTTTTGGGAGCTCTTTATGAGACTTGCAATCCCTGCTTCCCTCTGCGAAGGGCCTTTCTTTTACTTTTTAGTCGAGTCAGTAAACCTACCCCCTTCTATCTCAACAAGTATTTTGAGTTGTTGTGTTTCATTCATTCATATGATGATTTATTCAATCATGTTTCTTATGTTCCTTGTTTTGCACATTGCTCTTATCTTGGTGTTTACTACTTTGAAAGCTATCATTGAAAATCAGTTATTTGTGAACTCCAGCAATTTATCAACTATTCTTTGACCAAGAGCTAAGTTTGCCATTACCAATTATGATTTACTTCATGTATCTTTATTGTGTTTCCTTTACTCATTGCAAGTTAAGTTATATAATAATGAGTTGTCTTCTACTATGATCTATGTATTGATGAATGTGATGTTGTCCGTATTCTTTTATCGACTCTTCACTCCATAAACCTGAGGTCATGTTTATTGAGTTCAGTTTCGCTTGGGGACAAGCGAAGTCTAAGCTTGGGGGGAGTTGATACGTCCATTTTGCATCACTATTCTATGTCATAATTTACTGTTATTCATTGATATATTTCGTATTGAGAGGTGATACTTATGTTATTTCATCTATTTCTGCATGGCTGATGACTTTTGGAGCATGGACCGCTGCAGTCTGGATTCTGATGGAAAAGGTGCTGTTTGGAGGCAAAATTTGCGAAGATCAGAAAATCCGAGAAAATATACGAAAAATCCTATTTTTCCAGAAGACGAAGGAAGCCAGAAGGGGGGCTGGAGATGGGCCACAAGGGGCCCACACCACCCCCTGGCACGGGCCAGCCTAGGCCACGCCACCAGGTGGTGTGGCCTCCCTGGTCCACCCCTGACACTCTCCTCTGGCGTATATTATCCTCCCGAAACCCTAAGACTCGGAGAGAGACCATAGAAAGATTGCGTCGCCTCTACGGGGCAGAAAACACCGAGAGAGAAAGATCTCTCTGGCAAACAGATTTCCGCTGGGGGAATTCCTTCCCGGAGAGGGGAGATTGTCTCCATCAACACCACCATCAAGCTGGACTTCATCGGGATCATCATCCTCACCACCACCATCATCACCATCAGCACCCTCATCACCATCTCCATATTGTTGTAACAATTGGGTTGAATCTTGCATAGTTCATAGGGGAAACTTTCCCGGTGTTGATTACTCTTTGTAGTTGATGCTATTGAGTGAACCGTTGAATTATTGTTTATGTTCAGATTGTTATACATCATTATTCCATCTCTGATCATGATCCATATGATGTCTTGTGAGTAGGTCGTTTGGTTCTTGAGGACATGAGAGAAGTCATGTTGTTAGTAGTGGAGTTGCGTTGAGAAAGATTCAATAGTTTGATATTTAAGTTGTGGTGTACTTCTTCTAGTGGTGTCATGTGAACGTCGACTAGATGACACTTCACCTATATGGGCCTAGGGGAATGCATTGTGTATTTGGCTACTAATCGTAGGGGTTGTCAGAGTGACAGAAACCTGAACCCCCGTTAGGAAACCATTGCACAAGGGACGTAAGGGTTTTAGAGTTTAAAGCCGTGGTTAGGTTTCTACCTTAATTACTTTCTTGTACTTACGGATGTTTGCAAGGGGTATAATCACAAGTATGTATTAGTCCTCGGAAGGTTGGTACATTAGCACAGGTTCACCCACACAACACTTAGCAAGCTAAAGAAGATTAATCAACTATATGAAGCGAAAGCACTTGACAGTCTTCCCATGTGTCCTCGAGAACGTTTGGTCATCTTAAGTAATACAACCGGCTTGTCCTTTGCTACATAAATGATTGGGCCACTTGCTGCATTTATCCCTACTGTCTTTTATTTACTCGTACTTTGTTTACTTGCTTTATCAAAAACCCCTAAAAATCCGTTTGCTAAGTATTTACAGAAAATTCCTGATCCATACCACTAGCCGGCACCTTCTGCTCCTCGTTGGGTTCGACACTCTTACTTATCGAAAATACTGCGATACACCCCCTATACTTGTGGGTCATCCTATATACTGAGGAATATTTCATGTGCTTTATCCATGACGATGACATGCATATACAGAGGGGGAGAAGTGTTACTACAACAAGCAATATTCCAAAAGAGGTGTATGGATATCACAAGATTTATCAGCGCTACAAGAGAACAATAGAAAATTAACAACATATGGATATTTGTCAAGGTCGGCATCTTCCAAAATTTCACGGAGAAGCACTCCATCTTTAATATGCAAAACAAACGGAAGGGGGACTATAGAATGTTTCAAAAATTCCATGCTAAAAGATTAAAGGTCAATCAGAAGTAACTACTGAACTTCAAAATGTTAATCTAAACAGTATTGGGCATGTTCCAGTTTCAAGTAAACAGCTGATCAACAGAAACAAAATTTCTTAGACCACGAGAGAACTGTGCTTGCTTGCACACTACTAGGAAACGGCTTATAGGTAGACAAGTTACTCTGTGGCGCATATGTAAATCCATGCGCCATAGAGACTTGTCAGTGGCGCATTAGGAAACATGCGCCACATAAACTAAAAAGTTCTGTGGCGCATTTCGTACAACATGCGCCACAGATGTTTGGTGGGACCCGCCAGCCGGGGTGGGGCGATCCAAGTTCTGTGGCGCATATTTCACTATGCGCCACAGAACTTGGAGGCGGGCCCCACCACGGATACTTTTTCACCCACGATCTGTGGCGCATATCCACACATGCGCCACAGAAACCTAACCCTAGGTCCCACCACTTTAACCTGCACCATATGTTCTGTGGCGCATATGGCCATATGCGCCATAAAAGTTTGAGAATTTGTGGCGCATTTCTGCCATATGCGCCACAGATGAGGGCGTCTAGATCCATGTGAAAAAGGTGACAAGCTCCCACCCTATCTATCCACCACCACCCATTTCACATCTCTTCTTCCTTTCTACCTCCTCCCAGCTCGTCTTCCTCCTCCCTCACACCCCATTTTTCCCATAGTTTCTCAATTTTCTTATAACTAAACCTACTTTAGTCCATAGATTGGTAAGTGGAAACTTCCCTCCAACTTGTAGATCTAAAAGTTCCTTACTTTTCTCCCTCACATCTCTATTTGTTTACTAATTTCCTCTCCACCAACTTGTAGATCTATTTGTCCACACTCTCTCATCGCACGAACGCGTCTCGCTATTATTGTGTCTACTAGGTGAGTACTTGGCCATGAACATGTAGGTGAAGCTTGTCGCGTGTGCGGTGTGTGTGCAATCCATGGCGAGACGATGCTTGTGTGGTGCATGAATGTTTGCATTGGGAGGAAGTTTTTTGTTGCTTGCTTGTTGTTGTCCCAGTCGGTGTGGTGTATGGATGTTTGCCGAAATGTTGATTCATTTCCATTTCGGCAAATTTTTGCACTACCCATATGTCCTAATTTTAGGAAAGGTCATGCCGAATTTTTCGGCTAGCATTCATGCATGTGTGTGTGCATATGGTGTGGTTCTCACCTATACTCTCTGTTTTGACCGCTCAGACAACCATGCTCCTCACGATGAGCGAAGGTCGAATTGCTAGGTACAAGAAAGACGCGAAGGAGGACATGATTCTGAACAAAAATACCATGATAAGATGTCCATGTCTAACATGCAAACTCCAGCGCTGGATCGACCCTAATTCTGGACAATTGGAGGGTCACCTAGTCAGGCGCGGTTTCATGCGCGACCTCAATGAGGTGCCAGCAGGACATGGTGGTCACGAAGACGTGGGCGGGCGAGAAAACGAAGAGTCTATTGGGCATGATCATCATGACGAAGGAGATGCTGGCGGGCATGATCATCATGACGAAGGAGATGCCGACGGGCATGATCATCATGGAGAAGGAGATCGCGACGGGCATGATCATCATGAAGAAGGAGAAGACGCGAACACATAGACGCTGCTAACTTCGGTCTTGCAGGACCCTCATGTTCAAGAACTTCTCCTCAAGGAGACGAGCAACGACAAAGCTGTAGCAAGAGAGAAAGACAAGCTGGCCCAAATGGAGGTAGACGGGATGACTCCATTGTATCCTGGGTGTCGCCCCGAGGATACACGTTTGAGTGTAACGCTCAAGGCTCTGGAGATGAAGGCCGAACACAAATGGACCGATGTGAGCTTCAACGCGAACATGGAATACTGGCACGACCGACTTCCTAAGGGGAACACATTGCCAACAAGTATCGAGGAGGCCAAGAAAATCGTGTACCCTCTCGACCTACCACACATTAAATACCACGCATGCATCAATGATTGCGCACTTTATCGGAATGAGTACGCGGATAGAACCACATGTACGGTGTGCGGCCAAGGACGGTACAAGAGAGGGAACAAGAAAGTTCCTCGAAAAGTGATATGGTACTTTCCTATCACCCCCGTCTGCAGCGATATTTCGTAGATCCTAAGGAAGCAAAGCTCATGTAATGGCATGCGGAAAGAGAGAAACCCGAAGATGATCCAGAGAAGGGCAAGATCCTAACACACACTTCAGACACTAGCAAGTGGAATGCATTATACATCGAGTTCGAAGAGTTCGGGGGCGATGCAAGGAACGTCAGGCTGGGTATGAGCACCGATGGACTCAATCATTTTGGAAACCAGAGTAGCACGCATAGCACCTGGCCCATGTTTGCATGGTCGTACAACCTCCCCCCGTGGCTATGCACGAAGCAAAGGTACGTACACATGAGCATTCTTATTCAGGGGCCGAAACAACCAGGTATTGATATGTATCTATATCTCGGGCTATTGAGAGAGGAGTTAGCTAGCTTGTGGGAGACGCCGGCCCATACGTGGGACGCCTACACTAAAGAATATTTCCATCTGAGAGTTGCGTTGCTCATGACGGTGCAAGACTATCCTGGTTACGCATATGTATCGGCCCAGGTGAACCACAGACACAATGCATGCGTCAAGTGCATGGATGAGACACCGCATCTCCAGCTACCAAGGGATCCCGGATCTTCGAAAACCGTGTTCCAAGGTACTCAAAAGTGGCTCTGCATGGATCACCCATAGAGAAAACGTGGTGACCTATTCAATGGTAAGGACGAGCTCGAAAGAGCCCCGCGTTCGAGGAGCGGCAAAGAAATCGAGGAGCTTTTGAATAATTGGGTAGATTGCCCTGCGCTGGGAAAAAACAACCGAGGACAAAGTCGTTGCTGGGTGTATGGAAAGCAATGTCTGTTTTTTGGGACCTGCCATATTGGAAGGTCCTCCACACTCTCCATAGCCTCGATGTAATGCACATTATGAAGAATGTTACCGAGAGTCTGCTTGGCACTCTACTGAACATGCCGGAGAGGACCAAGGATGGGCCGAAAGCAAGAAAGGACCTTAAATTGCTTGGCATCAAGAAAGATCTTCAGTACCCTGATAGTGATGATGATGATGATAAAACAGAAGGGACTCAAGGTCGCCGCAAAAGAGTTAAGAAGAATGAGGTGGTGCTTCGCGTTGCCTGCTTCACTCTAAGTCTGGAGGAGCTCGAGCAGTTTTTCAAGTGCCTCCTAGGAGTGAAAGTTCCTCACGGTTACTCGGGGAAGATAAGTAGATATCTAGACGTGGCGAATAAGAGGTTCAGAGGTATGAAGTCTCATGACTGTCACGTGCTGATGACGCAGATACACCCCATTGTGATCCGTGGGATAATGGACGAGCATGTCCATGCGACGTTGTTTGGCCTTTGTAACTTTTTCGACGCCATATCTAGGAAGTCGATCGATGTGAAGCAGCTTGACAGGCTACAGGAAGAGATCATGATGATACTATGCGAGCTTGAGATTTACTTCCCGCTGATGGCTCAATGCACGACGCCTAGAAAAATGCTTGATGGCAGTGTTGATGTAGAGCTCGTTGGGAACCCCAAGAGGAAGGTATGATGAGCACAGCAGCAAGTTTCCCTCAGTTATGACACCAAGGTTTAATCGAACCAGTAGGAGCAAGGAAACACCTCAAAGGTGTTACTAGCTGAGCTTTGGCAGGGCGCACTACCGGTGCTAGTAGCAACGTGGAGACCTGCACAACACAACCACAGAACTTTGTCCCCAACTTGCGAATGGAAAGAAGTAAAAGTTTGCAGAAAGTAAACACAAAGCAGTAAAAGATTGTAGATTGTATATAAAGAAAAAGGAACGGGATCCATAGTTCACTAGAGGTGGCTCTCCTTAGATAGATAACATGCTGGGTGAATAAATTACAGCGGGGCAATTGACAAACACCGAGAAAGCAATACATGCATATATTAATCATCTTGACTCCTCTAAGACTTGATTGGGCATTACAACATAATACATAGACCGCCATCCAACTGCATCTATGACTAATAATCCACCTTCAGGTTATCATCCGAACACCCTCCAGTATTAAGTTGCAAGCAATAGATTATTGCTTTACGAACTGCGTGTAAAGTAAACAATACAATTGTTCTATGAACAAAGGATCGTTGTTTTCTCCCTAGTAGCAACAGCACATCTAGTACCTTAGAGATTTCTGTCACTTCCCCAGATTACCAGAGGCATGAACCCACTATCGAGCATAAATACTAACTCTTGGAGTTGCTAGCATCTACTTGGCCAAGATAGCTACTAACAACGGAAAGCATGCAAGATCTCAAATAACAAAGACATGATAGAATCAATAATCAATCTGAAATAGCATCTCAATATCCATCGGATCCCCGCAAACACAACATGTATGAATTACAAATAGATGATCTTGATCATGAACGGAGCTCACAAGATCTAAACATGAAAGCACAAAGGAGGAGAAACCATCCATCTAGCTACTACATGGATCCGTAGTCCAAGGATGAACTACTCACGCATCACACCGGAGGCTTGCATGGTGATGAAGAAGGCCTCCAGGGTGAATTCCCCTCTCCGACAGGGTGCTGAGAAGAGCTTTAGATCCCGCAATCTAGGGACAGAGACGACGGCGGCTACAGACTCTTTCGTGGATTTTTGATCGGGTACCTAGGGTTTTTGTCCCGAGGGCAACTTATAGGCGGAAGGAGAGGCCGAGGGGGTGCTGGGGGCGGCCAGACCACCCCCTGTTGCGGGCCAGGCCTGGCCGTGCGGCCAGGTGGTGTGGCCGGCCCCCAGCCCTTCTCCGTCTCGTATTATGGCACTTGATCCCTTCCGGAAAAATAGGCACTTCGGCTTTTGTCTCGTCCAATTCCGAGAATATTCAATTTCTGACTTTTTTGGAACCAAAAACAACAGAAAACAGGCAGCTGGCACTGTGGCTCTTGTTAATAGGTTAGTCCAAGAAATCATAATAAATGTACTCCAAAGTTGGAACAAAACACAAGAAAGTGGATAAAACCAAGCATGGAACATCAAAAATTATGGATACATTTGCAATGTATCAACATCCCCAAGCTTAACTCCTGCTCATCCTCGAGTAGGTAAGTGATAAAAATAAATAATTTTTGAGGTGACATGCACCATCAAAACTTGATCAAAGTATTTGCAAAACTCAAAGCTAGGATCATAGTACTTCAATCATAACATGAAATACAAAGTTCTAGCAATGAGCAAAGAAACTATGATACAACATGAAAAGACACAAACAAAAGATCCATGAATAACATGCTTTGCAAGATGTTTGTTTGTTTCGCATAAATAAAACATAGCATAAAAGTATTCAGCTTGTCCCTCAATAGAGTAGCAAATATAAATGCATAGGACACCTTCAAAGTTCATAAGAGTGACTAGATACAATAGTTTCAAACAAGCAATAACAAGTTATGCATCAATCAACTAGTCTTGGGACAATGCACATAGAACTAAGAATGGCCACTATGCTCTCAATGTAGTGCATAAAGATAGAAGGTGGAGACTCAATATAATTGTGGAAGAAAAGCCTTTGTAAAAGGAAGTAGGGATTCAAGTCTCATAAAGAGCTTCCAAAAATTATGGTACTTATAGCTTTCAGCTCTCATTGCCCCTATCATAAGCATCTTTAAGGTGATTAAGGTTAAAGTGACACAACTAAGAGGATATGCTTGACAAGTTATAAACCGAAATATCATGCCCCTTACTTACGAAGACCGATCCTCATGTTACTCAACTTCAGTCACGAGTAAGCTCTTGTCATTGTAAGTATATGTGTATCATTAAGAACCGCCAACGGGGTACCCCTTGCACTTGATACAGGAGCTTTCCCATAATCAAAATGACAAGGCAAGCAGACAATGAGCATCTCAGTGATCTTTTTATTTTCTATTTGCATAGGTTTTTATTGAGGATGCTTCATAGAGTGCTCATTATGGTGATGCTGCAAGTTTCCACCATGATTAGGCATGGCTTAGGCTAGCGGCCCAGGCATTTCTCTAACACATATACAAACTCCATGATCTTACAAGTTCCACATTTATTTCACACCGCCGGGATCCGTAAGCAAAAGAACATGATATCAACGGGGTACAAAGTACAAGTGCAATGTTGAAAGCGTTCCCCATGAAACATGGTTCTGCTAATTTCAACTTATAAAGCGCAAGCATATACGCAACAAAGAAGGACCCAATGGTTCAAGTTTATTAGAGGCAATAAAGTAAAGTGTGCCATCAAGTTCGTGAGAGCTTTAATCACTAGTTTTCTCATAACAAGTGAAAGGTAAACAAAAGCATGAATATACTTGGAATAGCATAAGCTAGTAGGTAGGTATGGTGAACTCTTTGGAAAAACTTGGTTTAGGGAGTTGGATGCATGAGTGGAACTCATACTTTGTTGTGGAGGCTAGCAAAAGACTGGGAGCGACAAACTAAGAGAGCAATAATGGCCATAATCATGCAGAGCAATAAAACATCATTGATCAAAGCATAAAGTGATACTACAAGTTGAAAACTAAAGGATCATGAAGGCTATGGTCACTTGAGATAGTCATAACATGGTGTGAGCATGCGCCAAGTCAACCCAAATAAAGCATCAAAGGAGAATACCACTATACTATGCTTTAATATGCTAAAACAACGCATGATTCATCCAAGGCACATTAAGAAATATCAATTGTTTATAACAAGTCATGCTACAGCAAAGAATACTAAGCATAAAGCCAAAACAATATCGAGCATGGCATGACAAAGCATAGGCCACAGTCAAAAACGAGGTCTTTTTACCACATAAGTATAAACTTTCCTACTCTTTTCCAATCCAAACCAAACTATTTGTAAACCAAAGTGTGAAAGAGGGGGTCCAACCAACTTATTCATAAAACTAAGCAAACCAAGCAAACTAAAAAAACAAAACGAAAACGAAAATGAAGACGCTCCAAGAGAAACACAATTGTGCACGAAACAATAAAAATGAAGCGTTTGGAAGAAACCTGGAATTTTTATTGATGAAGAAGGGGATGCCTTGGGAATCCCCAAGCTTTGACGGTTATACTTCTTGGATATTTTTTGGGGTGACACGCGTGGCATCCCCAAGCTTGAGCTTTATTCTATCCTTCATCTCGTTACTCATTCCTTCCATACACCTGAAATTTTTCCTTCATACAAAACTTCACACAATCTCATTAGCAACATTAGTGCACTTAAGATAAATAAGTCTCAAGGTTCAGTTCTAATACAAAATAAACTTCCATTAGAACACTAGCTACTGTAGCACTTCCCTCAATAATCTCAATTCCCCAAAGGAACTCAAGAAGGAACTAACAAGAAGCAAATGCAGAAAATGGCAGAAATCTGTCAAAACAGACCAGCAGGTAAAGACGAATTTTTTAGAAGACATTATGTTGCTCACATCAAAAAGTGTTGAACTAACGAAATTTAGATAACAACCTAGGGCAGAATCACAAAAAATTACAGCTCAATCCAACGTACAGATCTCTCTCAGGAATTTTTACGGTAAAGCACAGAAATCTGTTTCGGAACAGCAACTTTCTCAATCATTACTTCACTCTCATTAGAGGTTACTCTTGGCACAAAAAGCAAATAAAAAGGATAAGGAGAGGTTATTACAAAGGTAATAACTTCCAAGACTCATCTAAAACTCTTGCGTTATCTTCCAACAAGTACTTTTCTTTAACGCCTTTAAGTTAGGCATAAGAACCAAAGAAAGAATCAAGTGTTCTCAAATGAAGAAGCATTAAGACCAAATTTTGTTTTCATAGGAGAAGAAAAAGAAATCTTTTCTCTATTTTTAGGGAAGTGTTCTATACCTTTCTTGAGTGGGAGTTGATATTTAATGGTGCCTTCTTTCATATCAATGATGGCACTAACAGTTTTAAGAAAAGGTCTTCCCAAAGTAATAGGACAAGAAGCATTGTATTCAACATCCAAAACATAGAAATCAACGGGGACATAGGAATCATTAACCATAATAAGAACATCATTAAGTCTCCCCATGAGTTTATTTTTAGCATTAGCATCAAGTGGGACATTCAAATAACAATCTTCAAGAGGAGGCAAATCAAGCATATCATAAATCCTTCTAGGCATAATAGAAACACTACTATCAAGATCACACAAAGCTTTGAAATCAAAGTCATTCACTTTCATATTAATGATGGGTTCCCAACCATCTTCTTGTTTTATGGTAATAGAAGCTTTATGTTTCATCTTTTCTTCTTTAATCTTTATGAGAGCATCAGTAATGTGTTTTGTAAAAGCCATGTTCATAGCACTAGCATTAGGACTTTTATCAAGCTTTTGTAGGAACTTAATAACTTCAGAGATGTTGCAACCATCAAGATCAAAATCAACTTTATCATTTAAAGTAGTAGAACTATTACTAGCCTCAACACTAGTGGTGGTGATAGTAGAAACACTAATGTTTCTAGCAATTTCATCTTCTCTTTCCCACTTAGCATGTAATTCAGCTAATAGTCTAATGTTTTCATCAATTCTTACTTGTATAGCATTAGTAGCTGCAAAGGGATTCTCATTAGTTTCGGGTTTAGCAGCCATTTTATTCAAAGTAGATTGAGCTTCAGCCAAAGATGCTATATTTCTTTCAGCATTAGAGAGTTTTTCCTCAATAGTTTTATTGAAAGCAGTTTGTTTACTAATAAACTCTTTAAGGATAACTTCAAGTTCAGAGGGAGCACTCTTATTGTTGTAAAAATTTCCATGAGCATTACCATTGTTGGGAGGATATGGCTTATAATTGTTGTTACCAAAATTGTTCCTATAAGCATTATTACCATAAGCATTGTTGCCAAAATTATTATTTCTTATGAAGTTCACATCAACTTGCTCTTCTTGGGCAACCAGAGAGGCTAAAGGAACATTATTTGGATCAATATGGGCTTTCCCATTAACAAGCATAGACATAATAATATCAATCTTATCACTCAACGAGGAGGTTTCTTCAACAGAATTTACCTTCTTACCTTGTGGAGCTCTCTAAGTATGCCATTTAGAATAATTAACCATCATATTATCCAATAGTTTTGTTGCAGCACCCAAAGTGATGGTCATAAAGGTACCTCCAGCAGCTGAGTCCAATAGGTTCCTTGAAGAATAGTTCAATCCTGCATAAAAAGTTTGGATGATCATCCAAGTAATCAGTCCATGAGTGGGACAATTCTTTACCAAAGATTTCATTCTTTCCCAAGCTTGAGCAACATGCTCATTATCAAGTTGTTTAAACTTCATTATTTCACTTCTCATAGATATAATCTTAGTAGGAGGATAGTATTTTCCAATAAAAGCATCTTTGCACTTAGTCCAAGAATCAATACTATTCCTAGTTAAGGAATTCAACCACTCTTTATCTTTTCCTCTCAAAGAGAAAGGAAACAATTTCAGTTTAATAATATCACCATCTATATCCTTATGCTTTTGCATCTCACAAAGTTCAACAAAGTTATTTAGATGGGAAGCAACATCTTCATTACCAATACCAGAAAATTGTTCTCTCATAACAAGATTGAGCAAAGCAGGTTTTATCTCAAAGAAAGCATTTTCAGCCATAAGTGGAGCAATAGGAGTGCTCATAAAATCATTGTTGTTGGTGCTAGTGAAGTCACACAACTTGGTGTTTTCAAGAGTAGTCATTTTTTTGGGTTTTCAAATAAGAAAGCAAAACAAGTAAAACTAATTTTTTTTGTGTTTTTTGAAGAACCAAACAAGCAAACAAGGCAAAAAGAAACTAAGCAAAACAAAAACAACAAAGTAAAGAGATTGGTTATGAGGGACTCCCCTTGTGAAGATGTCCTTGACTCCCCGGCAACGGTGCCAGAAAAATGCTTGATGGCTCAATGCACGGCGCCCAGAAAAATGCTTGATGGCGGTGTTGATGTAGAGCTCGTTGGGAACCCCAAGAGGAAGGTATGATGAGCACAGCAGCAAGTTTCCCTCAGTTATGAAACCAAGGTTTAATCGAACCAGTAGAAGCAAGGAAACACCTCAAAGGTGTTACTAGCTGAGCTTTGGCAGGGCGCACTACCAGTGCTAGTAGCAACATGGAGACCTGCACAACACAACCACAGAACTTTGTCCCCAACTTGCGATGAGGTTGTCAATCTCACCGTGTTTTGCGGAAAACAAAGGATTAAACGTATCGAATGGAAAGAAGTAAAAGTTTGCAGAAAGCAAACACAAAGCAGTAAAAGATTGTAGATTGTATATAAAGAAAAAGGAACATGATCCATAGTTCACTAGAGGTGGCTCTCCTTAGATAGATAACATGCTGGGTGAACAAATTACAGCGGGGCAATTGACAAACACCGAGAAAGCAATACATGCATATACTAATCATCTTGACTCCTCTGAGACTTGATTGGGCATTACAACATAATAAATAGACCACCATCCAATTGCATCTATGACTAATAATCCACCTTCAGGTTATCATCCGAACCCCCTCTAGTATTAAGTTGCAAGCAACAGATTATTGCTTTACGAACTGCGTGTAAAGTAAACAATACAATTGTTCTATGAACAAAGGATCGTTGTTTTCTCCCTAGTAGCAACATCACATCTAGTACCTTAGAGATTTCTGTCACTTCCCCAGATTACCAGAGGCATGAACCCACTATCGAGCATAAATACTAACTCTTGGAGTTGCTAGCATCTACTTGGCCAAGATAGCTACTAACAACGGAAAGCATGCAAGATCTCAAATAACAAAGACATGATAGAATTAATAATCAATCTGAAATAGCATCTCAATATCCATCGGATCCCCGCAAACACAATATGTATGAATTACAAATAGATGATCTTGATCATGAACGGAGCTCACAAGATCTAAACATGAAAGCACAAAGGAGGAGAAACCAGCCATCTAGCTACTACATGGATCCGTAGTCCAAGGATGAACTACTCACGCATCACACCGGAGGCTTGCATGGTGATGAAGAAGGCCTCCAGGGTGAATTCCCCTCTCCAACAGGGTGCCGGGAAGAGCTTCAGATCCCCCCGATCTAGGGACAGAGACGACGGTGGCTACAGACACTTTCGTGGATTTTTGATCGGGTACCTAGGGTTTTTGTCCCGAGGGCAACTTATAGGCGGAAGGAGAGGCTGAGGGGGTGTTGGGGGCGGCCAGACCACCCCCTGGCGCGGGCCAGGCTTGGCCGCGCGGCTAGGTGGTGTGGCCGGCCCCCAGCCCTTCTCCGTCTCGTATTCTGGCACTTGGTCCCTTCCGGAAAAATAGGCACTTTGGCTTTTGTCCCGTCCAATTCCGAGAATATTCATTTTCTGACTTTTCTGGAACCAAAAACAACAGAAAACAGGCAGCTGGCACTGTGGCTCTTGTTAATAGGTTAGTCCAAGAAATCATAATAAAAGTACTCCAAAGTTGGAACAAAACACAAGAAAGTGGATAAAACCAAGCATGGAACATAAAAAATTATAGATACATTTGCAATGTATCTCCCGCCCGCATTCTTCAACATCATGGTGCATCTGCTTGTACATGTCGTGGACGACATCATCCAGCTTGGGCCGACATTCCTGCACAACATGATGCCGTTTGAAAAGCTAAACGGTGTCAGCAAAGGATTCATTCACAACAGGTCGCGTCCAGATGGAAGCATAGCCAAGGGCTTTCTGATCTAAGAGTGCATCTCCTTCTGCTAGAATTATCTAACCACCAAGAACGAGGATGTTGGAATACCCACCAAGAAGCACCTCGGCAGGCTCGGTGGATATGGTCACCACGAGGGTTGCCGCTCACTGCATGTCGGCATTGATGGTCGACGCACCAATTTTGACAGGGCACACCGAGTCGCGCTACAACACATTGAAGTGGTCGACTCTTGGGTCGAAGAGCACATAAGCTTAATCGAGCAGGAGTACGTCGACCAGGGCCGACCGAGGAAAGGGAGATGTAACCAGAGAGCACAACTCTAGCTTCATGGGTTGGTTCAAGAAAAAGGCAACTGGACAATCCCCCACAGACGCCTTCTACGGAAGATGAAAAACTCATATTCTCCTTGTCGTAGGGCCCAGGGCACAACCTAAGGACCTATTAGTCATACGACATAAATGGTTATAGATTCTACACCGAGGAGAAGGACAGGAATAGCGAATATCAAAACTCAGGAGTAACTATGATATCCTTTGCTGATGACGAGACTACTGTCATGGAAAGATTCTACGGAAGGATCGAGGAGATATGGGAGCTCGACTACTGTGGAGAGATCGTACCGATGTTCTGTGTTAGATGGGCCAAGGACGTGAAAAACGAAGGCTGGTATTTCACCACAATGGTTATACCAGATGCCAAATCAACGAAGAACGCCTCCGCAAAAAATGAGCCTTGGGTACTCGCTAGGCAAGTTGATCAATGCTTTTTTATTACCGACCCGTCAAAGCCCAACTGTGTTGTAGTTAGGAGGGGCAAGAGGAGCATCATCGGAATGGAAGGAGCCACCAACGAGCAAAACTTCGACAAAAACGGCGACCCGAAGATCGAAGAGGAATTTTACAAGTACTTCGACATGCCTACTACTACTAAAGTAAGAAGGAAGACCACACTACCTACTAAAGGTTATCCATTCACAAGAAGAAATCTCAAAGTGCACGGGCTAAAGTATTCAACCGCGACAAAAAAGGACAAGAAGATTGTGAAGAGACACTAGCAACTGTGTGACTTTTTGGTGTATTAATTCGTGTGGGTATAATGTGATATTAGTGTGGGTATTAGTTAGAGACTAAACAAATTCACATTTATTGGTGACAAGCACACACATATATATATATATATATATATGACTCGGGAGGGTTTTTTGAATAAATATGCATATGTGTTCTTGCTTTGTTGAATAAATATGCATATATGTATATGTTCTTGCATTTTTTAAATAAATATGCATATGTGAATAAATATGCATATATGTATATGTTCTTGTTTTTTGAATAAACATGGATATGTGTGTAATTAAAACTATTTTAAAAAAAAGAAAAAAAAAGTGTGAGACAGCCAGGGCTGCCCCAGGTGAGAGTGAGTGAGCAAGACCACTAGGACAAGTATCGGATCTTGTCATACTATGACGCCACGCTTTTTTATACTATGTCCAAAAGTTCTATGGCGCATTTCCACCTTCTGTGGCGCATTCTGTGGGAATGCACCACAGAACTTTCACACTTAGCCAAATAGATGGTTCGGCCTCTCTCCCTAATCCCTCTTTCTCTCCTGATCCACACTTAGCCAAAATTTTGTCACCCGACCTCTCTGTCATCGCCCACGCGCAAACCCTAGCGCCGCCCTCATCGCCGGAGCCCTAGCCACCACCGCGCCGGAGCCCTAGAAGCCCGTGGAGGAGAAGCCGCCCGACGAACCTGTGGAGGAGGAGCCACCGAAGGAGGAGACGCCCTGTAGCCCTGCAACCCTTGGAGGAGGAGCCGCCACGCCGGAGCCCGCCACCCTCGTCGCTGTCGACCACCGCAGCAGCAGCGTGCACGGTTCGTCCCCCCACCCCCCCTGTGAACCCTAGTTGCTTATTTTCCTGGGCAAGAACATCTGTCACACAATTGAGCCCGTACTCCTTAAGCAACTTGTGAATTGAGCCCCGAGAAACATACTCAAGGTAAATTGAAAGTGTGTCATCAGTCTGTACAGAAAGACACACAATTAGTAACTTTTTTCTTATCTGGTAGTCATCTGTTGCAATGGTTGGAATTATTTTTAGTAGCTGATCAATCAACTAGCTAGGCCTGGTAGTGACTGGTAGGCCTGGCAGATCTGTTATTTCCAGAATTTACCCTATTGGTTGAAACCAAAATAAAAATGAAAACTACACTTTTTGTCTAGATCACAATTTTTACCAAGTACCTTAGTGTTTTGTGCAACATACAACACTGGTCACTTGCCAAAAATAAATTTCATTATTTACTGGCATTATATCCACTAAAATGTATGTTTTACACTAAATAATTTCTCTATGAGCTAGCCTTATCCAAATGGGATGGATCAAAGGTGCTAGGAAAGGTATTTTCCATACCTACCCATTAGATTTTGTATCCTGTCAAGTTGAATCCTAGTTTTCCCTCAGTAAAAATAACAAAAACAATTATTTATTAACTTTATCAAATTCCTTAAGACAAACCATAACATGTTTTGAGTTGATTCAAACTCTATGTGATGTGGTACACTAAAGTCTATCAAAATCCAGGATATAAAATTTTATTGAGGCT
Source organism: Avena eriantha (assembly GCA_910589775.1). Lineage (NCBI taxonomy): Eukaryota > Viridiplantae > Streptophyta > Magnoliopsida > Poales > Poaceae > Avena > Avena eriantha. The sequence goes on from OU342740.1 coordinate 84,949,312, forward strand.
CTGTTAAACTTTGGTGAATTAATAATATCTTATTAGGGTTGTCCTAGTAGGAAAATCACTACAGGAGTTTTGCAACTCCAAAAATGGTGAATCCAATTTCTACAGAAAGGTATCAGAAATACCTAACATGTGTCCTTGGTTTCATATCAATAGACCATGTAGATTAAATTTGGTGAAAAGTAAGAATAATGCAAACTTAGGTACCTAATTAAGGAATCACTTCCAAAAGAACAATGGTGTTATTTGTCACACTACCTTTATATAACAAACTCTGTTTTGATCAAAGTACCTAAAAGCCTAGAGATAGGGAAAATAAGATCATGTGTTAGCAGTCAACTAGGAATATGATGCATGTAAAAGACAGAATTTTAAGGCATCTCATTTAATCCACTCTAGTTCCCGTGGTTCAGTTATTTAACTATTGTGAGCTCCTGATCTTGGTTCATGTGGTTCAGTTATTTAACTATTGTGAGCTCCCGATCTTGGTTAGATAAGGGGGAATGTATCAAGGATGGCAAACACGTGTTCAAGCACGTGCTCGAGTTCCCCTGCGTCAAGCAGTCGACTACTGGTGCCAAGGAGGCCTTCTACGTCCTCCATCACCTTAAAGGCTGTGTTCAGGATTGCCAGAACCTAACGCTGCCATCTAGTCTCTGAGGATGGGCCGAAACTTTGGCGCGAATCGACGATGATGATCTTAGAGAAGACTTCCATCGCATTCAGATGAAGTTCTCGCAAATAATCATTGAAGATGTCAACACAAGGAGGGCCTACAACAAGCCAGAGGGTTGAGTAAGAGGGAGATCGAAGAACGCCTCCGTAAGCAGGATGACACAAGGACGTGGATGATGAAAGAGGGTTATCTACCGTTCCCGAAGCCGAGCGAGAAGAAGTCTTCATGATCGATGTGTGCCTCTAGCATGATACAGTGTGTATATTCTTGATGGACACCTAATGTAGTGTGTGTGTCATAAACTTTACTATCTTGTGGTCGAAATGGTCATTGTTGTTAGACTTAAACTACCTTGTGGTCGTGTTGTCGTTGAACTTATTGCTTCTATGCTGATCATGAGATGCTATCTTTTAGGTTTATGGATCCTTTGTTTTATATTTTTTGAACATATATATATATTATATATATGGATGTGAACCCTTTATTAATTCTTTTCGCCGTATTTTTACGAATATGCCTTGTCGTCTATAGAGATGGCGACAAGGTGGTATGTGGTGTACATGGGTAGTGTTCCAGGAGTCTACGAGGAGTGGGAGGATTGTCACAAACATGTGAACAAGTTCAGTGGCAACATCTACAAAGGATACACGACTAGAGAGGAGGCGGTAGCCAAGTGGAGGAACCACCTGTGGAAGAAGAACCGGATGAAGATATTGGTCGAGCTCATGCTCTTGCTCACCATCATCACAGCTGTATTCTATTTGATCCTAGTGTAGGCGGCGGTGACCACTTCATATTTGTAATGTGAGATAATATGAACTTTGTATTCGGCACTTGTGTAAAAATTCAGCACTTGACGCTATATATGTATCTCGATGGGGCTCTAAGTGTTTGTATTATATATATGTCGGTTTTTATGCATCTACTACTTGTGCAATGTACGGTTTATACTCATCTAGATAAATACTGTATAAATACTTGATTATACACCAGGAACGTATTTTACTTTGAATACGTGTTATATAGTCAGTGGCGCATATATAAATATAGTCAGTGGCGCATATGATTTCTGTGGCACACATTAAGGAATGCGCCACTGAACTTGCTTCTGTGGCGCATAGGTAGAAATGCGCTACAGAGACTTCTATGGCGCATATCTATATGCGCCATTATCAGTGGTGAGGTGATAGTGGCGACTAGGATATGTGCCACAGAAGTCTCATTTCCATGCGCCACAAATAAGTTGTTTCCTAGTAGTGGCAGCAGACGAGGATGTATGTGACCTTGATGACTCTATGGAGTTAACCTTTTGTCCGTTAAGATACTCTTTCTTGGAAGGCCTTCATCACAATCCCTGAAAGTCAGGATAATCAAGCAGCACAGTCCCTGTAATTGATGATGTTGACTTAGTCAACTATAGTTGGGTGTTACCAATAAAGGAAGTTCGCGACTAGATGTGAAAGCATAATTTAGTTATAGATAAAGAGATAATTACATTGGTCATTGAACACATTTTGTGATGAAGGCGGCATAAACTTATGTAACATATGTTACCTTGAACCTTTATGATATCCAAATTCAATTAATATCCACAAGTGTCTGGAAGAACAAACGATTTTACCTCCAAAAAAGGATTATTTAATATTGCCCTCTGATGGAATTCTTACGGAGGTAATACATGTATAGAAATTAAGTTGATTATGCAAACTACCAAAATAATTGGAACATGATTCCTAGTATTCTAGGTTCTATACTAAAACTCTTTAATGAAAAATATACTCCTACTTCAAATCATAATTGAAAAGCACTCTACAATGAAAAATATACTAACACATCATAGATCTCTACAATTAGTCACACGGTATGGCAAAGACAGCTCATGTACTTTGTGTTAAGAGATATTGTGAGATCAATAATTATCATTAAAGCAAGTGTCCAAATATGTCCATAGTAAGGGATCACAGAATATGACTGGTCCAATGGCTATTGACTTTCAATACCAAACACACTAAACATTTCTCTTATGCCTATGATATACAGATTCCAAAGTTATATGGATACTTTCTCACTTTTCTGAAATTACAGTGCCATCCCCATTCACATTTTAAAATGATGCCCAAAAATCAGTACAGGTTGTAAACTCACCACTCACCGGGGCTGGTCTAGACATTCCTAACTAATAGTGAGTCCTCACGAAAGGATGTATGTGCAGTTCCTTAGTATAAAAAGAGATAATCCTCAGGTCTTGGTCCCAATAAAAAAGCATGGTTGTATATTAAAAGCACTAATTCTCCGCATAGAGTGTCTTATGAAATCCTTCCTTAACCTTGGTCCCATGAGCATAATCCTGGTATTAACATGCAAAACCAAAGAGAAACCGTGTGCATTGACAGCTTGACAGAAATCTGTATAGAAACAACAATAGATAACGGATATGGCACACAATCACTTTGACTGAATACTAACAATATGCTATGATCTAGAACAAAAACCTTGTCTGTTTGAATTTGTGCTAACTAAATGAATGCGGCAATTACGTTTGGGATGTCATCTCCTAGAAAATAAAGGTACAAGTTCTTCTATGCATGCAACACCTGCGTACTTCTCCGCCGAATGGTGAAAATGGTATGACATTTCCTTGAACCCAGCCATCAGGTGTGCCACTGCTTAAAACAACCACGTAATGCAGGGTAACTGGTTCTTTCTCCATACGTGACATTGTCTGTAGATTCAGCCGTGGTTCTATGAAGCGTTGGATTGCAGGCATTGTTGCTACAAAAGAGGCTATATCCTTTCAAAACCATGTATATTCTCTATACTACGACTTAGTAAATTGGTTATTTGAAAAGCATGTCTGGTTAGTCTGTGCCTGCTGTAAGAACTCGGACAGAAAAAACTTACTCTCTTTATGAACTCGAAAATAAAACAATTGCATAGAGTAAAAGTAACCCAGTGTATAAGAGAAAAGCTACTACAAGCAGCCATGTGCTTATAAATAGGCAAGAATTCATCAGATCCAACCTTAGCAAAACTTTATACATGATAGAATTTTACACAGGTAAGCGGTGTCTAAATTTTCAAGCATAGTGAAATGTCGATGTGTACATGGCTCGTAGTGATTTTTTTGAGTGAATCATGGTTCTTTGGCTACAAGTGTAAAAAGTAAAAAAATAATGAATGATTAAACTTAGTGTGCAGAATTTCTCACCTGAGCACCAACCACTACTCATGTGTCATTTATTATGCAGTAACTAAAGTAGGCCGTCCCGTCTCAAAAGAAAAAGAAAAATAGGCCATCACAGAATTGTGGTATCAGAGATTTGAATGATGAATGGTGAATCCATTCACTACAGGAGACGGGGTGGCAAATATTATAGACGGTTAATATAGATCATGCGGAGAGGCAAATATTGTAGACGGTGGATCCAGATCATGCGCGGATGCAAGAAATCTATGGAGATGTGTGAAGTTCATTAGGGATATTAAAACTGAGCCAAATAGGAGGCTTGTCACGAACTGAACGTTCTCGGCTGTTGGATCATCCTGCCTATCCATTTTCGGTCGTCAGATCTCCTGCGATTTTGCAGTGGGCCAACAGTCCCTAGAGCCAGCTACTATACATGTCAACATGGCCTCTTGTGATGAACTGGGCCCAAAAAATCGATAAAAGCCCAACTAAGTGGTACTCCGTTGTGATGCAGCCTCCATACGAGCCTAAGAATATAGCCGCCTCACCTGTCTCTCCCTTTCCCTAAAAAAAACTGTCTCTCCCTTCTCCATGGCAACGACGCCCGTCCGGTCAAACCCTACCTCCCTCTACCTGTATGACCCACCAACGCCGACAGAGCCTCAGGCGCGGGAACTCTACAAGGAGTGGGAGAGGCCAGGAGACCCATGCGGTTGAGGTGGGCTCGCCCATCTGAGTCACGCAGGTCTGTGTGGCTGCGAGTATGGAGATGCAAGTGCACGTAGAACTTATGATGAAGTTTGGGAGAAGCTGAGCATGATTTGCATACTGTTGGATATTCATATGGTTTGTGTTCATACTATACTGTTGAATCTTCTTACCGGTTAACTTCAAGTGACGGCTTAAGATTGTGGGACTGAATCAGCCAATGCTCACATGAACAATCGTGACATATTATGCCCTTCTATGTCCTGATATTGATGTAAGTAGATGACGAATTGAATTGTACATATAGATTGATTTTTTTTCGTTTGATTGAGGTGGGTGTAGATTTTGTATTGACATCCTTATAAAGGCCTTCTGTGTCTTTTCTAGCGTGTCACACAAGTATCGTACTGAAAATTTAAAGGCTATGATACGTATCCAGATGGTTTTCTTTCATATGTAGTGGATTAACATGTGTCATTCTTTAAGAATGTCTAAACTTTATATCCTAAGTGTACAACAATTTCTCAAATTTGAATGTCTATTATCTATTCGTTGTAATTTTTTTGTGCTCTGAGTAATCATTTGCATTCATGTTGTGTTTGTTTACCCCTTTCTTAGGTATAAATTTTCCATTCCATAACTTCAGCTCTAAGAGATGACTACTGCAGTGCTCATGTACATGCGGATTAATTGGACAGAAGAGCTCACATTTTTATCCAAAACTACCTCTACTCATGCGGCACCTACCTAGAAGAGTTTGTTTGGAGAGCTACATGTACCACGGCCGCTCCATACCAGAGTTAAGTGAACTGATCATGGGTTTTATACTTCTTAGTATTTTTATTTTATTGGACGTCAGCTGATCTTTTATTCCATTTCCAACTCTTCCTGAGATATAATTTGTACCCGCTGATTGAAAGCAGAGAGATAAGATGTTATCAAGAGAGAGCATGCAAAGATTTGCAATCATAGAATTTGAGAAAGAGAAACATGTTTCCATGAAAAGAGAAGTAAGTTGTTATTGTAATAATACAAGACAACCAATATATGTCTCCACATTTCAATAGATAACTTTTCCTATATTGTGCGCTCTTTACTTCTTGTGTGAACAGTTAGAAGTATTTCCATTATTAATATGCCTAATGCCTTAAACATGCCAAAAAAATACTGGTACATCAGCAAACCAAATTTACTTTTGTAATGCATGTCATTTAGAGCTATTTTTCTGCTTCAAGAATCAAGATCAAATTTCAACCTGCCTTTGTACTTTTTTGTTCTCGCTCTGTTCTATCAAGTGCCACCTAAGCTGTTCTTATCCATTTTCACACCACAAGTACTCTTATTTTTCTGTGAAAACTTATAATTATGGTGAAGAAGTAATATATGTTCACTAGATTGGATACCACCACTGTTCTAGGCCATGTCCTTCAGCAGGATAAGGCTTAACTTAGACTGGTTCATCTTGGTAATTGCTCATCTTATTTGTGTTGCAGTTTGTCAAAATATTACTGATCCTTTCTTTACAGTTATTAAAGGCTTGGATTGATCCCTTCTCCAAAAAAAATGTGTGCTCTTGCACAAAGAAATCTCTTGTCTCACGGAGAGGCATTCCATATATTGTTGATTGATGGATTTGTCTGCTCGGTTGGCTCGATCAAATGCATCATTATTAGACTTTTCTCTAGATACCACTATGTCATAGATAATTCAGGTTTTTGAATCTTATGGTTTATTCTGTACATATTGAGTAGATAGGCAGTTTTATGGAGACCAGCACATTTCATTATGATATTCTGCTATAAGAATTCCTCTAGAACGTGACATTCCCAATCTTGAACAGTATAAGAATTATTTGTAAGACGCGAAGATGCTAGACTATAAAGAGGATGTAGTATGATAATTTTGTTTGTTCCTCTTTTTTTTAGCTTATCTTCTCATTGTGATGTAGAAAAATATAAATAATAATAATATGTTAGTTTTGACTTTAAATAAATATGCCCCACCACCTACGTTCCTATACCGAGCAATAGATGATTGAAATATTTCAAATTTTATCAATGCATCTGCTATCCAATTTTTTCTTAAACATTGGTTGAGCATGGTACCACATGCCTTCTTATATCTTACATATACTTCCAAGCTATTAGCAGACGGAAAAAACACCGCTATGCCAAACTACAGCATTAGTTCCTACCAACCACTTAAAATTCACCCTTCACCTCTTTTCATTTAAAATTTAAAATTTTATGTTAATGTATATTTAAAAATTTCTACCGATCCATCGATAAAATAGACGGGCGCGGCAACGCGCGCCATCATGATCTAGTAGAGAAAGAAAATCACCATGTGTCCTAAAGAGGCCAACGTACCAGAACAGGAAACCATGGTCCAAGGCGGTTCACCCTCAACGATTGCCAATGGTCTGCTCCCGTCAAATTTTGGTTTCCTGGAGGCAGGGCCGATGAATGAGTCGGAGGCAGATCCTTCTGTACCGCCGTGCACGATGAATCAGAGACATTGATTAGGACGGCCACAGCATGGAAGACCTCGCGCCTCCATGTTATCCATTGAGAGATTGAAGTATTTCACATCGAATTAGTGGATCTGACCTTGGGGATTCGACATTCGTCGTGAACAAAGAGGACGCAGCCACAAATTGACCGACCCGCCTAGGTCTGGACATGCTAGATGTGGTACTCCTCCTCCTCCTTCTCGTCTATTTGCCTTGGTGTGCCTGCCATAATCGGATCGGAGGAGGACATACTCATCTGAGTCATCTCTATGACACAGAGCAGGAACCGTCGCCGACGCCTGACTCCACCATATTATATTTTCCTATTCCATCCCACGCTTCATCTCCCCAACCCATATAACTCAAACAACAGCTGCATCATCCAATTGAGCATGACGCGTATAATTTGGACCAATACTATGTCTATTCCCCAACGATCAATGACCTTCACATGAGGGGGTGGCGGTGGTCTTCGGGAATCCCAGCCGGGTCGGTGGCGCCGGAGCAGAGGAGCGGCAGGGGTGGTGCGGGAGTAGCCAGGGGCAGGCGAGAGGTGGGCGATGGAGGCCGGGAGGGGAAGGATCTGGAGGCGCGAGGATCGCGGAGTATGTGCGGTTCTGTCTTTTTTGTGTGCGAGCGACGAATGAGGTGCGGAGGAGCGACGAAGGGGCAGCGCGTGAGGAAGAAAGCGACGAAAGAAACGACGTAGGGCAGAAAACGGAACACCTAAGTTCTTTTTAGATAGTAGAGATAGATTCAGATATATCTAATACTAAAACATGTCTAGATACATCCGAATCTAGACAAAATCAAGTCAACTAATATGGGTCGACGGGTATATTAAGGGTATGTATAATGGTTGATAAGACAGTCTTATCTTAATCATGACATATAATCTTGATATGGTGACAAAACATTACGTACAATGGATTATTTTTTAGTCTTATCTTTAGCAACAAATATCCCTAAATACGTGGTGAGACATATCATGCTAAGAGATCATCTCTTGGCTAAGATAAGACAGGGGGCTTTTTTTGTTCCTCTCTCCTCTAACTCAGCAATCATCCTACGTGGTATTGCTAAGATAAGACCATTGTACATGCCCTAAATAGTGTATTAATACATCCGTAACTAGACAAATCTAAGTTAATTAACTTGGATCAGGGGTAAATATTCGCTCTTTTTATGGCATAAAATACATGAATATATTACGACAAAATGGTGAAATACTTTATGAATTGTATGGTACAAAGTTAGAAAAAAGTTTAGTGTCTTAGATATTTGTGGTGTACAAATGTGTGGTCTTCTAAGAGCATCTTCACTGGTCCTCCAATAAGTTGTCCGGCAAGGGTGCCAGAAGACGGTTTGGGGAGTGCTAGCAAAGTTGTGCCCCCTCCCCATAGGCCAACCTCCCCGTACACCCAGGATTGTCAAGCATTTCGTCAAACAGGTGCGAAGCATGCATGGGCGGGAGAGCGAGTCGACCACAATGACGTGGAGGTTGCGCATGGAGTGGATGATGTTGTGGAGGAGTTCGATGCGGTGGCTGACGATGTCGCTTCCTAGGCTCATGCCGTGGACGAGGCCCTGGTGCTCCCGCGCCGAGCTCCATGAGGTAGAGCATAGACGGACCTCGCGCGGAGCAGAACTTGCTCATGCCATTCCATCTTCTTCCATCGTCACCTGCAATTCTCGTGCCACCTCGTTGATGATGTCCTCCGTCACGCTCCGTTCTGTAGCTCAAGGTCGCCACCCGCCGCAACCCATGTCAAGGATCGACACGCTCGCGCCATGACCCCATCAGTAGGAGCACGACAATGCCGAAGAAGAGGACGTGCAGTGCGAGCATGCAACCCACCTCGAGCTCCTTCTGACATGGGTATGACCCGTCGGGTTTCCATTGTTAGTGTACCTGGTACGGATCCAAGACAAGGCCAATAGGGCCCTTACGGAGCTGAAGGTTCTGGAAGCACCCGAAGCTTAGGAACCAGACGTGATGATCAAGGCAAAGCCTAAGATATAATCGACATAGTCATAGAGTTATCTTTTAATTGTAACCGACCTGAACTGGACTCTAAGACCCGGCCTCTCACATAAAGGCTGGGAGGAGCCAACAGGGAGGTACCGAAAATCTAGTCATAGCAACCCGTTATAAAGTAGATCGCATATAGCAATCTGGCAACTTTGTACTCTCCACCAATAAAGATCAGACAAGCAGGAAGTAGAGTTTACTCTACGAGGGCCTAAACCTGGGTAAATCTTGCTCCCTTGTTTGTCTGATAAGCCAATGAAAGCACCAGCGCACCTGTTTTCCCTGAAACCCAAATCCATAACAATGAACATTGCCGAGCTTACCCCTCGTCACCTTCCTCCAGTAGACGTTGCGCCCGTTGTGGCTGGTGGTGCCCCAAATTGTGCCCATCTTCTACTTTGGTCGGCGATGGAGCATGGAACTTGGAGTAAGCCTACCCTATGCCGAGACATGGGCGCCGCCACCAAGCCAGCCATACTCAGAGCAGCACGCATGTGTCCCGGCCATGGAGTTCTCGGTCGAAGATGACAAGGCAGAGGATGTATGTGGGAGGAGTTAAGGATGAAGTTGGACGGGTTAGGAAGCGCGGCCGAGGCGTGGTGACCGTGCTTAGCTCCATCACAGTGGTGCGGGTGCTGAAGTGAGCATGGAGGTGATGTTCTTCATGTCATCGAGGGGCAACGGATGTGGTGTTCTACATGTCGCCACCATAAGCTACTATCGCCGAGGGCGACGGGCCTGGCCATGCCCGGTAGCGGAGGAGATGTTGAGCCGAAGACTAGTACGGCCATCTTGGAGGAAGAGAGAGGTTAGAAATGGAACTAGCCGGTGGCGTGCGTGCAGGGGAGAGGCAAGTAGGGGAGATAAAAAGAGGAGAGGCATGCACAAGAGAGAGAAAAAAGAGAAATGGAAATCTTTAGGGTCTCTATAGATGGACCAGTCATGCATGATGCTGATATGGATTTGGTTGCCGGCGCCCCCAATAGATCCCCTGTTGGTAGGGCCTACACGGAAGTGTCGGACAACTTTCTCGGGTTGAAAACTACCAGCAGCCCTTGGGAACCCCGTTGTTGGGCATTTTTTTGTCTGAGAGGCCCCAAATCTTTGGGGAGCGCTTTGGGAGCCCCCGGTAGAGATTTCCTAAGAGCCCCAAATTTTTGTTGGGTAGCTCTTGTTATCCTCTTTCCAATAAAATTGTTTCCGGGTTAATAGGAGTTATCAAACTCTAGATATTGCATTTTGAAGTTAGCCCCTTTATTTCTTTTTTAATGGGGAACTATTTCTGGGCCGAGCGGTACTACCGCTATGCGCAGCCGGATGCTATTGAACACGCGCATCTCTCTCTGCCCCGCCTGGTTGTGTTTCGGGCCCAGGTCCGGTTGTACCGGCCCAGCGTGGTACTGCCGCCTGCCAGGCCAGTACTATCGGGCCGGCCTGCCCAGATCGCCCAGCTCGCTCACTACTCCCGTGCTGCCTGGCCCCGATCCCCTTCCTCGCTCGCTCGTGCCCAAATCTCTCATCGCTGGCCCATGCGCCCCTCCCATCCCCTTTCCCCTCATTGGTTCGCTCGCCCGCTGGCCTGGTCGCAGGCTTCCTCGCTAGTGTTGCCTTCATTTGATCGCTTTGCCTGGGTCGGGTGCGGTACTACTGGCCCTCCGGTACTACCGGCCCAAGCCGAAAAAGGCCCCAATAGGCAGAAATCTGGCCCCCCTTATAAGCCTTTCTCCTTCTCCTTTTTGGGTTCTTCTTCCTTCTCTTTTCTTCAAGCTTTGCCCCATTGTTCTAATCTCTTTAAGCTTGATTTATTTCTTCCCCTCCAATGATTCTTGCTAATATTTGAGAGGAAGATAGAGGGGATCTAAATCTACATTTTGACCAAACCAAATCATCTCCTTGTGAGTGAATCTTTGGGATCTAGATCTTGGGGGATTTTGTGTTCTTCCTCTCTTGTTTCCCCAATTGCTTAGTAGCTTTGTTGGAACTTGAGAGTGAAGGTTTGGGACATCTTTGTGGTGTTCTTGCCATTTGCATTAGGTGCATCGGTTTGAGTTCTCTCTAGAGGATTTGCTTGGTGAAATCAAGAAGCTTGTCCCTCTTGGGTTCTTGGAACCCTAGAAGGTTGTGAGGCCTTTGTGGCGAGTTCTTAGGGCCTTAAATTAAGTTGTGAAGCTCTCCCCAAAACTGAGGCCTTGGTGGCGATTATTGGGAGCCTCTAATTAAGTTGTGGAGATTGCCCCAATCTTGTACGGGTTTGGTGTGGAACAGGTGCTTGTCGCGTGGTGGGTGCTCGGGAGAATAGGGTGAGGCCTCTTGTGGCATTGGCGGTCTTAGTACCGGCCACCCCTCCAGCAATACGTACTCCATCGTTGGGAGGAACTCGGTAAAATATCATCGTCCCCGCGTGCCTTGATTATCTCTATACCCGAGCTCTTTACTTATGCACTTTACATTGTGATAGTCTTACGTGCTTGAAGTAATCTATTGCTATCACCTTGTTGCTTATCTTGCTTAGCATAAGTTGTTGGTGCACATAGGTGAACCTTTTGTGCTTGACAAAAGAAAGCGCTAGTTTTATTCTGCCACTGTTAAGCCCATCTCGTAAAAGTTTTAAACCGCCTATTCACCCCCCTCTAGGAGACATCCGTGATCTTTCAAGATCTTCACCAACGCCCGCAGTAGCTCCTCTTCTACCCCATCGAGATCTAAACTTGATGGACGACGGAGTGCTGCCGGATCTTCATCAACACGTTCTCACTTCATTCGTGAGTTCTTGATCTCGCATCAATGCGGTGTCGTTCTCATTGCACGTGCGGATACAGGTGGAGGTGCGACACTTGGATCACTAGTTCTTTGGAGCCGGTCCGTGGGATAATACATCTCCTCGCGACTCTCTAAGGCTTGTTGCAGGGATCGATGCATGATCAACCTCGTCATCGACAAACTTTCTCTAGTTCGATCTATGAGGGTATGTTCTGTTACATCGCCCTTGCATTGGATCTTGGTTATGCGCTAGAAAATTTTGTTTTCTGTAGCGCGTTTCCCAATAGTGGTATCAAAGCGGTCTATGCATAGTCATAGGTATGAATAGAGGAATCATTGAATTCTGGCATTGTTAATCTCGTTCTTGCTACCCAATTATTGCAATTTTGATATTGATGGTACTGTGTGATTAGTAGCATGAGCCGACTTTACGATCTTCGGATCGAGACTGGTTTATGAAGTGTACTTCGGGTGCATAAAACAACTTTGTCGGGTGCCTGTTTTTCTGCAATAGTCGAGAGAAATTTTGCACATTGAGATTTTGTGAATTTTGTGAAGGTTCACACGGGGATCATGTGTATTGGTGAAGTCTAGTGAAGCTATTGTACTATTTATAGTGCAATCAGGATACACCCCGAATAAGTCAAAAAGCAAGACGATGGATGATGATGCTTACTTACCACATAGGTAAAGAACGGTTCTCTAAATCACCATAGAGACTCGTAAGTTAGCAAAGCGTGTTAGAGGTATCTAACTTTATTTTGCAGGGAAGTGATGTGGTATAGAAATGTGAAGTTTACAATGATATGTATGAGATGTATTATGTTGTAATCTTGTGGGGCATGAGTGACAGGAGCCATGATGATTCTCATAATATTATTCTAATAGCCATAGTTGTTTTTTACTTTATTAGCTAGAGTAGCAATAGTTGGAAAAGCAAGGATTGGTGATGACAATCAAGCAATGATGGACCTAGATGCTATTCCCAAAGCGCATGGAGGAGTACATGACGTCGGAAGACATTGATGATGGAGATCGTTGACGCAAAGTGCTATACCATATCACTATATGAATTACATGTGATGTTAATCCCTTTATGCACTTTATTTATTGCATGGTAGTCGTAATAAATAGGGTGATCTATCAGTTGAAATTATCAAGTAATAATGTGTTCCGCTTAAGTTAGGCACCACATAACATGGGCTTTAAACTAGTGTGGGTCATGTAACATGGGTGTACCTAGCAAAGTCCATAATGTGGGTGGGAAGCTGTCGCACTGCTGGTATACTAAGGTTCGCTTGACATACTACCTAGAATGCCTAGAGTATGGAATACAAGAATCAAAAGATTAATAAGAGTCATATGGAGATATGATTGGTATGATTACCTACCGGTCTTATTCCCTAGTGCGTGATGTAATTGCTGCCTGGAAAATAAGTCCGTGGATCTTGAATCACTAAGTATGAATCATGAGAGATGTTAATTTTAGTGGTAGCTACACTCTGGATTAAAATTATTAATCTTATGTAGTTCATTAATTATGGAACGATGTCTAAATGAATTTGCAATTGTTTATAGATCTATGGCACACAACAACAACATCCCTTTAGCTGGTATATTAGAGAAAGAGAAACTACATGAATCTAGTACAAATTTTGTGGATTGGTTCCGCAACATAAGAATAGTACTGAAAGGTGCTAAGAAATACTATGTATTGGAAGCAACTCTTGGTGATGTGCCTGGTGATAACGTAACGCATGTTGTGGAAGATGTCTTTTAGAAACGTAGTGATGACTACATCGCTGTCCAACGTGCTATACTTGCATCCATGGAACCAAATCTTCAAAGGAGGTTTCAAAACTGGAGTCCATATGAAACAATTATGGAATTGAGGGGCATGTTTGAGAAGCAAGCCCGAGATGAGAGAGATAAGATATCTCAAGCTCTTCTAGACAACAAGATGGCAGAAGGAGGCTCGATTAGTTCCCATGCAATCAAGTTATACGGGTACGTTCAAAGGTTGGAGGCGCTAGGCATTCCCTTTACTTCTAGACTTGGGACCAACATAATCATGAAATCACTCCCACCTAACTTCGTTGGGTTTGTCATGAACTTCAACATGCATGGGATGAACAAAACATTGGTCGAACTGTTCGTGATGTTGAAGGTGGCTGAAAAGGACATACATAAGAACACCAATCATGTGATGATGGTGATGTCATGGTGGTGTCACGACAGATGCCATGGATAGGATAATGGTGGGGCTAATATGCACTAGAGGAATCCAGGGAGGGATAGTACGGTGATTCCACACACGGAAGCTTTGTATTCTCTTGGATCACAAGGTTTACAAACGCTCCTTGAGCTGTATTGGGGAGAGGAGGAAGAAGGAGCTCTCTTACTCTCACTACTACCTATCTCCCAGGAATCAACTACTCAAATGCCAACCAACCCCTTCTAAAGAAGCCCTAGCACTCCTTATATATGGGAGGCTAGGGTTCCCATTAGGGCATACGTGGAAGCATATTCCTGGGAATATGCTTCTTCCCAAAATAGCAAACCGACCGGATCACCTTTTGCCATCGTAAGCCTTGCAGAGGCCACGTAAGCCTCTACAGCGCCAGCGTCATCCGACATAGGGCGCGTCACCCTTGTCGGCCACGCCTCGGTGGTCCTTCCCTCTATCCGCTTCGCTCATGCTCCAGCGTATAGTGACCACCTTTTGACCAGTGAGATTCCTTCCTTCTCTTACAAACCTGATATAACCCGGATCATGCTCGGTTGATCCGGCCCCGCGGGTACCTGCATGTAAGTTACAAAATGCCTGCCGGCATACGACATACGTCGGCCGGGACTCAGCTAGGTGGACAACCTCCGGTCCAGGTTACTCCGTAAGTCGGCCTACCTTGAGGTGACTCGGCCATCATTCGCTTTGACCTTGTCGTACCTCGGCTAACTCGGCCTCTATACCCCGGCGTGACCCTACCCGGGGGTATCCCCCCAACATTAGTCCCCGAAGCTGGTGCAGTCTTAGCAGTTCCAGCTGCTAAGGCCACGGCAGGTTCAATTTACCGAGCCTTTTGCTCCCTTTTCCGAGTTACCTCATAGCCCGGATTTCAGGGGCTAACTTTCCCTTGGCACATTCCGAGTTTTCACTCGCTGGCCGGGTCACCCTTTAGTTTTCCGGGTCATCCGTCCTTCTCTCGTACGCTTCCCCACGTCCCACGTGGAGGGTAATCATTATCTTGCCTCATTTTAAGGGCTTGCGCCAGTTACTGCACTTATTGTCAGGTGTTACTGTTGCACACGTCGCGTCGTGACTGCCTCCTCGTTAACTGTATCACCACGTCGCGTCGTGGGATCTCCTGCGCCCTGTGGCCCTTCCTGTGGCTTGCCTCTGATTGGCTGACCCGGCTGATACACGGCCACACCGTGTGGCCTCAACACGCAACGCGATCCCACTACCCTCCACTGGGGTGTGGTTAAATAGGGGAGGGGTACACCCCTTGGCCATTTTCCCCTTTCTGCCTCTCTGCCTCTTCTTCTTCCTAGCGACAGCGCCGCCGCCGCATCTGCTCAGCAGCGCCACTGCCGCACCGTGCTTTCTTGCACCTGCCTCGCTGCCGCTCCCGTGCAGCTCCACCGTCACGGGTCCGCGCCAGTCCAAGTCTCTTCCCCCACCTCCTATAGGGCCGGTGAGGACAGCGATCTAGATATGACCGAAGAGGAGCTCGCCGCCGCTAAAGAAGAGATGGAGGAGGGGGCGGAAAACACGGAGCGCGGTGCCTGGGCCGGTTCCTGGGTGTGCCAGGATGACCTGGACTGGCTCTACCGCTGTAGCACCCCAATTGTCTAACAATTGTAATGCTACTTGTCCTAGTAAGATATTGGCTACTGCATAGAGATTATTGTTGCATCATAATTATATCATGCTCATGTCATCATGCCACCTTGCATTTGAGCATCATATAAAACCCTCTTTCTTTTGGTTTTTCTCTCATATGCATTATTAATTGTATTTGCCTCTTGATATTGTATTTGGCTATTGATATATTGTTCAATGCCCAAGTTGAATTGGGGGCATATCTTTTATTTCAATTCCATCACATTTCTTTTCCACCACTTTATAATCCCACCATCCCATTAACCATGAGCTTGTTTTTCTTTCTTTTGCTATTGTGTTCTAGCTCATGTGGGTTGGGGTGGATCTAGTCCTTTAATTCTTTTGCTTGGCTTTATTCCACTTGTGGGAAATGCATGAGGATAATGCCATAATAGTATTATTGTTTTCACAAATTATATCATGGTATTATTATTTGCATGGGCCATGCAAGCTTTCTCCACCATCTTTTTCCTCCATTGGTTTTTCTTGGATTTAGTGGATCCTATCTTGGGAAAACATCTACCACCATCACACTATCCTCATAATCTCATCCACCTCCTTTTCCTCTTATTTTAATTCCACATGCATGAACCATATGAGGCCTAATCCATCTTTTTCTTTCTTTCTTTTCTTGGAATTCCTTTTCACCTTCTTCTCATGTTAACCCAATACTCATCATACTTCACTTGTGTTGGTTTTTGCACAAGATTTAACAATCTAAAAATCTAATAAAAACAAACCTAGCTTCTCTCTCTAAATTCTTATAAATCCTAACTCCACTTCACATCTCTCTCTCTCACACACCTCTCTCTCTCTAGCATGACCTCCATGCCCAGCCCCTCTCTCCCTAGCTGCTGGCCACCCTCTCCCTGGCCCACACCCAGCCACCCTAGCCTAAACAAAACCCTAACCCGAGCCATGCCAACTAACCCTAGCCCGAGCTAGCCCCCCTCTTCTCTCTTTCTTTCTCTACCGCCCGGCTAGCCCCACCTGCCCTCTCTCGGCCTGAGCCCCACCTGCAGTCCCTCTTGCCGCCGTCCAGCCCCCAAGTCAAGCCCCCAGCTGCCCCACGTGCTCGAGGAGGAGGAGGAAAAAGGTGGCACCGAGGCCACCTTTATCTTGCCGTACCCCAGCTGCCCTCCTCCCTCTCTCCCTCCTTTTTCCTTCCTCCCCACGCCTCTCTGGCCTCTCCCAGATCTGGCCGAGCCGCCCCCTTCCTCCCCTTCTTCCTCTCCGACCACCAGCATCCAACGCCGGTCGTTGCCAGCAACCACCTCGCCCCGACGATCTAGCCGGCGTGCGCGACGTGGGGGTGTCCTGGAAGACAGAGGACCGTCCCCTGCCCCGACTCGTACGCGCCGACGTGGACGAGAAGCTCCCCAGCGCCGCCAGTACCTCGCCGCTCCCCGAAACCCTAGTTCGTCGGAGAGCCAGCAACCTCGACGCCTCGCCGCTCCTCGCGCCGATCCGAGCCTACCGCCGAGCCCGCGGTGAGCATCCCCTCCTCCCTGACATGGTCCGCCTCGCCATACCGCCCTAACGTCGCCGTGCGTTTCGTCGAACACCCACCGCGCGCTAGAGCTCGCCGACATCTGCAGATTTTCCGCGCCGAACAGCCCCTTATCTAGCTCGCGTCCACCTCACTGTCAGCTCCCCTAGCCCGCCGCACCGGTCAGCCCCCTCAGCGCGCACTCCCGCGGCCCGGGATCGAATCCCCGCTCCGCGCCGCGCACGCACCTGCCGCCAGACGCGAGAGGAAGAAAAACAGTAACCCGGGGTCGTGGACGATTTGCAAAAAAACCCCCACCTTTTTGATTCCTGCGACCCCGGCTCCTTTCAGCCCCACCAGTCAGCCACGCCAGCACGTTTGCAGAAAACCCCTCGGCTTTTTCCGGCCGCACCCCGCGCTCCAGCCCCCAGCCCCACCTGTCAGCCCCTGTCTCGCTCACCGCTGACACGCGGGCCTGCGCCAGTTGGCCCACCCCGCAGTCACAGTGGCTAGGCGAGCCCGCGGTGACAAAAGGTTTTCCCCGCGCGTGGCCCAGTCAGCACAAAGGCCCACCTGTCAGAGTCTGGGGTTGTTTTTGCCTGGGTATAAAAAGTATTCCCTGAGTTTGTTTTTATTCAAATCTTTTCAAATTGATTTAAATTCAAATTCTTTTCAGATTCAAATAATTTTTAAAATACAAATCCAAATAATACATATAATATATGTTTTGGAATCAGAAAAATGTGAGGAATTCAAATATGCCCTTCAAAATATATTTTGAACACTTTAAATTTCGAGACGAGTAAAATTACAAGAAAATGCGCTTTTCCTTATTTAATTCATAACTTTTGTTTTATAACTCCAAATTTGACAAATAATATGTCTAAATCGCTCAGCGCGACGAGCCCGTTCTATTTATGCAATCCTTGTTCTGAATTGAAGCATGCATCATGTTGTCATTTAAAATCTGAACCGTTTATGACAATAAAACTTGGGCAAATAGATAATAAAGTGCTTTATTTCTTGTATCCACACCTCACCTTTGCCATGCTACTTAAATGCCATGCAAATTGTGCATCATTCATCATGGCATGCTTGTTTGCTTGTCGCATTTTAATTCATATGCTTGTGCACTTTATTTATGTTGGCCCTTGTTTGTTTGGTTCTTCTTCGAATAGACGCCCAGCAGGAGAATTACCAGGAATCACAGGAGTATTACCCAGATCCATCTCTCGCTTCAACTGGGATGCCAGGCAAGCACTACCACATGCTTGCATACATACAGTACCTATTGCCTCTATCTTATTCTTGCATCATTGAGTCGCGTTTGCATTAAATTGAATCCCAAGTACTGCATAGCCTTTACTTTTAAACCACATTAAGCCTGTTCCGGTCCCATGAGCCATTACTACAGGAGTTGTTTGAGCCATGAGAGTCGTAGAAAAGCATGAGTAGGGTATGTGAGTGTCTGATGGATAATGAGGTACCTAAACAACATAACCTGAGTAGTAATGGGATAACTAATGAAAGAGGCACCGGTGAGCAATATCTGTTATTTGGTTTTTCATGCTCACTCGTGTCCCGTAGAACCCCGAGTACTTGATTCCTGTTCCTTGACTATTCGCACTATCCACATCCGGGAGGCCTTATGGACCCCCCTGAGCCAGAGTTTGATTCCTTCTTATTTCTTGGGGCCACAATTAGTTTGGGGCTTTATTACTATTCAGTACTTATGCCATGTTACTGTTTTATTTAAGATTGTGCGCGGAGCACCTGTACCGTTTTGGATCGTGACACGTTTTCGCTGTATCGACAAGCCCAGTCACATTTTCGGGTTCCCAGTCGTTTACCGCCGTCCACACAAACCTTGGGTCCGTCTCGGAGCCGGCCAACTTCGTTGCGGGTAGCTTAATGGGGTGGCCCCCTGAAATATTTCTGAATCCTGTGATTGCTTTGTCGTGAATGCCTCGTTGGGTTTTGATTTGGTTTTTCCGAGGTTGATCGAGTGTGTGTTGCTATTCGTGCACCCCTGCAGGGTAAATCTTTCTGAAAGCCGTGTCCGCGGTTATGGACGACTTGGAGCACAGTTTCTCGATCATAGACAAGTATAACTAAAGTACCGCTTTCAATCTGACTAAATACTCGACTAGTAAATAGTGCAATGCTCATGGAATGGTTAATAAAACTGCCAACGGATGATGGGGGTTATTCGTCCGCTTCCTCGTGGGTAAGCGAGGAGGAGGATGGATCTGTTAATTATACTGTTAGAACTATTGTTCTTAATTCACGGACTTCCGTCTATCATTGGTTAGGCGGAAGGTTAGCGAGTCTCTATAGAATTGTTAGGTATTATCTTTTGCTGCAATTGCGTCACCCCAGGTTGTGTCCCCTTTAGTGGCATAACGACTTGCTGAGTACCCCTAGGGTCTCACACGATAAATTGTTTGATTCAGATGAACAGGTGTACCCGCAAGATGGATACTGGGTGGAAGAGACAGATGATGTTGGCAACGATCATTCGGTGTAGAGATTCTGGGAACGGGGATCCGTGTGATCTGTGGGTGGGATGTCTTTATTTATGGGGCATCTTATGCCAATTTGCTTCTTATCCGTACTCGGATCTTGTTTTCCGCTTCCGCCTGACACTCTGATGTGTGATGTATGAGGAGCTATCCTAAATTATTAGATCTATCGAGGACATTTGGATCTTGCCGTACGGCGTTGCAATATTTCTATTTCTTTTAGATGGAATGGCTCGGAGGACTGTTGTATGTGGCTTGCATACATACTCATTTGTGTATGTAGTTGATCCCTTCGCCTGCCGATTACGCCGCTCGTTCTTGTCCCGTTGTCTGAAAGTGGTTAGGACGCCCGAAAGGTCTACCGTGAGTGGCCCTGGGCCCCACCATACTATTTTAACCACTTTCGTTCATCCAGGCATTAACTAAGAGCGTAATTCACCGAGGTAGTTTCAATTGGTATCAGAGCCATCCCGCCCTTCAGGGTCTCAGCCAAAATGGTCGTTGTCTGTCTAGCAAATATTTTGGTAGTTATGTATATTAGGGAAAAACAAACGTGAGAGTAGGACTGCTTCCATTTTTCTTCTTACCCACCCACCCACCCTTTTTCTGGTAAGGAATTGTAACGTTTTCAATTCTCTTCTAAAATTCAAACTAGGATTCACGTGTTCTGGGTTCCATAGTACCATAGATTGTGTTTGTGTGTGTGTGTGTGTGTTAATTCCTTGTCTATCTGTTGCATCCAAATGTTAGCATCATCTGCCTTTTGGTTATCAACTGTTGGTACATTCCCTACCGACAGTCCTTTGTAAACCGACGCGATCTATTCTGATTCGTTGTACACCGATGCGATCTATCTTACTCTTTGTTATCCGATGTTATCTTGTTGGGGTGTTCTATTCCGTAGTTACCAATCTTTAGGTTCATCTTAAGAAGAAGTTGTTGGGATATGTGTTTTACTGATTCATGTGCGGAGTAATGATTTGAGTGCGGGATGGAGTCGCGACCATGCCACTACTTTTGTCATTTTCTTTTGTATATTGAAATAGTAGAGTTACTAATCTTGATTCGTTAGGTGGTTTCGCGCATATAGTGGTATTTTAATGCCGAAATTTGCGGAAATTTTTTCTTTGTTAGTTGTGTACCACACTCCTTGTTCAGTCGTGTGTGTTATGCTTAATATCTTCTAATTGCCTTGAACTTTGTTGATATTTTAATATCACCTCAGTGAATTGCATTCCTTAATCTTGATTAATTCCATTTTGGTACTATTTTGGATTATAATCATTCTCCATTATAGTACTGACTTGTGTTTTATATCAATCACAGGATGGCACCACCACGCCGTTCTGAGGAGGATATACCACCTGAACTCGGGGCTGCTTTGGCAAGTATTGCAAATGCTTTGGGCACTATGCAGCAAAACCAGCAGCGCTTCGAGGAAAGCGTGAGGAGGAATGAGTTTGCTCCGCTACCTCCACCTCCCAAGCGAGGAGACATCAAGAGTTTTCTCAAGTTCAACCCACGTCAATTTGAGGTTTCTGATCAGCCACTTGATGCGGATGATTGGCTTCGTGAAGTGTCAAGGTTGCTGATGACTGCGGATGTTCCCGAGCAAGAATGGGTCAAGTGTGCTACTCACCTTCTGAAGGGAGATGCAGCTCTCTGGTGGGAAAATTACCTCAAGGCAGATCTTTCTGGTTTTTAGCCTACTTGGGAGCGGTTCACTACTGCTTTCAAAGAGCAATATCTGTCAGAAATTGTCATGGAAAGGATGAAGGAAGTGTTTCTTAACCTCAAGCAGGGCACTGACAATGTCAACACCTACATCAGAAACTTCATGAACCTTTCTCGTTATGGTGGAGATGAGATCTCTGATGACAAGAAGAAGCAAAAGAGGTTTCGGCAAGGCCTCAATGCTTCCATCAAATATGCAATCACTCATGCAAGGCCAGCATCTTTCCTGCAACTTCAACACACAGCTCTGCAGGAAGAAGCAAGTAGGCAAGTGTTTGAGGAGTCAAAGAAACACAACCGCGATACAGCAAGCTCTTCTGCTATGACAGCTCCTTCTAAGCGTCGTGTCTGGGTTCCTAACACCCCACCGTCGCTCCCTGCTCCACCAAGACCTTCAAGCTACGCACCAAGGCCACCAAACTCCTTCACTGCGGCTCCCAGGGGCTACAACCACAACTACCCTGGAGCGTCTGGCGGAGTCCCTGGCTACGTTGCTCCACGTCCACCTGGTGCTTGCTATACTTGTGGAAACACTGGGCATCAGCACTGGAATTGTCCAATGAACAACAAAGCTCTTCCACCACCACCTCCAAGACCTGCGGCAAGTGCTCCTATGATTCGTGCACCTCCACCTCGGGCTCTCAACATCAACACTAAGCCGGGATCTACGGTTGCTCGTGCCAACTGTGTCAACGCCGCTCAAGCTGAGCATGCTCCTGGAGTTGTGATGGGTATGCTTCCTGTTAACTCAGTTCCTGCACGAGTTTTGTTTGATTCTGGTGCTTCGCATTCTTTTGTTTCTCACAAGTTTGCTCATGAGCAAGATCTGGCTATGGTTCCTTTATTACACCGTCTTGTGGTACAATCTCCTGGGTCAAACATGACGGCTGCTCATATCAGCCATGGCAATCAAATTGAGATTGGTGGTTCTTCGTTTCCGGCTTCCTTAATTATTCTGGGCAATTCTGATATTGATGTTATCTTGGGCATGGATTGGTTGACAACAAATGCAGCTGTGATTGATTGTGCTAAACGTTCGGTTTCTCTGGAAATTCCTGAAGGCCATATAGTCTATTCTCCAAGTCTGACTCCTGCAATTCAGCTTTATTCTTTGGCGGCTCTGAATGATGATGTTATGGAAGGTATTCAGAGTGTTCCTGTAGTTTGTGAGTTTCCAGATGTCTTTCCTGAAGAGTTGCCAGGTATGCCTCCAGATCGTGAGGTTGAGTTTGTCATTGAACTTGAACCTGGTACCGCTCCTATCTCCAAGCGACCTTATAAAATGGGTCCTGCTGAGTTGGCTGAACTTAAGCGTCAGTTGGATGAACAAGAGAAGTTGGGTTTCATTCAGCACAGTACTTCTTCTTGGGGTAGCCCAACCATCTTTGTGAAGAAGCGAGACAAGACTGATAGACTTTGTGTTGACTATCGGGCACTCAATGCTAAAACAATCAAGAATAAATATCCCCTTCCGCGGATTAATGATCTCTTCGATCAGCTAGCTAGAGCTGTGGTATTCTCTAAGCTTGATTTGAGAAGTGGTTACCATCAAATCAAGATCCGCATGGAAGATGTTCCCAAAACAGCTTTCACCACCCGCTATGGCCTGTATGAGTACACGGTCATGTCTTTCGGTCTCACCAATGCACCTGCCACCTTCTCGAGGCTTATGAACTCGGTTTTCATGGAGTATCTTGATAAGTTCGTTGTGGTCTATATGGATGACATTCTAGTCTATTCTAAGTCAAAAGAAGAACATGAAGAACATCTTCGTTGTGTCCTAAACAAGCTTCGTGAGAACCGCCTGTATGCAAAGTTCTCCAAGTGTGAGTTTTGGCTGACTCAAGTCACCTACCTTGGTCACGTCATCTCTGCCAAGGGCATTGCCGTTAACCCAGAAACTATTAAGACAATTATGGACTGGCTTCCACCCATAAATGTCAAAGAAGTCCGAAGTTTCCTTGGTTTGGCCAGTTACTGTCGTCGTTTCGTTCAAAACTTCTCAAAGATTGCGAAGCCTCTTACCGATCTCCTCAAGAAAGGAAAGAAATACCTTTGGACTCCTGCATGTCAAGCAAGCTTTGAAAAACTCAAAGATAAGCTCACTTCCACACCAGTCTTGGTTCCTCCAGATACATCAAAGCCTTTCCAGATTTTCTGTGATGCCTCATTGCAAGGATTGGGTGCGGTCCTTATGCAAGAAAAGCAAGTTGTTGCTTATGCATCTCATCAGTTGAAGACACATGAGATCAACTATCCTACACATGACCTCGAACTCGCATTAGTTGTCTTTGCTTTGAAAGTATGGAGGCATTACTTGCTGGGCAACCGTTGTGAGATCTTTTCGGATCACAAGAGTCTGAAGTATATATTCACACAGCCTGATCTCAACCTTCGTCAGAGGAGGTGGATTGAAACAATCAATGATTTTGATTTGACCATCAACTACACCCCGGGCAAAGCTAATGTCATGGTAGATGCTCTCAGCCGAAAAGCTTATGTCAACAACCTCATGGTGGAAGAACAACAACCTCTCTTGTGCGAGGAATTCCGCAAGCTAAACCTTGAAATTGTGGATCAAGGTTATCTTGTGAACCTTCTAGCAACACCTCTCTTGGAATAAAAGGTCCGTTCCATTCAGCTTGGGGATCCTTACACCAAAAAGATCATCTCCAACATTCAACTTCCGAAGTACGAGTCTTTCCACGTAGATGACCAAGGCACTCTTTTCTTTGAACACCGGATGTTTGTTCCGAATTACCCGGGTTTAAGAGAGCAAGTTCTCAAGGAGGCGCATGATTCTGTTCTTTCTATCCACCCTGGAAGCACTAAGATGTACATGGACTTGAAAACACAATATTGGTGGCCTGGTTTGAAACGATATTGTGCCAAGTATGTCTCTGAGTGTGATGTTTGTCGCAGAGTTAAAGCTGTCCATCAGAAACCTTCCGGTCTTCTACAGCCATTGAAGCCTCCGGAATGGAAATGGGAGAAAGTAGAGATGGACTTCATCACTGGTTTTCTAAGGTCGCAGAAGGGCAACAATGCAATCTTTGTTGTCATTGACAGGCTTTCCAAAGTAGCTCACTTCTTTCCAGTCAAGGAAACAATTTCTGCAATTCAGTTGGCTGAGCTCTATATCAACAGAATTGTCTCTCTGTATGGAGTTCCTCTTGAGATCAGTTCAGACCGTGGAAGCATCTTCACTTCCAAGTTTTGGGGAAGTTTCCAAAATGCTTTGGGAACAAAGTTAAACTTCAGCACAGCTTACCACCCTCAGTCGCAAGGACAAGTTGAAAGGATCAATGAGATTCTGGAAGATATGCTCCGTGCTTGTGTTATCTCTTTCGGCATGAAGTGGGAAGAATGTCTTCCTTATGCTGAATTCTCTTACAACAACAGTTTCCAGAAAATTCTAAAGATGGCACCATTTGAGGCTCTCTATGGTCGCAAATGCAGAACTCCGATTGGTTGGTCGGGCGCAGGTGAAAGATTATTGTTTGGCCCCGACATTGTAACTCAAGCGGAGGAGAAAGTTCACATCATTCTTGAAAATCTGAAGATTGCTCAAAGTCGCCAGAAGAGCAATTATGACAGAAAGCACACGGACATGGAGTATGTCCCTGGTGATCTCGTTTACCTTCGTGTCACTCCCATGAGAGGCACGCATCGCTTTGGTATCAAAGGAAAGCTGGCTCCTAGATACATCGGTTCTTTCAAAATTCGTGGAAGAAGAGGAGAAGTTGCTTATGCTCTTGAGCTTCCGGAACAACTCAAAGTCCATGATGTTTTTCACATCTCTCAACTCAAGAAGTGCTTCAAGGATCCCGGCAGGACCGTGGACCATGAACTCATTAATCTCCAAGAAGATCTGTCTTATCAAGAACACCCCACAAATTTTTTTGAAGTCGTAGAAAGAAGGACTCGCAACAAGTCCATCAAGTTCTGCAAGGTGCAGTGGTCGCACCATTCCGTTGATGAAGCAACCTGGGAACGTGAAGATGAGCTCCGTGCCAAGTATCCTACCCTCTTTGAGTCTTCTTCTTCCTAGAATCTCGGGGCGAGATTCCTGTTTAGTGGGGGAGAGTTGTAGCACCCCAATTGTCTAACAATTGTAATGCTACTTGTCCTAGTAAGATATTGGCTACTTCATAGAGATTATTGTTGCATCATAATTATATCATGCTCATGTCATCATGCCACCTTGCATTTGAGCATCATATAAAACCCTCTTTCTTTTGGTTTTTCTCTCATATGCATTATTAATTGTATTTGCCTCTTGATATTGTATTTGGCTATTGATATATTGTTCAATGCCCAAGTTGAATTGGGGGCATATCTTTTATTTCAATTCCATCACATTTCTTTTCCACCACTTTATAATCCCACCATCCCATTAACCATGAGCTTGTTTTTCTTTCTTTTGCTATTGTGTTCTAGCTCATGTGGGTTGGGGTGGATCTAGTCCTTTAATTCTTTTGCTTGGCTTTATTCCACTTGTGGGAAATGCATGAGGATAATGCCATAATATTATTATTGTTTTCACAAATTATATCATGGTATTATTATTTGCATGGGCCATGCAAGCTTTCTCCACCACCTTTTTCCTCCATTGGTTTTTCTTGGATTTAGTGGATCCTATCTTGGGAAAACATCTACCACCATCACACTATCCTCATAATCTCATCCACCTCCTTTTCCTCTTATTTTTAATTCCACATGCATGAACCATATGAGGCCTAATCCATCTTTTTCATTCTTTCTTTTCTTGGAATTCCTTTTCACCTTCTTCTCATGTTAACCCAATACTCATCATGCTTCACTTGTGTTGGTTTTTGCACAAGATTTAACAATCTAAAAATCTAATAAAAACAAACCTAGCTTCTCTCTCTAAATTCTTATAAATCCTAACTCCACTTCACATCTCTCTCTCTCACACACCTCTCTCTCTCTCTAGCATGACCTCCATGCCCAGCCCCTCTCTCCCTAGCTGCTGGCCACCCTCTCCCTGGCCCACACCCAGCCACCCTAGCCTAAACAAAACCCTAACCCGAGCCATGCCAACTAACCCTAGCCCGAGCTAGCCCCCCCTCTTCTCTCTTTCTTTCTCTACCGCCCGGCTAGCCCCACCTGCCCTCTCTCGGCCTGAGCCCTACCTGCAGTCCCTCCTGCCGCCGTCCAGCCACCAGTCAGCCACGCCAGCACGTTTGCAGAAAACCCCTCGCCTTTTTCTGGCCGCACCCCGCGCTCCAGCCCCCAGCCCCACCTGTCAGCCCCTGTCTCGCTCACCGCTGACACGCGGGCCTGCGCCAGTTGGCCCACCCCGTAGTCACAGTGGCTAGGCGAGCCCGCGGTGACAAAAGGTTTTCCCCGTGCGTGGCCCAGTCAGCACAAAGGCCCACCTGTCAGAGTCTGGGGTTGTTTTTGCCTGAGTATAAAAAGTATTCCCTGAGTCTGTTTTTATTCAAATCTTTTCAAATTGATTTAAATTCAAATTCTTTTCCGATTCAAATAATTTTTAAAATAAAAATCCAAATAATACATATAATATATGTTTTGGAATCAGAAAAATGTGAGGAATTCAAATATGCCCTTCAAAATATATTTTGAACACTTTAAATTTCGAGACGAGTAAAATTACAAGAAAATGCCCTTTTCCTTATTTAATTCATAACTTTTGTTTTATAACTCCAAATTTGACAAATAATATGTCTAAATCGCTCAGCGCGACGAGCCCGTTCTATTTATGCAATCCTTGTTCTGAATTGAAGCATGCATCATGTTGTCATTTAAAATCTGAACCGTTTATGACAATAAAACTTGGGCAAATAGATAATAAAGTGCTTTATTTCTTGTATCCACACCTCACCTTTGCCATGCTACTTAAATGCCATGCAAATTGTGCATCATTCATCATGGCATGCTTGTTTGCTTGTCGCATTTTAATTCATATGCTTGTGCACTTTATTTATGTTGGCCCTTGTTTGTTTGGTTCTTCTTCGAATAGACGCCCAGCAGGAGAATTACCAGGAATCACAGGAGTATTACCCAGATCCATCTCTCGCTTCAACTGGGATGCCAGGCAAGCACTACCACATGCTTGCATACATACAGTACCTATTGCCTCTATCTTATTCTTGCATCATTGAGTCGCGTTTGCATTAAATTGAATCCCAAGTACTGCATAGCCTTTACTTTTAAACCACATTAAGCCTGTTCCGGTCCCATGAGCCATTACTACAGGAGTTGTTTGAGCCATGAGAGTCGTAGAAAAGCATGAGTAGGGTATGTGAGTGTCTGATGGATAATGAGGTACCTAAACAACATAACCTGAGTAGTAATGGGATAACTAATGAAAGAGGCACCGGTGAGCAATATCTGTTATTTGGTTTTTCATGCTCACTCGTGTCCCGTAGGACCCCGAGTACTTGATTCCTGTTCCTTGACTATTCGCACTATCCACATCCGGGAGGCCTTATGGACCCCCCTGAGCCAGAGTTTGATTCCTTCTTATTTCTTGGGGCCACAATTAGTTTGGGGCTTTATTACTATTCAGTACTTATGCCATGTTACTGTTTTATTTAAGATTGTGCGCGGACCACCTGTACCATTTTGGATCGTGACACGTTTTCGCTGTATCGACAAGCCTAGTCACATTTTCGGGTTCCCAGTCGTTTACCGCCGTCCACACAAACCTTGGGTCCGTCTCGGAGCCGGCCAACTTCGTTGCGGGTAGCTTAATGGGGTGGCCCCCTGAAATATTTCTGAATCCTATGATTGCTTTGTCGTGAATGCCTCGTTGGGTTTTGATTTGGTTTTTCCGAGGTTGATCGAGTGTGTGTTGCTATTCGTGCACCCCTGCAGGGTAAATCTTTCTGAAAGCCGTGTCCGCGGTTATGGACGACTTGGAGCACAGTTTCTCGATCATAGACAAGTATAACTAAAGTACCGCTTTCAATCTGACTAAATACTCGACTAGTAAATAGTGCAATGCTCATGGAATGGTTAATAAAACTGCCAACGGATGATGGGGGTTATTCGTCCGCTTCCTCGTGGGTAAGCGAGGAGGAGGATGGATCTGTTAATTATACTGTTAGAACTATTGTTCTTAATTCACGGACTTCCGTCTATCATTGGTTAGGCGGAAGGTTAGCGAGTCTCTATAGAATTGTTAGGTATTATCTTTTGCTGCAATTGCGTCACCCCAGGTTGTGTCCCCTTTAGTGGCATAACGACTTGCTGAGTACCCCTAGGGTCTCACACGATAAATTGTTTGATTCAGATGAACAGGTGTACCCGCAAGATGGATACTGGGTGGAAGAGACAGATGATGTTGGCAACGATCATTCGGTGTAGAGATTCTGGGAACAGGGATCCGTGTGATCTGTGGGCGGGATGTGTTTATTTATGGGGCATCTTATGCCAATTTGCTTCTTATCCGTACTCGGATCTTGTTTTCCGCTTCCGCCTGACACTCTGATGTGTGATGTATGAGGAGCTATCCTAAATTATTATATCTATCTAGGACATTTGGATCTTGCCGTATGGCGTTGCAATATTTCTATTTCTTTTAGATGGAATGGCTCTGAGGACTGTTGTATGTGGCTTGCATACATACTCATTTGTGTATGTAGTTGATCCCTTCGCCTGCCGATTACGCCGCTCGTTCTTGTCCCGTTGTCTGAAAGTGGTTAGGATGGCCGAAAGGTCTACCGTGAGTGGCCCTGGGCCCCACCGTACTATTTTAACCACTTTCGTTCATCCAGGCATTAACTAAGAGCGTAATTCACCGAGGTAGTTACAACCGCACCCGCCGCATCCCCGAGGGCGTGATTGCCCGCCTCGCCTCCGAGGAGCTCGCTCCCTCACCCAATCCGGGTGAGTTCGTCGTGTTCCTCTCTCACTTTCAGCGTGGCTTCGGCCTACCCATGAGGGATTTCTTCCATGACTTCCTCAATATCTACGAACTCCAACCTCACCATCTCTCGGCGAATGCCATCACATCCCTTTCTTCCTTCGCCTCCACCGTAGAAGGATATGTCGGTCTATGGCCCACCAAAGATCTTTGGATTCGGTTCTTCGGTCTACGAAGGAACGTGATTCCGAATAAAATGCTTGGCCCGGAGGACAAACATCTGACACAATTCGGTGCTGCCTCTATTTCTCCCCGAAAACAATCTGTCTTTCCTCGGGTTGGGCCCGAACTTTCTTCTATGTCAGAAACGGCACGGATGAGGATCTGATCTGGCTGCGCCCCTATGCTCTGGGTCCTCCTAATCTGGATTTGTGTGACCGGGTTTCCAAGAAACCCACTGTCTTGGTGAATCAAGTCAACAAGCGGTTCCAGGAGCTGAAGGATTTGGGGCTGTGGAACGAGGACACGATGATCACTTTCGTCCGCAGCCGGATCTCCCCTCTCCAGAAGCACACACACAAGCTTTGCCATATGAGCTGGCGACTTGACCCCAACCGGACCTCCTCCTTCGAACTAAATAATACCGAGAACTCCGCCGGGTCAAGACCCTTTTTACGACTGACAAGGACTTCTCTGCTGATTGGGAGTGGGGATTGGAGCATTATTACCGGGACAAGCCTCCTCCTACGGTAAATCTCGAGATTCAATTTTTTTCCAAGTTATATCCTATGTCGGAGTATGTTGTTTATTTGATCCTTTTGTATTTCCTTCTTAGTTGTTTCTTTAGCAAACCCTCGAATATGGCACCGAGCCTTCCCTCAAATGGGCGAAGGATCGACTTGTCTCGGACGAGGAGGAGCTGGATCAAGAAATGTTCCTGCCATTCCCTGATGCAACCAAGCGACCCACTAGTAACTTCTCTTCCTTAAGGGATTGGCCTGATGATGAAGATGATTCCGACGTTGAGGTGATGGAGGCATTTGACGCTATGCCCATTTCTTATGCATTTTCGGCTTCAGCTAACCCGGCTAGGCAGATCCACAAAGATCCTCCTCTCGCCACGGGCGAGCCGGTCCCAGTCGCGTCTAAGAAACGGGCTGCCACTTCTTCTTCTTCTTCCGGACCTCCTAAAACAACCAAGAGGCAAACGAAGTCCGCAGACAAGGCCGCCACCAAGCCTCCGACTAAGGCCACGACTCGGAGGGCTCGGAAGCCCAAGGAGCCTTTGACTTCTGATGAGTAAGTCACTTTTCTCTTTGTCCAATTCTTTGCTTCATACTTTTCTATCTACATGCCTTTCTTTTGTTATAACTTATTATTCGTCGTTTGATTTGGCAGGGCTGCGGTGGAGGTTCCTCATAGCGGCTCCAGCATCTCCTCTTCCTTCCAGCACATCCCATCTCCCCCTGGTGGCGATGATATATGCTCGCTGAGCCCCATTCAAGAGGGTTCAGTGGCTGCTCCGGGTTCTAGCCCACCTCATCTAGAGGAGGGTAACCTTGGAGCAGGGGAAGTGGCTCTGCCGAGGCAGCGGATGCTCCTAGTTCCTCATCAGCTCAACCGCAACCTGCCACCTCCGAGGTACCAACAACACCACCGCCAAGACCAGCACCAGCACAAGCACCAGCGCCAACACCAACAGCAGCACCACAAGTACCAGCAGCAGCGCTAACTCCTTCCGCCTCGTCCGAGTCTTCCAAGATTCGGCGAGAAGACCCAGCTAGCACTAAGGCTGCACCAAAGTCCAAATCTATAGCTCAAACGCCAGCTTCTCAGCAGCAGCCCAAGGCCAAGAAAAGTTCCGACGCCGCCAGGGCAGCATCCATCAAAGCTGGACAGCGCACGCTCGCGTCCATGCTTCCGAAGAAAAATCCACCGAAGAAAGATGCCTCCCCCGGGTCAGCTAGCACGCAACTTGCATTGCACACCAGTCCTGCGGCCGCCTAAGTTGAAAGGAGGGAGGCCCATGCCAAGGGTTTGATTGCGCCCCACATGCTTAGTGGAGAGCGCTATCCTCCGGCCCTAATCGAATACGTCAATAACTGGAACAAAGCGGAGTTCGTCAATCCCAATGACGATCTTCCAGAGAAGTTTGGGCCCGCCGAGTTTAGCGCACAAATGAACACAGCAGCCAAGGCTATCAATCTTGCTGGCCGGATGATGGAGGTACGCTACCTTGTCTTTTCTTTAGCATGCACAAGTTCTTAGAGATATATCCATTAGTCCCCGAGCCTCCGAGGGAGTAACTTGTTACTCGGCCGGATGCTCCTTAGAGAACTAGCGTAGCTCCTCAGTAACTTTGGATATGCACACACCTAGATCTGGGTTAAGTCCCACTTCGCCCGGATTCTGTACACTTCGAATATGCACACACCTAGAGCCGGGTTAAGTTCCACTTGGCCCGGACTTTGTACACTTCGAATATGCACAAACCTAGAGCCAGGTTAAGTTCCACTTGGCCCGGATTTTGTACACTTTGAATATGCACACACCTAGAGCCGGGTTAAGTTCCACTTGGCCCGGATTTTGTACACTTCGAATATGCACGCACCTAGAGCCGGGTTAAGTTCCACTTGGCCCGGATTTTGTACACTTCGAATATGCACACACCTAGAGCCGGGTTAAGTTCCACTTGGCCCGGTTTTTGTACACTTTGAATATGCACATAATTAGGTCAACTTTGCTTTTCTCAGGTCACCACCAATCGTCGGAGTGTTGAGTTTCAGCGCCTCTTGGACACGCACAAGGCGCTGCGCTCGAAACATTCTGTACTTCTTGCTGAGTTTGACAAAAGGGGTAAGTTTTCTCTTCGCCTTTTTCCCCATCTTTCTTTGTCTTTCCCCGCCGGATTAATTTGTCATTCGGATTGTGCAGCCGGAGTGGAGGCCAAGAATACCATTATTAGGAAAAACTTGGCCGAGATAAAAGGTAACTTGGTTTGGCTAGTCTCCTTCTGCGCTCTTTCTCCTTTTCTTCTTGGCTCGACAGATATTTATGCCTCGGCTCTCTCGGGTTAACACACTGTTGCAGCATCCCTTGAAGATAGTGTGCCCGTGCCTGATATGATGCTGCATTTTCTCGAACAAGCAGGGCAACATCAGTCCGAGCTCAAGAAGAAGGACGACGAACTTGTTATTCTCCGGACCAAAGATGATGAAATTGCCAAGCTCAAGGCTGAAATGAAAAAGCTCAAGGCGCTCCACAAGACTGAGATGGAGAAAGCTGGCCAAGATTTCACCGAGGAACGAGAACGTCTCAACCTTCAAATTGCCAAAGATCAAGAGCTACTGAAGGAGGCCGACGTCAAGCTTGAATCGGCAAATGCTGAACTTGAAAAACTCCAGAAGAGGCGTTCTGATTGTACCACCGAGCTAACCCGGATCCACAGTTATATCTCGCGTAAGTTGTTTTCCTTCAGCCGACATGAATCTCTCCGGGTCAACCTCTTTTACTTATTTCACTTGTCTTGTTTTCAGGCAAATTCCAAGAGGGCGATGCCATTGCGGTTGCCACAGTTACCAAGTTCCGCCAGCAGAGGGGTACCCCAACTGGTCCTGGCTTTGAAAACATTCCCTATGACATGGAGGACTTGTTAGTCAGCCTATCCTCTCGCATCAAGATTGTGAAGAACTACGGTTCGGGTCTCCTAGATGCAGCAGTCCGGATCTTCCATGCCCTTTGGCCTAGTGAAGATGCTCTGGAGGGGTCAACTGCTCTGATTACCAAGTAATGGATTGCGAGACCCAGCTTGACCTCTGGAGGTAATCTGCCGCACGCGTCGGAGCTGAAACTGTCCTCCACTTCGTGCTCACATGGTATGAAAAGATAGATCTGAAGCTTCTTGAGTGCTTGTGCACCGGATCAAGGTGGTCGAATGACCCAGATTGGGTAGCCCGGCACAAGGCTTGCGCCCACAGCCTCATCCAGTTTGATCCCATCCATCAATGGAATGAAGGACCAAGTTTCCTTGGCGCTATTGACGACGAATACGTCGAAAATGGTTCGGGAGACGAGGAAGAGGATGAAGCTTCAGATATCAAAGAAAATGAAGACGATGATGAGGCTGAAACCGGAGTTCCAGCTGCTGGCGCCGAGTTTCCTCCTGCTGCTGCTGCTGCTCCTTGAGCGTGAAAAAACACTTTGAAATTTATCAGATCCTCGGTGTGCCGGGTGCAGATGTATTAAGCACACATATTATATTTTGCTACTAAGTTGCTTGTGCCGGATTAACTTGGGCGTAGTCCCCGAGTTTCATTTTCTTGTTTCTCCAATTTCCTGGCTCGACTCGTGTCTACCTTGATTCGGATTTATGACTTACGAGTTCGAGTTTCAAAAATTGACTTAACAATACTTGAAAACTTTAGGACTAGCTTGAAATAATCCATCATAGTAAAAATAAGGTAAACATAAAGTTAGTCCGAACAATAAACGTCGGCTCGATTACGTTCCTTTGCTTAGTCATTTTTCGTGTGCTGTGCATTTCCAAACTTGTTCTCTTGCTTGCCATGAAGCCAAATCTTGTTGGACAACAGCAAGTTGAAGAGTTGAGTTTTTGGTGCTCACACACTACTAATTCGGCTTAGGCAGAATTAACTTAAGCCAGCCGACATAAAAATAATCAACTAACATAAAGGACAATAAATATTACTAAGGCAGTCCCCGAGTTACTGCTTGAGGTGCCAAGATTTCATTGATAAACTCATTTCCGGCATACATACCGACATATGAGAAACTCGGATACAGACACTTCTTTGTTAAGTGTAAAACGGACGAAGTAGAGCTACATTCCATGGACGCTTAGATTCCTCGCCGGACCTGTCCGCCTTGTTCTTCTCCTGTGGTTTTGTGTCGATGAGATAATAAGAGTCATTGTGCAATGTTTTGCTCACAATGAATGGCCCTTCCCATGGGGGGATAACTTATGCATGTCAGCAGTACGTTGTACCAACCAGAGTACCAGATCACCTTCCTAGAAGACTCGGGGGTTTACTTTCCGGCTATGATAGCGTCGGAGATTTTCCTGATATATGGCAGATCTGGACAATGCCAATTCTCTCGCTTCTTCCAATAGATCAACATCATTTTGCCGGGCTTCTCACACTTTGGCTTCTGTGTATTCGGTGACCCTAGGCGAATCATGCTCTATGTCGGCTGGTAATACAGCTTCTGCCCCATATACCAGAAAAATGGCGTATAACCTGTTGATCGATTCGGAGTTGTTCTTAAACTCCACAGTACCGCTGGTAGTTCTTCTATCCAGCACCCCGCTGATCTTTGCATCGGCTCAATGAGCTGGGGTTTTATCCGGATAATACTAATCCGTTGGATCTTTCCACTTGTCTGTTTGATGCGGGGTGGGCTACCGAGGCAACGTCCAGCCGGATCTTCTTATCTCGGCAGAATCGCACAAATGCTCCTTTAGCAAAATTGGTGCCATTATCTGTTATGGTACTATGAGGATAGCCATATCTCAGAATGATATCTTTGAGGAATGTCACGGCTGTAGCTCCATCACATTTTCTTATCGGCTTTACCTCAATCCACTTTGTAAATTGGTCAACCATAACCAATATATGGGTCATATTTCCTCTCGCTGGTTTAAACGGGCCAACCATATCCAAACACCATACAGCAAATGGCAAGGTAATTGGTATGGTCTTGAGCTCCAACATTGGCATGTGTGTCTTGGTAGCATACTTCTGACATCCATTGCATTTTCTTACTAGATCTTCTTCTTGTTCCAAGGCACTTGGCCAGTAGAACCCATGCCGGAAAGCTTTTGCCACTAAAGCTCTAGATGAGGTGTGATGCCCACATTCCCCTTGATGTATATCTCAGAGGATGCCAAGCCCTTCTCCCGGGTCAACGCATCGTTGGAGGACATTTGTGACACTCCTCTTGTATAGTTCGACATTGATAATCGTGTATGCCTTCGTGCGCCTCTAAATTTTCCTGGAAAGCACCTCTTCACTAGGCAAAATTCTATCCTTCAGGAATTGAAATATGGGCAGTGCCCAAGCTAGTATAGCTCGCACCGGAAACACATCCTCATCGATTTCCATTTGATCCACCGACATAACCTCGGCCGGGTCATGCTGCGCAGTCCCCGGGTTTCTTGAACCACTTCCCACATCCATGTCCATGGGTACAGCTCCGGACTCCGGATCTGCCGGGATGTAGATTGGCTCGGATTCTGGGGATGGCCTGATAGATGGTTTTCTGAGGTGTTCTAGTGCTACACCTGGTGGAATTGCTTGTCAGGTTGATCCGAGCTTCGACAATACGTCGGCAGCCTCGTTTTCTAGCCGGGGTACATGGTGAAACTCGCATCCCTCGAAGTACCCTGATATCTTTTGCACATGAAATTTTTACAATGCCATGTTTGCATCCAAAGCATCCCATTGCCCTGAGACTTGCTGAACTACCAGATCCGAGTCGCCAAAGCATTGAATCCGATGTATTCCAATTTCTTTTGCCGCCTTGAGCCCATGCACAAGTGCTTCATATTCGGCGACATTGTTTGATGTTGTGAAATGGATCTGCAACACATACTTTAACTGGTCCTTCTTTGGTGAGGTAAGTACAACTCCAGCGCCTAACGCGGTTTTTGTTTTTGATCCATCAAAATGCATTCTCCAGTAGTTCGGATCTGGTAACGGTGGCTCATATTGCATTTCAGCCCAATCTACGAAAAAATCGGCCACAGCCTAAGACTTGATCGCATCTCGCCTGTCGTACTACGGAGCATAAGGGGCTAGCTCAAGCGCCCATTTTGTGATCCGTCCGCTTGCTTCCTTGTTACTCATTATCTCAGATATGGGGGCTTCACATATCACTTTGATTGGGTGTTCTTCAAAGTAGTGTTTTAGCTTCTTCGCTGCCATATACACACCATACGCCATCTTCTGATAGTGAGGATAGTTTTGCTTCGATGCTAATAATACCTTGCTCAGGTAATAGACTGGCCTTTGCACTAACTTACCACTACTACTGCACTTACAACTCGGTTGGTTGCGGCTATGTAGAGCAACATTGGCTCTTTTGATAATGGAGAGGCTAACACTAGTGCAGTGGCTAATATTTTCTTTAACTGGATGAAGGCTTTGTTGGCCTGCGGTGTCCATACGAACTTGTCCGCTTTTTTCATTAGTTGATAGAGAGGCAATGCCTTTTCTCCCATCCGACATACAAACCGACTTAAAGATGCCAGACAACCAGTGCACTTCTGGACATCGTTAAGACACTTTGGCAGTTCCATTCGCTCTATGGCTTGGATTTTAGTTGGGTTAGCTTCGATACCCCGGCTGGAGACAAGAAATCCTAGTAATTTTCCAGCCGGGACACCGAAGGTGCACTTCTCCGGGCTAAGCTTCATTCAGAACCTCCTTAGATTTGCGAATGTTTGCCTGATATCATCAAGGAGCGTTTCGCTTTCCTTGGTTTTTATAACCACATCATCCACATATACTTGCACATTTCGGCCGATTTGGTCATCTAAACATTTTTGCATACATCTTTGGTACGTTGCCCCTGCATTACGTAAACCAAAAGGCATGGTGCGATAGCAATAAGCCCCATATGGGGTGATAAACGCAGTCTTTATTTGATCATTCGGGTTCAGAGGTATCTGGTGGAAACCAGAATATGCATCTATGAATGACAACAGTTCACACCCAGCAGTAGAATCTATGACTTGATCTATCCTTGGCAGTGGGAATGGATCTTTTGGGCACGCCTTATTCAGGTTCGTGTAATCGATGCACATACGCCAAACCACCGCCACATTCGGATCATCTTTCTTCTTTTCCACCAGCACCGGATTAGATAGCCAATCCAGGTAAAGCACTTCCATGATAAACCCAGCTGCTAGGAGCCGAGCTATTTCATCTCCAATGACTTTTCTCCTATCTTCGGCAAATCGGCGGAGAGGTTGCTTCATCGGCTTTGCTCCGGGTATCACATTCAAAAAGTGCTCGGCCAACTCCCTCGGAACACCTTGCAAGTCCTGTGTGGACCAAGCAAAGATATCCCGATTCTCACGGAGGAAGTTGACGAGCTCGCTTTCCTATTTGTCATTTAACCCGGCACCAATCATTACAGTGCGCTCTGGGAACAGATCATCAACAGGCACTTTCTTTGTATCTTTCGTTGCTTGAAATGAGACACTTCCATGTGGGTTACTCAACGCCGGCATATACTGCTGTGTGGACTGAGCCAAAGCCACTACTTCCTAGATCTTCCTCTTTTCTTGTGCGATCACGAGTGACTCGGCCAGGTTAGACCCGGATGACGCACACTCAATGGAACGTCGGAAATCTCCTGATATAACCTGGATCATGCCCGGTTGATCCAGCCCCGCGGGTACCTACATGTAAGTTACAAAATGCCTGCCGGCATATGACATACGTCGGCCGGGACTCAGCTAGGTGGACAACCTCCGGTCCGGGTTACTCCGTAAGTCGGCCTGCCTTGAGGTGACTTGGCCAGCATTCGCTTTGACCTTGCCGTACCTCGGTTAACTCGGCCTCTATACCCCAGCGTGACCCTACCCGGGGGTATCCCCCCAACAGGTGAAGAAAACCACTCGCTTCAAGAAGAACAAGAAGTATGGGGGCGACAAGAAGAAGGCGGATGTGCGTCGTGCCTCTAACAAAGGCAAAGCGCCTAAGCAAGGTCCAGCCCCAAACGCTGAGTGTTTCTTCTGCAAGGAGAAGGGTCACTAGAAGAGGAACTCTCCAAAGTACTTAGCGGAGAAAAAGAAGATTGGATCGGCCAGCTCAGGTATATCTGATATACATGTTATTGATGTTTACTTGCAAGATCCTAAGAGTAACTCTTGGGTATTTGATACCGGATTGATTGCTAATATTTGCAATTCGATACAGGAGCTACGGAATCCTAGGAAGCTTGGCAAGAACAAGGTGACGATGCGCGTCGGGAATGGAGCAAGCATTGTGGTGATTGCCGTCGGCACAAGACCTCTACATCTACTGGCAGGATTAATATTAGAACTTAGTAATTGTTACTTTGTGCCTGCATTATGTAAGAATATAATATCCGGATATTGTATCTTACAAGATGGTTATTTGTTTAAATCAGAGAATAATGATTGTTCAATTCATATGAATAATGTCTTATATGCACACACTCACGTGAAGAGTGGGTTGTTTATGATTGATCTTGACTGTGATACACAAATACATAACACTGAGGCTAAACATCAAAAGACAAATGAAATGAATACCACATATCTGTGGCACTACAGATTGGGTCACATTGGACATAAACGCATGAAGATGCTCCGTAGTGATGGACTTTTGAGTTCACTAGATTTTTAACCTTTTGATACATGTGAAGCATGTTTGATGGGAAAGATGGCCAAATCACCGTTTAACAGGTATGTTGAACGGGCAAGTGACTTACTAGAAATAATACATACTGATGTATGCGGTACAATGAGTATACCTGCACGCGGTGGATTCCTCTATTTTATAACCTTTATCGACGACTTGAGTCGCTATGGTTATATTTACCTTATGAAGCATAAGTCTGAAATATTTGAAAAGTTCAAAGAATTTCAGAACCAAGCAGAATCAACGTGGTAAGAAAATAAAATTTCTATGGTCCGACCGTGGAGCTAAATATTTGAGTCACGGGTTTAGCGAACATCTTAGATCTTGTTGGAATCGTTTCATAGTTTATGTCTCTGGGAGCGCCCCAACGTAATGGAGTGCCGGAACAACGTAATCGAACTTTGTTGGAAATGGTGAGATCAATGATGTCTTTAACCGATCTCCCTTTATCATTTTGGAGATATGCTTTAGACAATGTGGCTTTTACACTTAATAGAGCTCCATCGAAGTCCGTTGAAATGACACCATATGAGTTATGGTTTAGCAAGAAAACCAACTTATCGTTTCTTAAAATTTGGGGTTGCGAAGCTTATGTAAATCGTTTGCAGCCAAACAAGCTTGATCCCAAGTCGGACAAATGCATATTTGTAGGTTACCCTAAGGAAACTGTTAGGTATTCCTTCTACCACAAAACTGACGGCAAGATATTTGTCGCGCGAGGAGGAAATTTTCTTGAGAAGGAATTTCTCGCTAGAAGTTTGACTGGGAGGATAATAGAGCTTAATGAGGTTATTGAACTAGAGCAAGATGGGCATATTAGCATAGAGCCATAAACTGCTCTGGAAACGCCTATGGCGCCATCAGATGTTGCCGCACCTACAAGTGTTGTAGTCTTGGAAATTAATGCTCCTAGTAAACCGCGTAGGTCTGGTAGAGTTCATCTTCCATTCGTAAGATTTGAAGATGAAGTATTGTTGTTAGACGGAGATGAACCAGCTACATACAAAGAAGCTGTGATGGGCCCTGACTCCGTCACATGGCAAGAAGCCATGAAATCCGAGAAGATACATATCTAGACATATCTAGACAAAGTTTTGAAGATACATATCAAGTCCCTGTAAGGTATACCCACGTCAGGCTTACTCAAGATACATATCTAGACAAAGTTTTGAAGAGGTTCAAAATGGAAGAATCCAAGAAGGGATCACTTCCAATGGTACATGGAAGACCACTAAGCATAGATAGATGATGAGTCCAAAATTGAAGCATATTTACCTTTCGTTTTTGCATAAGTAGAATATGGATTTTTATATTTTACTGCGTTTACACACACCTTTTGTTCTTATTTCAACAGGATCCTAAATTACTGAGTCTCTTACGAATATATTAATTGGAACTATTATAATATGATATTTTTAAGTGATAAAAGTCATTTTATGGATTTACCTTCACCCTTGGGAGAATAGCAAACGCAAGGAAGGATTCTGCAGCGATAATGACCAGTGGTACGGGCGGAGCCCGCCCATACCATCTGCCCGTACCACACGGCATCGTGTCTGCCTCGTCTAATACTTCCTCCTAGAAAAGACGGATCACAGATTCGACATACACAACAACCTTGAACCACGAAAAACACACCAGAAAGGGATCTAAAGGAGGAACTTGGAGAATGGCAAATCCATGCTGCTTCACGGATCATTGGAGGACATCGCATCATCCCCTTCATCATCAACGGCTGCATCGCCATCACCACTATTACCCCCATCTTTCATTCATTAGATCTTGTTGTTATTCCAGATTCAATTGTGGTTTGCACTGGATTTATCCCTATACTTTTATCCATTCATTTGCATATGATGAGGTCGTTGATTTCTTCCATGTGTGAGTAGTTTACCCTTATTCTTGGGGATATGGAGAAAGCCTAGCACTATTAGGAAATTTAATTAAAGATGATCTATTCTTGTGTTCGTATGACTTGCTGGTCTATGATATATTTATGATGTGTGGTTGATCTCTCTCTGTATATGGTATGTGTATTCGACCACATAACATATGCCTTCGAGACTAAAGAAGAGGGTGAAATCCGTTGGAAGTGTTTGGAAGCATGCCTCGTAAAGCTATCGTGACTAATTGGCACCGACTAGCAACCTACATGGTCAAAGGAGGATAAAGAGAGATTCCCTAAGCTAATTACGATATCCATGGGGATACCCTTAATTGTGGTGGTCTATATGGGTGATTGCTCCCAAACATCGCAGTGGTTATTTAGAGGTGACATCATTCTTGGCTCAACAAAGTGACTGCCTACGAGCCCTGAAGTGAACATCTTATTATGGAGCTCTCTCCACACACATGATGTCACAAGAAGTATATTATCCTAATTATGAATAATAATATCATGCTAGAGGTGTATCTTACATCCCCGAGAACGTTTTAGCCCTATTGAGTTCAACCACGTTTCACACACTCTTGTTACTTGCTTTCTCTTACTTGTTTTAATTACTATTCTGCATTCAACCAAAAACCTTTCAAATACCCTTTACTTGAAATCAAAGGCAGCTTACAAGTATCCTTTGGTAAACAGTGACGAGGGGCATAAAGACCTTAACCAATTAGCTCTCTGTGGGTTCGATACTCTTATTTCGAATCTAGCTACAATCGATCTGTGCACTTGCATTCATCAAGCTATTTTCTAGCGCTATTGCCAGGGAGGTAAGAAATTTTGGTATTTGTCTTAATTTCTTATTCTACTAATTGTTTTAGTAAAGTTGTTTACTAGTTTCAGGTAAACACCATGGGCGAGTACCGACATAGAATTCAGCTAGAGGCTGTAAAGAATTCTGGTCCACGCATGGACAATTATTTAAAATCCAATAACCCTATAGGGTATGATATTAACCCCGTGCTTTTGGATATTTTGCATGCTAAAAGGTTTGGAGGAGGCGGTACGGAAGATCCGTATGAGAATGTAGGGTTCTTCGAAGATACATGTGGGACTCTTCATCTTAATATACTCATCGAGGATGAGGTTAAATCTACTCTTTGTGTTCAAACTCTTATTGATGAGGCCCGTACTTGGTATATTCACAGTCCTAAAAAAATACTAACTCCGAGGAGAGTTTAGACTCGTCGTTCCTAGTTGATTTCTTTCCCATGATGAAAAATCTTGGAGCGAGACGCATGATCACCAATTTTAAAGGAAAACCTAAGGAAAGCTTGCATGAAGGATACATAAGGTTTAGGGGACTTCTTGATCACTGCCCCCACCACAACTTCTCACCTTGGTTGGTAATACATACCTTCTATGCAGGTTTGAACACTGATAATATAAATAAGCTAGATTCCCTTACCAATGGGTCATTTACTAAATTTAGTGTTGAAAGAGACTGGAATTTGCTAGATACAGTGCATAGGATAGAGAAAGCTTATGGTGGAGCCGAACTTAATGAGGAAAATCCTATAGAATATAATTGTTTGAGAAGATTTTTAGCTTCAGGCAAAGTAGAGAAACTGCTTGGGAATTTCAACCTTGACCCCCGTATGATTGTCCAAATTGTTAAAACCTATGCTAAATATTTGCAAAACCCAAAAGAATGGGAACATTACATGCCGCCTAG
Source organism: Avena eriantha (assembly GCA_910589775.1). Taxonomy (NCBI): domain Eukaryota; kingdom Viridiplantae; phylum Streptophyta; class Magnoliopsida; order Poales; family Poaceae; genus Avena; species Avena eriantha. The sequence goes on from OU342740.1 coordinate 84,991,697, forward strand.
TAAGGATAAGCCCCCTAAAGCTAGCCATAAAGACAAAACCTCACAAATGCAAAAGAAAATGCTATATGAGGAGGAAACTATCCTCACAAAAATAATAGAGAGTAAAGGTGAAAGAAATAAAAGGATAGGGGGATTAGCTAAAAATATGGGAACCATCAAAAAGAACATTGGCATAGTAAGAGAACTTCTTGAACCTGGGGTGTTTGAGGATGAAGTAATAATGGTAAGTAAAGAATCTTCTGATATGATAAGAGGCAAATTTGATGGAAAAATAGAAGTCAATAGAAAATCCCTTTTTGTTTAGGGAGAACTACTTATGTAGTGTTTTGTGACTTAAACTATTCCATCAATATTATTCCTTATACAACTTATGAAGAGTTGTGATGCCATCTTGATGAACCAAACCTTGAACCATCCAAAGTTACATTATGCTCTCTAACTGCACCTTGCAGCAGGCTCATGTGATTCTTCACAATGCCTACATTTCTGTAGGAGCTTACGCAGTTGATTTTCATATCATTGAAATGCCTTTAAACTCCTTTTGTCCTGTCATTTTTGGTAACCGATTCTACAGCTATATAAATATTGATATTCATAACAAGAAACAAGTTTTGTCTCTACAGTTTGGGGAAGAAGTTTTAGAAGTTAATTGCAACCAATTCACAAAGTTGCCTTATGAGAAGAAAATTGAAGTTAAATAGGAAGGAACTATTGAAGAATTGGTGGCAATTTATTTTTGCACTCCATAATCTAAGTTGGAGAGGACTTTGATAGATAATGATTCACTACCAAACGACTTTGCAAAATAAGATTTGGACAAAATCCTCAACTCTGTACCAGAAATTGAGAACCTCCGTAGAGACGAATTTGAAGAACTTGAAAGAAAGGGAGACGAGGATCCACCACCTCTTGTTTTGAAACCTCTCCCTCCAGGGCTCAGGTATGAATTCTTAGATAAGGAAGGTAAGTGCCCTGTAATTATAGATGATAAACTCTCTCCCGAGGAAAATAAGAAAATTGTTAGAAGTACTTGTCAAACAACGTGAATCTTTTGGATACAGTCTTAGTGACATAAAAGCGGTATATCCTTCCATAGTGACCCACAAAATACCTATGGTTGAGGATGATAAACCATGTGTTGATAATCAAAAAAGGTTAAACCCTAGAATGCAAGAGGTAGTAAGAAAAGAAGTCATACGTATGTTAGACAATGGTATTATCTATGCAATCTTCGATAACAAATGGGTAAGCCCAACTCATTGTATACCTAGAGAAGGCTATATAACCATAATTAATAATGATAAGGATGAATTAATTCCTCCCAGAACTATAGAGGGATATAAAATATGTATAGACTTTAGAAAATTAAACAATGAAACCATAAAAAATCATAATCAAATACCTTTCATAAATAAAATCTTGGAAAGGATGTCTGGTAACTCTCACTTCTGTTTTCTTGACGGCTATTTGGGTTATTCTCAAATCGCCATTCAACCCAAAAACCAAGAAAATACTACTTTCACTTATCCTAATGGAACTTGTGCTTATCGACTAATGCCTTTTGGTTTATGTAACGCAGCTGCTACTTTTCAAGAGTGTGTTTCGAAAATATTTGACAGTTTTGTAGAAAGCTCTATGGAAGTTCTCATGGACAACTTTGTTGTGTACGGAACCGCTTTTGAGCAGTGCCTCTGTAATCTTAATAGAGTCTTATAGTAGTGTAGACAAACCAAGATGGTTCCCAACTAGGAGCACTATCGATTTATGGTAAGAGAATGTATAATTTTCAGTCATAAAGTTTCTGAAAAAGTGATTGAGGTTGATGATTCAAACCTTATTACTTTAGAAAATTTCCCAATCCCACAAGACGTGAAAGGGGTAAGGAACATTCTTGGGCACGCTGGTTTCTATAAGCATTTTATTAAGTATTTTTTCTAAAATAGCTACTCCTTTAATTCGTCTCCTAGATAAAGATACCCTTTTTTCTTTTGATAAAAATTTCATTGATCCTTTTGAGCAATTTAAAAAGGTGCTAGTTTATGCACCCGTTATTCAACCACCAAATTGGGACGAGCCATTTGAAATTATGTGCAATGCTAGTGATTATGATATTGGGGTCGTTCTAGGACAAAGAAATGGATCAAACCTTAACGTCATTCAATATGCTAGTCAAGTTTTTAGTGAAGATCAAACAAATTATGCAACAACTAAAAAGAGTTTTTAGCTGTGGTTTTCGCTTGTGATAACTTTAGATACTACATTATCAATTCAAGGGTAATAGTTCATACGAATCATCAGGCTTTAAGACATCTTCTAGCTAAGAAAGATGCTAAACCCCATCTAATTAAATGGGTCTTGTTACTCCAAGAATACGACCTGCAAATAGTGGATAGAAGAGGTAAGGATAATCTTGTTGCCGATCATCTCTCACGTATGGAGGGTATTATAGAAGATCCCATTCCCATTAACAAATCCTTGCCAGGAGAATATCTCACTGCTATAGAGCCACGTGATCCTTGGTTTGCGGACTATGCTAACATTCTTGTAGGTAAGTTTATACCAAAAAGAATGGATTATAATCAAATAAAGAAATTCTTTAATGATTTAAAACATTACTTTTGGGACGATCTGAATTTATATAAGAATAGTATTGATGGGATAATTAGGAAATGTGTACCTGACCATGAGGTGAGAGCTATTCTTAGGGCTTGTCATGATAGTCCTTATGGGGGACACCACGCTGGTGACCGTATAGCAGCCAAGGTCTTACAGTCAGGATTTACTGGCCAACCTTAGTTAGGGATGCTCATGATTACGTTAGGAACTGTGATGTGTGTCAATGTATGAGTAACATTGGTAAAAGACATGAAATGTCTATGAAATATAATCTTATAATAGAGCCATTTGATGTTTGGGGAATGTATTTCATAGGACCTTTCGTCCCCTCTAATGGTTATACTCATATTCTTGTTGTTGTTGACTATGTTACCAAGTGGGTAGAAGCTATACCCACTTCCCATGTAGATGCAGCCACCTCCATCAAAGATGATTAAGGACATCATTTTACCAGGTTTGGAGTACCTCGATTTTTAAGTACTGATGTTGGAATTCATTTTATGAAAGATACTTTCAGAAATATACTTCAGAAGTATGGATTCAACCATCGAGTAGCCTTGCCTTATCACCCACAAACCAGTGGGTAGGTGGAACTATCCAACAGAGAGATTAAAGTCATACTCCAAAAGATGGTGAATAAATCAAGAAAGGATTGGGCTATGAAGCTTAATGATGCATTATGGGCATATCACATAGAATTCAAAAACCCAATGGGAATGACACCATATAAGATGGTTTACGGTAAAACTTGTCATCTCCCATTAGAGTTAGAGCACAAGGCTCGTTGGGCTATTAAAATTATGAACTTTGACTTTAAAACTGCAGGAGAGAAATGTCTCTTAGATATTAATGCTTTAGATGAACTCAGGAATGAGGCCTATGATGATGCAAGGATATTTAAGGAAAAAGTAAAGAAATGGCATGATAGAAAATTAGAGAATAAAGAATTTAAATCTAGATATCAAGTTTTGCTCTACAACTCTAGGCTTAAGATTTTTGCAGGTAAGCTAAAATCCAAGTGGGAAGGGCCTTATGAGGTTGAGGAGGCGTACCCCTCGGGAGCGGTAAAGTTGACAAAACACTACCCCCTCTTCTTCATCCTGGATTGTTAATGGGCAATGCTTAAAACACTAGAGATGGGAAAGTGAGAACGGTGGAGCTAATCTCCTTAATCTCGATCGAGAAATATATCAGACAAAGTGAGGTAACAAGGTCTTAGCTGATTTTGCTATTATAGAAGCTTTTTACTTCATCTTGTCATATTTTTTGCATCCCTTTCAATTTTCTGATTTTTGTTAGCTACTTTTCAACCTGGTACGGGCGGGTTGTACAGGAAGACACGCCCGTACTAGTGGTTGTTAAGGAAACGGAATCCGGCATTCGTTTTCTCGCATTTTGGTATGAGCCGACCATACGACAGATGCGCCCGTATTGATGGTCGTTACCTTGTTATTACATTTTCTGGATTTCTCGCATTGTGGTACGGTGGGTCGTATGGGTAGACGCGCTTGTACCAATGGTTGTTACCAACTCTATTTTCCTCGTTTGTTCTTGTGATTTTATTATGAAAAAATGGTGAAGGTCGGCAAGACGTTATTACGGGTGCACTGTACGGACGGGGCCTATCCATACCATCATCCGTGACAGACTCCAGCCCCTTTCATCTAGGGTTATTTTTCCCTTTTGACTGCACCTTTACTCCTTCTTTGTTTTTGCCTCCATCTCTTAGATCTAGGGTTTTTCTTCTTTGTCTTCTATTATGACACCTCAAATCTCACTTGATCATTCAAGAATTATGCAACCATTTCATATCAAGCAGATCTGGACCAAGAAGGAAGATGTTGCTGTAGCACAAGCCAAGAAAGGGAATTCGAGAGGGATTCTTCATCTCCCTCAACTAAAGAGTCTACCCAAGTGGTTCCACTCCCCAACTAGGAGGATATGTTTCCTCGCAAGTTGGAGATGCTCAGGCACGTGGAACAAAGGAAGAACAAAGGGGAATCCCCACTCAATCCTTATAGGTACAACCTTCATGGACCTTCTCTCAAATCTTCTCCTAGGTCCTCTTCTCGAAAAGAGGGAAAATAGGATGATATTAGAGAAAAGATTGAGAACCTTGAAAAGATTTCCAAAGCCTGTGCTGAAACTATTGGGAAAGGAGTTGAATCTGATTGGATGATGGGCAAAGACCTCGAAAAGAAAGTCGATGACATCAACGGTAGAGTTCAACTCCTAACCAAGATTATCATGGAGATGGCTGACGCCAAAAAGACGCGAAGCAAAATGATTAAGGAACAACATGTTAGAATCACAGAGTTATCCACTCGATTTGCATGTATTGCTCATGCATGTAGCCTCAAGGTGTAAGAAGGAGAAGAATATGATGACTTATTCACCCCCAAGAAGGAGTTGGTACTTGATACATTGCAAACGTATCTATAATTTTTGATGCTCCATGCTTGTTTTATATCATTTGTCCTATGCTTTGTCTATACTTTGAGGTTATTTTGTACACTTTCTTGAACTAACCTATTGACAAGATGCCACAGTGCCAGTTGCCTGTTTTCTGCGGTTTTTGGTTTCAGAAAAGCTAAAAATTGAATATTCTCGGAATTGGACGGGACAAAAGCCAATATGACTATTTTTCCCGAAGCAACATGGAAACACGAAGCAGAGACGGAGTAGGGCACCAGGGTGGGCACACCCTATGGTGGCGCGGGCCATCCCTGGTGGTGCCACCGGGGGGTGTGGGCCCCCTGGCTGCCTTCTCGCCTTGCCTCTTCCCCTATAAGAAGCCCCCGATGAGAAAACCCTAAATCATCTAGGAGAAAGCCATGAAAACCTCCACAGCGTCGCCGCCACCAAAGGGGAGATTCGGGGACAGAAAGTCTCTATTCCAGCACCCTGCCGGGATGGGGAATTGCCCCCGGAGCCATCTCCATCGATCTCCACCACCATCTCCATCACCGTTGCTGATTCCCATGATGGTGAGGGAGTAGTTCTTCCTCGAGGCTAAGGGATCTACCGGTAGCTATGTGTTCATCTCTCTCTCTCTATGCGTGATCTTATTGAGATCATGAGCTTTGTAATCTATAGATCTATTCTGCTACTCAAGTGCTTTAATGAATCTCTGCTTATCCCCACGTGTGTGAAGTTGACAGTGTGCACACTGTCTGGCACTTTGGCTAAGGTTACATAAATACTTGTCATGAGTATAATTTGAGTTGGATGTCTCTATGAGATTGTGGTGTTTGTTGGAACCATCTAGCGCTCAAGGTGATAGTGAGGGGTTATCTAGATGGGGAAAGGGAACTTTGAGGTGTGCTGTTATAGCCCTACCGTGGATTAGAGTTATCCAACCGGAGAGTAGTTCAGAGTAGTATCATAAAGAGATGATATTTATATGAGAGTGTTCACTAGTGAAAGTATGATCCCTAGGCCTTGTTTCTAAGCATTGAAACACCGTTTGCAACTAGATCTGTTACATGTTTGCTTGCTTCCATCTTTATTTCAGATTGCCTTTAGTCTCTTCCTACCCGTCAAGCTCTTTTCTGGCACCGTTACCACTTATAATTATCCATACCACTTGTATTTCACTATCTCTTCGCCGAACTAGTGCACCTATACACCTGACAAGGTATTGGGTGTGTTGGGGACACAAGAGACTTTTTGTATCTTGATTGCAGGGTTGCTTGAGAGGGATACCTTTGACCACTTCCTCCCTGAGTTTGATAAACCTTGGGTAATCCACTTAAGGGAAACTTGTTGCTGTTCTATAAACCTCTGCACTTGGAGGCCCAACAACTATCTACAAGAATAGAAGTGCGTAGACATCAAGCTATTTTCTGGCGCTGTTGCCGGGGAGGTAAGGTAAAAGGTACTCACATCCTATGGCTACTAAGCTATCTTCTAGTACTGTTGCTGGTGTGTGAGTGCTCGAAGTTATTTCCTTTAGATTCTGCAATTATATTTTTTTGTTTCTTGTTTTTATTTTAACTAGTTAGGCTTACTGGAAAACAACAACAAAAATAGAGTGCTTTATATTATAAATCCTAAAGTAAAACATGAATGGTCTGAAAAGAAAATTTAAAAACCCATGGAACTTTCTTTGGATGCTAATAGCAATGTTATTAGTATGAATTTTTTGAACACCTTTGTTACTAATGCTATGGAAACGTCTAAGCTTGGGGAAGTTAGTTTTTATGAAAATGATCTTTTTAGTTCCCCAGCTTTAAAGAAGAAAATTTGCTCTGATGATACTTTATCTCCCATATGTGGTAATTCTAATGATACATGTGATATTTTAAATCCACATATTGAAAGCATCCCTTTTAAAATACCTATAAAAGTTGTTGAACGTGTTATGAATAACTGTTATTTTGGAGATGGAACTGTCTATCCTAGTGATCATTTACTCTTTATACATGAATTATGTGAGTTGTTCAAGTGTGCAGGTATTTCAATGAACCAAGTTAAGACGAAGCTATTCCCTTTTTCACTTAAGGGCAAAGCAAGGGAGTGGTATGAGCTACTAGATGATCCTCATCATTTGGAGTGGAAGGAACTTGAATCTCTCTTTTACTCTAAATTTTATCCTCCTCATGAAATTCATAAAGATAGGAATTACATTTATAATTTTCATCCACATGATGGAGAAAGTATTACCCAAGCATGGGGGAGATTGAAGTCACTAATGCTCAAATGTCCCATTCATGAGCTCCCTAGTAATATTGTTATTAATAATTTCTATGCAAGGCTTTTAGGACATACAAGGAATATCTAGATACTTGTTTAGAGGGATCCTTCACAAGTAAGGAGGTCAAAGCTAAGTGGGATCTTCTTGAAACAATTAAAAGCAATACCGAAGATTGGAATAACGATAAAGGTAAAGAACCAGGTATAAACTATGAGTATGATTGCATTAAGTCTTTCGCTGAAACTACTAATTTTCAAGAGCTTAGTGCTAAATATGGTCTTGATCCTCAGATTCTTGTTGATTGTTGTAGAGCCTTTTCTTCTCATATTAATGTTCCTAAAGAAAAATGGGACATGTATCATGAGCCTTTTAAAGACACTTGCATGGAAAATGAAATTGTTATTAATGATAGCAATAAACATGGTCAAACCTCTAAAAGTACTATTTCTTATAAGCATGTTAATTTTTATGGAATACATAGACCTTGTGGAAAGAATCAAATTAAATAAGAATATTGTATCACCCACAGGAATGAAAAAACTAGAACGTGGTATAGGGCTCTAAATGATCTTGGTAAAAAAGTTTGTGCCCTCTATCCTTTTATTTGTGAACTTTGCTTTGAAGTGGGTCATTTCAATTTTCATTGCTCGGGCCATAATAATAGCCCTTCTAATCCAATGAGTATTGCAAGTTTGTATTGTGATAACATGATCACTCCTAATCAGCATGATGAACTTACATTATTTTTGGGGTGCGAAGAATTATCAAGAAAAACTTCTTTGGTAGATATGAGTGCTTTTGATATGAATAGCGTCCTACATGGTTGTCATCTTTATTGTGTTGATAATTGCCACACAAATACTTATATACAAAATATTATAAAAGATGAGATCTTATCAAAATATGACAGGACTAATATGTGTTTTGATCTTATTAATGAAAAGAAGGAATTCTCCAAAGTTTCTTCTATTGTCTCTAACAATAAACCAGGGTATATGGAGAAGCTTCCTTTCAAGCCTCTCCCTCCTAAAGAGGAGAAGGAAAAGAAGAAAAGGAGGAGCAAAAGGAGAGAGGAAACGGTATTTTCCTCTAAGCATGTTGCTCCTATTATAGTTTTTGATGAGTCTGAACTCGATGATGTTCCTATGCCTATTACCTATAGTAGTGATCATGATTGGAAAAAGCACACTTCTTTTGATATTGAAAATCTCTTCGGTACCAATTCTTAAAATGATGATATTAATTATTGATGTATTATTAGTGCTATACATGTTTCTTCCAATGATGATGTGTTTACAAATGAACACATGGAAGATAATTATTCTATTACTTATGATGATACTACACCTCCAATATATGATGATTACAATAATGAATATGATATTTTTAGTCCACCTACTATTGAGGAGAAAATTAATTATGATTACAATATGCCTCCTATATTTGATGATTATGGTGATGAGAATAATAATGATAGCTATTTTGTTGAATTTACTCCCACTACAATTAATAAGAATGACTATGTTTATGTGGGGAGTATTAATTGTTTTATGCATGTGGCTCATGATAAGAATGTTTTATGTGATAGTTATATTGTTAATTATTCATGATGCTACTGAAAGTTATTATGAGAGAGGTAAACATGGTTTTATGTATCTCAACAATATTAAGTTTCCCCTCTTTATTTTGAAAAATTTGAAGTTGCACTTGTTTTGCTTTCCTATGCTTGTTGCTTTGTGCTTTCATGACTTGTTTCTTTACAAGATTATTTTTCATAGGAAGTGGGTTAGAATTAAATTTGTTCCATATTTGCTTCTTGATGCTCTCTTTTACTTCAATTCATATTTCTTATGTGAGCATCATCGAAATTATCGTGCCTAGCTCAAAGGCGTTAAAGAAAAGTACTTCTTAGGAGATAACCCAATAGTTTTCTTGAGTCTTGGAAGTTATTACTTCTGTAATAACCTCTTCTTATCTTTTTCTTATTCGATTTTTGTGCCAAGAATAACCTCTAATGAAAGGGAAGTAAGTTTTGGGGAAGTGCGGTCCCGAAACAGATTTTTGTGCTTCACTCTAAAATTCATGAAAAATCTCTGTATGTCTGTTTGAGCTGTAATTTTTTGTGCTTCTGACCCAGGTTGTTATCTAACTTTCGTTAGTTCAACACTTTCCGATTTGAGCAACAGAAGGTCTTCGAAAAAATCGGGTTTCACTTGCTGGTCTGTTTTGACAGATTTCTGCCATTATTTGCATTTGCCGCTTTATCAATTTCTTTTTGGGTTCTTTTTGGTGAATTGAGCTTTTTGAGGTAATTTCTACAGTAGCTTGTGTTTTTAATGAAAGTTTTGCTGTTTTAAAACTAAACCCCAAAGGTTTATTATCTTTTGAATGCACTAATATTGCTAATGAAGATTGTGTGAAGCTTTGTATGAAGGAAATTTTCAGGTGTAGGGAAAGAATGATGTAATGAGATGAAGAATGGACAAAAGCTCAAGCTTGGGGATGCCACCCCATGTCACCCCAAGAAATATTCAAGAGGTACAAGCGTCAAAGCTTGGGGATGCCCAAGGCATCCCCTTCTTCATCAATAAAAATCTCAGGTCTTTCTAGACACTTCGTTTTTTATTGTTTCATGCACTGTTGTGTTGTTCTTGGAGCGTCTTTGTTTTATTTTTAGTTTTATTTTGCTTAGTTTGCTTGAATAAATTCGTTGGACCCCCTCATACATGCATTAGTTTTTAAATAAAGTTGATTTGGATTGGAAAAGAGTAGGAAAGTTCATGCTTAAGTGGTATAAAAGGAGCTTGTTTTTGACTGTGACTTAGACTCTATCATATCATGCTTGATATTGTTTTGGCTTTATGCTTAGTGATTTTTGCTGTAGCATTACATGTTATAAACAATTGAGATTTCTTAATGTGCCTTGAAAGAATCATGCATTGTTTTAGCATATTAGAAGCATAATGTTGTGGTATTCTCCTTTAAATGCTTTATTTGGGTTGACTTGGCGCATGCTCACACCATGTTAAGACTATACCAAGTCACCATAGCATCTATGATCATTTAGTTTTCAACTTGTAATATCACTTTATGCTGTAATTAATAATGTTTTGTCACTTTGCATGATTATGGCGATTATTGCTCTCTTAGTTGGTCGCTCCCAGTCTTTTGTTAGCCTCCATACCAAGTATGAGTTCCACTCATGCATCCAACTCCAAATAAATCCAAGTTATTCCAAAGAGTCCACCATACCTACCTATATCATTTTCTATTCCAAGTATATTCATGTTTTTATCTACCTTCCGAATTAAACTTATTATGTGAAAATTAGTGATTAAAGATCTCACGAACTTGATGGCACACTTTACTTTTCTTGCCCCTAATAAACTTGAACCATTGTGTCATCTATGTTGTATATGCTTGCACTTATACGTTGGGATTAGCAGAACCATGCTGTCATGGGGAATGCTTTCAACATTGCACTTGTACATTGTACCCAGTTGATATCATGCTCTTTTGTTTATGGATGTCGTCAGTGTGAAATGAAACGGGAGCTTGTAAGTCCAAGGAGTTATGTATGTGTGTTAGAGAAACTCTTGGGCCGCTAGCCTAAGCCATGCCTAATCATGGTGGAAACTTGCAGCATCACCATAATGAGCAATCTATGAAGCATTCTTCTTATAAAAAACAGATAGAGATTGAGAAAAAGAAAAAGAAAAAGATGAGAAAAGAGGAAAGAGAGAAAAAAGCACCATTTTCCCATGGTAAATAATAAGTATACTGAGATGCTCATTGTCTGCTTGCCTTGTCATTTTTATTATGGGATAGCTCATGTATCATGTGCAAGGGGTACCCCATTGGCGGTTCTCTATGATACACATGTACTTACTATGACAAGAACTTACCGGTAACTAAACTTGAGTGGCATGAGGAGCAGCCCTCGTATTCAAGGGACATGATATTGCCAACTTATACTTTGTCAAGCATATACTCCATAGTTTGTTCACTTTAACCTTAATCACTTCAAGATGCTTATGATAGGGGCAATGAGAGATGAAAGCTAATAAGTATCATAATTTTTGGAAGCTCTTTATGAGACTTGAATCCCTGCTTCCTTCTATGAAGGCCTTTCTTTTACTTCTATGTCGAGTCTCCATCTTCTATCTTTATGCACCTATTTACAGAGCATAGTGATCATTCTTAGTTTAATGTGCATTGTCCCAAGACTTGTTGATTGATTCGTAACTTTGATATTGCTTGTTCTTAAACTATTTGTATCTAGTCACCCTTATGAACTTTGAAGGTGTCCTATGCATTTATGTTTTGCTACACTGTGAGGGACAAGCTGAATACCATTTTCATTATGTTTTCTATATGTGAAACAAACAAACGTGTTTCAAAGCATTGTTATTCACGAATCTTTTGTTTGTACCTTTTCATGTTACAACATAGTTGCTATGTCTTATTGTTAGAACTATATCTTTCATGCTATGTTAAAGTACTATAATCCCAGCTATCAATGTTCTACAAATACTTTGATCAAGATTATGATGGTGCATGTCACCTTAAAAATTATTCTTTTTTATCACTTACCTACTCGAGGACGAGCAGGAGTTAAGCTTGGGGATGTTGATACGTTGCAAACGTATTTATAATTTTTGATGCTCCATGCTTGTTTTATATCATTGGTCCTATGCTTTGTCTACACTTTGAGGTATTTTTATACACTTTCTGTAACTAACCTATTGACAAGATGCCATAGTGCCAGTTGCCTATTATCTGCTGTTTTTGGTTTCAGAAAAGCTAAAAAATGAATATTCTCGGAATTGAACGAGACAAAAGCCAATATGCCTATTTTTTTCCGGAGCAACATGGAAACACGAAGCAGAGACGGAGTAAGGCACCAGGGTGGGCATACCCTATGGTGGCGTGGGCCAGCCCTGCTGGCGCCACCAGGGGGTGTGGGCCCCCTGGCTGCCTCCTCGCCTCGCCTCTTCGCCTATAAAAAGCCTCCCGATGAGAAAACCCTAAATCATCCAGGAGAAAGCCACGAAAACCTCCACAGCATCACCGCCACCGAAGGGGAGATTCAGGGGACAGAAAGTCTCTGTTTTGGCACCCTGCCGGGATGGAGAATTGCCCTTGAAGCCATCTCCATCGATCTCCACCACCATCTCCATCGCCGTTGTTGATTCCCATGATGGTGAGGGAGTAGTTATTCCTCGAGGCTAAGGGCTCTACCGGTAGCTATGTGTTCATCTCTCTCTCTCTATGCGTGATCTTATTGAGATCATGAGCTTTGTAATCTATAGATCTATTCTGGTACTAAAGTGCTTTAATGAATCTCTGCTTATCCCCACGTGTGTGAAGTTGACAGTGTGCACACTGTGTGGCACTTTGGCTAAGGTTACATAAATACTTGTCATGAGTATAATTTGAGTTGGATGTCTCTATGAGATTGTGGTGTTTGTTGGAACCATCTAGCGCTCAAGGTGATAGTGAGGGGTTATCTAGATGGGGAAAGAGAACTTTGAGGTGTGCTGTTATATCCCTACCGTGGATTAGAGTTATCCATCCGGAGAGTAGTTTAGAGTAGTATCATAAAGAGATGATATTTATATGAGAGTGTTCACTAGTGAAAGTATGATCCCTAGGCCTTGTTTCTAACAATTGAAACACCGTTTGCAACTAGATCTATTACATCTTTGCTTGCTTCCATCTTTATTTCAGATTGCCTTTAGTCTCTTCCTACCCGTCAAGCTCTTTTCTGGCACCGTTACCACTTATAATTATCCGTACCACTTGTATTTCACTATCTCTTCGCCGAACTAGTGCACCTATACACCTGACAAGTGTATTGGGTGTGTTGGAGACACAAGAGACTTCTTGTATCTTGATTGCAGGTTGCTTGAGAGGGATACCTTTGACCACTTCCTCCTTGAGTTTGATAAACCTTGGGTAATCCACTTATGGGAAACTTGCTGTTGTTCTACAAACCTCTGCACTTGGAGGCCCAACAACTGTCTACAAGAATAGAAGTGCGTAGACATCAGTACTCGCAAGGATTTTTAGGATCCTCCCCCACCTTCATTACAAGCTTGGGGGATCTGTGAAGACCTTGTAATCTTTCTTACAATTTTTAGCATGTTCTTTACTGCACGCATATTAGGTTTCAATTCCAGAGTTTGCATTAGCTGCATCATCTTCAAGCTCCCTTCTGTTCGAAAAAATAATTATATCCTTTGAGATTTGAGACATTATAATATTTGAAGTTATCTTTTGATTCATGATTATTATATAGATGATTGAATTAGGTTGAGTGTTATGATACTTGTACAATTGTCATGATTTTAGGGACTTCCACACAAATACAAGTATTGATTAAACTATGAGAAGAAGAAAAATGGTAGCATATTATAGTCATGGGTTTTTAAAAAGCCATTAAAAGCAGTGAGCATGATCTTGTGGCTGTACTAAAAGAAGATATAAAAGAACAACTATCAAAAGAATTACAAGGCGAAAGAAAAGATAAAGAGAAAAATAATGATCATGAATCTTCATTACTCAAGTTAAGAGCTCAACTAATTTAACCTTATGATTTTATAATATGTTGAATCACTAAAAGCTTCTTATAACTTCATTAATACCAAAAGGTGTGGAAGACTCTAAGTCATGTGATGTGTTAGGGTATGATAATACCCCCGAAGTAATTTTGCATCTGATGTTGTATTCCTATTTCAATTTCTACCTCATTTATTGTAAAGACTCGTGTCTCATGAACATAATGATCTTGTCCATAAGCCACCATCTTGCTCGGGGACAAGCAAGAGTCTAGATTGGCGGAGTTGATGAGTCCAAAATTGAAGAATATTTATCTTTCATTTTTGCATAAGTAGAATAGGGATTTCTGTATTTTACTATGTTTGCATGCATCTTTTGTCTTTGTTTCAACAGGATCCTAAATTACTGAGTCTCTTATGAACATATCAATTGTAACTATCATATTTTGATATAATACGATATTTTTAAGTGATAAAAGTCATTTTGTGGATTTACCTTCGCACCTAGGAGAATAGCAAACGTGAGGAAGGCTTCTGTAGTAATAAGGACCAGTGGTACGGGCGGAGACCGCCTGTACCGTCTGCCTATACCACGTGGCATCGTGTCAGCCTCGTCAAATACTTCCTCCTGGCGAAGACGGATCACATATCTGACATACATAGCAACCTTGAACAACAAAAAACCACGCCAGAAAGGGATCTGAAGGAGGAACTTGGAGAAGGGAAAATCCTTGCTGCTTCACGGATCATTGGAGGACATCGCATCATCCCCTTCATCATCAACCGCTGCATCGCCATCACCACTATTACCCCCATCTTTCATTCATTAGATCTTGTTGTAATTCCAGATTAATTGTGGTCTGCACTAGATTTATCCCCGTACTTTATCCATCTATTTGAATATGATGATGTTGTTGATTGCTTCCATGTGTGAGCAGTTTATCCTTATTCTTAGGGAGATGGAGAAACCCTATCACTATTATGAAATTGAATTAAAGATGATCTATTCTAATGTCCATATGACCTACTGGTCTATGATAGATTTATGATGTATGGCTGATCTCTCTCTTTAGATGGTATGTGTAGTCGTCCACATATCATTTGCCTTCGGGACTAAAGAACAGGGTGAAATCCTTTGGACATGTTTGGAAGCATGCCACAGAAAGCTATCGTGACTAATTGGCAACGGCTAGCAACCTACACGGTCAAAGGAGGATAAAGTGAGATTCCCTAAGCTAATTATGACATCCATTGGGAGACCCTTAATTGTGATAGTTTGTATGGGTGCTTGCTCACATACATCGCAGTGGTTATTTAGAGGTGACCTCATTCTTGGCTCAACAAAGTGTGGCGCCCCGCAAAAACCACTACTAGAAAATCACGTTGTTTTTGTGCATTGCATCATCATAACCGCATGCTCATGTCATCATGCCACCTTGCATTTGAGCATCGTCATGTCATCTTGCATTTGTTTGCATAAACCATTTTCGAAAAGACTGTTTTTGTTTTCGAAACGCCCCGTCTTTATTTTTAAATCAAACCCGGGTCTTCGGATTATTTTGTTTTGTCTATCGACGGATTTCAAAAGACCTGTTTTAAATAATAAAACTTTTATTTTATTTTTGGGAGGCAGCCCGCTAGGCTTGAAAGCCCAGCCGGCCACCTCCAAGCCCTAAACTAAAACCTAGTCTAATTCCTAATCCCCCAAAAAAAAACCTAGATCTACCTAAACCCTAACCTACCTAACACCTACCCTTATCCACACAACACTCACACCCACCGCACCCACACAGCCCCAGCCCACACAACACACGCACACCGACACACACCAAACCGCCGCACTCACCGCTCCCGCCCTGCACGCTCCCAAGCCCGTCCCGCAGCAAGCCCACGCCTGACCGCCTCGGGATCTCCGCCCGCACGGCCCCACCACCCCGTGTGTCCCTATCGCCACGCTCCTCTCGCGCCTCACCTACCGCGTACGCGGACAACCGCGCGGCCCCACCACCACGACGCGACCCGCTCCTGGCCTCCCCTTCCTCGACGCAAATCCCCACCACCGACCGACCCCGCCTCCTCCCAGGCGCCCGCCGCCGCCGTCTATCCTCCCCCCGTCCCCGCTCCCTTTTTCCCCCTCGCCTCCCTCCCCTCACGTAGAGCCCCGCGCCGCCGCCTCGGGGTCCTCCTCTCCGCCTCTTCGGCCAACCACCGCCATCGGGCGCCTCGCTCCTCCGTCCCCGCCAGTGCCCTCCGCCGCCAGGCCTCCCCCGGCCGCCTTCCTCTCTGCCCCGGCCGGAGAGCCTCCTCCGTCGCGTCATCGCCACCCCACCCCGTCGGGCTCCACCCCTGCCGCCACGGGCGTCCCTCACCTCCGTCTCCGAGCCCCGCCGGGAGACTCCACTAGCGCCGGCCGCCTGCACCTCTCCGCGATCCACCCCGTCCCCTTCTCGTCTCCCTCCCGGGCTCTCTGCATTGCCTCCCCGTCGCCATGGCCGCCACTCCTCCTCGCGCCGGTCGTCGAGTCCCCTACCCCGGCCCCACCTCGCAGCGGCGCCCCCGCCTTCTTCTCCACCCGTCCAGCCTAACCGAGTCTCTGTTCCGACGACCTCCTAGAGCGGTTGATGTTGCCCGCCGCGAGTACCGCTCCAGGGACGTGTTACAGAACCTGCTCGGCCTCCTTTGTAATTCTTTGTGTTGTCCTGATCAGGCTCTTCTACTCGTAGGGATGGTCTTGCAAGCTACCGTTGTGGCCCATGTACTTTGTGTTATACAAGCTCCTACCGTTGACCTCCTGTCGTGGTGCTTCTCATCTGCAAGCACGTGTGTGTGTGCCTGCTAGTGTATTTATCGGGTGTGCCGACGTGGTGGTACTGATGAGGTGATGCCCGTGTGAATATGATGCAGCCCCGCTCGGAGACCAGACATCCGGCCAAGTCCGTCTTCGACAACAAGACCAGAACCTCGAGTACTCCGTCTAGCAAACCCCGGCCGTGAACCCGAAGGTGGATCTACATCATGGACCGACGAGTTCTCCTTCACGGATCCGAAGTCCGATTCCGCCAAGACCTCCTTCCTGCACCGATGCCCGAGAACTACGACCAGATCGACCCAAACCGCCATCAAGACCTTCCTCACGGACAAGTACTCCTTCCCCGGACACCGTGCGACAAGACCTACTCCGTTGTTCAAGAACGCTTCCGCCGAGACCGATCCCCATCGAACCCTATCGAACCCCGGACCCCCGACACCAAGATCTTCGCCCCAGATGTGTGAACCTTTTCCTAAGCCCCTATTTTATAAATGCTATATATAAAACTTGCTGCATATTAATGGTTCATCTCGCATGCATATCATGTGGGTTGGGGGCATTATGCTGATTCACTCATAATTAAATATGGAGTCAATATGCGGGATATCTTCGTCTTATTCCGGACTCCATTTAAATTGGTGTAGCGAACCGATGCCATGTTTTGCCATGTTAAGACAACATTTAATTGCGAGGGTTCTAAAACAACTTGAACCGTTTAATTAAATGTCGGGACCCCGGTTCCGCTTAATGTTGACTAATCGCACCGCATCTGTGCCATGCCATGCAACATATCATAATCATGCCGGATCTTCTGCCGTGGTATTAAATATTGCATCCGGTGTTTTCTTCTAGTGTTTGCTTCTTCACGGATTAGACCGATGAGTGGATGCGAGTATCGACAAGTTCTCCGGATATGAATCTCCGGCAGTGTTTTTCCAGGAGAGCATTTCTTCCCCTTCTACCTATTTTGCATTTATAGTCTTTATTTCCTCATGTTGATCTATTGCTATCCGAGTCGCGATGCTTTAGTTTCCGTGCACCAGTTATATCCCGTGCAGCCTTTATATTGCCTTGGACACCTCCTATTACCTATGTTTGGTAGATAGCTGGCCTTGCGAGTCGTAGTTGCTTGCTCAGGTGCGATCTCATGTTGTCGAGTATCATAGTTGTTGGAATGGTGGCGATGTTTATTGCTGGCATATGTTTATGGTGGAGATGATCATGTCTTTTAATACCACTATTAAAATGCTAGATATAACTAATGCAGAGGCATCGGTGGGCAATAGATGTTATTTGGTTCTTCCACGCTCACTTGTGTCCCGTAGGACCCCGAGTACTTGATACCTGTTCCTTGATTTTTCGCACTATCCACATCCGGGAGGCCTTATGGACCCCCCTGAGCCAGAGCTTGATTCATTTCTATTTCTTGGGGCCACAAAGTAGTTTGGGGCTTTATTACTATCCTGTACCTATGCCAAGCTTTACTGCTTTATTTAAGATTGTGCGTGGAGCACCTGTAATGTTTAGGATTGCGGAGTGTTTTCGCGGTATCGACAAGCCCAGTCACACTTTTGGGTTCCCAGTCGTTTATAGCCATTGGCGCAAACCTTGGGTCCGTCTCAGAGTCGGCCAACTTCGTTGCGGGTAGCTTAATGGGGTGGCCCCCTGAAATATTTTATGAACCCTGTGATCGCTTTGTCGTGAATGCCTCGTTGGGTTTTGAGTTGGTTTTTCCGAGGTTGATCGAGTGTGTGTTGCTATTTGTGCACCCCTGCAGGGTAAAACTTTCTGAAAGCCGTGTCTGTGGTTATGGACGACTTGGAGCACAGTATCTCGATCATAGACAAGCATAACTAAAGTAGTGCCATAAATTTGACTTAATATGTGACTAGTAATCATCTCAAGTATAACGGAATGGATATTAAAAATGCCAACAACTGGTGAAGCTGAGGTTCCTTGCGTCTTGTTATATCTGCCTAGTAAGTATTACAACTCCAATGGAATGTGATAAAAGTGCCAACAACTGCTGGGCTTTGGGATTCCTCAGGACAATTATATCTGACTAGTAAATGTTCCAACTACAACGGAATGGTGATTAAAATTGCCCACTACTTATGCTTCAGGATGACTCATGCTACCTATATCTGAATAGTAAGTGCTGCAACCAAAACTGAATGAGTAAAATTGCCAACTGTGTGAGTTCCTTGGTCCGACTTCCTCGTTTGGTCTCGAGGGGGAAATACCAGGATGGGTTTGTTTGGTGTTAGCTTCAGGTTGGATCCGAATAGGTCTTTCTTATCCCTCTCTGATAACCGCCAGTTGTATCGAGTCTCTATAGGTTGTTTAGTGCCGCTGCGCTGCCGCTTCAGACCACCATACCTATGTAGGCGAGAGCCGCCGAATTCTAGCCTCGCCGTGTACTGTCCTCAGTACTGACGCTCCTCTTTTTCCTTTGCCCTTTGTCGGCACCCCTTTTGTTTTAGCAGGTTTGAGATCGCCGTCGTTAGCAGGGTTACCCTTCCGGCTTGGCCTGGGCAGGGTTATGGACGCCACTGGTTATTCTTCAGGGCTCTTAGCCCCATTTACATCTTGTCCGTAGCCGGACGCTCTGTCGTTTTCAAGGTGATTTGGATCTTTGTATATTATATCTATATTCTTGACTCATTGAGTCACTGTTGTATATATATCTGTTCTGTGGGCCCCATCGAGGACTGTTGTGTAATGGTATTACTTCGTTATCCACCCACACGAAAGTGCCTGGTGGGCGTCCTTGAATCGTTTCTATGCGAGTTTGGCGGAAAGGGCTAAAACTTGCATAGGGCCGATTTGAGGGTGTTACACAAAGTGACTGTCTACGAGCCCTGTAGTGAACATCTTATTGTGGAGCTCTCTCCACACACATCATGACACAAGAAGTAGATTATCCTAATTATGAAAAATAATATCATGCTAGAGGTGTATCCTACATCCTCGAGAACATTTTATCCCTATTGAGTTCAACCATGTTTCACACACTATTGTTAATTGCTTTCTTTTACTTGTTTTAATTACTATTCAGCATTCAAACAAAAACCTTTCAAACACCTTTTACTTGAAATCAAAGGCAGCTTACAAGTATCCTTTGGTAGACAGTGACAAGGGGCGTAAAGACCATAACCAACTAGCTCTTTGTGGGTTCGATACTCTTATTTCGAAACTAGCTACAATCGATCTATGCACTTGCAGTCGTTAATAGACTAGTCCACGACAAGCCCCGCCCTGATCCACCACCAACGCGCCGCCATCGCCGCCCGCCATCACCGCCTCGGCATTTGGTCCTCTTCCTCTTCCTCACGTCATCATCTTCATCGTGTGGAGGAGACCTTCACCAACGCCTGCTGTAGCTCATCTTCTACCCCATCTACATCTAATATTGACGGACGACGGAGTATTGCTGGATCTTCATTGGCATGTTCCCACTTCGTCCGTGAGTTCTTGAGGTGTCGTTCTCGTTGCACATGTGGATACCAATGGAGGTGCAACACTTGGAGCACTAGTTATTCAAAGACATTCGTGGGGTAATACATCTCCTCGCGACTCGCTAAGGCTTGTTGCGGGGATCGATGCATGACCAACCTCATCATCGACAAACTTCCGCTAGTTTGATCTACGAGGGTATGTTCGATTACCTCGCCCTTGCATTGGATCTTGGTTATGCGCTAGAAAATTTTGTTTTCCGTAGCGCGTTCCCCAATAGTGGTATCAGAGCGGTCTATGCGTAGGAACAGGTATGGATAGAGGAATCATCGAACTCCGGCATTGTTAATCTCGTTCTTGCTACCCAATTGTTGCAATATGGATCTTGGCGATACTGTTTGTTATTAGCAGCCCGAGCCGACTTTACGATCTTCGGATCAAGACTGGTTTGTGAAGTGTACTTTGGGTGCATAAAACAACTTTGTCGGTTGCCTATTTTCTGCAATAGTCGAGAGAAATTTTGCACATTGGGATTTTGTGAATTTGGTGAAGTTCACACGGGGGTCATGCATATTGACGAAGTCTAGTGAAGCTATTGTACTATTTATAGTGCAATGGGGACACACCCTGAATAAGTCAAAAAGCAATACGATGGATGATGATGCTTACTTACCACGTAGGTAAAGAACGGTTCTCTACGTCACCATAGAGCCCCGTAAGTTGGAAAAGTGTGTTAGAGGCGTCTAACTTATTTTTTCAGGAAAGTGATGTGGTATAGCAATGTGAAGTTTACAATGCGATGTATGAGATGTATTCTGTTGTAATCTCGTGGGGCATGAGTGGCAAGAGCCGCGATGATTCTCATAATATTATTGTAATAGACATAGTTGCTTTTACTTTATTAGCTAGAGTAGCAATAGTTGTAAAGGCAAGGATTGGTGATGACAATCAATCAAAGATGGACCTCGATGCTATGCCCAAGGCGCGTGGAGGAGTACATGACGCTGGAAGACATTGATGACAGAGATCATTGACGCAAAGTGCTATACCATATCACTCTATGAATTGCATATGATGTTAATCCCTGTATGCACTTTATTTGTTGCATGGTAGTCGTAATAAATAGGGTGATCTCTCACTTAAAATTATCAAGTAATGATGTGTTCCCCTTAAGTTAGGCACCACATAACAAGGGCTTCGAACTGGTGTGGGTCATGTAACATGGGTGCACCTAGCGACGTTCATAATGTGGGTGCAAAGTTGTCACACTGCTAGTATACTAAGGTTCGCTTGACATACTACCTAGAACGTCTAGAGTATGGAATACATTAATTGAAAGATTAACAAGAGTCATATGGATATATGATTGGTATGATTACCTACCGGTCTTATTCTCCGGTGTGCGATGTAACATTGGTGAGGAGAAAATAAGTCTTTGGATCTTGAATCACTAAGTATAAATCATGAGAGATATTGATTTTAGTGGGAGCTACACTCTAGATTAAAGTTGTTAATCTTATGTAGTTCATTAATTAAGAAACAATGTCTAAATGAGTTTGCAATTGTTTGCAGATCAGTGGAACGCAACAAAAACTTCCCTTTAGCTTGTATATTAGAGAAAGAGAAACTTCATGAATCTAGTACAAATTTTGTCGATTGGTTCCGCAACATAAGAATAGTACTAAAAGGTGCTAAGAAATACTATGTCTTGGAAGCAACTCTTGGTGATGCCCCTGGTGAGAACGCAACTCAGGCTATGGAAGATGTCTTTTAGAAACGTAGGAATGACTACATTGATGTCCAATGTGCTATACTTGCATCCACGGAACCCGATCTTCAAAGGAGGTTGAAAACTAGGTCCAAATGAAACAATTATGGAATTGAGGGGCATGTTTGAGAAGTAAGCCCGAGATGAAAGATATGAGATATCTCAAGCTCTTCTAGACTATAAGATGGCATAAGGAGGCTCGGTTAGTGCCCATGTAATCAAGTTGCACATGTACGTTCAAAGGTTGGAGGTGTTGGGTGTTCTCTTTCCTTCTAAACTTGGGACTGACATAATCCTGAAATCACTCCCACCTAACTTTGTTGGGTTTGTCATGAACTTCAACATGCATGGGATGAACGAAACATTGGCCAAATTGTTTGTGATGTTGAAGGTGGCTGAAAAGGACATACATAAGAACACCAATCATGTGATGATGGTGAAGAAAACCACTCACTTCAAGAAGAGGAAGTATGGGGGCGACAAGAAGAAGGTGGATGTGCGCCACGCCTCTAACAAATGCAAAGCGCCTAAGCCAGGTCCAACCCAAACGCTGAGTGTTTCTTCTGCAAGGAGAAGGGTCACTAGAATAGGAACTCTCCAAAGTACTTAGTAGAGAAAAACAAGATTGGATCGTCTAGCTTAGGTATATCCGATATACATGTTATTGATGTTTACTTGCAAGGTCCTAAGAGTAACTCTTGGGTATTTGATACCGGATTGATTGCTACTATTTGCAATTCGATATAGGAGCTACGAAATCCTAGGAAGCTTGGCAAGAACAAGGTGATGATGCGCGTCAGGAATGGAGCAAGCATTGTGGTGATTGTCGTCGGCACAAGACCTCTACATCTACTGTTAGGATTGATATTAGAACTTAGTAATTATTACTCTGTGCCTGCATTATATAAGAACATAATATCCGGATATTGTATCTTACAAGATGGTTATTCGTTTAAATCAGAGAATAATGATTGTTTGATTTATATGAATAATGTCTTATATGCACACCCTCACGTGAAGAGTGGGTTGTTTATGATTGATCTTGACTGTGATACACAAATACATAACACTGAGGGTAAACGTTGAAAGACAAATGAAATGAATACCACATATCCGTGACACTACATATTTGGTCACATTGTACATCAACACATGAAGAAGCTCCATAGTGATGTAATTTTGAGTTCACTAGATTTTTAACCTTTTGATACATGTGAAGCATGTTTGATGGGAAAGATGGCCAAATCACCGTTTAATGGGTATGTTGAATAGGAAGTGACTTACTGGAAATAATACATACTGATGTATGCGGTCCAATGAGTATACCTTCACGTGGTGGATTCCTCTACTTTATAACCTTTACCGACGACTAGAGTCACCATGGTTATATTTATCTTATGAAGCATAAATCTAAAACATTTTAAAAGTTCAAATAATTTTAGAATGAAGTAGAATTAACGTGGTAAGAATATAAAGTTTATGCAGTCAGATCGTGGAGGTGAATATTTGAGTCATGAGTTTAGTGAACATCTTAAAACTCGTGGAATTGTTTCACAGCTTACGCCTCTGGGAACGCCCCAACATAATAGAGTGTTTGAATAGAATAATCCAACTTTATTGGACATGGTGAGATCTATGATGTCTTTAACCGACCTCCCTTTGTCATTTTGGGGATATGCTTTAGAGACTGTGGCTTTTACACTTAATAGAGTGCCATCGAAGTCCGTTGAAATGACACCATATGAGTTGTGGTTTAGCAAGAAACCCAACTTATCGTTTCTTAAAATTTAGGGTTGCAAAGCTTATGTAAAATGTTTACAGCCAAACAAGCTTGATCCCAAGTCATACGAATGCATATTTGTAGGTTACCATAAGGAAACTGTTGGGTATTCCTTCTACCACAAAATTAAAGGCAAGATATTTGTCGCGCGAGGAGGAACATTTCTTGAGAAGTAATTTCTCGCTAGAAGTTTGAGTGGGAGGACAATAGAGCTTAATGAGGTTATTGAACCAGAGCAAGATGGGCAGAGTAGCGTAGAGCTAGAAACTGTTCTAGAAATGCCTATGGAGCCATCAGATGTTGTCGCGCCTACAAGTGTTGTAGTCCCGGAAATTAATGCTCATATTGAACCACGTAGATCTGGTAGAGTTCATCTTCCAGTCATAAGATTTGAAGATGAAGTATTTTTGTTAGACAACGATGAACCATCTACATACAAAGAAGTTGTGATAGGCCCTGACTTCGTAAAATAGCAAGAAGCCATGAAATCCGAGATAGAATCCATGTACAAAAATTAAGCTTGGAACATGATGGACCCTCCTGAAGGTATAAAGTGTATAGAATGTAAGTAGATCTATAAAAGGAAAACAGACACGGACTATAACATTACTGTACATAAAGCATGAGTTGTTGCAAAGGGGTTTCAACAAATTTAAGGAGTTGACTACGATGAGACTTTCTCTCCCGTAGCGATGCTTAAGTCTGTTCAGATACTTCTAGCAATAGTTGCATATTATGATTATGAAATATGATAGATGGATGTCAAAACAGCTTTCCTGAATGGGAAGCTAACCGAGGATGGGTACATGGTGCAACCTAAGGTTTTTGTCGATCCTAAAGATGCTAGAAAGGTGTGCAAACTTCAGAGATCCATCTATGGACTGAATCAAGCATCATGGAGTTGGAATCTTTGTTTTGATGAAGTGGTCAAGAGTTTTAGCTTCATCAAGAATGGACAAGAGTCTTGTGTGTATAAGAAGGAAAGTGGGAGAGCGATAGCATTTCTAATACTATATGTGGATGATATATTGTTGATTGGAAATGATAAAACCTTTCTTAACACTATAAAGGAATCATTGAAGTAAAGTTTTCCAATGAAAGATTTGGGTGAAGTAGCTTACATATTGGGTATAAGGATCTATAGAGATAGATCGCGGAGCCTGATAGGGCTTACTCAAGATACATATCAAGACAAAGTTTTGAAGAGGTTCAAAATGGAATAATCCAAGAAGGGATCACTTCCAATGGTACATGGCAGACCACTAAGAAAGAAGCAATGTCATATGACATATGCTGGGCGAAATGACATGAGTGAAGTCCCATATGCGTCAGCAATTGGTTCAATCATGTATGCCATGATATGTACAAGATCAGATGTATCATATGCTCTAAGTGTTACGAGCAGATACAAAAGTGATCCAGGTGTGAATCATTGGATAGTAGTGAAAAATATACTTAGATACTTAAGAAGGAATAAGGATATGTTTCTCTTATATGGAGGTGACAAAGAGCTCGTTGCAAGGGGTTACACCAATGCAAGCTATGTCACTGATCCTGATGATTTTAGATCTCGGTCCAGTTATGTGTTCACCTTGAACGGGGGAGCGGTGAGCTGAAAAAGTTCTAAGCAAGATATGGTTGCAAACTCTACAATAGAGATGGAGTACATAGCAGCGTCAGATGTTGCAAAGGAGGGTACCTGGATGAAGAACTTCCTCTCAAAACTTGGTGTGGTTCCAAGTGTGCTAGAGCCAATGGAGATTCATTATGACAACAATGGTGCCATCTCTCAAGCAAAGGAACCAATGTCCCACCAGAAGAACAAGCATGCACAATGTTAATTTCATCTCATACACTGGTTCGTACATGATTGTGACATCAAGATGTGCAAAATTCATACAGATCTAAATGTGGCAGATCCGTTGGCAAAGTTACTCACTCTTGCAAAGCATGAACAACATCGGGAGGCCATAGGTGTTACACTGCTAAATATAAACTAGATTATTGACTCTAGTGCAAGTGGGAGACTGACGGAAATATGCCCTAGAGGCAATAATAAATGTTATTATTCATATTTTTGTTTCATAATTAATTTTACCGTTTTGTGCTATAATTGTATTAGTTCTGAATAATGTGTATTTAGAGGAAAACCCTAATACATGTGTGGGATGATAAACACCATATAAAGATATCTCTAGTCATGCCTCTGTGACTAGTATGTATGTCAATGATAGTTTTGGTTTCCTAACTATGGGCAAAGTGATAATATGATTATAGTGTTTCTAGTGACATATATGATCGGAGTTGCTGGAGAACAACAACGATGGATAGACCCAAAAATTAGATACCGTGAAATGCATCGTCAATATAGTTATCGGTTTAATCTCATAAGACTTTGTATTGCCTTTACTAGAAATCTTTTGACCACGAGACACATGTGAACTTGCGTATAATATGGATGTGGCAAGGTGCTCCAAACGTTGCTCTTAACGGAGTAATTATAAAGTTGATGCTTGTTCGTACCGGATGGTTCACCAATCATTAAGATGGTGTGCTTATGGGAATTGATACTCTTGATGATGGAGAGATACACTTTGGGCCCACTCATGTACTATGATGTTCATCATCGTCTAGCCGTACACGTGATCAAGTTGTTTAACATAACAACATCGATAGTATGGTATGAATAAAGAGTACATGCCAGGTAACGAGAAGAACCTAGTATTTCATCTCGGGCAATGTAAAGTATCCACAAATCAATATGATATGTATCAGACTCAATATTGCGGTTCACATGATAAAGAACTTCGTGTTATTTGTGGGTATTGCTACTTGTATCAAGACACTGATAGTACTCATTATTGCGGAATGAGTTTTGGACATGTTCACAAATATCTGAACCTACCGGGTCACACACTTAAGAAGTTTACGACATTTTAGAATGTGAGTGTGAATGAGATAGTTGGATGAAGTAATTACAAAAGGATGTTTCAAAGTGTCTCGGGATATTACGGAGGTGTCCGGGATATCACCGAGAGTGAATGGAATGGTTCCGGACATTAAAGAGGATGCTGAGAATATTTTAGGAAGGTTTCAAATTAATTCGAAGGTGTCCGGAAGTTAATTATGAAAGCTTCAGAATAAATATTTATATTAATAATAAATAAGAAATCATTATTTATTAATATCTAGTGGGTCCCTGCATAGGCCCACACGCTCGGGGGGGAGGGAGGTGACCCTGGACGAATCGGCCAGGGCCTCCCCTAGGGCCGGCAGGTAGAGAAGGAGGGGCGGGGCGAGACCGTGTGGGGGGGGGGAGGAGTCCTCCCCGGTCTCAAACTTTCCCTCCAAGTTGGTTTTAGGGAGGACTCTGTATTTGATGCAGACTCCATATTGGATAGGGACTTCCTCTCTCTCTCAAATTGGTGGAAGAAAGGAAAAAGGAGGAATCCTTATAGGATACAAATCCTAAGCCTACTCTCCTCAATGGAGGAGGGAATCCGCCTATATATTGAGGGGAGAGGGCAAGGGCATAGATATACAAGTCCATGACAGCTCCGCCCCGAGCCACCGCCACCGCATCGCCTGTCGCCCGCCGCCACCTCGGCCTCCGGCCCTCTTCCTCGCGTCATCATCTTCGTCGCATGGAGGAGATCTTCGCTAATGCCCGCATTAGCTCCTCTTCTACCCCGTCTAGATCTAATCTTGACGGACAACAGAGTGATGCCGGATCTTCATCGACATGTTCCCGCTTTGTCCGCGAGTTCTTGATCTCACCTCGACATGGTGTCGTTCTTGTTGCATGTTTGTATACCGGTGGAGGTGTGACACATGGAGCACTAGTTATTCGGAGCCGTCCGTTGAATAATACGTCTCCTTGCGACTCGCTAAGGCTTGTTGCGGGGATCGACGCACGATCAACCTCATCATCGACAAACTTCTTCTACTTCGATCTATGAGGGTATGTTCTGTTACCTCATCCTTGCATTGGATCTTGGTTATGCGCTAGAAAATTTTGTTTTCCGTAGCATGTTCCCCAACAAATAGCGTCTCCCGCGAGGGTGCGACCCATCATCGAGTTGACTAGCCTTTGCACGTGTGGCAAGTGACATGTATCTGTCCCCACAAGTCAGTGACTCGGGCTAGGACGTATATCTGTGAGAAAAGGATCTGTTGACCATTATTGACGAAGGGTAACCTCGACAATTCCCATGGTTATGTACTTAGGGTTTCAAGGAAAAGAGAACGATGGGGATTTCGTCAGATGTCAGACAAATAGGGGAGTCAAAGTCGTCATATTATTGATGGACAATGCTACTACAGATTTCTTGGGAGTTTTTCGGTACCTCTCTGCTGGCTCCTCCCAGCCTATATATAATAGGTTGTGTCCCGGGGCCGTATACGCATAGGTTACATATTTATGATTACAACACTAACACAATGTCAGTTCCTATTTCCTTATCTAGCGAAACTAAGACTTCCATCAGATGCTTCTTGGGCCTTCTTCTTTGGTCTCCATGGGCCATGAGCCTTCATGTATCTAGGGTAACCAAACATAAACACTCGAGTAATCATACCCATGTCAGTAGCCCCCGAAACTCCATATGAATCATAGATCCGGGTTGAGTCTCAAAGATATTTTTAGTATTTATGATTCGAGTTCTACGAGATATTTTATTTTTTATTTTTCTAGTTTTGTAGGGATTCGGTGCAGCATGCCTCATGCATCCGACGGATTGAAAATCAGTTAATTGCTCTTGGACAAAAACACTGCAGACCTACATCAAATTCAAGTCCCCAGGCTTGAACTCAGAATTTTACTAGTGTAATCCAGTTCAAGCCGTTGAGGTCTTATCGAATACTGAATTCTAGTTCTATTATATCGGGTACCCAACGTGTCCGTCGGGATTTTTCACCGTATCGTTGATACGGATATTTTACTGGCAGAGCGCATTCTTGTGGAGCTCTACATCGACCTACTCCTCCTGAATCAAGCTGCCATGGTGGTGGTTGGAATTGGAAGACGGTGAGATCTTCAGCTCTTGAGGTTGCCCATGAAGCTCCAAATCACTTACGGGTATGCGGTGCTTCCATGCCCCTCCTGGCCGGCCGTGGTGGCGTGGGGGAGAGGTGGGATGGTGGGAACCGGTCTGCCGTTGCGCTTTTCCCGGTCGGTCATGGCGGCGAGGGGGAAGTCGGACGGCGGGCGTGTTGTGCTCTGATGTGATGGAGATCGCGAAGTTTGCACCACAGTTCTTTCAGCATGATGCCCAGATCTTGAACTTCTTTATCCGGAATCATCAGTTATGTGTGATCCCATGGAATCAAGGTAATATCAATATGATTCACACATATATTTTGTCAATCAAGGGAAGGACTACCGATTCACTTGTTACCAACATTGGGGAGGTTCTGATTACTAAATCTAAGTCAAATCTGCATAATTCATATATGGTCCTGATGCAAATCGTTGGTAGCGCTTTATATGCAATTGAGCAAGGTTTATATTTAAAGTTTAGCTGCACACAACTATCTTGATTCGTTGATAAGCTTGGTATTGACACTATCCCCGTTGTTCGGGTTGATCCACCAGCAGTGGATGAGGTTCCTCATATTCAACAACGGGGACCCTTGAGATTGAGCTCGGTGGCGGATATTTATATCTACAGCTCAGTGCTCCACTTCCTAGGTGCAGATGCCAGATAGATTGTCGGTAGAACCACCCGCGGGGTATCAACTAGTTTGTATCATTGAGGCCTTTGAAGACTGTAGTTGCGCCACTTTTGGATCCGAGTTATGCACGAATGGGCGATCGCCGTTTGGTTTTAGGTAGTCTTCAGTGTCGATGTCTTGTGTTAGCACTAACTTTCTTTGGGTTGTGCCACTTTTCTTACTCGTATCTTGCTCTATCTTTTTAGCCACAATTTACTGTGTCCGTTAATGATAAAACATCTACTTGTTTAAAAAATCGCCATTATGATAACGGGATATGCAAGCAGCTATAAAAACTTGCTTTCAACCAAAACAGATCTCAACTTTGTCAATTTGTTCTACGAAAGCAATGTTTGTACCACAAATTGCCTTTTCTTGACATAAAGTTGATTTTCAAAATATTCTCAACTTGACGGTCCGTTTTACAAAATCAATAACTCTCAATTTTACAAACTTGCTTTTTACCACAGTAATTCTCACCTTTCCTTTCTATTCTACAAAAGCAATCTTACCAGGAACTGTTTTTCCGTGACAGAAAATTGCTTTCCAGAATGCACGCACGATAATCTCAAAAACAAATGCATGCACTATTTTCATAAAACCAACTAAGTGTGATGAAATGCAAGTTTGATTTTATAAGTCAAGTGGGATCCCACCAAATCCCACCTCTAGTTCATTTTGAGATTTCTAGCGTAAAATGTTGACAAAATGTTGCTAAAATAAACTACAAGTGAAACTTTGGTAGGATCCCACTTGACACTCTAAATACTTCCTCCATTTCCAAAATAAGCGATGTGGTTTTGTCGAGATATGCATATATCTAGACATGTTTTAGCGTGTAGATACATAAATATCTAGACAAAACCACTGCCACTTATTTTAGAACGGAGCGAGTAGCAATGCAAAGTTTTTAGAAGACAAACAAGCATCACATTTATTTACTTGAAATTTTCTTGTACCATTTCTTTTTCCACATACATATCTTAAATGATAAGATAATCCATTTGAGAGGAAAGCAATGGCTTTACAAACAATTTGTTAAAGAATGCACGTGTGGATTGAAAATCTCGTCACGAGGAACACAACAGTGTAAAACGATTGTAATTTAGATTCTTGGTTTGACAGTGATCCGAACCGCTAATATTATCTATGCCGGCTCTATTGTGTGATTTGCTGCTGACAGTTATATGCAATCTTGGAGACTTGGACAGAAAATGCGCGCGCGGGCGCTCTCCAGCAACGTCACAAATGGTGGAATTGTACAAAAAAAAGCATAATACAAATTTACAAATGATGTACAGTAAGTTTTGTAGATGCACTATGATTTCTGCTTTTGTAGATTTGCTAAAACTCTACAGGTTTTGTAATTTTGTAGATTTGCTAAAACTCTACAAATTTTGTACTAATTATAGAAGTTACCATGAGGCAACTAACGGCAACCGCAACTCCCTATCTGGAACGAAGATGTTTAATTGAAACAGGTGACAATGGAATCTTTCCCATCGACATACTAAAGTCTACTGTAAGTCCAGCTTTATCCAAAAGTAACCCCAATCAATCACCTAATATCTTTCTATTTTCACTAGTAATAAAAGTAAATACTTGACAGGTTCTTGCTGCCCCAACCAGACAGTACACAAGATCAATCAAGCGTCCATTTTTGCATCTATATCTTGACAACCCCCAAAGAACTTCAATACAAGATTTCCCCAAAATTGACAAGAGCGCTGCCTTAGAGCATTAATCACGACCAAGCAAAATATGACCACTAAACCTCTAAACCACTAGAAGAATTTCAGATACAAAAAAAAACTTTCAACCGGCCTACGAAATGGATTTCTGTTCAACACGCACTGTGCCTAGCCAACAATACAATCTCAACTCATGTTTCAAAGTTGCAGGCCGTCAAACGCTCATACATTCGTCAGCAGAAGACAAACATGCTCTTGTCAGAAGAAACCAGCCTCCGTGCAGAAGATGTTCCAACAATTCGTTCCAACTGCAAATTTGCAAGAAGATAGCCCGGTCAAAAAAAATGTTGGTGGAGAATTCACTTGTGAATTGCTTGAATACAACTAAACTGTTTTTAGCACGACACTACAAAAACGAAAGGCGACACAAGGCCGAGCTATCAGTACAATCTCGAATAATTTTATCACAGTATAAAATGATGGATGTGTTGAAGTATATGTGGATTGCCTAACATTCTCCATCAGTTCAGACTTTTGATTTTACTGGTTGGTGCATGAAACTTAATAAGATGAACTGTGCAATATGATCTAACACAATCTACATGACACGGTCCAAAATGATTTACAATGGTCCAGATTATAATTTTGCTTCAGTAGTAGCTGTACATTTCTCACCTTAAGAATATCCAGAGGAGAAAAAAGTACATTGCACTTTGGATTTGCTGATTCGCCAAGCATATTTACAAGCTGAAAGAAAAGGAAACCACAGGGTCCAAGGAGTATCTTTTTAGAATTTTTAACAGGACAACTTCACACATAGTGCATAATGCATACAACAACAATGTAGTCAATACCTCTGGATAAAAATCTTTTCTCCCTGGCAATGAGTAGACAATCAAATGATGGCCTCCTCTGATCTGCATATTTAATGGTAAGAGTTTAAACATTAAACAAACGGACAATCAAGTGCATGCTTGTGAAACCACAGGAAGAGCACATCATAACAAGTCCTCGAGGGTCTTTTAGACGTTATGACCTTGTATCTGTGAAAGAAGTGAGATCTCTCACTATATAGCAAGATCTTCTTCTGGCCCTCAAAAAACCAGAGTCTTGCACGAGATATATCCGGTTGTGACGTAGCCCTAATATATGAGCACATATACAGTTACTATATGCATAGTACCAAAAACAGATCCTCAATAAAAACGAAGACTGGGAGCAGAAGCAGTTCAGTTCAACAAAAAAAAGGTTAGCAGAAAAAGGAAGGTGCACTTACTCTCCAATTCTACAGAACGATGCATCCTGAGATTTTAAGAAATTGCTCATCCTAATATATTCATAATAGGAACTGACGAACAGCAACACTCCACCCTGCACATTGCATTAAACAATTCAATAAAACTTGCATATGATATCTCCAAACTACTATATTCAAAAATAGTAACTTGATGAATCATTATGGGAATCCAGATGAGGAATTGTCAGGTAATGTACATTTTGCTCTAACACTAAATCATTTCCAGACACGTCTAGCACATCTACAAACAAACTTTGTTGCAAAACGTTCAAAGTTCTGATACATTTCTGACAAATACTTTTTTAGAACTTTCCTCGGTAATAATAACATTAAGTGAACAATGTGGTGACTTAGTGTACATCCTACTGCTACAAAATAATATGTTTACTTGCATAAATAAATCCAAAATATCGTGTGCTATCAGACGCAACCCATGGTTTTCTTGAAATCTTCCACCCATCAACATTTTAGTTACCAGTGCCGACTCCTACAGGTTGACAATTCAAACTAATACTCCTACCAACTTCGAGAAGTACCAAATTCAAGTGAACGTGACAACATTGGAGATATCAGGAGTATGGAAGAACAATACCTCATCTGACTCCTGAATCTTTGGGTATACCTGTAATAATAAATCACAAATAGTCAATAATAGAATATACATATATAGGGGCCACAACTTATTTTAGTACTATCCATTTTTCTAACAATCAAGAGTCAATACTAAAGGTGCCAAACAAAAACTGTATGACTCTAGTTTTACGCAGCACCTAACACTGAAAGAACTTATGTGAGTCACATCTGGGCTTAGTTATTCTGTGTACTACCACATGCCCCAGCTTCTTCTGTCCGAGCTTGTTGCTAAATTACACAGTAGGTACGCACTCTTTCATACAATTGACACATTATGGAATTCCCATGTCCAAGTTTTTGATAGTGACAGAGCACTAAATTTGGGTGATTGGGTTTTGATTATGTTACCCTGTGAATCTGGGTGAAATCAGCGGATGCAGAAGGATATTGCTTGTTCTTTATTTAAATCTCATTTTTATCTCAGAGTAATTGCCAAATATAAATATTAATGCGGATAGTATTGGTCACAAATATGAACCGAGCACAGAGCAAATCAAATACATACATCATTTAGTCAGATATTCCGTGATATACATCGTAATATAAAGACCAATCAATCTTACAATTTTTTCAAAATTCAATAACATTAACAATTCAACACGCAGCTTTTTTGACAATATGTAGTCAACCCAATGGCATGTATGTAGTAGCTAGATTCAAGGACATATTAGTCGGACATTGCACAAAGTCCAGATAAGAATTTAGGTTGGTTATCCTTGTCAAGCTTCATGCACTAACCAACTATTCCAAAAGACCGATCTGATGGAAAGTGGTAGGC
The DNA here is from genome assembly GCA_910589775.1 of Avena eriantha. Classification (NCBI taxonomy): domain Eukaryota; kingdom Viridiplantae; phylum Streptophyta; class Magnoliopsida; order Poales; family Poaceae; genus Avena; species Avena eriantha. Next base: position 85,025,493 of record OU342740.1, read on the forward strand.
AATCCACTTATACACTTTAACACCCCTCCTCACGTGTGACGGGAAGGCACCAACTATTCCAAAAGACCAATCTGATGGAAAGTGGTAGGCAATCCACTTATACACTTTAACAGTATAATTGTTCACATACAGTTCATAAATTATGTACTGTAAAGATGACTAATAGTTTTGAAAATGAGCTGAGTGTGCTAAATTCCATAATGCATTATCAAGATGAAATACAAGCACAAAATGACTCACCCTTGTGCAGAAATAATCAAAGCGGGCATCGTCGGATTCACCAACAGAAGATGCATCAAACCGTTCATACACCTGTGTAGTGATTGGACAATGACAAACATGTCATTTAATAAGTACTGTTAGCACGAAGATACGAGTCTGTTGAGTGAGTCCATCCAAATTTGTAACAGAATCAAAGGAACAACCCTGGATCCCTGGCATGAAAATTTTATTCGGATGGACATATCCGCAAAGCAAATTTGCAACGATTCAACGGAGCATGAAGATACACAAGGAATTAACTGACCTGCCGTATGTCAAGCTGTATTTTGGGAAGAACACCTGTAAACTCAGTCACCAGCTTAACCTAAAAAAAGTTGAGTCCCAGCACTTTAGAAACATGAGCCCAACACTGCAAAAGGATCAATTAGTGACTTCCAGCATGCTGCATACCTTTCCCTCATAATTTAAGCATGATCCGTTGAATAAAACATTCATTTCTGCACAGCAGGCAAAGAATTAAAACATAAATAGGTTAATAAATAAACAAGCAGATTACAAATGTAAATATAGAAGGTGAATTTACGTCGCACAAGCGAGTACAATATATTAGCAGCCAAAGTATGATGGTGCACATGCACAACAACTAATGCGAGCAATTTAAATACTAAAGTACCAGGCATAACTCCAGTGGACACATACAACTAGCAAAAACAACAATAGTGATTAAGTAATAAATGCTGATCATGACTAAAACAAGAACTAGTATTTGATATCGAAAATCCAATTGGATGATATAAGCTAAAGGCTAGAAAAATATGAGTCAAAATGATGGTCACAGTTCCAAGTGAAATTCCATACCTGGTGTAAGATACGAGCTTAGGATTATTGTTTGCCGATAGTAACGTGCATGCTGATCCAAGTACCTTAGGCAAATAAATGAAAACGTAAAAAGCATATAATTGACCTCATAAACATCAAAATCAAGAACAAATTCCATGTTGTTTTGCTATTCACAATACAGTATGTTGACGACTTATAGATAGTACGGCCTTAGAGCATGGCATAAATAAATATCAAAAAAGAATTACCATGGCCTAATCCGCATCACACTGGCTACATGTTCTTTTGATGGCAACTGATTTAGTTGTTCAAGAACAGCATGGAGATGTGACCAATTCTACATTCATAGATAAGAGAGTCATTTGTACCAGCAGGCATCCACAAAAACGTACAGCAAAGTATTAGAGTTGGAGGTTAACCTGCATAGATATCACATCTGCGTGATCAACCACCACTATCTGCACAGAACAAATATACTGATAGTTTAGACCTCGTCAAAAAAAAGAACAGAACTGTGTGTGTTCCTTTGTGAAAGCAGTTATACAAAGGGTCTTAAAGATGTCCAGATCGAAATTTATATTTCCTCCAAAAAATGATGGCAAAATACTTGTAATTTTCAGGATGAAATCCTGACAACCAATAAGATATTTAATCATTGTTTCCATGCAACCATAGACAATTTACATATAATAATGGTTTACATAAATGAAATAGTATATAGTACCATTGATAGTAGTAAATAGAAAATTGTATATGAATTAGAGTAGAACTAACTTCAATCGATGACAGGAAATCAGAATCATTTTCCTTTGCATGTCCCTTTTTCTTGATATCTTCACCTCCATCGATTTTCTGATATCAGACAGACATAATAAGGTAGAGAATACTAATACTTCAGTAAGACTGCACATTAATCAGAGTAAAAATCAGAGATGATATGGATTTGGAAGCAAAGTAATGTGAGGGCACAACGAGATCTAGTTTCTATTACAAATGAATCTGGTGCCTAATGATCGAACAATAACAAAACAGATCCTGTTTTATTTCATCCAATGGAGTAGCACTTACTCAGTGGATCGGCAAATCCAACAGCATGTTGGCATGTACCTCCCACCGTTGGGACCTCAGGGGACTGAGCCCATCAGGTGTTTGTGCAAAAGTAGGATAGTATTTTCTAGCTGTTCCATTCTCCCTCTGTTCCATTTTATTAGGTGTATTTTTCATGCAAGGTGACCAAAGAGACTGATTTTAGGATAATTTGGGACGAAAATACCCCTGGTTACACCGTTGATTAGAGTAGTAAAGTAATTGCCGGTGGCTAATCAAAGATCATTCCAATTCAAGAGGGGTAGAATCGGCATCAACTAGGATAAAAAAGGAAATACACCTAATAATCCAGAATTTACCTAAAGCCAAATACACCTGATAAAAAGGAACAGAGGGAGTGTGTTTTTATATTGTGCAGTGCTAATTACAACAGAAAACTATGAGGTGTCCACAGAACAATAACAATATACAGCTGCTGGATGCATGAGTGATCGTGACTAGTTGAGTCTGCGAAGAAAACCTTTGGCAGAGAGTACTTACAAGTTTAAGCGCTAAAGGAGATGCCACTATGATATCAGAAGCATAGAAGTTACTGTATAGCTTAACAGATTTCCTGCAGAAGGATTGGTTAAGACATCAACTTTTAAGAAGCCTTGTGCATGTGAACATAAAGTCCTAAGAAAATACCAAAATATCAATGTGCTAGCAATAATGAATTTAAGGACATATATTTTGCTAAAGGCTTAAGATCTCATAATGCAGAATATCAAAGAGTAATCTCAACACACGGAAAGATCTTGCAACATTCTACAGGATGCTCCTATATTGGTTGTAATAACATCTTGTATTAGGGGTTGGCGGGAGTATGTTATTAGAATTAGAACCATCATGAAATATACTTTCATATTATATGTATTTGACGTTGTAAATTAAGCTGTTGAAAAAAAAAACGTGGAGAGTACAAGGTGGGCTGTGGACGCACTTGTCTCCACAACCAGAAAATTATTATGAGGAATTATTAACGATCTAGCACACTTACTTTGTATATTTTATCCCAAAAAGAAAGTGATCTTCAACATCCCCAGCAAAAAGAAGGTTAAAATCTGCGGGTTTTGAACTATTTTCAGTCTCCTCTTCATCATCTGAATCATCAAACTCTTTTCTGAATAGTCCCATGGCATTATCCTATAGATGAAAGAATTCTCTAACTCTTAGCACCATAGAAAAATAATTGCTAAACCAGCAATCACAAATTATATACATAATGATCTGCAGATTTAAATGAACCTGATGTATAAATTTTGCCTGTAAGAGCAACCACAGAAGTAAAAGTGTACCTTTTGTGTCAGTGGAGATAATTGGATTAATCTCTTCACTACACGCCGTGCAATGCTTTTGAGAGGTAACAAGAAAAGAATCTGGGGCCATGGTAATAATACAAAAGAAGAGCAATAAGTTCAACAGATAAATATACAACAAAAATACTTGTATAAATGAAGTGACAGCATGTTAGAAATCTACTGGCATGTAACATTTACTCTTTAACAAAAAAGAATAGCATTTACGTGATTCGATGGTGCAACTAATATTCAAGCAACTATCTGTAGCACCATACGCATCTATGCAAGATAATGTGTCAAATAAGATATTGTTTGCTCAAATGTTTTGACTATGTGACAATACCTTTGGACGAGTAAAACCCTGATCACGGTATGAGTTGTCATCCAGAATATCTGTGTTAGCATCATTCCTAAGCTTTGCGTCATTTTTAATGACAACATCTCTTGTTCTATGAACATGACTCAACTGCCATTGCGATAACATTGCACATTAGTCAGCACCATAACAGGTACAATAATAATGTTATCAAACAGGGATTTTGAAACTTACAGCATGCATAATATATGCATCCATAGTACTGGAATCCACCTTACTACCCTTAAGGTAAAATGGCTTCTTATTACAATGCATTATGTCACGATAACTATTACCTGTAATAAACAATTAGGATTAGAATTACACTTACTATAAGTGACAGAGAGAGCCACCATACATCATTTTAGCCAGGAAGCATGACATGGAAAGCCATAATGTATCTTAAATTTACTTAATTATAAGGTAAGAATGGAGCATGTAACTTTGTATGCTATAAAACCATAGCGGTGACAAAAAAATTCAAAATAGCAAGAATATAGATCCAAAACAGATGTGCGCAACAGTATAGGCTAGGGGAACCAGAAAAGGTTCTTTCTGTCTCTATATGCCAAAATTACTAAGAAAGGCACATGACAAATAGTTTCTGCTCTCCAGATCAAGTGGAGACAACATAATAAATGAGAAGTCCACATCTGAATCAGCTTGAGAGCCTTAAAGCACCTTAGAATTTCTACTTTTCCCTACTTATAGAACAGGTAGAGAAGCTCCTGTTGGCTTCTTTGTAAACAAATACAGTCTTACTTCGTTTTGGAGGGAAGTTTAGAGTTACCAGGTAGCCACACACAAACATGCAAAGAAGTATTTGATCATGTGGACTTTAGAGGTGTAAGTCCTGATCCATCAAAAATTATGGCCAATTTCTATTGCTGGGTTGTGCTGCAAAATTAGTTAGCAATAGGGACATTTTCTAATTCTAGAAAAATAGCTCTATTATATTCCTCAAAAGCAGCACTATTGAGTAACTCATATATAAAAAAGCTAGTGAAGGCAGGTTTTACAAGGGACCAGTGCTAAATTCAGCAGCTTTAATGTTCTACTGAGTCATGTCATTTGTGAAACAAGGCACTAAAAGAAAGATAATCAACAATGAGTACTCACAAAGTGAGAAGAACCTCAATCTAGAATCCAAGCTATCAGAGAGGGTGTTTTGCCAGTGGTCCCTCAGCTTTCCTTTGACATCAACAAAAGGATCATCAGGAGCTCCCTGAAAGAACAAAGCAATGAGAATCTCTTGAACTATTTATTATACAGAAAAGCATCCCCGCGGTAGTATGAAAAAGTTGAATAACTCAGCGCAAAGCATTTGAGTAGTTTTTTTTTTTTTTGAGCTGAGCATTTAAGTAGTTTGATAACTAATGCAATGGATAAAGTACCCAAGCACAGAGGAGCAGAAACTAATGTTTCTGCACGTCTTGCCCTTTGAAGAAGCACACTTCACATACCATTTGAAGATTACTGCAAGTAATCAGAAAACATGTGGATGGATGTGATAAAGATAAATGCATCACAGTAACTCCTCCCATATAAGTTACAAAATGAAATATAGGTCATAAGGTGATCTAAATACGTGATAAACATGAAACCTTGGGACTCCGAATAAACATACTGGTATCTTTTTATTAGAGAACAAATACCTATTAACGCTATCAAGGGCTGAAAAGTTCAGTCACATTTCAAGGAGTTCAAATACCTATAACACTATCAAGGGTGTAAGATAAAATTATACTATCACATAAATATGACTTCTGAAGTACTTAGAGGGCATAAGATTCACAATACCCAAGTTAACATGTGAATTAATCAATAACTCATCATGATGTAAATCCATAAAGTACCTGGATTTTTTCACCTGTTCCAACCCATTTGGCTTTTGGAATGTCCACTGCAGGCATCTCCCATTTATATTTACTCTTTTGTTTCAGTAATGCAGTGACTTCATCATTTGTTAGTACATGACTAACATGACTCTGAAATGAACTAAAACGTGCAAAAGAGGGTGCGGTCAGAACGAGTTACATGTAAAGATCATGTATAATGAAAGAAAAGGAAATGGAAATGGTCTGACAAAAATATTCTGTTCAAGTTCTGAAACCAATACAAGAATACATTGAGTTCCAACTTCTAGTAATCAGTATCATAAATTATTTCAAGCATCTAAAATGATCTCTGGTTGACTTTTAGTTTGATCTCATTATTGCTGTGACAAACGATACAGTAGAGGTGGCATTAAGCAAGCATTCTGAAACCAAGTTATGTAGGGCAAAGATAGGGACTTAGCAAAAACAGAATGACTGATCGTATCATGCAAAAAGTAATATATAGTACTTGTCCATATTTAGTTAACAGTCATTATGCCTCCGAGAGAGTGAAGAAACAGAATACGTGAACACTGTTGTATCAATAGCACCAACCATGATGGCTCCACTTCATCATAAGCGTCATTTTTATTGCTTATCATATCATGTGCCTCATCCTCACTGGAAACATCTGTTAAGCCATCTTCATCGGTCTGATGTCGGTCTTGAGAGCTCGCATTGGATTGTTTGCCACACCAAGAAGCCTCCGCTGCTATGATTCCAGCTGCATGGTCAAGTAATTAAGTCGAATAAGAAAAAATAACAGGCTGCACTACATTGCTGCATGAAGCAATAAAGTGTCGAGAACGAAGAAGGGACTACTCTAATTTGGTTTTATATAGCCATTGTCTGCCCGAGAGAAAACATGGACGATAAACACGGTGACAAAAACCGAACCTGGAGAGTCAGGGAGACCACCGTCAAGCGCTGGATTTTTGGACTTCTCACGCCGCCTCTTCTGACCTGAAACCACACGATAGCATAGCATCAGGAGGGGAAACAACTGAGCAAGTAAGGCAGAAATTCGAAGCTTCGGGCAAGAGACGTAAGCTAAGACTTGATACCTCGAGGAGTAGCGGTTGCAGAGACAGGCTTCAGCTTCCCCATCAGCAACGAAGCTTAGCTCTTGTACGCTGGCGTGGAGGTCGGAGGTGGGAGAGGAGGCCGGCGGCGTGGAGTCGAGAGGGATTGGGCGTCGGGGACGAGGGGGCTGGACGGCGGCGAGCCGACACGAGTTGGACCGGGGCGGCTGCAAGTAGAGGAAGGACGGCGCGGGGGCGGGGAGGTGGAGCTGTCTAGAAGGCTTTGCCCTTAGCAGTGCAGCCCAAAATTGCACCCCTTCCGGATTCCGGCCCAGCTAAGCTCGCGGATCGGTGCGCCTATAATAAGCTCCGGGCTCGATTCCGACCGAACTAGACGGACGAGGGTTCTGTCGGGCCGTTCGGCGCTGGCGCGGGAGCAGGTCAAGGAGGGAGGCGGTCGCCAGCGTGAGAGGCGCGCGAGCTAGCGGGGATGAGGGTGACAGGTGGTGGTGGCGAGAGAGAGCAGGCCCGGAGCTGTGCAGCGGAAAGAGGCGAGGTCGAGCGCTCGGGCTTGGCTCCTCTGCAGTAGGGCTATTACTGTACCCATGCTGTAGCTTTTAAATCAGCTGTCCACTCCTAATCCGAAGGCTCTCCTCCCTCTGGCTTAACTCTGTCGTCGATTAGAAAAAAAACACCAACAACGGCGAGGAAGAGATGCCCATCGGAGGTCAGGATTTCACCCAGCTCGTCGAGCAACTACAAGGCTGGAACACTAAATCCTCAAGGAGAGCATCGTTCCTTCAGACCGAGCTTAGGTGGAGCATGGAAGAGAAACACTAGGTTGTGTATGGAATTTTCGATACATGATCTGCAATAAAAAAAACGCTGTATTTCGGTTTTCGGATCTGGCCACATGGAACTGCTAGTACTATATTATTGCTAAGAATTGATCAAACAAGTGCTGCAGGTTAGCGCTACGAGCTCCCACCACCAACATGCCGTCGCCGTTGCATATGGGCGTTACCCGCGCGGCTGCGCCTACCAACTGAGCTGGCAGTCTGGCCGGCCGGCGCAAGGAGCCTGACTGCCTGAGGACCACCGGCGCTATGTCTATGGGGGTTCGTCACGGTCTCTACGGCCGCAGCCTTTTTTTTTCCAATCGACGACAGAGTTAAGCCAGAGGGAGGAGAGCCTTCGGATTAAGAGTGGACAACTGATTTAAAAGCTACAGCATAGGTACAGTAATAGCCCTACTGTAGAGGAGCCGAGCGCTCGGTCCTGGGTCCTGGCGGCGCGTGGGTAGGCAGCGAGAGAATATCTACTCCTACTGCTACTACTACTAGGCCCTCGTGTGCTACTAGATTCCAACCCGAGTCAACGGAACGAACATATCAAACATTACTCTTGTTCGCCCACCCACATTCACATATGCAAAGAAGACCCTCTGTTTTTCTGAATTGTGGAACAAAATCCATCCTTCAATTCTCTCGCTCCTGGATCTGGATGTCTTTGAAAGCCAGGTCAGCTAACCGTTGGAAAATTAGGCACAATTTTCGTGATTAATTCCAGAATATTAAACATGACAATACCAGCTACTCGTACATGCAATTCGAACATACTAGAAGTAGTAAACAACAAGATGAATGGAAACACAATAGCTAAACATGTACTCGCAGAACATGATTAATAACCAGACAGCAGCACGTCGCACGTACCGTTCGATTGCAGTAATCGCAGCAGTAGCCTTGGGGAAGATTGGTCGAAGCAGACGGCGGCGAAGACAACGATAGGCAACACGACCCGACTTGGAAGGAAGTCGAGCCGTGATGCAGAACTTGAGCAGTCGCGCAGGGCGCTTTCCAAAAACCTTATTCGCCCTCTCCCGTACAGGATCGCAAAGGCGAGTGGTTCCGGAGACCTGCTCTCCCGTCCGTCGGTGCACGCCGGCAAGCGGGATGGAGTAGACTATGGTGGCGGCGCAAGCAGAGAGGTTGGCAAACCTTAGATTGGTTTTCGGTGTGTCCGTGGTGGAAGCCGCACTGGAGTTTATATAGAGCGGCTCGCGAGTCTCGCATAGGGCACGTCGTAGACCAAGCCCACGTTGCGCACATTCGGGTCGATTACAGATAGCCCACGATCCGGGAGCGACCCGAATAGGCTAACTGTTGACACGTCTGTCAAAACCGCACAAGTTTTCCCAAGCAGCAAAAATAAAGCTCGGCTCGGCGAGATTCCCGCAACCCGCGCGCGCGTCGTGACGTGACGTGACGAGCGGGCGGGCGGGCGTGCGGGCGAGCGTCGTCGGAGGAGGAGCGCGCGTGTAGTTCTCTTCTTTTCACTCACTTTACTAAGTGGTGAACCACTCCACCTTATAAGGTGGTGTAACTCTCCTCCAACTTTCCATGTGGGACTAAACTTTAGCTCCCACTTCACTCATATGTGAGCTGCCACCAAAGTGGGCCAAATCACACATGGGCTTCCACACACATGGGCTTTGAGATTTAGGGAAAATCTGAAATCTATATGAGCTTATTTATTTAGCCCATTATTTCTAACAATCCCCCACCAGATCTCAAATGCCCATTTGAAAATTTGCCAATTCTCGCTACTTGTTTATATACCAGTGTTTCAGCAGAGACTGTTAAGTTGAACTTCCGCATAGAACCTTGAGCTACGTCTATCAGCAACTTGAACAATGGACGAACCTTGAATTGCAAGTTTGGTGCTTTTAGATTTCACACAAAGTCATAACTAGTACCTGGCTGCTAGTAGCCTACCCTGCGGGTGTAGCATATGCGTCATACTATTTGGTCTCTTCATGAGTTTACTAGAGATCACCCAAATCTCATAGATTGCGACATTTAACAATCGGAACTCGTATAGGTGTGTTCTTTCAAGAATGCTCTGTAGGACAGCATCTTTGCTAATCATAGCCAACAGAAACACATTAAGGCATGTTGTCAACCTGCCTTACAGCTTTTGAGAGTTGTACATCTTCACATAGAGATGGTTGTCTAATACTCTCCTCCGTCACACCACTAGTTTGTTTTTCCCAGGTCCTAATTCACGGGATCTCCGATCAAAAAGGTTGGGTTACCACTACTGTGTAACATCCATGGGTCTCAAACCCATCTCTCTCGATGCACTTTCTATCACGTTTTGTGATAGTCCCTTTGTAAAGGGATCTGCCAGGTTTTTATCAGTTTGAATATACGTAACTGTAATTACTCCGGAGTTTCTCAATTTCCTGACAGACTTCAAACGTCTCTTGACGTGTCTTGATGACTTCGCGGTATCCTTAGAATTGTTCACTTTGACAATAACAATTTGATTATCACAATTCAAGAGGATGGCCGGTATAGGTTTCTCAACCACCGGCAAGTCCATCAAGAGTTCACGCAGCTATTCTGACTCTACAGTGGTTGTGTCTAAAGCAGCAAGTTCTGCTTCCATAGTCGACCTTGTCAATATGGTTTGTTTGCAAGATGTAACACCCTCAAATCGGCCCTATGCAAGTTGTAGCGATTTCCGCCAAACCCGCATAGAAACGATTCAAGGACGCCCACCAGGCACTTTCGTGCGGGTGGAAAACGAAGTAATACCATTACACATCAGTCCTCGATGGGACTCACAAACAGATTTATATACATCAACGACTCCATGAGTCAAGAATACAGATATACAATACAAAGATCCAAATCACCTTGAAACGATAGAGCGTCCGACTACGGACAAGATGTAAATGGGGCTAAGAGCCCTGAAAAATAACCAATGGCGTCCATAATCCTGCCCAGGCCAAGCCGGAAGGGTAACCCTGCTAACGACGGCGATCTCAAACCTGCTAAAACAAAAGGGGTGCCGACAAAGGGCAAAGGAAAAAGAGGAGCGTCAGTACTGAGGCTAGTACACGGCGAGGCTAGAATTCGGCGGCTCTCACCTACATAGGTATGGTGGGCTGAAGCGGCAGCGCAGCGGCACTAAACAACCTATAGAGACTCGATACAATTGGCAGTTATCAGAGAGGGATAAGAAAGACATATTCGGTTCCAACCTGAAGCTAACACCAAACAAACCCACCATGGTATTTCCCCCTCGATACCAAACGAGGAAGTCGGACCAAGGAACTCACACAGTTGGCAATTTTACTCATTCCATTATAGTTGCAGCAATTACTAATCAGATCTAGATAGCATGAGTCATCCTGATAGCATAAGTAGTGGGCAGTTTAATTACCATTTTGTTGTAGTTGGGACATTTACTAGTCAGATATAATTGTCCCGAGGAATCCCAAAACCCAGCAGTTGTTGGCACTTTTATCACATTCCATTGGAGTTGCGATACTTACTAGGCAGGTATAGTTTGACACAGATCACCACATGTTCATCAGTTGTTGGTATTTTTATTAGCCATTCCATTATAGTTGCACCGGATTACTAGTCACATATTAAGTCAAATTTATGGCACTACTTTAGTTATGCTTGTCTATGATCGAGATACTGTGCTCCAAGTCGTCCATAACCGCGGACACGGCTTTCAGAAAGTTTTACCCTGCAGGGGTGCACAAATAGCAACACACACTCGATCAACCTCGGAAAAACCAACTCAAAACCCAACGAGGCATTCACGACAAAGCGATCACAGGATTCATAAAATATTTCAGGGGGGCACCCCACTAAGCTACCCGCAACGAAGTTGGCCAGCTCCGGAACGGACCCAGGGTTTGTGTCAATGGTTGTAAACGACTGGGAACCTGAAAGTGTGACTGGGCTTGTCGATACCGCGAAAACATTCCACGTTCCAAAACAGTACAGGTGCTCCACGCACAATCTTAAATAAAGAAGTAAGGCATGGCATAGGTACAGAATAGTAATAAAGCCCCAAACTACTTGTGGCCCCTATAAATAGAAATGAATCAAGCTCAGGCTCAGGGGGGTCCATAAGGCCTCCCGGATGTGGATAGTGCGAAAAATCAAGGAACAGGTATCAAGTACTCGGGGTCCTACGGGACACAAGTGAGCGTGGAAGAACCAAATAACATCTATTGCCCACCGATGCCTCTGCATTAATTATATCTAGTATTTTTAATAGTTGTATTTAAAGCCATGATCATCTCCACCAATAACATCTCCACCAATAAACATCTGCCAGCATTCCAACAACTGGGGTATTCGTCAACACGAGATCGCACCTGAGCAAGCAACTACGACTCGCAAGGCTAGCTATCTACCAAACACAGGTAATAGGAGGTGTCCAAGGCAATATAGAGGCTGCACGGGATATAACTGGGGTACGGAAACTAAAGCATCGCGACACGGATAGCAATAGATCAACATGAGGAAATAAAGACTATAAATGCAAAATAGGTAGAAGGGGGAGAGATGCTCGCCTGGGAAACACTGTCGAAGGTTCATATCCGAAGAACTTGTCGATACTCGCATCCACTCATCGGCCTATTCCGCGAAGAAGCAAACACTAGAAGGAACACCGGATGCAATATTTAATACGACGGTAGAAGATCCGGCATGATTATGATATGATGCAAATGCAGTGCAATTAGGCAGTATTAAGCGGAACCGGGGTCCCGACAATTAATTAAATGGTTCAAGTTGTTTAGAACCCCGCAATTTAAATGTTGTCTGAACAGGGCAAAACATGGCATCGGTTCGCTACACCAATTTAAATGGAGTCCGAAATAAGTCTAGAGTAGCCCGCATATAGACTCCATATTTAATTTAGGTGAACCAAAATAATGCCCCCAAACCACACAATATGTATGCGACATGAACAATTTAATATGCAGCAGGTATATATCATTTATTATAAAAATAGGGGTCTCGGAAAAGGGAATCACATGTGGCTCCAAAGATCTAGGGTTCCGGGGTTCGACGGGATCAGTCTTCGGACGCCAGGATCGATCTTCAGGGCAATGACCTTCGGCAGGATCGGTCTTCGGATTAGGGGATCAGGGCCTTAGTGTTCGTGAAGGAGAACATGAAGTCGGTGCCGAGGATTCTTCAGACTCGGGGTCTAGGCGTCTTCGGGTCTGTGATGCAGGGAGATGGCCATCGGGTTGTAGTGGAAGTAGCATACACCAGAAGTAGTTGTTGTCTTGATATTTCCACAGTCGAGGTAGCACCAGAAGTAGCACCAACATACATCGCTAGAAGCAGTCACATCCAACCTCCTATGAGCATTTTATCCAACACCTGATGATCAGGACAAACTTACAGATGAAGAAAACGCAGTTTCACATCGCCTGATGAGGTTCAAATAAAGATAAAAGAAACGGAACTGGTGGCACTCGTGGAAGATGTGGTGGTCACGCGCGGCCAGCGAGCTGAGACTATAGGGTCGATGCGCGACAGCGCCTCCGTGCGTCGAAGGGCGAGGGACCCGTGGCGGTTGCGGCTTGCAGGGGCGAGGAGATGCGGTACCGCGACGCAGAGCTCGGCGGCGTCTCCGTTGGCGGCGGGAACGAGACACGCCAGGCGAGGGCGGTACACGGGGAGGAGGTGGTGCACTCGGCCAGGGATGCCGGCGCGCAAGGCGGCGGCCAGGGTCGGAGATTGACGGAGGGAGGTCGGGGCCGCGCCAGCGCTGGGCGCTGACGGCGGCGGGGAGGAGCTCCGGCGGAGGCAGGGGCCACGGCGAAGAGCGCGGCCACATCGGCGTTTTTGCGAGGGGGAAGGCGAGCAGAGGAGGGAGAGGACCGGCGGCGACGAGGCTTGGAGGAGAGGAGGTCCAGGCGCCGTGAGGGGAGGAGCGGCGGCGGGGTTGGAGAGGCGAGGGAGCCTCGGCGGCGGGCTCGCGGGGACGGCCGCGTCCAGGGAGGTGAGAAGAAGCGAGCGACGCGTGGGCTGGGCGCGCTCCGCGAGGGGTGGTGGGGCCAGACGGGGTGGAAGCGGCCAGGGTCGAGGAGATCTGGCCGGCGGTGACGTTAGGCGACGCGGGTGCGAGGTGGGTCAGAGGCGAGGCCGGCGCGGGCGCGGCCGGCGAGGAGGTCGAGCAGCGGCGAGGTGGGGGCCCGTGATGGCGCGGCGGAGGAGGGCGGCCGGAGGACGACGGCAGGGTCGCGGGAGGAGGCGACGGCAGGCGAGCACGCAGGAGAGGCGGGGCGGCGGCGCTGCAGAGTAGAGGGCGGCGGCGGCGTCGGAGCGAGGGAGGAAGAGAGGCGGGGCGTGGGGCGCGAGGCGCGGTAGGTGGGAAGGGAGTGGGCCTGGGCGACCAGGTGGTGGTGGGGCCAGGTGCAGGCCAGGGCGGGATCCCGAGGCGGGGCTGTCGGCACGGGGGAGCGGGGCAGGTGGCTCGCGTGTCCACCGCGGGTGGACGGCGGGGTGGGGCCCAGGCGGGATGGGTGGAAGATGAGGTGGCGTTGGGTGGCTGTGTGAGGTGGAGAGGAAAGAGGTTGGGGCTGGTGAGGTGGCGAGCACCGATTGGTGCAGGTGAGGTGGAGGGGGCAGGATAGGAAAAGGGGGTAGGTTATTTGGTAGCTTAGGATTTGGGTGTTTTTGGGGTAGGTAGGATTTTATCTGGAGGTGGCCGGCTAGGCTTCCGGGCCTGGCTGGCTGCCTCCCAAAATAATTTAAATATTTTATTTATTTAAAATGGGGCTTTTGAAATCCGTATTTAGACAAACCAAAATATTCCGGAGGCCCGGGTTTTGTATTTGAAATAAAGACGGGGCGTTTAGAAAACAAAAACAGACTTTTCGAAAATAGTTTTATGCAAACAAATACAAGATGGCATGACAATGCTCAAATGCAAGATGGCAAGATGACATGAGCATGCGGTCATGATGATGCAATATACAAAAACAACGCGATTTTTTAGTAGTGGTTTTTGCGGGGCGCCACACAAGATCTCCATGATACCGCGCCACCTCCAAAGGTAAATACATACCCGCTAGTGGCGTAGAGTTCATCTACATCCGAGATCTAGTTCGCATCACTATATCCTTCGAGCACCGCTGGATGCCCCAAATAGTGTATCCCATAACTCATTGTACCACATAGGTAGCGCATGACCCTTTCAAGTGCACACCAATGTTCAGTACCCGGGTTAGACATGAACCTACTCAACTTGCTCACAACAAAAGAGATGTCGGGTCTTGTCGCGCTAGCTAAGTACATGAGTGAGCCAACGATTTGAGAGTATCTCAATTGTTCTTTCGGCTCTTTCTTTTTTCTGCGTAATGTCACACTGGGATCATAAGGTGTTGGGGAAGACTCGCCATCAACGAAACCGAAACGGCTCAAGATCTTCTCAACATAGTGTGATTGCGTCAAAGTAATCCCGCTCTCGTGCTTAATCAGCTTCATATTCAGAATAACATCAGCTTCTCCCAGATCTTTCATATCAAAGCTCTTTGACAGAAAGGACTTAACTTCATTTATCACATTCATGTTTGTACCAAAGATAAGGATATCATCCACGTACAAACATAATATAACACCTTCGCCCCCACCATGGCGATAGTAGACGCACTTGTCAGCCTCATTAACGACAAAGCCAACAGAAGTTAATGTTCTGTCAAACTTCTCATGCCATTGCTTAGGTGCTTGCTTCAGGCCATATAAAGATTTTAACAACTTGCACACCTTTCTCTCTTCACCTTTTACCACAAACCCATCAGGCTGATCCATATAGATCTCCTCTTCCAACTCTCCATTGAGGAAAGCTGTCTTAACGTCCATTTGATGAACGATACGACCATAAGAGGCAGCCAGGGATAGTAGTACTCAAATGGTGGTCAGTCTAGCAACAGGTGAATAGGTGTCAAAGTAATCTTCACCTTCTCTCTGGGTGTAGCCTTTTGTTACAAGCCGAGCCTTGTACTTTTCAATAGTACCATCAGGCCTTAGCTTCTTCTTGAACACCCACTTGCAACCCACAGGCTTACAGCCATGGTGTCGTTCTGATAGTTCCCAAGTTCCATTAGAAAGAATCGAGTCCATCTCATTATGAACAGCTTCTTTCCAATCATCTGCATTAGGAGATGTATATGCCTCTACAATGGAAGTGGGAGTATCATCCACAAGGTACACAATGAAATCATCTCCAAATGATTTTGCAACCCTCTGTCTCTTACTCCGTGTAGGAGCTTCAATGTCATCCTTCTCTAGGACTTCTTCCTCACGTGGTTGCTCAAAATTCTCACTAGATGCACTAGTTTCAGGAAGTATTTCAGAAGAAATTCTAGCAATGCTATGCATATCTTTCATAGGAAACATATTCTCAAAGAATGTTGCATCACGAGATTCCATTATAGTATCAACATGCATATCAGAACCTCAGATTTAACTACTAAAAATCTATAGCCTACACTCCGCGGAGCATATCCTAGAAAGATGCAATCCACTGTCTTTGGTCCAAGTTTGCGTTTCTTAGAAATCGGTATGTTGACCTTAGCCAAACACCCCCAAGTGCGCAAGTAAGAAAGTGATGGTTTTCTCCCAGCCCACTCCTCATAAGGGGTTTTATCTTTATTCTTGTTAGGAACTCTATTTAGGACATGACACACTGTCAATAAGGCCTCCCCCCACCATGCCTTAGATAAACCAGCAGTGGTAACATGGAATTCACCAAGTCAGTCAGCGTGCGGTTTTTCCTCTCGGCAACCCCGTTTGATTGAGGCGAGTAGGGAGGCGTCCTTTCATGAATAATGCCATGTTCCTCACAGAATTCATCGAAGATTTTGGGAAAATATTCACCACCACGATCCGACCTAAGACGTTTGATCTTTCTCTCTAGCTGATTTTCAACTTCGGCTTTATAAATTTTAAAGTAGTCTAAAGCTTCATCTTTTGTGCGCAACAGATAAACATAGCAGTATCTAGTTGCATCATCAATCAAAGTCATGAAATATCTCTTTTCACCTTTTGTCAACACACCATTCATCTCACAAAGATCAAAATGTATGAGCTCCAGAGGTGCCAAGTTTCTCTCCTCGGCTGCCTTGTGAGGCTGTCGAGGTTGCTTTGATTGCACACAACTATGGCACTTGGAACCTTTGGCAATAGTGAAATTCGGAATTAAACTCATATTGGACAACTTGGACATCAAACCAAAATTAATGTGACATAAACGAGAATGCCAAACACTGGTATCATCATTAACACCGCCACAAATATGGTTTACGGACTTATTACAAAAATCTGAAAGTGAAAAGTGGAACAACCCTCCGCACTCATATCCTTTACCAATAAATTGTCCATGTCTCGACACAATGACTTTATTAGACTCAAAAACAACCTTAAACCCATCTCTGCATAGAAGGGAGCCGCTAACGAGATTCTTGTTCACGGAAGGGACATGCTGCACGTTCTTCAGCTGCACGATCTTTCCTGAAGTGAACTTCAGATCCACCGTGCCAACATCATGAACAGAAGCATGTGACCCATTCCCCATTAGGACGGATGAATCCCGAGCGACCTGATAAGAAGTGAACATAGAGATGTCAGCACACACATGAATATTAGCACCCGTATTAATCCACCAACATGGTGATTGAAAAACTGAAAGAACAGTAAATAGATTACCATACCCATCAGCATTGCTAGCAGTCACGACGTTGACAGTCTTCCCCTTTTTCCCTTTACGATCTGCACGTTCTGGGCAGTCCTTGGAAAAGTGCCCGAGCTCTCCACAGGTAAAGCAACCTAGCTCGGCCTTGTTCGGCTTCTTCTTCTTCTTGAAGGTTGTAGCCTTTTCAGGCTTATTGAAGGAGGGCTTATAGTTCCCTTTGTTCTTGCCGAAGGTCCTCTTCTGCACCATGTTGGCGCTAGACTGACCCTCGCCTCCTTTCTCAGTAGTGTCCTTAGCCCGAGCCTTCTCCTCAACATCAAGAGATGCTATCAGGTTTTCAACCGATATCTCTTGTCTCTTGTGCTTGAGAGTTGTGGAAAAATTCCTCCATGAAGAAGGCAACTTTGCAATGATGCACCTAGCCACAAACTTGTCGGGTAAGATACACTTAAGGATTTCAAGCTCCTTGGCAAAGCACTGTATCTCATGAGCTTGTTTGACTACAGAACGATTGTTAACCATCCTGTAATCATGAAAGTTCTCCATGATGTACAGTTCACTGCCAGCATCTGTTACACTGAACTTAGCGTTCAGTGCCTCCCAGAGCTCTTTGCCATCTTTGAAGTGCATGTACACATCAAACAGCTTGTTGTTAAGAACACTCAGAATGCATCCCACAAAGGCAAGATTGGTTTCCTTGAACTTGTTCTGATCATCTTTAGATATAGTTCCTTCAGGTAAACCCACACTAGCCTCGAATACTTTCAGATTTTGCAGCCACATAGTGGTCTTATACTGCCACCGCTTAAAGTGAACACCGGTAAACTTTTCCGGCTTCATCAAATCGGTCAAGTGTCCCATGTTTATCTCGCAAAATTGCCTATAATAAGGTTTTTGGATTGTTGGAAAATTAGGCACAATTTCCGTGATTAATTCCAGAATATTAAACGTGACAATACCAGCTACTCGCACATGTAACTCGAACATACTAGAAGTAGTAAACAACAAGATGAACGGAAACAGACAGCAGCTAAACATATACTCGCAGAACATGATTAATAACCAGACAGCAGCACGTCGCACGTACCATTCGATTGCAGTAATCGCAGCAGTAGCCTTGGGGAAGATTGGTCGAAGCAGACGGTGGCGAAGATGACGATAGGCAATACCGCCCGACTTGGAAGGAAGACGAGCCGTGATGCAGAACTTGAGCAGTCGCGCAGGGCGCTTCCCAAAAACCTTATTCGCCCTCTCCCATACAGGATCACAAAGGCGAGTGGTTCCAGAGACCTGCTCTCCCGTCCGCCGGTGCATGCCGGCAAGCGGGATGGAGTAGACTACGGTGGCGGCGCAAGCAGAGAGGTTGGCAAACCCTAGATTGGTTTTCGGTGTGTCCATATAGAGCGGCTCGGGAGTCCCGCATAGGGCACGTCGTGGACCAAGCCCACATTGCGCACGTTTGGGTCGGTTACAGATAGCCCATGATCCGGGAGCGACCCGAATAGGCTAACTGTTGACACGTCTATCAAAACCGCACAAGTTTTCCCAAGCAGCAAAAATAAAGCTCGGCTCGGTGAGATTCCCGCAACCCGCGGCGCGCGCGTCGTGACGGGCGGGCGGCGGCGTCGTCGTCGGAGGAGCGCGCGTGTAGTTCTCCTCTTTTCACTCACTTTACTAAGTGGTGAACCACTCCACCTTATAAGGTGGTGTAACTCTTCTCCAACTTTCCATGTGGGACTAAACTTTAGCTCCCACTCCACTCATATGTGAGCTGCCACCAAATTGGGGCAAATCACACATGGGCTTTGAGATTTAGGGAAAATCTGAAATCTATATAGGCTTATTTATTTAGCCCATTATTTCTAACAATCCCCCACCAAATCTCAAATGCCCATTTGAAAATTTGCCAATTCTTGCTACTTGTTTATATACCAGTGTTTCAGCAGAGACTGTTAAGTTGAACTTCCGCCTAGAACCTTGAGCTACGTCTATGAGCAACTTGAACAATGGACGAACCTTGAATTGCAAGTTTGGTGCTTTTAGATTTCCCACAAAGTCATAACTAGTACCTGGCTGCCAGTAGCCTACCCCGCGGGTGTAGCATATGCGTCATACTACTTGGTCTCTTCATGAGTTTACTAGAGATCACCCAAATCTCATAGATTGCGACGTTTAACAATCGGAACTCGTATAGGTGTGTTCTTTCAAGAATGCTCTGTAGGACAGCATCTTTGCTAATCATAGCCAACAGAAACACATTAAGGCATGTTGCCAACCTGCCTTACAGCTTTTGAGAGTTGTACATCTTCACATAGAGAGGGTTGTCTAATACTCTCCTCCGTCACACCACTACCTTGTTTTTCCCAGGCCCTAATTCACGAGATCTCCGATCAAAAAGGTTGGGTTACCACTACTGTGTAACATCCATGGGTCTCAAACCCATCTCTCTCGATGCACTTTCTATCACGTTTCGTGATAGACCCTTTGTAAAGGGATCTGCCAGGTTTTTGTCAGTTTGAATATACGTAACAGTAATTACTCCGGAGTTTCTCAATTTCCTGATAGACTTCAAACGTCTCTTGACGTGTCTTGATGACTTCGCGTTATCCTTAGAATTGTTCACTTTGACAATAACAGTTTGATTATCACAATTCAAGAGGATGGCTGGTATAGGTTTCTCAACCACCGGCAAGTCCATCAAGAGTGCACGCAGCCATTCTGACTCTACAGTGGCTGTGTCTAAAGCAGCAAGTTCTGCTTCCATAGTCGACCTTGTCAATATGGTTTGTTTGCAAGATCTCCATGATACTGCGCCACCTCCAAAGGTAAATACATACCCGCTAGTGGCGTAGAGTTCATCTACATCCGAGATCCAGTTCGCATCACTATATCCTTCGAGCACCGCTGGATGCCTCGAATAGTGTATCCCATAACTCATTGTACCACATAGGTAGCGCATGACCCTTTCAAGTGCACACCAATGTTCAGTACCCGGGTTAGACATGAACCTACTCAACTTGCTCACAACAAAAGAGATGTCGGGTCTTGTCGCGCTAGCTAAGTACATGAGTGAGCCAACGATTGAGAGTATCTCAATTGTTCTTTCGGCTCTTTCTTGTTTTTGCGTAATGTCACACTAGGATCATAAGGTGTTGGGGAAGACTCGCCATCAACGAAACCGAAACGGCTCAAGATCTTCTCAACATAGTGTGATTGCGTCAAAGTAATCCCACTCTCGTGCTTAATCAGCTTCATATTCAGAATAACATCAGCTTCTCCCAGATCTTTCATATCAAAGCTCTTTGACAGAAAGGACTTAACTTCATTTATCACATTCATGTTTATACCAAAGATAAGGATATCATCCACGTACAAACATAATATAACACCTTCGCCCCCACCATGGCGATAGTAGACGCACTTGTCAGCCTCATTAACGACAAAGCCAACAGAAGTTAATGTTCTGTCAAACTTCTCATGCCATTGCTTAGGTGCTTGCTTCAGGCCATATAAAGATTTTAACAACTTGCACACCTTTCTCTCTTCACCTTTTACCACAAACCCATCAGGCTGATCCATATAGATCTTCTCTTCCAACTCTCCATTGAGGAAAGATGTCTTAACGTCCATTTGATGAACGATAAGACCATAAGAGGCAGCCAGGGATAGTAGTACTCGAATGGTGGTCAGTCTAGCAACAGGTGAATAGGTGTCAAAGTAATCTTCACCTTCTCTCTGGGTGTAGCCTTTTGCTACAAGCCGAGCCTTGTACTTTTCAATAGTACCATCAGGCCTTAGCTTCTTCTTGAACACCCACTTGCAACCCACAGGCTTACAGCCATGGGGTCGTTCTGATAGTTCCCAAGTTCCATTAGAAAGAATCGAGTCCATCTCATTATGAACAGCTTCTTTCCAATCATCTGCATTAGGAGATGCATATGCCTCTACAATGGAAGTGGGAGTATCATCCACAAGGTACACAATGAAATCATCTCCAAAGGATTTTGCAACCCTCTGTCTCTTACTCCATGTAGGAGCTTCATTGTCATCCTTCTCTAGGACTTCTTCCTCACGTGGTTGCTCAAAATTCTCACTAGATGCACTAGTTTCAGGAAGTATTTCAGAAGAAATTCTAGCAATGCTATGCATATCTTTCATAGGAAACATATTCTCAAAGAATGTTGCATCACGAGATTCCATTATAGTATCAACATGCATATCAGGAACCTCAGATTTAACTACTAAAAATCTATAGCCCACACTCCGCGGAGCATATCCTAGAAAGATGCAATCCACTATCTTTGGTCCAAGTTTGCGTTTCTTAGGAATCGGTATGTTGACCTTAGCCAAACACCCCCAAGTGCGCAGGTAAGAAAGTGATGGTTTTCTCCCAGCCCACTCCTCATAAGGGGTTTTATCTTTATTCCTGTTAGGAACTCTATTTAGGACATGACACACTGTCAACAAGCCCTCCCCCCACCATGCCTTAGATAAACCAGCGGTGGCTAACATGGAATTCACCAAGTCAGTCAGCGTGCGGTTTTTCCTCTCGGCAACCCCATTTGATTGAGGTGAGTAGGGAGGCGTCCTTTCATGAATAATGCCAAGTTCCTCACAGAATTCATCGAAGATTTTGGGAAAATATTCACCACCACGATCCGTCCTAAGACGTTTGATCTTTATCTCTAGTTGATTTTCAACTACGGCTTTATAAATTTTAAAGTAGTCTAAAGCTTCATCTTTTGTGCGCAATAGATAAACATAGCAGTATCTAGTCGCATCATCAATCAAAGTCATGAAATATCTCTTTTCACCTTTTGTCAACACACCATTCATCTCACAAAGATCAGAATGTATGAGCTCCAGAGGTGCCAAGTTTCTCTCCTCGGCTGCCTTGTGAGGCTTTCGAGGTTGCTTTGATTGCACATAACTATGGCACTTGGAACCTTTGGCAATAGTGGAATTCGGAATTAAACAAATATTGGACAACTTGGACATCAAACCAAAATTAATGTGACATAAACGAGAATGCCAAACACTGGTATCATCATTAACACCGCCACAAATATGGTTTACGGACTTATTACAAAAATCTGAAAGTGAAAAGCGGAACAACCCTCCGCACTCATATCCTTTGCCAATAAATTGTCCATGTCTCGACACAATGACTTTATTAGACTCAAAAGCAACCTTAAACCCATCTCTGCATAGAAGGGAGCCGCTAACGAGATTCTTGTTCATGGAAGGGACATGCTGCACGTTCTTCAGCTGCACGATCTTTCCCGAAGTGAACTTCAGATCCACCGTGCCAACACCATGAACAGAAGCATGTGACCCATTCCCCATTAGGACGGATGAATCCCGAGCGACCTGATAAGAAGTGAACATAGAGATGTCAGCACACACATGAATATTAGCACCCGTATCAATCCACCAACATGGTGATTGAAAAACTGAAAGAACAGTAAATAGATTACCATACCCATCAGCATTGCTAGCAGTCACGACGTTGACAGTCTTCCCCTTTTTCCCTTTACGATCTGCACGTTCTGGGCAGTCCTTGGAAAAGTGCCCGAGCTCTCCACAGGTAAAGCAACCTAGCTCGGGCTTGTTCGGCTTCTTCTTCTTCTTGAAGGTTGTAGTCTTTTCAGGCTTATTGAAGGAGGGCTTATAGTTCCCTTTGTTCTTGCCGAAGGTCCTCTTCTGCACCATGTTGGCGCTAGACTGACCCTCGCCTCCTTTCTCAACAGTGTCCTTAGCCCGAGCCTTCTCCTCAACATCAAGAGATGCTATCAGGTTTTCAACCGATATCTCTTGTCTCTTATGCTTGAGAGTTGTGGCAAAATTCCTCCATGAAGAAGGAAACTTTGCAATGATGCACCCAGCCACAAACTTGTCGGGTAAGATACACTTAAGGATTTCAAGCTCCTTGGCAAAGCACTGTATCTCATGAGCTTTTTCGACTACAGAACGATTGTTAACCATCATGTAATCATGAAAGTTCTCCATGATGTACAGTTCACTGCCAGCATCTGTTACACCGAACTTAGCGTTCAGTGCCTCCCAGAGCTCTTTGCCATCTTTGAAGTGCATGTACACATCAAACAGCTTGTTGTCAAGAACACTCAGAACGCATCCCACAAAGGCAAGATTGGTTTCCTTGAACTTGTTCTGATCTTCTTCAGATATAGTTCCTTCAGGTAAACCCTCACTAGCCTCGAATACTTTCAGATTTTGTAGCCACATAGTGGTCTTATACTGCCACCTCTTAAAGTGAACACCGGTAAACTTTTCCGGCTTCATCGCATCGGCCAAGTGTCCCATGTTTATCTCGCAAAATTGCCTATAATAAGGTTTTTGGATTGTTGGAAAATTAGGCATAATTTCCGTGATTAATTCCAGAATATTAAACATGACAATAGCAGCTACTCGCACATGTAACTCGAACATACTAGAAGTAGTAAACAACAAGATGAACGGAAACAGACAGCAGCTAAACATGTACTCGCAGAACATGATTAATAACCAGACAGCAGCACGTCGCACGTACCGTTCGATTGCAGTAATCGCAGCAGTTCCCTTGGGGAAGATTGGTCGAAGCAGACGGCGGCGAAGACGACGATAGGCAACACCGCCCGACTTGGAAGGAAGACGAGCCGTGATGCAGAACTTGAGCAGTCGCGCAGGGCGCTTCCCAAAAACCTTATTCGCCCTCTCCCGTACAGGATCACAAAGACGAGTGGTTCCGGAGACCTGCTCTCCCATCCGCCGGTGCACACCGGCAAGCAGGATGGAGTAGACTACGGTGGCGGCGCAAGCAGAGAGGTTGGCAAACCCTAGATTGGTTTTTGGTGTGTCCGTGGTGGAAGCTGCACCGGAGTTTATATAGAGCGGCTCGGGAGTCCCGCATAGGGCACGTCGTGGACCAAGCCCACGTTGCGCACGTTCGGGTCGGTTACAGATAGCCCACGATCCGGGAGCGAACCGAATAGGCTAACTGTTGACACGTCTGTCAAAACCGCACAAGTTTTCCCAAGCAGCAAAAATAAAGCTCGGCTCGGCGAGATTCCCGCAACCAGACGAGACGAGACGAGACGAGACGAGCGGGCGGGCGTGCGTGCGAGCGGCGGCGTCGTCGTCGGAGGAGCGCGCGTGTAGTTCTCCTCTTTTCACTCACTTTACTAAGTGGTGAACCACTCCACCTTATAAGGTGGTGTAACTCTCCTCCAACTTTCCATGTGGGACTAAACTTTAGCTCCCACTCCACTCATATGTGAGCTGCCACCAAATTGGGCCAAATCACACATGGGCTTTGAGATTTAGGGAAAATCTGAAATCTATATAGGCTTATTTATTTAGCCCATTATTTCTAACAATCCCCCACCAAATCTCAAATGCCCATTTGAAAATTTGCCAATTCTTGCTACTTGTTTATATACCAGTGTTTCAGCAGAGACTGTTAAGTTGAACTTCCGCCTAGAACCTTGAGCTACGTCTATGAGCAACTTGAACAATGGACGAACCTTGAATTGCAAGTTTGGTGCTTTTAGATTTCACACAAAGTCATAACTAGTACCTGGCTGCCAGTAGCCTACCCCGCGGGTGTAGCATATGCGTCATACTACTTGGTCTCTTCATGAGTTTACTAGAGATCACCCAAATCTCATAGATTGCGACGTTTAACAATCGGAACTCGTATAGGTGTGTTCTTTCAAGAATGCTCTGTAGGACAGCATCTTTGCTAATCATAGCCAACAGAAACACATTAAGGCATGTTGCCAACCTGCCTTACAGCTTTTGAGAGTTGTACATCTTCACATAGAGAGGGTTGTCTAATACTCTCCTCCGTCACACCACTACCTTGTTTTTCCCAGGCCCTAATTCACGGGATCTCCGATCAAAAAGGTTGGGTTACCACTACTGTGTAACATCCATGGGTCTCAAACCCATCTCTCTCGATGCACTTTCTATCACGTTTCGTGATAGACCCTTTGTAAAGGGATCTGCCAGGTTTTTGTCAGTTTGAATATACGTAACAGTAATTACTCCGGAGTTTCTCAATTTCCTGACAGACTTCAAACGTCTCTTGACGTGTCTTGATGACTTCGCATTATCCTTAGAATTGTTCACTTTGACAATAACAGTTTGATTATCACAATTCAAGAGGATGGCCGGTATAGGTTTCTCAACCACCGACAAGTCCATCAAGAGTTCACGCAGCCATTCTGACTCTACAGTGGTTGTGTCTAAAGAAGCAAGTTCTGCTTCCATAGTCGACCTTGTCAATATGGTTTGTTTGCAAGATCTCCATGATACTGCGCCACCTCCAAAGGTGAATACATACCCGCTAGTGGCGTAGAGTTCATCTACATCCGAGATCCAGTTCGCATCACTATATCCTTCGAGCACCGCTGGATGCCCCGAATAGTGTATCCCATAACTCATTGTACCACATAGATAGCGCATGACCCTTTCAAGTGCACACCGATGTTCAGTACCCGGGTTAGACATGAACCTACTCAACTTGCTCACAGCAAAAGAGATGTCGGGTCTTGTCGCGCTAGCTAAGTACATGAGTGAGCCAACGATTTGAGAGTATCTCAATTGTTCTTTCGGCTCTTTCTTGTTTTTCCGTAATGTCACACTAGGATCATAAGGTGTTGGGGAAGACTGGCCATCAACGAAACCGAAACGGCTCAAGATCTTCTCAACATAGTGTGATTGCGTCAAAGTAATCCCACTCTCGTGCTTAATCAGCTTGATATTCAGAATAACATCAGTTTCTCCCAGATCTTTCATATCAAAGCTCTTTGACAGAAAGGACTTAACTTCATTTATCACATTCATGTTTGTACCACAGATACGGATATCATCCACGTACAAACATAATATAACACCTTCGCCCCCACCATGGCGATAGTAGACGCACTTGTCAGCCTCATTAACGACAAAGCCAACAGAAGTTAATGTTCTGTCAAACTTCTCATGCCATTGCTTAGGTGCTTGCTTCAGGCCATATAAATATTTTAACAACTTGCACACCTTTCTCTCTTCACCTTTTACCACAAACCCATCAGGCTGATCCATATAGATCTTCTTTTCCAACTCTCCATTGAGGAAAGCTATCTTAACGTCCATTTGATGAACGATAAGACCATAAGAGGCAGCCAGGGATAGTAGTACTCGAATGGTGGTCAGTCTAGCAACAGGTGAATAGGTGTCAAAGTAATCTTCACCTTCTCTCTGGGTGTAGCCTTTTGCTACAAGCCGAGCCTTGTACTTTTCAATAGTACCATCAGGCCTTAGCTTCTTCTTGAACACCCACTTGCAACCCATAGGCTTATAGCCATGGGGTCGTTCTGATAGTTCCCAAGTTCCATTAGAAAGAATCGAGTCCATCTCATTATGAACAGCTTCTTTCCAATCATCTGCATTAGGAGATGCATATGCCTCTACAATGGAAGTGGGAGTATCATCCACAAGGTACACAATGAAATCATCTCCAAAGGATTTTGCAACCCTCTGTCTCTTACTCCATGTAGGAGCTTCATTGTCATCCTTCTCTAGGACTTCTTCCTCACGTGGTTGCTCAAAATTCTCACTAGATGCACTAGTTTCAGGAAGTATTTCAGAAGAAATTCTAGCAATGCTATGCATATCTTTCATAGGAAACATATTCTCAAAGAATGTTGCATCACGAGATTCCATTATAGTATCAACATGCATATCAGGAACCTCAGATTTAACTACTAAAAATCTATAGCCTACACTCCGCGGAGCATATCCTAGAAAGATGCAATCCACTATCTTTGGTCCAAGTTTGCGTTTCTTAGGAATCGGTATGTTGACCTTAGCCAAACACCCCCAAGTGCGCAGGTAAGAAAGTGATGGTTTTCTCCCAGCCCACTCCTCATAAGGGGTTTTATCTTTATTCCTGTTAGGAACTCTATTTAGGACATGACACACTGTCAACAAGCCCTCCCCCCACCATGCCTTAGATAAACCAGCGGTGGCTAACATGGAATTCACCAAGTCAGTCAGCGTGCGGTTTTTCCTCTCGGCAACCCCATTTGATTGAGGTGAGTAGGGAGGCGTCCTTTCATGAATAATGCCAAGTTCCTCACAGAATTCATCGAAGATTTTGGGAAAATATTCACCACCACGATCCGACCTAAGACGTTTGATCTTTCTCTCTAGTTGATTTTCAACTTCGGCTTTATAAATTTTAAAGTAGTCTAAAGCTTCATCTTTTGTGCGCAACAGATAAACATAGCAGTATCTGGTCGCATCATCAATCAAAGTCATGAAATATCTCTTTTCACCTTTTGTCAACACACCATTCATCTCACAAAGATCAGAATGTATGAGCTCCAGAGGTGCCAAGTTTCTCTCCTCGGCTGCCTTGTGAGGCTTTCGAGGTTGCTTTGATTGCACACAACTATGGCACTTGGAACCTTTGGCAATAGTGAAATTCGGAATTAAACTCATACTAGACAACTTGGACATCAAACCAAAATTAATGTGACATAAACGAGAATGCCAAACACTGGTATCATCATTAACACCGCCACAAATATGGTTTACGGACTTATTACAAAAATCTGAAAGTGAAAAGCGGAACAACCCTCCGCACTCATATCCTTTACCAATAAATTGTCCATGTCTCGACACAATGACTTTATTAGACTCAAAAAGAACCTTAAACCCATCTCTGCATAGAAGGGAGCCGCTAACGAGATTCTTGTTCATGGAAGGGACATGCTGCATGATCTTTCCCGAAGTGAACTTCAGATCCACCGTGCCAACACCATGAATAGAAGCATGTGACCCATTCCCCATTAGGACGGATGAATCCCGAGCGACCTGATAAGAAGTGAACATAGAGATGTCAGCACACACATGAATATTAGCACCCGTATCAATCCACCAACATGGTGATTGAAAAACTGAAAGAACAGTAAATAGATTACCATACCCATCAGCATTGCTAGCAGTCACGACGTTGACAGTCTTCCCCTTTTTCCCTTTACGATCTGCACGTTCTAGGCAGTCCTTGGAAAAGTGCCCGAGCTCTCCACAGGTAAAGCAACCTAGCTCGGGCTTGTTCGGCTTCTTCTTCTTCTTGAAGGTTGTAGTCTTTTCAGGCTTATTGAAGGAGGGCTTATAGTTCCCTTTGTTCTTGCCGAAGGTCCTCTTCTGCACCATGTTGGCGCTAGACTGACCCTCGCCTCCTTTCTCAACAGTGTCCTTAGCCCGAGCCTTCTCCTCAACATCAAGAGATGCTATCAGGTTTTCAACCGATATCTCTTGTCTCTTATGCTTGAGAGTTGTGGCAAAATTCCTCCATGAAGAAGGAAACTTTGCAATGATGCACCCAGCCACAAACTTGTCGGGTAAGATACACTTAAGGATTTCAAGCTCCTTGGCAAAGCACTGTATCTCATGAGCTTTTTCGACTACAGAACGATTGTTAACCATCCTGTAATCATGAAAGTTCTCCATGATGTACAGTTCACTGCCAGCATCTGTTACACCGAACTTAGCGTTCAGTGCCTCCCAGAGCTCTTTGCCATCTTTGAAGTGCATGTACACATCAAACAGCTTGTTGTCAAGAACACTCAGAACGCATCCCAGAAAGGCAAGATTGGTTTCCTTGAACTTGTTCTGATCTTCTTCAGATATAGTTCCTTCAGGTAAACCCTCACTAGCCTCGAATACTTTCAGATTTTGCAGCCACATAGTGGTCTTATACTGCCACCTCTTAAAGTGAACACCGGTAAACTTTTTCGGCTTCATCGCATCGGCCAAGTGTCCCATGTTTATCTCGGAAAATTGCCTATAATAAGGATTTTGGATTGTTAGAAAATTAGGCATAATTTCCGTGATTAATTCCAGAATATTAAACATGACAATACCAACTACTCGCACATGTAACTCGAACATACTAGAAGTAGTAAACAACAAGATGAACGAAAACAGACAGCAGCTAAACATGTACTCGCAGAACATGATTAATAACCAGATAGCAGCACGTCGCACATACCGTTCGATTGCAGTAATCGCAGCAGTTGCCTTGGGGAAGATTGGTCGAAGCAGACGGCGGCGAAGACGACGATAGGCAACACCGCCCGACTTGAAAGGAAGACGAGCCGTGATGCAGAACTTGAGGCTCGACGAGATTTACGCAACGCAACGCCACGCCACGCCACGTGACGAGCGGGCGGGCGTGCGTGCGAGCGGCGTCGTCGGAGGAGGTGCGCGCGTGTAGTTCTCCTCTTTTCAATCACTTTACTAAGTGGTGAACCACTCCACCTTATGAGGTGGTGTAACTCTTTCCAACTTTCCATGTGGGACTAAACTTTAGCTACCACTCCACTCATATGTGAGCTGCCACCATATTGGGCCAAATCACACATGGGCTTCCACACACATGGGCTTTGAGATTTAGGAAAAATCTAGAATCTATATGGGCTTATTTATTTAGCCCATTATTTCTAACACTAACTCTTGGAAGCAGCATGCCAACCATCTTTTTTGTCCGGCAGCCACGTGCTCTCGATATGTATTGATTTAGCCTACGCGTGCCACACTTCTCCAGTTCTACACAGGTCGCAGCAGCAGGTAGTGAGCAAGACGTTGCAAGGGTTATTCCAGCTCCTTCTTGGAAGCGGCATGTTGAATTTATGGGCAAATGAATCCGGTGGAGCATGTGTACTGAGCTGCTGCTTGAACGTACCTTCTGATTTGGGAGCAAATTAAATCCCACGAACAAGGAGAGAGACGCTAGAAAAGATGGACCTTAGTTCACAGCCGAAGATGAGGGGCTAATATGCATATGTGCTGTGGTGGTGGGTGGCAGATCTGCAGTAATGTTTGATCCTGTCCGTTGAGATGAGCTATTTTTTTTTGTGAGAAAAAAGAGGCGACGGCTAGGGTAAAAACCCTAGCAGCCGCCACGATCTGCTTCGTTCTCGCCGTCTGCCTCCGAGCATCGACGGGTCCCCGCCTCCTCTGCTTGCCGCCCGGCGGCGGGAGGAGGTGGGGACCTCGGACCTGCGCTCGGCGGTGTAGAAGGGTCACTAAAGTTAGAGTTTGGTCATCCAGCATCGTCGTTATGGTGGCTATGGTGGCGTTGTGCGGGACAAGAATAAGGTATACCCGCCTCCTCTTCCACCTCGTCGGCGACGATCCTGATGTTGGCGTTGGGGAGGGTGAGGATTCGTCTGGTCGACGCTTCCATGGAGTGGTGGATCTCGTCCAGTCTACGTGTGTTCTGAATCTCGTCTTGTGTACGTGTGTTTTAATTTTGGTGTTATAAGTTTTGGATCGATTCAAAGGTTCAATGGCGACAACTTCATCTCTGGGGCGCTGGTCCTTAGGGGCACGTGCACAAAGACTTCCCGACTGTCATCAACAACGGCATGACAACTCCGGTAATGGAGCGGCGACAGCGGCGCGTCGACGGCTCGCTTTGGCGGCAGTAGTGGTCGTTAGGTGGTCCAAAGACCTCAACGTAATTTTTATTATATTTAGGATACTTTGTACTTCTTATGAACTCATGAAATAGATCTAGATCTTTTTTCGCCAAAAAAGGAGATGAGCTGATTTTTTTTAGGGGAACGACCAGAGCCACTTTATTTCAGAGTAATGTTCATACGGAAATCTGACAGCCACACATGGTGGCCCGTATCTAAGGTTGTGGCATACTTAAGGTTTTTTTTAAAAGGGAATCACACTATACTAAGCAAAGCAAGCC
Organism: Avena eriantha; assembly: GCA_910589775.1. Lineage (NCBI taxonomy): Eukaryota > Viridiplantae > Streptophyta > Magnoliopsida > Poales > Poaceae > Avena > Avena eriantha. The sequence continues at coordinate 85,056,476 of OU342740.1, forward strand.
CGTCTTATTAAAAACCTTTCAGCCCCTTAGATATCCAGGAAGGAAAAAAGTGTGTCTAAAAACTTTCCCGCAAATTAGTACAGAGTATGGTTACAAATTACAGTCGTGAGCAACAATATCCGATAAGTAGATCGGTGTTGCACCACATAAACTACCAGAGGCGCCTGACTTGCCCAGTTGGGCTAAACTATGCGCTACGAAATTGCTATTACGAGGAACCTTAATAACAAAAATTGGAGTGAAGATCTTTAAGAGCTCCCTCGCTTCTTCATACAGACACCAAAAACCTGATCTATCTACCTCATGGCTGGAGAGGACCTGAACCACCTTTTTGTTTTGGCTTTTAAGTGCTTTTCACAAAAATAAGCTGGACAAACGAAACAAAGAGTTTGGCTGTGTGATAGGCTTTTTCCGAAGCATGGTCCTCTCCCGCATACTAGAAAAAGCACGTACGGAAGGTGCTTCCCGAGCTTTTTCTCCTTCGATCGAAACGGTATCATGCTATTTACGGAGAAAATGCCACCGAGTACAATCTTTTTTTCTGTCGCACGCACCAAACCTACAAAGAAAAGGCCCCGTGATGTACTGTGAAAAAATCTGGCCAAAGCGAGACATACAGGTCGATGAGCTCCTTGCCGATTTCCCCCTAGGGATCCACCGCCGCCACCCCTACCGATTCTCTCCCCCCACGCAGCTCCTCCTTGGATGACGCCACCCCATCTCCTCCCCAACACAGCAGCAGCTCATCCCTCACCGACGCCGCCCCAGCTCATCCTCGACGCTGCAGGTCGTTCTTGTCAGATTGAAAATGTCGCGGAGCTCGTCCCACGCCGCCCGAGCCCGACCCTCCTAGGCGTTGGTCCCTATCCTCACCCCATCACCTCGCTCCGAAATCTTCCATGCAGCCATTGATTCCCCTCCATCCAAGCTCTATCAGGTGAGCTAGCTTTGCTTATTTCCTTGATGTGCCAGATGTGATGATAGGAGATTTTTTTACTGCTATATTATGGTCGCTGATGTGATGCTAGGAGCTCTATACTAGTTGAAAGGATCGTATGGTCACCTAGAGGGGAGGGATGAATAGGTGCTACTTCAAATTTTACTTCTTTTTCAGATTAGGGTTTGGCACAAAGGTAAATTCTCTAGATATGCAACTATGGTGAATTTACCTATATGTCACACTAGCACAAGTAACTAAGCAAGAACTAGATAAAGTAAGGTGTGGTAAAGGATATAAGTAACCAAAGTGAAGCACACGGGGACATAAGGATTATTTCCCGCGGTTCCTTCCTTTTGAGGGGAAGTACGTCTGTGTTTGGATGGGGGGTGGTATCAAACCACCAACGCCACGAGAGGCCTCCCTTGTTCTCCGGTGACCTCACCCCAAGGGGACCGATTCATGCTTCCACTATATCGGCAACCTCAAGGTGGTAGCCGGCACCTTTACAACAAGTTCGAGGCACACATCCACAACTTAATTGGAGGCTCCTGAATCCAAGCAAGCTGTCACAACAATCAAAAACAACCTTGTAAGAACTAAAATAATGAAACCCTAGAGCAAGGAGACCTCAAGTGAATGAGGAGAAAATGAAGATGTCTCTTGGTGAAGCTGTAGATCAAGGGCTCCTCCTCTGATTCCCCAAAGATCAATGACTTTGGATGGTAGGATGAAGAGATCTTGGAGTTTTGGTGGCTCTAATGGTGTGGTCTTTCTTTTGTGGAACGAGTGGCTTGAGGTAGAAGATGAGGTCCCCTATTTATACTCACAGCTGCATACCGTTTTCTGACAGTTGGGGACCTTCCACACCAGAGACTCTGGTTTGGCAGACCGGAGACTCCAGTCTACACCAGAAACTCCGGCCCATCTCCGGTCCATCTCCGGACCGGCTCTTTGACTGACTTGGGTAGTGTCTTGACGCTCACTCCGGAGACTCTAACAGAAACTCTAGACCAGGGACACCGGAGACTCCTGTGTTTCCACACCGGAAACTCCGGTCCGAGAAATCACACCAGAGATTTCGGTCAATATCCGGTCCGTCTCCGGACCCCCTGACAGAATGACTTTGGGTTGTTTCTTGAGTCCACTCCGAGGACTTTCTAGGAAACTCTGGACCACACCGGAGACTCTGGTGTTTGCACACCGAAGACTCCGGTCTGGAATCTTTAGGAAAGCTCAGTTTTGGCCAGGGAATTCCCCACACTATTATGGCCTTTTCTATTTTCAATAGATTGACCTGTAGACATTAACACATAGTAAAATGAACATTATGTTGTTAATGAACACCAAAACAGATTAGGACAATAAATTTCCTTTCAATCTCCCCCTTTTTGGTGTTCGATGACAACAAAAGGTTTTGCATGGACTTTTTAATAAGACACGGCTATGATCCCCCTGGCGATTTGCAGCAAGATAATCAAGTAATACATGCAAGTCAGGTAATGGATAACTTATTACAATAAGGAACAGACATAGACATGTCCACACACATAGATATTTTACATAAACCAAATATGTCTCACAAGAACCAAATGAAAGCAAATGTTCTATAACATCCTAGCATTAGAGTTTAGAAATAAGCTGAACACAGGTGTGTGCATTGCATTCATGCATAGAAAATCCGGATAATTTTCGCGCTTTTAAATAAAACTTGTCAAATAGATTGAAGCTTCTCTTAACTTGGTGGAACTGAAGTAGATCATCAAGTTAACTACGATAAGTTCCAACATGACCTTTGTTAAAACTTCATCTTTGGGTAATATAATTTGATCTAAGGGTAGATCAAATGTAATAAAAATAGGTCACACTACTTAATTAGGAGTACTTGATCTTATAGAGATCATTACATGGTATTCCATACCACAACCAAGGATGAATACTTAATGTTCTAAAGATGATATCAAGGTATTATCTACCACAAACCTTGAATAGCAAGTTAAGTACATAACTTAAGTAAAGAAACACTATAACTAAATCTTGAAACACTTGTTTGCCATAGTTACTCTTATTATAGTTACCATGGTAGTTCTTAAACATTTACTCTTATTACAAATAGAGTAGAAAGGAAAGTCAAGCCAAGGCCATCTAGCATATACTCTTAATATGATATTAAGAGGTGACATTCCTATTTGAACAAGTCCTAGTGTCAATGGATCATCACTATTGAGTGACTAATTCTTGACCTAGAACTTGTTGACTCATGGCCTTTGACCTATTGTGTTGACCTTCCAAATACCTTAGTAAATTAATTTGAAGGAAGAATTAGATATGGTTGAGTGTACCATCAGCAATGGAATGTGATTCTTAGTGGAGATTAAACCACTTGATGTTGGAGGAGTTAACTCACTCCTGAGTTAGCTAGAAGAAGTGTTTAAATCCAAGAGTTTAGATAGTAATTATGGAGCTATGAGAAAGTTAGTGGTATTAGTACATTAGATAACAATCTTGTTAGGACAAGTGGATATAGACTTAGAGTAAGCTTGCTTAACAAGATAAGTCTATAGAGAGATTAATACAAGTTTACTACTTAGTGGAGTATAGATCTTGATCAAATAATTAGAAGTCTAAGCTTTGTATGGTCAAAATGATGGTGGCCATTATTCTCTAGTCACTTGAGAATAGATGACTAGGTGTGAAGAAGAGTTGTGGGTATACCAATTTGGTAAAGCCTAGTAAGTTGAATCATCTAGCTTGATCATGAGAAGTCAATCTAGAGTATAATAAAGTATATAACATAGTTGTAGGAGTAGTTGGAGGCATAGTAGGTTAACCAAGTTAATACAAGGACAACTGGTATTATGGGAGTAGTACTATACCTATTTCAAAGGATTGATATCCTTTGTTATGTATAGTGAGGATTGTAGTTTTGCAACCCTTGGAAGTAGTTGCAAGATGAAGTTAAGGAATTTAATAGGTGGAGTTAGCAGTAGCTACATTTATAGGTGCATCAATGGTAGTTAACTGAGAGTAGTTATATACTAGTAGTAAGAAGATTGGATTATTATTTGAGTGGCATGACCATGTCATCATATGATGATGGATATGGTGGAGTCAGATGATTGTCTTATTCATGAGATGTGATCTTTGTGAATAAAATAAGAAAGATATATAGAGTATATTTAGGAAAGGAATTCCTTATCTCAAGATAAGCTTAGTAAAGTATTGAGGTAAGAATTCTTTAGAAACCTTTAGCTAGCTATACATGCAGCCATGACAAGACCCATATCTACTTCATTAATCAAAACCCTAGAATCAAATGGATAGTGAAACCATTTCCTATTCCTAGGTAGCCATTTAACACTACCTCTTGGGCAATAAAGCTTCCAAGAAATAATTATAGAATAGATGAGTGATTATGGAAGAAAGCATTATCTATTTGATTGACATAAACCCTAATAAGGATAAAATTTCATATAACCATCAAGATCACATTAGGAAATTGTTCTGTGGTAATTTCAAACTCAACAAATCAAGTAGAATTGGATTTGAGGAAATCACCAATCAGAGAGAACCCTGAGATACAAATCACCAAATATGGAGGACCATGAAAACCAAATCATCATATTATGAACCACAAAGATTTAGTGGAAATACAAATCATTCCTATAAGATTTTATTATAAGAAACAAATCTCTAAAACTCTAATTCCTCTTCATATTCTTAAGAGTAAATAATCCTTTATTTAATCAAAATGAATGAAAATACCAAACAATGATGTTAAATCAACTAGTTCCATTAATCCAAGCAGAATCCTTGTTGACTTAATGATTATTGGATATTTGAAACCTTAAAAAGATTTAAATTCAAAGGAGTATTCTAAAACAGAAATAAAAACAGAAAAAATATTGAATAAGCCAAATCTGGCTCGAGGCCCATTTCATCTCGACCTATCTATTGCTCACTGGCCCAACAGCAGCCCAACGCCAGCCCGTCTCATCTCCTCTCTCTGACTGACGAGTGGGACCAGAGGTGGACTGCGGGTTGAGATCGAAACGTTTCCAGGGGGTTTTCCGCAAGATGTTCGTCACCGTCTTCCTCTTCCAGCTAGAAGCAGCTCGGTGGCGGAGCCGATGCTGTCCGTCATCGCCGCTCCAGGATTCGTGCTGCTGCCGACACTTCTGTGGGGATAAGAACGCCCCTGCGACGCTGTTGCCGTCCTCATCCCCATTTCCCCTGTCTTCTCGTTCCTATCCTCTTCAGAGAAGAGAACCTGAAACCCTAGCTCATCGGAGTTCGTTGTTCTGGCCATCTCCGACCACCTCCCGCTTAGCCATAGCCACTGCTGGAACCGTCATAGTCTTCTTGTTCGTCTCTGACAGGCCCCATAAGCAGGCGTGCTTCGTGTGGTGTGGAATTGAGTTCGAGAGTTCGCCTGCTGTCACCGCCATGATCGTTGATTCTGGCATCACCTGACTTCGCCTCGTCTTGCCGACCAACCCATCAGTATCCCGGTGAGCCAACGGTACTCAAGCACCTTTTCAATCTCTTATTTTTGCCCTAGAACGTCACCACGTCGTCTGTCGTCGTCGGCCACCACAGCGGTTGGTCGCCGGAGTACCTCCGGTGACCAAAACAGTGTGGCGACACCACTCCCAGGTTCACCTTGCTCTACTCTATCGCGTAGCACCCTTAGTTTCGCCCCATGAGCTCCAGATCGACCAATCTATGCTCGACAGTGAGCTCCGGCCAGCGCTGACGTCATCGTGTCGTCACGCCCACGTCACCCGGTCCCGCCAGTTCTGTTTGACTTGGTCTTTGTCTGCGTGGCTGTCGACGTGGCCACTGGTCCAAGGGTCAGTGACTTGGGGTAGAAACAATCTCGGTATAAAAAGTATTCCAAGTTATTAAATAGTTAAAATGGTATAGATTTAAAAATAAATATAATTTCCAGAAATTTAATAAAAGGTTAAATCTTATAAACTCTATATCTTGTATTTTATAATTTAGAAATATATATAATATATCGAAATGCTTAGAAAAATAAACTCTATATTATAAACCTATTATCACATTTTAATTTCCAACTTAAATAATATAATAATTGCTATTAGTAAATAAACTATTTGGGATAAATCTTAAATAAGGTTTTTATTATTTAAAATCCATAAAAAAATATGTATAATATATCAAAAATCATTTTAATATATTATAATTGCTATTAGTAAATAATTGGTATTGTTTCAATCATTTTATATCATTTAACTAATATTTATTATTTTTTAAGTATTTATTAAATGGTAAAACTTATAAAAATCATAACTTATTATTTAAAAATCACAAAAATACTTCTAATATACCAAAATGATCAAAAAAATAAAGTTTACATATCAAAAATGTCAAATCTTACTTTTGAAGTAAAATAAAAGGTAAAGGTTTAATAAATCTTATTTAAACTCTTTTCTTTTATTTTAATTCATTAAAAGTATATAAACCATTACTTTTGTTTTTACCATTAATTGTTTAGAGTCTAAAAATTGTATTAACAAGTTCAAATAATGTTTAATTGAAGCTAACATAAGGTTAATCATTTTAAGTTGTACTTATTATAGTACCATTTGAAATTAAGTAAGTTTTACTCTCCAAAACATTGTATCAATTATAAGATCATCAAGATTTGACTAATAATTCTTTTACAAGTTTGGGAATCCACTTTCAAGAATAAGGAAAGTCTATAAATATTAAACATGGTACCATTTTCATGTTTATAGAGATAAGTGTTACTCTTATATTAAGAAAGTAATTCTATTCATCTCTAACTTTAATAAAACACCACCTATCCTATGATTGCTTAATATAATAATAATTTCCTCTTTAATAATCCTAGCTAATAAGAAACCTTAAATTATTAACTTTAAGTTTAAGTGTTTTTACATTATAAAGAAATATTTTCCTCAAAAGTTGTTCCTTTAAGAAACATTCAAAGTAATCCTTAAACAATTCTTAAAAGCTCTAACTGATTAACAACCCTGCTTACGAAATCTTCTAGAAATAATAACCATTTGAATGTTTTAGTATAGCATATTAATTATTGTATTTACTTATTGTTTTACACACACTCTCACAAGTCTTAATAAGAAGGACGAGTGTAAAGCTGGTATAAAAGTGCAACACATTCCAAAGAACTCATCACAAACTCCAAAACCTAGATTAGATACGACTATTCCGGGGGTTCGCGTTTATCAAATTGCATTACATTACTGATGCATTGTTGCATCCTTCTTCTTTAAACATTAGTCCTTACCGGACCAATGATGCTACTTTCAGAATATGGATCTTCTATTGTCTTGAAGGCTGTGAGTGCATGATCTTGCAATCACAAAAGGAAAGTTCACAACTTGCTCATGTCCTCTGATTATTTTCTATCAAATGCTTGTAACCCAAATGTTGTCATCACCTGCATTCCAAAAAGGTTAGAAAACATTATTTTTATAATACTATGATTATGGATTATTTACCAGATGGTAATAATCTACTGATACAGTTCAAGTGGTAAAGGAACATAATATCTAGGACTTAACAACCAATGTCGCTAGTGATTCTAGCACCGTATAATACGCGTTAACCATGAGATTTAGAATGGGACAGAGAAGTCAGTTGTATCTTCTTCCTTTCATATGGAGGCAAGATGACCTTATCGTGATGTTGGGATTCCTGGTATGGATCCAACATATGGGTGGGCACCCTTAGCCTCCACGATTTTGGTATCTAGATTATTTATGAGTGGCTACCGGAGGTATAGTCGGACCTTTTAGGGAGCTTTTCAGGGGCATCACCAACTCATAGAGTCTTCGGGAACTCACGAGGTTATAGCTTGCCCTAGTTGGAGGCTTAACGGAGGTGTAGTCAGACCTAGAGGATCGTGCAGACATATGGGGTCGTGGAGAGGGCAGTGATTGGCTTGGATCACCTACTGGGCCCCACATTAAGGAATTGTGGACGGTAAAGATCTCCCGGTTGTGCAACAAGGAGTTGGTCTCTCATGGGTAAAGTAACGCACCTCTGTAGAGTGTAAGAACTATGACATGTTACTCCCTGTTCCAGGAAGGAGCTACGAACGCGGCAAGAAAGGAACCCCACGAAGGTTCAGGTCAACCTGTGAAGGATGCCAGACATAGTTTTTAGAATAAAAGCAACCTTTGAAGAAATGTTTACGAAAACCTGCATTGCCTACGACCTATGGTCTGTGGCTATAGTGATAGTGCATCATACACTCCTTTTTAGTGAACTTGCTGAGTACGCCCGTACTCAACCGTACCTTCTTAACCCTTGCTAGATTCTAAGCCATTGAAAACGATGTCAACATCAATTTCTACTCAAGGAACTATCATCGACAACTCAAATTCTTCAACAGAGTCAATGAAGTCCACATATACGTCAACCGAAGCGAAGACTAAGTTCTTAAATAGATAGAAGTAGATTCTCTAGCCATAAAACCTACTTCTATAGAGCATTGCAATAGCAGCAATGGCAAGCCAAATAGTTTAGATGCTAATCTTAGTTACTAGATATTTCTGAGTTATTATTTCTGGTTCTTCTTTGTAAGAAGTTTCTTTCTCTCTCTTTAACCTAGAGTGTTCTCTGGATCTTTTGTAAAGACTCGAGTTGTAATCTATAGTCATGTATTGGACCTGCTGTGTTTCTGTTGTACCACTTTGAGGGATGTAATACTAGTGAACGGTGTTTCATTGGTGTTATGTCAATGACTATAATATACTACATCATGCAGTGGTATGTTGTTGGGTTCGTAGCATAGAAAACAAAAAATTCCTACGATGAGAACTATATGCCAAGACTATCTAGTAGATACAAAGAAACGGGTGGATATAAATCCATAGAGAACTTACCCTCGAAGACAGCAGAGTTTTGTTAACAAGTTGGAACTCGTGGATGATGTAGTCGTACACTTGCCGATCTCCAGATCGCGTGGAAGTCCTAGCGCCGCAAATCAGCAGCGCATCCGTCCTCGCACACACATTCAAGCCACTGGACAACCTCTACCTCCTCGCTCTAGCGAATCAGCGGAAGCAGCAACTCCTTCCAGACGCAATGCCACCGGGAACATGTATCTCGCTAATCCGAGACCATGGGGGAATATATCTAGAGGGGGAGAGAGATGCTTCACGAAGAGGTGTGCTTTGTGAGGGAGGAGAGGGGGGCCTTTTATAGGAGAGGGGGGCTCCTCCCCTCCCATGGCCGGCGGCCAAGGGGGGTGCCCCCACCTCTTCCTCATTCATGTGGTGGAAGCTCCATTCACATCAATTCAAGCTCCACCCAAAGTTCCACTCACATGCATTAAATTTCCACCAAATTTAATGCAACTCTCAATTAATAAAACTCTTTTATTTATTTTAATCAGATTTTTTGTTAATTACTTTAATTAACAAACATTCACATAAAACCCTTGTAACATTTCAATATCACATGCAGAACCAGTTTCTGCAATTTCACCCGAAACAATTTCGGTTTCCATGGAAACAATTCCTGCGCTTTGCAATTCTTTTGTCCGAAACATATGTGCTCCAAAATGGTGTCCGGCAACCCTTAAGTGTGTCACCCTACGGTTCACGAATAATGCAGACATGATTGAGACTCCTCTCAGATCAATAATCAGAAGCGGGACGTGGAGATCCATACTGACTTCTGCACATTCAACGATGACTTCTGTGATCGTGACAGCCTTCAACGCTAGTAACTTAATCCCTTTGTCTCATGATATAATACATGTCCGAAATTCGATCATCGGTATCCAAATACCTAGTTTTATCTCGTTACCGACATGCACTCTTTTCTTGTTCCCGTGATATAATATTCTAGTGATCACATCACTTGCTTGCAAGCTATCTTAATGTGATATCACCGAGAGGGCCCAAAGTATATCTATCCATCATCGTGATTGACAAATTCCACTCTTGATCCATGAGCCTCAACATAACACCTTCCTAGCACCGAAACCACCTTTATAGTCACCCTGTTATGGTGTGACGTTTGATGTTATCAAGATACTCTTCTGGTGTTAGCACTTAACATGATCTCATGGTCTAATGACTAAGATTACTTCGTATGATGTTATAGAAATATAAACATAATGACTTTGATCATAATGCTATACTTCGGATGAATGTTCATCACATCATTTCACAAATGTTGTGACCTCGTTATTAACAACATCCAATGTCCATCATCAGGAAACTTTGATCATCTTGTTAATCAACGTGCTAGTCTATAAGAGAGGCATAACTAGGAACCTTTTATTTGTTTATTAAACACACATGTATTGACGTTTCCTATCAATACAATTATAGCATGCAAAATAAACATCTATCATATACAAGGAATACATAATAACAACTTTATTATTGCCTCTCAGGGCATATTTCCTTCAGTCTCCCACTTGCACTAGAGACAATAATCTAGTTCACATAGTGATAAATCTAACACCCATGGAGTTTTGGTGTTGATCATGTTTTGCCCTAGGGAGAACTTTAGTCAATGGATCTGCTACATTTAGGTTCATGTGTACTTTACAAATCTTTATATCTCCATCCTTGACATGCTTGTGGATGGAGTGAAACCGACGCTTAATATGCTTGGAATTCTTATGAGATCTTGGTTCCTTGGCGTTGGCTATGGCTCCATTGTTATCACAATAGATCACCATTGGGTCCAATGCACTAGGAACCACACCTAGTTCCGTTATGAACTCCTTCATCCAAACCGCTTCCTGTGCCGCTTTTGAAGCAACAGCATATTCCACCTCCGTCGTTGATCCAGCCACCACAGGTTGTTTGGAACTCCTCCAACTAACTGCTGCTCCGTTCAAGAGAAATACATATCCGGATTGAGACTTAGAGTCATTCGGATTGGTGTCAAAGCTAGCATCGACATAACGCTTAGCGACTAGCTCTTCTTCAGCTCCGTATACAAGAAACATATCCTTAGTTCTTCTCAAGTACTTAAGGATATTCTTGATCGCTATCCAGTGTTCCGAACCTGGATCAAATTGGTACTTACTAGTCAAACTAATAGCATGTGCCACATCCGGTCTTGTACATAGCACGGCGTACATTATAGAGCCTATAGCTGAGGCATAGGGGATCTTATCCAATATCTCTCTTTCTTCCGCCATAGCCGGACTTTGAGTCTTACTCAATGTCTTGCCTTGCAACATAGGTAAGTGAAGGAGATATGCCCTAGAGGCAAATAAGAAATAGGTTTTCATTATCATATCTCAATTAGTTTATAATAGTTTCATATTGTGCTATAACTGTGCCAAGTAGAAACGTTGGTACATGTGTGGTATGAAACAAACAAGTCCATAGTAGCCTCTATTCATACTAGTTCGTTGGTCACGAAGATGATCTAGGTTTCAAGATCATGGGCATTTATGCCGACTGACAACGATATCATATCATTGGAGAATGATGTGATTGGACATTCCTCGAAGGATTGCAACACGATCAAGTCATCTAGTTCATTGTTGCAACAACTATACCTAGACTCCTTCTTCTTAGACCGTGAGCTCATATTACTCACTGTTGAATCTTATACAGTGATATATCATATTGGTAAAACGGTGATATGCAAAACTCACTGCAGTTTGGAAAGTATTTGATACTTCTCCCGTTTTGTGAAAATAGGAGAATCGAGAATTGCTGGAGTTGAGGCAATGTGACTTGATGACGGCAAGCAAAATAGTTGATGGACGACATCACTACTTCCCTCAAAGTCTATCATTTGGATTAGTGGACTTGAATATAGATTTGTAATCCTAGTTTGTGTGTCTTGCTTTTGGCGAGACGATTATTCATATGAACAAGTTACAAACTAGTTTGTACTATTATTATGAACAATACCTTATGGTCACATTACGATTACAAATAAGTTATTCTTATCACTATGTTAATGATAATAGTTTAAACATTTATAAAGGATTAGAATGCTAAAAGATATTCAAAGCTTAATAATGAAAAGACACTACGGTTTAAGTCATTTTGGTTATTGCAGGTTCTTTATGAAAGATCGGGGTCCTGGATGCTTAATCTAGAGACTTTGCAAAACCATGCCTCTCGGGCAGAATGACTAAAACTCCGCATTCTGGTAAAACGGTGATATGCGAAGAAATGTTGAATCTTATACATAGTGATGTATCATATTTTCAACAAGTAGTGGAAATCATTAATTGTGGACTTAAGTGAATAAGTGTATTTACTTAATGAAACATGAAGTTTGAAATGATTTGAATTGTTCAAATGAGTTCATAACTAAATGGGATATCGAATTAACTGAATTAACAAGTCTCTTCGATTTGATCGACACGACTAAAGTATTCAAGTTAAGTTTAGCATAAAAGGAACTTGTGAAATATGTTTCACAAATTATGATAATTGGATGAATTCAAGCTTTGTTGAAATGTCTAAACATCATAATCATTATGTATTAAGATACATATGGTATAGTATTATCTCTTATAAGGGTTATAGTTGTCGTTTAGAGTTAGAGATCGAAATAAGCAAAACACTCATTTGAAATACAGAGGAACATCTAAAGATTCGTGGAAACAACACCATAAGTGTTATGGCACGTTCGAGTTTCTGGAGATTTCAATAAGTCGAAATAGTGGCGAATAAACAAGTCTTTGTAGAGCATTCTTAGGGAGCTATGAATGCATCTTCCACAAGGGGCAAACTTTCTGTTGTCCTAAATTGATGTGTCTTGTTGAAGATACAGGTGGACGAAAGTAAAAGATCAAAACAAGGTATTTGACCTTACCTCAAAATTGTTGAGTGGCGCAGCAGAATTTGTTTCGTGAAACCAAACTCTACAAATAGAGGAGAAACCAATGATAATGATCATAGAGTTTCAGTGAATACTTTTACTAAAGAAAGTAGGATTCGACTAAATATTCTACAAGTTTATAGAATTATATTGTTGATTCAGTTGTCATGTTTGAACAAGACATACCTACGAAATACAAAGAAGCGTAATGGACCTAAGTACGAGAAATGAATAGTCATTGAAATCTTATTAGTGGAATTCTCGATTTGATGATGATCAAAGAATTTTTGGAATGTCCAAGATTATTGAGAGGACCTAGAGTTGAGTGGGAGCAAATCAGCTTGGCTAATTCATAATATGTAGCTGACATATTTTGAGTGGGAGCTAAATGAAATCCCTGGATCTCAAACATGAATGCCATATTTGAGTGGGAGCGTGAAATCATTCTGGATATGTGGACGACATATGTGAATGATGTAATTAGTGTTAATAATATTTAAGTTAGGATGAAGTTGAAGTTATTAAACAAAAGATCTATCGAGATAGATTAGTAAGTTTAATAAAAACACTAAATGTTGAATGCTTCCTGGACTTGATTCTGAAAGATGTTCAGAATGTCCTAAGACAAGATTCTGATGTAGCTCAGAACGGAACAAGGTAAGAAAGAAGTTCTTACTGTATGAAGCATTGAGTATTGCAACTATGGTTGAAAGAAAGAGATGCGTTGCATCTCCTATGCCTCAGTCATAGGTTCTTCCATATAACCATGTTGTATACTCGACATAAAGTGACCCGAGGTTCTGGTTGGTAAGACAAAGTCTTAACTGTAAGAACATGTCGTTAAGTGATACCTGAGTTGATCACTGAACCAGAATTGAGTTTGTACTTAAGTAGCAAGAAGCAATGTAAGTGGCATAGATGCATTTCATGCACCAGGATCTACATAGATACAGAAGTATAAAGGCTACATCTAATGTGATGTATAATGTTACGGTGGGGCTAGTTCACTTTTAACGTAGAATGATGTGTCCCAGCGCCCAGTGCCCATGAGAAAGCCCTCGAGGTTGATCTAACGCCACTGTAAGCTCCTGGAATCCGGCCTCGTTCTGCTGCCATGACTATAGTAAATACACAAAGGATAGCAAAGTGTGTTTCGAAGTTTAGATGACAACAGTGAAAAACGACCGTCATCATAAACACTAGAAAACAAAAGACTCACTTTGTCGCCAAACAAATACTTCGACCCACTATAAGATAATGGAGTGAATGTCAAAATTAGGAAGACATTAATGATTTGCAAAAGACATAATGATCTGGTAAAATAGAACATGGATGTGATGTTTCCCATGAGCATGCATGATCTATAAATGCATATGGTATATGGTTTATATGAGTAAAATGCAAGCTAGTTTATTTGTACTCTAGTGCAAGTGGGAGACTGAAGGAGATATTCCCTAGAGGCAAATAAGAAATAGGTTTTTATTATCATATCTCAATTAGTTTATAATAGTTTCATATTGTCCTATAACTGTGCCAAGTAGAAACATTGGTACAGGTGTGGTATGAAACAAACAAGTCCCTAGTAGCCTCTATTCATACTAGTTCGTTGGTCACGAAGATGATCTAGGTTTCAAGATCATGGGCATTTATGCCGACTAACAACGAGATCATATCATTGGAGAATGATGTGATTGGACATTCCTCGAAGGATTGCAACACGATCAAGTCATCTAGTTCATTGTTGCAACAACTATACCTAGACTCCTTCTCCTTAGACCGTGAGCTCATATTACTCACTGTTTCCCTAGGCTGCTTAGACTGCATCAACCGTCATCTGGTAATACGGTGGCTATAAAGGTGTACGTTGGGTATTCCAAAGGAATAGTAGATGACATGTGATTGCAAGATCGGGATTTGTTCACCCACATGACGGGTAAAGATACATACGGCCGGCTTGGTGAGATTACATCCATATATGTTGCAACATGTGACTAGGTCACGGGGATGTAATATCATGGTAACTAGAAAACATAACTTGTTGTGAACGAGATTGAACAAAGGTATAGGATACCATTGATCGGATCTCGGACAAGTTGTATCGAGAAACAAAAGGAAGAGGATGCTACATTTAGACGGTTCAAATGACATTGTCACCAGGAATGCATAGGGGTCACATGGATATCCCTGGTCCCTCTGTTGATCATTGATACAGATCATGTCTAGAGCATTCCCGAGCCGTGAGAGGATACACTTAAGGGTACGATGAGAGCGATTATTCGTAAGACGGAATCACAGTAGAGAAAGAGAGAAAGCCGGAATCGTTCCACGGAGATATCCGAAGTTGTTCGGAGAAAGGATAAAGGAAAAGCCCCGAAAAGTGTTTTTAGATAAATGGGAATTTAAATATATATTTATTATATGTTAATTGTGAATTAATATATTATAAATAATATTTAGATTAAGATTGATAATAGTGACTTTTATATTAGGCTAAGTCCCCGGAGGGAAATAGCCTAGAATGAAAGCTGTAGAAAAAGAATTGGAAAAAGAAAAACCAGCCAGCCCCGTGGGCGGCAGATAACTGCCGTCGCACAGGGCGGCACACAGTCGGGCCACGCCAAGGCCTCAAGGCCCACTCGGGCCACAGGGGGCAGGCGGCCCACCCAGGGCGGGCGCCAGCCGCCAGCTGCCAGCTGCCGTGCGGGCGCTGGGCGAGCTAGGCCGCCGGGGCACGCCGGCCCACCTGGGTGGCTCGGGGCTTGGGAGCGAGCTGGGCCGTGGGGGCTGCTCCAGCCCACCGGGTCGCCTCGCCGGGCCACCACTAGGCACGGGGTGGGCCGCTCAAGGCCCACCCGACCGGCTCCTCCCAGGCTGCTGTGTGCTGTTCTCTTTTCCTCCTTGGGCTGGAATAGGCCCATCCGGCCAGGACGAAATTCCTGTGATTTTTCCTTTATCTAATAGTCCCACATGGCTAACCCAATGGGGAGGGCACACCCCCTCAGCCTATATAAAGGGGTGCCCATGGGTTGGATGAGACACACCAAATACACAATTTGAGAAGTCCTTTGGTTGACTTTCTCCCTCCCTCTCTCTACACCTTGTGACCATGGCCCCAAGTCTGGGCTGTGCGATCGAGGCACACCTGCAGTACGCCGTTGCACTGTAGGGATTCCTAGCGGGATATCAACTTCCGCACTCCCGGCGGGATCAGGGAGCCGGAGGTCTCATCGTGCACCGAATGTGTATGAAGACACGAGGCGCAACACTTGGGGCGCTTGAATGTCGTGAGCCGGAGCTGTTGCACGATGAAGATGATGAAGATCAAGAAGGAGCAAGGGGTGACCTGCGAGGAGCTTCACGACCTTGAGGTCGGCTTCGAGTACGACTACATCAACCACGTTCCTCGCGGAACGTTAACCGCATACGGTCTACAAGGGTATGCATTCTCTACGCTCCGGCCGTTACCGCATTACTACATAGATAGATCCTAGGCTAAGTTTCTGGGGTTCCGTCGTAGGAATTTTTTTTCTGCGCTGATCCCCAACAGTAAGAACCCATTCTTACTTCTGTCCATATTAAACTTCTTTAATATCTTATCAAGGTATGTACTTTGTGATAGCCCAATTAGGCGCCTTGATCTATCTCTATAGATTTTAATGCCTAATATATATGAAGCTTCACCAAGGTCCTTCATCGAAAATTTGCTGTTTAGATAACTTTTAACACTGTTTAAAAGATCTATATCATTTCCAATCAATAATATGTCATCCACATATAATATCAGAAATGCCACATTGCTCCCACTCACTTTCTTGTAAATACAAGCCTCTCCATAAGTTTGGACAAATCCAAACTCTCTGATCACCTCATCAAAGCGGAGATTCCAACTCCAGGATGCTTGCTTCAGTCCATAGATGGGTCGCTGAAGCTTGCATACCTTATCAGCATCCTTAGGATCGACAAAACCCTTAGGTTGTATCATATACAACTCTTCTTCAATATTACCATTGAGGAACGCAGTTTTGACATCCATCTGCCATATTTCATAATCGAAATATGCATCAATTGCTAACATAATCCTAACTGACTTTAGCATCACTACGGGAGAGAATGTCTCATCGTAGTCAACTCCTTGAATTTGACGAAACCCCTTTGCGACAAGTCGAGCTTTATAGATGGTGACATTACCATCAGCATCAGTTTTTATTTTGAAAATCCATTTATTCTCAACGGCCTTTCGATCGTGAGGTAAGTCCACCAAAGTCCAAACCTGGTTTTCGTACAGGGATTCCATCTCGGATTTCATGGCTTCTAGCCATTTGTTGGAATCCGGGCTCATCATCGCTTCTTCATACATCGCAGGTTCATCCATTTCATCAATCATGAAATTCATAACATGATTGCCGTATAGTTCAGGAGATGCACGTGTCCTTCTTGACCTGCGAGGTTCGGTGGTATCCTCTTTCGGAATTTCATGATCATTATCATTAGCTCTCTCTTCATCAGGTGAAGTCAATTCTGAAACAACTTCCGGTGCTGCGCCACTCGCCATTTCATGAAGAGAAGGTTCAATAACCTCTTCGAGTTCTACCTTCCGACTACTCACACCTTTCGTGAGAAACTCCTCAAGAAAGGATCCATTCTTGGCAACAAAAACCTTGCCCTCGGATCTGTGATAGAAGGTATACCAAATCATTTCCTTAGGGTATCCTATGAAGACACATTTTTCCACTTTGGGTTCAAGTTTATCCGGATGAAGTTTCTTCACATAAACATCGCATCCCCAAACTTTAAGAAATGACAGCTTAGGTTTGTTTCCAAACCATAATTCATATGGTGTCGTTTCAACGGATTTAGGTGGTGCCCGATTTAAAGTGAATGCAGCGGTTTCCAGTGCATAACCCCAAAATGACAGTGGTAAGTCAGCCAGAGACATCATAGATTGCCATATCCAATAAAGTACGATTACGACGTTCATACACACCATTTCATTGTGGTGTTCCGGCAGGCATGAGTTGTGAAACTATTCCATAGTCTTTCATATGTGTGTTAAACTCGTAACTAAGATACTCTCCTCCACGGTCGGACCGCAAAAATTTGATCTTTCTGTTATGATGATTTTCCACTTCATTCTGAAATTCCTTGAACTTTTTAAAGGTTTTAGACTTATGTTTCATCAAATAGATATACCCGTATCTACTCAAATCATCCGTGAAAGTAACAAAATAACGATATCCACCTCGCGCCGACACACTCATTGGTCCACACACATAAGTATGTATGATTTCCAATAAATCTGTCGCCCGTTCCATTGAACTAGAAAACGGCGTTTTAGTCATCTTGCCTAGAAGGAATGGCTCACATGTATCAAATGATTCAAAATCAAGTGATTCCAAAAGTCCATCAGAATGGAGTTTCTTCAAGCGTTTAACGCCAATATGACCTAGATGGCAGTGCCACATATATGCAGATATATCATTATCAAGTTTAATCCTTTTAGCATCAACATTATGAATATGCGTAATACTACTATCGAGATCTAACAGAAATAAACCATACATCACAGGTGCATGACCATAAAAGATATCATTCATATAAATCGAACAACCATTGTTTTCAGATTTAAAGGAATAACCATTGCGCATCAAACACGATCCGTATAGAATGTTCATGCTCAGTGCAGGCACCAAATAACAATTATTTAGATTTATCACTAATCCTGACGACATATGGAGAGGCAGCGTTCCAACGATGATCACATCAACTCTTGATCCATTGTTGACCCGCATCGTGACCTCGTCCCTTGCTAGCTGTCGCTTGTTCCGGAGCCTCTGAATCGAGTAACATATATTAGCAACCGATCCCGTATCAAATACCCAGGTGCTACTGCGAGTACTAGTCAAGTACACATCAATAACATGTATATCACATATACCTTTGTTTGCCTTGCCGACCTTCTTGTCTGCCAAATACTTGGGACAGTTGCGCTTCCAATGGCTAGTCCCCTTGCAATAGTAGCACTCGGTATCAAACTTAGGGCTAGCTCGGGATTTCTTTTCAGGTGCGGAAACAAATTTGCCGCCCTTCTTTCCCTTCTGCTTGCCTTTCTTGTCCTTCTTGAAACCGGTGGTCTTATTGATCATCAACACTTGATGTTCTTTTCTAATCTCCACTTCTGCAGTCTTAAGCATTGACAGAAGCTCGGGAAGAGACTTCTTCATGCCCTGCATGTTATAGTTCATCACAAAGCTCTTGTAGCAAGGTTGTAACACCCCCGAATCGGCCCTATGCAAGTTTTAGCCCTTTCCGCCAAACCCGCATAGAAACGATTCAAGGACGCCCACCAGGCACTTTTGTGCGGGTGGAAAACGAAGTAATACCATTACACAACAGTCCTCGATGGGACCCACAGAACATATATATATACAACAGCGACTCAGTGAGTCAAGAATACAGATATAGAATACAAAGATCCAAATCACCTTGAAAACGATACAGCGTCCGAGTACGGACAAGATGCAAATGGGGCTAAGAGCCCTGAAGAACAACCAATGGCATCCATAACCCTGCTCAGGCCAAGCCGGAAGGGTAACCCTGCTAACGACATCGATCTCAAACCTGCTAAAACAAAAGGGGTGCTGACAAAGGGCGAAGGGAAAAAGAGGAGCGTCAGTACTGAGGCCAGTACACGGCGAGGCTAGAATTCGGCGGCTCTCGCCTACATAGGTATGGTGGACTGAAGCGGCAGCGCAGCGGCACTAAACAACCTATAGAGACTCGGTATCACTGGCGGCTATTAGAGAGGGGTAAGAAAGACCTATTCGGATCCTACCTGATACTAACACCAAACATACCCATCCTGGTATTTCCCCCTCGAGACCAAACGAGGAAGTCGGACCAAGGAACTCACACAGTTGGCAGTTTTACTCATTCTGTTATAGTTGCAGCATTTACTAGTCAAATATATAGCTTGAGTCATCCTGATAGCATAAGTAGTGGCCAGTTTTAGTTAACATTCTGTTGTAGTTGAAACATTTACTAGACAGATATAATTGTCCTGGGGAATCCCAAAACCCAACAGTTGTTGGCACTTTTATCACATTCCATTGGAGTTGCAATACTTACTAGGCAGGTATAGTATGACACAGATCACCGCAGAGCCACCAGTTGTTGGCATTTTTATTATCCATTCCATTGTAGTGAAGCTGAATTACTAGTCACATATTAAGTCAAATTTATAGCACTACTTTAGTTATGCTTGTCTATGATCGAGATACTGTGCTCCAAGTCGTCCATAACCGCGGACACGGCTTTCAGTAAGATTTACCCTGCAGGGGTGCACAAATAGCACCGCATCAGTGACCCGTGTACCACTATCTCCATCTTCACACACATGCCACACTAACAACACATGACCGCACCACATACCCACCAATCCTCACAATCACCTCCACTTGCAGTCAGGTCATGGCGGGAGCGACGAGCTCGAGGGCGAACGAGATGGGCGAGACAGAGGCTCCAGGAGGCGCCGTCCTTGCTGTTTGGTGGCCGAAACGAGAACTTCCTCATGCGGGGCAGGGGAGATAGTGATGATACTTCTGCAGGGGCTCGGGGTCGCATGCTGCGGAAGGAGCAGAGGACGGCTCGCGGTGCATGGAGGACGGCAAGGAACATGGCTAGGCCACGCGGCAGAGGGATGGTGCCTGGCAGCGGCATGAGGCTTACTGGCTGGGGAGGGCCTGACTTGAACGGCTGAGGTCGTCGCGACGCCGGCAGGAGGCAGGGTTGCAGGCGCAATGACGAGCACGGGGCGGACGGTGGCGGTTTCGTACGAGGCGGAACGGAGGCGGGGCTCGATAAGCTCGGGTCGGTCGACATCGGCAGGAGATCAAGCACGGGGCAGGGGTCGAGGCATCTAAGGTCGATGTCGTGCGGGAGGGCGGCCGATGGAGATGAGGACGATGACGGTGGGTCGGGCGGTGCAGATAAGGGTGCGTGGGGGTGTCCCTGGCAAGGCCGGCGGACGAGGACAAGAGTGGCGGCAGAGCTCCTGGCGAGCCGGTGGCGGAGGGGCGCCGTTGAGGGCGGAGACGAGCCGCGGCCGAGAGAAGAGCCATCGGGGGAGACGCTGGCTGATGGCGGCCTGCAAAGGAGAGGTGGGCGCGGAGATCGATCGGGAATGGGGGGGAGGGTTGGTGGCGATGGCGTGGGTGTTGACCGGGTCGGGGGAAGAGAGAGGGGGTAGGTGGGGATCGTGAGGAAGGAGGTTGGAGACGGGGTCCATGTCGGGATCGGTCAGGGGCGGGGCCAGGTGCGGGTATCGAGGACTGGGAGCGTGCGTGTCCCGTGTGTTGTCCGCGTGAGGCACAGAGGAGGTAGGTGGGGCTCGCGGGGATTGCAGCGGGGTGGGGCCACGACGGGTTGGGCGCGGGTGTTGGCGTCGCACCGACGCGAGGCCGTACGGGAGCGACCGCGCGGGGTGGGGATCGAGGCTGGCGATGGGGACTGGTTCGAGCAGGGGGTAGGTGGGGCTGGGTACGGGATAGAGGCATGGGGTGGACGCGCGCTTGGGTAGTTCGGTGCGGGTGTGAGGCACTGCACGCAGCAGCTGCTGCGGGGTGGTTCTGTGCGCCGCGCACGCTACTGTTGCTGTGTGCAATGCGGCAGGTGGCTTAGGGTTTAGGGTAGGTAGGATTAGGGTTTAGGTTAGACCTGGTTTAGTCTAGGGTTTTGGGTTTGGGCCGGACCTGCCGGGTAGTAGGTAGCCTGGCCTACGGGCTGGGCTGCCTCCCCGGTATAACAAAATAGTTTTGAGTATTTATTTTATTTTATTTTA
The DNA here is from genome assembly GCA_910589775.1 of Avena eriantha. NCBI lineage: Eukaryota > Viridiplantae > Streptophyta > Magnoliopsida > Poales > Poaceae > Avena > Avena eriantha. The sequence continues at coordinate 85,078,084 of OU342740.1, forward strand.
AATAGCCTTTTGTAAATTGTTTTTAGGCAAAACAAAATATCCGGGAAAAAGGCCTGGGGTTTTGATTTGAAATAAAGACGAGCCGTTTAGAAAACAAAACCAGACTTTTCGAAAATAGTTTTCAAACAAGCCATGCATGATGATGACGATGCTCAAATGCAATGTGGCATGATGACATGAGCATGCGGTCATGATGATGCAATGCACAAAAACATATCGATTTTCTAGTAGTGATTTTACTGGGGTGCTACATAGGTGGCAGAGATTGGAGAACATGATGTATGCCTAAGTCAATGGGAATCGTTATTCCCAAGGACACAAGCTTATCGGCGTACCCAGACATTTTGAGTACGTGCTCACTAACATAGCTGTTCTCCTCCATCATGCAGCTAAAGAACTTTTCAGAAGCATTATAACTCTCTACGGCAGCATGGGTATCGAAAATCATTTTCAATTCTCCCATGGTATCAAAGACATTGCCATTTTCAAAACGCTTTCGAAGTTCTGGCTCTAGCCCATACAGTATGCCACAATGAACTAAGTTGTGGTCCTCCTGGCGAGTTATATAGACATTCTTTTCCTTGTCAGGGGCATCAGGAGCTAGTGGGGGGCCTAGTGGCGCCTCTAGCACATATTGATTTTGTGCAGCAGTGAGGAGAATCCTCAAATTCATAGCCCAGTTGGTGAAGTTGCTACCATTCGCAACAAGTTTCTCTTTCTCCATGGACACATTGAAATTAAAAGTAGGTGGTGCCATCTACAACAAAATTTGTAAAGTTTATTTAGACTAAGTTTATGATAGATTGAGTTCAACTAATCCAAATTACTAATGAACTCCCACTCAAAAACGACATCCCTCGTGTCTTTTTGGTGATTACATGAACCAAATCCACTACACCAAGTCCGATCATCACGTGAGTCGGTGTAGCTTCAAAGGCGAGCATCTATATGGGAATCATATCAACTATATGACTTATGCTTAACCTTTAGGTCCGTGTTCCGAGGCCATGTTTATACATGGTAGGCTCGCCAAGTAAGAACCTTAGTATTCGCGTGTGTAAAACTGTCTTACACCCGTTATATGAAAGCGTAGAGTCGAGTACACCCGATCATCTCGTGATGTCTCGAAACATGATCCATAGAACGGTTTATACTTAAGGAAGAACACATTTTATCTTGATATTTAAATGAGGGATCATCTTACAATGCTACTAAAAGCGCCAAACTAGCAATATAAGATGCAAACATCTAATGTGTAGGTGAGATGATATGGTCCATGCATTTGATTCTCTATCATATGCATCGTGGTATGATCTCTATCGTTCCTTTGTGTGTAAGGCCAAGGTCTATGGAACTTACACGTTAAGTGTGTTGTAAGAGTATCTATCATATATCTACTTACAACAATACCATATCAAGACACTAGCCCAGCAACGATCTAAACTAGACGCCTCTAATTTATCCATTGCAAGTTTTACATGGCTTAGGGCTTTCGGTGATAGAACCATTCTTACCTACTAACATGGGTATACCCTACAGGTACTCAAGTTTGGTGTATACGGCCTGAATACAGCGGAAGCCCACGGTGTCGCCAAGGCCCAAGAGAGGACTCGAGTGGCCTATGGACTCTCGATTGCTTGAAGAACAAGAAGAAGCTAAAGATAGAAAGTTCAAAGGGGAAAAACCCTAACTTGTAACCGACTCGACCTGCTACCTGAGACCTAGCCTATCTATATAAAGGCTAGGAGGGGCGGCAAGGAGGACACACGCAACCCTAGTTTCCACAACCCTCACCAGATCACATCTGCGCACCATTGTAATCTTCGATTCCTTCGATAATTCCACGAGCAGACAAGCAGGAGTAGGGACCTCTACGAGGCCTGAACCTGGGTAAATCTTCGAGTCCCCTGTGTGCTTGTTTGTTAGCCGATAGATGTCTCCCGTGCTCCCTCCTTCTCCAAAACCCAAGTCCATAACAATGGGCATTGATGAGTTAAACCCTTGTCAATTGGCGCCGTTTGTGGGAATTGGGAGTGCTGATGTTGCGGCTTCTTCGGCCCCATCAACCGCGACCTACAACTCCGCAATAGCAGAGATTCGCCAGCTCTTCAGCGTGTTCGACTTCACCGTCCACACGCCGGCTACTCGCCCGGCCTTCGAGTCCGTGGGCGATGGGATCAACGTGGCGATCGGGAGCTTCCGCTTCCAAGTTGGTCAGATGGGCACGCTTCACAAGCCTGATCAGCCGACAGTGCCGTCAATTGCCCGAGCATCATGGTGCCCTCCATCGATCGGCACCCCCAGTGAGCTCAACGCCCTGACAATAGTCGAGAACACGATCAGCGACAGTAGTCGCGACTCCGATCTGAGCGATCTGGCCACGGAAGACGGGGCCTACGGCTCCGGATCTGAAAGTTGCGGGAGCACCGGCTTGCCCAACCACTTCATGTGCGCCGTCATCAACGCAGGCGACACCTCCGCCAACCGTGGCAACACGAGCAACTGTGGCAACGAAACCGACCCGCCTAACGGTGGCATACCCAATAGCGGACCAACACCTAACGGCGGCAACGGTGGCAATCGCGTCCCCGTCGACAACGGAGGAACAGTCGAACCTCCAACCATAATAACCGAGCAAACCGACGAACACGTCGTGATCAGGCTCAACGAGCAAGAATGGGCTCGCTGCCGCGAGGCCCTGCGAGGCACTCCTCTACCCTTCGGATCGCCACAAGAACTACTTATGGGCTACCACTGGCTCCTGAAGGAAGAATTCAAGCGCCAAGTGCAAACAATGGCGCAACTCGAGGCGCGCAAAAAAGCAGCAGACGAGTCGAGCCTTTGTCGTCTTGGGCTCTCCTCTCACGGAGGATCCTCCTCAAAGGGCAACGAGTACCTCGCCAAGAAGAGGCAATCTCGGATGGCCCATCTCACCGAGCAAGAACGCATAGAAGCTGCAAAAGTCCTCGACTTCAGCTCTATGACAGTCGACACACAGGGCAACATGGTCCCCAAGACGCCGCAGGCTGCGGTGACAGCGGCCACCATGTGCCTCCTTAACAATCAGCCGCCAGCTGGAGATCCCCGAGCCACCATGCACCGATCTACGATCACGGGCTTGGGATTAATCGAGGCCGCCCTCTACAAGGAGCCAACACCAGATCCAAAAAAGGGCAAAGCGCTACTCCTCGCCCTCGTCCAGCAATGACAGTCATGACCTGTCTCGACGTTGCCGCTCACGGCGACACGACCACGACTATGATGCGCACAACGACCTCACACAGCGTAAGATAGACAAATCAAGGGCGCGACACGCCCAGTCTACTGACTCGGAAGAGGAAGATGTGAAGCTCCGCGGCACCAGATGCTTCAGCAGATCCATCAGGCAAAAGAGAATGCCTAAAGGGTTTAAACTCCCATCGGAGAACCTGAAGTTTGACGGCCTACAGGACCCGAAGATCTGGCTAGAGGACCACATCTCCTCCGTCAGGCTCCACGGCGGTAGTCGAAGCACGGCCATGCAATGCTTATAGCTACAGCTGCAAGGCGCCGCTAGAGCATGGCTCAACAACCTCCCGCGCGGATCCATTCGCAGCTGGGATGAGCTGGTTTACAGCTTCGTGCGCAACTTCAAGGGCACGTACAAGCGTCCCTCATCAATCGAAGAGCTGAGGTGCTGCCAGCAAAGATCGGGCGAATCTCTATGCTCCTACATCCAAAGGTGGTCTATCCTCAAGAACTCCACAGAGAACATCTCGGAGGATCGCGCGATTGACGTGTTCAACGGCGGCATTCGCCGCCTAGAGCTCAGGGAGGAGCTAGGACGCTCAAAGCCCCAAACCATCGACCACCTGATGGAAATCGCGAATCAGTGGGCCAATGGAGAAGATTCGGTGAAAAATCGCGTTCATTCTGACGAGGAGGCGGAACTCGAGCGCAGACGCGATCGCCGAGGAAAACGCCGCATACACATCTACGACGACTACGATGACGTCAACATGGTCGCAGCTGGCTACGCCGACAGACGCAACGATAACCGCAACAGCGGATACCGTAGCAGCGGATATCGCGACTCTGGGAAAACTACGCAAGTGTGGCAACGCCGCAATCGCGATGAAGCACCCGCAACATCCATTGAGGACAAACTGTCCGGGCCATGTACGGTACACTTCTACATCGACAAGCATGACGGAAAGAAGAAGTCTAGCCACCTCCTTAAGGATTGCCGCGAATTCCTCAAGCTACATGAGGGATTTGCTCGGATGAATCGCAACACAGTCGAAAGAGGCTACGGAGCCGCACCAGGCGCGGTGGCGCACGACGCTCCGCCACCACCACCTGGGCCACCCCCAAATGCAGCTGCGCTGGACCAGCACCACGGAGGCGAACCGTACCCACGAGCCATGGGCACCATGATGATCCAAAAAGGACGCCCCTCGAATCGGGTGCGGAAGGCCATCACTCGCCAAGTCAACTTGGCCACACATTCGCCACCATCCACTACTGAGTACCTCACCGGCAGCGAGTCCTGCATCACCTTCGACAAACGCGATCATCCGCCTCAAGTACCCCGTCCAAGCCATTGCCCCCTCATACTCGAGGCGCAGATTGGAGGTTTCGACATGAGCCACGTCTTCATGGATGGCGGAAGCAGCATCAACCTTATATTCGCAAGTACCTTGCGAGCAATGAGGATCCCTGTAACTTGCCTGGAGGCCTCGGACACAACATTCCACGACATCATCCCAGGGAAAAGCGTATACCCCCTGGGCAAAATCAACCTCGATGTCATCTTCGGCATGCCAAGGAACTTTCGGCAAGAGCGCATCGACTTTGAGGTCGTCGACTGGCCCTCACAATACCACTGCATCCTCGGACATGTCGCGTTCGCTAGGTTCATGGCAGTACCGCACTACGCCTACCTGCAGATGAAAATGCCAGGTCCCAATGGCGTCATCATGATTAACAGGAGCTTCGAGAGATCTGACAGTTGCGACAGGGAATTCAATAGAATTTCCCAATCCTTCGGCATGCAGGAGGAACTCGCGAGACTAAAGGAGTCAATAGACAACAGTCTGCCTCCCCTGAGCCGGCCAAGTTCACCTGATCTCTCTTTCGACTCATCGGTGCACACAAAGAAAGTGCAGGTTGATACATTGCAAATGTATCTAGAATTTTTGATGTTCCATGCTTGGTTTTATCTACTTTCTTGTGTTTTGTCCACACTTTGGAGTACTTTTCATATGATTTCTTGGACTAACCTATTAACAAGTGCCACAGTGCCAGTTGCCTATTTTCTGCTATTTTTGTTCCAGGAAAGTCAGAAAATCAATATTCTCGGAATTGGACCGGAAAAAAGCCAAAGTTGATATTTTCCAGGAAGACTCATGGAGCCAGAAGCAGAGACGGAGGAGGGCCAGGGCCTGGCCACACCATATGGTGGTACAGGCTAGCCCTGGACGCGCCACCAGGTGGTGTGGGTCCCCTGGCACTCCACCAACCTTGCCTCCTTCGCCTATAAGAGCCTCCCGATACCAAAATCCTAAACAGTCAAGACTCCAACCACGAAAAGTTCCGCAGCACCGCCGCCACCAAAGGGGAGATTTGGGGGACAAAAAGTCTCTGTTCCGTCACCCTGCCGGGATGGGGAAGTGCCCCCGGAGCCATCTCCATCGATCTCCACCATCATCTACATCACCATTGCTGATTCCCATGATTAGGAGGGAGTAGTTCTCTCTCGAGGCTAAGGGTTCTACCGGTAGCTATGTGTTCATGTCTCTCTCTATGCATGATCTTATTGAGATCATGAGCTTGTAATCTATAGATCTATTCTGCTACTCAAGTGCTTTAATGAATCTCTGCTCTCCCCATGTGTGTGAAAGTGACAACATGCTCACCATGGTGGCACTTAGGCTAGAGATTACAAATACTTGTTATGAGTTATATTTGGAGTTGGATGTCTTTATGAAATTGTGGTGTTTGTTGGACTCATCTAGTGCTCAAGGTCACAGTGTGGGGTTTTCTAGATGGGAAAGTCTTACTTTGAGGTGTGCTGTTATAGCCCTACCGTTGATTAGAGTGTCCAACCGGAGAGTAGTTCAGCGTAGTATCATAAAGTTGATATATTTATATGAGAGTGTTCGCTAGTGAAAGTATGATCCCTAGGCCTTGTTTCTAAGCATTAAAACACTGTTTGCTATTAGATTTGTTACATGTTTGCTTGCTTGCATCTTTATTTCAGTTTGCTTTTAGTCTCTTCCACACCATCAAGTTATTTTCTATCACCGTTACCACTTATAATTATCCATACCACTTGTATTTCACTATCTCTTCGCCGAACTAGTGCACCTATACACCTGACAAGTGTATTGGGTGTGTTGGGGACACAAGAGACTTCTTGTATCTTGATTGCAGGGTTTCTTGAGAGGGAATACCTTTGACCACTTCCTCCCTGAGTTCGATAAACCTTGGGTAATCCACTTAAGGGAAAACTTGCTGCTGTTCTACAAACCTCTGCACTTGGAGGCCCAACAACTGTCTACAAGAATAGAAGTGCGTAGACATCAAGCTATTTTCTGACGCCGTTGCCGGGGAGGTAAGGTAAAAGGTACTCACATCCTCCGGTGTGAGTACTCGAAGTTATTTCCTTTAGATTCTGCAATTTTGTCTTTTTGTTTCTTGTTTTCACTAGTTAGGCTTAATGGAAAACAACAAAAATTAGAGAGCTTTATAGTATTTATCTTGAGTTAGGACATGAAGTGTTTGAAGAGAAAATTAAAAAACCTATGGAACTTTATTTGCATTCTAATAGCAATGTTATTAGTATGAATTATTTGAACACCATTATTGCTAATGCTATGGAAAAGTCTAAGCTTGGGGAAGCTTGTTTTTATGAAAATGATCTTTTTAGTTCCCCAACTTTGGAAGATAGCTATTCTATTGCTTATGATGATACCAAACCTCGAATATACGATGATTACAATGATGAATATGATATTTTCAGTCCACCTACTATTGAGGAGAAAAGAAATTATGATTACAATATGCCTCCTATATTTGATGACTATGGTGATGAGAATAATAATGATAGCTATTTTGTTGAATTTTCTCCCACTACAATTAATAAAAATGACTATGCTTATGTGGAGAGTAATAATTATTATATGCATGTGGCTCATGATAAGAATGTTTTATATGATAGTTATATTGTTAATTCTATTCATGATGCTATTGAAAGTTATTATGAGAGAGGGAAACGTGGTTTCATATATCTCAACAATATTAAGTTTCCCCACTTTATGTTGAAAGTCTTGAAGTTGCACTTGTTTTGCTTTCCTATGCTAGTTGCTTTGTGCTTTCATGACTTGTTTATTTACAAGATTCCTATGCATAGGAAGTGGGTTAGACTTAAATGTGTTTTGAATTTTCTTCTTGATGCTCTCTTTTACTTCAATTCATATTTCTTATGTGAGCATCTTCTCAAACTATCATGCCTAACTTAAAGGCCCTAAAGAAAAGTACTTATTGGGAGATAATCCAAAAGTTTTAGTTGAGTCTTCGAAGTTATTACTTCAGTAATAACCACTCCTTATCCTTTTTATTTTCTTTTTGTTCCAAGAGTAACCTCTAATGAGAGAGAAGTAATGATTGGGAAAGTTGTTGTCCCAAAACATATTTCTGCGCTTCACCGTAAAAATTCGTGTAAAATCTCTGAACGTCTTTTTGAGGCGGGATGTGCTTCTGCCCCAGGTTGTTATATAACTTTAGCTAGTTCAAAACTTTTCGATTTGAGTAACATAAGATGTTCGAAAAAATTTGTCTTTACCTGCTGGTCTGTTTTGACAGATTTCTGCCATTTTCTGCATTTGCTTCTTGTTGGTTCCTTCTTGAGTTCTTTTGGGGAATTGAGCTTTTTTATGGAAGTGCTACAGTATCTAATGTTCTAATGGAAGTTTATTTGGTGTTAGAACTGAACCTTAAGACTTATTTATCTCGAGTGCACTAATGTTGCTAATAAAGATTGTGTGAAGTTTTGTATGAAGGAAAATTTTCAGGTGTATGGAAGGAATGAGTAATGAGATGAAGGATGGACTAAAGCTCAAGCTTGGGGATGCCACGCGTGTCACCCCAAGAAATATCCAAGAAGTACAAGCGTCAAAGCTTGGGGATTCCCAAGGCATCCCCTTCTTCATCAATAAAAATCCCAGGTTTCTTCCAAACGCTTCATTTTTGTTGTTTAATGCACAATTGTGTTGTTCTTGGAGCGTCTTCTTTTTCGTTTTCGTTTTGGTTTTTCGTTTGCTTTGTTTTCTTAGTTTTCTGAATAAATTGGTTGGACCCCCTCTTTCATACATTGGTTTTCAAATAGTTTGGTTTGGTTTGGAAAAGAGTAGGAAAAGCTCATGCTTAAGTGGTAAAGAGAGCTTGTTTTTAACCGTGGCCTATGCTTTGTCATGACATGCTTGATATTGTTTTGGCTTTATGCTTAGTATTCTTTGCTGTAGCATGAATTGTTATAAACAATTGAGATTGCTTAATGTGCCTTGGATGAATCATGTGTTGTTTTAGCATATCAAAGCACAGTATAGTGCTATTCTCCTTTGTTGCTTTATTTGGGTTGACTTGGCGCATGCTCACACCATGTTATGACTATCCCAAGTCACCATAGCCATTATGATCCTTTAGTTTTCAACTTGTAGTATCACTTTATGCTTTGATTAATGATGTTTTGTCGCTCTGCATGATTATGGCCATTATTGCTCTCCTAGTTTGTCGCTCCCAGTCTTTTGCTAGCCTCCATAACCAAGTATGAGTTCCACTCATGTATCCAATTCCTAAAACCAAGTTATTCCAAAGAGTCCATCATACCTACCTATTAGCATATGCTATTCCAAGTATATTCTTGTTTTTGTCTACCTTCCAAATTAAATTTCTTATGAGAAAACTAGTGATTAAAGCTCTCACGAACTTGATGGCACACTTTACTTTTTGCATCTAATAAACTTGCACCATTGGGTCCTTCTTTGTTGCGTATATGCTTGCGCTTTATAAGTTGAAATTAGCAGAACCATGTTTCATGGGGAACGCTTTCAACATTGCACTTGTACTTTGTACCCCGTTGATATCATGTTCTTTTGCTTACGGATCCCAGCGGTGTGAAATAAAAGTGGAACTTGTAAGATCATGGAGTTTGTATGTGTGTTAGAGAAATGCCTAGGCCGCTAGCCTAAGCCATGCCTAATCATGGTGGAAACTTGCATCATAACCATAATGAGCACTCTATGAAGCATCCTCAATAAAAACCTATGCAAATAGCAAATAAAAAGATTGCTGAGTTGCTCATTGTCTGCTTGCCTTGTCATTTTGATTATGGGATAGCTCCTGTATCATGTGCAAGGGGTACCCCGTTGGCGGTTCTTAATGATACACATGTACTTACAATGACAAGAGCTTACTCGTGACTGAAGTTGAGTACCATGAGGATCGGTCTTTGTAAGTAAGGGGCATGAGATTTCGGTTTATAACTTGTCAAGCATATCCTCTTAGTTGTGTCACTTTAACCTTAATCACCTTAAAGATGCTTATGATGGGGCAATGAGAGCTGAAAGCTATAAGTACCATAATTTTTGGAAGCTCTTTATGAGACTTGAATCCCTACTTCCTTTTACAAAGGCCTTTCTTCCACCATTACATTGAGTCTCCACCTTCTATCTTTATGCACCTACTTTGAGAGCATAGTGGCCATTCTTAGTTCTATGTGCATTGTCCCAAGACTAGTTGATTGATGCATATCTTGATATTGCTTGTTTTAAACTATTTGTATGTAGTCACTCTTATGAACTTTGAAGGTGTCCTATGCATTTATATTTTCTACTCTATGAGGGACAAGCTGAATGCCACTATGCTATGTTTTCTTTATGTGAAACAAATAAACGTCTTGCAAAGCATTGTTATTCATGTCTTTTGTTTGTGCCTTTTCATGTTGCAACTTAGTTCCTTTGTCTTATTTCTAGAACTTTGTCTTTCATGTTATGATTGAAGTACTATGATCCCAACATTGAATGTTTTACAAATACTTTGATCAAGTTTATGATGGTGCATGTCACCTAAAAAATTATTCTTTCCTTTTATCACTTACCTACTCGAGGACAAGCAGGAGTTAAGCTTGGGGATGTTGGTACATTGCAAATGTATCTATAATTTTTGATGTTCCATGCTTGGTTTTATCTACTTTCTTGTGTTTTATCCACACTTTGGAGTACTTTTTATATGATTTCTTGGACTAACCTATTAACAAGTGCCACAGTGCTAGTTGCCTATTTTCTGCTGTTTTTGGTTCCAGGAAAGTCAGAAAATCAATATTCTCAAAATTGGACCGGACAAAAGCCAAAGTTGATATTTTCCAGGAAGACTCACGGAGCCAGAAGCAGAGACAGAGGAGGGCCAGGGCCTGGCCACACCATATGGTGGCGCGGGCTAGCCCTGGCCGTGCCACCAGGTGGTATGGGCCCCCTGGCACTCCACCGACCTTGCCTCCTTCGCCTATAAGAGCCTCCCGATACCAAAACCCTAAATTGTCAAGCCTCCAGCCACGAAAAGTTCCGCAGCGCCGCCGCCACCGAAGGGGAGATTCGGGGGACAAAAAGTCTCTGTTCCGTCACCCTGCCGGGATGGGGAAGTGCCCCCGGAGCCATCTCCATCGATCTCCACCATCATCTACATCACCGTTGCTGATTCCCATGATTAGGAGGGAGTAGTTCTCTCTCGAGGCTAAGGGTTCTACCGGTAGCTATGTGTTCATCTCTCTCTCTATGCATGATCTTATTGAGATCATGAGCTTGTAATCTATAGATCTATTCTGCTACTCAAGTGCTTTAATGAATCTCTGCTCTCCCCATGTGTGTGAAAGTGACAGCATGCTCACCATGGTGGCACTTAGGCTAGAGATTACAAATACTTGTTATGAGTTATATTTGGAGTTGGATGTCTTTATGAAATTGTGGTGTTTGTTGGACTCATCTAGTGCTCAAGGTGACAGTGTGGGGTTTTCTAGATGGGAAAGGCTTACTTTGAGGTGTCCTGTTATAGCCCTACCGTTGATTAGAGTGTCCAACCGGAGATTAGTTCAGCGTAGTATCATAAAGATGATATATTTATATGAGAGTGTTCACTAGTGAAAGTATGATCCCTAGGCCTTGTTTCTAAGCATTAAAACACCGTTTGCTATTAGATTTGTTATATGTTTGCTTGCTTGCATCTTTATTTCAGTTTGCTTTTAGTCTCTTCCACACCATCAAGTTATTTTCTATCACTGTTACCACTTATAATTATCCATACCACTTGTATTTCACTATCTCTTCGCCGAACTAGTGCACCTATACACCTGACAAGTGTATTGGGTGTGTTGGGGACACAAGAGACTTCTTGTATATTTATTGCAGGGTTGCTTGAGAAGGAATACCTTTGACCACTTCCTCCCTGAGTCCGATAAACCTTGGGTGATCCACTTAAGGGAAAACTTGCTGCTATTCTACAAACCTTTGCACTTAGAGGCCCAACAACTGTCTACAAGAATAGAAGTGCATAGACATCACAGGTCCATCCATCGGATCCTGCCAAGACGACCCTCATCACCAACAACTTGAGTTCCGCATAGGAACTCGCACTCGTCGAATTCCTCCGTGAGCACTGGGAAATCTTCGCCTGGTGTCCCGCGGACATGCTAGGAGTTCCTAGGGAATTCGCCGAGCACGCACTCAACGTCAACCCCGACACAAGGCCTGTCAAGCAAACAATTCGGCGATTGTCTGAGCCACGAGCACAGGCAATTGGAATGGAGATCAAAAGACTCCTCGACGCCAAGTTCATACGCGAGATCAAGGAAAGCACTTGGCTCGCCAATACGGTGCTCGTACCAAAAAAGGACACGGATATCCTGCGGATGTGCGTGGACTTCACCTCTCTAAATAAGCACTGCCCAAAGGATCACTTCCCACTACCGAGAATCGACCAGATCATCGACTCTACCGCGGGATGCGAATGCCTCTGCTTCCTCGACTCCTACTCAGGCTATAATCAGGTTCGAATGAAGGAGGAAGATCAAGAAAAAACAGCGTTTACAACGCCCTTCGGTGTGTTCTGCTACAATACAATGCCCTTCGGGCTAAAAAACGCAGGAGCCACCTATCAGCGGTGCATGCAGGCTTGTCTCAAAGAGCAACTCGGTCGCAACATTCAAGTCTATGTCAACGACATAGTAATCAAGACCAAGGAGGAATCCTCCCTAATCAATGATTTGCGCGAAACCTTCGCTAACCTCGACCGCTACCGGATCAAGCTAAATCCAGACAAATGCGCCTTCAGCGTACCATCTGGGCAACTACTCGGGTATCTCATCTCCGCGAGGGGAATCGAGGCAAACCCGAAGAAAATAAAAGCCATACTGGCCATGGAGAAGCCGAAAAACATAAGGGGCGTCCAGCAGCTGGCTGGACGAATCGCGGCCCTCAGTCGATTCATCAGCCGGATGGGAGAAAAGGCACTGCCCTTCTACCAGATCCTCCACAAAGCTGAAAAATTCGAGTGGACCAATGAAGCGCAAGAAGCATTCGAAGACCTCAAGCACCTGCTGTCCACTTTGCCAGTACTGGTGACCCCACGAGAAAGGGAACCACTATTATTGTATATTTCCGCCACCAACCAAGTGGTCAGCACAATACTCGTGGTCAAACGAGCCGAGGAAAACAAGGTCCACGGAGTACAACGCCCAGTCTACTACCTTAGCGAGGGCCTCATGCCAACAAAACAATGGTACCCGCACTACCAGAAGTTGGCGTACGGCATCTTCATGACCGCCCGATGACTTCGCCATTACTTCCAGGAGCACCCAATCGTGGTGGTCAACGACGCCCTGTTGGGAGATATACTCAATAACCCCGACGCCGCGGGACGAGTCGCGCTTTGGGGAATAGAATTGTCTCCATGAGACATTACATAAGAAATGCGCGACGTAATCAAGTCGCAAGTTCTCCTTGACTTCCTCGTGCACTGGATGGAGAACCAGCTCCCTGACAAACCAGATATGTCCTACCTCTGGACAATGCACTTCGATGGATCCAAGCGGAAGGACGGAGCAGGTGCCGGTGTCATACTGACATCACCTCAATGGGACAAGCTGAAATACATCCTGCGAATGCAGTTCACCGCCTCCAACAACGAAGCTGAGTACGAAGCTCTTCTGCACGGGATGACGATGGCAAAGGCCTGCGGCGCCAAGAGGCTCATTATATATGGCGACTCCAAGTTGGTCGTCAACCAAATGATGCATGAGTGCGATGCACTGAATGACAACATGATCGCGTACCGCGACCTCTGCGACACACTAGAAGGAGACTTCGACGGTTGCGAGCTGCGACACGTAGGTCGTGAAAGCAACAAAGAGGCAGACGCACTCGCCAACATAGGCTCTACCTGCGCCCCCATACCACCTGGGGTATTTCTCGAGCGCATCTGCGAACGCTCCATCAAGCCAATGGCCGCAGAGAAGAAAACAAGCACAGCAACGGACTCGGGGGCTACACCGCCCAATGAGTCAATGGCACTCGACGACTTGGAGCTAGACACAGGAATCAAGGGACCAATGAGCGTCATGATGATTGAACAATCCTGGACGCAACCGTACATCATGTACCTCCTCAGCAAAAGGCTACCGGATAATCCGACTGATGCACGGCACATCGCGCGGCGGTCCAAGGCATTCGCTGTTATCAACGGCGAACTGTATAAACGAGCATCACAGGAATACTCCAACGGTGCGTCTCCACGGCCGATGGAAGAGCCGTTCTCCTCGATATCCATGAGGGGACCTGCGGGCACCACGCCGGCAGTCACGCCCTCGTTGCCAAAGCTCTACGAGCTGGATTCTATTGGCCTACGGCCATGCGCGATGCTAAGGACATCGTCCAAAAATGCAATACTTGCCAACGTTTCGCGGACAAGCCGCACACACCTGGCGCAGAGCTCCGGCCAATTCCCTTGGCCTGGCCCTTCGTGCAATGGGGACTCGACATGGTTGGCAAACTCCCAAGGTCCTCACGTGGAGGCTACATCTACCTCTTGGTCGCAGTCGACTAATTCACCAAATGGATTGAGGCCATGCCAGTGACTAACCAATCGGGACACAATGCAGTTAAGTTCTTCGAATCCATCTTCTACCGCTTCGGTGTACCGCACAACATCATCACCGACAATGGGACGAACTTCACATCCAAGGAGTTCCAAGGATTTTGCGAGAATCTCGGGATAAACATCAGCTACGCTTCGGTAGCACACCCACAGACCAACGGTCAGGTGGAAAAAGCAAACAGGCTCGTCTGCGGCGGCATCAAAAAACGACTCCTCCAGCCACTCGAGCAAGCCGCGGGTTGCTGGCCAGATGAACTGCAATTAGTACTCTGGAGCCTACGCACAACTCCAAACAGTGCCACAGGCTACACGCCATTCTTTATGGTGCACGGAGCTGAAGCAGTGCTACCCGCCGAGGTACGGTGCAAGGCGCCGCGCGTGGTCGCTTACAACGGACAAGAGTCATCCCTCGCACTCGAAGATTCCGTTGACCTCCTTAACGAGGCAAGAGAAATCGCAGCGGAAAGATCAATGAGCTATCAGCAGAACCTACGCAACTACGATAGTAGGAGGCTACGCCCCAGATCCTTCGTCGAAGGTGACCTGGTCCTGTGACTAAAACAGCAAGGGCATCTCAAGCTCGAATCCCCCTGGGAGGGACCATACGTGATTACAGAAGTAATCCCAGGTGGCGCCTATCGCCTTTAAGATTTAGAGACAGGAGTCACATACTCCAACCCCTGGAACGTCGCACAACTGCGACTCTTCTACCCTTAGTCGTTTTTCCTTTTACATTACCAATAAGGCTATCAGCCAAGGCTACTTAGCCACACATTGTACTTCGTACTGTCCCCCGAATGAATAAAGCTAAGTGCCCCAAAACTCTGTGTTTTCTTTATTTTTCCATAATTTCTCTACTCAGGGGCTGCGCCGCCCTGTACACATCTGTTCTATGAACTAAAAAGCGATATCCTGAGTAGCTGGCACATCAATCGAAACCCTTGACGAAAACACCAACCCAGTTACAACGCAGCTGACAGGTTGACAAAGGGACTGAGATAAAACCACATGGCCAGGCTAACGAAAAAGGAATTGCACAGTGCAACGCACTCACATGCTAACAAGCTCTTCATAAATAATTTATAGTCAGTTATATACACCATATATACGAACTTTACAACACGGGTATACTTATGTGCAGGATACAAATCAAGCTACTACTTCAACAAAAGAACATTGGTTTGTTCCTCAAAGAAGTCGACAATCTCTTCTGCTGGGCGATCCACCGCCTGGTAGTGCGGCACCATATTCTAGGCAGAACCTGCTGGTGGCGCAGGCGGCCCAGCCACAATTGCCGCAACATCTACGTCAGGCCTGTGCTGTCGCACCAACGATAGAGCGGCCTTGGCTCCAGCCACCAACTGTTGCCTCACGCACTCGCGAACCACAGTCAGGTCTTGAAACTTGGCAAGGAGGGCCAGTAGGCTCGATGGAGTAACATCCAGCAGAAACATTGTCCGATAAATGTTCTTCAAACATGACTGTGACTTCTTCAGAAAGTGCAGCACTCGCGACGCGCGATCCTGCAGGGTCACCAGTGCAATTGCACGATCATGATCTACCCAGAAGTATCCACTCTCTTGAAGTTGCTCCTGGGTAAGATCATGCATACGAATGGAAATTCTATCCTTCTCATCCTGCGGATGATGCATGCTGACAACTACATGAAGCAGCAAACATCAGCATAAGTACAGCGCACCATCGTGAGTGACTACAAGGAAAAGGTAAGAGCAAGCAAACTAACACTTGAATTGGTCGCCTAGCCACGTCACCTCTCCAAGCAGATACTGCACTCGGGCGGCGGCTTTCTCCGCCTTTGATTTCCATACATCCGCGTTCCCGTGGAGCATGGGCAACTCACGCTCCAGCTGCTTCATGCGGTCACGCAGTCGCGAAAGCAGCGACAGTTCATCTACCCTGGAGCACGGCGGTGCCAAAGTATCATCAAGAGGTGGCGAGTCCTGAGTTTCCCTCAAAGGATCACTTGATGTACCCTACCACAAGCCAAGATAGAAACAAATAATACGACCAAATCAGCACAAAGACAAAAGATTCAAGTGCATTCAAGACTAGCAAAATACACTCGCCAGCAGGCATGTTCTTAACAAAGGACATAAACTAGCTAACTATTACAAAGCTACTAAGGAGCAATTGGCTTCTTTGACTTCGATGGCTTCGGGGTTTCATCAAGTCCGTGGCAGTGTCAGATGCCACTGACTTTCCATCAGCCCCTGATGCCACAGCTTTCGCCGCCTTCTTGGCGCGTTACAGCTCCTTAGAATACTTCGCAACTGTGTGTATCAGTTGATGCCCATATTTGCCACAGGCAGTCGTGAAAGGAGCAAAAACTACCTGCTGGCCATCCACGCTAACAGGCATCTCCTTCGACACCGCGGCAGGATCAATCTCGACTCCGTGGGCCTGCACCATGGCAAGCGACATGGACGTGCCAGCCGCACGGAGTGAGTTCCTGAAGCTGGAGGGCACACCCCCGGCGAGTGACTCCACCAGCTCGTCTATGTTCTCGACTAGCTCCGCCTTGGGCATCAGCTCCTCCCGAAGGCGACTGAGTACGCCTTTGGCCTTAGAGAGCGTATCCTGAACGGCGGTGCTGCGGTCTTCGACTGCTAACAGTGCACCCGCTAGAGCGTCATCGCGACGAAGGGCCTGCGGGTCGAAGCTCAAATCGCTAGCATCTGTACATAAATCCACACATGGACAAAGCATCAGCACCACCGGCAAAAAAAAATCGAGCAGAGAAGGATAATGATATCCACAACAAAGTACCGGAGAGGGCCTTGGCAATTGAAAAAAGCTGTTCTTTGTACAACTTCTCCCTGGCTGCGAAGGAGACACACAGATCCTCTTCGCGCCTTCGCGCCTCGTCACGCGCCGCGATTGCTTCATCGCGACCCTTCACAGCTGCGGCGAGTGTCTTCTCCAGGGTGGCGGCATCACGCAAGAGGGCATTATGTTCAGTTACACAAAAAACAAGAATTGACTATCAGTCGACTATATCAAAGGAGAAGAAGAAGAAGAAGTGTAGGACACTCACTCTCAACCACGCGATGACGCGTCTCTAGCATCGCATGCTGGCGGCCCATCGCAAGCACTTGCTCCGCCAAGTGAGCGACCTCCTTCACAAGGAGCTATCACATAAAAAAAAGAGGATCAACAGAAGCCATTGACTGGCATCAAAAAGAAGAAAATACTACACTTACGTGATCCTCCAATGACTCCGAAGTTGTTTGGTGTGCCTTCATCTGGGCAACCATTCGATGTTCCCCTGCATGAGGAGAACTGGAAGATTTGTGCCCGGATCAGGGCCGCCAATGGAGGGGAAGGAGCACGCTCGACCTCTTTCTTGGCCTTTGAGGTCGCGACTCCTGATTCTTTCAAAAATTGGACGTCGCTAGAAGATGACGACGCCTCTTGACTGAAGACAAAATCCATATCAAGAAAGGGCAAACCCAGAGACAAGCCAACAAGGGCAAAATAGAGAAGAGAAAGTAAAATAGAAAACTTACCAATCAAACTTGTCAAAGTCAAAAGTGCCCCCCGACTCTGACGAAGACTCCTTGGGCAATCGCATCTTCTTGCGAGAGGATGGTGCCACGGTGCTCACAGGAATGGCAGGGATTGGCGACTCCGCACCAACACCTGCACCTTCCGGAGTCGAAGGAGACGACGCTCGGAATCCTTGCTGCACGAACGGTTGCGAGTATCCGAACTACCAGACTCGGGGGCTTCCTCCTCCACATCAGATGGGATGGTCGACTCCGACTCGTCCTCTTCCAAGGCTTCGCAAGGGATAATCCCCTCAGGAAGAGGGGGCATACAAGGTGACACCGCCCAATCCTGCATACAGACAACAAATTCAGCAAAAAGCAAGTAAACAGCAGAAAAGAATCGACAAACTAAGCTACTATGTAGCACAACTATACCTCGGGAGGAGGGTTAGCAGCATCAAATGGAGGAACAACTGGCTCACTGGGGAGCACATCCTTGACGGTGTACTTGGTGACCAGTCAAACCCTTTTGTCCACCTCACTCGCGGACATGCCATCGGCAGACACACGAGTGGCATCGTCAACGCCAGCCCACTGAAACATGGGGTGGACTCTGGCCTGTAGGGGCTGGACGCGACAACGTAGCCACGTGCGAATGAGGGCTCAGCCTCCCTCTTCTTTACCTATGCGACTCTCGAGGTCGTAGACGCGCTTGTACAACACATCTGTCTCCGCGGACTCGCCAGGCATGACTACGTTCTTCCAGGAGCGCCTCCTCTTGCATGGCGTCGCGGGATCGAAGGGTGCGAGTCTGAAGTGCTCCCCGTTGGCCTTCTCGTCGCGGATGTAGAACCATTTGTCCCTCCACCCATGGATAGATGCCGTGAGCTTAATGTCGAAATAGGTGGTGGATGGGTCGACCTGGATTCCGCAGCCACCTACATCATAGACTAAAGAGCCAGATGCAGATTGGCACTTCAGCTTGAAGAGGCCGAAGTGCGGCTCTATTCCGAGCCAACACTCGCAGAGGGTGATGAAGCAAGAGATATGGAGGATAGAGTTCGGGGACAGCTGATGGAGCTGAAGCCCGTAAAAACAAAGGACGCCCCTGAAGAAAGGATGCAGGGGCAAGGAAAGGCCACGAATGATGAAAGCCAAGAACATCACTCGAAAATCAGCGGGAGGAGAAGGAATTATCTCACCGCCGGGGACGCGCGCGACATCGGCTGCGGCAGACAACACTCCATCTTGGCGAAGAAGACGGAGATCCGAAGATTTGATGATGGACGGACGCCACGCACCATTCGTGATGCGGGTCCCGCGCCCTTCTTCTTCCCGCCGGCGGTGGTGCTAGTACCCACGACGGCGGAGCCGCCTTTCTTCTTTGCCACAGCAGCGGTAGCCGCGGAATCGACCGTAGCACCTCCCTTCTTCTTTCCAATTGCGCGACGGTGATGTGATCGAAGAAAATAGCTGGGAAATGCACGGAGACGGTCCAACACCATGGAGAAAAAGAGAGCAGGGAAAGCAATGGAGCAGCGGCAATGGCGATGAGAGCAGAGGATGAGCGAAAAGCACATGTGAATTTTTCCGTCGCAAACATCACTACTTAACCCCTGGAAGATGCAATCCAACGGCTTAGAAAAACCCTACTATATGCATGGCAATCATCGTGCTAGACACGTGGACGAGCGGAAACACGAACCGTCCCCCCACTGCTCCCATTACACGCGGAAATCGAGGAGGCGTAGTTAAAAATAAAAGATTACGCACCCCCAGTCAAATCAAAGTCAGAGAGTGGGACCCACTGCTCGTCACGTCCCGTCAAACTCGCTCACGTGGGCAACTGAGGTCATGAAATCGTCAGCACTGACGTCATCAAAGCTACGCAGCAGAAGACTTCGACTACTTAGTCCTTGCTCGAGTCTTCGACTCCACCAAGCACTCGGGGGCTACTCCCATAGGGAGCGCTGGTCGCGCACCCTACGAATTTTTCTTTTTCTCTTGCAGGAACATGAACAATCAAGCCAACCCAACCACTCGAAACACAGTTCGACTATGGACATGGGTTACTCTCATAGGGAGCGCTGGAAACAAATTCGACTGAAACAAGCAAACAAAAGATGACAGTAGTCGCGAAAAGTTCTTTAGTCCCTGCCTGAGTCTTCGACTCAACCAGGCACTCGGGGGCTACTCCCATAGGGAGCGCTGGTCGCGCACCCTATGATTTTTGTACATAGTACCGTGTGTTGATAACGTCCACACTCGAAGTTTATGGTGACACCGCCTCATAGTTTTTCCCTACAAAGAGACTACGTCTCCTGGGTCACCCGAATCGTCTCCGCGATGGTAAATTTTGGATGTCGCGCTTACAGCGTGAAGGTAAGACCTGAATAAGGCCTAGCAACGTATTTGCTGCGCACTACCAGAAAAATATCCGTGCCTACAGGTACGATGAATATGCCTTGACGGACGCGTCAAGTGCTCACACCCATATAACTGGAATTCGACTCCTGTAAGACCTCCGTGGCTTGAGTCGAATTACGCCAGCACTTTTCCGGATTCGAGTCCGGGGACTCGAGTTCGAGTAGATTGCGTTGTTTTACTCTAAGGTAGTTAACTAACACCGATACATCGGTTAAATCAGGCACGCACATCAACAATCCCTATGACACAAACAAATCAGCGAAATATACTCATTCATGCACTCGAAAGGCTTCATAAAGTCTCTAGTCGAATCTGCGATTCCACTGGACACTCGGGGGCTACTGACATGGGTATACCCTACATGTACTCGAGTTTGGTATATACGGCCTGAATACAGCGGAAGCCCACGGTGTCGCCAAGTCCCAAGAGAGGACTCGAGTGGCCTACGGACTCTCGATTGCTTGAAGAACAAGAAGAAGCTAAAGATAGAAAGTTCAAAGGGGAAAAACCCTAACTTGTAACCGACTCGACCTTCTACCTAAGACCTAGCCTATCTATATAAAGGCTAGGAGGGGGCGGCAAGGAGGACACACGCAACCCTAGTTTCCAAACCCTCGCCAGATCACATCTGTGCACCATTGTAATCTTCGATTCCTTCGATAATTCCACGAGCAGACAAGCAGGAGTAGGGACCTCTACGAGGCCTTAACCTGGGTAAATCTTCGAGTCCCCTGTGTGCTTGTTTGCTAGCCGATAGATGTCTCCAGCGCTCCCTCCTTCTCCAAAACCCAAGTCCATAACAATGGGCATTGATGAGTTAAACCCTCGTCACATACAAACATGGAACCACAACGAGGATAACCAAGTTATTAGAAACTCGTTGTAAATTAGATATTGACTATAGTAGGAGAGACAGACACCCGCCAGCCACTTATGCAAAACTAGTAGCATGTCAGTCGTGGAACTGGTCTCATGTACGATGACATGTAAGGTTGGTCCGGTCCGCTTCATACCACTATGCCACCAAGCTCCAAAATACATGAAAGAAGCAATAACATGATCATCATCGCCCACATATAAACATATGTGTACTACCCGTGCAAAGCACCTACGCATAGATCAGGCTCTGATACCACTATTGGGTTTGCAGCATAGAAAACAAAATTTTTCCTACGATGAGAACTATACGCCAAGATCTATCTACTAGATACAAAGCAACGGGTGGATATACATCCATAGAGAACTTACCCTCGAAGAAAACAGAGTTTTGTTAACAAGTTGGAACTCGTGGATGATGTAGTCGTACGCTTGCCGATCTCAAGATCGTGTGGAAGTCCTAGCGCCGCAAATTAGCAGCTCATCCGTCCTCGCACACACGTTGAAGCCACCAGACAACCTCCACCTCCTCGCTCCAGCGAATAAACGGAAGCAGCAACTCCTTCCAGACGCAAGGCCACCGGGAACATGTATCTCGCTAATCCGAGACCATGGGGGAATATATCTAGAGGGGGAGAGAGATCCTTCACGAGGATGTGTGCTTTGTGAGGGAGGGGAGGGGGGCTCCTCCCCTCCCATGGCCGCGGCCAAGGGGGTGCCCCCACCTCTTCCTCATTCAAGTGGTGGAAGCTCCACTCACATCAATTCAAGCTCCACCCAAAGTTCCACTCACATGCATTAAATTTCCACCAAATTTAATGCAACTCTCAATTAATAAAGCTCTTTTATTTATTTTATTCATAATTTTTGTTAATTACTTTAATTAACAAACATTCACATAAAACCCCTTGTAACATTTCAATATCACATGCAGAAACAGTTTCTGCAATTTCAACCGAAACAATTTCTGTTTCCATCGAAACAATTCCTGCGCTTTGCAATTCTTTCGTCTGAAACATATGTGCTCCAAAATGGTGTCTGGCAACCCTTAAGTGTATCACCCTACGGTTCACGAATAATGCAGACATGATTGAGACTCCTCTCAGATCAATAATCAAAAGCGGGACCTGGAGATCTATACTGACTTCTGCACATTCAACGATGACTTCTGTGATCGTGAGAACCTTCAACGCTAGTAACTTAATCCCTTTGTATCATGATATAATACATGTACGAGATTCGATCATCGGTATCCAAATACCTAGTTTGATCTCGTTACCGACATGCACTCTTTTCTTGTTCCCGTGATATAACATTCTAGTGATCACATCACTTGCTTGCAAGCTATCTTAATGTGATATCACCGAGAGGGCCTAGAGTATATCTATCCATCATCGGGATTGACAAATTCCACTCTTTATCCATGAGCCTCAACATAACACCTTCGTAGCACTGAACCCACCTTTATAGTCACCCTGTTACGGTGTGCCGTTTGATGTTATCAAGATACGCTTCTGGTGTTAGCAATTAACATGATCTCATGGTCTAAGGACTAAGATTACTTCGTATGATGTTATAGCAATATAAACATAATGACTTTGATCGTAATGCTATACTTTGGATGAATGTTCATCACATCATTTCACAAATGCTATGACCTCGTTATTAACAACATCCAATGTCCATGATCAGGAAACTTTGATCATCTTGTTAATCAACGAGCTAGTCTATAAGAGAGGCATAACTAGGAACCTTATATTTGTTTATTAAACACACATGACGTTTCCTATCAATACAATTATAGCATGCAAAATAAACATCTATCATATATAAGGAATACATAATAACAACTTTATTATTGCCTCTTAGGGCATATTTCCTTCATATGCTGGGTCACCACAGCTGGTATCAGAGCATATGCTTTGACCTTAGGTTGGTAAACCTAGTATATTGGTAGAACCTGTAGAAAGGATGTTAGCAACCATAAAGAGTTCTCTAGAAATATGATGGATATTCAATTGGGAATAATCTCGTCATGTTGCTAGTGCGATGATTCTTTATTATGCAATATTAAATGAGTACCATGAGTTTTAACTCGAGATGACTGATGATAATTTCTTATATACAGTACAAGAATGGCACCCAGGTATCCACCTCGGAATGTTCATGTGTTGAACAAGACCCTAGATGATTATAAAGATGCCTGGACAATCACTCTAAGACAACTTCTATGGAGTCTGGATTGTGAGTCTTGACTTTTGGTCAAGGTTTACAGTTTCTATGATGGACGGATATTGGCCAAGCATCATATCCTGATCATGTTACCCAAGAAGTTGAGAGTGCGTGGAGAAATTCCATCGGGAGAAGCAAGATGTATGGCAACAACCTATCAGATTGCAGTAGTAGCAGCCATAACCAAGATAAGGGGACATAATTCCAAGGCACTGGAAGGTACTACCTATACTGCTATACCTCATGAAACTCCTAGTTCTGATCCAGAGTTAGATCATTCTACTATGGTAAGGACCAAACCTACTCTAGCAATAGAGTATATGGATCGTTGTAAGTCTTTACTAGACATGTTCCATAACACTCATCAAGTGCTAGTTCAAGAGTTGGACATTGTCATTGAGGATTTCACTGATCCCGCAAAGGCAAATGCACGTAGAAAGAAGTTTGTTAGAGAAGCAAAGCACTCAAAGCCAATCTTTTCTGGAGAGGTGTTTGAAGAAATAGAGTATAATGACCCACACTCTGAAGTCTATGCCTATTACCCAGTCGAACCTCATCAACTAGTAGACCCATGGACCAAATATGAGGAGGAACAGAGGATATGGAATGCACCCAACCCCAATAATGTCGTTGGAGATTCTACTGGATGGGAAGACCAGTCCTATGATGAAGTCATGTGACAAGCTACACTTCATGAATCGGGTAAGGGAGTAGAAACCAATTATAACCCTATAGAATCATATGGACCATATGGGGGTAATAATATTCCCATTGAGCTGGAAGAGTGTCCTGGTAGTTACTACACCCATATGTATGACTAGATTGTGGAAAAAGCAAAGAATACTTCTAGCTTTGAAGATGCGCCTGGAGGAGGACAGAAGAATACTGAAGAAGGTAATGAGTTTGATAGTCATTTTTCAATGGCTAACCTCACTCTTGGTACTTCTACTCAAGGTTACGCACCTACTGGATGTTTTGATGCACTAGAAGGCAGTCGTCGAACTTCGGGTCATCATGGACGAAAAATCTGGAAGCCCAGAAGTGAGTGAAGAAAGTAAGAATGGACGTAATCTAGGTAGTAGCATTCTTGAATAATGTACATATTGGGTAATGCGTATTGTAGTGCTTGTGATGCTTGCTGAAATAAGTGAGAGTACGCTCATATGAGCAAGAAATCCCTTGTAATATAAGGAGGTAGTGTATAGGGGGAGTGTCTTGCTGTGGTTGGGAGTTGTAAGATTTTGAAGAAATATGTTTAATACATGGTATATGTTTGAGTATTTCATGGTTTTTCTTGATTGAATAGATCTGTACATGAAGTTTGGCTTGGTGTGCAAATGCATGTGCATCATCTATTTATTACTTGATGTTATAGACCTATATAGGAAAGGGAATTCGTGTAAGGGAGTGATGAGTTCCGAAGACCAAGATGAAGACTTGCAACAACAGGGAAGCCAAATATAAGGTGTATTAACACTATTTTAAAGGATGGATTAGTTCCAACTTATTATTAGTTAGGTAACAAGGAATACTAGCACAGAAAAGGTGTGGAGCAACATGAAGGAATGAACTAGAGTTCACTCAAGATAGGTGATGTTGCTCAGAAGTTAATAAAGTAGTCGTTCCAAGTTCATGGAAATATCATGAATAAGTGCAAAGGAGAAGTTTTGAAACGTAGCTGGTGTTCAAGCTCGGATAACCTATAGGGTAATTCATGCACCAAGGAGGATCCGCAGCTGGTATCCTAGCGGTGTAGTGAAGTAGGTCATGTTTGTATAATTTAAATAGTATAAAACTTGGCCTAAGTTAGCTTAAATCTAAGAAAGCATGAAATTAAAGATCGTCTTTCGAGACATTTCGTGAAATCAGGCCCACCAAAGAAAAAATGTCCAAAAGGTTAAAAGTAAGATAAACAATGTTGGAAGATTCATTACGGAGATCCACTACCATGTGGGTGTACCATAAATTCTTTCGTGAGACTTTATATAGGAAAGATATAAGCTGGACAAAGACCAATACCTTAACTAATGGATATTATGCATGAAGTGTAGAGACCATTAGGAAACCCAAAGGGGAGAGTAAACAATAAACACTGAAGTGTTGTTGTCTAACTTTCTGACTAAAGGTTGGATAAGTACAAAATTATGGTAAGATTAAGCCTTATTCTCATAAGGTTATAAGAAATCATCTGTATAAGAGTACTCTCTAGAGTATGTCTAGATGAATGACCAAAGTAGACATAACTGCTTAACCCGAGTGGACTAGTTATAATGGGGAAACAACTGGTAAGTTATCCTTTAGTGTAAGGAGAGTATTCCAAAATAGACCGGTGTAGTGTAGTAGAAAAACTGTGTTGGAAGGGATAAAATGTGGTCACAACCAATCCTAATTAGGAATGTAAGGATATATTCCAAGAGATTGTAGTAACCAAAACCATAGGATAAACTAGTAATGATTAGGTATATTGACAAGAATTAAAAGCACTTAAGAAGGAAGATTTGGATTCAGGATACAACAATTATTCCCAACTGTGATCACAATGGAATTTGAGAAACGGCGTGATCAACACAAGTCAATACCTCATTCAGAAACGCAAGAGAGTACAAACTTCGGGGATGAATTTTATTTTAAGGGGGCGAGTCTGTAACATCCCAGCACTAGAGCTTAGAAATAAGCTGAACACATGTATGTGCATTGCATTCATGCATAGAAAATCTGGATAATTTTTGCGCTTTTAAATAAAACTTGTCAAATAGATTGGAGCTTCTCTTAACTTGGTGGAACTGAAGTAGATCATCGAGTTAACTGCGATAAGTTTCAACATGACCTTTGTTAAAACTTTATCTTTGGGTAATATAATTTGATCTAAGGGTAGATCAAATGTAATAAAACTAAGTCACAACACACTACTTAATTAGTAGTGCTTGATCTTATAGAGATCATTACATGGTATTCCATACCACAACCAAGGATGAATACTGAATGTTCTAAAGATGATATTAGGTATTATCTACCACAAACCTTGAATAGCAAGTTAAGTACATAACTTAAGTAAAGAAACTCTATAACTAAATCTTGAAACACTTGTTTGCCATAGTTACTCTTATTATAGGTACCATGGTAGTTCTTAAACATTTACTCTTATTACAAATAGAGTAGAAAGGAAAGTCAAGCCAAGGCCATCCAACATATACTCTTAATATGATATTGAGAGGTGACATTCCTATTTGACCAAGTCCTAGTGTCTATGGATCGTCACTATTGAGTGATTAATTCTTGACCTGGAACTTATTGACTCATGGCCTTTGACCTATTGTGTTGACCTTCCAAATACCTTAAGTAAATTAATCTGAAGGAAGAATTAGATATGGTTGAGTGTACCATCACCAATGGAATGTGATCCTTAGTGGAGATTAAACTACTTGATGTTGGAGGATTTAACTCACTCCTGAGTTCACTAGAAGAAGTGTTTAAATCCACGAGTTTAGATAGTAATTATGGAGCTATGAGAAAGCTAGTGGTATTAGTACATTAGATAACACTCTTGTTAGGACAAGTGGATATAGACTTAGAGTAAGCTTGCTTAACAAGATAAGTCTATAGAGAGATTAATACAAGTTTACTACTTAGTGGAGTATAGATCTTGATCAAATAGTTAGAAGTCTAAGATTTGTATGGTTAAAATGATGGTGGTCATTATTCTCTAGTCACTTGAGAATAGATGACTAGGTGTGAAGAAGAGTTGTGGGTATACCAATTAGGTAAAGCCTAGTAAGTTGAATCATCTAGCTTAATCATGAGAAGTCAAGCTAGAGTATAATAAAGTATATAACATAGTTGTAGGCGTAGTTGGAGGCATAGTAGCTTAACCAAGTTAATACAAGGACAACTGGTATTATGGGAGTAGTACTATACCTATTTCAAAGGATTGATATCCTTTGTTATGTATAGTGAGGATTGTAGTTTTGCAACCCTTGGAAGTAGTTGCAAGATGAAGTTAAGGAAGTTAATAGGTGGAGTTAGCAGTAGCTACATTGATAGGTGCATCAATGGTAGTTAATTGAGAGTAGTTATATACTAGTAGTAAGAAGATTGGAGTATTATTTGAGTGGCATGACCCTGTCATCATATGATGATGGATATGGTGGAGTCAGATGATTGTCTTATTCAGGAGATGTGATCTTCGTGAATAAAATAATAAAGATATATAAAGTATATTTAGGAAAGGAATTCCTTATCTCAAGATAAGCTTAGTAAAGTATTGAGCTAAGAATTCTTTAGAAACCTTTAGCTAGCTATACATGCAGCCATGACAAGACCCATATCTACTTCATTAATCAAAACCCTAGAATCAAATGGATAGTGAAACCATTTCCTATTCCTAGGTAGCCATTTAACAATACCTCTTGGGCAATAAAGCTTCCAAGAAATAATTAGAGAACAGATGAGTGATTATGGAAGAAAGCATTGTCTATTTGATTGACATAAACTCTAATAAGGATCAAATTTCATAGAACCATCAAGATCACATTAGGAAACTGTTATGTGGTAATTTCAAACTCAACAAATCAAGTAGAATTGGATTTGAGGAAATCACCAATCAGAGAGAACCCTAAGATACAAATCACCAAATATGGAGGACCATGAAAACCAAATCATCATATTATGAACCACAAAGATTAATCCTTTATAATGTATTTCGATAAGTCTCCTATGAAGGTAAATAGGAATAAGATTTTGTACATTTAAATATTCATCTTAAACCACTACTATTACATTCTTTTTGTGGAAATACAAATTATTTCTATAAGATTTTATTATAAGAAACAAATCTCTAAAACTCTAATTCCTCTTCATATTCTTAAGAGTAAATAATCCTTTATTTAATCAAAATGAATGAAAATACCAAACAATGATGTTAAATCAACTAGTTCCATTAATCCAAGTAGAATCCTTAATTACTTAATGATTATTGGATATTTGAAACCTTAAAAATATTTAAATTCAAAGGAGTATTCTAGAACAGAAAACAGAAAAAATATTGAATAAACCAAATCTGGCTTGAGGCCCATTTCATGTCGACCTATCTACTGCTCACTGGCCCAACAGCAGCCCAACGCTAGCCCGTCTCATCTCCTCTCTCTGACTGACGAGTGGGACCGGAGGTGGACTGCGGGTTGAGATCGAAACGTTGCCAGGGGGTTTTCTGCAAGATGTTTGTCGTCGTCTTCCTCCTCTAGCTGGAAGCAGCTCGATGGCGGAGCCGATGCCGTCCGCCGTTGCTGTGCCAGGATTCGCGCTGCTGCCGACACTTCTGCGAGGATAAGAACGCCACCGCGACGCTCTTGCCGTCCTCATCCCCATTGCCCATATCTTCTCGTTCCTATCCTCTTCAGAGAAGAGATCCCGAAACCCTAGCTCGTCGGAGTTTGTCGTTCCGGCCATCTCTGACCACCTCCTGCTTAGCCATAGCCACTACTGGAACTGTCATTGTCTTCTTGTTCGTCTTTGACAGGCCTCATAAGCAGGCGTGCTTCGTGTGGTGTGGAATCGAGTTCGAGAGTTTGCCGACCATCACCGCCACGATCGTCGATTCTGGTATCACCTGACTTTGCCTCGTCTCGCCGACCAACCCATCAGTATCCCGGTGAGCCAACGGTACTCAAGCACCTTTTCAATCTCTTATTTTTGCCCTAGAGCGTCACCACGTCGTCTGTCGTCGTCGGCCACCGCAGCGGTTGGTCGCCGGAGTACCTCCGGTGACCAAAACAGTGCGGCGACACCACTCCGAGGTTCGACTTGCTCTACTCTATCGCGTAGCACCCTTAGTTTCGCCCCGCGAGCTCCAGATCGACCGATCTGTGCTCGACAGTGAGGTCCGGCCAGCGCTGACATCATCGTGTCGTCACGCCCATGTCACTCGGTCCCACCAGTTCTGTTTGACTTGGTCTTTGTCTGCGTGGCTGTTGACGTGGCCACTGGCCCATGGGTCAGTGACTTGGGGTAGAAACAGTCTCGGTATAAAAAGTATTCTAGGTTAGTAAATAGTTAAAATAGTATATATTTAAAAATAAATATAATTTCCAGAAATTTAATAAAAGGTTAAATCTTATAAACTATATATCTTTTATTTTATAATTTAGAAATATATATATAATATATCGAAATGCTTAGAAAATAAACTCTATATTATAAACCTATTATCACATTTTAATTTCCAACTAATAATTGCTATTAGTAAATAAACTATTTGGGATAAATCTTAAATAAGGTTTTCATTATTTAAAATCCATAAAAAAATATGTATAATATATCAAAAATCATTTTAATATATTATAATTGCTATTAGTAAATAATTGGTATTGTTTCAATTATTTTATATCATTTAACTAATATTTATTATTTGTTAAGTATTTATTAAATGGTAAAACTTATAAAATCATAACTTATTATTTAAAAATCACAAAATACTTATAATATACCAGAATGATGACAAAAATAAATTTTACATACCAAAAATGTCAAATATTACTTTTGAAGTAAAATAAAAGGTAAAGGTTTAATAAATCATATTTAAACTCTTTTCTTTTGTTTTAATTCATTAAAAGTATATAAACCATTACTGTTGTTTTTACCATTATATGTTTAGAGTCTAAAAATTGTATTAACATGTTCAAATAATGTTTAATTGAAGCTAACATAAGGTTAATCATTTTAAGTTGTACTTATTAAATTACCATTTGAAATAAGTAAGTTTTACTCTCCAAAACATTTTAGCAATTATAAGATCATCAAGATTTGAGTAATAATTGTTTTACAAGTTTGGGAATCCACTTTCAAGACTAAGGAAAGTATATAAATATTAAACATGGTACCATTTCCATGTTTATAGAGATAAGTGTTACTCTTATATTAAGAAAGTAATTATATTCATCTCTAACTTTAATAAAACACCACCTATCCTGTGATTGCTTAATGTAATAATAATTTCCTCTTTAATAATCTTAGATAATAAGAAACCTTAAAGTATTAACTTTAAGTTTAAGTGTTTTTACTATTATAAAGAAATATTTTCCTCAAAAGTTATTCCTTTAAGAAACATTCAAAGTAATCCTTAAACACTTCTTAAAAGGTCTAACTGATTAACAACCCTGCTTACGAAATCTTCTAGAAACCATAACCATTTGAATGTTTTAGTATAGCATATTACTTATTGTATTTACTTATTGTTTTGCACACACTCTCACAAGTCTTAATAAGATGCACTAGTGTAAAGCTGGTATAAAAGTGCAACACATTCCAAAGAACTCATCACAAACTCCAAAACCTAGATTAGATACGACTATTCCGGGGCTCACGTTTATCAAATTGCATTACATTACTTATACATCGTTGCATCCTGCTTCTTTAAACATTAGTCCTTACCGGACCAATGATGCTACTTTCAGAATCTGGATCTTCTATTGTCTTGAAGGCTATGAGTGCATAATCTTGCAATCACAAAAGGCAAGTTCACAACTTGCTCATGTCCTTTGATTATTTTCTATCAAATGCTTGTAACTCAAATGTTGTCATCACCTGCATTCCAAAAAGGTCAGAAAACATTATTTTTATAATACTATGATTATGGATTATTTACCAAATTGTAATAATCTACTGATACAGTTCTAGTGGTAAAGGAACATAATATCTAGGACTTAACAACCAATGTCGACAGTGATTCTAGCGCCGTATAATACGCGTTAACCATGAGATTTGGAATGGTAAAGAGAAGTCAGCTGTATCTTCTTCCTATCATATGGAGGCAAGATGACCTTATCGTGATGTTGGGATTCCTGGTATGGATCCAACATATGGGTGGGCACCCTTAGGCTCCATGATTTTGGTATCTAGATTATTTATGAGTGGCTACCGGAGGTATAGTCGGACCTTTTAGGGAGCTTGCCAGGGGCATCACCAACTCATAGAGTCTTCGGGAACTCACCAGGGTTATAGCTTGCCCTAGTTGGAGGCTTAATGGAGGTGTAGTCAGCCCCGGAGGATCGTACAGACATATGGGGTCGCGGAGAGGGCAGTGATTGGCTTGGATCACCTACTGGGCCCCACATCAAGGAATTATGGATGGGAAAGATCGCCCGGTTGTGCAACAAGGAGTTGGTCTCTCATGGGTAAAGTAACGCACCTCTGTAGAGTGTAAGAACTATGACATGTTACTCCCTGTTCCGGGAAGGAGCTACGAACGTGACAGGAAAGGAACCCCATGAAGGTTCTGGTCAACCTGTGAAGGCTGTCGGACATAGTTTCAGAATAAAAGCAACCTTTGAAGAAATGTTTATGAAAACCTGCATTGCCTACGACCTATGGTCTATGGCTGTAGTGATAGTGCATCATACACTCCTTTTTAGTGAACTTGTTGAGTACGCCCGTACTCAACCGTTCCTTCTTAACCATTGCTAGATTTTAAGCCATTGAAGACGATGTCAACATCAATTTCTGCTCAAGGAACCATCATCGACAACTCAAGTTCTTCAAGAGAGTCAATGAAGTCCACATATATGTCAACCGAAGCGAATACTAAGTTCTTAAATAGATAGAAGTAGATTCTCTAGCCATAAAACCTACTTATGTAGAGCATTGCAATAGCAGCAATGGCAAGCCAAAAAGTTTAGATGCTAGTCTTAGTTACTAGATATTTCTGAGTTATTATTTCTGGTTCTTCTTTGTAAGAAGTTTCTTTCTCTCTCTTTAACCTAGAGTGTTTTCTAGATCTTTTGTAAAGAGTCGAGTTGTAATCTATAGTCATGTCTTGGACCTGCCGTGTTTCTGTTGTACCACTCTGAGGGATGTAATACTAGTGAACGGTGTTTCATTGGTGTTATGTCAACGACTAGAGTGTACTACATCATGAAGTGGTATGCTGGGTCACCGCATGTTAGAATAAAGAGACGACCATACACCCCAACCCATGAAAATCCCGATGCTCCTAATGGACACCTTCTCCCCCTTTGGCATCGAAATGCCAAAAAGGGAAAAGTCCAAGTTATCGCCCCAAAGGAATCAGTCAGAGTCCTCGTCATCATCATCATCCTCATCCTCTTCATAACCATCAGCAGTAGTAGAAGTCTGTGGGACTTTAAAGTGAGGGCGATAAGAGGAAGTGCCCTTAGGTGCAAAACCAGAAGTGACCTCTGAGAAAGTCTGACAATCAACCAAGTTGGCATTCATAGCATTCCAAGCACCAAAGGAAAGTGCGTGATCTGACTCTGCAGACGGTTCAGCCCCATGCGCATTGTTGTATTTTGATTCTCCTTCCTCTCCTTGAGCCTTGATGTCCTTGATGAGCTTGTCAATTCTGTGGTTGCTTTGTAGGACTCATGTTATCCCTTGCGGATGTCCATGCTCATGCAGCACAAAGTCTTCTCCTAGAAAGATGCCTTCTTGACTTTCTCCTGAACAAACTCACGTGTGACAGGAGGCATGGGTGCATTGGAGGCATTCTTACTCCTAGAGCCCCTAGGAGGGTTGGGAGCATGCTCAGCCTCAGAGATCTTCTCATCCTCACTCTCAAACGGCTGCCTAGGAACCATCTTCCCTTTCTTTTGGAGACACACCAGGGCATGCTCCGTAAGATTGGGAGGAAGGGCAAGTGGTGAACCATGAGGTTGAGTATTGATAAGCCTCATCACTAGAGCAGCATATGGAGGATACTTCCGGAAGAGAATAGCATGGTGCATCTCCTCAAAGATGTAATCCATAACATCAATAGCATATCCTTCAGCATCAGGGCCAGCAAGGTGTACCTTGTGAGCATGGTGAAGCAAGTTGACAAGCCGACATCTAATAGCATCATCATTTTCGGCACTGGGAGAAATGTTGTGGTGGAATATCCTCAGCAGTAAGTTGTAGAGAGGCTTGACGCCCTTGGCCTCACCGATGCCGCATTCTTGCCATAGAGGGGAGCCAACTTGGTCTTGCTCTCACCAAGAGTAGCATCATGCATATGGTGCCCAACATGAATAGACACACCCTAGAAAGTCTCATTGATGACCTTGGAAAAGTCAAAGAAGGTAGTAGTACAACGGACATTGCCAGTCATCCACGTCATGGTCCTTGCCTGATCAGTCCCAAACACCACTGTTGCATAGAATTGCTGGACAAGTGTAATGATGTAATTTTCTCGAAGCTCTATGAGCCCATGCAGCCCAAGCTTCTTAGTGATCCATAGAGCATCTTCAAAGTAGTTGTTGGCCCGCATGTACTCGAGCTCCATATACCTTTGAGGACAAACACGTGACTTGGTGAGCTTGCTATAGATATCAGTCATGAACACTTTCTGCTCCCTTCTCCAATAACAAGGATCATCACAGGTCCTTGGAATCTCATAGAAGTTTGTCTTGCACAGGTCACGAAACTCCTTCTTGGCCATGTGGGCAAGATATTGCAAATTGTCATACTTGGTTCTCTTGGCACAATTTTCCTCCTCTATGCGCTCATGGTTCTTCCTCATGTACTCAGCATCTCTGAGCTGTTGCCTTTGGTTGGATGGCGGGATCACATACTGACCAGCTTCTTCATCAAACCGAGGATTCGTCCTTCTAGACTTGGCCTTGGTGTGACCACGAAGAGAACCAGAGCCTCCTATGAACATAGAGTGAGGGGGATAGCATGGGGGTAAGCACATATGTCCCAGAGATAAACACAAGACCCTCAGAACTTTGCAGGATCTCCTAGAAGCAATCTACACCAGAGTCTCCGGTATGCAACACTAGAATCTCCGGTCTGGGCTGGAGTTTCAAGTCAGACATACCGGAGTCTCCATCCTAGGCTGGAGTCTTTGGCCCGACGGACCAGAATCTTCGATCTAGAGAATTCGGTTTGCATAGGGAGACTGTGCGAGGACTCGATTCTAGTAGATCGGGTAAGGGAGTGACACTTATGTGAGGAAATGCATGCAGACATGTTGTTCAGTGGGCAAAATCAGTACAAAACTCAAAATAAATGAAAGGGATGAACCCTAGGTTCATGGTGAGAAGAAAGGTAAACGATCTGTCCATTGGAGAGATTCCACCTGTGGGGAATGTCCCAGGGGTGGAGAGGGTGGAGTTGGCTGGCGGCATGGCGGATCCAGGTGGCAAAGCAGCCTCCGGGCGGCAGTTTTGGAGTAGGCGTCAGGGGTGGAAGATAGAGTTTGTGTGACTCTTTCACCTCGGCTCCCTTAAGTCACATGAAGAAAATGCCCCAGACCAGAGACTCCGATTCGACGGATCGGAGACTCTGGCCTGACCGGAGACTCCAGTGTTTGCACACTAGAAACTCCGGTCCTCTTCGACCAAAACCAGGCAGATTCAAGTTTGGGGACATATATGAGATGAAAAGTGTTTATGGGAGAGAGTAAGGCTTGGGTTTAGATTCCAAACTATGAAGAACCAAATAGGCAATGAAATCCAAATTAATTGATAAGTGAAACTTCAAATCGAATAGAGCCAAGAACCAACCCTTCACAATGAAGGGGGCGGTGGCCGAGACCACATTGTAAGAGTGTGAGGCATGAAACCGCGAAGAATTATCCTTGGTTTCATAATCTCTACTCATCAATTAAGCTCACATATCACAAAGTGATATTAATAGAATTGATTTTCCTAATTTTGGCATTATGGGGGGAGGGTTAGCCCAATGAATTAGGACCGCACCCCTTATGTCCATGCCAGCATCTAAACCTTATTAGTAAAAAGAGTGGGATCAATTTTCCCAACCTCAAATCCACGGTCTAACAACAACTCACTAAGGTGCTCAAACCAAGTATGTGGAGCTTCTTTTAGTCCATAGAGCGCCTTATCAAGTTTGTAGACATGGTTTGGGAAGTTGGGATCCTCAAAACCTGGGGGTTGCTTAACAATAAACAACTCATGTAATGGACCATTTAGAAAAGCACTTTCCACATCCATTTGTTGTAATTTAAAATTATGATGTGCGGCATATGCAAGAAGGATACAGATGGACTCAAGGCGAGCCACGTGAGCATAAGTCTCTCCATAATCAATGCCTTCAAGTTGAGAGAATCCTTGTGCTACCAATCTTGCCTTGTTCCTCACAACAATACCATGTTCATCTTGCTTGTTCTTGAATATCTATTTAGTGCCAATAACATTGCGGCACTCTTTGGGATTTTCTACTAACTTCCATACTTTGTTTCTGTCGAAGTTGTTGAGCTCTTTTGCATTGCTTCTAGCCAATCTGAATCTTTAAGAGATTCCCGTACTTTCTTTGGCTCCACCATGGATATATGAGTTTGATGCTCACCAAAGTGCTTCAGTTGAGCTCGAGTGGACATTCCACTTCTTAGATCACCAAGAACATTCACAAGTGTGTGCTCTCTTCTTTCTAACATTCTGTCCACTCTAGCTTTGTGACGAGTTTTGATCTCCTTGTTGTTCCTTGCAGGAGTCTCTTCATCATTCTGGTCCTTGTCTTGACCATTAAATTAACCTTCATCAACAATGGGTTCAGCTTCATCAATATGTGGTACAGGTTGATCTTGGTCTTGATCATGCAAGTTACTTGAACGACTTTGAGATGATCTTGTAGTTGACTGAATAAATCTGCCTTGTGCAACTGACTGTGCAGGGCTAGACAATCCAGTTAGTGGAGAGAGTGGGCAATTCATCCTAGAGCTTCCTGCCTAATCAACATGGTGAGGGTTCTTAGCTTGTCTTTGGCTTGGGTCATCATTTCCCTCAATAATAGGAGCTTGTTGAAGTTGTGAAGATGAGGGCTCCACTTGAGTAGAGCATAGTTCTTCTTGATCCGCCACAAGGGGTTCCTCGATGGGGTGGATGAATCCCGCACCCATTCTTCTTATGGCATCTTGAGGTATTTCATCATCTAGATCACAAACATCAACATGCCCCACTTGGGGGCCATCATATTCTTCAAAAACCACACTACAAGATTCTATGACAATTCTGGAGAGTTTATCATAGATTCTATAAGTGTGGGAATCAAGACCATAGCCAACAAAAATACCCTCTAAAGCTTTGGAATCAAATTTGGACAAATGGACACCTTTTATGAGATAGAAAAACTCACAACCAAACACCTGAAAGTATGAAATGTTGGGCCTATTACCGGTAAGTATTTCATATGGCATCTTGGTTAATTCTTTGCAGAGGTAGAGCTGGTTTGATGCATGGCATGCGGTGGAGATTGCCTCTACCCAAAAATTGTATGGAGACTTAAACTCAGCCAACATGGACCTTGCCATATCCGTTAAAGTCCTGTTCTTCCTCTCAGCTACACCATTTTGTTGAGGGATATATGTAGCAGAATATTGATGTTTTATCCCCTCATCACTAAGAAAACCACTTAAAGTGTAGTTCTTGAACTCGGTGCCGTTGTCACTTGTTATTGTTAGCATGGGCAAATTGTATTGACGTTGAACCATATTGACGAAGTCGATGAAATATTGTTTGGTCTCACTCTTTAACTTGAAGATGTAAACCCATCAATATCTTGAGTAGTCATCAACAATCACCAAGAAATATTTCTTCCCACCAAGGCTAGCATGAGATGGAGGACCAAAGAGATCCACATGAAATAGCTCCAAGATCCTCTTTGACTTTATAATGTTATTTGGCTTGTGGGGAGAATCATGCATCTTTCCTTCAACACAAGCCCTGTAAACACGATATTTGGCAAAACAAACATTGTCCTTTAGTCCCATAATATGGCCACCCTTGTGGAGGCTTTGAAAAGTTCTCATATTGACATGGGCTAGTCGGTGATGCCATAACCAACCCACATCGTCCTTTCCGAATAAGCACATCCACTTGTAGTGGTTTTCCCTATAAAGTCCACCACATACAAGTCATTTTCGACATACCCAACGAAAGCGACCTTTAGAGTCTTGCTCCACAAGAGGACCACAATATCATTATCAATAAAGATAGCAAAACCCATCTTGCCTACGCCACAGACTGAAAGCATTATAACCAAAAGTCTCAACAAGCATGACGTCCACGAGAGTAACATCGTGTGCAACCACAACTTTGCCAAGACCCATTACCTGAGATTTTGACTTATCGACATAGGTGACGGTTATATGATCTTGATTTTCCCTCATTTCTGTCATTATTGCTTTTCTTCCGATCATATGACTTGTGCAACCACTATCAAGCACCCACTTTGACCCTCCGGAAGCATAGTTCTACAAAAGACCGAGCTAGATTTTTAGGTACCCATTTTCCAATGGGTCCTCTTTTGTTAGTGGTAAGGGTCTTTGGAACCCAAATAGACCAAGCAATATAACCATGAAATGGACCAAAATATTGTGCATAAACATCACCATAAGAATGATGCAGTAAGACACAGTGAGGGTTAACACTTCCTACAAAGTCATCTTGTGACATAGTTTTGCCACTTTGGTTATCAGTACCCATAATGGCCTTATCTTTTGGTTGAGCGGGCTTGGACTTCTTCTTTTTGTTGTTCTTCTTCTTGGCTTTGGATACATATCCAAGACCTCTTTTCTCATTATTTGACCTTTGCTTACTCAAAAGGTCATCAATAGACTTGTTACCTTGGGGAAATGTGGCCTTTGCAAGCTCCCCCTTCAACCTAGCATTTTCTTCAAGGACGTTTGTACTACTAGAGGGAATGAACATACTAGGTGAAGCAACATTCGTCAATTTAGTTTGAAGTTGTTCATGAGACTTTGTGAGAGTCAAGAGTTTAGTCTCCAAGACCTTGTGAGTCTTGTTAAGCTTCTCAAAATCCTCGGCAAGTTTGTCAAACCACACCAAACTCAATCTTGTCCTTTTTAGCCCTTTTATACTTAGCAATGGCATGATCACGTTCCTTAATGAGTTTAGCAATAATTTGATCATTTTCCATATCGAGGCCTTCAAGTTTTTCTTCAAGAGACACCCTAGTCTCTTGCTCTTCTTCTAGGGCATTAGTAAGAGCATCCATTTCAAGCATATGCTCTCTCCCTAGTTTGCATCTCTCATCAAGAAGTTCTTGTGTGTGAGAAAGTTGATTCAAGAGATTCAAAAAATATTTCTTGTGCTCCCCTTTCAAGTTAGTCATGAAAGTATCGGAAGCAACTAATTCCTCCCTCACCTCAAGAGTAATATCATCATCTAATTCATCATTGATACTAGGGGTGGAGAGAGGAGATGATGATACCTCTGATGCTCTTGCCATAAGGCAAGTGATGTTCTTGTTGGAGATGTTCTCATTTGGGGAATCGAAGAGGGAGAAGGTGGGTCTAGAGGTAGTGGCAATGGCAGCCACACCATTCGTTGTTTCTTCTTCTTCCTCCTTGTCAGGGGGATGATCCCCAGGTACCCCAACCGAATAAGAAACAAGACAGTCGGATCACGTCCGGCTGACCAGATGCAGCCGGACAGGGCAAGACAGGCCGGCTATCCCTCGGTAGCCGGATCAGCAAGAGGTATCCGGATACGGCGACGTAGCCGGACTCAATCAATGGGACATGGCGATGTGTGTATCAGTGCATGGTACACCCTGTACGGTGACAAGACTGGCAACTACCCGGCCATACCAAAGACTTTGCGTGGGTGACGCGGGACAGTGGCCGGTGCTGACGATAGGCTTGCACGGGGTCCATTGTGCCTACGACAACCATACCGCTCGTACTCCGATAGGACAAGCCATACTGGACACTATAGATGACTAGTCGGCTGGGACCCGCCTGTGGGACCCGCCAGTCGGACGGGCCAGTGAGACCTTTGCCTCTCAGCCTATATAAGGAGAGGAAAGGCCTCAGTAGAAAGGGTTGGTCTTACAGCATTTAAGGCAGTAACTAGCATATGCAGGTGAAGGAGCACTTGTAGTTCCAGTATTCTAGATAGTCAGATCCGGCAGGAGTAGGGGTTTTACCTCACCACGAGGGCCCCGCACCTAGGTACTTCTTGCGTCCCGCTACGCTCGCTTGTATCCAATCCCGCCTGTGGACGCCGTCGATAGCTTCCCTGCTAGTCCCCACACCTCTATCTAACCTCCTCAGGTACTGCCGTTCCCAATACAATGACAGTTGGCGCCCACCGTGGGGCTAGATCGCTTCGACCGGAGTCACGTTCCGCACGGGACCCCACACTTCAGCCGGTGAGCGCGTGGCCTCTGGCCTGGTGCTCACGCTCGGCAAATTCGACTGTGTCATCGACAACGCTTCCTGCTTCGCCGGAACCTCCTTCCTGGCGAACGGCACCGTTCTGCTATTCGGCGACCTCCCCGTTTATGTCGCCACCGTCCCAGAGCGTTTCCCTAGGGAAATCGTCTCTATCGCGGAGCTGCCGTGCTCAGACGGCAGCGCCTCCGCCGCACCTCGCGGCGTAGAGGTCATGATGGCCGGTTCTAACTCCCATCCCCGCCAGCCGCGGGAGCGAGGCGCGGACGAGGTCGGAACTTCCGCTCCCCCGTAGCCCCGGAACCCGGTGGAGGATGCCATTGATCGGCTCCTGACACTAGTTAACCTCGGGGATAACCCGGAGGAGGCGGAGGCCAACTTCAGCATGGAGAGACAGATCCTCCTCCATGAGGCCATGGAGCTAGCTGCAGCCTGTAAGCAGCTCGAGATCACCCAGCGCGAGTACGACCGTGCGCACGGCCTCACTCCGGCTACCGCGGAGCCGAGCCAGCGCGGCCAGGTACGACATCGGGGCGGCGAGCTTGGCGGTAGGTTGGAAAAGGACGGGGAGCCGGATCCCGTGCCCGCCCTCGCACGGCCCACCTACAGCACGCCCCTCAAGAACTTGCATGCGGCGCGAGCCGCGGCAGAGGAACTACCCA
This sequence comes from Avena eriantha, assembly GCA_910589775.1. Lineage (NCBI taxonomy): Eukaryota > Viridiplantae > Streptophyta > Magnoliopsida > Poales > Poaceae > Avena > Avena eriantha. Next base: position 85,118,121 of record OU342740.1, read on the forward strand.
GCCTGGAGGGCGAGGAGCGAGCCTGCTAGCACGCTCGCATGCAGGAGCTCCTCCGCGTCGCAGACGAGCAGGCTGGTGCCAACCGGCAGATGCAGGAAGAACTTAGCTACTCCAGGAGGAGCGAGCTACCGGCCAACAGCAGGGGCGCGCCGCGCGACACCCAGCAGGCGTCCTCCCCTCAGCCTTCCAGGGCCCGTAGCAGGCGCCGCAACTCCGGTAACAGGGCCCAGCCGCGCTAGGAGCAGACGGTGAACAACAACCCGCCACCTCCCCCTCCACCAGCCAGAGCGCCCAGACTAGCCGGTTCCCATCTCTCAGGCCAGGTAGGCGCCCCCAACCCGGATTGTCCGGATGCCCGCGACCGCATCGATCTCCTCGCTCAAGCGCGTGTCACGGAGGAAGAAGATTCTACCAGTCCGGTTTGTTTCAGACCCCGCAACCGGAACGAGCCGTTTCCAGATAAATTCTCCCTGCCCAAGGACACCCCCAAGTATGACAGCAACATGAAACCGGAGGACTGGTTGACCGACTATGCTACAGCAGTCAGCATCGCCGACGGGAACAAGCGCACAGCCGTGCGCTACATCCCCCTCATGCTAACTAGGTCAGCAAGGACATGGCTCAATAGCCTCGCGCCCAACAGCATCAACGCCTGGCCTGACTTCGAGAAAGTGTTCATCCGCAACTTCAACGACACGTACAAGTGCCCAGGGTGCCCGTGCGACCTGGCCTTGTGCGTCTAGGGCGACCACGAGACTGACCGCGAGTACCTCGCTAAGTAGACGGAACTGCGCAACACCTGCGAGGGCATCCTGGAGAGCCAAGCCATCGGTTTCTTCATCGAGGGTTGCCACGAGGGCACCATGCTTCGCCACCGGCTACTGTGCGACGAGCCGAAAACCATGGCGGAGCTCATGACGGTTGCGGACCAGTACGCCATGGCGGATGCCGCCATGAAGAAGCCCCTCCGAGTAAACGCGGACGGCCGTCCGACTCCCACGGAGCCGGCTCGCGACCGACCCAGCAATCCAGCTGGAGAAGTCGGATCCCCCACACGCCACGGCAACGACAACCGGTTCCATGGGGATCGCCAGGCCGGATAGCAGAAGCCTCGCTACCACGCGCGGCAGGTCAATGCTGTGGAGGGCGCGCCCGACGCGTCGGCTAATGAAGCAAGGAGGTAGAAGCCACGGCTCACCTTCGACCAGATGTTCGATGGCCCGAGCAAGTGGCATAGCGGTCCCTTCAAGCCGGCTACGCACACCACCCGGAACTGCAGTTGGACCCGCCAGCTAAAGGACCAGGGCAACCAGCCTCGTCCCCCGCCTACCCCACCGGGTGGACCTCCACCACCGGCTAGGGGAGCCGGCAATGATGGTAATGGCGGCAACGGCGGCAACACAACAACGGGTACCCCCAGCCGCACGCCGCCTACCACATTTTCGAGACGGAGCAGGACGATAAGCACAGCCGTAGGCGACGCTCCAAGGAGGTCAATACAGTCGCCTCTCCGGTCCCTCAGTACCTGAACTGGTCGGAAACCCCCATCACCTGGAGCCGGGCGGATCACCCTGAGCATCTACCGACTCTCGGGGGCTACGCCATGGTGCTCGACCCCCTCATCGTCTCCAACACGCGCACTTGCCGATTCTCGCGCGTCCTCATCGACGGAGGCAGCAGCCTCAACCTCCTCTACCAGTCCTCGCTGGAGAAGCTGGGCATTCGCGAAAGCGACCTGCGCCCGACTACCACGACATTCCACGGCGTACTGTCGGGGCCAGCCTGCGCCCCGCTGGGGAAAATCCAGCTGGACGTCATCTTCGGGACCGAGGAGAACTTCTGCCACGAACCAATCTGGTTCGAGGTGGTAAATCTGACGAGCTCCTACCACGCTCTCCTCGGACGCCCCGCCCTCGCCAAGTTCATGGCCATCCCCCACTACGCCTACCTCAAGACGAAGATGCTGGGACCCCACGGCGTGATCACCGTCGCCGGCTGCTTCATGCGATCGATGGAGTGCGCTTCAGCTGGTTCCAAGCTGGCAGAGGCCCTCATCATAGCCGAAGAGAAGCGCGCGATCATGCGCAATGTGGCCATGGCCCAGCAGGACATTCCGGCTAGAAGCAAACCGGCTGGAGAAGGAGCCTTCCAGCCGGCAAAGGAGACGAAGAGGATCCTGCTCGACCCCTCCGATCCGACCAAGTTCGTCACCATTGGCGCCGGCTTGGACATAAAATAGGAAGGCGCGCTCGTCGAATTCCTCCGTGAGAATCGGGACATCTTCGCGTGGTCCCCCAAGGACATGCTGGGTGTGCCGAAGGAGTTCGCCGAGCACTCGCTTCACGTGCGTCCGGATGCCAAGCCGGTCAAGCAACCTCTACGCCGGTTCGCAGAAGAGAAGAGAAAGATAATCGGTGACGAGATCACCGGGTCCTTGCAGCCGGGTTCATCATGGAAGTGTACCACCCGGACTGGCTGGCGAACCTAGTCCTGGTGCTAAAGAAGAACAAGACCTGGCGCATGTGTATCGACTACACCAGCCTGAACAAGGCGTGCCCAAAAGACCCCTTCGCCTTGCCCCGTATCGATCAAGTCATCGATTCCACGGCCGGCTGTGATTTGTTGTCTTTTTTAGATTGTTATTCCGGGTATAATCAGATCTGCCTGAACCCGGCTGAACCCGGCTGATCAGATTAAGACATCATTTATCACACTCTATGGGGCTTTCTGCTATTTAACCAGGCCTTTCGGCCTAAAGAATGCAGGCGCCACCTATCAGCGATGTATGCAGAAATGCTTGCACTCACAGATAGGCCGAAACGTGCACGCTTACGTGGATGACGTGGTCATCAAGACCAAGGAGAAGCGCACCCTCCTCGAGGACCTGGGAGAAACATTTGGCAACCTCAACCAGTACCGGATGAAACTGAACCCAGAGAAGTGCGTCTTCGGGGTACCGTCCGGCCAGCTCCTCGATTTCCTCATTTCACAGCGAGGTATCGAGGCAAATCCGGAGAAGATCGCAGCCATCGAGAGGATGCAGCCGCCCAGGAACCTGCTTGGAGTCCAGAAGTTCACCGGATGCCTTGCTTCCCTCAGTCGCTTCGTCAGCCGGCTGGGGGAGAAGGCACTCCCGTTGTACCAGCTGATGAAGAAGACGGACAAGTTCTCTTGGACTTCGCAAGCCGACGCCGCGTTTCACGACCTCAAGCGCATGCTGTCCACAACACCGGTTCTTGCCACGCCGGCTAGTAAAGAACAAATGTTGCTCTATATAGCAGCCATGAACCGGGTCGTCAGTGTCGTCTTGGTGGTGGAACGCCCCGAGGAAGGCAAGGCTTAGCCAGTTCAGAGACCCGTCTACTACCTCAGCGAGGTTCTCTCCCTCTCCAAGCAGAATTACCCCCACTACCAGAAGATGTGCTACGGCGTGTACCTGGCATGCAAGAAGCTCAAGCACTACTTCCAGGAGCATTCGATTAAGGTCATGTGCACAACACCCCTTTCAGAAATCATCGGCAACAAGGACTCCACCGGCCGAGTCACCAAGTGGGCCATCGAGCTTGCCGCCTATTCCATCCAGTACAAGCCCCGGCTCACGATCAAGTCGCAAGCATCGGCGGACTTCCTCGTCGACTGGGCCGAGACCCAGTATCTCCCACCGGTTCTAGATTCGGACCATTGGCGGATGCACTTCGACGGATCAAAGATGCTCGGGGGCTTGGGAGCCGGCATCGTGCTCACCTCACCCAAGGGAGACCGGCTGGAGTACGTACTGCAGATCCACTTCAAGGCCTCCAACAACGTAGCCGAATACGAGGCACTGACGCATGGGCTCCGGCTGGCCAAGGAGATCGGTGTCAACCGGATCCTGTGCTTCGGTGATTCGGACTTGGTGGTGCAGCAAGTATCCGGAGAATGGGACGCCAGAGACGCAAACATGGCTCGTTACCGGTTCCACATCCAGAAGCTCAGCGCCTCCTTCGACGGGTGCGAATTTCACCACATCCCCCGCATCAATAATGAGGCTGCCGATGGGCTCTCCCAGATCGGCTCCACCAGGCAGGCCATCCCACCGGGGGTCTCCTTGGAGCACCTGCGCAAGCCATCCATCAACCCGTCGCCAGAATCGGACTCCATCGTCTGGGCAGGAACCTTTCCGGCTGACGGAACGGCGGAAGTGGAGCCGGCAGAACCACCAAAGAAGAAGACCTGCACCAATTCCGGCCAGGCAGCGCCTTCCGGCTCGCAAGACCCGGGGGCTGCCGGCTCGCCTAGCGGCTCGGGGGCTGCTACTCTGGATACACCATCCGGACGACCCCCAGACACCCGTCAACCGGAGAACACGAGCGTCCTCGTCATCCGGGAAGTGCCATCCTGGGCACAACCCTTCCTGAGCTACATCGCCGATGGAGAACTTCCGGACGACGAGGTGCAGGCCAGGCAAATCCGGCGCCGCGCGCACACATACACTATCATAAACGGCGAGCTGTACAAGCGCAGCGTATCCGGTATCTTCCAAAGATGTGTTGATGCGGATACAGGCCACCGGCTACTCAAGGACATCCACCAGGGCGAGTGCGGGCACCACGCTTTGTCAAGGGCGATAGCCGCCAAGGCGTTCCGCCATGGTTTCTATTGGCCCACCACCCTCGAGGACGCGGAGCAGCTGGTCCGCGCATGCAATGGGTGCCAGCGCTTCGGGCAGCTCAGGCACATGCCAACTTCGGTACTCAAGACCATACCGATCACCTGGCCATTCGCGGTTTGGGGCCTTGACATGGTCGGTCCCTTCAGGCGAGCACGCGCGGGCATGACCCACCTGCTGGTGGCGGTGGACAAGTTCACGAAGTGGATCGAGGCCAAGCCTATCCGGAAGCTGGACGGGGCGACGGTTGTCACCTTCTTCACCGACATCATCAACCGCTTCGGCTACCCCAACACGATCATCACGGACAATGGCACGAACTTCGCTAAGGGGGCCTTCGCCCGGTTCTGCAGCAACAAGGGCATCCGACTGGACCTCGCCTCCGTCGCGCACCCGCAATCCAACGGGCAAGTCGAAAGAGCAAACGGCTTGGTGCTAGCCGGCATCAAGCCACGTCTCATCGAGCCGTTGGACCGTTCACCCGGGTGTTGGATAGAAGAACTTCTGGCTGTGTTGTGGAGCCTCCGCACCACGCCGAATAGGTCAACCGGCTACACGCCGTTCTTCCTGGTCTACGGATCGGAAGCCGTCCTCTCCGCCGACATCGAGTTCGACTCCCCTCGCAAGCTCCTCTACAACGAAAAAGCCAACCAGGAGGCGCGGGAGGACGGAGTGGACCTCCTGGAGGAGGCCCGCGAGCTGGCCTTGTCCAGATCAGCCCTGTACCAGCAGCGACTACGTCGCTACCATTCAAGCCGGATCCGCCCAGTTGCATTCCGTGAGGGCGACCTGGTTCTCCGGCTGGTGCAAGACACGAAGGGCATGAACAAGCTATCGCCACCCTGGGAGGGCCCCTTCATCATCAGCCGGACGCTGCCCAATGACTCCTACTACCTCATCGACGCGCAGCAGCTGCGCAAGAACAAGATGGATAAATCAGACGAGGAGACCGAGCGTCCCTGGAACGCAGCCCTGCTGCGCCCGTTCTACACCTAGTCACCAGACAGTGTATGTATCCCGAAAACCCTATGAATGAAAATGCGGACCCCCACGAGAATCTCGGGGGCTCCTTGCTAGAAACATGTATGCATCTGTTTTCCGGTTATTATTTTCTGGCTCCGGCAACCCCTACCCGGGTGCTCGCCGGCTGGCCCGGCCTGCTAAGTCAACAAACCGGCTGAGTACTGTGCGATGATGTCAGAGGCCCACTGTTCGTCTCAGCTACAAACCGCAACCCGGCTGTCCGGCTAGCAAGAGCAAAAGCCTGAGGCATCCCACACGAAAAATGGGGAGGAGACGCGACAGATCGGGTGGCTCGGCGCCGCAACTAGCTCGAACCAATCCAGCCGCTAAGCCATTTGTACCGTGTGCAATGTACTGTCAGCTCCCTTCGATTTCGGCTGCAGACCGCAACCCGGCTGCCCGGCAAGGACGCAGCGAAAACAACAGAGCGCACGGGAAAACGACTAAGTGTCTAGAAAGGGACATGCCAGTTTTCAAAAAAAAACAAGCCGTTTTCCGGCTACAATTTGGCAGACTAACCTACTAACCTATGTGGACATGTGTGTATGCGTATGTACGTTTGTCTGACTACTTAGAGTCGGAGTCCAGGAGAAGGAAAGAAGATTCGAAGTCCTTGCCTTCGCCAAGCGCTTCAAATCTCGGGGGCTACACCCACTGGGTGCGCTCGCGCGCCCCCAGTGGAATCTTGTGGTCCCCGACCGGCTAAAAGGCGTTTAGCCGGCTGATCGGAGCCCAGGTGAGGGCAAGGGCTGGAGCAAGAAAAAGACAAGGAAGATTCGAAGCACCTGGCTACGCCAGCTACTCCGAATCTCGGGGGCTACACCCAGTGGGTGCGCTTGCGCGCCCCCACTGGATTGTTAGTTCCCCCGGCTGAAGCCGACGAAAGTAGCCGACTGGGACGAGTCCAGCCGGATAAAGTTAGAAAGGCTTGGGAGCAATAAGGAAGATTCGAAGCACCTGGTTACGCCAGCTACTCCGAATCTCAGGGGCTACACCCAGTGGGTGCGCTTGCGTGCCCCCACTAGAGGTGTAGGTTGTTCGGCCAAAGGCGTGTAGACAAGGTTAGCTGGGCAAAATGACAAAAAGAAACTCAACACAAGTCAAGGAAAAAGGATTTCAACAATAACAAGCAAAAGAGAGATGAAGTTCTCGCAAGTTACCCGGCTTTAAAGATGGCCGACACAAACAGACAAGGTTCACAAGTATATAACACAAGACAATTACACCTGGCATCCCGGGGCAGCAACTAGACGGCAGGACCTTTGCCGTGGGGGAGATCTTGGCCAGCGGAAGATTCGGGCGGCGGAGGAGGCGCGGAGCTTGATCCGGTTCCGGCGCTGGTAGGTGACAGCATCAGGGCCTCCACATCAGGAGTACCGACGGACTCCGAGTCAGTGAGGACCTCGTCGGGGTCCACGTAGTCGGCGATCTTGATGGCGGACCCGCGGAGCTCTGGATGGGCTTGGAGGATAGCGGCAAGATCAGCTCCGACACGGAAGCCTCCGTCGATATTCTCGACACGGGCGTCCTTGTACCAGGAGAGCATCAGAGCCAGGGCCATCTCCGCTCCGGCTCGCGCAGCCAGGTCCTGCAGCCGGTCCACCACAGCCGGCAGCTCCCCCACCTTCGCAGCCAGCTACGCTAATGTCTTCGGAACCGGAGCCTCTGGCCAGACGAAGGAGAAGACGTCCCTCGCCGCCTGGCGAAGCTTGGCAACTTCCTCGCTGAGAAGGACGACGAGCTCCTGGGCCATCGGCTGCGCTCCCGGCCAATTCTCCTGCAGCCGGTTGTAGGCCAGCAGGTCTATGCCGGGGTAAAAGGCTGTTAGAAAAGAGAAGTCAGATCCGGCTACTGGATCCGGAAAGAAAAGAAGATGGAAAGAAAACTCACCCTTGGCAGTGTGGCCGACCTGCATCAGCTCCTCCACTAGTGCCTTCTCCTTGAGCGCCAACCGTTTAATCTCCTTCTCCCGGTCCTTGTTCTGGGCCTCGAGAAGGGAGAAAGCTCCGGTCCGGCTAGCGAGCGAGGCATCACGCTCCTTTACGGTGGCCTCCAGACCGTCCACCCGCGCGTGCCAATCCTTGTTCTACTGCCGCAGAGTAGAATTGAACTTGCTCAGCCGGTCATTCGCCTTCTTCAGGCGATCGATCTTGCACTGAGCGCACACGAGGATGGCTGCAACGAAACCGGCTATCAGTACCCAAAAAAAAGGAGCCAGATGAAGCAAAGTCACTCTAGGAGGTCCCGTTGGCGGCAGCGAGCTTCTGCTCCAACAACCGGTTCCCACCGGCTGTGGCCTCCAGCAGTCGGATCTCCTTCACCGCCAACTCGAGCGTGGTGGCAAGGTCCGACAGCGAGGCAGCGGAGGAGGCGTCGTTGTCCACGGCGTTGACGGCCAAGGTCTCCTTCGCCGCGACCACCGCCGTCTGCCACTCCTCCCCGGGCTCCTCGTCGCAGTTGTCGTCGCCAACGACGACGAGCTCCTTGCCAGCAGCCCCTCGCGCGCCCACGGAGGAGCCTTCCGGCTGGGAGGACCTCGCCTCCGGTTGGGGGATTTCCGGCTAGGCGGGGGCAGTCGGCTGAGGGGGAGGCGAAGGATGCGCCTCAGAAGAAGGAGGGGCGCTGGTCGGCGCAGTCGGGCTACATGGCGGCGACCCGGCTGGCGCGCGTGCCGGGCTAACGGCTCCGAAGGAAACCAGCGTGCTAAGGAGAAAGCGAAGAAGACAAGATCAAAACAAGCCAAAGTCAGAAAAGGAGGAAAAAGGCAAACAGACAGAAAGGGAAGGGGGAGAAAGAACATACCCCAGCACAACAGGAGGCGGGCCTTTCTTCCGACAGAGACGGCTGGGCGGCAGGGCGGCGGACCGGCTCCTCTTGGGCGCTGGCTCCTTCGTCGCAGGGCGGCGGGAGCCGGAACGGCTGGAGCCGCTCCCACCCGCTTCCCTATCTGTCGCGGAGCGCGTCGTCGGCTCCGTGTTCGGCACGGCCTCCTCCTCGTGCACCACCGCGTGCAGGTCGGCGGCCGGCTCGTCGTTCCGGCTGGGGAAGGCGTTGCCGTCCCCATCCGATTCCTCGCCGGACCACCGAGCGCGCGGCTCGGGCAGGTCGGACGCAAATTCCTCGAGGGCCGCCGCGCCCTCCTCGCTGATGATGCATGGAAACATCTGCTGAATACAAAAGTCAGCCAGACGAAAACAAAGAACAAGTGCAAGAAACACCAAAGTAGCATCCGGTTAGAAGAGCTTACCCGGGGCGCGCGGTTCTCCCGAGTGTAGGGCGCCAAGCTGAACTTCCAGTTCTCCGGCAGCCACTCCTTGGTGATCGTCCACACCCACTCCTTCAGGTTGTGGTAGCGGGGATCGCGGCGCGACAGGCGGGTCGGGTCCAGCCGGCCAGAATAGTAGCACATCTTGTGTGCTCGTTGCTGCAACGACATCATTAGCCGGGACATCCAGCTGAGGGTGACGTCCAGCCCGGTCAGCCGGCAGTGGACGAGCGAGCGCATGCGCTTCAGGAGCTCGTCCGTCTCTGCCTTGTCGCCGTGGAACTTCAAGTCCCAGTTCTGCCGGCTGGATTCGACGTCCTGGAAGGCCGGCAGATTTATCCGGTCGACGTTGGTGAGGTTCTTCACGTAGAAGTATGACTGCTGCCACAGTCGTACCGTATCGTGAAGAAGGAACTTGGGGTAGCCGGTCTGCGAGCGGGAATAGATGGAGGCGCCGCCGCAGACGACTAACGGCCCCTGGGTGAACTGCACCTGCGGCCGGATTCGAAAGAGCCGGCAGAAGAGCCCGAGATCCGGCTGGATCCCGAGATAGCTCTCGCAGAAAGCAACGAAATGCGCCAAAGTTCCGATTGCGTTGGCGCCGAGGTGGTGGAGACAAAGATCAAAGAAAGCGAGGAAGGTCAAGAGGAATGGGTTCACCGGAAGGGTGAACCCACAGGCCAGGTGGGACAGGAATATGACACGCTCGCCTTCCTCCGGATGCGGCGACACCTCCCCGGCCGGCGCCAGCCGCACCGCCACCTCCTCCGCCGGCGGGAGGACGCGGGGGCGCGGTATTTGGCGATTTGGTCCTCGGTGATGGCGGAGCCGCACGAGGCCCCGCGGTCAGCGGCCATTTCCGGTTGACGAGGGGGAGCGATGACGGAAGATTGACGGTGGCCCGTAGCGTCGACGACGGCGAGCGGGCGGCGCAAAGTGCAAGAGTGCAGGAGCGGAAGCAGCAAGAGAGAAGGAACTGCAGCGGGGGAACGAAGGAAAGAAGTCGCCTCCCCCGCGGTGTCCCTTTAAAGAGCCATAAGGGCAACCGTCGACGGGGCACGTGGCGCGCATCCGGGCGACCCACACCCCAACCGCCGCCTAAGATCCCGTGTGCCGGAGCAGGATGCGCAGCTGCCCGCCGCAGAGTAATGATGGCGCGTGCGCGCATGGCCGGCGTCAGCACTGACGTCATGGGTAGCGCAACCGCCAAGCTCAGCCGGACACAAATTCAAAAGCAAGAGGAAGCGCACGCACATTTCGCCTAAGGGCGGAATCCACACGCGCTCAGGGGCTAGTGTCAGGGGGATGATCCCTAGGTACCCCAACCGAATAAGAAACAAGACAATCGGATCGCGTCCGGCTGACCAGATGCACCCGGACAGGGCAAGACAGGCCGGCTATCCCCCGGTAGCCGGATCAGCAAGAGGTATCCGGATACGGCGATGTAGCCGGACTCAATCAATGGGACAGGGCGACATGTGTATCAGTGCACGGTACGCCCTATACGGTGACAAGACTGGAAACTACCCGGCCATACCGAAGACTTTGTGTGGGTGACGCGGGAACAGTGGCCGGTGCTCACGACAGGCTCGCACGGTGTCCACTGTGCCTACGACAACCATACCGCTCGTACTCCAACAGGACAAGCCATACGTGACACTGTAGATGACTAGTCGGCTGGGACCCGCCTGTGGGGATCGCCAGTCGGACGGGCCAGTGAGACCTTTGCCTCTCAGCCTATATAAGGAGAGGCAAGGCCTCAGTATAAAGGGTTGGTCTTACAACATTTAAGGCAGTAGGTAGCGTATGCAGCTGAAGGAGCACATGTAGTTCCAGTATTCCAGATAGTCAGATCCGATAGGAGTAGGGGTTTTACCTCACCACGAGGGCCCCGAACCTGGGTACTTCTTGCGTCCCGCTACGCTCGCTTGTATCCAATCCCGCCCACGGATGCCGTCGATAGCTTCCCTGCTAGTCCCCACACCTCTATCTAACCTCCTCAGGTACTGCCGTTCCCAATACAACGACACTCCTCCTCATCATTGGAAGAGAACTCTTCATGCGCTATCAATGCAATGTAACTGGACTTCTTGTTGGTGGCATTCTTTTTTGTAAAAAGGCTTCCTGAAAGGGGCCTTTGAATTTTTCTTCAATATGAGTGCACCACCATTGTCTTCTCTCTTCTCATAAGGACACCTGACAACAAAATGATAGCGTTCACCATAGTTGAAGCAAGTTCTCAATCTTGAAGCATTTTCTTTTCTAACACTTGGGTTGCTTCTTCGTTGCATCTCCATCTTTGCCTTGGCGGGATCTTTCCAGAAATTCCTTGCATAGAAAACCATGTATTCACCATGAGCAACCTTGACATCTTAGGGGTGGCTCATATAGAGTGCATCATCACTTACTTCTTCTTCATCATACTCCACAACCTTGGCCTTCAAGGCAAGATTGACACCACTACTCATTCCAATGGCACAAGCATGGGCATCCTTGGCATTCTTAGCACCTTGAAGGCGGCCATCTCTTGCATAACTTCATTGGAGGTCATGAGATGGTAGTTGTGTATTCCTTGGAGACTTTTCAAGTCAGTGGGCTCGAAGGGCATGAGCGCACTCACATACTTCCTCTTGATCCAAGAATCATCAATGTGAGAGGCACCAACATTTATGAAAGCGGTGGCTCTGATTTGAGTTATCTATACATCTCTTGATGATCCTCAGAATCCTTCGTAAAGAAACCTTTAGCTTCATTTCTCAAGGCATCATATCTATTTATTGTCATGCTCTAATTTCCAACAAACAAGTCAATGGGAGCATCCCAAGCTTCCTTGGTTGTATTTTAGTGCTCATTGTGGGGAAAATCCTTTGGCCCCACTCCAAGTTGAATCATGTGCAAGGCGGTGGGATTGAGTTGACTATTGACCACTTCTCTTCTTGTCAAGTTGGTTGGATCCTCAATTTTGATTCCTTCTTCAATAATGTTCCACAAGTCAATGCAAGAGTTGCACACATGCGATTTCATTAAAACTTGCCATTGAGCAAAAGTATGTGCATCTAACTTAGGTGGGTCACCTCTATTATTTATATGGGGATGAGGGATAGGAGGGTCGGGAGAGTACCATCCGGGAACCGCATGGTGCTCTTCCTTCCCATCACCCTTTTTGGTGGAGGAGTTAGTGGAATTATGTTCATCCCCCACATCCATACCCGTTGGCTTAGCTGGAGCATTTACCTTAGGGTTAGGATGTGTTTCCTCAAGAGAGGGAGGTGGTGACGCTGATTTTTCTTTAACAAGTTGCTCAACTAGTTGATGCAACTGGTGGATTTCATTGCACAGGGTACAGCTCAAGCTTGTTTCAAACTTCTTGAGATCTACCGAGGTCACTGAAGTGCTAGCCTCACCCTCTCCACCATCCTCTAGGTTGACCATATTCTCTTAGGCGGTTAAGCCCGAATAAAGAGCCGAGGCTCTAATACCAATTGAAAGGATCATACAGTCACCTAGAGGAGGGGGGGGGGGGGGGGGTGAATATGAAGGAAATATGCCTTGAGAGGCAATAATAAAGTTGTTATTATGTATTCCTTATATATGATAGATGTTTATTTTGCATGCTATAATTGTATTGATCGGAAACATCAATACATGTGTGTTTAATAAACAAAAAGGGTTCCTAGTTATGCCTCTCTTATAGACTAGCTTGTTGATTAACAAGATGATCAAGGTTTCCTGATCATGGACATTGGATGTTGTTAATAACAAGGTCACAACATTTGTGAAATGATGTGATGAAAATTCATCCGAAGTATAGCATTACGATCAAGTCATTATGTTTACATTTCTATAACATCATATGAAGTAATCTTTATCCTTAGACCATGAGATCATGTTAATTGCTAACACTGGAAGAATATCTTGATAACATCAAACGTCACACCGTAACTGGGTGACTACAAAGATGGGTTCAGTGCTAGGAAGGTGTTTTATTGAGGCTCATGGATCAAAGTGGAATTTGTCAATCCCGATAACGGATAGATATACTCTGGGCCCTCTCGGTGATATCACATTAAGGTAGCTTGCAAGCAAGTGATGTGATCACTAGAATGTTATATCACGGGAACGAGAAAAGAGTGCATGTCGGTAACGAGATCAAACTAGGTATTTGGATACTGATGATCGAATCTCGGACATGTATTATATCAAGAGACAAAGGGATTAAATTACAAGCGTTAAAGGTTCTCACGATCACAGAAGTCATCGTTGAATATGCAGGAGTCAGTATGGACCTCCAGGTCCCGCTTTGTATTATTGATCTGAGAGGAGTCTTAATCATGTCTGCATTATTCGCGAACCGTAGGGTGACACACTTAAGAGTTACCGGACACCATTTTGGAGCACATATGTTTCAGACGAAAGAATTGCAAAGCACAGGAATTGTTTCGATAGAAACCGGAAATTGTTTCGGGTGAAATTGCAGAAAGTGGTTCTGCATGTGATATTGAAATATTGCAAGGGGTTATATGTGAATGTTTGTTCATTAAAGTAATTAAAAAAATTCTGAATAAATTTAATAAAAGAGTTTTATTAAATGAGAGAGCATTAAACTTAGAGAATTTTAATGCATTAAAAGTAGGGACTTTAAAGGGGAATGTGAAGAGGCATTTTAATGTGGAGGGGTTACCACCACATGAATGGAGGAGGTGAAGGGTCACCTCCCCCATGCGCCGGCCATGGGGAGGGGCACCCCCTCCTCCTATAAAAGGCCCCCTCTTCCTCCTTCTTCCTCACACCTCCTTGTGAAGGATCTCTCTCCCCCTCTAGAATTATTCCCCCATGGTCTCAGATTAGCGAGATACATGTTCCCGGTGGCATTTCGTCTAGAAGGACTTGTTGCTTCCGCTGGATCGTTGGAGCGAGGAGGTGGAGGTTGTCCGGTGGCTTGAACGTGTGTGCGAGTGCGGATGCGCTGCTGCGTTGTGGCACTCGGACTTCCTCACGATCTTGAGATCGGCAAGTGTACGCCTACATCAACCACGGGTTCCTACTCGTTAACAAAACTCGTTGTCTTCAAGGGTAAGTTCTCGTTGGATGTATGTCCACCCGTTGCTCTGTACCTAGTAGGTAGATCTTGGCGTGTAGTTCTCATCGTAGGATTTTTTTGCTTTCTATGCTGTGGACCCAACTGTGGTATCAGAGCTTGATCTATGCGTAGGTGCTTAGCACGACTAGTACACATATGTTTATATGTGGGCGATGATGATCATGTTATTGCATCTTCTATGTAGTTTGGATATTGGTGGCATAGTTGGATGAAGCGGCCCGGACCAACCTTACATGTCATCGTACATGAGACCGGTTCCATGACTGACATGCAACTAGTTTTGCATAAGTGGCTGGCGGGTGTCTGTCTCTCCTACTATTGTCAATATCTGATTTACAATGAGTTGCTAATAACTTGGTTATCCTTGTTGTGGTTCATGTTTGTAGGTAAGAATGGTTCTATCTCCGAAAGCCCTAAGCCACGTAAAACTTCCAATTGATAAATTAGAGGCGTCTAGTTTAGATCATTGCTGGGCTAGTGTCTTGATATGGTATTGTTGTAAGTAGATGCATGATAGATACTCTTGCAACTCACTCAACGTGTAAGTTCCATAGACCTTGGCCTTACACACAAAGGAATGATAGAGATCATACCACGATGCAAATGATAGAGATCAAATGCATGGACCATATCATCTCACTTTACACATTAGATGTTAGCATCTTATACTGCTAGTTTGGAGCTTTCTGTAGCATTCTAAGATGATCCCTCATTTAGATATCAAGATAAAAATGTGTTCTTCCTTGAGTATGCACCGTTCTGTGGATCGTGTTTTGAGACATCACGTGATGATCCGGTGTACTCGAATCTACACTTTCATAGGAACGGGTGTAAGACAGTTTTACACACGCGAATACTAAGGTTCTTACTTGGCGAGCCTAGCATGTACATACATGGCCTCGGAACACGGACCGAAAGGTTAAGCATGAGTCATATAGTTGATATGATGCCCATATAGATGCTCGCCTTTGAAGCTACATCAACTCACGTGATGATCGGACTTGGTGTAGTGGATTTGGTTCATGTAATCACCAAAAGGACACGAGGGATGTCGTTTTTGAGTGGGAGTTCATTAGTAATTTGGATTAGTTGAACTCACTCTATCATAAACTTAGTCTAAATAAACTTTACAAATTCTGTTGTAGATGGCACCATCTGCTTTTAATTTCAATGTGTTCATGGAGAAAGAGAAACTTGCTGCGAATGGTAGCAACTTCACCAACTGGGCTATGAATTTGAGGATTCTCCTCACTGCTGCACAAAAGCAATATGTGCTAGATGCGCCGCTAGGCCCCCCACCAGCTCCTGATGCCCCTGACGAGGAAAAGAAAGTCTACGTGACTCGTTAGGAGGACCACAACTTAGTTCATTGCGGCATACTGTATGGGCTAGAGCCAGAACTTCGAAAGCGTTTCGAAAATGGCAATGCTTTTGATACCATGGGAGAATTGAAAATGATTTTCGATACCCATGGTGCCGTAGAGAGTTATAATGCTACTGAAAAGTTCTTTAGCTGCATGATGGAGGAGAACAACTCCGTTAGTGAGCATGTACTCAAAATGTCTGGGTACGCTGATAAGCTTGTGTCCTTGGGAATAACGTTTCCCATTGACTTAGGCATACATCGTGTTCTCCAATGTCTGCCACTTAGCTACAAGAGCTTCGTGATGAACTATAATATGCAGGGCATGAAGAAGTATCTTCCTGAGCTTCTGTCAATGCTTAAGACTGCAGAAGTGGAGATTAGGAAAGAACATCAAGTGTTGATGATCAATACGACCACCGGTTAGAAGAAGGACAAGAAAGGCAAGCACAAGGGAAAGAACGGTGGCAAATCTGTTGCCACACCTGAAAAGAAACCCCGAGCTGGCCCTAAGTCTGACACCGAGTGTTACTATTGCAAGGGGACTGGCCATTGGAAGTGCAATTGCCCCAAGTATTTGGCGGACAAGAAGTCCGGCAAGGCAAACAAAGGTATATATGATATACATGTTATTGATGTGTACTTGACTAGTACTCGCAGTAGCACCTGGGTATTTGATACGGGATCGGTTGCTAATATATGTAACTCGGTTCAGGGGCTGCGGAACAAGCGACAACTAGCAAGGGATGAGGTCATGATGCGGGTCGGCAATGGATCAAAAGTTGATGTGATCGCCGTCGGAACGCTACCTCTCCATATGCCATCGAGATTAGTTGTAAACCTAAATAATTGTTATTTGGTGCCTACACTGAGCATGAATATTGTATCCGGATCGTGTTTGATGCAAAGTGGTTATTCCTTTAAATCTGAAAACAATGGTTGTTCGATTTATAAGAATTTTATCTTTTATAGTCATGCACCTGTGTTGATTGGTTTATTTCTATTGGATCTTGATAGTAATATTATGCATATTCATAATGTTAATGCTAAAAAGATTAAACTTGATAATGATATATCTGCATATATGTGGCACGGCCGTCTAGGTCATATTGGCGTTAAACGCATGAAGAAACTCCATTCTGATGGACTTTTGGAATCACTTGATCTTGAATCATTTGATACATGTGAGCCATGCCTTATCGGCAAGATGACTAGAACGCCGTTTTCCGGTTCAATGGAACGGGCGACAGATTTATTAGAAATCATACATACTGATGTATGTGGACCAATGAGTGTGTCGGCGCGAGGTGGATATCGTTATTTTGTTACTTTCACAGATGATTTGAGTAGATACGGGTATATCTATTTGATGAAACACAAGTCTGAAACTTTTGAAAAGTTCAAGGAATTTCAGAATGAAGTGGAAAATCATCGTAATAGAAAGATCAATTTTCTTCGGTCTGACCGTGGAGGTGAGTATCTAAGTTACGAGTTTAGCACACACATGAATGAGTGTGGAATAATTTCACAACTCATGCCTACCGGAACACCACAACGTAATGGTGTGTTGGAACATCGTAATCATACTTTATTGGATATGGTTCGATCTATGATGTCTCTGACTGACTTGCCACTGTCATTTTGGGGTTATGCACTAGAAATAGCTGCATTCACTTTAAATCGGGCACCATCTAAATCTGTTGAAACGACACCGTATGAATTATGGTTTGGAAACAAACCTAAGTTGTCATTTCTTAAAGTTTGGGGATGCGATGATGAAGAAACTTCAACCAGATAAACTCGAACCCAAAGCGGAAAAATGCGTCTTCATAGGATACCCTAAGGAAACGATTGGGTATACCTTCTATCACAAATCCGAGGGCAAGGTTTTTGTTGCCAAGAATGGATCCTTTCTTGAGAAGGAGTTTCTCGCAAAAGGTGTGAGTAGTCGGAAGGTAGAACTCAAAGAGGTTAATGAACCTTCTCTTCATGAAATGGCGAGTAGCGCAGCACCAGAAACTGTTTCGGAGTTGACTTCACCTAATGAAGAGAGAGCTAATGATATTGATCATGAAACTCCGAAAGAGGACACTACCGAACCTCGCAGGTCAAGTAGTACACGTGTGAATTTCATGGTTGATGAAATGGATGACCCTGCGACGTATGAAGAAGCGATGATGAGCCCAGATTCCAACAAATGGCTAGAAGCCATGAAATCCGAGATGGAATCTATGTACGAGAACCAGGTTTGGACCTTGGTGGACTTACCTCACGATCTAAAGGCCGTTGAGAATAAATGGATTTTCAAAAGAAAAACTGATGCTGATGGTAATGTGACCATCTATAAGACTCGACTTGTCGCAAAGGGGTTTCAACAAATTCAAGGAGTTGACTACGATGAGACATTCTCTCCCATAGCGATGCTTAAGTAGGTTAGGATTATGTTCAATTGATGCCTATTTCGATTATGAAATATGGCAGATGGATGTCAAAACTGTGTTCCTCAATGGTAATATTGAAGAAGAGTTGTATATATTACAACCTAAGGGTTTTGTCGATCCTAAGGATGCTAATAAGGTATGCAAACTTCAGCGATCCATCTATGGACTGAAGCAAGCATCCCGGAGTTGGAATCTCCACTTTGATGAGGTGATCAAAGAGTTTGGATTTGTCCAAACTTATGGAGAGGCTTGTATTTACAATAAAGTGAGTGGGAGCAATGTGGCATTCCTGATATTATATGTGGATGACATATTATTGATTGGAAATGAAATAGATCTTTTAAACATTGTTAAAAGTTATCTAAACAGCAAATTTTCGATGAAAGACCTTGGTGAAGCGTCATATATATTAGGCATTAAAATCTATAGAGATAGATCAAGGCGCCTAACTGGGCCATCGCAGAGTACATACCTTGGTAATATATTAAAGAAGTTTAATATGGACGGAAGTAAGAAGGGGCTCTTACCTATGTTGTAAGGCAAGACATTGAGTAAGACTCAAAGTCTAGCTATGGCGGAAGAAAGAGAGATAATGGATAAGATCTCCTATGCCTTGGCCATAGGCTCTATAATGTATGCCATGCTATGTACAAGACCGGATGTGGCACATGCTATTAGTTTGACTAGTAGGTACCAATCTGATCTAGGTTCGGAACACTGGATAGCGGTCAAGAACATCCTCAAGTACTTGAGAAGAACTAGGGATATGTTTCTTATATACGGAGGTGAAGAAGACCTAGTCGCTAAGTGTTATGTCGATGCTAGCTTTGACACCGATCCGGATGACTCTAAGTCTCAATCCGGATACGTATTTCTCTTGAACGGAGCAGCAGTTAGTTGGAGGAGTTCCAAACAACCAGTGGTGGCTGGATCAACGACGGAGGCGGGATATGTTGCTGCTTCAGAAGCGGCGCAGGAAGCGGTTTGTGACATTGGACCGGATGGTGATCTATTGTGACAACAATGGAGCCATAGCCAACGCCAAGGAACCGAGGTCTCACAAGAAGTCCAAGCATATTAAGCACCGGTTTCACTAGTGCATTGGACCGGATGGTGATCTATTGTGACAACAATGGAGCCATAGCCAACGCCAAGGAACCGAGGTCTCACAAGAAGTCCAAGCATATTAAGCGCCGGTTTCACTCCATCCGCGAACATGTCAAGGATGGAGATATAAAGATTTGTAAAGTACACACGGACCTGAATATAGTAGATCCGTTGACTAAAGCTCTCTCTAGGGCAAAACATGATCAACACGAGAACTCCATGGGTGTTAGATTTATCACTATGTGAACTAGATTATTGTCTGTAGTGCAAGTGGGAGACTGAAGGAAATATGCCCTGAGAGGCAATAATAAAGTTGTTATTATGTATTCCTTATATATGATAGATGTTTATTTTGCATGCTATAATTGTTTTGATTGGAAAGGTCAATACATGTGTGTTTAATAAACAAAAAGGGTTCCTAGTTATGCCTCTCTTATAGACTAGCTTGTTGATTAACAAGATGATCAAGGTTTCCTGATCATGGACACTGGATGTTGTTAATAACAAGGTCACAACATTTGTGAAATGATGTGATGAACATTCATCCAAAGTATAGCATTACGATCAAGTCATTATGTTTACATTGCTATAACACCATACGAACTAATCTTTATCCTTAGACCATGAGATCATGTCAATTGCTAACACCGGAAGAGTATCTTGATAACATCAAACGTCACACCGTAACTAGGTGACTATAAAGATGGTCTAGTGCTACGAAGGTGTTATGTTGAGGCTCATGGATCAAGAGTGGAATTTGTCAATCCCGATGACGGATAGATATACTCTGGGCCCTCTCGGTGATATCACATTAAGGTAGCTTGCAAGCAAGTGATGTGATCACTAGAATGTTATATCACGAGAACGAGATAAGAGTGCATGTCGGTAACGAGATCAAAGTAGGTATTTGGATACCGATGATCGAATCTTGGACATGTATTATATCAAGAGACAAAGGGATTAAATTACAAGCGTTAAAGGTTCTCACGATCACAAAAGTCAGCGTTGAATATGCAGGAGTCAGTATGGACCTCCAGGTCCCGCTTCTGATTATTGATCTGAGAGGAGTCTCAATCATGTCTGCATTATTTGCAAACCGTAGGGTGACACACTTAAGAGTTACCGGACACCATTTTGGAGCACATATGTTTTAGACGAAAGAATTCCAAAGCGCAGGAACTGTTTCGATAGAAACCGGAAATTATTTCGGGTGAAATTGCAGAAAGTGGTTCTGCATGTGATATTGAAATATTGCAAGGGGTTATATGTGAATGTTTGTTAATTAAAGTAATTTACAAAATTCTGAATAAATTTAATAAAAGAGTTTTATTAAACTTAGAGAATTTTAATGCATTTAAAGTAGGGACTTTTAAGGGGAATGTGAAGAGGCATTTTAATGTGGAGGGGTTACCACCACATGAATGGAGGAGGTGAAGGGTCACCTCCCCCATGCGCCAGCCATGGGGAGGGGCACCCCCTCCTCCTATAAAAGGCCCCCCTCTTCCTCCTTCTTCCTCACACCTCCTTGTGAAGGATCTCTCTCCCCCTCTAGAATTATTCCCCCATGGTCTCGGATTAGCGAGATACATGTTCCCGGTGGCATTTCGTCTGGAAGGAGTTGCTGCTTCCGCTGGATCGCTGGAGCGAGGAGGTGGAGGTTTTCTGGTGGCTTGAACGTGTGTGCGAGTGCGGATGCGCTGCTGATTTGCGGCGCTCGGACTTCCTCACAATCTTGAGATCGGCAAGTGTACGACTACATCAACCACGAGTTCCTACTCGTTAACAAAACCCGTTGTCTTCGAGGGTAAGTTCTCGTTGGATGTATGTCCACCCGTTGCTCTTTACCTAGTAGATAGATCTTGGCGTGTAGTTCTCATCGTAGGAATTTTGTGTTTTCTATGCTATGGACCCAACAGAATAGGTGCCACTTCAAATTTTACTTCTTTTTCAGATTAGGATTTGACACAAAGGTAAATTCTCTAGATATGGAACTATGGTGAATTTACCTATACGTCACACTAGCACAACTAACTAAGCAAGAACTAGATAAAGTAAGGTGCGGTAAAGGATAGAAGTAACCAAAGTGAAGCACACGGGGACACAAGGATTATTTCCCGCGGTTCCTTCTTTTTGAGGGGAAGTACGTCTGCGTTTGGCGAGGGGGTGGTATTAAGCCACCAATGCCATGAGAGGCCTCGCTTGGTCTCCGGTGAACCTCACCCCAAGGGGACTGATTCATGCTTCCACTATATCGACAACCTTCAAGGTGGTAGTCCGCACCCTTACAAAAAGTTTGAGGCGCACATCCACAACTTAATTGGAGGCTCCCGAATCCAAGCAAGCTATCACAACAATCAAATACAAGCTTGTAAGAACCAAAACAAGGCCTAGGGTTTCCAATGAAACCCTAGAGCAAGGGGCCCTCAAGTGAATGAGGGGGAAATGAAGATCTCTCTTGGTGAAGATGTAGATCAAAGGCTCCTACTCTGATCCCCAAAGACCAGCGACTTTGGATGGTTTGATGAAGACATCTTGGAGTTTTGGTCGCTCTAATGGTGTGGACTTTATTTTTTGGAACAAGCACCTTGAGGTAGAAGATGAGGTCCCCTATTTATAGACCTCACAGCTAAAGACCGTTTTCTGACAGTTGGGGATCTTCCACACCGGAGACTCCGGTCTAGCAGATCAGAGACTCCGGTCTACACCGGAAACTCCAGCCCATTGATGACCCACAAGTATAGGGGGTGTATCGCAGTATTTTCGATAAGTAAGAGTGTCGAACCCAACGAGGAGCAGAAGGTGCTGGCTACTGGTATGGATTAGGAATTCTCTGCAAAGACTTAGCAAACGGATTTTTAGGGGTTTTTGATAAAGCAAGTAAACAAAGTACGAGTAAATAAAAGATAGTAGGAATAAATGCAGCAAGTGGCCCAATCCTTTATTTAGCAAAGGACAAGACGGTTGTATTACTTAAGATGACCAAACGTTCTCGAGGACACATGGGAAGACTATCAAGTGCTTTCTCTTCATATAGTTGATTAATCTTCTTTAGCTTGCTAAGTGTTGTGTGGGTGAACCTGTGCTAATGTACCGACCTTCCTAGGACTAATACATACTTGTGATTATACACCTTGCACACATCCGTAAGTACAAGAAAGTAATTAAGGTAGAAACCTAACCACAACTTTAAACTCTAAGACCCTTACGTCCCTTGTGCAATGGTTTCCTAACAGGGGTTCAGGTTTCTGTCACTCTGGCAACCCCTACGATTAGTAGCCAAATACACAATGCATTCCCCTAGTCCCATATAGGTGAAGTGTCATGTAGTCGACGTTCACATGACACCACTAGAAGAAGTACCACAATTTAAATATCAAATTATTGAATCTTTCTCAACACAACTCCACTACTAACAACATGACTTCTCCCATGTCCTCAAGAACAAAACGAACTACTCACAAGACATCATATGGATCATGATCAGAGATGGAATAATGATGTATAACAATTTGAACATAAACAATAATTCAATGGTTCACTCAATAGCATCAACTACAAAGAGTAATCAACACCGGGAAAGTTTCCCCTATGAACTATGCAAGATTTAACCCAATTTTTACAGAAATATGGAGATGGTGATGAGGGTGATGATGATGATCCGGATGAAGTCCAGCTTGATGGTGGTGTTGATGGCGACGATCTTCCCTCTCCGGGAAGGAATTCCCCCGGCAGAAATCTGTCTGCCGGAGAGATCTTTCTCTCTCGGTGTTTTCCGCCTCGTAGAGGCAGCGGAATCTTTCTGTGGTCCCTCCCCGAGTCTTAGGGTTTTGGGAGGATAATATACGCCAGGGCGGAGTGCCAAGGGTGGACCAGGGCGGCCACACCACCTGGTGGCGTGGCCTGGGCTGTCTCGCGCCAGGGGGTGGTGTGGCCCCCCTATGGCCCATCTCCAGCCCCCCTTCTGTCTTCCTTCGTCTCCTGGAAAAATAGGATTTTCCTTGTATTTTCCCGGATTTTCTGATCTTCGCGAATTTTGCCTCCAAACAGCACCTTTTCCATCATAATCCTGACTGCAGCGGTCCATGCTCCAAAAGTCATCAACCGTGCAAAAACAGATGAAATAACATAAGTATCACCTCTCAATACGAAATATATCAATGAATAACAGTGAATTATGACATAGAATAGTGATGCAAAATGGACGTATCAACTCCCCCAAGCTTAGACTTCGCTTGTCCCCAAGCAAAATTGAGCTGAATAAACATGGCATTAGGTTTATGGAGTGAAGAGTCGATAAAAGAATACGGACAAGAAGCATCACATTCATCAAATACATAGATCATAATAGAAGACAACTCACTATTATATAACTCAACTTGCAATGAGTAAAGGAAACACAATAATGATACATAAAGTGAATCTTAATTGGTAATGGCAAACTTAGCTCTTGGTCGAAGAATAGTTGATAATTTGCTGGAGTTCACAAATAACTGGTTTTCAATGATAGCTTTCAAAGTAGTAAACATCAAGATAAGAGCAATGTGCAAAACAAGGAACATAAGAACCATGAGTGAATAAATCATCATATGAATGAATGAAACACAACAACTCAAAATACTTCCTGAGATAGAGAGGAATAGGTTTACTGACACAACTGAAAAGTAAAACAAAGGCCCTTCGCAGAGGGAAGCAGGGATTGCAAGTCTCATAAAGAGCTCCCAAAAATTATGATACTTACTAGCTTTCAGCTCTCATTGCCCCTATCATAGGCATGTTTGGTGATTAAGGTTAAAGTGACACAACTAAGAGGATATGCTTGACAAGTTATAAGTTGAAATCTCATGCCCCTTACTTATGAGTACTGAACCTCATGCTACTCAACTTCAGTCACGAGTAAGCTCTTGTCATTGTAAATACACGTGTATCATTGAGAACCGCCAACCGGGTACCCCTTGCACATGACACAGGAGCTATCCCATAATCAAAATGAGAAGGCAAGCAGACAGTGAGCCTCTCATCGATCTTTTTATTTGCTATTTGCATAGGTTTTTATTGAGGATGCTTCATAGAATGATCACTATAGTTATGCTGCAAGTTTCCACCATGATTATGCATGGCTTAGGCTAGCGGCCCATGCGTTTCTCTAACACACATATAAACTCCATGATCATACAAGTTCCACTTTTATTTCACACCGCCGGGATCCAAAAGCAAAAGAACATGATATCAACTAGGTACAAAGTACCAATGCAATGTTGAAAGCGTTCCCCATGATACATGGTTCTGCTAAGTTCAACTCATAAAGCGCAAGCATATACGCAACAAAGAAGGACCCAATGGTTCAGGTTATTAAGTGCAAGAAAAATAAAGTATACCATCAAGTTCGTGAGAGCTTTAATCACTAATTTTCACATAACAAGTTTAATTTGGGAGGTAGATAAAACAAGAATTTACTTGGAATAGCAATAATGCTAATAGGTAGGTATGGTGGACACAAATGGCGTGGGTTTTGGTTTAAAGGAGTGGATGCACGAGAAGAATTCCCTCTCAGTACAGGTTTTTGGCTAGCAAGGCTGGGTAGCAAGTACAAGAGTTGAAGGAAACAAACAAACATACAAGCGATAAAGACAAACATGCAATCTTCCTTGGAAGCACAAAAGATCTTAACTAGAGAATACTAGACTTATGAGCAAATCAAGAAAGAAAGATGATGAAATTATATTTCTTTTGACTACTTTTATCTTTTTCATTCAACTCTCAAAAATAGTGTTGCTACTGACCGAGCCAGGTTTGCTAAAACCAAATAAATTAACTCAATGATCCCAAAGTGATACCAATACTAACAACAAGATCAATCATATAACCTCGAATTGAAAACTAATATAAGCTATGCAAAAGAGTGAATGATAGAACTTCTCATTAATATTCCATAACGGCAACTCACACCAAGGGATACATATCTAACGAGAGGGGAGACACTTCCATAATGCAAACCATCCTACATAATAAATTTTCTATTCATGATATAACTCTACTAAAAGGCAAAAAGATAGAAGATAGTGATGTGATACCACGGCACTCCCCCAAGCTTGGAACAAACCAAGGGGATGCCAAACCTGATGACGAGTTACTCCTTCGGTGGTGGTGGTAATATTTTCTTAGTTAACGTGAGGAAACCTTCCAAAATCTTGTGAAGCCTATTATTCTCCGATTGAAGCATGTCCACCTTCCTCCTCAAGTCTCGGTACTTATCGTAGAACTCTTTGGTGACTCGTAGGGCTTTCGTTGATGCATGACAAGTGACTAAAGGTACCAACCCTTGCTTGGGGTCTTGGAGATCTTCCTCCATAGGCTCCTTCCCTTTATCCTTGGCGGACACCATTGCGCTTCTAAGCTTCAAGAATAATTCCTGGTAGAAACAGATCGAAACAAAAACACGACGAAAACACGATATACGAACCTCGGGGGATCCGGGGGATTATATATTATGAAGTTTCACAACAAAAGGAATGTACTAGGAGAAAACGGGTCAGAGATGGAGTCCGAGGTGGACTCACCACCTGGTGGCGCGGCCAGGGGTGGGCCCACGCCATAGGGTGGTGTGAGCCACCCTGGCTCCACTTCCGTCCCTCTTTTGCTTCGTAGCTTTCCTTATTGACTAAAAACTGCAAAAATATAGTTGGATTGTATTTTCGTGGAACTTTTTCTTACCAGAACTGTTACCTATTTGAAAACATACTCTGCAGGTCTCTGAATTTGGTATTTAGTAGATTCTTCTGGAGACACCACTTTAATAACATCAATATCTTCATGTTCATACACTTATTACTTGAGTCATGAAACCTTTGTCTTTCTCATTACACCATTATCTCCACTACCTGGAAATTTGTTTGACACAAAACTTCACACAGTTCTCATTAGCAACATTAGTGTAGATGAAGTAATAAAACCTTTTGAGTCCAAATTCAACTGAAAACCATAAAAACATAGCTACTGTAGCAACTCCTTCCGAAAACCCCAAAAAGAATTCAAAAAGGAAATCGAATAAAGAAGCAAATGCAAGAGTGGCAAAATCTATCAAAACAGACCAGCAGTTAAAGATCAATTTTTTCGGAAATCTTCTGTTACTCAAATAAAAAGGTGCAAAACTAACGAAAGTTAAATAACAACCTGGGGAAGACGCACAAAAAATTACATCTCAGTCCGACATACAGAGATCTCTCACGAATCTTTACGGTGAAGCACAAAAATCTGTTTCGGGACAGCAACTTCCCCAAATATTACTTCGCTCTCATTAGAGATTGATCTTGACACAAAAACCAAACAAAAGGATAAGGAGAGGTTATTACCGAAGTAATAACTTCCAAAACTCAAAGAAACAAAAACAAACTGAAAACACAAATAAATTGGGTTGTCCCCCAAAAAGCTCTTTCTTTATAGCCATTAAGTTGGGCATGATAATTTTGAAGATGCTCACATAGGAATATGAATTGAAGTGAACGAGAGCATTAAGAAGCAAAAAATACACATTTAAGTCTAACCCACTTCCTATGCAAGGGAATTTTGTAAACAAACAAGTTGCTGAAACAAGAGGTTACTAGCATAGGAAGGCAAAACAAGTGCAACATAAAAACTTTCAGCATAAAACTAGGAAACTTGATATTATTGAGATACATAAGAACACTTTTCCTTCTCTCATAGTAACTTTCAGTATCATGCATAAACATAACAATATAGCTATCACAAGCACCATCGTAGCAATGATCACTTATCCTAACAGAAAACACAGAAATACTAGCTCTCATAACACTACTTTGTGAAACAATATTAGAGGTATCCTTATAGAGGATAGTGTGTCCCTCTTTTTCATATTTAGTGACAAAGTCTTTCACATTTGCTATTATAGGTTCATCAACCATAGGTTCAACAGCTTCATTCGTACTTTCATTAACCATACTAGCTATCATAGAGTGTTCCTTCATCTTAACTGGGAAAGGCATTTTCTTAATATAAGGTTCAGGTAAGACATGATTAGCAGTATAAACTTCAGTATTTCTTGCAGGAACATTCTTAGCTACATCTTTATAAGGTTCATGATACTTATTCTACTTATTTTTAGGCACTTCAATGTAGGAAGAAAAAGCCTTAAAATAAGAAGCAATAGCTTGAGAGTCTAGACCATAAGCATTTTTAATATTTTGAAAGTCATCAGTTCCCATAAAAGATTCAATGCATTCATAATCATAATTTATACCTGACTTCCTACCTTTGTCATTCTCCCAAGCTTCAGCATTGTCTTGAATATGGTCCAGAAGATCCCATTTAGCTTCTTCTTCCATGCAAGTGAATGATCGAGCACAAGAAGCATCCAATAAATCCTTGTCATGTAGAGGGAGCCTTGCATAAAAGTTATTGATAATAATATTGTTGGGGAGCTCATGAATGGGACATTTGAGCATTAGTAACTTCAATCTCCCCCAAGCTTGAGCTGTACTCTCTCCATCAAGAGGCCAAACGTTGTATATTTGATTCTGATCTTTATGAATCTCACTAGGAGGATAAAACTTTGAATAAAAGAGAGGCACTATTTCCTCCCATTCCAGAGCTTGACCATTCTTCAACAGCTTATACCATTCCTCAGCTATTCCTTTTAGTGATAATGAGAATAACTTCTTCTTAACTTGATCTGTAGTAATACCTGCACACTTGAACAACCCGCATAATTCGTGTATAAAGAGTAAATGATCACCGGGATGGACAGTTCCATCCCCAACATAGTAGTTATCCATAACACGATCAATAATTCTTGTAGGTATTTTAAAAACATCATTCTTAGCAGGTGGTGGCTTATCTACTACCTTAGCAGTGGTAGTAGCATTACCAAATAAGAAACTCAGTGAATTATCCATAATGAAAATAAAGCAACTAACAGAAATAAACAATACTCACAGTAGAAGTTTCCTTTACCAGTTCCACGCTCCAATAGCGCTTCACTCCACGGCAACGGCGCCAGAAAATAGTCTTGATGACCCACAAGTATAGGGGGTGTATCGCAGTATTTACGATAAGTAAGAGTGTCAAACCCAACAAGGAGCAAAAGGTGCTGGATAGTGGTATGGATCAGGAATTCTCTGCAAATACTTAGCAAACAGATTTTTAGGGGGTTTTGATAAAGCAAGTAAACAAAGTACGAGTAAATAAAACACAGTAGGAATAAATGCAGCAAGTGGCCCAATCCTTTATTCAGCAAAGGACAAGCCAGTTGTATTACTTAAGATGACCAAACATTCTCCAGGACACATGGGAAGACTGTCAAGTGCTTTCGCTTCATATAGTTGATTAATCTTCTTTAGCTTGCTAAGTGTTGTGTGGGTGAACCTGTGCTAATGTACCGACCTTCCTAGGACTAATACATACTTGTGTTTATACCCCTTGCAAACATCCGTAAGTACAAGAAAGTAATTAAGGTAGAAACCTAACCACAACTTTAAACTCTAAGACCCTTACGTCCCTTGTGCAATGGTTTCCTAAAGGGGTTCAGGTTTCTGTCACTCTGACAACCCCTACGATTAGTAGCCAAATACACAATGCATTCCCCTAGGCCCATATAGGTGAAGTGTCATGTAGTCGACGTTGACATGACACCACTAGAAGAAGTACACCACAACTTAAATATCAAACTATTGAATCTTTCTCAACACAACTCCACTACTAACAACATGACTTCTCCCATTTCCTCAAGAACAAAACGAACTACTCACAAGACATCATATGGATCATGATCAGAGATGGAATAATGATGTATAACAATATGAACATAAGCAATAATTCAATGGTTCACTCAATAGCATCAACTACAAAGAGTAATCAACACAAGGAAAGTTTCCCCTATGAACTATGCAAGATTCAACCCAATTGTTACATCAATATGGAGATGGTTATGAGGGTGCTAATGGTGATGATGGTGGTGGTGATGATGATGATGATCCCGATGAAGTCCAGCTTGATGGTGGTGTTGATGGCGACGATCTTCCCTCTCCGGGAAGGAATTCCCCCAGCAGAAATCTGTCTGCCGGAGAGATCTTTCTCTCTCGGTGTTTTCCGCCCCACAGAGGCGGCATAATCTTTCTATGGTCCCTCCCCGAGTCTAAGGGTTTTAGGAGGATAATATACGCCAGAGGGGAGTGCCAGGGGTGGACCATGGCGGCCACACCACCTGGTGGCGTGGCCTGGGCTGGCCGGTGCTAGGGGGTGGTGTGGGCCCCATATGGCCCATCTCCAGCCCCCCTTCTGGCTTCCTTCGTCTTCTGGAAAAATAAGATTTTCCATGTATTTCCCCAGATTTTCTAATCTTCGCAAATTTTGCCTCCAAACAGCACCTTTTCCATCAGAATCCTGATTGCAGCGGTCCATGCTCCAAAAGTCATCAACCATGCAAAAATAGATGAAATAACATAAGTATCACCTCTCAATATGAAATATATCAATGAATAACAGTGAATTATGACATAGAATAGTGATGCAAAATGGACGTATCACCCATCTCCGGTCCATCTCCGCACCGGCACTCTGACTGACTTGGGTAGTGTCTTGACGCTCACTCCGGAGACTTGATGTCTACGCACTTCTATTCTTGTAGACAGTTGTTAGGCCTCCAAGTGTAGAGGTTTTTAGAACAGCAGCAAGTTTTCCCTTAAGTGGATCACCCAAGGTTTATCGAACTCAAGGAGGAAGTGGTCAAAGGTATCCCCTCTCAAGCAACCCTGCAATCAAGATACAAGAAGTCTCTTGTGTCCCCAACACACATAAAACACTTGTTAGGTGTATAGGTGCACTAGTTCGTCAAAGAGATAGTAAAATACAAGTGGTATGGATATAAGACAACGGTGCTAGAAAATAGCTTGATGGCGTGGAAGAGACTAAAGGCAAACTGAAATAAAGATGGAAGCAAGCAAACATGTAACAGATCTATTTGCAAACGGCGTTTCAATGCTTAGAAACAAGGCCTAGGGATCATACTTTCACTAGTGAATACTCTCATATAAATATCTTCTCTTTATGATACTACTCTTAACTACTCTCTGGTTGGACACTCTAATCCATGGTAGGGCTATAACAACACACCTCAAAGTTCGCTTTCCCCATCTAGATAACCCCACACTATCACCTTGAGCTCTAGATGGTTCCAACAAACACCACAATTTCATAGAAACATCCAACTCCAAATATAACTCATAACAAGTATTAGTAATCTCTAGCCTAAGTGCCGCCATGGTGTACACACTGCCACTTTCACACACATGGGGAGAGTAGAGATCTATTAAAGCACTTGAGTATCAAAGTAGATCTACTCGATTACAAAGCTCATGATCACAATATGATTATGCACAGAGAGAGATGGACACATAGCTACCGGTAGAACCCTTAGCCTCGAGGAAGAACTACTCCCTCCTCATCATGGTAATCAGCAACGGCGATGGAGATGGTGGTGGAGATCGATGGAGATGGCTCCGGGGACACTTCCCCGTCCTGGCAGGGTGTCGGAACAGAGAATTTCTATCCCCCAAATTTCCTCTTCGGTGGCGGCGGCGTTGCGGAACTTTTCATGGCTGGAGGCTATTCGATTTAGGGTTATGCATCGGGAGGCTTCTTATAAGCGAAAGGGCAAGGTCGGTGGAGGCCGGAGGAGCCCACACCACCTGGTGGCGCGGCCAGCAGGACCCGTGCCACCCTATGGTGTGGCCGGCCCCTGGAGCCTCTCTGTCTCGTCTTTTGGCTCTCTGTGCCCCTCGGTGAAATATTGACTTTGGCTTTTGTCCCGTCCAATTCCGAGAATATTCATTTTCTGACTTTCTAGAACCAAAAACAGCAGAAAATAGGCAACTGGCACTGTGGCATCTTGTTAATAGGTTAGTTCCAGAAAATGCATAAAAGTATCTCCAAATGTAGACAAAACATAAGAAATTAGATACTAAACAAGCATGGAACATCAAAAATTATAGATACGTTTGCAACATATAAACATCCCCAAGCTTAACTCCTACTCGTCCTCGAGTAGGTAAGTGATAAAAAGAAAGAATAATTTTTGAGGTGACATGCACCATCACAATCAAGATCAAACCATTTGCAAGCATTGAAAGCTGGGATCAAAGAACTCTAAACATGAGCATGAAAGATGAAGTTCTAACAATAAGACATAGTGACTATGCATGCAACATGAAGGGATACAAACAAAGATCATGAATAACAATGCATTGAAAGACGTTTGTTTGTTTCACATATAGAAATCATAGCATAGTGGCATTCAGCTTGTCCCTCATAGTGTAGCAAAACATAAATGCATAGGACACCTTCAAAGTTCATAAGGGTGAGTAGATACAAATAGTTTAAGAACAAAAAATATCAAAGTTATGCATCAATCAACAAGTTTTGGGACAATGCACATTAAACTAAGAATGACCACTATGCTCTCTCAATAGGTGCATAAAGATAGAAGGTGGAGACTCAACATAAAAGTAAGAGAAAGGCCTTCATAGAAGGAAACAGGGATTCAAGTTTCATAAAGAGCTTCCAAAAATTATGGTACTTATTAGCTTTCACCTCTCATTGCCCCTATCATAAGCATCTTGAAGGTGATTAAGGTTAAAGTGACACAACTAAGAGGATATGCTTGACAAGTTATAAGTAGAAATCTCATGCCCCTTACTTACTGACATGGGTATACCCTGCAGGTGAGCTTGGTATATACGGTCTAGATACAGTGAAAGCCCACGACGTTGTCACAACCCAATGAAGACTTTGAGTGACCCACGGACTCTCGATGACTTGCGAGACAAGAAGAAGTCTAAAGATAGAAAGTTTAAAGGGAAAACCCTAACCTATAACCGACTCGACCTGCTACCTGAGACCTAGCCTATCTATATAAAGGCTGGGAGGGGGCGGCGAGGAGGACACACGCAACCCTAGTTTCCACAACCCTCACCAGATTGCATCTGCGCACCATTGTAATCTTCGATTCCTTCGTTAATTCTAAGAGCAGACAAGCAGGAGTAGGGACCTCTACGAGGCCTGAACCTGGGTAAACCTTGCGTCCCTATGTGCTTGTTTGCTAGCCGATTGATGCTTCCAACACCCCCTCCTTCTCCAAAACCCAAGTCCATAACAATGGGCATTGACAAGTTAAACCCTCATCAATTGGCGCCGTCTGTGGGAATTGGGAGTGCTAATGTTGCGGCTTCTTCGTCCTCATCAACCGCGATCTACAACTCCGCAATAGCGGAGATTCGCCAGCTCTTCGGTGTGTTCGACTTCACCGTCCACACGCTGGCCACTCGCCCGGCTTTCGAGTCTGTGGGCGATGGAATCAGCCTGGCAATCGGGAGCTTCCGCCTCCAGGTTGGTCAGATGGGCACACTTCACATGCCTGACCAACCAACAGAATCCGTGATTGCTCTAGCATCGTGGTTCCTGCCACCAATTGGCACCCTCAGCGAGCTCAACACCTCAACAACCACTGAGAGCACGGATAGAGACAACAGTCGCGGATCTGATCTAGGTGACCTGGCAACGGAAGATGGAGTCTACGACTCCGGATCCGAAAGTTGCGGAAGCAACAGCTTCCCTAACTACTTCATGTGTGCCGTCATCAACGCTGGTGATACCAGCGCCAATCGCGAAAACGGCGGCAACAGTTCTGACCCACCCAACGGTGGCATACATAACGGCGAGCCACCCAATTGCAGCCCCACCAACGGTGGCAATGGCGCGCCCGTCAACAACGGAGGGGCAGTCGAACCTCCAACCATGGTGAACGAGCACACTGGCGAACGTGTCGTGATCAAGCTCAACAATCTCGAGTGGGCTCGCTGCCGAGAAGCCCTACGA
Organism: Avena eriantha; assembly: GCA_910589775.1. Classification (NCBI taxonomy): domain Eukaryota; kingdom Viridiplantae; phylum Streptophyta; class Magnoliopsida; order Poales; family Poaceae; genus Avena; species Avena eriantha. The sequence goes on from OU342740.1 coordinate 85,150,953, forward strand.
GGCAATCCTCTGCCCCCTGGCACACCGCAAGAATTGCTGATGGGCTATCATTGGCTGTTGAAGGAGGATTACAGACACCAGCTACAAAGAATCGAGCAACTCGAAGGGCGTAAAAAGGCGGCGGACGAGTCGAGCCTTCGAAGGGCCGGGCTCTCCTCCCACGGAGGATCCTCCTCCAAAGGTAATGAGTACGTGGCCGACAAGAGGCGATCTCGAATGGCCCACCTCACTAAGTAGGAGCGCATAGAAGCTGCAAAGGTCCTCAACTTCATCTCTATGACAGTCGACACACGGGGCAACGTGGTCCCAAAGACGCCGCAAGCTGCTTTGACAGCGACCACCATGTACCTCCTCAACAACCAGCCACCGGCTGGAGATCCCTGAGCCGCCATGCACCGATCAACGATCGCGGGCTTGGGATTAACCGAAGCCGCTCTCGACAAAGAACCGACGCCGGTGCCAAAGAAAAGCAAGGCTCTAGCAAAACGCTATTCCTCACCCTCATGTAGCAACAATAGTCACGACCTGTCTCGACGTCGCCGCTCACGGCGACACGACCACGACTACGATGTGCGTGATGACATCACGTAGCGCAAAATCAACAAGTCAAGGGCACGATGTGCCTGATCGACTGACTTAGAGGACGAAGATGTGGAGCTCTGTGGTGCCAGATGCTTCAGCAGGGCCATCAGACAGAAGCGAATGCCCAAGGGGTTCAAGCTCCCATCGGAGAACCCAAAATTTGACGGCCTGCAGGACCCAAAAATCTGGTTGGAGGACCACATCTCCTCCGTCGGGCTCCATGGTGGGAGTCAAAGCACGACCATGCAATGCCTACAACTACAGCTGCAGGGCAGCGCCCGAGCTTGGCTCAATAACCTCCCGCACGGATCCATTCGCAGGTAGGATGAGCTGGTCTACAACTTTGTGCGCAACTTCAAGGGCACCTACAAAAGGCTCGCATCAATCGAAGAGCTGAGATGCTGCCAGCAAAGGTCGGGCGAATCGCTACGCTTGTACATCCAGAGGTGGTCCATCATCAAGAACTCCGCAGAAAATATCTCAGAGGACCGGGCAATCGACACATTCAACGGCGGCGTTCACCGCATAGAGCCCAGGGAAGAGATGGGACGCTCAAAGCCCAAAACGATTGACCACCTGATGGAAATCGCAAATCAGTGGGCAGATGGAGAAAACTCGGTGAAAAATCACGTTCACTCCGATGACGAAGCAGAGCTCGAGCGCAGACGCAATCGCCGAAGCAAACGTCAAATGCGCATCTACGATGACCGCGACGACGTCAACATAGTCGCAGCTGGCTACGCCGATAGGCGCAACGACAACCGCAACATCGGCTATCACAGCGGTGGACACCGCGACTTCGGGAAAACCACGCAGGTATGGCAGCGCCGCACCCGCGAAGAGGCACCCGCAACAACAATCGAGGACAAACTGTCCGGACCGCGCAATGTGCACTTCTACATCGACAAGCATGACGACAAAAAGAAATCCAGCCACCTTCTCAAGGACTGTCGCGAGTTCCTCAAGCTCCACGAGGGATTGGCTCGGATGAATCGCGACGCTGTCGACAGGGCTACAGAGCCGCCACAGGCGCTGTAGCACATGGAGCTCCTCCACCACCACCTGGAGGGCCACCACCCACGGCCGCACCGGTCCATAATCCAGGCAGCGAGCCCTACCCACGGGATGTGGGCAATATGATGATCCAAAAGGGACGCCCCTCGAATCGGGTGCAGAAGGCCATCACTCGCCAAGTCAACTTGGCGACAAACTCACCACCATCCACCACGGAGTACCTCAGTGGACGCGACTCCTACATCACCTTCGACAAGCGCGGCCACCCGCGCCAAGTACCCCATCCAGGCCATTGTCCCTCGTACTCGAGGCACAGATTGGAGGCTTCGACATGAGTTGCGTCTTCATGGATGGTGGAAGCGGCATTAACCTTATGTTCGCAAGTACCTTGCGAGCAATGAGGATCCCTCTGACCTGCCTAGAGGTCTCGGACACGACATTCCACGGCATAGTCCCAGGCAATGGCATATATCCCTTGGCAAAATCAACCTCGACGTTATTTTTGGCACGCCGAACAACTTTTGATGCGAACGCATCGACTTCGAAGTCGTCGACTGGCCCTCATAGTACCACTGCATCCTTGGGAGTGTCACGTTTGCTAGGTTCATGGCAGTACCGCACTACACCTACCTGCAGATGAAAATGCCAGGACCAAATGGCGTCATCACAATCAACGGGAGCTTCGAGAGGTCTGATAGTTGCGACAGGGAATTCAACAAAATCTCCCAATCCTTCGGCATGCAGGAGGAACTCGCAAGATTGAAGGAGTCAACTAACAACAGTCTGCCTCCCCTGAGCCGGCCAAGTTCACCCGACCTATCCTTCGACTCGTCGGTGCACACGAAGAAAGCTCAGGTCCACCCATCGGACCCGACCAAGACGGCCCTCATCGCCAACAACTTGAGTTCCACATAGGAACTCGCGCTCGTCGAATTCCTCCATGAGCAATGGGAAATATTCGCCTGGTGTCCTGCGGACATGCCAGGAGTTCCCAGGGAATTCGCCGAGTATGCACTCAACGTAAATCTAGACGCCAGGCCAGTCAAGCAGACAATACGGCGACTGTCTGAACCACGGGCAAACGTAGTTAGGATGGAAATCAACAGACTCCTTGACGCAAACTTTATACGCGAGATCAAGGAAAGCACCTGGCTCGCCAACATGGTGCTGGTACCCAAAAAGGACAGGGATATCCTATGGATGTGCGTGGACTTCACCTCCTTGAATAAGCACTGCCCAAAGGATCACTTCCCGCTACCGTGAATCGACCAGATCATCAACTCCACTACAGGATGTGAGCGCCTCTGCTTCCTCGATGCCTACTCAGGCTATAATTAGATTCAAATGAAGGAGGAAGATCAAAAGAAAACAGTGTTTACAACGCCTTTTGGTGTGTTCTGCTACAACACAATGCCCTTCGGGCTAAAAAACGCAGGAGCAACCTATCAGCGGTGCATGCAGGCTTGCCTCTAGAACCAACTTGGTCGCAACATCCAAGTCTATGTTGACGACATCGTAATTAAGACCAAAGAGGAAGCCTCGCTAATCGACGATTTACGTGAAACCTTTGCTAACCTTGACCGCTACCGGATCAAGCTCAATCTGGACAAATGCGCCTTCGGCGTACCATCTGGGCAACTACTCAGGTATCTCATCTTTGCAAGAGGGATAGAGGCAAACCCGTAGAAAATAAAAGCCATACTAGCCATGGAGAAGCCGAAGAATGTAAGAGGCGTCCAACAGCTGGCTAGGCGAATTGCGGCGCTCAGTCGATTCATTAGTCGAATGGGCGAAAAGGCACTGCCCTTCTACCAACTTCTCCGCAAAGCTGACAAGTTCGAGTGGACCAATGAGGCACATGAAGCATTCGAAGACCTTAAGCGTCTACTGTCTACCTCACCAGTATTGGTGACCTGGCGCGAAAGGGAACCACTGTTGCTATACATCTCTGCCACCAACCAGGTGATCAGCACGGTGCTCGTGGTGGAGTGAGCCGAGGAAAACAAAGTCCACGGGGTACAATGCCCAGTCTACTACCTCGGCGAGGTGCTCACGCCAACAAAGCAGCGGTACCCGCACTACCAGAAGCTGGCATATGGCGTCTTCATGATATCTAGGCGACTGCACCACTACTTCCAGGAGCACCCAATCGTGGTGGTCAACGATGCCCCGCTTGGGCACATCCTCAACAACCCCGACGCCACCGGACGAGTCACACTTTGGGGAATCGATCTGTCTCCACGAGAAATTACATATGAAAAGTGCGACGCGATCAAGTCGCAAGTTCTCCCTGACTTCCTCATGCACTGGATGGAGAATCAGCTCCCTGAAAAACCAGATATGTCTTACCTCTAGACAATGCACTTCGACGGATCCAAGCGAAAGGACAGATCTAGCGCAGGTGTCATACTGACATCGCCACAAGGAGACAAGCTAAAATACATCGTGCGAATGCAGTTCACCGCCTCCAATAATGAAGCTGAATACGAGGCCATGTTACACGGGATGAGGATGGCAAAAGCCTGCGGCGCCAAAAGGCTCATCATCTACGGTGACTCCAAGCTGGTCATCAACCAGACAATGCACGAGTGTGACGCACTGAATGATAATATGATCACCTACCGCGACCTCTACGACACACTCGAAGGGGACATTGGCGGCTGTGAACTGTGGCACGTAGGCCGCGAGAGCAAGGAAGAGGCAGATGCACTCGCCAACATTGGCTCTACCTGCACCCCCATACCACCTGGGGTATTTCTCGAGCATATCTGCAAACGCTCCATCAAGCCAAAGGCCGCAAAGAAGAAAACAAGCGCAACAACGGACTCAGGGGCTACGCCACACAATGAGCCAACAACACTCGACAACCTGGAGCTCGACACAGGACTCGAAGGACCAAGAGCAATCATGATGATCGAACCCTCTTGGACTCAACCCTACATCACGTACCATTTCAGCAAGAGGCTGCCGGACGACCTGACTGACGTGTGGCACATCACACGATGATCCAAGGCATTTGCTGTTATCAACGACGAACTATACAAGCGCAGCATCACAGGAGTACTCCAACGATGTGTCTCCAACGCTGATGGAAGAGCCGTTCTCCTCGACATCCATGAGGGGACTTGCGGGCACCACGCCGGCAGTCACGCCCTCGTCGCCAAAGCTCTACGAGCTAGATTCTACTGGCCCACGGCCATGCGAGATGCCAAGGACATCGTCCAAAGATGCAATGCTTGCCAGCGATTCGCGGACAAACCGCACACACCTGGCGCGGAGCTCCGGCCAATATCATTGGCTTAGCCTTTTGCGCAATGGGGACTCGACATGGTCGGCAAGCTCCCAAATTCCTCACGAGGAGGTTACGTCTACCTCTTGGTCGCGGTCGACAAATTCACCAAGTGGATAGAGGCCCTGCTGGTGACTAACCAGTCAGGAGCCAGCGCAGTCAAGTTCTTTGAGTCCATTGTCTATCGCTTCGGAATGCCACATATCATCATCACGGACAATGGAATGAACTTCACCTCTAAGGAGTTCCAAGGTTTCTGCGAAAACCTGGGAATCAACGTAAGCTATGCCTCCGTAGCTCATCCACAGACCAACGGTCAAGTTGAAAAAGCCAATGGGCTCGTCTGTGGCGGAATCAAGAAGCGACTCCTGAGGCCACTCGAACAAGCCGCAGGGTGCTGGCCAGACGAGCTGCAATCCGTACTCTGGAGCCTACGCACAACCCCAAACAGTTCCATGGGATACACCCTATTCTTCATGGTGCATGGTGTCAAAGCGGTGCTACCCGCAAAGGTACGGTACAAGGCACTACGAGTGGTCGCTTATAGCGAGCAGGAGTCAACTCTTGCGCTCGAATACTCCGTCGACCTTCTTGATGAGGCATGGGAAATCGTAGTAGAAAGATCGACGATCTACCAGCAGAACCTGCGCAACTACAACAACAGAAGGCTATGCCCCAGGTCCTTCATCGAAGGAGACCTGGTCCTGCGACTGAAACAACAAGGGAATCTCAAGCTTGATTCCCCTTGGGAAGGACCATACGTGATTACAGAAGTAATCCCAGGTGGCGCCTATCGCCTCAAAGATTTCGAGACAGGAGTCGCATACTCCAACCCCTGGAACGTCGCGCAGCTACGGTGCTTCTACCCTTAGTCGTCTTTTCTTTCTTACATTACAAATAAGGCTATTTAGCCAAGGCTACTTAGCCGCACATTGTACCTCGTACTGTTCTACGAATAAATAAAGCTAAGTGCCCCAAACTCTGCGTCTTTCTATTATTTCTTGCAAATCTATCTACTCGGGGGCTACGCCACCCTTTACGTATCTGTTCTACGAACCAATCGCGATATCCTGAGTTGCTGACGCATTAATCAAACCCTTGGCAAACACCAACCCAGCTACAACGCACCTGACAGGTTGGCAAGGTGCTGAGATAAACACAAGTCAGGCTAACGAAAAGGAATCACATAGTGCAACGCACTCGCAAAACATACGAGCTAGCAAGCTCCTTACATATCAATATTACTCAATTATATACATCATACATATAAACTTTACAGCACTGGTATACCTATGTGCAGGATACAAACTAAACTATTGTTGCAACAGAAGAACATTTGTCTACTCCTCGAAGAAGTCGACAATTTCCTCCACTAGGCGATCCACCGCCTGGTAATGAGGAACCATATTCAAGGTGGAGCCTGCTGGCGTCGCCGGCGGTCCAGCAGCAATTGCTGCAACATCCACATCAGGCCTATGCAGTCGCACCAGCGACAGAGCAGCCTTGGCACCAGCCACTAACTGTTCCCGCACACACTCGCGGACTCCAATCAAGTCTTGAAATTTAGCAAGAAGAGCCAGCAGGCTCGAGGGAACGACTTCCAGTGGAAACATCGTCTGATAGATATTCCTTAAGCATGACTGTGATTTCTTCAAAAAATGAAGCACTCGCGAGGCACGATCCTGCAGGGTCGCAAGTGCAATTGCGCGATCATGATCCACCTAGAAGTACCCACTCGCCTGAAACTGTTCTCGGGTCAGGTCATTCATGCGAATGGTGATCCTGTCCTTCTCATCCTGCAGGTGACGAGCGCTGACAACTATACCAAGAAAAGAGGCAAAATTATGAAGACAACGAACTACTGCGAGTGGCTACAAGAAAATATAAGGAGGCAGAAAGGTAACACTTGAATTGGTCACCAAGCTGCGCCACCTTCCCTAGTAGATATTGCTCTCGGGCGGTGGCCTTCTCCGCCCTCGACTTCCATACATCCGCGTTACCGCGAAGGATGGGCAGTTCGCGCTCCAGCTGCTTAACGCAATCACGCAGTCGTGAAAGCAAAGACAACTCATCCACCCTTGAGCGCGACTGCGCTAAGGTATCATCAGAGGACAGAGGATCTCGAGGCTCACTCGAAGGACCACTCGATGTGCCCTATCACAAGCCAAGCGAGAGATAATAGGAAGACCAAGCAACACATGGACAAAAACTAAAGTGCATTCAAGCATAACAAAGTATCAACAGATACACCCGCCAGCAACATGTTTTAGACAAAAGGGGTCAATCTATTAACTATTACAAATGTAACTACTAAGGAGCAGCCTACTTCTTCGACTTAGACTTTGGCTTCGGAGAATTCATCGATTCTGTGGCGGTATCAGACGCCACACACTTTCCGCCGGCCCCTGACGCCGCAGCCTTCGCTGCCTTCTTAGCTCGCTGCAGCTCCTCAGAGTACTTCGCGACTGTGTTGATGAGTTGCGACCCGTACTTTCCACAGACAGTTGCAAAAGGAGCAAAAACTACGTGTTGACCATCTGCGCCGACAAGCATCGCCTTGCAGACCGCCGCAGGATCCATCTCCACGCCATGGGCCTAGACCATCGCGAGTGACATGGAAGCGCCAGCCGAACGAAGCGAGTTCTTGAAGCTTGCAGGAATACCCCCAGCAAGGGACTCCACCAGTGAAGGAGATATGCCCTAGAGGAAAATAATAAATATGTTTTTATTGTCATCCTTCAATTAGTTTATAATAGTTTCATATTGTGCTATAACTGTGCCAAGTAGAAACATTGGTACAGGTGTGGTATGAAACAACCAAGTCCCTAGTAGCCTCTATTTCATACTAGTTCATTGGTCACGAAGATGATCTAGGTTTCAAGATCATGGGCATTTATGCCGACTGACAACGGGATCATATCATTGGAGAATGATGTGATTGGACATTCCACGAAGGATTGCAACACGATCAAGTCATATAGTTCATTGTTGCAACAGCTATACCTAGACTCCTTCTCCTTAGAACGTGATCTCATATTACTCACTGTTTCTCGAGGTTGCTTAGACTGCATCAAGCGCCACTTGGTAATACAGTGGTTATAAAGGTGTACGTTGGGTATTCCGAAGGAACAGTAGATGACATGTGACTGCAAGACCGGGATTTTTTCACCCACATGACGGGTAAAGATACATACGGCCGGCTTGGCGAGATTACATCCATAAATGTTGCAACATGTGACTAGGTCACGGGGATGTAATATCGTGGTAACAAGAAAACAGAACTTGTTGTAAACAAGATTGAACAAGGTGTGAGATACCAATGATCAGATCTCGAACAAGTTGTATCAAGAAACAAAAGGAAGAGGATGCTACATTTAGCAGTTCAAACGACATTGTCATCAGGAATGCATAGAGGTCACATGGATATCCCTAGTCCCTCTGTTGATCATTGATACAGATCATGTCTAGAGCATTCCCGAGCCATGAGAGGATACACTTAAGGGTACGATGAGAGCGATCATTCGTAAGACGGAATCACAGTAGAGAAAGAGAAAGTAGGAATCGTTCCGCGGAGAGATCCGAAGTTGTTCGGAGAAAGAATGAAGGAAAACACCGGAAAAGTGTTTTCGGATAAATGGGAATCTAAATATATATTTATTATATGTTAATTATGAATTAATATATTCTAAATAATATTTAAGTTAAGATTTATAAAAGCAACTTTTATATTAGGCCAAATCCCAGAGGGAAAAGGACTAGAGATAAAACTGCAGAAAAAAGAAATGGAAAAAGACAAACAGCCAGCCCCGTGGGCGGCGGATAACCGCCACCGCACAGGGCGGCGTGTAACTAGGATCTGCCAGGCGTCTGGTCATGCCGAGCTGGGCCACGGCCACGCGAGCCGGCCCACCCGGGCTCCAGCCGCCAGCTGTCGCGCGGGCACTGCACGAGCTGGGCCGCCACGAGCACGCCGACCCACCCGGGCTGCTCGCTGGAGGGCCGCCTCCAGGCGGGAGCTGCTGGGCCGCAGGGGGCACCGGCCCATCCGGGCCACTGGCTCCAGGACACCGCGGAAGGGAGGCTACTGGGCACGAGGTGGGCCATGCCAAGGCCCACTCGGCCAGCCCCTTCCTAGGCTGCTGCTCCCCTTTTTCTTTTTATCAGATATTTTCTGTTTGGCTATTGGGCTGAATAGTTTTGGCCCATGCGGCCATGACGAAAATACCTGATATTTTACCTTTATTAATAGTCCCACATGGCTAACCTAATGGGGAGGGCACACCCCCTCCGCCTATATAAAGGGTTGCGCATGTGTGGGATTAAACACACAATTTGAGAAGTCCTTTAATTGACTTTCTCCCTCCTCTCTCTATACCTTGTGACCATGGCCCCAAGTCTGGGCTGTGCGATCGAGGCACACCTGCAGTATACCGTTGCGCTGCAGGGATTCCTAGCCGGATATCCACTTCTGCACTCCCGGCAGGATCGGGGAGCTGGAGGTCTCATCGTGCACCGGATGTGTACGAAGACACGATGCGCATCACTTGGGGCGCTTAAATGTCGTGAGCCGGAGCTGTTGCACGATGAAGATGAAGAAGGAAGAAGGGGTGACCTGCGAGGAGCTTCGCGACCTTGAGGTCGGCTACGAGTACGACTACTTCAACCACGTTCCCTGCAGAACGTTAACCGCGTACGGTCTACAAGGGTATGTATTCTATATGCATTGGCCATTACTGCATTACTACATAGATAGATCCTAGGCAGTTTTGGGGCTCCATCGTAGGAATTTTTTTGTTTTCTGCTGTAATCCCCAACAGTGGTATCAGAGCCGATCTATGCGTAGGAGTGCTGTACGGCCAATATGAACAAGTATTGTGCGGGCATTGATCCCTTAGTTGTTACCCTCTAACGTGTACTTGTTTATATCGCGGTATTGTTTGATGAAGCGGCCCGGACCGACCTTACACGTATTTGTACGCGAGACTGGTTCCACGCTCAATATATGGCTTGTACCGTATAAGTGGCTAGCGGGTGTCCATCTCTCAGTCGATAGTCGATATAGCATTTACAACAAAGGGCCTCGAAAGGGGTGTAATAGAGATAACTGTTGGATCCATGTTGTGGTTGGAAAGTTCGTAGTTTAGAAATGGTTCTATTGCGAAAGCCCTAACAACCACGTAAAACTTGCAATAGATAAAGTAGAGGCGTCTAACTTTATTTTGTAGGGGGCATGTGATTATGATATGGCATTGGTCGTTACGAAGGTAAAGTAGTTTACTTTTCTATTACTAAGTAGTATAGTAATAGTCATCGTTCCGATGGACGATCTGGTGTAGGCGTCGTGGACTTGGCATCAAACCAAGGGAAAGATGGAGATCATGCCAGAGCGCTCGATGGAGATCAAGGCGCAAGAAAGACCATATCATATCACATTATACATATGATGTTGATACCTATTTTACTTGTTATTGTGTGCTAGTATTTAGATACTCAATGGTAGCAAATAAGATAATCCCTATTTAATTCCAATGTTTCATGTTCCCCTTGTGTGTGCACCACCAAGAAAGTTCTTCGGTATGAGGCACCCTGCGGTGAGTAGGGGTCAGACATATCTACGTTCACATACAGTGGGTGTAAGCCATGTTGCACAATGAATACGCACAAGTTAGATTTGGCGAGCCTAGCACGTTACAGAGACATGGCCTCAGAACACAAGAGATCGAAAGATCGAGCATGAGTCACATGGATGATGTGATCGACATTAGGGAATGTCCACCCTTGATACTGCACTGATGGATGTGTTTAACCGGGGGAGGTGCAGAGGATAGGGATCATGCGATCACTAAAATTGTCCAGGGGATGACAATTTTAGTGGAGACCAATTATAAATTGATCTCTTATTATAAACTTAGTCTAGATGTCTATTTGCAAATATCTTAGTAAATCTTGGCCTATCCCATTGAGGTCCTTTGCGACCATGGGAATATATTGCTTAATTTGGAACTTAGCAAAAGGGTCCAACTTCATAGATTAATACCCACGCCCGAGGGATATCCTCGTAAAAGGTGATCTTCTCTTCTTGATACAATAACCATTAGGAGATAATTCAATGCTTCCAGAATGTTTGCAAAAACACTTAGCGATCTTGCATTAGAGTTGAGAACTCTTAGAAGGGCTTGATTGCAAATGGAGTCATGGATGAAAAGGTATATGTAAGATATACAAATTATAAATGTGATTCTTGCAAAACTCATTGCAGTTTGCAAAGTATTTGATACTTGTCCCGTTTTGTGAAAACTGGAGGATCTGCTTGAGAATTGCTGGTTTTGAGGCAACGTGACTTGATGACGGCAAGCAAAATAGTTGATGGCCGACATCACCTCTTCCCTCAAAGTTTGTCATTTGGATTAGTGGATTTGAATATTGTAATCCTAGTTTGTGTGTCTTGCTTTTTGCGAGACGATTATTCATATGAACAAGTTACAAGCCAGTTTGTACTATTCTTATGAACAATACCTTATGGTCACATTATGATTATAACTAAGTTATTCTCATCACTATGTTAATGATAATAGTTTAAACATTTATAAAAGGATTAGAATGCTAAAAGATATCCAAAGTTTAATAATGAAAAGACACTATAGTTTAAGTCATTTTGGTTATTGTAGGTTCTTTATGAAAGATTGGGGTCCTAGATGCTTAATCTAGAGACTTTGCAAAACCATGCCTCTTGGGCAGAATGACTAAAACTTCGCATTCTAGTAAAACGGTGATATGCGAAGAAATGTTGAAACTTATACATAATGATGTATCATATTTTACAAATAGTGGAAATCATTAGTTAATTGTGGACTTAAGTGAATAAGCATATTTACTTAATGAAACATGAAGTTTGAAATGATTTGAATTGTTCAAATGAGTTCATAACTAAATGGGATATTGAATTAACTGAATTAACAAGTCTCCTCGATTTGATTGACATGACTAAGGTATTCAAGTTAAGTTTAGCATGAAAGGAACTTGTGAAAGATGTTTCACAAATTATTATAATTAGATGAATTCAAACTGTGTTGAAATGTCTAAACATCATAATCATTATGTATAAGATACATATGGTATGATATTATCTCTTATCAGGGTTATAGTTATCATTTAGAGTTAGAGATCAAAATAAGCAAACACTCATTTGAAATACAAAGGAACATCTAAAAGATTCATGGAAACAACACCATAAGTGTTATGGCAAGTTCGAGTTTCTAGAGTTTTCGACAAGTCGAAGTCATGGCGAATAAACAAGTCTTTGTAGAGCATTCTTAGGAAACTATGAATGCATCGTCCACAATGGGAAAACCTGATGTTGTCCCAAGTTGACGTGTCTTGCTGAAGATACATGTGGAAGAAAGTAAAAGATCAAAACAAGGTATTTAACCTTACCTCTGAATTGTTGAGTGGCACAGCGGAATTTGTTTCGTGAAACCAAACTCTACAAATAGAGGATAAACTATTGATAATGATCATAAAGTTTCAATGAACACTTTTACTAAAGAAATTATGATTCAACTATATATTCTACAAGTTTGTGGAATTATATTATTGATTCACTTGTCATGTTTTGAACAATACATGCCTACAAATTACAAAGAAGCGTGATGGACCTAAGTACGAGAAATGAATGGTCATTAAAATCTCGTTAGTGGAATTCTCGATTTGATGATGATCAAAGAATTTTGGAATGTCCAAGATTATCGAGAGGACCTGGATTTGAGTGGGAGAAAATCAGCTTGGTTAATTCGTAATATTTAGCTGACATATTTTGAGTGGGAGCTAAGTGAAATCCCTGGATCTCAAACATGAATGTCATATTTGAGTGGGAGCGTGAAATCATTCTGGGATATGTGAATGACATATATGAATGATGTGATTGGTGTTAATAACGTTTAAAGTTAGATAAATAATGATGAAGTTGAAGTTATTAAACAAGAAGATATATCGAGATAGATTAGTGAGTTTAATAAACACTAAATGTCGAATGCTTCCTGGACTTGATTCTAAAAGATGTTCAGAATGCCTAAGCAAAGATTCTGAAGTAGATCAGAATGGAACAAGGTAAGAAATACGTTCTTACTATATGAAGAATTGAGTTAGTATTGCAACTATGGTTGAAAGAAAGAGATGCGTTGCATCTCCTATGCCTCAGTCATAGGTTCTTTCATATAACCATGTTGTATACTCGACGTAATGTGACCTGAAGTTCTGGTTGGTAGGACAAAGTCTTAACTATAAGAACATGTCTTTAAGTGATTCCTGAGTTGATCGCTGAACCAGAATTAAGTTTGTACTTAAATGGCAAGAAGCAAAGTAAGTGGCATAGTTGCATTTCATGCACTAGGATCTACATAGATATAGAAGTATAAATGCTACATCTGATGTGATGAATAATGTTATGGTGGGGCTAGTTCGCTTTTAACGTAGAATGATGTGTCCTAGGACCCAGTGCCCATGAGAAAGCCCTCGAGGTTATCTAAAGTCACTGTAAGCTCCTGGAATCCGGCCTCGTTCTCCTACCATGACTATAGTATATACACAAAGGAAAGCAAAGTCTGTTTCGAAGTTTAGATGACAACGGTGAAAACGACCGTCATCATAAACACTAGAAATAAAGTCTCACTTTGTCGCCAAACAAATGCTTCGACCCATTATAAGATAATGGTGTGAATGTCAAATTAGGAAGACATTAACGATTTGCAAAAGACATAATGATCTGGTAAAATAGAACATGGACATGATGTTTCCCATGAGCATGCATGATCTGTAAACGCATATGGTATATGGTTTATATGAGTAAAATGCGAGCTGGTTTATTTGTACTCTAGTGCAAGTGGGAAACTGAAGGAGAAATGCCCTAGAGGCAAATACTAAATAGGTTTTTATTGTCATATCTCAATTAGTTTATAATAGTTTCATATTGTGCTATAACTGTGCCAAGTAGAAACATTGGTACAGGTGTGGTATGAAACAACCAAGTCCCTAGTAGCCTCTATTTCATACTAGTTCGTTGGTCACGAAGATGATCTGGGTTTCAAGATCATGGGCATTTATGCCGACTGACAACAGGATCATATAATTGGAGAATGATGTGATTGGACATTCCTCGAAGGATTGCAACACGATCAAGTCATATAGTTCATTGTTACAACAGCTATACCTAGACTCCTTCTCCTTAGACCGTGAGCTCATATTACTCACTGTTTCCCGAGGCTGCTTAGACTGCATCAAGCGCCACTTGGTAATACAGTGGTTATAAAGGTGTACATTGGGTATTCCGAAGGAACAGTAGATGACATGTGACTGCAAGACCGTGATTTGTTCACCCACATGACGGGTAAAGATACATACGACCGGCTTGGTGAGATTACATCCATAAATGTTGCAAAATGTGACTAGGTCACGGGGATGTAATATCACGGTAATAAGAAAATAGAACTTGTTGTGAAAAAGATTGAACAAGGTATGATATGCCAATGATCAGATCTCAGAGAAGTTGTATTGAGAAACAAAAGGAAGAGGATGCTACATTTAGCGGTTCAAACGACATTGTCATCAGGAATGTATAGGGGTCACATGGATATCCCTGGTCCCTCTGTGGATCGTTGATACAGATCATGTCTAGAGCATTCCCGAGCCATGAGAGGATACACTCAAGGGTACGATGAGAGCGATCATTCATAAGAAGGAATCAGAGTAGAGAAAGAGAGAGTCAGAATCGTTCCGTGGAGAGATCCGAAGTTGGTCGGAGAAAAAATAAAGCAAAAGACCGAAAAAGTGTTTTCGGATAAATGGGAATATAAATATATATTTATTATATGTTAATTATGAATTAATATATTCTAAATAATATTTAAGTTGAGATTTATAAAAGCAAGTTTATATTAGGCCAAATCCCAGAGGGAAAAGGCCTAGAAATAAAACTGCAGAAAAAAGAAATGGAAAAAGACAAATAGCCAGCCCTGTGGGCGGCGGATAACCGCCACCGCCACGGCAGCGTGTAATTGGGCTTTGCTAGGCGCCGGGTCACGTCGAGCTGGGCCGCGGCCGCGCGAGCCGACCCACCCGAGCGCCAGCCGCCAGCTGCCGCGCTGGCGCGGCGTGAGCTGGGTCGCCAGGGGCACACCGACCCACCCAGGGTTCTCACTCGAGGGCCGCCTCCAGGCAGGAGCTGCTGGGTCACGGGGGGCACTGGCCCACCCGGGCCACTGGCTCCAGGCCACCGCGGGCTGGAGGCTTCTGGGCGGGAGGTGGGCCGCGCCAAGGCCCACCCGGCCAGCCACTTCCCAGGCTGCTGCTCCCCTTTTTCTTTTTATCAGATATTTTGTATTTGGCTATTGGGCTGAATACTTTTGGCCCATCCAACCAGGACAAAAATACCTGATATTTTCCCTTTATTAATAATCCCACATGGCTAACCTAATGGGGAGGGCACACCCCCTCCGCCTATATAAAGGGGTGCGCATGGGTGGGACTAAACACACAATTTGAGAAGTCCTTTGGTTGACTTTCTCCCTCCCTCTTCCTATAACTTGTGACCATGGCCCCAAGTCTGGGCTGTGTGATAGAGGCACACCTGCAGTACACTGTTGCGCTGCAGGGATTCCTTGCCGGATATCAACTTCCACACTCCCGGAGGGATCAGGGAGCCAGAGGTCTCATCGTGCACCGGATGTGTACGAAGACACGAGGCGCAACACTTGGGGTGCTTAAATGTCGTGAGCCGAAGATGTTGCATGATGAAGATGAAGAAGGAGCAAGGGGTGACCTGCGAGGAGCTTTGTGATCTTGAGGTCGGCTACAAGTACGACTACTTCAACCACGTTCCCCGCGGAACGTTAACCGCGTACGGTCTACAAGGGTGTGTATTCTATACGCATTGGCTGTTACCGCATTACTACATAGATAGATCCTAGGCAGTTTTGGGGCTCCATCGTAGGAATTTTTTGTTTCTGCTGTGATCCCCAACAACCAGGTCATCTACGTTCTCGATCAGCTCAGCCTTGGGCGCCAGCTCCTCGCGGAGGTGACTGAGTACACCCTTAGCTTTGGTCAGCGTCCCTTGAATGGAAGCACTGCGGTCTTCGACTGCTGCGACGACACCCGGCAAGGCATCATCACGACGAAGCACCTGGGCGTCGAAGCTCAGACCACCGGCATCTGCATAGAGCAAAGTGTTAGCAAAAGTCACCATAATAACAAAGTCGAAAGAAAGGACACAACAGAAATCTAGAAGAAAGAGTACCTAAAAGAGCCTTGACAATCGAGAAGAGCTGTTCTTCGAACAACTTCTCCCTAGCAGCGATGGAGGTGCGCAAATCTTCTTCGTTTTTTCACGATTCATCAAGCGCAGCGATTGCCTCATCGCGACTCTTCACCGCCGTGGCGAGCGTCTTTTCAAGGGAAGCGGCTTCGCGAATAAGCGCGTTATGCTCGGCTGCAAAACATACAAAGATAGACCTTCAGTAGAGTATATAAAAATCACAAGGATGAAGAAGAAGAAGCACAAAATACTCACTTTCGACCGCGCGATGGCGATTGTCCAGCAATGCGTGTTGTCGACCCATTGCAAGCACTTGCTCCGCCAGGCGAGCAGCTTCCTTCACAATAAGCTGCAACATGAGTAACAACAAAGTATCAGCAGATAGCATCGATGATTAAATCGACTGCAAGTAAAAGCAACATCACACATACGTGATCCTCTAGAGACTCCGAAGTCGATTGCCGCGCAGTCGTCCGGACAACCATCTGGTGCTCCACAGCGTGTGGAGAACTTGATGAATTGTGCCCGAAGTTGGCCGCCAATGGAGGAGAAGGAGTTCGCTCAGCCACTTCCTTGGCCTTGGAGTCCGCGACTCCAGACTCTTTCAAAAATTGGACGCCACTAGAAGATGACGACGCCGGTAGACTACGAAACAAAACCAACATCAGAAAAAATAGAACTCCAAAAAGAACCAAGAGGAGAATTGTATACTTACCAATCAAACTTGTCAAAATCGAAGGTTTGGCCCTCCGACTCCGACGACTCCATGGAACTCACAGGAGAAACAAGAATCGGCGATTTTGCACCAATAGCTGGACCTTCTGGAGTCGAAGGAGACGACGCATCCGAATCTTCGCTACGCGCACTCTTGCGAGTATCCGGACTGCTAGACTCGGGGGCTTCCTCCTCTTCTTCAGATGGGACGGTCGATTCTGACTCGTCCTCTTCTACTGCTTCACGAGGAATAACTCCCTCAGGAAGAGGGGGCAAACTGGGATACACCTTCCAATCCTGCATAAAGAAAACAAGTCAGCACCCATCAAGAAAAATCAGAAGCACTCGACAAAATAAAGCTACTTCGTAGCACCATCATACCTCAGGAGGAGGGTTAGAAGCATCAAATGGGGGCACGACTGGTTTACTGGGAAGTACATCCTTGGCAGTGTAGTTGGTCAGTAGACGCACCCTCTTATCTACTTCACTCATGGAAATGCCATTGGCAGATACGCAAGTGACATCGTCGGCACCAGTCCATTGGAACATGGGGTGGATTCTGGCCTGCAAGGGCTAACTGCAACGGCGTAACCATGTGCGAATTAGGGCGCCGCCTCCCTCTCCTTTACCCATGTGACTCTCGAGGTTGCAGACGCGCTGATACAACACATCTATCTCCTCAGACTTGCCGGGCATCACCATGTTCTTCCAAGAACGCCTCGTCCTGCATGGCGTCGCGGGATCAAAAGGCGCGAGTCCGAAGTGGTCTCCGTCAGCCTTCTGGTCACGGATGTAGAACCACTTGTCCCTCCACCCTTGGACGGACGCCATGAGCTTGATGTCGAAGTATGTGACGGAGGAGTCGACATAGATCCCGCAGCCTCCTACGTTGTAGACTACGGACCCAGATGCCGATTGATGTTTCAGCTTGAAGAGCCGCTTGAAGAGACCAAAGTGTGGCTTGATTCTGAGCTAGCACTCGCAAAGTGTAATATAGCAGGCGATGTGGAGAATAGAGTTGGGGGACAGCTGGTGCAGCTGGAGCCCATAGAAACAAAGGAGGCCCCTGAAGAAAGGATGCAGGGGCAGAGACAAACCATGGATGATGAATGCTAGGAACATCACCCGGAAACCAACAGGAGTACAAGGGGTTACCTCACCTCCTGGGACTCGCGAGTCACCAACCGCGGAAGACAGAACTCCATCTTGGCGCAGAAGACGGAGCTCAGACGACTTGATGATGGACGCGCGCCACGCGCCATTGGTGACGCGGGTGCCCGCGCCCTGCTTTGTAACATCCCAAAACTTTAATCCAAGTGATCAAGATCAAATCTACCCAATTTAGGGTTAACAAAAACTTTTCCATTTAAAAATCTTTAAGCATTCATATGTGTGTGCATTTAATATAGGAGTTGTTTTGAATTGCGATGTTTGAGTGATCTATTGATTGTAAAATGATTCTAAGGTGAATTTCACATCATCTAGATCATCCCCAAGCAAATCCCAAAGAAAAAGAAATCAAAAAGAATAAATAAGGCAAATGGTCATTTTTCCCATTTTAACCACCTAGCCTACTTTGGCTATTCCTAGCACTCAAATCCTAACAGAGACAATTGTGTATATTTGCACCCCTTGCTAGTACAAGTAGTGATGTGCCAAGGCCCACTTTGTGATCTCCCAAAAACATTCAAACACTAATTTTAAATGACATTTGAAAATTGAATCTAGTGTATGTATCTACATCACACTTTTTCAAAAACCACTCGAATGGACTCCATTTTAAAATCCCAAGCAAACCTAGATGCTTAAGCATAAGATACACCACTCTACCACAAATCAGCTCAAAATTCAAATAAAAGTTTCATGCGGCCATTTGATCAAACAGTTGGCAGGCAGAAAATTTCTGGCCTAACTAATACTAGTGCCAATTGATCCCTTGTCCCTCATTCAACCCTCTTTGCTCTTCCCTGTCTCCCCAGCTCTAACCAAACCCTAACCGGCCTACCCCTTAGCCGTTTGCAAGAGTTGCGTGCCGCCCAAACTTGGTCAACGCAGGCCGAGCATGCGCAGCTCGGAACCGACCGCGCCGCGCCAAACCAGCACCGCCTAACCCTGCCGCCACTCCCTGTCTACCCCACAATCACCACCAGCCCCTGGACCACCCTAGAGCCACGCCGCCCTTTCCTCTCTGTGTGCAGCCAGAGCACGCCAGAGCGCGATCGCCGCCAGCATGCTACATACCACGCCTCGACACCAAATCGCGTGCGCCGCTTCGCCTTGAACCCAGCAACCCACCAGATATGGCCGTGCACCGCTGTGCGACCCACAATAGCGAGGAGCACCGTCGAGCACCGCCTCTGTCTCCCAGAGCGCGGGAAGCTTCTGACCAATTGACACCGCCCCTACCCAAGCCATTGCACCATAGCTGACCGCCAGCAGACGGCCCACCGCCCGCCTACCTCGCCCACGCCAGTAGCCCCCTGTATTACCGTCACCGACGAGCCGCGCCCATACCTCACTACCTCACCGTCGAGACTATATAAGGAGGCCTCCCCAGCACCATTTCTTCACACCTTCTCACTCCCCTCTCTCCACTAACCGTTTCCCCTCTCTCACCGGAGCCGCTCGAGCAGCACATCGCCGGAATTCCGCCGGAGGTAGCCGCTACAGAGGAGGAGACGTGGTCATCGATTTCGTCCACCTTAGCCCCTGCCGCGACTTCGCCTGAGCTCGCCGTCGTCCACCAGTTCGTTTGCCGGCCTCGCCGCACTAGCTGGAGCCCTGGTACATCCCCAGTAGATCCCCACCGACCGCGTAGGGTTCAGTCTGGCCGGCGACGAGTCCGTCATCGACGACGACCGTGGACTGTATATCTTGTTCTAATCGTGTGGTTATTATCGCCCCGTACTGCTTCTGGTTTTAAGTGCCACTGACATGCGGGACTAGCCTGTCAGTCGCCCTCTGCGCCGCCGAGCGTCACTCGGCCGGCGCATTTACTTTCCCGCGTTGACCCTGTAATTCAAATTATGATTTTTCTATTTAGACTTAAAATCAATTATGTCCCTTAATTCAAAAATCAATCCAGAGAGTTATACAAATCCAAAGTGAGTGATTCCAATTTTGTTGGAAAGCTAATGAAAATCTCTATCCTAGCCCGTTGGATTTAAATCCTTTAGAGTTAGAGATCTCTCCTAGTAAAAATAACACGACAGAAGCTTTTGCACGTTCAAACATTTTTATAAAATTAACCATAATAGCTTTTGAGTTGATTCCAACTCTAAAAATCACATTTAACCATACCTATCTGAATATGTAATAATATTAAGGCTTACATGCAGTGACTTTGGACTAATACCAAAATAATGCTATATAGGCATTTCTAGTCACTTTAAATCATTACATATTAAACTTAAACTTATTAAAATGTGATCCAACCTTTAAATCACATCCCCATATGTTAGAATATGTGGTGAGGACATGTGTCCACATGATCCCATATTTTAATTGTAGAATATTAAATCTTAGTTATTTTCAATGAGTAGAAATTACTTTTCTCAAATAAAAAGAATGAAGCTAGTAATTAAACCTTGTGGTGCTTGTGATGATAATAGATCATAAAATGTGTGCCTTAGTGTGCTAAGTAGACTAGTTAAGTATTGTTTGGTGATTGTGTTTCCCGTATGTATTTATAGAAGATAGTACCGACCAAGCTTTCGAGGAGGAGGAGTTCTACCAAGAGGAGGAGGAAGAAAACTTCAACCACTGCACCAACCAAGGCAAGCTATTGTTAGAAAGCTAGAATTAAGCTAGATAACCTAAGAAAGATGCATTGGGCATGCTTTTGTTATACCACTTTGACTATTACCTACCCCAAGTTTTATTTCCAAGCTTTACTTTCTTTACTTCATTAAAGTCCTTTACTTGTTTAAAGGTGTCATAAAAAGTATAAAACTTGACCTATCTAGTTATATTTAGATGTCATTCTAGGGCATGAGATTGAGATTAGCACCCCATATTAGTGAACCCTCTTAACTTAGTAGTTTAGAGCTAAACAAAACTTGATTCACTTTAGATGTGTATACTTGGTGAAAATGAATTGTGAAAACCTTGGAATGATGAGTCATTCTATTGAGATGTTTTGACATGTGTGAGAAACAAAAATGGTTTATGATGATGAAAATGTTGAGGCATGCGCCTTAGCCCTTTTACAAAACTGATGGTTGGGTTCGGATGCGATACCATTCCAATTTTATCGTACAACCACAATACCTGAATGGGTAAGGCTTAGTCGGAATTTTATATGCATTAGTATTAGTTCCCTCATGGGATATGTCAACACTCGGATTTTTAATCCTAGATGTCTGTTATGTCATTCATCGCAATCCTAGGATTACCATTTTTGCGAGACATAACAGATTGGATATCATAGTACATCCTCCATTACAAACCATACATAAGGTCTAACACAAATAAGGATCTCATGATCTAGTCTTAATACAACAAACAACGGAAATAAAAGATAAGCGTAGCAGTGCGGTCCATCTTCAGGGGCACATGCAATGCTGACGAAGGCAGATAGTCCTAGTTATCATAGCAGTCCTCCTGGCCATCATCTTGGTAATCTCCTTCATAGTCTGGCCATGAGAATAGCCAGGGACAAAAGCCATGAGTACTCTTTAAGTACTCGCAAACTACCACTAACAAGTAGTATAGTCCTAAGTTAAACTGCTAACTCTATGTTTAATTATAAAGTTAAGTTTGAAACCTAAGATGAGTTCGGAAGCAAAGAAAGATAAAATAGAGTTCTAGTATCACTTAAGTTGGGAAGCTAGTGTCATAGTCACAACCCTGTTGTGGTCAAGTAAAGATTCATCATTCATTTCATAAGTCATTTTGAAAACATCTGACAACGAAATAGTATGGCCATTCCAACTATCCATAACCGCGGACGCGGCTATTCGAATAGTTTGACCCTCTGCAGAGGTGGTACACTTTCACCACAAGATTCGATACATCTATCAGGGATAACCCTGAATCATCATACTTAGTATGCAGATAATCAAACATAACCTTCCCTTTACACACCCTAGTATAAGCACCTCTCCTATGAGCATGGCCTCCCAACCATGACCATCTGTCATCTTGGGCACTGCATAGGTGGACAACATTGAGAGGTAGCCTCAGATCAGACCTCTCCCACGAGGGAACTAATACTAATGCATATAAACTTTCGGCTAAGCCTTACCCAATTCAAGTAATGTGGTTGTACGGTAAATTTGGAATGGTATCGCATCTGAATCCAACCATCAGTTTTATAAAAGGGTTAAGGCTCATGCCTCAACATTTTCACCATCATGAACCATTTGTGTTTCTCAACACATGTCAAAACATCTCAATAGAATGACTCATCATTCTAAGGTTTTCATAATTCATTTTCACGAAGTGTTCCCACCTAGAGTGACTCAAGTTTTTTATCTACTCTAAACTACTAAGTTAAGAGTGTTCACTCAGGTGGGATGATGGGATCAATCTCATGCCATATAATGACATCTAAGGTTTATCTAAATAGGACAAGTTTTATACTCTTTATGCTACCTTCAAAACAAGTAAAGAACTTTGTGTAAAGTAAAGGAAGTAAAGCTTCAAAATAAGACTTGGGGTTAATACTAGTCAAAGTAGGGTGACCAAAGCATGCCTAAAGCATCTTTCCTCCAGTCATCTAGCTTAATTCTAGCTTGCTAACAATAGCTTGCCTTGGTTAGTGCAGTGGTTGAAGTTTTCTTCTTCTTCTTGATAGAACTCCTCCTCCTCGAAAGCTTGGTCGGTACTATCGTCTATATATACATACGGAGTACACAATCACCAATCAATACTTAACTAGTCTAATTAGCACTCTAAGGCACACATTTGATGATGTATTATCATCACAAGCATCACAAGTTTGATTAACTAGTTTCGTTCTTTTTATTTTAGAAAAGTAATTTCTACTCACTGAAAAATTAACTAAGATTATTATTCACCACTTAAAATATGGAATCATGTGGACACATGTCATCACCACATATTATAACATGTGGGAATGTGATTGAAGGGTTGGATCATAATTACTTTGGTTTAAGTTCATTATTTAATGATTTAAAGTGACTAGAAATGCCTATATAGCATTATTTTGGTACTAGTCCAAAGTCACTGCATGTAAACCTTAATATTATTACATATTCAGATATATATGGTTAAATGTGATTTTTGAGAGTTGGAATCAACTCCAAAGCTATCATGGTTGATTGAATAAAAATGTTGCAAGGTGCAAATGCTTCTATTTTGTTATTTTTACTAGGAGAGATCTCTAGCTCTAATTGAATTAAAACCAACAGGCTTGGGTAGATCTTTTCAGTAGCTTTCTAACAAAATTGGAATCACTCCATTTGGATTTATAAATCTCTCTGAATTGATTTTCAAACTAGGGGACATAATTAGGTTTAAACTAAATGGAAAAATCCTAATTCAAACTAAATGGGTCGCGCGGGAAAGCTAACGGGCCGGCCCAGTGACACGACGCGGCGCGGGGCACAGCTGATAGGGGGGGGTCCACCGGTCTGAGGCTCATAACGCGCGAAGCGGTACGGGGCGATGTGGGCAGTTAGATTAGAACGAGGATCAACGGCTGGGGCTCGTAGTCGACGACGGACCTGTCACCGGCGAACTCTAACCCTAGCGGCTCGGTGGGGGTGCTCAAGGGGCGTACCAGGGCTCCAGCAACGACGACGATGGTGGCAAACAAACTGGTGGTCAACGGCGAACTCAGGGACGGTCGAGGCAGCTCCGAGGGTGGTCGCAATCAACGGGGCCCTTCTCCTCTAGAGGCGGCCAGCTTCGGTGCAATTCCGGCCAACGGCTGCTCGCCTTGCTCCGGGGAGAAATGGGGAAGGCTCAGTGAGGTGAGTGGTGTGCTACAAATGGCTAGGGATGGCCTCTATTTATAGGACGACGATGCGACCGAGAGGCATGGGCGGGCGGCTCCGGCGAGGGCTGCACAGCGTGCTAGCGGCATGGCTCGAGGTAGGGGACGGTGGCTGGTCTCCTGGCGGTGCTCTACGAATTGAATGCGGGCCTAGGGATGGGGGTCTGCGGTCGGGCGATGCACGCGCTCTGAGCGGCAGAGGCGGCGGTCTCAATGGTGAGCGGTGGCTGTGGTGCATTGGGCGGCGAACGGTAATGTCTGGCGTGTTCCTAGGGTCGTGGCGGAGCGGTGGGCGCGGGCTGCGGTCGAGGGGCGGCGTGTACACGCGTGTCGGGCGTGGCACTCTGGCGCGTGCTCGGCATGGTGCAGACACTTGGTGCATGACGCATTGGCGGTGGTCCATGCTCCGGCTTGGCTCGGGGAGGGGACAGAGAGTGGCGGTGAGCTGTGAGCTAGCTCGTAGACAAGGAGAGATGGAGAGAGGTGGTCTGCTCCGGTGGTGACCAAGTTGGCTGGCGAGCATGTGCTTGGCATGGCATGGCATTGCCACTAGGGGGTAGGGGATGGGTGCTTAGTCTCTGGTTGGATCAAGAGGGGACAAGGAGATTAAATGGAGATCATTTGGGGGGCAAAACGATGTTCAAAACAGTGAGCTAGTTTTAGAGTTTAAACCCTGCCTGCCATGTATTTGTGGAAATGGCCGCAAGAAAGTTATTTTTGAATTTTGCAAAGATTTTTGGTGGGTGTGCTAGGCATAAGCTTGAGACTCTGTGGGTGCTTGGGTTTTGAAATTTGAGCTCATTTGAGTGGTGTTTGAAATAGTGGGATCTTCCCATATGAAATAGATTCAATTTTCAACTGCCATTTAAATTTAGTGTTTGAATGTTTTTGGCAGATCACAAAGTGGGCCTTTGTACATCATTATGTGTACTAGCAAGGGGTGCAAAGATCCACAATTGTTTCTGTTAGATTTTGAGTTCTAGGAATAGCCAAAGTAGGCATGGTAGTTAATTTGGCCCAAATGACCATTTTCTTCTTTTATTTGTTTTGATTTGTTTTTCTTTGGGATTTGTTTGGGAATGATCTAGATGATGTTTATTTCACCTAAGAATCATTTTAAAAGCAATGGATCACTTAATCATGGCAATTCAAATCAACTCCTATTTTAAATGCACACACATATGAATGTCTTAATAATTTTAGTTGGAAAAGTTTTTATTAACCCTAATTTTGATGATTTGGATCTTAATGACCCTAGATTAGAGTTTTGGGATGTTACAGGAGAGGTTTGAGCTGAGGCTACCTCTCAATGTTGTCCACCTATGCAGTGCCCAAGATGACATATGGTCATGGTTGGGAGGCCATACTCATAGGAGAGGTGCTTATACTAGGGTGTGTAAAGGAAAGGTTATGTTTGATTATCTGCATACTAAGCATGATGATTCAGGGTTATCCCTGACAGAGGTATCGAATCTTGTGGTGAAAGTCTACCACCTCTGCAGAGTGTCAAACTATTCGAATAGCCACGTCCACGGTTATGGACAGTTGGAGTGGCCATACTGTTCCATTGTCAGATGTTTTCAAAACAACTTATGAAATGAATTGTGACATGACCTGACCAGAACAGAGTTGTGACTATGACAATTAAGTTCCCACTTAGGTGATTTCAAACTTTATTTTATCTTTCTTTGTTTCTAAACTCAGCTTCGGTTTCAAATTTAACTTTACAAATGAACTTAGAGTTAGCATTCCTACTAGAACTACCTTACATGTTAGTGATAGTTTGTGAGTACTTAAGGAGTACTCATGGCTTTTGTCCCTGGCTATTCCTATGGCCAGACTATGAAGGAAACTACCAAGATGAAGGACAGTAGGAGGGCTATGAGAACTAGGACTATCTTCCATCATCAGCATTGCATGTGCCCCTGAAGAGGGACCCCACCGCTATGCTTATTATTTATTCCACTGCTTGTTGAATTAAGACTGGATCATGAGATCCTTTATTCGTGTAAGACCTTATTATGGTTTGTAATGGATGATGTACTGTGATATCCAATCTGTTATGTCTCGCAAAAATGGTAATCCTGGGATTGCGATGTATGGCATAATAGGCATCTGGGATTAAAAATCCGGGTGTTGACAAGTTGGTATTAGAGCCATCCTGACCATAGTAGACCCTAGTTAGAATGGACGTCCGAACAAAAACTTAGCTTCAAAAGCCAAAGTGAGTATTTATGAAAACTATTTCCTCTCTTACCCTTGGGAATTCTTTCTCTCAAAAAAAATCATGTTCCTCCAAATTCTTACATTACTACATAAAATTTTGACACACTTGATCACTTCACTAACTTTCTCATCCTCAATAGGAAACTCAGTTCAGCAAGTTCTACTAGTTGGGCAACGGAGGGCAGCTGATCTTCGAGAGGGATCTTGATGCACTATCAGAGTACTTAGGATGCTCGCATCCAGAGTTTCTTGGAGCTCAACTTCCTGGACCCCCAAGAGGAGAGTTACAATGGCTAGTCACCGCTGATCTTCGAGGCAAGATAGAAGCACCAACATCCGGGAGAATCCAGTTCTTCGTGAGAGAGAACAACTGGCTAGATGGATTAGCCAGTGCAATGCATGAAGCTCTCGCACATATGTGTGCCATGAGTATCAACCAAATCCAAGGAACCCGCTTTTCTCACTATGCAAGGCGTGACTTTATGGGAATGCCCATGGAGATGCCAAGTCACCCGGAGTTGAAGCGTCAAGTGGAGAACCTTGACTTCCTGCTGTACGACAGACAGAAGGAGTTGGACAATGCTCGGGAGTTCGCCAACCACAATCTCGCCATTACCACCTAGAAGGCCTAGACTTTCTCACTGCTCGTCAAGGATCGTTAGTCTCTTCGCCGTCAATGCGCAAAGAAGGATCACACCATCAACCGTTTTCGCAAGATGGTGGCGGACCTCGAGAAGACCATAAAGGAGCAAGAAGCTCAGCTTGCAGAAAAATAAGAAGAAGAGGAAGGTGAAGACACCCAGGGAGATATGGACTCTTACCTCAGCAATGATGATGACTTTCTGGAGGAGGATGCCGTGGACTTCTACACCGATGATGATGAATCCGACTTCATCGATGATGAGTAGATGCACTAGAGCACTATCGTAGCATGAGGATTATCGGTCCCATTGTATCGTAGCTCGCGGAATGGTTCTTAAAACCATCTGTTTTCCTTTGTTGTTGTGGTGTGTGTGTGTTTGTATCGTGTGCTTTTCTTGAATGAATGAGATGAAGTTAGTTGCAAAACCTGAGTCAAAATCAAAGTTTTAGCTTTGAAATCAAAACCATGAACCTTAGAACTTTCCCTCTTATCCCTTTATCTATCTTAATCTTCAGATGACTCGTGGAAACCCCAGAGGGAGCAGCTCATCGCAGGACCCAATGCTGCAGATTATGCAGATGCTAGTTGCATACCGTGAAGCTAGCAGGGCAGAGCGCCAAGCTAACCTAGCAACACTACAGCAGATCGCCCAGATGTCCCAAAACAACCCAGGCCATGGAAATCAGGATCATCAAGGATCCAAACTAAAGAACTTCAAGAATACCAATCCCCCAATCTTTAGCACTTCGGAGAACCCACTAGATGCTGATGACTGGTTGCAGAAAATGGAGAACAATTTAGAAGTAGCTAGAGTTGATGACAATGAGAAAGTTCTTTTTGCCACCCACTACTTGGCAGGCGATGCAAGAGCATGGTGGAATAGCACCCGCACAATGAACCATGGTCAAGTGATGACATGGGAAGCCTTCAAAATCAAGTTCAGTCGCAGCCACGTGCCACAGGGTCTAGTCACCAGAATGAGGGATGAATTCAGAGAGCTGAAGCAAGGCAGAATGACTGTAGTGGAGTACCGTGATAGATTCTTGTCCCTAGCCAGGTATGCACCTGATGAGATCAACACAGAGGCCAAGAAGAAAGAGAGATTCCTGAACGGGCTGCATGATGAGATGAAGACGGTTCTCGTCGACATCCATTTTGAGGATCTCGAAGAGCTCGTCGACTCTGCCATTCAGATGGAAGGGAAGATCAACCAGGCAAACGACAACCGCAAGCGTCGTATGATGCACCAAGCTGGATCCAATAATCACCAGAAGTACCATCCTAACCCTTCTGCAGGATATGCACCAAGGAACAACCGACCCCCAATGTCTCGCCCAAGCTACCCCAACTGTAGCGAAGGCAATGTGAAGTCCGGAGGAAACAACAATCACCCTGGCAACACCAACAATTTCAACCGTGCACCTCCCAAGAGCAATAACAACAACAACAACACTAAACCCAGAACTGGAAGCAATGATGTGCCCGTGGCAGCAAAAGACAAGTCTCAGTTCACTTGTTTCGAGTGCGGAGTGAAGGGTCACTATTCCAATGAGTGCCCCAAGAAGATTTCTGCCACTGCCAATGTGAATGCCCCAGCTCAACAACAACGTCGTGTTCAACCAGGAAGAAGATTTTCCCCATGGAACCCTCACAACCACAACGGCCGTCTCTTCCACATGAACGCCGAAGAAGCCCAAGAAGCGCCAGATGTAGTGATGGGTATGTTTTCTGTCAATTCAGTTTTAGCAAGAGTGTTGTTTGATTCTGGAGCATCACACTCATTTGTCACCGAAGAATTTGCATGCACTAGTAAGATTCACCCAACCAATTTGAAGTATGTCATGATAGTTCAAATCCCTAGTTCAACTACAAAAGCTAGAAAAATTTGCAAAGCTGTACCTATCAGAATACATGGAATAGATTTTTATGCCAATCTAATAGTACTTGGAACCAAAGGTTTGGAAGTAGTACTAGGTATGGATTGGATGTCAAAGCATAAAGGATTGATTGACTGTGCCAAGAAAGCCATCACCATGACCAGTAGCTCAGGAGGCTCAGTAGAGCATATATCTGAAACCTTACCTCATCAATTCAAGTGCTACAAGAGTCTAGCCCTACCCACCATAGACCAAGTCAGAGTAGTCTGTGAATACCCCGACGTATTCCCAGATGAATTGCCAGGTATGCCCCCGGATATTGATATTGAGTTCATTATTGAACTAATCCCCGGAACCGGACCCATAGCCCAGAGACCCTATAGCATGAACCCCTCAGAGTTAGTGGAATTGAAGAAGAAGTTGGACACTATGCTGGCAACAGGCTTGATTCAACCAAGCGCATCGCCATGAAGATCGCCAGTGTTATTCGTCGACAAGAAATATGGAGGCAACCGTTTGTGCACAGATTATAGAAAGCTGAATGACGTCACCATCAAAAACAAGTACCCTTTGCCAAAGATAGAGGATCTATTTGATCAGTTGACTGGAGTAAATGTATTATCTAAGATTGATCTTAGGACTGGTTATCACCAACTTAAGATTCGTGCAACGGATATTCCGAAGACCGCCTTTACTACTCGCTATGGTTTATACGAGTATACGATCACGTATTTTGGATTAACCAATGCCCCTATTTATTTCATGAATCTCATGAATAAGATCTTTATGAATTTTCTAGACAAGTTTGTCTTTCTGTTTATTGACGATATCCTTATATACTCCAAGTCAGAAGAAGAGCATGAGCAACATCTGAGAATCATTCTTGAAACCATGAGAGAGCATCGGTTGTATGCCAAGTTCAGCAAATGTGAGTTTTGGCTGAAAGAGGTAGGATTCCTAGGACATATTGTGTCTGCTGGAGGAGTCACTATTGATCCCACCAAGATCAGAGATGTTGAAGCATGGGAAGCCCCGACCACTCAAATCTAAGTCCGTGCATTTCTCGGATTAGCGGGATACTACAGCAAGTTTGTCGAAGCATTTTCGAGCATAGCAAGACCCATGACCCAATTGTTGAAGAAGGACAAGAAGTTTGAATGGACCGAAAAATGTGAAGCAAGTTTCTAGGAGCTGAAGAAGAGATTGATTTTAGCCCCAATATTGATCATGCCAGATATCAAGAAGCCGTTTGATGTGTATTGTGATGCATCCAAGATTGGTCTCGGATGTGTATTGATGCAAGAAGGTAATGTCATCGCGTATCTGTCTCGACAAATGAAGCAGCATGAGCAGAACTATCTGACCCATGATCTTGAGTTAGCAGCCGTAGTTTTGGCATTGAAGACATGGCATCATTATGTTATAGGTAATCGTTGTGAGATTTTCTCGGACCACAAAAGCTTGAAGTATATTTTCACTCAGAAGGAGCTGAATATGAGGCAAAGGAGATGATAGAGTTAATCAAGGATTATGACCTTGACATTCACTATCACATCGACAAAGCAAATGTGGTAACGGATGCTCTTAGCAGATTGCCGTGTAGGCTAAACACCATGATCAAGGAGAAGCAACCTAGTTTGTATGAGGAGTTGGAGCAGTTTAGGACTGAGCTAGTTAGCAAAGGATTTTTAGCTAGAATTGAACTTCAACCCACTTTGATCAGCCAAATCAAGAAAGCCCAGAAGGGAAATGAAAGTATCGACGGAATCAAACGTCGTATTAGTACAGGAAAGGTACCTAGATTCATCAAAGACGAAGAAGGAGTTATGTGGTACAAAGGACGTATCTGTGTGCCAGCAGATTCGGAACTGAAGGAAGTTATCATGCAAGAAGCTCAAGATACTCTTTATTCTATCCACCCCGGAGGAACGAAGATGTATCAGGATTTGAAAGAGCAATTCTGGTGGCACAAGATGAAAAGAAAAATCGGAAGCTACATCGCCAAGTGTGATATCTGCCAGAGAGTCAAAGCGGAACATCAGAGACCCACAGGACTATTGCAACCATTGTAGATTCTGGAATGGAAATGGGATTCCGTCAGAATGGACTTAATCACCGGTTTGCCTACTTATAGTGGGGGAAATGACTCAATCTGGGTCATCGTTGATAGAGTGTCCAAGGTAGCTCACTTTATACCTGTCAAGACAACCTAACAGAGTTCGAAGCTAGCAGAGTTGTACATTGCTAAAATTGTTAGTCTGCATGGAACCCCCAAGACCATAGTATCAGATCGAGGAACCCAATTTACCTCGAGATTTTGGCAGAAAGTCCAAGAAGGATTAGGAACCAAGTTGAATTTCAGCTCAGCTCATCACCCGCAAACTGATGGACAGACTGAAAGAGTCAACCAAATCCTAGAAGTTATGTTGAGATCTTGTGTGTTAGAGTATGGATCAAAATGGGAAGATTGCCTGCCTTTCACAGAATTCTCATATAACAACAGTTATCAAGCCAGTTTGGAAATGGCACCATTTGAGTTCCTATATGGAAGAAAGTGTCGTACCCCTTTGAATTGATCGCAAGTAGGAGAGAGTCAGATTTTTGGACACAACATTCTCCGAGAAGCCGAAGAGAAGGTTCACAAAGTCTGTGAGCACCTCAAGACCGCCCAATCTAGACACAAGAGTTATGATGACAAGAGAAGGAGAGACCTGACTTTCAATGTCGGAGATTTCGTGTATCTCAAGGTTTCGCCATTGAAGGGAACCCAACGTTTTAGTCTGAAAGGAAAGTTAGCCCCCAGATATATCGGGCCCTTCCAGATTCTAAACCGCCGAGGAGAAGTATCTTATCAACTGGAACTACCAGAGGAGATGTCAGCCATCCAGAATGTGTTCCATATCTCGTTACTTCGCAAATGCCTGGAAGTGCCGGAGAAGACCAAAGTGTTCAAAAACATTGATCACCGAGCTGTTGATATCAACAAGGATCTGACATATCGCGAGTGCCCATCCATATACTAGAGGAAGCCTACAGAACCACCAGGACCCGGAGTATCTAATTTCTCAAGATTCAATGGAGCAACCATACCGAAGAAGAAGCCACTTGGGTGCGAGAAGATTACATTAGGACTGAGTTCCCATATCTCTTTAGTTCCTAGTTTTCTTTCTTAAATCTCAGGACGAGATTTTGTTTAAGGTGGGAAGGTTTGTAACATCCTAAAACTTTAATCCAAGTGATCAAGATCAAATCTACCCAATTTAGGGTTAACAAAAACTTTTCCATTTAAAAATCTTTAAGCATTCATATGTGTGTGCATTTAAAATAGGAGTTGTTTTGAATTGCCATGTTTGAGTGATCTATTGATTGTAAAATGATTCTAAGGTGAATTGCACATCATCCAGATCATCCCCAAGAAAATCCCAAAGAAAAAGAAATAAAAAAGAATAAATAAGGCAAATGGTCATTTTTGCCATTTTAATCACCTAGCCTACTTTGGCTATTCCTAGCACTCAAATCCTAACAGAGAAAATTGTGGATCTTTGCACCCCTTGCTAGTACAAGTAGTGATGTGACAAGGCCCACTTTGTGATCTCCCAAAAAATTCAAACTCTAATTTTAAATGACATTTGAAAATTGAATCTAGTGTATGTATCTAGATCACACTTTTTCAAAAACCACTCAAATGGACTGCATTCAAATAAAAGTTTCATGCGGCCATTTGATCGAACAGTTGGCAGGAAGAAAATTTCTGGCCTAACTAATACCATTGCCAATTGATCCCTTGTCCTCCATTCAACCCTCTCTGCTCTTCCCTGTCTCCCCCAGCTCTAACCGAACCCTCACCGGCCTACCCCTTAGCCGTTTGCAGCAGTTGCGCGCCGCCCAAACTTGGTCACCGCCGGCCGAGCATGCGTAGGTCGCAACTGATTGTGCCGTGCCAAAACAGCACTGCCACTAGCACCTCCTAACCCTACCGCCACTCCTTGTCTACCCCACGATCACCGCCAGCCCCTGGACCACCCTAGAGCCGCGCCGCCCTTTCCTCTCTGCGTGCAGCCAGAGCACGCTAGAGCGTGATCGCTGCCAGCATGCCACAGACCATGCCTCGACACCAAATCATGTGTGCCGCTTCGTCTTGAACCCAACAACCCAACAAACACGGCCGTGCACCGACGCGCGACCCACATTAGCCAGGATCACTATCGAGCACCGCCTCTGTCTCCGAGAGCACGGGAAGCTCTTGACCAATTGCCACCGCCCCTAGCCAAGCCATTGCACCGTAGCTGACCGCCAGCAGACCGCCCACCGTCCGCCTACCTCGCCCATGCTGGTAGCCCCCTGTATCGCCGCCACCAACGAGCCCCGCCCATACCTCACTGCCTCACCGTCGAGTCTATATAAGGAGGCCTCCCCAGCATCATTTCTTCACACCATCTCACTCCCCTCTCTCCACTAACCGTTTCCCCTCTCTCGCCGGAGCCGCTCGAGCAGCACATCGCCGGAATTCCGCCGGAGGTAGCCGCTGCAGAGGAGGAGACGTGGTCATCGATTTCGTCCACCTTAGCCCCTGCCGCGACTTCATCTGAGCTCGCCGTCGTCCACCAGTTCATTTGCCCGCCTTGCCACACTAGCTGGAGCCCTGGTACATCCCTAGTAGACCCCCACCAACCGCGTAGGGTTCAGTCTCGCCGGCGACGAGTCCGTCATCGACGACGACCGTGGACCGTAGATCTTGTTCTAATCGTGTGGTTATTATCACCCCGTACCGCTTCAGGTTTTAAGTGCCGCTGACATGCGGGACCAGCCTGTCAGTCGTCCTCTGCGCCGCTGAGCGTCACTGGGCCGGCCCATTTACTTTCCCGCGCTGACCCTGTAATTCAAATTAGGATTTTTCTATTTAGACTTAAAATCAATTCTATTCCTTAGTTCAAAAATCAATTCAAAGAGTTATACAAATCCAAAGTGAGTGATTCCAATTTTGTTGGAAAGCTAATGAAAATATCTATCCAACCCGTTGGATTTAAATCCTTTAGAGTTAGAGATCTCTCCTAGTAAAAATAACAAGACAGAAGCTTTTGCACATTCAAACATTTTTATAAAATCAACCATAATAGCTTGTGAGTTGATTCCAACTCTAAAAAATCACATTTAGCCATACCTATCTGAATATGTAATAATATTAAGCTTTGCATGCAGTGACTATGGACTAGTACCAAAATAATGCTATATAGGCATTTCTAGTCACTTTAAATCATTAAATATTAAACTTAAACTTATTAAAATGTGATCTAACCTTTAAATCACATTACCATATGTTAGAATATGTGGTGAGGACATGTGTCCACATGATCCCATATTTTAATTGGAGAATATTAAATCTTAGTTATTTTCAATGAGTAGAAATTACTTTTCTCAAATAAAAATAATGAAGCTAGTTAATTAAACCTTGTGGTGCTTGTGATGATAATAGATCATAAAATGTGTGCCTTAGTGTGCTAAGTAGACTAGTTAAGTATTGTTTGGTGATTGTGTGTCCCGTATGTATTATAGAAGATAGTACCGACCAAGCTTTTGAGGAGGAGGAGTTCTACCAAGAGGAGGAGGAAGAAAACTTCAACCACTGCACCAACCAAGGCAAGCTATTGTTAGCAAGCTAGAATTAAGCTAGATAACCTAAGCAAGATGCATTGGGCATGCTTTGGTTATACCACTTTGACTATTACCTACCCCAAGTTTTATTTCCAAGCTTTATTTTCTTTACTTTATTAAAGTCCTTTACTTGTTTGAAGGTAGCATAAAAAGTATAAAACATGACCTATCTAGTTAGATTTAGATATCATTCTAGGGCATGAGATTGAGATTAGCACCCCATATTAGTGAACCTTCTTAACTTAGTAGTTTAGAGCTAAACCAAAACTTGATTCACTTTAGATGGGAATACTTGGTGAAAATGAATTATGAAAACCTTGGAATGATGAGTCATTCTATTGAGATGTTTTGACATGTGTGAGAAACACAAATGGTTTATGATGATGAAAATGTTGAGGCATGAGCCTTAACCCTTTTACAAAACTGATGGTTGGGTTCGGATGCGATACCATTCCAATTTTACCGTACAACAACAATACCGGAATTGAGTAAGGCTTAGCCGGAAGTTTATATGCATTAGTATTAGTTCCCTCACAGGACAGGTTTGAGCTGAGGCTACCTCTCAATGTTGTCCACCTATGCAGTGCCCAAGATGACAGATGGTCATGGTTGGGAGGCCATACTCATAGGAGAGGTGCTTATACTAGGGTGTGTAAAGGAAACGTTATGTTTGATTATCTGCATACTAAGCATGATGATTCAGGGTTATCCCTGACAGAGGTATCGAATCTTGTGGTGAAAGTCTACCACCTCTGCAGAGTGTCAAACTATTCGAATAGCCACGTCCACGGTTATGGACAGTTGGAGTGGCCATACTGTTCCATTGTCAGATGTTTTCAAAACAACTTATGAAATGAATTGTGACATGACCTGACCAGAACAGAGTTGTGACTATGACAATTAAGTTCCCACTTAGGTGATTTCAAACTTTATTTTATCTTTCTTTGTTTCTAAACTCAGCTTCGGTTTCAAATTTAACTTTACAAATGAACTTAGAGTTAGCATTCCTACTAGAACTACCTTACATGTTAGTGATAGTTTGTGAGTACTTAAGGAGTACTCATGGCTTTTGTCCCTGGCTATTCCTATGGCCAGACTATGAAGGAAACTACCAAGATGAAGGACAGTAGGAGGGCTATGAGAACTAGGACTATCTTCCATCATCAGCATTGCATGTGCCCCTGAAGATGGACCCTACCGCTACGCTTATTATTTATTCCACTGCTTGTTGTATTAAGACTGGATCATGAGATCCTTTATTCGTGTAAGACCTTATTATGGTTTGTAATGCATGATGTACTGTGATATCCAATCTGTTATGTCTCGCAAAAATGGTAATCCTGGGATTGTGATGTATGGCATAACAGGCATCTGGGATTAAAAATCAGGGTGTTGACATGCCTCTTCCCGGCGACGGCAGTGCTAGTGCCCACAGCGGTGGAGCCGCCCTTCTTCTTGGCAGCGGCAATGGCGGTGGCGGACTCAGCGGCTGCACCTCCTTTCTTCTTCCCCATCTTGCGGTGGCGATGCGAGCGGAGGAAGTAACTAGGAAACACACGAAGTTGGTCTAGCGCCGCGAAACGAGATGAACTCTAAGAGGCAGAGAGCAGCAGCAATGGCGATGGAGGCACAAAGCAGAGAAAGAGCAGATGAGAAATTACTGCAGCTACGCTGCTACTTAACCCCCTGGCGGATGCAATCCAACA
Source organism: Avena eriantha (assembly GCA_910589775.1). Lineage (NCBI taxonomy): Eukaryota > Viridiplantae > Streptophyta > Magnoliopsida > Poales > Poaceae > Avena > Avena eriantha. Next base: position 85,186,925 of record OU342740.1, read on the forward strand.
GCCAGCAAAACCCTACTAGACGTGCGGCGCGCATCGCGATCGACACGTGGAAAGGTGGAAGCATGAACCATCCCCCACTACCTCTATTACACGCGGAATCGAGGAGGCACAGTTAAAATGGAAGATTACGCACGCCCGGTCAAGTCAGGGTCAGAAAATGGGACCCACCGCTCGTCATGTCCCATCAAAGCCCCTCACGTGGGCCACTCAGGTCATCACATCGTCAGCACTAATGTCATCAAAAATTGAGCGCTAGAAGACTTCGAATACTTTAGTCCTTGCTTGAGTCTTCGACTCCACCAAGCACTCGGGGGCTACTCCCATAGGGAGCGCTGGTCACTGCTGACTCGTGTACTAACGAGCTCGTTGGGGAACCCCAAGAGGAAGGTATGATGAGCACAGGTTATGAAACAGCAGTAAGTTTCCCTCAGTTATGAAACCAAGGTTATCAATCCAGTAGGAGCAAGGAAACACCCCAAAGGTGTAGCTAGCTGAACATTGGCAGGGCGCACTACTGGTGCCAGCAGCAACGTGGAGACTTGCACCCCAAAACCATAGAACTCTGTCCCCAACTTGCGATGAGGTTGTCAATCTCACCGGTTTTGCTGAAAACAAAGGATTAAACGTATCGAATGGAAGGAAGTAATAGTTTGCAGAAAGTAAACACAAAGTACTAAACAATTTGTAGATTGTATGTAAAAGAAAGGAACGGGGTACATAGTTCACTAGAGGTGGCTCTCCTTAAGATAGATAACATGCTGGGTGAACAAATTATAGCGGGACAATTGACAAACATCGAGAAAGCATACAAGCATATACTAATCATCTTGACTCCTTTGAGACTTGATTGGGCATTACAACATTATACATAGACCGCCATCCAACTGCATCTATGACTAATAATCCTACTTCAGGTTATCATCCGAACCCCTCCCGTATTAAGTTGCAAGCAACAGATTATTGCTTTATGAATTGCGTGTAATGTAAACAATACGATTGTTCTATGAACAAAGGATTGTTGTTTTCTCCCTAGTAGCAACAGCACATCTAGTACCTTAGAGATTTCTGTCACTTCCCCAGATTACCAGAGGCATCAACCCACTATCGAGCATAAATACTAATTCCTGGAGTTGCTAGCATCTACTTGGCCAAGATAGCTACTAACAACGGAAAGCATGTAAGATCACAAATAACAAAGACATGATAGAATCAATAATCAATCTAAAATAGCATCTCAATATCCATCGGATCCCCAAAAACACAACATGCAGAATTACAAATAGTGAGCTTGATTATGAACGGAGCTCACAAGATCTAGACATGAAAGCACAAAGGAGGAGAACCAACCATCTAGCTACTACATGGACCCGTAGTCCAGAGATGAACTACTCACACATCACACCAGAGGCTTGCATGATGATGAAGAAGGCCTCCATGGTGAATTCCCCTCTCCGGCAGGGTGCCGGGAAGAGCTTCAGATCCCTCCTGATCTAGGGATGGAGATGACGGCGGCTACAGACTCTTTCGTGGATTTTTGATCGGGTACTTAGGGTTTTGGTCCCAAGGGCAATATATAGGCGGAAGGAGAGGTCGAGGGGGTGCTGGGGTCGGCCAGACCACCCCATGGCACAGGCCAAGCATGGCCGAGCGGCCAGGTGGTGTGGCTGGGCCCCATCCCTTCTTCGTCTCGTATTCTGGCTCTAGATGCCTTCTAGTAAAATAGCGACTTTGTCTTTTGTCCCGTCCAATTCTGAGAATATTCATTTTCTGACTTTCCTGGAACCAAAAACAGCAGAAAACAGGCAGCTGGCACTATGGCTCTTTGTTAATAGGTTAGTCCAAGAAATCATATAAAAAGTACTCCAAAGTGTGGACAAAACACAAGAAAGTAGATAAAACCAAGTATGGAACATCAAAAATTATAGATACATTTGCAATGTATCAACATCCCCAAGCTTAACTCCTGCTCGTCCTCGAGTAGGTAAGTGATAAAAAGAAAGAATAATTTTTTAGGTGACATGCACCATCATAAACTTGATCAAAGTATTTGTAAAACATTCAAAGCTGGGATCTTAGTACTTCAATCATAACATGAAAGACAAAGTTCGAGCAATAAGACAAAGAAACTATGATGCAACATGAAAATGCACAAAAAAAGATTCATGAATAACAATGCTTTGCAAGACGTTTGTTTGATTCACATAAAGAAAACATAGCATAATAGTATTCAGCTTGTCCCTCATAGAGTAGCAAATATGAATGCATATGACACCTTCAAAGTTCATAAGGGTGATTAGATACAAATAGTTTAAAACAAGCAGTATCAAGTTATGCATCAATCAACTAGTCTTGGGACAATGCACATAGAACTAAGAATGGCCACTATGCTCTCCAAGTACGTGCATAAAGATAGGCTCAATATAATGGTGGAAGAAAGGCCTTCATAGAAGGAAGCAGAGATTCAAGTCTCATAAAGAGCTTCCAAAAATTATGGTACTTATAACTTTCAGATCTCATTGCCCCTATCATAAGCATCTTGAAGGTGATTAAGGTTAAAGTGAACAAACTATGGTGTACATGCTTGACGAAGTATAAGTTAGAAATCTCATGTCCCTTGAATACGAGGGCCGCTCCTCATGCTACTCAAGTTTAGTCACCGGTAAGTTCATGTCATCGTAAGTACATGTGTATCATAGAGAACCGCCAACGGGGTACCCCTTGCCCGATGATATAGAAGAATCCCCATATCAAAATGAGAAGGCAAGCAGACAACGAGCATCTCAGCAATCTTCTTATTTACCATGGGAATATGGTGCTTTTTTCTCTCTTTCCTCTTGTCATAATATTTTTTTTTCTTTTTCTCTTTTTTCCCTCAATATAGGACTCTTTTTTATAAGAAGAATGCTTCATAGACAGCTCATTATGGTTACGCTGCAGGTTTCCACCATGTTAGCATGGATTAGACCAGCGGCCCAGGCATTTCTCTAACACATATACATAACTCCATGGACTTACAAGCTCCCCTTTCATTTCACACCAACGACATCCACAGACAAAAGAGCATGATATCAACTAGGTACAAAGTACCAAGTGCAATGTTGAAAGCGTTCCCCATGACAACATGGTTCTGCTAATCCCCAACAAATAAGTGCAAGCATATACAACATACAGGACACAATGGTTCAAGTTTATTAAGGGCAAGAAAAGTAAAGTGTGCCATCAAGTTCATGAGAGCTTTGATCACTAGTTTTCTCATAACAAGTTTAATTTGGAAGGTAAAAAAAAGTCTGAATATACTTGGAATAGCATAAGCTAGTAGGTAGGTATGGTGGACTCTTTGGAATATCTTGGTTTAGGGAGTTGGATGCATGAGTGGAACTCATACTTGGTTTTGGAGGCTAGCAAAAGACTGGGAGCGACCAACTAAGAGAGCAATAATGGCCATAATCATGTAGAGCGACAAAACATCATTGATCAAAGCATAAAGTGATACTACAACTTGAAAAATAAAGAATCATAAAGGCTTATGGGGACTTGAGATAGTCATAACATGGTGTGAGCATGCGCCAAGTCAACCCAAATAAAGCATCAAAGGAGAATAGCACAATACTATGCTTTAATATGCTAAAACAACGCATGATTCATCCAAGGCACATTAAGAAATCTCAATTGTTTATAACAAGTCATGCTACAGTAAAGAATACTAAGAATAAAGCTAAAACAATACCAAGCATGGCATGACAAAGCATAAGCCACAATCAAAAACAAGCTCTCTTTACCACTTAAGCATGAGCTTTTCCTACTCTTTTCCAAACCAAACCAAACTATTTGAAAACCAATGTATGAAAGAGGGGGTCCAACCAATTTATTCAGAAAACTAAGCAAACAAAATCAAACTAAAAACCAAAATGAAAACAAAAAGAAGACGCTCCAAGAACAACACAACTGTGCATGAAACAATAAAAATGAAGCGTTTGGAAGAAACCTGGGATTTTTATTGATGAAGAAGGGGATGCCTTGGGCATCCCCAAGCTTTGACGCTTGTACTTCTTGGATATTTCTTGGTGTGACACGCATGGAATCCCCAAGCTTGAGATTTAGTCCATCCTTTATCTCATTACTCATTCCTTCCATACACCTGAAATTTTTTCCTTCATACAAAACTTCACACAATCTTTATTAGCAACATTAGTGCACTCAAGATAATAAGTATTTAGGTTCAGTCCAACACCAATAAACTTCCATTAAAACACTAGCTACTGTATCACTTCCCTCAAAAAGCTCAATTCCCCAAAAGAACTCAAAAAGGAACCAACAAGAAGCAAATGCAGAAAATGGCAGAAATCTATCAAAACAGACCAGCAGGTAAAGACAAATTTTTTCGAAGACCTTCTGTTGCTCAAATCAAAAAGTGTTGAACTAACGAAAGTTAGATAACAACCTGGGGCAGTAGCAAAAAAAATTCACGCCTCAAAAGGACATTCAGAAATTTGACACGAATGTTTATGGTGAATCACAGAAATCTGTTTCGGGACAGCAACTTTCCCAATCATTACTTCTCTCTCATTAGAGGTTACTCTTAGCACAAAAAGCAAATAAAACAGATAAGGAGCAGTTATTACAGAAGTAATAACTTCCAAGACTCATCTAAAACTTTTGGTTTATCTCCAAATAATTACTTTTCTTTAATGCCTTTAAGTTAGGCATAATAAGCAAGAAAAAGAATCAAGTGTTCTCAAATGAAGAAGCATTAAAACCAAATTTCTTGCCCTTACCTCTCTTACTTTTATTCTTAACTTTGGGGAAAATATGATTGTTTGGTGGAGAAGAAAGGTGCATGGTCCCCTTTCCCACATCTATTATTTCTCAAAGGAGTTCTAATAGGGACCTTCCAAGTGTAATTTGTCCTTTTCCTGCACATTCAATAACAAGATAATCAGTAGAAATCATTTTCCCAAGGATCTTTGTAAACACTCCTTCAGCTATTCCAATAGGTAATATGGTAGCATTATTAGCAAGAGATATTTCTTTTGCTCCTTCAGTAAGCCCCCAAAGGTTCAAAGATTCATAAATATCTTTGGGCATAAGAAAAAATTCAGACATGATATCACAGCGGGCATGAAAATTTCAGTATTTATATCAATCTTTACTGTGGGGATCCACTTTGATGGTTCAGAATTTATTGGAACATAATTATGATGCTCCCTAAGCATATTATAACAATCTTTTAAGCTAGTAGTGCGTGTCTCAAGAGTGTTTAATCTAGCAAATATGCTTGCGAAAGAAATATCAGTTTGGCTAGGCAAGTTGTAAGTAAGGATGAATTTTTTATAGCATTAATAGCATCATCCTCATTACATTGGAGGAAATCTCCTCCCACAACAAAATCTAAAGCATATCTATAGCAAATAGCAATTCCCAGGTAAAAACTGCTAAGGAACAAGCTTTGAGTCATTTTAGGCTCAGTTTTTTCATGTAGATCAGAGATTCTAGACCAAGCTTACTTGAAGCTTTCCTCCATTCCTTGTTTAAAAGTGAAAATCATTTCCTCGGGTGACATAGTGATTGGAGCAAGGCTAGACATAAAGGAAATCTTAAGATAGGAACTAATTTTTTCTGTTTTCAAATAAGAAAGCAAACTAGTAAAACTATTTTTTGTGTGTTTTTGATAAAGAAACAAGCAAACGAAGCAAAAGAAACTAAGAAAAATGAAAATAACAAAGTAAAGAGATTGGTTATGAGGGACTCCCCTTGTGAAGATGTCCTTGACTCCCCGGCAACGGCGCCAAAAAAATACTTGTTGACTCGTGTACTAACGAGCTCGTTGGGGAACCCCAAGAGGAAGGTATGATGAGCACAGCAGTAAGTTTCCCTCAGTTATGAAACCAAGGTTATCAATCCAGTAGGAGCAAGGAAACACCCCAAAGGTGTAGCTAGCTGAACGTTGGCAGGGCGCACTACCGGTGCTAGCAGCAACGTGGAGACCTGCACAACACAACCACAAAACTCTGTACCCAACTTGCAATGAGGTTATCAGTCTCACCGGTTTTGCTGAAAACAAAGGATTAAACGTATCGAATGGAAGGAAGTAATAGTTTGTAGAAAGTAAAAACAAAGTAGTAAACATATTGTAGATTGTATGTAAAAGAAAGGACCATGGTCCATAGTTCACTAGAGGTGGCTCTCCTTAAGATAGATAACATGCCGGGTGAACAAATTACAGCGGGGCAATTGACAAACATTGAGAAAGCATACAAGCATATACTAATCATCTTGAATCCTTTGAGACTTGATTGGGCATTACAACATTATACATAGACCGCCATCAAACTTCATCTATGACTAATAATCCACCTTCAGGTTATCATCCGAACCCCCTCTAGTATTAAGTTGCAAGCAACAGATTATTGCTTTAAGAATTGCGTGTAATGTAAACAATACAATTGTTCTATGAACAAAGGATTGTTGTTTTCTCCCTAGTAGCAATAGAACAGCTAGTACCTTAGAGATTTCTGTCACTTCCCCAGATTACCAGAGGCATGAACCCACTATCGAGCATAAATACTAACTCTTGGAGTTGCTAGCATCTACTTGGCCAAGATAGCTACTAACAACGGAAAGCATGCAAGATCACAAATAACAAAGGCATGATAGAATTAATTATCAGTCTGAAATAGCATCTCAATATCCATCGGATCCCCGTAAAAAAAACTTGCAGAATTACAAATAGATGATGTTGATCATGAACGAAGCTCACAAGATCTAGACATGAAAGCACAAAGGAGGAGAACCAACCATCTAGCTACTACATGGACCCGTAGTCCAGAGATGAACTACTCACGCATCACACCGGAGGCTTGCATGATGATGAAGAAGGCCTCCAGGGTGAATTCCCCTCTCCGGTAGGGTGCCGGGAAGAGCTTCAGATCCCTCCCGATCTAGGGATGGAGATGATGACGGCTACAGACTCTTTCGTGGATTTTTTATCAGGTACTTAGGGTTTTGGTCCCGAGGGAAATATATAGGCGGAAGGAGAGGCCGAGGGGTGATGGGGTCGGCCATACCACCCCTTGGCGCGGGCCTAGCCTGGCCGCGCAGCCAGGTGGTGTGGCCGGGCCCCAGCCCTTCTCCGTCTCGTATTCTGGCTCTAGATGCCTTCTAGTAAAATAGCGACTTTGGCTTTTGTCCTGTCCAATTCCAAGAATATTCATTTTCTGACTTTCCTGGAACCAAAAATAGCAGAAAACAGGCAACTGGCACTGTGGCTCTTTGTTAATAGGTTAGTCCAAGAAATCATATGAAAAGTACTCCAAAGTGTGGACAAAACACAAGAAAGTAGATAAAACAATGCATGGAATATCAAAAATTATAGATACATTTGCAATGTATCAGTCGCGCACCCTACGATTTTCTTTTTTGCAGGAATATGGACATTCAAAGCATACCCAACGACTCGAATCCACGATTAGACTATGGACATGGGTTATTCACATAGGGAGCGCCGGAAAAAATTCGACTGAAACAAGCAAACAAAAGACGACAGCAGTCGCAAGAGTTATTTAGTCCCTGCCAGAGTCTTCGACTCAACCGGGCATTCGGGGGCTACTCCCATAGGGAGTGCTGGTCACGCACCCTATGATTATTTGTACATCGTACTGTGTGTTGATAACACCCGCACTCGAAGTCTATGGCGACACCGCCTCATATTTTCTTGAAAAGAGACTGCGTCTCCTGGGTTACACAAATCATCTCCGTGATGACAAAAATTCGGATGCCGCGCTTGCAGCATGAAGATAAGACCTGAATAAGGCCTGACAACTCATTTTCTGCGCACTACCAGAAATATATCCATGCCTACAGGTGCGATGAACATGCCTTGACGGACGCGTCGAGTGCTCACACCCATATACTGGAATTCGACTCCTGTAAGACCTCCGCGGCTTGAGTCGAATTACACCAGCACTTCTCCGAATTCGAGTCCCGAGACTCTAGTTCGAGTAGATTGCGTTGATTTGCCCTAAGGCAGTTAAATGATACCGATACATCGGTTAAATCAGGCACGCATATCAACAATCCCTATGACATAAATAGAACACTCGAAAATACTCTTTCATGCACTCGAAAGACTTCATAAAGTCCCCAGTCGAATCTGCGATTCCACTGGACACCCGGGGGCTACTGACATGGGTATACCCTGTAGGTACTCAAGCTTGGTATATATGGTCTGGATACGGTGAAAGCCCATGGCGTTGCCATAGCCCAATGAAGACTTCGAGTGACCCACGAACTCTCGATGACTTGCGAGACAAGAAGAAGTCTAAAGATAGAAAGTTTAAAGGGAAAACCCTAACCTGTAACCGACTCGACCTGCTACCCGAGACCTAGCCTATCTATATAAAGTCTAGGAGGGGGCGGCGAGGAGGACACATGCAACCCTAGTTTCCACAACCCTTGCCAGGTTGCATTTGCGCACCATTGTAATCTTCGATTCCTTCGTTAATTCCAAGAGTAGACAAGCAGGAGTAGGGACCTCTACGAGGCCTGAACCTGGGTAAACCTTGTGTCCCTGTGTGCTTGTTTGCTAGCCTATTGATGCTTCCAGCGCTCCCTCCTTCTCCAAAACACAAGTCCATAACAATGGGCATTGACGAGTTAAACCCTCGTCACTTACGAAGACCGAACCTCATGCTACTCAACTTCAGTCACAAGTAAGCTCTTGTCATTGTAAGTACACATGTATCATAGAGAACCTCCAATGGGGTACCCCTTGCACATGATACAGGAGCTATCCCATAATCAAAATGACAAGGCAAGCAGACAATGAGCATCTCAGCGATCTTTTTATTTGCTATTTGCATAGGTTTTTATTGAGGATGCTTCATAGAGTGCTCATTATGGTTATGATGCAAGTTTCCACCATGATTAGGCATGGCTTAGGCTAGCGACCCAGGCGTTTCTCTAACACACATACAAACTCCATGATCTTACAAGTTCCACTTTTATTTCACACCGCCGGGGTCCATAAGCAAAGAACATGATATCAACAGGGTACAAAGTACACGTGCAATATTGAAAGCGTTCCCCATGATACATGGTTCTGCTAACTTAAACTTATAAAGCGCAAGCATATATGCAACAAAGATGGACGCAATGGTTCAAGTTTATTAAATGCAAGAAAAGTAAAGTGTGCCATCAAGTTCATGAGAGCTTTAATCAATAGTTTTCTCATAACAAGTTTAATTCGGAAGGTAGATAAAAACATGAATATACTTGGAATAGCAAATGGTAATAGGTATGTATGGTGGACTCTTTGGAATAACTTGGTTTTAGGAGTTGGATGTATGAGTGGAACTCATACTTGGTTATGGAGGCTAGCAAAAGACTGGGAGCGACCAACTAAGAGAGCAATAATGGCCATAATCATGCAAAGCGACAAAACATCATTAATTAAAGCATAAAGTGATATTACAAGTCGAAAACTAAAGGATCATAAAGGCTATGGTGACTTGGGATAGTCATAACATGGTGTGAGCATGCGCCAAGTCAACCCAAATAAAGCATCAAAGGAGAATACCACAATACTATGCTTTAATATGCTAAAACAACGCATGATTCTTTCAAGGCACATTAAGCAATCTCAATTGTTTATAACATGTCATGCTACAGCAAAGATCACTAAGCATAAAGCCAAAAAAATATCAAGAATTGCATGACAAAGCATAAGCAACAGTAAAAAACAAGCTCTCTTTACCACTTAAGCATGAACTTTCCTACTCTTTTCCAACAACAAATCAACCTATTTGAAAGAACTCACAAAGATAATAATAAATAAAGATCACTAAGGTTGTCTCACAAATCCAAAAAGAAGAACTAAAAATTTCTAAGCTAAAAGCACAAGAAAACTAAGGCTAAACCCAGTGCTAGCAAAGGAGAACACTCGCAAAACAATAAGAATGAAAACTAGAGTGTTCTAGGCAATGAATAATGGGGTGTGTCTCTCTCCAAAAAACTGTGTGGGGATCCAACCAACTTATTGCAGCAAACCAAACAAAAAAAACTAAAAAAAAACAAAGACGCTCCAAGAAAAACACAAGTGTGTATGGAACAATAAAAACAAAGTGTTTGGAAGAAACCTTGGATTTTTATTGATGAAGAAGGGGATGCCTTGGGCATCCCCAAGCTTTGACGCTTGAACTTCTTGGATATTTCTTGGGGTGACACGGGTGACATCCCCAAGCTTGAGCTTTAGTCCATTCTTCATCTCATTACATCATTCTCTCCATACACCTGAAAATTTCCTTCATAGAAAACTTCACACAATCTTTATTAGCAACATTAGTGTACTCAAGATAATAAGTCTTTTGGTTCAGTTCCAACACAAATAAAACTTCCATTAAAAAACAAGCTACAGTAGCACTTCCTTTAAAAAGTTCAGATGATCAAAGAGAACTCAAAGAGAAAGAGATTAAGAGGCAAATGCAAATAATGGCAGAAATCTGTCAAAACAGAACAACAGGTAAAAACCGATTTTTTCGAAGACCTTCTGTTGCTCAAATCGAAAAGTGTTGAACTAAAGAAAGTTAGATATCAACCTAGGGCAGAAGCACAAAAATTTACGCCTAAAAACGACGTACAGAGAGTTTACACGAATTTTTACAGCCAAGCACAAAAATCTGTTTCGGGACAGCAACTTTTCCAAGCATTACTTCTCTCTCATTAGAGGTTACTCTTGGCATAAAAAGCAAATAAAAAGGATATGGAGCGGTTATTACAGAGGTAATAACTTCCAAGACTCATCTAAAACTTTTGGGTTATCTCCTAGTAAGTACTTTTGTTTAACACCTTTAAGTTAGGCATGATAATTTGAGAAGATGCTCACATAACAAATATGAATTGAAGTAAAAGAGAGCATCAAGAAGCAAATTCAAAGAACATTTAAGTCTAACCCACTTCCTATGCACAGGAATCTTGTAAATAAACAAGTCATGAAAGCACAAAGCAACAAGCATAGTAAAGCAAAACAAGTGCAACTTCAAGACTTTCAACATAAAGAGGGGGAAATTAATATTATTGAGATGCATAAAACCATGTTTTCTTCTCTCATAATAACATTCAGTAGCATCATGAATAAAATTAACAATATAACAATCACATGAAACATTCTTATCATGAGCCACATGCATAAAATAATTCATAATTCCCTCATAAACATAGTCATTTTTATTAGTGGGAGTACATTCAACAAAATAGCTGTTATTATTATTCTCATCACCATAATCATCAAATATAGGAGGCATATTGTAATCATAATTGATTTTCTCCTCAATAGTAGGTGGAATGAAAATATGATAATCATCATTGTAATCATCATATATTGGAGGTTTTGTATCATCATAAGCAATAGAATAGCTATCTTCTAAAGCTAGGGAACTAAAAAGATCATTTTCATAAGAACTAGCTTTCCCAAGCTTAGACTTTTCCATAGCATTAGCAATAATGGTGTCTAAAGAATTCATACTAACAACATTGCTATTAACATGCAAATAAAGTTCCATAGGTTTTTTAATTTTCTCTTCAAATACTTCATGTCCTAACTCAAGATAAATACTATAAAGCTCTCTAATTTTGTTGTTGTTTTCCATTAAGTCTAACTAGTGAAAACAAGAAACAAAAAGACAAAATTGCAGAATCTAAAGGAAATAACTTCGAGCACTCACACCGGAGGATGTGAGTACCTTTTACCTTACCTCCCTGGCAACGACGCTAGAAAATAGCTTGATGTCTACGCACTTGTATTCTTGTAGACAGTTGTTGGGACTCCAAGTGCAGAGGTTTGTTGAACAGAAGCAAGTTTTCCCTTAAGTGGATCACCCAAGGTTTATTGAACTCAGGGAGGAAGTGGTCAAAGGTATCCCCTCTCAAGCAACCCTGCAATCAAGATACAAGAAGTCTCTTGTGTCCCCAACACACCCAATACACTTGTCCGGTGTATAGGTGCACTAGTTCGGCGAAGAGATGGTAAAATACAAGTGGTATGGATATAAGACAATGGTGCTAGAAAATAGCTTGATGGCGTGGAAGAGACTAAAGGCAAACTGAAATAAAGAGGGAAGCAAGCAAACATGTAACAAATCTAGTTGCAAACGGTGTTTCAATGCTTAGAAACAAGGCCTAGGGATCATACTTTCACTAGTGAATACTCTCATATAAATATCTTCTCTTTATGATACTACTCTTAACTACTCTCTGGTTGGACATTCTAATACATGGTAGGGCTATAATAGCACACCTCAAAGTTCGCTTTCCGCATCTAGATAACCCAATACTGTCACCTTGAGCTCTAGATGGTTCCAACAAACACCACAATTTCATAAAAACATCCAACTCCAAATATAACTCATAACAAGTATTAGTAATCTCTAGCCTAAGTGCCATCATGGTGTACACGCTGTCACTTTCACACACATGGGGAGAGCAGAGATCTATTAAAGCACTTGAGTAGCAAAGTAGATCTACTTGATTACAAAGCTCATCATCACAATTTGATCATGCATTGAGAGAGAGATGAACACATAGCTACCGGTAGAACCCTTAGCCTCGAGGAATAACTACTCCTTCCTCATCATGGAAATCATCAACGGTGATGGAGATGGTGGTGGAGATCGATGGAGATGGCTCCGAGGGCACTTCCCCGTCCCGGTAGGGTGCCGGAACAGAGACTTTCTATCCCCTGAATCTCCTCTTTGGTGGCGGCGGCACTGCAGACCTTTTCGTGGCTGGAGGCTGTTCGATTTAGGGTTTATGCATCGGTGGGCTTCTTATAGGTGAAAGGGCAAGGTCGGTGGAGGCCGGAGGGGCCAACACCACCTGGTGGCGCGGCCAGGGGGGACCCGCGCCACCCTATGGTGTGGCCGGCCCCTGGCCCCTCTCCGTCTCGTCTTCTAGCTCTGTGTTCCCCTCGGTGAAATATTGACTCTGGCTTTAATCCCATCCAATTCCGAGAATATTCATTTTTTGACTTTTTGGAAACAAAAACAGCAGAAAACAAGCAACTGACACTGTGGCCTCTTGTTAATAGGTTAGTTCCAGAAAATGCATAAAAGTATGTCCAAATGTAGACAACACATAAGAAAGTAGATACTAAACAAGTATGAAACATCAAAAATTATAGATACGTTTACAACGTATCAAGACTCTGGCAGAAACTCTGGACCAGGGACACCGGAGACTTTGGTGTTTCCACACTAGAAACTCCGGTCCGAGAAATCACACCGGAGATTCCGGCCAATATCCGGTCCGTCTCCGAACCCCCTGATAGAATGACTTTGGTATATTTCTTGAGTCTACTCCGGGGACTTTCTAGAAAACTCCGGACCATACCGGAGACTCCGGTCTGGAATCTTCAGGAAAGCTTAGTTTTGGCCAGGGAATTCCCACACTATTATGGCCTTTTCTCTTTTTAATAGATTGACATGTAGATATTACACCCAGTAAAATAAACCTTATGTTGGTAATGAACACCAAAACAAATTAGGACAATAAATGTCCTTTCACTAGTGGTAACTATGGTCCATGTACTAATTGTGTGCAAGGAAACTTGTTCTCGATGATCGTACACTAGGGAATTGGTCGCCGCGCCTGTGTTGTTGGTCCAATCGTGTATATAGATTTTTCTACATAATTAGACATAACTCGACAGAGACATGGGAGGTTTTGTTCAACTTAGATAATTGCACATAAAGTTGCAGCACGATGCATGAGTGCACTAAGTACAAAAGCTTGCTGGACTATTATTACTTCAAAAGTCATGCATGTTGGCAGTTGTTGCTGGATGTTCTGGTCAGCGTGATTGCATAGAGAGTGCATCAGCGATTGCAGAATCTATTTTCCAGTATGACAAGCACGGAGAGAAAATACCCTCTTTTTGTTGTCCTGGTCCACACTGTAGCCTTTCTTTTTTTAGGTCCCTTCGGGAGAGCGAATCCAATAGACAAAAATATCAGAGCATCTTTGCCAAATTTTGCATGAAAAGACTGTAGATGTGGCTGTTAGTTGGGTTTGCTTACTTCTTATTTGACGTTCTCTATCTGTTTGATCACATCTTTGGCCGGTGTGATTTGTGAGTCTTTGTGACCTTCGGACTGGACTTGTGCATCATCGGGAGTCTTGTTGTTTGTTTACTTGAGTGATCAGTATGTTCAGTGTAAATATTTTTCTCTATATGAGCAACTAGAATGTAAGTTGCAATTATGTTACTCTGAATCGAGGTAGTGTTGTTCTGCAATAGAAGTTTAATATAAAAGCCATACACCAATGTCATCAACGTCTTTGCTTTCCTAGTGTATATAGTGTAGTGTCAAGGGGATTTTTACATGATAGGATCTCCCTATAATGTTATGCAAATGGCGTCCTAACTATAGTAATTGTGTAGTGTTATTTCTGGTTTAGCTTGCTATTACTTTGCAATGGAGTAGGCTATTTGGGATGCATACCACACTAGAGTTTTTTGCGATATATGTATGGATAAAGTCAACACAAACAATAGGGATGGAGGATGCTTGAGTAGAAAGGGCTACAAGAATCTTGATGACAAATATACCGAGAAAATAGGAAAAAAGTTGACAAAGAAGCAATTCAAAAATAAATAGGATTCTTTAAAGAAGGATTACACGGGTTGGATGGAGTTGCTAAATGAAACTAGGCTAGGTTGGGATCCGATAACGAAAACTATGGACACATATGATGATTGGTGGAAGACTCACCTAACTGTAAGTTGGATACCTCACTTGCATTATATTGGCGATAGTAAGCTAAACTAATTTGTCTATTATGCCTATTTCGCAGTATCGTCCCGACCATGCAAATTTTAGAAATGGGCCACCGGCTAACTTGGAGCAGCAAGATGTCATGTTTAGGAAGGCTCATGTCACTGGAGAATCATATGCCATTCCGAGACAAGACACATGAGATGACAAAGAAGGTGCAATATTGTTGGATGATGATACTGAGGCCGTAAAGACAACACCATTAGGGAAGCACAAGGCGGTTGTGATACGTTGCAAATGTATCTATAATTTTTGATGTTCCATGCTTGTTTTATATCTACTTTCTTATGTTTTGTCCACACTTTAGACTATTTTTACACATTTTCTGGAACTAACCTATTAACAAGATGCCACAGTGCCAGTTGTCTGTTTTCTGCTGTTTTTGGTTCCAGAAAACACAGAAAATGAATAATCTTGGAATTGGACGGGACAAAAGGCAAAGTCAATATTTCACCAAGGGGAACACAGAGCCAGAAGACGAGACGGAGAGGGGCCAGGGGCCGGCGACACCACCTGGCCGCGCGGCCAGGCCTGGCCCATGCCTTAGGGTGGTGTAGCCACCTCAGGCACCCCCTCGACCTCCCCTTTCGCCTATAAGAATCCTCCAATACAGAAACCCTAAGTATCGATCAAAATTCCACGAAATAGTTTGTATCTGCCGCTATCTCCATCCCTATATCGGGAGGGATCTGAATCTCTTCCCGGCACCCTGTCGGAGGGGAGAGACCACCCTGGAGGCCTTCTTCATCACCATGACTGCCTCTGGTGTGATGCGTGAGTAGTTCATCCCTGGACTACGGGTCCATGTAGTAGCTAGATGGTTGGTTCTTCTCCTTTGTGCTACCATGTTTAGATCTTGTGAGCTCCGTTCATGATCAAGATCATCTATTTGTAATCCTACATGTTGTGTTTGCGGGGATCCGATGGATATTGAGATGCTATTTCAGATTGATTATTGATTCTATCATGTCTTTATTATTTTTGATCTTGCATGCCCTCCGTTGTTAGTAGCTATCTTGGTCGAGTAGATGCTAGAACCTCCAAGAGGGAGTATTTATGCTCGATAGTGGATTCATGCCTCTAGTAATCTGGGGAAGTGGCAGAAATCTCTAAGGTACTAGATGTGCTATTGATACTAGGGAGAAAACAACAATCCTTTGTTCATAGAACAATAGTATTGTTTACTTTACACACTTTGCTTGATGCAATTATCTGTTGCTTGCAACTTAATACTGGAGGGGGTTTGGATGATAACCTGAAGGTGGATTATTAGTCATAGATGCAGTTGGATTACGGTCTATGTATAATGTTGTAATGCCCAATAAAATCTCATAGGAGTCAAGATGATTAGTATATGCATGTATGCTTTCTCGATGTATGTCAATTGCCCCGATATAATTTGTTCACCCAACATGTCATCTATTTTAAGGAGAATCACCTCTAGTGAACTATGGACCCCGGTCCTTTCTTTTACCATCAATCTACAATCTACTATTTACTATTTTCTGTTTACTTTCTGCAAGCACTTACTATTTCCACACAATACGTTTAATCCTTTGTTTTCAGCAAAACTGGTGAGATTGACAACCTCACTATAAGTTGGGGACGAAGTTCTGTGGCTGTGTTGTGCAGGATTCCAACTTGGAAACAACACCTTGGAGGTGTTTCCTTGCTCCTACTGGTTCGATAACCTTGGTTCCATAACTGAGGGAAAACGTGTTGCTGTGCTCATCATACCTTCCTCTTGGGGTTCCCCAACAAGCTCGAATATATTTTTAGCCATCAGGGTGCTAGAGAGAAGTAAAAAGAAACTCCTTGGTTCAAGGCCTACAATAGTGCATTGAACACCCTAGTGTCAAAGGCGGATGTTGGAAGTTCTTGCAACAAGGATGAATCGGTCCAAACTATGAAAGAATTTTTAAGATGGTTCGCGAATGTGGTGTGGATGAAGGGACTGACCTCATGTTCACAGCCGGCAAGCTTTCCCTAAAAAGGAAGCATAGAGAGTTGTTGGCGACCTTTTCAACAACTGCAAGAAGGCTTGACTATCTCTAGAGGACACATGCTGAGATGAGCAAGTAGAGGCACACGCAGTACTTGTTGTTGGACTATTTGGGATCCTTCTCGAACCATCTATTTGGTATTTGGTATTAGACTATTTGTGATTATTCTCGAACCATATATTAGTTATTTGTTGTTAAAGTATTTGTGATCATTCTCGAACCATTTATTTGGTATTTGTTGTTAGACTGTTTGCAATTATTGTAGAACCATTTATTGAGACCATTTTGTTTGAAACATTGATCCATGTTCCATGTCTATTTCTTTGTGAAACAGTATGTACGTGAGTGTGCTTGACATATTTTGAAATTTGTAGGATGGATGGAGGTGACGATGGATGTGATGAGGAAATTAAAAGGATTCAACATTTTCTAAGGCTTGCACATGACATGGCCATGTTAGGCTACTATGGTAATGTCTATGAGCAAAAATATTTGAATAAGGCACCTATGAGGATTCCACAACAAATTGGGCTTGACTGGGTACATGAACAACTTATAGATAGAAAAAGATGCTACAAAATGTTTAGAATGTACCCAGATGTGTTTGAACAATTGCACAATGTCCTAGTTACTAGATATGGGTTACACTCAACAAGAGACATGGAATCAGTTGAATGTCTAGGCATGTTTCTATGGATGGTTGGAGGAGCACAGTCATTCACCCAAGTTGAGAACCATTTCAGTCGGTCTCTTGAAACAATTCACAGAAAGTTTCAAATGGTGTTCATGTGTTTGTACAACTTGGGTAAACATAACACCAAACTAGTGGATCGCAACTTTATGGATGTGCATCCTAGAATACAAGATCGATGCTTTTGGACTCATTTTAAAGGTGTCATTGGCGCCATAGATGGCTCGCACATTCCTGTTGAAGTTCCTATAGATGAATGGGTGAATCACATCGGAAGACATGGTTACACTTCACAAAATCTCCTAGCAATATCTGACTTCGATCTCAGGTTCACATTTGTTGTTGCCAGATGGCCTGGTTCGACACATGATAACCGCATTCTACAACACAGCATTGAGAAATACCCGGTAGAGTTCCCAACTCCTCCTGATGGTAATAATCTCTCTCCCATTATTCACACTAGTTACGTATGCAATTTTCTATGAATGTCTAATGGATTCTTTTATGTACAGGTATGTACTATCATGTTGATTCGGGTTATCTAACTAGAAAAGGGATCTTAGCTCCTTACAAAAACAATACGTACCATTTACCTGATTTTCGTCGAGAAGGGCTACCAACAGAAAAGTAAGAAATTTTCAACTATGTGCATGCGCAGATTAGGAATGATATCGAGCGCAACTTTGGTATCTTGAAAAATAAGTGGTGCATGTTGAAGGGTATCCTTACGGCTTGGTTATACAAAAGAGAATTATCCTTACTTGTGTTATGCTTCACAATTTCATTCGAGACTCAAACTTATGAGATATGTGGTTTGATCAATGCGATGTATATCAAAATTATATCCCTAAAGTGCAACGACAAGCAATAGCATTAACCAAGCAACACACGAGAACTATGAACCAAGCATGCGATGACATTGCTAACTCATTATTCAATGCTTGGATGTTTAGAATTAATTGTTCTAGCTAGTATACTCCCAAGCATATGTATTTTTGATTGAACTCATGATGGATGCATAGTTTGGATAAAGCCTGTCTCGTGATATATATATTTATATAGTTGTTAAATTATTTAAGATTCATTTCCTTGGATATTTATGGTTTTTTAGTGATCTACATTTTTTCTTACACAGAAGTCAACAAAACACAAACGGTATCATGATTCTTGGGGTATTTTAGACAATTCATCTATTTACAGCCAAGTTTACTCTACACATCAGCTTTTTCTGCACAACATCTTTCTCTGCACAGCAGCATAGCCGCCAGCCTAAATAAAAGGCCCTTAGCTAAATTATGAGCTTCCGTATTGTGCTTCTCGTCATTCATGACCAAAGGAGGTCGCTTGGAACCGATTCTTCCGCTGAAAAATGTGATGCGAGAATCATGCAATGGCATCGAGACAAGGCAGCCAGGTTAATTTTAGTGATAACTGTTTGGCAATTGGAGGTGAAGTTCGGACGCTGGACTTGGAGATCTTCGGCAAGATCCATTGCCTCCCGACAAGCAAGCACCTTGAGCGTCGTTGGGTCGGTAAGTCCAGCATTCGCCATGCCTAATGCTCCTTGGAAAATTCCTACCTCATCCTGACAGACAACACCACTGCACCCTTGCATCGTGTTTTTGCCACCGCTCCATCAACATTCAGTTTCACAAAACCCGGCTGAGGATCCTACCATTTGATCATAGGCCTCGGGGTCCGGAGGGTTCCTGGCTTCTGTGCTGTCAATTTGAGGTCTGCAATAAACCTCCCAGTAAAATTGTGCGTGGAGAGAGGGCTCTAAAACTCGGATTCATGTATTTCTCGCCATTGTGCCCATTAGATCGCCCACAACGTCGTCAAAACCAGGATGAATTTATCCTGGCTCAAGGTGTCGCACAGTGTCAATAACTAGAGCCTAGGATTCTTTGTACCATCTGCTAGCAAGTGTTTGAAGATATCTTCATCAGATAGGGATCAAACATCCCTTGCCATGTTGCACTCCAGAAGAGAGTGGCGCCATGAATCTTCAGCAGCATTACAAATCGAGCATGCCTCCAACGTTGCCATGTTACATATAGGTCTTTCCTGTCCTGCGGGGAGCGAGGCTCGAGCCAGCCTCCATGCAAAAATTCTCAATTTGGAAGGTACCTGTGTCTTCCACATTTTTTCCACTGTTCTTCCTTCTCCTTGACACAAGATGCCTCCACTCTTCCTTCGAGCCAGCTTTCACAGTGGTGCTTGGTGTCCAACACCATTCTGTAGGACAATCGAACCAAAAATATACCATTATCAAAAATATACCACTATTCTTGTAATTCCATGCCTAGAAATCTGATTGTACACTATGGCTAATGGGAATTTGCTGGATCACCTCAATATCCATCGGAAGGAAGAATTTATGCAGAGTCTCCATATTCCATGTGTGTGTAGTTGGGCAGATCAGCTCCGATACCATCAGGGGAGGGTCCTCCTCAATGGTGCAAAGAGGCCTCAGGTTGAAGTCTCTCGGCAACCAGTTAGAGTTCCAAATATGCGTTGAGGTCCCATCACCAATCCTTCTAATTAATCCTTATTTCAAGATGTCATGCCCTTCACAAAGAGACCGCCAAATCTAAGATGGGTTGTTACCAATCTGTGCCTCAAGGATATCCAACGTGGGTTAGTATAAGCCTTTGAGGATTCTTGCACTAAGAGAATCGGGCTCCATAAGGATCCTCCACACTTTCCTTGCCATCAAAGCAAGATTAAAGATCTCGATATCACGGAAACCCAATCCGCCTCTATATTTTTGCATAGTCATTGACTCCCAAGACACCCATGCAGTTGACATGGGTATACCCTACATGTACTTGTGTTTAGCCTATACGGTCCAACCCAAAAGGAGCCCACGCCCCCACGGTGCAATCAAAGCCCAACAACGATTCGGGTGGCCCATGTCTTGAGGAAGGCGACTCCTTGGAGGACACAACAAGCAATAGATAGAAATTCAAAAGGGTAAAACCCTAATTTGTAATCGACTCGGCCTGCTATCCCAAGACCTATCCTCCCTAAAGAAAGGCTAGGAGGGGGAAGTGAGGAGGAAAATCCACAACCCTAGCATACACCTCGCTACATTGCATCTGCACACCCCCTATAACCTTCAACTCCCTGATAATCAAAGAACATACAAGCAGGAGTAGGGTCCTCTTCGAGGCCTGAACATGGGTAAACCGCGTGTATCCCTATGTGCTTGTTTGCTACCCGATCAATGCCTCCAACGCTCCCCAATCCCTCGAACCTAAGTCCATTGAGGATGGGAATTGACAAGTTAACCCCTCGTCAATTGGCGCCGTCTTTGGGAAACAAGAGCACTAATGTTGCGGCTATAGGGGTTCGCGTATAAAAACAATAAATTTTACCCTACGCCCCTGAACCCCTGTTGCCAGGACCTATCTATTAGTAATGCAGTAACGTGAGGGCCTTTTTGCAACTTACCCTTGAAGACCGAAAAGCGTTGTCAACTCTCAGGAGAGTGTGGTTGATGTAGACGAATCGAAGCAGACCTCAAGGTCGTGTTGAAGTCCTCGCGCTACTGCGGCTCCAACGACTAGTCATTGACTCCCAAGACACCCATGCAGTTGACATGGGTATACCCTACAGGTACTCGTGTTTAGCCTATATGATCCAGCCCAAGAGGAGCCCACGCCCCCACGATGCAATCAAAGCCCAACAAGGATTCGGGTGGCCCATGTCTAGAGGAAGGCGACTCCTTGGAGGACACAACAAGCAATAGATAGAAATTCAAAAGGGTAAAACCATAATCTGTAATCGACTCGGTCTGCTATCCCAAGACCTAGCCTCCATATATAAAGGCTAGGAGGGGGTAGTGAGGACGAAAATCCACAACCCTAGCATACACCTCGCTAGATTGCATTTGCACACCCCTGTAACCTTCGACTCCCCAATAATCAAAGAGCATACAAGCAGAAGTAGGGTCCTCTTCGAGGCCTGAACATGGGTAAACCGCGTGTATCCCTATGTGCTTGTTTACTAGCCGATCGACGCCTCCAGCACTCCCCAATCCCTCGAACCTAAGTCCATCAACGATGGGCATTGACGACTTAACCCCTCGTCAATTGGCACCATCTTTGGGAAACGGGAGCACTAATGTTGTGGCTATAGGGGTTCACGTATGCAAACAATAAATTTTACCCTACGCCCCTGAACCCCTGTTGCCAGGACCTATCTATTAGTAATCTAGTAATAGGAGGGGCTTTTTGTAACTTACCCTTGAAGACCGAAAAGTGTTGTCAATGCTCGGGAGAGAATGGTTGATGTAGACAAACCAATGCAGACCTCAAGGTCGTGTTGAAGTCCTCACGCTCCTGCGGCTCAAACGACTTCTAGTGCCTCAAATGTTGCACCTCGTAGGGAGTTACATGCATCCGGTGCCTGGCGATGAATCCCGCTTCCCTGATCCAACAGCAGTTGCGGAAGTAGAGCTCCCAGATCCGAATCCTGTAGCGCGATGGCGCTCCGTGGTGAAGATGTTGGGAATATGCCCTAGAGGCAATCATGGTTGATGATATTTCCTAATGTATTCATAAGGTTATCGTCCATGTATGAACTGCTGATATGTATCATCGAATATGTTATTTGATTGTGGAACTACATATTCATGTTGTTCATGTTAATTGTCCTTGGTCATTGAGGTTGTGCTGGATAAACAACTTAGACCAATGTGAAAGTCGGCAGATGACTAGGTTCCACATGTCATGGGCATGGAGATGCTATTCTGACTTACACGGATTCAAGTAAAGAGTTTAGCGAGTCGGACTGACCCATATTGAGATGCAACGAACAAGTCGTCATTTGCATATCTCAATCAATGTAATCCTTAGACCTGAGGTTATTGCACAATCCGAGTTGAGGATCACCGACTTAGGTTCTGTCAAATGTTGTTTCGTCAATGGGCAGTTATAAAGGCAGAGTTCGGCTCGACTGTGAATCAAGCTGCGTGATGTGAATGACCAAGATGGGATTTTGCCCCTCCATCTGGAGAGATATTCTCTAGGCCCTCTCGGAAGATATGATTCGGGAAGCATGGCCATGCGTGACTTGGTTAAGTGTTAACCGATGTGACCGACTAAGAGTTAGTCGAATGAATCACTTATCTCGGATCGAGAAAGAGAGTCGGACTATTTAAGGGATGACGGTCATTCGCCTATAGTTCGACAAGGTATATCGTGAGGCAAAAGGGACTCAGACGAAAGTCGCATTGAAAGGCATGTCGTCATGACTCTTTGGTACTTGGGAGTTGGCACGTTCTGCTAGGAGCCGCTACCAACTGATCGGTCACGAGTGAGACTCGGATCGTGTCCGGGTCACCATGAGCCTGTCGGGTCACACACTTAAGAGCAGGAGCAAGTTTGGGTTAGACCCAAATAGGAAATCTATTTGGGTTGGACCCAAATAGAGACATGGACTTAGTCAGCAAGTGGGACTTGAAGTGGCTAATATAGGAGTGAATGGGCCACAAGTGAGTGGAGCCCACTTTCACTCCCTATATAAGCTGGGGCGCAGGTGCTTAGAGCACAAGGTTAGGTCACTCCATGTGTTGGAAACCCTAGCTCAAGTTCGTCCTATCGCCGCCGTACCAGACCTAGCAGTCCATCGCCGGTGCTCCTCCTCGTACGTGTGGATACTGGCGGAGGTGCTGTACATTCAGCACTTCGACGATCGTGGAACCGAAACGGATCGTGAGGCGTGGAACAGGAACGGATCGCGAGGACTGCACTGCATCAAGTGACGTGCTTCGTCGATTCCACAACTGCGCGTCTAGTGGTAATCCTCGTAGCCTTCTACCTGAGCTGGATCTTGGGATCACCGCGTAGGGAAAAAGGTTTTGTTTATCTCTGCGTGGCCCTTCAGTGGTATCAGAGCGTTAGCTTCTGGTTTTAGGCACGAGATCACGCATATGTGATATGCGGTTGGCGTTCGATTGGATCTAATTACAGTTTTGGTGGTCGATCTATGAGATAGATCGGTTTTGTACAAAGTTGATTGGATCAACTGTACTCGGGGGAATGGATGATCTGGTTTCCGTGATCTAACTGCTAAGGTCGTGGAACGACATACCCCTACCGGTCGGCTTCTGCCATCGGGGTAGACTGTGACACGTAAATCCGGATGCGGTGATCGAAGATCAAAGAGTTTGGTCGAATCGGAGTCCGGATCGGATTTGGGTAAAATTGTTTTATCCGACGACGAAATCCATGTTAGGAATGCAGATGAGATCTGCGTTTTTCAGAAAAATTGTTGAGCGCTGCCCGCACCCGGAAGGGGCGCTGCCCCTTCGATCCCCGCCCGCTATCCGGCTAGCGGGACCGCCGGCTTCGCCATGTCGTAGCGCCTTAGATGTCGTTGCGAGTTTCACAACGCTGGTAGATATCATATCTATGCATAACTTGTTTTTGCAGGATGATGTTTTGAATGGTATGGCTTATGTGCATGTGATGTGTGTAATCCATACGTGATCTGCGTATCATGGTTTTTGTTAGCCGGCTGGAGCCTAGGTGCTGTCATCTTATTGTATAAGAGTGTGCGTGTCGGATTCTTTGTGTAATTTGCATTACTAGCTAGTGTAGCTGTTTGGAGAATCCGGAAGGCATGCAAGTCGATGTACAAGTCGGCTACATGGTGTAAGACGGCACGTGACAAGAGTTGACATGATTCAGATTATAGGCTTTATGGAGATGGAGATCGCCATGAAGAGAGCCATACTATTTCACATTATAATTGCTTTATTTTGTGTTATTGTTATGTCTTTGTTTTACCTCTATTAGATAGTTGGTAGAAAGTAATCCCTCAAAGAAGGTCTAGTCGGTTTCCCCGCCAGTGCTGCACCATCACAAGTCGGACATTTTTGGTAGTGGGCTCATAAAATTGAGGTGCTATCAAATCTTTCCGACTAGGTGGGTTCAAGTCGGACTCTTACCGCAGAAGCACTCGGTAATCTAGACGGGTCTATCACAACGGTTGTGGGACTCGAGGAAAGGTCGGATGGGAGCCGGGGCATGTGATGCCACCTGTCCAACAAGAGTCGTATGAGATACGATTGACAAGAAGTTGTCTACCTAGATCACTTGACGGCTAGCGGTGATGCTAAAGCTCACTAGTCGACTTGCTTATTTAGGGTCCTGAATCACTAAGTAACCATCGGAGGGGTGTTGGTTCTAGTGGGAGCATAAATATTAAAGTGTTTAATATGCTTGCTCTTTATGGATACATGTCTTAAGTGTTTTGCATATTTTCTATTGTAGATCAATGGCACCGAGCAGTCTTCCTCAGATTTCCGGTTTTGCTTTGAGAACCATCTTAGAGAAAGATAAGCTGAATGGAACTAATTTCACCAACTGGTATCATAATCTGAGAATTGTTCTCAAACAAGAAAAAGGGACCGTGTCCTAGACAACCCACTTCCAGCTGAGCCGAATGAGAATGCGACTGTCGTACCCACCAATGCCTACCGTTGGATTTGTGATGAATCCATGGAGATTAGCTGTCTTATGCTTGCTCACATGGAAATGGACTTGCAGCAGAAGTTCGAGAATGTTGAGGCCTACGATATGATCGAAAGCCTCAAAAGTATGTTCTAGGCTCAGGCAAAGACTGAGAGGTACCAAGTCTCTTAGGCTTTGTTGAGCTGCAAGCTTAAGGATGGCGATCCACTGAGTACGCATGTGATCAAGATGGTTGGTTACGTGCAGTATCTGGAAAGGCTTGGCTACCCCATTAGCGAAGAGTTCGCTACAGACATAATTCTGAACTCTCTTCCTAGTGTGTATGGCCAGTTCATATCGAACTACCACATGCATGGTATGGATAAGAAGCTCACTGAATTACATGGGATGCTCAAGCAGGCTGAGGCGGATCTCAAGAAATGTGCCAGTCAAGTGTTGATGGTACAAAACAAGGCTAAGTTCAAGAAGAGTTCTTGGACTAAGAAGAAGAAGGCAATGTCGGGAGGTAAGGCGGAGGACCCAGTCCAAAGCGCTTCCTCAGGGACTAAGCCATCTCCTGCAGCCGGATCCACTTGCTTCTACTACAAGTCGGATGGCCACTGGAAGAGGAATTGCAGCAAGTATCTGGCTGACAAAGCCAAGAGTGGAGGTGTGACTTCTGGATTAGGTACACTTGTTTGCAATGTTATAAACATTTATCTTGCTAATGCACCTGGTAGTTCTTGGGTATATGATACCGGATCAGTCATTCACATCTGCAACTCGTTGCAGGGACTGGTAAGGACTAGGGGCGTGGCGAGAGGCGAGGTTGACATTCGAGTCGGAAACAAAGCGAGAATCGCTGTGTTGGAAGTCGGCACGATGCAACTTCATTTACCTTCCGGATTCTTAATGGAGCTGAATAATTGTTATTATGTTCCAGTGCTTAGTCGAAACATTATTTCTGCCTCATGTTTGATGAGACAAGGCTATGAGTCGAATATTAAGAATAATGGTTGTTCTTTATATTTGAATGATATGTTTCACGGCTTTGCACCCGTCCGGGACGGGTTATTTATTTTGAATCTTGAGGGTGAATCTGTCTAAAAATATAAATGTGAAAAGGTTGAAACCAAATGATCTGAATATGACTTACTTTTGGCATTGTCGGCTTGGTCATATAAGCTGGAAACGCATGAAGAAGCTCCATGATGATGGACTCCTAACTTCGTTCGACTTGGAGTCGTTCGAGACATGTGAATCCTGCCTACTCGGCAAGATGACCAAGACACCTTTTGCAAAGAGTTGTGAAAGGGTGTCCAACTTATTGGGACTAGTACATAGTGATGTATGTGGCCCAATGAGCACGACAGCCAGAGGTGCTTATGAGTACTTCATTACCTTCACTGATGATTTGAGTAGGTATGGATATATCTACTTGATGAAACATAAGTCGGAAGCTTTTGAAAAGTTCAAGGAATTCCAGAATGAGGTACAAAATCAACTCGGCAAGAAATAAAGTTTCTTCGGTCAGACCGAGGAGGCGAATACATGAGCCATGAGTTTGATGACCATCTTAAGACTTGTGGAATAGTTCCCCAGCTCACTCCTCCAGGAATGCCACAGAGAAACGGTGTTTCAGAAAGGAGGAATCAGACCTTGTTGGACATGGTACGATCAATGATGAGTGGGAGAGATCTACCTTTATCATTTTGGGGTTATTCTCTAGAAACTGCAGTGTTCACATTAAACAGAGCACCATCAAAGTCGGTAGAGAAGACACCACATGAGATGTGGACTAGCAAGAAACCGAGTTTGTCTTTTCTTAAGATTTGGGGTTGTGAAGCTTTTCAAGCGACTTCAGTTGGACAAGCATACAGCTAAGTCAGATAAGTGTATTTTCGTGGGGTATACGAGGGAAACCTTGGGTTACTACTTCTACAACCGAGAAGAGGGCAAAGTGTTTGTCACTCGGAACGGTGTCTTACTTGAGAAAGAGTTTCTCAGTCGAGGAGTAAGTGGGAGCATGGCGCAACTCGAAGAAATTCGAGAGGTACCGGCCAGTAGCGAGTCGGCAAAAGCCTTGGAGGTTGAGCCAGTCGTGGTACCTGAGACGATAACTGCACCGACTCTGCGAAGATCGACCAGATTACGAAGTGTTCATGACGTGTTGCTGTTAGACAGTGATGAGCCGGCAACTTTTTCGGAAGCGATGGTGGGATCTGATTCTGAGTCGTGGCTTGGAGCCATGAGATCCGAGTTAAAGTCCATGGATGAAAATCAAGTTTGGAACTTGGTTGATCTGCCAGACGATGCAAGACCCGTCGAGTGCAAATGGGTCTTTAAGAAGAAAACTGATATGGATGGAAATGTTTCTATCTATAAAGCATGGCTTGTCGCGAAGGGGTTCCGACAGGTTCAAGGAGTTGACTACGATGAGACTTTCTCTCCCGTGGCGATGCTTAAATCAGTTCGGATCATGTTAGCTATATAAGCCTATTTTGACTATGAGATATGGCAAATGGATGTCAAGACGGCTTTCCTTAATGGAAATTTAGCCGAGGACGTGTATATGATACAGCCTGAGGGTTTTTTCGATCCGGCTAATGCTGACAAGGTATTCAAACTTCGGAAATCCATTTATGGGTTGAAGAAAGCATCTCGGAGTTGGAACATTCGCTTTGATGAGGTAGTTAAATCGTTTGGCTTCATCAAGAGTGATCATGATTCTTGTTTATACAAGAAGTTTAGTGGGACCAAAGTAAACTTTCTGATCCTATATGTGGATGACATATTATTGATTGGAAATGATGTCCAGATGTTGCAAGAGACCAAGGAGTCATTGGAAAAGAGTTTTTCGATGAAAGACTTGGGTGAGGCGACTTACATACTAGGAATCCGGATCTATAGAGATAGATCAAAGCAGCTCATTGGATTGAGTCAAAGTACATATTTGGACAAAGTGTTGAATCAGTTCAACATGGAATCGTCTAAGAAGGGGTTCTTACCGATGTCCCATGGCATAAAACTTAGCAAGACTCAGTGTCCTTCGACAACTGATGAGCGAAGTCGGATGAGTGCGATTTCGTATGCTTCTGCAATCGGATCCATCATGTACGCTATGATTTGTACTAGACCGGATGTTTCCTATGCTCTAAGTGTTGTGAGTAGGTACCAGGCTGACCCTGGAGAAATCTACTCGGCAGCGGCTAAAAATATCCTCAAGTACTTGAGAAGGACTAAGGATATGTTCCTGGTTTATGGAGGTGAGGATGAACTCAGTGTAAAGGGTTACATGGATGCGAGTTATCTCACTGACTCGGATGATTCTCGTTCGCAATCTGGATATGTGTTTGTGATAAACGGAGGGGCTATGAGCTGGAAGAGTTCCAAGCAAGAAATGGTGTCTACGTCTACGACAGAGGCTGAGTATATTGATGCCTCGGATGCGGCAAAGGAAGCCGTTTGGATGAGGAATTTCCTCATGGATCTTGGTGTGGTTCAGGGCTCGTCCAATCCGTTAGATGTGTATTGTGACAACAATGGTGCTATTGCACAAGCCCAGGAACCTAGACAACATCAGAAGAACAAACATATACTCATGCGGTACCACCTTATTCGCCAGTTCGTGGATCAAGGTGATATCAAGTTATGCAAGGTACACACGGATGCAAACATTGCGGATCCATTGACAAAGCCACTTCCACAGCCGAAGCATGAGGCGCACCTGAGAGCAATAGGCATTATATGCCTAGACATGTGATGTCGGAAGATTGACTCTAGTGCAAGTGGGAGACTGTTTGGAATATGCCCTAGAGGCAATCATGGTTGATGATATTTCCCAATGTATTCATAAGGTTATGGTCCATGTATGAACTGGTGATATGTATCATCAAATATGTGATTTGATTATGCAACTACATATTCATGTTGTTAATGTTAATTGTCCTTGGTCATTGAGGTTGTGCTGGACACACAACTTAGACCAATGTGAAAATCGGCAGATGACTAGGTTCCATTTGTCATGGGCATGGAGATGCTACTCCGACTTAGACGGATTCGGTTAAAGAGTTTAGCGAGTCGGACTGACCCATATTGAGATGCAACGAACAAGTCGTCATTTGCATATCTCAATCAATGTAATCCTTAGTGTCGTCGGATTGATGACAAGTACGCCATGAGGGGGTCCTCGAGGCGTGTGGAAGAGAGGGGTGTGAGACGTACGGTGTTTCGAGACGGTGAGCACACAAGTTTACCCAGGTTTGAATCTGCCCGCTTTGGACGGACCCTACTCCTGCTATCAATCCAGTAATACGGCAAAGCCGGGATATGGGTTACAAGGGTTTCGCCTGTGCAAGTTGAGATTGTAGACTATTGAGGTGTCTAGTGTTATCTGATGTTGCCCTAAAGGCTCTCCCTAGGACGGCTTATATAGATATCCGGCCTAGGGTTTACAGGAGAGATCAATCTGGCTACGACTAAGAGTTGGTTACAGAGTACATCTTGAACTACAAGTAACATTGTAGGCCTAAGTCGGTAAGTCTTCTGGGCCTTCCCGTAGCCGGACGGGACTCCGTCTTCTCTCTCTAACTGGGCCGCCCGTCAAGCAAAGCTCTAACCCGAAGTGGGCCACCCTGGTCAGTGAGGAACGTTGAGGATACCCGGAAAGTATATCCCCAATAGTAGCCCCCGGAGGCCTCCAAGATCCAAAGTCGGATGTTATCATCGTCTAGCTTGATCTTCGGCTTGCAGAGTCTTGAAGGTTCCTGAAACTTTATACCAAAAAATACGATCCGGGTCTTAAAAGTAAGTCAGACCTTTCAATTAGTTACTCGAATTTACCAGCTCGCTTTTTAAACTAAGCCAGAACTTGGTCTCTAACGCCACCTGACACAAGCATGGTCAAGTCACGTCATCCGACAGGCGTTACGTCAGTACGACCGTTTGTGGGTCCGCGGTTCACGGAACCGAGGCGCCGTTTCAATGTGTGCGTGGAGATCGAGGCGACGCAATCATCGCACGGGCCCTTCCCAGTCCTTTCCACGACGCGTGGCGGTTACACTGTAGCATGCACGAATCTTGGCGCAGGTAGGTAGATATAAGGGGTTTAGATTTTTTCTTCTCCTCTCCACCTGCCTTTCGCCGTTCCTTTCTTCCCAAATCTCCAGTGCGCCTAGAGCCCTTTCGTTTTCCTCCCACAGAGCTCCTAGCGCTGGCACTTTAGGGTCACCCCTTTCCACCGGAGAGAAATGGCTTCATCCTCTTCTTCCTCTCTGGCGGCGGCGGCGGCGTCAGCAGAAGCAACTACAGAAAAAGAAAGTTTCCGGGGAATCTGGATCCCTTGCGCCCTCGACGAGGCGGCCCTCAAGAACATGGAGAAGGAGGGGCTTCTCGCCGCCGGCGACTGGCGGAGCGGTTCTGGCGAAACCATCCCCAATCCGCGCGAGGGCGAGCGCGTCCACTTCGGCACCCATCTGGATCGAGGTTTGTCTTTTCCTCCCTCGGATTTCTTCTCCGAGGTGATTGACCATTATGGAGTTCAACTCCATAATCTTCTTCCCAACTCCCTTCTAGAGATGAGCACGTTTGCTGCACTTTGTGAGGGCTTTCTCGGCATTAGGCCGAGTTTGCTCCTTTTCCAGTATTACTTCCATGTCCGGAGAAATTCTATTACCGCCGGTGTTCCTTATATCACCGGTACTATTAGTTTTTCTGTTAAACAAGACCGGTCCTATCCCAAAATTGCTGCCAGTGACTCGGTCAAACAATGGCCAGCCACCTTTTTCTATCATAGGGATATTCTGGCTCCCGGAAAAGCTACTGCTTTGCCGGTTTTTTCGACGGAGCCGCCACAGCCCAGCCTTCTTGGGATGAGTCTGCTCCGGCTCTTACTGACGATCTGATCCTCGCTAAGAGGCGGATCGAATATCTTATCAAGCACAAGGGTTTGAGGGGATCCGACTTAGTTCAGTGCTGGGTCGCACGTCGGATCCAGCCACTTCAGTACCACGGGGATAGACTGATGCACTCCATCACGTCTTCCAAAAAAGATTATCTCCGCATCAGCCCCAAGGCCTACACCAGCCAAGGCTATATAAGCCAGATCAAATGGCTGATTAAGGAGCGGATCGAGAGAAAAATTCCGGAGATTTCTCTGGACATGCACACGGCGGAAAACCCCGTGGTAGCGGTAAGCCTCCATTAGTACACCTTTTACGTGTTTCAATCTTTTAAGTCATACATTGCAATGCTGATATGTTTTCTTGTTTTCAGCTTGCTGATCTCCCCGAGTCGGAGCTTGCTCCACTCGAAGGATATCCTCCTGAGTTTTCTCAGGAGACTGAAGTGGTTCCATTGTCAGACCTTGCGCTCAAGAAGCGCAAAGCTCCGATAGTGGCAGTAGGCACAAAGGAAGTGCCCGTTGTGAAGAGGTAACTTTCATTCACAATTTCCGCCTTTGTACCTTTCTCGAATTTCTTTTTGAGATGTAATGATTCCGACTTTATTACACTCTCAGAGCCAAGCCTCTCATCAAGGGTAAGGGGAAGGGGATTCCTGCAAAGCCCCTGCGACAGATGAAGCTTACCACAGCTTCCCCTACCACAGCTCCTTCGACTCCTGCCCCTCAACCTTCTGCAACACTGTTGATTACTCCTTCTCCGGCTGTTGCAGAAGATCCAGCTCCTCCAACAGCGCCTGTGATCCTTGGATTGCACACTGACGTCACCGTGGGTGCGTCAGCTCAAGATAAGGGTGAACCCTCTTCGGGTAATGATCCCTCGGCTGAAGTCTTCGCCGACAACCTCCTCAGCAACCCCGGACTTGCCAAATTTGGCTTATCTCGGAAGTCCGCAGAGGAGATCCAGCGGCTGGCCAGGCAAGTCCTAGACAAAAGCCATCTATCCCCCGAAGAGGAAGCGCAAGAAGTAGAGGACGTCAAGTTCTCTGACCTTCTCGCCCAAGTCCGCCTTCGCGACGAGAAGATCAGGACTGGAGAGCTTCCAACAGCCCCAGTAATTCCTCTTACTCTCGCCGAGAAGGTGGCAGTTGAGGTGAACGCGGGTTTAGACAAACTCACCCGCGAGCAATATGTAAGTCGGAATTCCAACTCTTGTTTTTTACCTTATGTTATATCATATCCTCTAGCCCCCAAGCATGAAGTAGGATATAGAAATCCGAGTTTATGCTTTCATTAGGATGCCAAAGAACGAACTAGTGTAGCCCCCAAGGCTCGTGCTGATATTTAGCAAAAAATATTAGCCCGAGTCTTAAGTAGCTTTCTGACTTTGGGTATTCTGACTTACAGAAAGTGTATTCCTATAACCAGGAATTGTTAAAAAATGTCTGTGATAAGCGGAGAGAAATCAAAGCTCTCCGTCTTAAAAATGCTGAACTCATGTTGGCCAAGGATGAAGCCGAAGGTAACATTTCGAGATTCAAACCTTGTCTTTTACTTTTCCCAATGTCGAATTTTTCTGAACTATTGTTCTTTTTGACTTACAGCGTTGGTGAAACAATCCATCGCTATGATTGAAGAGGCCGAGAACCTCAAAACCTTAGTGGTGGAGAACAAGGGACTTCGCCAAGAGCTGGATAAGCTTAAGGCTGATCATGAAAGGAGCATAGATCAAGTCCTCGAGTCCTCCTCCATGGCCACTGAAGAGCGCGATCTCAAGATTGCCGCTCAAGATAAGGTTATCTCAGACCTCAAGAATGAGGTTGGCAGAGAGAAGGATATCTCCCAGGCGCTCCGGGCTGAACTCCAGAGTCTTCGGGAAGAGAAAGCCAAGATTGACGACGTCATTCTTGGTATGTTCCATCTATCTGATTTATTCTTTCTTTGACTTTCATAAATGTCGGATTTTCATTGACTTGTTTTGTGTGTAGGTCCTCTGAACTTGACGGACTCCTCCTCGTCCGAACCCCGCAATCACCGGCTTACCCAAGTCGGTGATCTCATTCATGACTATCGCCAGTCCCTTGAGGACATTGGCGAATCTCTTTGGATTCTGGACATGCCAAGCATGTCGGACTTCCAAGTGCGGGAGAAGGCCAAGGAGATGCCGCAGCTTGTTCGGGACTGGAACATGTCCTACACGCGGACCGCTGTGCAGAACGCTCTCACCATGGTCATGAGCCACCATGGAAACATGGAGATATGGCAAGTGACCAGAGGGTACTGCAAAGTAGACGAAGACGGCTAGGAGTAGGACCTTCAAGCTATCATGCACTCCTGTGCCGGATATGGGTGTCACGTAGCTGATCTGACCAGCTACGAGACGCCCTTCTTCACCCGCGTGGATACTCCGCCACCTCCTCCAGAAGATGCCGAAGAAGTTTCCGACGATGAACGGACCATCTCGGATCCGGACATCTCGGCAAGATATCAAGGCGGAGTAGCCAGCGAGCCGGCACATCCTTCATCTCCTCCTGCATCATAGACCAGAAAACTTATGTATTATTCTGGAAAAAAAAACCTGATGTGATTGTAAATATTAAGTACTAAGAGTTTTGCTAGTGCTAAGTTTTTTCTTTATCTATTCAGCACTTTTGTCTTAGACTATTTGCGTGCCTGAAATGTTTTCATAAGCACTTAGAATTTTCTGCCTCTACTTATCGTTTATCTGGCTTTCCGCCTCGTCCCTTTCGTGAGCCGGCCAAACCTTCAGCCGGAAACTTTGCCGAGCAACGGAGCTCAATTGCTAAATCAGTTTAAACTCAAAAACAAAGCCGGCTTCGAGTACCAACAATTCACTACTCGGAAGATACCCGCATCCAGCAATCAGACAAATAACCCAAGTAAAGACTAGAGTTTTTTAGAGTTATACCCGAAGGTAGCAGTTTTAAAATCGAAAATCTAAACCAGAACGAACATGAGCATAAAGTACTTTCAAACATTCTGGAATTTTTGACTATGACATGATCATTAGGAAATAAGATGGTAAAAACTTCTCAGGAAAACTTTGAGGTAACCAAAACTTTTATTTCTCACAGAGCATGTACATATGTATAATTACAAAGAAAGATAAAACTAAGAATAAAAGGGACGTAGCTGAGCAATATTCCACGGTCTGTCTAATTCTTCCGAATTTGTACTGCCTCCAGCTCTCTTTCTCTTCTTAGTAGCAGGTCTTTCTTTGACTGGCCTCATGTCAGTTAAGTAGTACGACCCATTGTGCAATACTCGACTAACCAAAAAGGGCCCTTCCCATATTGGGGAAAGTTTGTGCTTTCTTTGTTGCACAAGCCGGAGAACCAAATCACCTTTATTGAAAGATCTAGTTCGGACTCTCTGGCTATGATACTTGCGTAACTTCTGCTGATAGGCTGTAGATCTCATTTTAGCAATGACGCGAACTTCTTCGACTAAGTCGAGGTCATTGTGTCGAGAAATCTCAGCATCCTCTTCAATATACGCGGCCACTCTAGGAGAATTATGAATCAAATCACTAGGAAGAACTGCTTCTGCGCCATAGACCAAGAAGAAAGGTGTATATCCTGTTGACCTATTCGGAGTTGTTCGCAAACTCCAAATTACAGAGGGTAGTTCCTCTGCCCAAGCCCCCGCAGCACGTTTCAGTGGTGCTTCGAGTCTTGGTTTCAAGCCTTCTAGAATTAAACCATTTGCTCTTTCGACTTGTCCGTTAGCCTGTGGATGTGCGATTGACGCAATGTCAAGCCGGATATTTTGCTCGTCGCAGAATTCAGCCAACTCTCCCATGGAAAAATTACTCCCGTTGTCCGTGATAATGCTATGCGGATAACCATACCGGATTATAACATTCTCGACAAATCTTTTGGCTGTTGCTCCATCACAACTAGTGACAGGTTTAGCCTCGATCCATTTCGTGAATTTATCCACCATCACTAAGAGGTGAGTGAATCCACTTGGAGCTTGTTTAAAAGGTCCTACCATACCAAGCCCCCAGACCGCAAAAGGCCATGTTATAGGTATTGTTCGCAGCTGATCAGCCGGAACATGAGCTTGCTTGGCGTACTTTTGGCAGCCTTTGCATGTCTTGACTAATCGTTCGTCATCTGCCTGAGCTGTAAGCCAGAAAAAACCATGTCGAAAAGCTTTTGCCACTAAAGATTTAGCTGCAGCGTGGTGACCACACTCGCCTTCGTGGATTTCTCTTAAGATTTCCACTCCTTTTTCCGGAGATACACAGCGCTGAAAAACCCCAGAAACACTCCGTTTATGGAGCTCACCTTTAACAATAGTATAGGCTTTTGCTCGTCGGATAATCTGCTGGCTCAGCACCTCGTCTTCGGGTAATTTGCCGTCTACCAAGTAATCAAGGTAGGGTTGAGTCCAGCTGGGAATTACAGCTAGAACTGCTATTAAAGGTGAGTCAGATTTGGTTGGATATTCCTCATCTACTCCCTTTATCGAGGGAACTTTGAGGTGCTCTAAAAATGCGCCATCCGGAACCTCTTTCCGTGCAGAACCTATTCAAGATAGTGCATCTGCTTCCTCGTTTTCTGCTCGAGGGATGTGTTGAACTTCAAACCCCTCGAACGATTTAGATAGATCATCCACGACAGCTTTATATGCTGCCATGTGCTTATTTGCATTACAAATATCCGACACTTGCTGAGCAACAAGATCCGAATCTCCATAACACATCAAACGTCGGATGCCAATATCCTTAGCAATCCGGATTCCATGCAGCAGTGCTTCATACTCGGCAATGTTGTATGTCGCTGTGAAGTGGATCTGCAGCACATATAAAAGTTTATCTCCTTGGGGTGATTTGAGTACCACGCCAGCCCCCGATCCCCCTAGCCTTGGACCCATCGAAAAAGAGGGTCCAATATTCCGACTCTAGGAGGACCATGTTCTCCTTGGTCTCTGTCCAATCAGCGACAAAGTCGGCAAGGATCTGGGATTTGATTGCTGTCCGGGGTTTGTACTCAATATCGAAAGTTGCAAGCTCTACGCCCCATTTGGCGACGCATCCTGTAGCATCGTTGTTATTGATTATATCTCTCATGGGAGCTTTGCTCACCACGGTAATTGGGTGTTCCTGAAAATAGTGTCGTAACATACGAGATGCTAGAAAAACACCGTAAGCCAACTTTTGATAGTGCGGATATCGCTGTTTTGATTCTGTCAGGACCTCGCTGACAAAGTACGTCGGACACTGCACCAGGTGCTCCTGATTTTCTTCTGGTCTCTCCACCACCATAACTATACTGACAACCCTATTTGTCGCAGCAATGTAAAGCAACATCGGTTCCTGAGGTTTCGGCGCTTCAAGGATAGGAGCAGATGAGAGTACTTTCTTCAGGTCTTGTAGTGCAGCTTCGTCTTCGTTAGTCCAGAAAAAATCCTTGGTTTTCTTCAGGAGTTTGTATAATGGTGCGGCTCTTTCACCAAGCCGGCTTACAAATCGACTGACCGCGACGATGCAACCAGTTAATCTTTGTACGTCCTTCAGGCGAGTTGGCCTAGAAATATTGAGAATAGCCTTGATCTTGTCACGGTTCACCTCTATGCCTCGTTGAGACACAATAGAACCTAACAATTTTCTGGCTGGTATTCCAAAGAAACATTTCTTCGGGTTAAGCATGATGTTGTATTTTCGTAAATTGGCGAACGTCTCCTGTAAGTCGGAAATCAATGTTTCCTTCTTTTTGGACATGACCGCGATATCATCCACGTATGCATGTACATTGCGTCCGAGTTGATCATGGAGGCAACGCTGCATCGTGCGCTGGTACGTAGCTCCTGCGTTCTTCAGCCCAAAGGGCATCGTAACATAACTGAAGATTCCGAAAGGGGTTATGAATGAAGTCTTGATTTTGTCAGATTCCTTCATCCAGCTTTGGTGATAACCGGAATATGCGCCGAGAAAACAGAGGAGTTCCGAGCCTGCCGTAGAATCGATAACTTGATCAATTCTAGGCAGAGCGAACGGATCTTTTGGACAAGCCTTGTTCAAGGCAGTATAATCAACACACATCCTTAAATTAGTAGTGTCCTTTTAGGGACCATTACAGGGTTGGCCGACCATTCAGTATGGATGACCTCTTCTATGAATCCGGCTAACTCGAGTCGCGCTAGTTCCTTAGCTATTGCCTTACGCTTTTCGTCACCAAACCGTCGTAAGGACTGTTTGACGGGTTTAGCGTTCGGGTTTACATTTAGAGAGTGCTCGGCAAGTTCCCTAGGTACTCTGGTCATGTCAAATGGCTGCCATGCGAAGATATCTTGATTTGCTCGGAGGAACTTGACGAGCGCGCCTTCCTATGCACTACTTAGGCCTACGCCTATCTGGGTCACCTTGGAGGGGTCATCATCCTTCAATGGCGTCATCTTCGTCTCTTCTGATGCCTTGAACTCCGGATTTGGTTTTGTCACCTCCTTCTTCGTCGCGGGCATCTCGGACAGATCTATGCTCTTCTTGATCTCCTGGTACTCCTGGGCATGCAGCACGGCTTCGACAAAGGCGGCATTTCCATCCTCGCACTCTCGCGCTTTCTTCGGGTCTCCCCTGATGGTGATCACACCGTTGGGACCTGGAATTTTCATCATATCGTAAATGTAACACGGACGAGCCATAAAAGCCCAGTAAGCCGGATGTCCGAATATAGCGTGGTATGCGCTCTTGAACGGGACTACTTCGAAGGAAAGTGCCTCCGTTCGATAATTTTTTGGTGTTCCAAAAGTAACATCCAAAGTGATCTCTCCCAGGGAATTGGCTTGTCTTCCTAGTACAACCCCGTGAAAAATCATAGAGCTATGGTTAAGCTGTGTTTCCGAGATCTTCATCCGGCGTAGTGTTTCTACATAGAGAATATTGATGCTACTACCACCGTCCATGAGGGTCTTGGAGAAACCATAACCGTCAATAAGTGGATTGACGATTAAGGCGTATTTTCCTCGCCTATGCAACTTAGGCGGATGATCAGCACGGTCAAATGTAATTGCCACCTCCGACCAGTCCAAATACTGAGGGACAGCCAGAACTATTGCGTTGAGCTCATGGAGAACTGCTTTCTTGACCTTTGCTGGTTGAGATCCGAGGAAGGTGATGCAAGTGTCCTTCTTGGTAGGAAACGTTTTCTTCCCTTCCGACTTGGGATTTGAAGCGTCGGCTTCCTCCATGTCGGAATCTTCCTTGGTCTCTTTTTCTTTTTCGGGATTTTTCTTTCCCTTCTTCCGCTTAGCTTTGTAGCCCGCGGTATCATCTCTCTTGATGTCGTCGTTAAAACGACATTCAGCGTTGGTGTGGGACGAGCCCCCATTGGCGTCTAAGTGATGCACACATGGGTTATTGGCAATGTCGGCCCAAGTGTAAGTTTTTCCTGGTTGTTGCTCTCCTCTACCTTGGACCCTTGATGTCCCACGGCCACGCCCGCGGCCTCCGCCACGTCCTCCAGACCCGGAAACAGTAGTGACTACTGCTGTCTCCATGTTGGGTTTTTCTTCCGAGGTGTTTTTGCGTTTCTAAGCCTGTTGCTTTGTCTTTGCTGACTGAGGTGTAGCCAGGACGTTGAGTAATCCCCCTGCATTTTCGTCAGCATCTGCATACTTGCTCGCTGTTTCTATCATCTCTCCAAGATCAGTAACCTTGTCACACTTCAAGCGATGGCGCAGTAATCCAATTGGGAGACTTGAAATAAAAGCTTCAATCGCAGTTTGATCATTTACTCCCTCGCAGGAGTTCTTGGTGTCAATCCATCGTCCGAGATAATCTCGGCAAGTTTCTCTGGCTTTCTGGGTGCAACGCTGTAGGTCTCCAACCGTACAGAGCCTCCGATATGTGCCTTCGAAATTCCGAAAGAACGCACTTTGTAAATCATACTAGTTGTGGATGGTGTTTGCCGGAATTTCATTGAGCCATGACCGCGCCGTCTTCCGCAACATAAGTGGGAGATATCGGGTTGTGACCAGGCTGTTTCCGCCTTTAGCGATGCAGCAAGCTTGGAAGAAGTCCTGTAACCAGGTGTCTGGCAGAGCAATGTCATCGTAGGCTTGAATATGTCTTGAGATAGCAAATCCTTCCGGGAATCTTGTAGCTCTGATGCGTGGTCCGAAGCACTTTGGGCCCACGTACACGTCATCGTTTTCGTAGCGCCGAGCCTCTATGTTGGTGTTGATCCTGTGCCTTGCCTCGTTCGGGGATAGGGATCGTCCCGAATATCGGCTGTGGCTGCGGTGCCTTGGAGCCGAACTTTGGCTTTTGCCACCACCTCCTCCGCCATGTCGTCCTCCTTGACCTCCTTGGGGGCCGTTGTGATAACTGTGCAGTGGAGAGGGTGGTGCAGCTGGGTTGTTTCCGGCTGATCGCTGGCCTCCGTCCGAAGCGTCATTATTCCGGTTCCGGGGAGGTTCTTGAGTGTGACGAGCCCCCTGCCGGCTTGTACCAGCGTGGTTTCCGTCATTCCTTCGTCCATCGTTCCCACCATGGTAAGGTTCAGCCGGACGGTTTTCATGTCTAGGAGGTGGCATTTTCTGACGATCCTCCTCCCGATGTTTTTCTTTATCTTCTCCCTTTCGGGGAGGATTCCTCGGATTGAGTGCAGCGATTGTGTCTTTCTCGGCTACTAGAGCGATGTTGCTCCAGTTATGTGTAGCCCTGCGGTGCTGCCCCGTCGATCCGGTTCTTGAATAATTGTCTTCCCTGCGTTTGGGGTTATGATACTACGCCCGAACATAATGGGATCTTGCGCCAGCCCATGCCGGATCTATGCGACATTGGTCAGAATCCGAGACCAGCTTTTGGCTTCCAGACAGGGCGACCTTTTGCTGCTCCAGTCCCTTGTTGAGTAGCTTGATACCCAAATGTATCTCTTCTGGTCCCGGATTAGCTGATAGAATTTCGCGAGCTGCCACAGTATTTTGCACTGGTGTTGGGTAAACCCAATCTCCATTGCTGTCCTTCCGTGGCTTTCCCATCTCATCTCCAAAAAGGACGGCATGGACACGTGGGAATTGGTTGTCATCTACGTGATGCTTCCGTGTCTTCTGATGCAGATGGGACATGTACTCCTTGTTTGACATGCACTTCTTCTCCCCCTCGATGTTTTTGGCTTCATCAAGGAGTTGTTGATGACGCGCTTCTAGGGCTTGGGACCTTTCGTCCAGCTCATCTGCGGTAAGTTCTGCAGCTGTAGGGATAGGTGTGGTTAATGCGGCATCGATGAGTTTACGCGCACCTTCAGTGATCACGTGTCCATCCACTGATGCTTCTTTTTTCGGCTCGTCTGGGATAAGTGCTCCATCCGAGTCTTCCTCGTAATCCTCGGCAATCACCTCCTCTATCAGAGGGTCTTTTGCCGGGGTCTTGTTCTTCTTCTTTAGCCTCTTGGCAGCGCCGGTAGCAAAGACGGCTTTGGGTCCGTTTCCCGGAGTCAAGCTCTGAGCGGTACTTTTGGACATCTGGAGTTTAGGATTGTCTCTGACCTCCATATCATCCTACGCTTTGGGAGAGTGTTCCCCGGATCCTTCGTCCATGACTTCTCCATCTTCTGCAGCTTTGGAGTTGTACTCCTCGTCATATTCCACGGAGAACTTTCGGAAATCTGCCGACGTCATGGATTCATCCGAGGATGCGGGAACGTCGGCGTTTGTTCCAATTGCCTCCAGCACCGAGTCGGTGTTTTCTCCAGCATCGGCAGAGCCGGATCCGGATCCAACGTATCCAATGAAGTGCGATGCGTGCTTCCTGAGGTACCTGCGGCTTTCACGATCAGCTCTCTCGAAATTTTCAATGGTTTCGAGGATTGCATCTGCGGTAGCACCTCGCAGTATCATACATCTTAGTGTGTACCTGAGGAAAGGCTTGTCTGTCCCGACATCATCAGAGTCGGAATCAGTGTCGTTGATGTGCTCCGCCTAGATTTCGACTTCCACGGGTGGGTCGATCTAGGATCCGGCTTCTCCAGGGAGATCCACTCTAGATTCGACTTGGTCCGCGAGGTCTTCTTTAGGCTCGGATTTCTCCACTATCTTCGCAGCTGGTGCGGGCTGGGTGGGATTAGGGTTTTCTGAGATCCAGAACTCTGCCGCCTCCGCGGATAAAGGGGACCCAGAAGTTTCTTCTGCCTCTATCATCACCGCTAGGGTGGGTTGGGCAGGTTCAGCAAAACCGATGTAAACATCAATCTCGCCAAAAGACATGATTGTATAAGCAGTCACGGCCTCCCTAGCCAGAATCCAAGTCTCGTCGAGAATGATGAGAGGGAAGTTGCTGGCGTAGAGGATGCGACCGACGGCGATGGTCTCGCCGATTCCGATTCTTGCAGATTCCGCTCGAAACATAGATCCGAAGCTCACTTGCCCCACGATGGGCGCCAACTGTCGTCGGATTGATGACAAGTACACCACGAGGGGGTCCTCGAGGCGTGCGGAATAGAGGGGTGTGAGACGTACGGTGTTCCGAGACAGTGAGCACACAAGTTTACCCAGGTTCAAATCCGCCGGCTTTGGACGGACCCTACTCCTGCTATCAATCCAGTAATACGGCAAAGCCGGAATATGGGTTACAAGGGTTTCGCCTGTGCGAGTTGAGATTGTAGACTATTGAGGTGTCTAGTGTTATCTGATGATGCTGTAAAGGCTCTCCCTAGGACGGCTTATATAGATATCCAGTCTAGGGTTTACAGGAGAGATCAATCCGTCTATGACTAAGAGTTGGTTATAGAGTACATCTTGAACTACAAGTAACATTGTAGGCCTAAGTCGGTAAGTCTTTTGGGCCTTCCCGTAGCCGGATGGGACTCCGTCTTCTCTCTCTAACTGGGTCGCCTGTGAAGCAAAGCTGTAACCCGAAGTGGGCCACCCTGGTCAGTGAGGAACGTTGAGGATACCCGGAAAGTATATCCCCAACACTTAGACCTGAGGTTATTGCACAATCCGAGTTGAGGATCACCGACTTAGGTTCTGTCAAACGTTGTTCCGTCAATGGGAAGTTATAAAGGCGGAGTTCGGGTCGACTGTGAATCAAGCTGCATGATGTGAATGACCAAGATGGGATTTTGCCCCTCCATCTAGAGAGATATTCTCTGGGCCCTCTCGAAAGATATGATTCGGGAAGCATGGCCATGCGTGACTCAGTTAAGTGTTAACCGAGGCGACTGACTAAGAGTTAGTCGGATGAATCACTTATCTCGGATTGAGAAAGAGAGTCGGACTATTTAAGGGATAACGATCATTCTCCTATAGTCCGACAAGGTATATTGTGAGGCAAAAGGGACTCAGACGAAAGTCGCATTGAAAGGCATGTCGTCATGACTCTTTGGTACTTGGGAGTTGGCACATTCTACTAGGAGCCTCTACCAAATGATCGGTCACGAGTGAAACTCGGATCGTGTCCGGGTCACCATGAGCCTGTCGGGTCACACACTTAAGAGCGGGAGCAAGTTTGGGTTAGACCACTTACCTACTCGAGGACTGATACGTTGCAAATGTATCTATAATTTTTGATGTTCCATGCATGTTTTATATTTCTTATGTTTTGTGCACACTTTGGAGTACTTTCTATACACTTTCTTGGACTAACCTATTAACAAGAGCCACAATTCCAGTTGCCTGTTTTCTGGTGTTTTTGGTTCTAGGAAAGTCAGAAAATGAATATTCTCCGAATTGGACCGGACAAAAGCCAAAGTCGATATTTTACCGAAGACTCAGGGAGCTAGAAGACAAGATGGAGAGGGGCCACAGGGCGACCACACCATGTGGTGGCACGGGCTAGCCATAGGTGCGCCACCAGGTGGTGTGGGCCCCCTGGCCGCCCACCGACCTTGCCTCTTCGCCTATAAGATGCCTCCCGATGCAAAAACCCTAGGCCGTCAATCAGAAATCCACGAAAAGTTCCACAGTGCTACCACCACCGAAGGGGAGATTCGGGGGATAGAAAGTCTCTGTTCCGGCACCCTGCCGGGATGGGGAAGTGCCCTAGAAGCCATCT
This sequence comes from Avena eriantha, assembly GCA_910589775.1. Lineage (NCBI taxonomy): Eukaryota > Viridiplantae > Streptophyta > Magnoliopsida > Poales > Poaceae > Avena > Avena eriantha. The sequence continues at coordinate 85,229,828 of OU342740.1, forward strand.
CCATCGATCTCCACCGCCATCTCCATCGCAATTGCTGATTCCCATGATGAGGAGGGAGTAGTTCTCTCTCGAGGCTAAGGGTTCTACCGATAGCTATGTGTTCATCTCTCTCTCTATGCATGAGCATATTGTGATCATGAGATTGTAATCTATAGATCGACCTTGCTACTCAAGTGCTTTATTAGATCTCTACTCTCCCCATGTGTGTGAAGTTGACAGTGTGCACACCATGGTGGCACTTAGGCTAGAGATTACAAATACTTGTTATGAGTTATATTTGAAGTTGGATGTCTTTATGAAATTGTGGTGTTTGTTTGAACCATCTAGTGCTCAAGGTGACAGTGTGGGGTTATCTAGATGGGGAAAGCGAACTTTGAGGAGTGCTGTTATAGCCCTACCAATGATTAGAGTGTCCAACCGGAGAGTAGTTAAGAGTAGTATCATAAAGAGAAGATATTTATATGAGAGTGTTCACTAGTGAAAGTATGATCCCTAGGCCTTATTTCTAAGCATTTACACCATTTGCAATTAGATATGTTGCATGTTTGCTTGCTTCCATCTTTATTTCAGTTTACCTTTAGTCTTTTCCCACGTCAACCACATGCCAGCAAGCTATTTTCTGGCACCGTTACCACTTATAATTATACATACCACTTGTATTTCACTATCTCTTCGCTGAACTAGTGCACCTATACACCTGACAAGTGTATTGGATGTGTTGGGGACACAAGAGACTTCTTGTATCTTGATTGCAGGATTACTTGAGAGGGGATACCTTTGACCACTTCCTCCCTGAGTTCGATAAACCTTGGGTGGTCCACTTAAGGGAAAACTTTCTGCTGTTCTACAAACCTCTGCACTTGGAGGCCCAACAACTGTCTACAAGAATAGAGTGCGTAGACATCAAGGACGAGCAAGAGTTAAGCTTGGGGATGTTGATATGTTGCAAACTTATCTATAATTTTTGATGTTCCATGCTTGTTTTATATCTACTTTTTTATGTTTTGTCCACACTTTGGAGTATTTTTATACACTTTTTCTTGCACTAACCTATTAACAAGATGCCACAGTGCCAGTTGCATGTTTTCTGCTGTTTTTGGTTCCAGAAAGTCAGAAAATGAATATTCTCGAAATTGGATGGGACAAAAGCCAAAGTTGATGTTTTACCGAAAGACTCACACAGCCAGAAGACGAGACGGAGAGGGGCCAGGGGCTGGCCACACCATGTGGTGGAGCGGGTCCCCCTGGCCGTGCCACTAGGTGGTGTGGGCCCTGGTCCACCCTCTGGCATCGCCCTTTCGCCTATAAGAAGCCTCCGATGCAGAAACCCTAAATAATCCAGCTTCTAGCCACAAAAAGTTCTGCAACGCCGCCGCCACCAAGGGGAGATTCAGGGGACAGAAAGTCTCTATTCTAGCACCCTGCCGGGATGGGGAAGTTCCCCCGGAGCCATCTCCATTGATCTCCACCCGCCATCTCCATCACCGTTGCTGATTCCCATGATGAGGAGGGAGCAGTTCTTCCTCAAGGCTAAGGGTTCTACCGGTAGCTATGTGTTCATCTCTCTCTCTATGCATGATCATATTGTGATCATGAGCTTTGTAATCACGTAGATCTACCTTGCTACTCAAGTGCTTTAATAGATCTCTGGCTCTCCCCATGTGTGTGAAAGTGATAGCGTGCACACGATGGTGGCACTTAGGCTAGAGATTACCAATACTTGTCATGAGTTATATTTGGAGTTGGATGTCTCTATGAAATAGTGGTGTTTATTGGAACCATCCAGCACTCAAGGTGACAGTGTGGGGTTATCTAGATAGGGAAAGCGAACTTTGAGGAGTGCTGTTATAGCCCTACCATGGATTAGAGTGTCCAACGGGAGAGTAGTTCAGAGTAGTATCATAAAGAGAAGATATTTATATGAGAGTGTTCACTAGTGAAAGTATGATCCCTAGGCCTTGTTTCTAAGCATTGAAACACCATTCGCAACTAGATCTGTTACATGTTTGCTTGCGTCCATCTTTATTTCAGATTGCCTTTAGTCTCTTCCTACCCGTCAAGCTCTTTTCTGGCACCGTTACCACTTATAATTATCCATACCACTTGTATTTCACTATCTCTTCGTCGAACTAGTGCACCTATACACCTGACAAGTGTATTGGGTGTGTTGGGGACACAAGAGACTTCTTATATCTTGATTGCAGGGTTGATTGAGAGGAATAACTTTGACCACTTCCTCCCTGAGTTCGATAAACCTTGGGTGATCCACTTAAGGGAAACTTGCTGGTGTTCTACAAACCTCTGCACTTGGAGGCCCAACAACTGTCTACAAGAATAGAAGTGCGTAGACATCAAGCTATTTTCTGGCGCCATTGCTAGGGATTGAAGAAGAAGAAGCTCCCACGTCAACCACACGCCATCACTCGTCACCATCGACAAGTTCACCAAGTGCGTTGAGGCCATGCCGATGACTAACCACACAGGCGCCACCAACGTAAAGTTCTTTGAGTCCATTGTATTTAGGTTCGGGGTGCCACATAGCATCATCACCGACAACGGGACGAACTTCACCTCGAATGAGTTCCAGGATTTCTGCGAAAAGCTTGGAATCAACATCAGCTATGCCTCCGTGGCACACCACCAGACCAACGGTCAAGTCGAAAAGGCCAACAGCCTCGTCTATAACGGCATCAAGAAGAGACTTCTTCGACTACTCGAGCGAGCAGCTGGTTGCTGGGCTGAGGAGCTTCCCTCCGCCCTATGGAGCCTACGCACGACTCCAAACAACACCACGAGCTACACACCGTTCTTTATGGTACATGGCGCTGAGGCGGTACTACCCTCAAAAGTGCGTTATAAAGCCCCAAGGGTTGTCGCTTATAGCAAGGCCGAATCTACGGCCACACTCGAAGAATCAGTCGACCTCCTCGACAAAGCACGCAAAATTGCGGCAGAGCGATCAACAATCTACCAGCAGAGCCTCCACAACTACCATAGCCGACAACTGCGTCCAAGGTCCTTCGTCAAAGGCGACCTAGTCCTATGACTGAAGTAGAAGGGGCATCTCAAGTTCGAATCCCCCTAGGAGGGATCCTACGTGATCACTGAAGTAATCCCAGGTGGCGCCTATCGCCTGAAGGACGTAGAGAGTGGAGTCGAATACTCCAACCATGGAACATCACGCAGCTACGATGTTTCTATCCCTAGATGTTTTTACTTTACAATAAGGCTACTCAGCCAGGCTACTTAGCCAAACATTGTACCTCCTGATATTCTCCAAATAAATAAAGCTAAGTGCCTCAACTATGTGTCTTGTTACATTTACTTTTATTCCTATTTTGCACTTAGGGGCTGTGCCTCCTTGATGACCTCGTCACATATACAACCTCATAACGCAATGACCCGAGTAGCTGACTGTGCTATCAATCGAACACTTGATAACTCCAACCTAGTTGCAACGCAACAGACAAGCATGCAAGGCGCTGAGATCCACAAAGTGTTAGGCTAACAAAAAGGCATTGCATAAGAAACATACTCACAAAACACATAGGCTAACAAGCCTTACATACATCACGGGTATTAAAACGCCCAGTCAAAAATTATACAAGCTTTACAACACTTATACATCTTGTGCAGGACAAAACTAGTCTATTGACATTGAAGGAGTTCATTGGTGCGCTCATCGAACAAGTTTACAATATTCTCCGCTGGTTCGGTGACCGCTGCTAGCGGACCTTCTGCGATTACCTCCAAATCCACGTCTAGACGTTGCATACGCACAAGTGCCAGCGCAGCCTTGGCACCCGCGACAAGTTGCTAGTGCACGCACTCGGGCACAACACCAGCATTCTGAAACCTACAAAGCAATGCCAACAGTCTCGTCGGGACAGTGTCCAAAGGGTACATCGCCACGAATATATGCCTCAAGCATGACTAGGATTTCTTCAAGAAGTGCAACACCTGCGACACATGATCCTGCAACGTTGCAAGCACAATTACACGATTTCGGTTGCCAAGAAGGTACTTATCATGTTTGCCGACTTTCTCCGCTTTCGACTTCCACATGTCGGAATTACCACGGATGATCACTGCATCCCGCTCCAAATGCTTCACACAGCCACACAGTCAGGACAGAAGCGATAACTCTTCCACCTTCGAACGTGGTGGTGCCACAGGCACAACAGAACAGGGCATACCCGACACGCCACTCGAAGACCCCTAACAAATCAAAAAGTTCAAATCATGAGAACTACTAAGAATGGAATTCGAGTGAAAGAAGCACGCGGAAGATTTATACATTGAATTTAGGAACAAAGTTTTGACAGGGGTACCCCCACAAAAGTGGTTCAAGACAAGCCTAAGGTCTCAACATCGCTACAAAATAAAACAGGAAGGGAAGCTACGCCTATGCATCGACACTCGAGGGCTTCATAGACTCATGGCAGCATCCGACGTCATGACATTAGTAGCAGCTCCAAATGTTGTGGCATTCGTTGCGCTCCGATGCTTTTGCTCTGTAGAGTACTTTGCGAGCATCTCTATAAAACGGGGCCCGTACTTATGGCAACGAGTAGCAAATGGTCCAAAAGCTATATGTTCACCTTCCGCGGTCGTCGGCATCCTTGAAGTGATCTTGCTCACGATCAAGTCAACACAGTAGGCTTGCTCCATCGCCAGCCCTAAAGAAGCCCCGACTCCCTTCTCCGCATTCTTGAAGTCCACTGGAATGCCCCGCCGAAGGTTTCAACCAGGCCGTCAATATATTCAACAAGCTTGTCCCAAGGAAGCATCTCCTCTTGAAGACGTCCAAGCATGGTCTTGGCCTTCTTGAGTGAGTCCTGGGCGGAGACACTGTGATCTTCGATTCCTGCGATAGCACCAGCCAAGATATCCTCGCGGGCCAGCACCTGGCGGTCGAAGTCCACTCTAGCGGAATCTATGATCGACTCTCATAAATGAGCAATGGAAGAAAATAAACCAAAGAAGAAAATATGAACTGAGCAAGGTCACAATAACACATACCATAAAGTGCTTGGACAACAGAGAGAAATTGTTCTGCAAACCCCTTCTCTCTGTCAGCTACAGCAGCCAACATGTCTTCTTCGTGCTTCTCTGAGTCCTGCTTGAAGCACTCGAGGGCTTCGAGTGCCTCATCCCGCTTTTTCTCCACCACGCTGAGCCCCTTTTCAAGGGAACTTAGACGATGAATAAGGTCATTGTTTTCGTCTTGCAAAATGAAGGAAGCAAGTCAAACACAATCGAAACCCGTGTTTAGCAAAAATACGGCAGGAGAAGAACACTCACTCTGCATCTGGCAATGATGATCATCTAGTTGAGCATGCTACCGGCCAAGATTCACAATTTGTTCACCAAGACGAACCGCATCTTGGAGGATAGGCTGCATAAGGAAATATGTCACGAACGAAGCTTACACTAGGGAATTTTCGAGCAATGAACTTACATACATACACTTACATGGTCACCCGAAGACTCCAAAGTTTCCTTCTATGCTGGTGTTCGGGCAATAACCCTGTGCTCCCCCAAATCGGGAGAACTCGAGGAACTCGCTCCGTAGGTGGCCGCCATCTTCGGGGAAGGCTCGGATGCCTCCACTTCCATACCCCTCGAGTCCACAACTCGTATGTCCTCCAAGACGCGGTTAGTCCGGTGACCCAGCATACCACTACATGATGTAGTACACTATAGTCGTTGACATAACACCAATGAAACACCGTTCACTAGTATTACATCCCTCAGAGTGGTACAATAGAAATACAGCAGGTCCAAGACATGACTATAGATTACGACTCGACTCTTACAAAAGATCCAGAGAACACTCTAGGTTAAAGAGAGAGAAGAAAGCTTCTTACAAGAAGAACCAGAAGTAATAACTCAGAAATATCTAGTAACTAAGACTAGCATCTAAACTATTTAGCTTGCCATTACTGCTATTGCAAAGCTCTACAGAAATAGGTTTTATGGCTAGAGAATCTACTCCTATCTAAAACGACACTTTATCTTCACTTCAGCTGATGTAAATGTTGACTTCATTGACTTTATTGAAGACCTTGACTTGTCGATGATGGTTTCTTGAGCAGAAATTGATGTTGACGTAGTCTTTAATAGCTTAGAACCTAGCAAGGGTTAAGAAGGTACGGTTGAGTATGAGCGTACTCAGCAAGTTCACTAAAAAGGAGTGTATGATGCACTATCTCTACAGCCACAGACCATAGGTCGTAGGCAATGCAGGTTTTCGTAAACATTTCTTTAAAGGTTGCTTTTTCTGAAAACTATGTCTGACAGCCTTCACAGCTTGACCAGAACCTTCGTCTTTCCTACCGCGTTCGTAGCTCCTTCCCGGAACGGGGAGTAGCATGTCACAATTCTTACACTCTGCAGAGGTGCGTTACTTTTCCCATAAGAGACCTTAGCCTTATTGCACAACCAAGCAGCGAGCTTGTCCACACTTCCTTGGTATGGGGCCCAGTCTAAGATCCAAGCCAGTATTGCACTCTCTGCGACCCCGCATGAGACACGATCCCCTGAGACAACTACCACGATTACTCTTTGGGTAGCCTCTCGGAGATTCCATACGCAGATCTGCCTGGTGGTCACCGTCAACTATGTTGAACTCAGACCCAGTCAGAGATGCACATATAATCTAGACACCTAGATCGAGGGGAACTAAGGGGTCCCAACCATGTGCTGGATTCTCTGGAACTCCAGGAGAAATCAACAGCCTCACGATAAGGTCATTTGTCCATGCGAAAGGGAGAAGATACAGCTGACTTTCCCGTCCCATTCCAAGTCTTATGGTTGACGCGTAATATACGGTGCTAGAATGACTGGTGACATTGGTTGTTAAGTCCTAGATATTATGTTCCTTTACCACTAGAACTATGTCAACAAATTATTACCATTTGGTAAATAATCCATAATAATATTATTATGAAAATAGTGTTTTCTGACCTTTTTGAAATGCAGGTGATGACAATATTTGAGTTACAAGCATTTGATAGAAAATAATCAAAGGACATGAGCAAGTTGTGAACTTGCCTTTTGTGATTGCAAGATTATCCACTCACGGTCTTCGAGATACTAGAAGATCCAAATTCTGTAAATAGCATCATTGGTCCGGTAAGGACTAATGTTTAAAGATGCAAAATGCAATTTTGCATAAGTAATGTAATGCGGTTTGATGAACGCGAATCCCCGTAACAATTCTACCTAATCTAGGGTTTGGAGTTTGTAATGAGTTATTTGGAATGAGTGGTACTTTTATATCAGCTTTACACATGTGCTTCTTGTTAAGGAGTGTGTGCAACAATATGTAAGTATAACAAGTAGTATACAATACTAAAACATTCAAATGGAGCATGGTATCTGAAATATTTCTTAAACAAGATTAAGAATCAATTAGGGCTTTTAGAAAAAATATGCAAGGATTACTTTTAATATTTCTTAAACTAGTTAAACCTATGTTAACTTAATTTAACATCAATTGATGGTATTGTTACACTTTAGACTTTAAACAAATAATTCTAAAAGCAATAATAATGATTTATATTTTTTAATGAATTAAAATAAAAGAAAAGAGTTTAAATAAGATTATTAGACCTTTATCTTTTATTTCACTTCAATTATGAAATATGATATGTTTAAGGTGTATATTATACTTTTGTGATCATTTTGGTATATTATAGGTATTTTTGTGATTTTTGAATAATAAGATATGATTTTTACAAGTTTTAATTACTTATAATTTCTTGTTAAATAATAAATATTAGTTAAGTAATATAATATTTCAAGTTTATATTTTTTCCATTTTGGTTCTTATTTTTCTAAGAATTTTAGTATATTATTTATATTTTTCTTATTTACCAATATAAAAATGTGAATTTGCAAAGTATTATTACTTATAAAATCTTTATTAAATACTAATTATTTAAATAGTTAACACAATAATATTTGATAATAAAGTTAAATCATAGATTTTATTTTTGTTTACATTTTGATATATTATACACATTTTTCTGAATCATAAAAGAAAAGATAATCAATTTACAAGTTTTATTCTTTTTCTAATTGAATTTTAAATAATTAAATCCTATTATTAGGTCATGCTGACATCCGCATGACGCACATATGCATATTAGAACCTTTTACACCGGTACTGACTCTAGCCACACACACTGACAGGTGGGGTCTATGCCACATAATATCCAGGAGTTTATATATTATAAAAATGATTATCAAAAAGAAACTAAAGAATTATATTTATGACATCACCATGATGTCATGGTGACGTCAGCAATGGAATTGCTCACAGTTTGAGCACGAATCCGTCGATCGGCTACGCGCAGGGCTTCGTGGCTAGGTTCGTTGGAGAGAGGGCAGAGAGGCGAGTCGATGGGTTTTGTCGCTGCCCCTTTTTGGTCACCAGAGGTACTCCGGCGACCAACTTCCGCGGTGGCCGACGGCAGCGCACAGCGGTAAGACGGCTCAGAGCGCTAGGAAGAAATCGAGAAGGTGCACGAGCACCGTAGCTCACCACGAAGCTGAACCGCGTGCTGGCGAGGTCGGAGGAACGCTATAGTGGCGGGAATCGACGACGGTCGGCGTCGGAGAATAAGCTGTCAAGAAGCTCGACTAGGGCGCGTGGCTTTGATTCCCTCCATGATATGACCGAGAGGAGCACGGGTAATGCCACGGTAGCCTCGGCTTGCCTTGGTGCGACCAGAAACAGCGACAAGGCGGATCACCGGTGAGGTTAGGGTTAGGGTTTCTAGCTCAGAGAGGAGGAGAGAGAGAAATACTTGCTAGGGTTCGTCCCTGGCGGTGCGGAGGCGACTTTATAGGTGACCGGGGGCGGCAGCACGGATCTTGGCGCACACCGGCGGCGAGGACATGGCCAGCGAGCTGCTTGGCTCGATCAGAGGTGGGCGACGACTGCAGGAACATGATGAAATGGTATTGGACCAGGTGGGCTGACTTGGACTGCATACGGGTTGTGGGAAAGGTTGAACGGCTATTGTTGCTACTGCTCGCGAGCGACACATAGCAGATGGGCTGCGGCCCAAGCTGGTCTACTGGCTCGGCCAGTTCCTTTTTCTTTTTTCTTTCTGTTTTCTTTTTCTATTTTCTGATTTGTTTTATTATTTGTATTTTCACATTTGCTTTATATTTTTTCCCATAGAATTGTATTTTCTAAGTAGTTGTAACAATACTGAAATGTATTGAAGATAATCTTGTGAACTTTTATTATATAAGGTTATGGTTTCTTTATTTTCTTTGCATAAGTCCTTTTTCTTTTAATAATTTGTAAGGATCTTTGTCATGAATTTAATTTGCATAATAAACCATCACTTATCAAAGGATTTATTACTAGTCATTCATAAACTTTATTCTCATTAACTTTATAGTTTTAAGGAAATTTTTATATGGTGCTCCTTCATTATTATATCATACCTAAAGTTCTAAGGAATTAATATGGTTAATATTATTCCCATCAGCTTAGGTGATATCAAATAATTTATTATGACTTTCATAGAAGTTAGGGTTTAAAAACTATAAATGTGTACCATGGACAACAACTCATCTTAGACTGAGCTATTGAGATTTCTTCCTAGAGTGATCTTGCTAGTTCTATGAAACTAGGTTTCTGTTCAGCTTTAAGACAATGAGGTGGACAAGGCCTCCATCTATAAACACTTATTTAGTTCTCTAATTATCTCTTGGAAGCTTTAATTGTCTAAGAGGTATTGTTCAATGGTTACCTAGGAATAGGAAATGGTTTCCCTATCCATTTGATTCTAGGGTTTGGAACAATGAAGTAGACATGGGTCTTGTCATGTCTGCATATATATATATATATATATATATATATATATAGCTAACTAAAGGTTTCAAAAGAATTCTTACCTCAATACTTCACTAAGCTTATCTTGAGATAAAGAATTCCTTTCCTAAATATACTGTAGATATCTCTCTTATCTTATTCACAAAGATCACATCTCCATGAATAAGATAATCATCTGACTCCACCATATCCATCATCATATGATGACATGGTCATGCCACTTCGACATTATCCCATCCTTACTCCTAGTATATAACTCCTCTTAATTAACTATGTTTGATGCACCTATCAATGTAGCTACTACTAACTCCATCTATTAACTTCCTTAAATCCATCTCGCAACTACTTCCATGGCTTGCAAGGTTATAGTTCTCTCTATATATCACATGTGATAACAATCCTCTAGAATAGGTATGGTACTACTCCCATAATACAAGTTTATTCTTGTATTAGCTGGATTAAACTATTATACTTCCATTTACTCCATATAACTTATGTTATATACTTCATTATACTTTAGCTTCCTTGTATCTCTATAATTACTATCTAAACTCTTGGGTTTAAATACTTCCTATAGTTAACTCATGAGTGAATTAAATCCTCCATCATCTGATGGTTTAATCACCACTAAGGATCGCATTCCATTGATGATGGTACACTCAACCATATCTAGTTCCTCCTTCTTATTGAATTACTTAAGGTCTTTGGAAGGTTACTATAATAGGTCAAAGCTAAAGGTTAACAAGTGCTAGGTCAAGAATTGGTCACTCAATAGTGATGATCCATTAACACTAGGACTTGGTTAAATAGGATTATTAACTAATAACATGTCACTAAGGGGATGTGATGAATGGTGTTAGCTTGACTTCCATTATACTTACTTTGTGATAAAAATTGAGGTTTAAGAACTACCATGATACCCATGATAGGTATCATTATGGCAATCAAGTGTTTCAAGATTTAGTTATAGAGTTTCTTTTACTTAAGTTATATACTTAACTTGGTATACAAAGTTTATGGTAGGTAATATCTTAATATCATCTTTAGAATATTAAGTATTCATCCTTGACTTGTGGTATGGAATACTATGTAATGATCTCTAGAAGATCTAGTACTCCTTGTTAAGTAGTGTGTTGTCACTTAGTTTTATTACATTTGATCTACCCTTAGATCAAATTTTATTACCCAAAATAAGGTTTTTAACAAAGGTCACATTGAAACTTATCACAGTCAACTTGATGATCTACTTGAGTTCCACCAAGTCAAGAGAAGCTTCAATCACTTTGACAAGTTTTATTTAAAAGCGCGAAAATTATCCAAATTTTCTATGCATGAATGCAATGCACACACCTGTGTTCAGCTTATTTCTAAGCTCTAATGCTGGGGTGTTATAATTAGTGCCGGATGACGATGATACAGTCACGCTTATACAAGGATAATCAAACATTCAGCACAAAGACACTATAGCCCAGACTGATATTTAAACACATCGAGCATCAAAGACTCACCCGTCAAATTTTTCGAGGTCGAAGTCATCATCCAACTTCTTCTTCAGGCTCTTTGGCTTCTTCAGCGGTGGCGGGGCCATACTGCGGAAAGGCACCGCCAGAATTGGACTCGCAGTACCCACCTCAGCCGAAGGACCCCTGGGCGTCTCTGGTGTAGATGCATCCGATTCTTTGCTCTGGGAGCACTTGCGAGTGCCATCTTCGCTGGAATCAGGGATTTCCAACAGGTAAACGATAGGCACAGTCGACCCTGATTTGTCCTCTTCTTCAGCCTGGGGAGGAAGTATCCCCTCTGGCCGAGGCGGCAGTGCACTCGCTACTTTCCAATCCTGGTGCAAGCATCAAATCACAATCACAAACAGTCCGCAGACAAGAATAAAGAACAATAATCGATACCAAATTTACCTCAGGAGGAAAGTTACTCACACGAAATGGCAGAGTGGCCGAATCCCTAGGAAGAACATCCCTTGCGGTGAATTTGGTCAGCGCCCTGACTTTCCTATCAACTTACACCGAGGACATATCCTCAGATGAAATGCGAGTTGGGTCCATCACACTGGTCCAACACGACATCGGGTGTGCCATAGCCTGCAATGGCTGCACCCGACGCCGCAACCATGTGTGGATGAGATCCACGCCAGTAACTTCCTAGCCTCGGACAAGATGAAGGTCACAAACACGCTTGTACAAGACCTCGACTTCCTTTTCTTTGCCAAGCATCACGATATTCTTCCAGGATCTTCTTCTCCTCAGTTTAGCCTTCGGGTCAAAAGGAGCAAGTCCAAATCTTTCTCCATCAACCTTCTGGTCTCCGACGTAAAACTACTTATCCCTCCATCCTTAGGCGGATTAGACAAGATTAAGGCTGAAATACTGGAAATTGGGGTACATATATATGCCTCATCCACCAAGATCATACGTCACCAAGCCAGACCCTAACTGGCTCTTCAATTTGAACAATTTCTTGAACAGAACAAAGTGCAGCTCGATTCCGAGCCAGCACTCATAGAGAGTAGTATAGCACACGATGTGCAAGATGGGGTTGGGGGTCAACTGATCAAGCGGAAGCCCATAAAATAAAAATAACCCTCACAGGAACTTGTGGAGAGGGAGAGAGAGACCCTAGAGGATAAAAACCAAAACCATCAATCGAACCCAGCGAGAAGATCGGGGATTAGCTCCGGTCAGGGGAATTTGGCAATCCGCCATGTTGGCCAGTAGTAGACTAGCCTGGCTATGCGTCTAGAGTTCATGCTCCTTCAAGGTGGTATGCCGCCACAACCTGTTGGTCACACGGGTCCTGCCCCCTTCTTCTTCGTGGCTGAAGCGGTAGTGCTAGACCCGGTGGCCATGGCGACTGTCTTCTTCTTCGTCACGGAGGCAGATCCCACAATAGCGGTGCCCTTCTTATTCCCCATCCTTCGGCGGCTGATGGTCCAAATTATATCGAGCTTATTGGGAACCCCAAGAGGAAGGTATGATGAGCACAACATCAAGTTTTCTCTCAGTTATGAAACCAAGGTTTATCGAACCAATAGGAGCAAGGAAACACCTCCAAGGTGTTGTTAGCTGGACTTTGGCAGGGCGCACTAGTGGTTCCAGCAGCGACGTGGAGACCTGCACAACACAACCACATAACTTTGCCCCCAACTTGCAATGAGGTTGTCAATCTCACTGGTTTTGCTGAAAACAAAGGATTAAATGTAACGAGTGGAAGAAAGTAAAAGCTTGCAGAAAGTAAATAGAAAACAGTAAATAGTTGTAGATTGATTGTAAAAGAAAGGACCGGGGTCCATAGTTCACTAGTGGTGGCTCTCCTTAAGATAGATAACATGTTGGGTGAACAAATTACAATGGGGCAATTGACAAACATCGAGAAAGCATTACAACATTATACATAGACCGTAATCCAACTGCATCTATGACTAATAATCCACCTTCAGGTTATCATCTGAACCCCCTCCAGTATTAAGTTGCAAGCAACGGATAATTGCATCACGCATTGTGTGTAAAGTAAACAATATGATTGTTTTATGAACAGAGGATTGTTGTTTTCTCCCTAGTAGCAACAGCACATCTAGTACCTTAGAGATTTCTGACACTTCCCCAGATTACTAGAGGCATGAACCCACTATCGAGCATAAATACTAACTCTTGGAGTTGCTAGCATCTACTTGGCCAAGATAGCTACTAACAACGGAAAGCATGCAAGATCACAAATAACAAAGACATGATAGAATCAATAATCAATCTGAAATAGCATCTCAATATCCATCGGATCCCTGCAAACACAACATGTAGGATTACAAATAGATGATCTTAATCATGAATGGAGCTTGCAAGATCTAAACATGATAGCACAAAGGAGAAGAACCAGCCATCTAGCTACTACATGGACCAGTAGTCCAAGGATGAACTACTCACGCATCACACCGGAGGCTTGCATGGTGATGAAGAGGGCCTCCAGGGTGAATTGTCCTCTCTGGCAGGGTGCCGAGAAGAGATTCAGATCCCTCCCGATCTAGGAATAGAGACGATGGCGGCTACAGACTCTTTCGTGGAATTTTGATCGAGTCCTTAAGGTTTCTGTATCGGAGGCATCTTATATTTGGAAGGGGAGGCCGAGGGGCTGCCCTAGGCGGCCAGACCACCCCTAGCGCAGGCCAGGCTTGGCCACCGCAGCTAGGTGGTGTGGCAGCCCCCTGGCCCCTCTCTGTCTCATAATCTGGCTCCTTGTCCCCCTGGTGAAAAACTGACTTTGGCTTTTGTCCCGTCCAATTCTGAGAATATTCATTTTCTGACTTCCTGGAACAAAAAGCAACAAAAAACAGGCAGCTGTCACTATGGCATCTTGTTAATATGTTAGTCCAAGAAAGTGTATGAAAAGTACTCCAAAGTTGGAACAAAACATAAGAAAGTAGATAAAACCAAGCATGGAACATCAAAAATTATGGATACGTTAGCAACGTATCAACATCCCCAAGCTTAGCTCCTGCTCGTCCTCGAGTAGGTAAGTGATAAAAAGAAAGAATAATTTTTGAGGTGACATGCACCTTCATAAACTTGATCAAAGTATTTGTAAAACATTGAAAGCTGGGATCATAGTACTTCAACATAGCATGAAAGATAAAGTTCTAACAATAAGACATAACAACTATGTTGCAACATGAAAAGGCACAAACAAAAGATTCATGAATAACAATGCTTTGTAACACGTTTGTTTGTTTCACATAAAGAAAACATAGAATAGTGGCATTCAGCTTGTCCCTCATAGAGTAGCAAACATAAATGCATAAGACACCTTCAAAATTCATAAGAGTGACTAGATACAAGTAGTTTAAGAACTAGCAATATCAAGATACGCATAAATCAACAAGTCTTGGGACAATGCACATAGAACTAAGAATGTCCACTATGCTCTCAAAGTAGGTGCATAAAGGTAGAAGGTGGAGACTTAACATAAAAGTAAAAGAAAGGCCTTCATAGAAGGAAGTAGAGATTCCAGTTTCATAAAGAGCTTCCAAAAATTATGGTACTTGTTAGCTTTCAGATCTCATTGCCCCTATCATAAGCATCTTTAAGTGACTAAGGTTAAAGTGACACAACTAAGAGGATATGCTTGACAAGTTATAAGCTTAAATCTCATGCCCTTACTTACGAAGACCGAACCTCATACTACTCAACTTTAGTCACAAGTAAGATATTGTCATTGTAAGTACATATGTATCATAAAGAACTGCCAACGGGGTACACCTTGCACATGATACATGAGTTATCCCATAATCAAATGACAAGGCAAGCAGACAATGAGCATCTCAGCGATCTTTTTATTTGCTATTTGCATAGGTTTTTATTGAGGATGCTTCATATAGTGCTCATTATGGTTATGCTGCAAGTTTCCACCATGATTAGGCATGGCTTAGGCTAGTGGCCCAGGCGTTTCTCTAACACACATACAAACTCCATGATCTTACAAGTTCCACTTTTCTTTCACACCGCCGGGATCCATAATCAAAAGAACATGATATCAACGGGGTACAATGTACAAGTGCAATGTTGAAAGCGTTCCCCATGATACATGGTTCTGCTAATTTCAACTTATAAAGCGCAAGCATATACGCAACAAAGATGGACACAATGGTTCAAGTTTATTAAATGCAAGAAAGTAAAGTGTGCCATCAAGTTCGTGAGAGCTTTAATCACTAATTTTCACATAACAAGTTTGATTTGGAAGGTAGATAAAAATAAGAATATACTCAGAATAGCAAATCATAATAGGTAGGTATGGTGGACTCTTTGGAATAACTTGGTTTTAGGAGTTGGATGCATGAGTGGGACTCATACTTGATTACGGAGGCTAGCAAAAGACTGGGAGCGACCAACTAAGAGAGCAATAATGGCCATAATCATGTAGAGCGACAAAACATCATTGATTAAAGCATAAAGTGATATTACAAGTCAAAAACTAAAGGATCATCAAGGCTATGGTGTCTTGGGATAGTCATAACATGGTGTGAGCATGTGCCAAGTCAACCCAAATAAAGCATCAAAGGAGAATACCACAATACTATGCTTTAATATGCTAAAACAACGCATGATTCTTCCAAGGAACATTAAGCAATCTCAATTGTTTATAACATGTCATGCTACAACAAATATCCCTAATCATAAAGCCAAAACAATATCAAGCATGGCATGACAAAGCATAGGCCACAGTCAAAAACAAGTTCTCTTTACCATTTAAGCATGAACTTTCCTACTCTTTTCCAATCCAAACCAAACTATTTGAAAACCAATGTATGAAAGAGGGGGTCCAACCAATTTATTCAGAAAACTAAGAAAACCAAGCAAACGAAAAACCAAAACCAAAACGAAAAATAAGACGCTCCAAGAACAACACAACTGTGCATGAAACAATAAAAATGAAGTGTTTGGAAGAAACCTTGGATTTTTATTGATGAAGAAGGGGATGCCTTGGGCATCCCCAAGCTTTGACGCTTGTATTTCTTGGATATTTCTTGGGGTGACACGTGTGGAATCCCCAAGCTTGAGCTTTAGTCCATTATTCATCTCATTACTCATTCCTTCCATACACCTGAAAATTTTCCTTCATGCAAAACTTCACACAATCTATATTAGCAACATTAGTGCACTCAAGATAATAAGTCTTTGGGTTCAGTTTAAACACCAATAAAACATACATTAAAACACTAGATACTGTAGCACTTCCCTCAAAAATCTCAATTCCCCAAAACAACTCAAAAAGGAACCAACAAAAAGCAAATGCAAATAATGGCAGAAATCTGTCAAAACAGACCAACAGGTAAAGACGATTTTTTTCGAAGACCTTCTGTTGCTTAAATAAAAAAGTGTTAATCTAACGAAAGTCAGATAACAACCTGGGGCAGAAGCACAAAAATTCACGCCTCAAAAAGACGTACAGTGATTTTACACGAATGTTTACGGTGAAGAACAAAAATCTGTTTCGGGACAACAACTTTCCCAATCATTACGTCTCTCTCATTAGAGGTTACTCTTGGCACAAAAAGCAAATAAAAAGGATAATGAGTGGTTATTACAGAAGTAATAACTTTCAATACTCATCTAAAACTTTTGGGTTTATCTTCCAATAAGTACTTTTCTTTAACGCCTTTAAGTTAGGCATAAGAAGCAAGAAAAAGAATTAAGTGTTCTCAAATGAAGAAGCATTAAGAGCAAATTTTGTTTTCATAGGAGAAACAAAAGAGATATTCTCTCTCTTCTTAGGGAAGTGTTCTATACCTTTCTTGAGTGGGAGTTGACATTTAATGTTGCCTTCTTTCATATCAATAATGGCACCAACAGTTCTATGAAAAGGTCTTCCCAAAGTAATAGGACAAGAAGCATTGCATTCAACATCCAAAACATAGAAATCAATGAGGGCATAAGCATTGTTAACCATAATAAGAACATCATTAATACTTCCCATGAGTTTATTTTTAACATTATCATCAAGTGGGACATTCAAATAACAATCTTCAAGTGGTCGCAAATCAAGCATATCATAAATCTTTCTAGGCATAATAGAAACACTACTATCAAGATCACATAAAGCTTTGAAATCAAAATCATTCACTTTCATATTAATGATGGGTTCCCAACCATCTTCTTGTTTTATGGAAATAGAAGCTTTATGCTTCATCTTTTCTTCTTTAATTTTTATGAGAGCATCAGTAATGTGTTTTGTAAAAAGCCATATTCATAGCACTAGCATTAGGACTTTTAGCAAGATTTTATAGGAACTTAATAACTTCAGAGATATTACAACCATCAAGATCAAAATCATAATTGTAATCTAAATTAGTAGATCTATTAC
This sequence comes from Avena eriantha, assembly GCA_910589775.1. Taxonomy (NCBI): domain Eukaryota; kingdom Viridiplantae; phylum Streptophyta; class Magnoliopsida; order Poales; family Poaceae; genus Avena; species Avena eriantha. The sequence continues at coordinate 85,247,550 of OU342740.1, forward strand.
TAGCTTCAACACTAGTGGCAGTGATAGTAGAAACACTAATGTTTCTAGCAATTTCATCTTCTCTCTCGCACTTAGCATGCAATTCAGCTAACAATCTAACATTTTCATCAATTCTAACTTGTATGGCATTAGTAGTTGCAAAGGGATTCTCATTGGTTTTAGGTTTAGCTGCCATTTTATTCAAAGAAGATTGAGCTTCAGCCAATGATGCTATATTTCTTTCAGCATTAGACAGTTTTTCCTCAATAGTTTTATTGAAAGCAGTTTGTGTGCTAATAAAATATTTAAGCATAACTTCAAGTTTAGAGGGAGCACTCCTATTATTGTTGTAGAAATTTCCATAAGTATTACCATTGTTGGGAGGATATGGCCTATAATTATTATTACCAAAATTGTTCCTATAGGCATTGTTGCTAAAATTGTTATTTCTTATGAAGTTCACATCAACTTGCTCTTCTTGAGCAACCAAAGAAGATAAGGGAACATGATTTGGATCAATATGAGCTTTCCCATTGTAACACCCCGTCCACTCCTGGGCCTGGGGGGTGTCACTCCTGGTAGCTTAATAGGATATCTAGAATAGCCCCACAGACCAACACTAGTCTTTTCTGTGCACTTTGTCCTCACTCGTGCGCACCCGGTTACCCACTTCCCGGTCGGTCACCCATCCTAGAATTTCTCTAGGCCAACCACACTTAACCTTAGAGTTCTTTTCGAACGAGCTTCCGGAAAAGAAGTTGCAACTTGTTGATATGGGTATCCTATCAATCCTATTAAGCCATGTGCCTAGATCTCACACCCATTAACAAGCATAGACATAATAACATCAATTTTATCACTCAAGGAGGAGGTTTCTTCAACAAAATTTACCTTCTTACCTTGTGGAGCTCTTTTAGTGTGCCATTCAGAAAAATTAACCATCATATTATCCAGAAGCTTTGTTGCAGAACCCAAAGTAATGGTCATAAAGGTACCTCCAGCAGTAGAATCCCATAGAATTCTTGAAGAATAGTTCAATCCTGCATAAAAGGTTTGGATAATCATCCAAGCAGTTAGTCCATGAGTGGGACAATTCTTTACCAAAGATTTCATTCTTTCCCAAGCTTGAGCAACATGTTCATTATCAGATTGTTTCAACTTCATTATTTCACTTCTCATAGATATAATCTTAGCAGGAGGATAGTATTTTCCAATGAAAGAATCTTTGCATTTAGTCTAAGAATCAATACTATTCCTAGTCAAGGAATTCGACCATTCTTTAGCTTTTCCTCTCAAAGAGAAACGAAACAATTTAAGCTTAATAATATCCCCATCTATATCCCTATGCTTTTACATCTCATAAAGTTCAACAAAGTTATTTAGATGAGCAGCAGCATCTTCATTACCAATACTAGAAAATTGTTTCCTCATAACAAGACTAAGTAAAGCAGGTTTTATTTCAAAGAAAGTAGCTTCAGGAACAGGTGGAGCAATAGGTGTGCACATGAAATCATTGTTGTTAGTGCTAGTGAAGTCACACAACTTAGTGTTTTCAAGAGTAGTCATTTTTTTGTGTTTTTAATAAAGAAAGCAAACTAGCAAAACTAATTCTTTTGTGTTTTTGATAAAGAAACAAGCAAACAAAACAAAAAAACTAAGCAAAGAAAATCAACAAAGTAAAGAGATTGGTTATGAGGGACTCCCCTTGTGAAGATGTCCTTGACTCCCCGGCAACGGCACCAGAAAATATGCTTGATGGCCCAAATTATATCGAGCTCGTTGGGGAACCCCAATAGGAAGGTATGATGAGCATAGTAACAAGTTTTCCCTCAGTTATGAAACCAAGGTTTATCGAACCAGTAGGAGCAAGGAAACACCTCCAAGGTATTGCTAGCTGGACTTTGGTAGGGCGCACTACTGGTGCCAGCAGCGATGTGGAGACCTGCACAACACAACCACATAAATTTTCCCCAACTTGCGATGAGGTTGTCAATCTCACCGGTTTTGCTGAAAACAAAGGATTAAATGTAACGAGTGGAGGAAAGTAAAAGCTTGCAGAAAGTAAACAGAAAACAATAAACAATTGTAGATTGATTGTAAAAGAAAGGACCGGGGTCCATAGTTCACTAGTGGTTGGTCTCCTTAAGATAGATAACATGTTGGGTGAACAAATTACAGCGGGGCAATTGACAAACATCGAGAAAGCATACATGCATATATAAATCATCTTGACTCCTTTGTGATTCGATGGGCATTACAACATTATACATAGACCATAATCCAACTGCATCTATGACTAATAATCCACCTTCAGGTTATCCTTCGAACCCCCTCCAATATTAAGTTGCAAGCAACAGATAATTGCATTATGCATTGCGTGTAAAGTAAACAATATGATTGTTCTATGAACAAAGGATTGTTGTTTTCTCCCGAGTAGCAATAACACATCTAGAACCTTAGAGATTTATGTCACTTCTGCAGATTACTAGAGGCATGAACCCACTATCGAGCATAAATACTAACTCTTGGAGTTGCTAGCATCTACTTGGCCAAGATAGCTACTAACAATGGAAAGCATGCAAGGTCACAAATAACAAAGACATGATAGAATCAATAATCAATCTGAAAAAGCATCCCAATATCCATCGGATCCCTGCAAACACAACATGTAGGATTACAAATAGATGATATTGATCATGAACGGAGCTCACAAAATCTAAACATGATAGCACAAAGGAGAAGAACCAGCCATCTAGCTACTACATGGACCCGTAGTCCAAGTATGAACTACTCATGCATCACACCGGAGGCTTGCATGGTGATGAAGAAGGCCTCCAGGGTGAATTCTCCTCTCCGATAGGGTGCCGGGAAGAGCTTCAGGTCCCTCCTGATCTAGGGACAGAGACGACGGTGGCTACAGACTGTTTCGCGGAATTTTGATCGGGTCCTTAGGGTTTCTGTATCGGATGCATCTTATAGTCGGAACGGGAGGCCGAGGGGGTGCCCTGGGCGTCCAGACCCCCCCCTAGCACGGGCCAGGCTTGGCCGCACGGCCAGGTGGTGTGGCAGCCCTCTGGCCCCTCTCTGTCTCGTATTCTGGCTCCGTGTCCCCCTCGGTGAAAAACTGACTTTTGCTTTTGACCCGTCCAATTCCGAGAATATTCATTTCCTAACTTCCTAGAACCAAAAACAGCAGAAAATAGGCAGCTGGCACTGTGGCATCTTGTTAATAGGTTACTCCAAGAAAGTGTATGAGAAGTACTCCAAAGTTGGAACAAAACATAAGAAAGTAGATAAAACCAAGCATGGAATATAAAAAATTATGGATACGTTAGCAACGTATCAGCGGTGAAGACACTGGAGGAAGTAACTGGGAAAGGCCTGGAGAACGTCCAGTGCGACAAGGGCGATGGGCGCGATGAAGCAGAGGAAGAACGACAATGGCAACAACGCGAAAGGGAAGAAGAAGCACAATGTGGAAATTACCACACCAGATCCCTAATTAAACACCGAGGATTGCCATCCAACGGCTAACAAAATTTCTTCTAGACGTGTGGAGCACATCGGCAGGCACACGTGGCAACGTGTGTACTAAATCGTTGCTGCACAACCCCCACGTTGCCCAAAAATCGAGGAGGCGTAGTTAAAAGCGTAATTTATGCGCTTATGTGGGTAACTGATCTCATCGAATCGTCAGCACTAACGTCAACCAAATACGTACTCTAGAAGGAGTTCCCTTCGACTGATCTATTCTTTGATCGACTCTACGACTCAACCAAACACTCGGGGGCTACTCCCAACACGAGCGCTGGCCGTGCATCCGAAGATTTTAAGGGCATAGAATCACCTTTGGTAAAAATAGAAGACATTTACATCTCAACCCCTGTCTTGAATCAACGATTCGATTGCGGACTCGGGGGCTCCTCCCATAGGGAGCGCTGGAAGCATGATCGACAAATTATAATGACATTAGTCGAGAAATTTTGAAGCCCCCACTCGAGTCTGTGACTCGAGTAGGCACTCGGGGGCTACTCCCATAGGGAGCGCTGGTCACGCACCCTATGAAAAGAAAAGATGCTCGTACATGGCAAAAAGCGTTGACCACGTCCGCACCGTGAGCATTTGAAGCATTCGGCGACTCCGCCTCACAATCGCTGGAAATACCCTACAAAGAGGCAATGTCTCCTGGGTCACCCGAATCACTTCTGTGGTGAATAAAACTTAAGATGCCACGTTTACAACATGAAGATAAGACCTGCAAAAGGCCTGGCAACGCACCTGCTGTGCTCTACCACAAATAATCCGTGCATATAGGCATGATGAAAAATCCTTGACAGACATGTCAAGTGCTCACGTTAAAACACTGGAATTCAACTTTGTAAGACCTCCGTGGCATCAGTCGAATTAGGCTAGCAATATTCCAAATTCGAGTCCGGGGACTCGAATTTGAGTAGATAGCGCTATTTTTCCCTAAGGCAGTTAACTGATCCCGATCCGTTAGATGTATTAGGCACGCATATCAATAATCCCTATGACACAAATTGAGGCACCCGAAAGAACTTTTAGATGAGCTGACATTCCACGCACTCGAAGACTTTATAGTCTCCACCCGACTCTATGATTCTGCCGGACACTCAGGGGCTACTAACATGGGTATACCCTACAGGTACTCGTGTTTAGCCTATACGGTCCAGCCCAAGAGGATCCCACGGTGCAATCGAAGCCCAACAATGATTAGAGTGGCCCAAGTCTAGAGGAAACTCCTTGGAGGACACGACAAGCAATAGATAGAAATTCAAAAGGGTAAAACTCTAATCTATAACCAACTCGGCTTGCTATCCTGATACATCGTAAACGTATCTATAATTTTTGATGTTCCATGCTTGTTTAGTGTCTACTTTCTTATGTTTTGTTCACAGTTTGAGGTATTTTTATACATTTTCTGGAACTAACCTATTAACAAGATGCCACAATGCTAGTTGCCTGTTTTCTGCTATTTTTGGTTTCAGAAAAGCTGGAAAATAAATATTCTCGAAATTGGACCGGACAAAAGCCAAAGTCAATATTTTACCAGAAGACTCACGGAGCCAGAAGACGAGACGGAGAGGGACCACGAGGTGGCCACACCACCTAGTGGCGCGGGCCAGCCCAATCTGCCCCAGGGGGTGGTGTGGGCCCCTCGGGCACCCACTGACCTTGCTTCTTCGCCTATAAAAGTACCCCGGGACAAAAACCCTAAAGACAAGATCAGAATTCCATGAAAAGTTCCGTAGCGCCGCCACCACCAAAGAAGAGATTCAGGGGACAGAAGTCTCTGTTCCAGTACCCTGCCGGGACGAGGAAGTGCCCCCAGAGCAATCTTCATCGACTCCACCACCATCTCCATCGCTGTTTCTGACTCCCATGATGAGGAGGGAGTAGTTCTCTCTCGAGGCTAAGGGCTCTACCAGTAGCTATGTGTTCATCTCTCTCTCTATGCGGGATCTTATGAGATCATGACATTTGTAATCTATAGATCTATTTTTCTACTCAAGTGCTTTAATTAATCTCTGGTTATCCCCACGTGTGTGAAGTTGATAGTGTGCATTCCGTGTGACACTTTGGCTAAGGTTACATAAATAATTATCATGGGTATAATTTGAGTTGGATGTCTCTATGAGATTGTGGTGTTTGTTGGAACCATCTAACACTCAAGGTGACAGTCAGGGGTTATCTAGATGGGGAATGCGAACTTTAAGGTGTGATGTTATAGCCCTACATCATCCAACCAGAGAGTAGTTCAGGGTAGCATCATCAAGAGAAGATATTTATATGACAGTGTCCACTAGTGAAAGTATGATCCCTAGACCTTGTTTCTAAGCATTAAAACACCGTTTACAATCAGTTTTGTTACATGTTTGCTTGATGCCACTCTTATTTAAGATTGCAATTACCACTTATAGTCATCCATATTACTTGTATTTCACTATCTCTTCGCCGAACTAGTGCACATATACACCTAACAAGTGTATTGAGTGTGTTGGGTACACAAGAGACTTCTTGTATCTTGATTGCAGGGTTGCCTGAGAGGGATACCTTTGACCACTTCCTCCCTGAGTTCGATAAACCTTGAGTGATCCACTTAAGGGAAACTTGCCGCCGTTCTACAAACCTCTACACTTGAAGGCCCAACACTGTCTACAAGAATAGAAGCGTGCGTAGACATCAAGTTATTTTCTGGCGCCGTTGCCGGGGAGGTAAGGTAAAAGGTACTCACATCTTCTGGCTACTAAGCTATCTTCTAGTACTGTAGCTGGTGTGTGAGTGCTCGAAGTTATTTCCTTTAGATTCTGCAATTATATCTTTTTGTTTCTTGTTTTTATTTTCACTAGTTAGGCTTAATGGAAAACAACAACAAAATGAGAGAGCTTTTTAGTATTTTTCCTAAGGTAGAACATGAATGCTTTGAAAAGAAAATTAAAAAACCCATGGAACTTTCTTTGCATTCTAATAGCAATGTTATTAGTATGAATCCTTTGAACACCATTATTGCTAATGCTATGGAAAATTATAAGCTTGGGGAAGCTAGTTTTTATGAAAATGATCTTTTTAGTCGCCCAAGCACAAAGGAGAAAATTTACTTTCATGATACTATGCCTCCAATATATGATGATTACAATGATGAATATGATATTTTCAGTCCACCTACTATTAAGGAGAAAATTAATTATGATTACAATATGCCTCCTATATTTGATGATTATGGTGATGAGAATAATAATGATAGCTATTTTGTTGATTTTGCTCCCACTACAATTAATAAGAATGACTATGTTTATGTGGAGAGTATTAAATCTTTTAAGCATGTGGCTCATGATAAGAATGTTTTATGTGATAGTTATATTGTTAATTTTATTCATGATGCGACTGAAAGTTATTATGAGAGAAGGAAACATGGTTTTATGTATCTCATCAATATTAAGTTCCCCCTCTTTATGTTGAATATTTTGAAATTGCACTTGTTTTGCTTTCCTATGCTTGTTACTTTGTGCTTTCATGACTTGTTTCTTTACAAGATTATTTTTCATAGGAAGTGGGTTAGACTTAAATTTTTTCTATATTTGCTTCTTGATGCTCTCTTTCACTCTAAATTCATATTTCTTATGTGAGCATCATTGAAATTATCGTGTCCATCTTAATGGCTATAAAGAAAGAGCTTTTGGGAGACAACCCATTATATTTTTACTTTCAGTTTATTTTTGCTTTTTGTTGAGTTTTGGAAGTTATTGCCTCTGTAATAACCTCTCCTTATCCTTTTTGTTTGGGTTTTGTTCCAAGAATAACCTCCAATGAGAGAGAAGTAAGATTTGGGAAAGTTGATGTCCCGAAAACAGATTTTTGTGCTTCACTCTAAAAATTCGTGAAAAATCTCTGTACGTCGGATTGAGCTGTAATTGTTTGTACTTCTGCCCCAGGTTATTATATAACTTTACTTAGTTTATCACTTTTCGATTTGAGTAACAGAAGGTCGTTGAAAAATCGGTTTTTACCTGCTGGTCTGTTTTGACAGATTTCTGCCATTATTTGCATTTGCCTCTTAATCTCTTTCTCTTTGAGTTCTCTTTGATTTACTTGAGCTTTTAGAAGGAATTGCTACAGCATCTTGTGTTTTAATGGAAGTTTTAATTGTGTGGAAACTAAACCGAAAGACTTATTATGTTGCTAATGAAGATTGTGTGAAGTTTTGTATGAAGGAAATTTAAAGTGTAGGGAAGAATAATGTGATAATATGAAGTATGGACAAAAGCTCAAGCTTGGGGATGCCACCCGTGTTACCCCAAGAAATATTCAAGAAGTACAAGCATCAAAGCTTGGGGATTCCGAAGGCATCCCCTTCTTCATCAATAAAAATCTCAGGTTTTTTTCCAAACACTTCATTTTTATTGTTTCTTGCCCAATTGTGTTGTTCTTGGAGCATGTTTGTTTTTTCTTTTAGTTTTATTTTGTTTGGTTTGCTTAAAAAGTTGGCTGGATCCCAAAACACTTATTTTGGAGAGCCACACCCTGTTATTCATTGCCTAGAACACTCTAGTTTTCACTCTTATTGTTCTGCGAGTGTTCTCCTTTGCTAGCACTACGTTTAGCTTTAGTTTTCGATTGGTGTTGGAAAAGAGTAGGAAGTTTCATGCTTATAAGTGGTACAAAAGGAGCTTGTTTAGACTGTGGCCTAGACTTTATCATGTCACGTTTGATATTGCTATGACTTTATGCTTCGTGATTATTGTTGTAGCATGACTTGTGACAAACAATTGAGATTGCTTAATGTGCCTTGAAGGAATCATGCGTTATTTTAGCATATAAAATCATAATATTGTGGTATTCTCCTTTGATGCTTTATTTAGGTTGACTTGGCGCATGCTCACACCATGTTAAGACTATGTACCAGTCACTTTAGCTTCAACGATTTAGTTTTTTGACTTGTAATATCACTTTATGCTTTAATTAATAATGTTTTGTCGCTTTGCATGATTATGGCCATTATTGCTCTCTTAGTTGGTCGCTCCTAGTATTTTGCTAGCCTCCACATGTACCAAGTATGAGTTCCACTCATGCATCCAACTCCAAATAAAACCAAGTTATTCCAAAGAGTCCACCATAACTACCTATTAGCATTATTACTATTCCAAGTATATTCATGTTTTTATCTACCTTCCAAATTAAACTTGTTATGTGAAAATTAGTGATTAAAGATCTCACGAACTTGATGGCTGATGGCTTTGGAATGGCACCAGAAAAATGCTGGCGCGGTGTTGATGTAGAGCTCGTTGGGAACCCCAAGAGGAAGGTATGATGAGCACAGCAACAAGTTTCCCTCAGTTATGAAACCAAGGTTTAATTGAACCAGTAGGAGCAGGGAAACACCCCAAAGGTGTTACTAGCTGAGCCTTGCCAGGGCGCACTACCGGTGCTAGTATCAACATGGAGACCTCCACAACAAAACCACAGAACTTTATCCCCAACTTGCGATGAGGTTGTCAATCTCACCGTGTATTGCTGAAAACAAAGGATTAAACGTATCGAATGGAAAGAAGTAATAGTTTGCAGAAAGTAAACACAAAGCAGTAAACAGTTTGTAGATTGTATGTAAAGAAAGAGGAGCAGGATCCATAGTTCACTAGAGGTGGCTCTGCTTAATATAGATAACATGCTGGGTGAACAAATTACAGCGGGGCAATTGACAAACATTGAGAAAGCAATACATGCATATACTAATAATCTTGACTCCTTTGAGACTTGATTGGGAATTACAACATTATACATAGACCGCCATCCAACTGCATCTATGACTAATAATCCACCTTCAGGTTATCATCCGAACCCCCTCCAGTATTAAGTTGCAAGCAACAGATTATTGCTTTACAAACTACGTGTAAAGTAAACAATACGATTGTTCTATGAACAAAGGATTGTTGTTTTCTCCCTAGTAGCAACATCACATCTAGTACCTTAGAGATTTATGTCACTTCTGCAGATTACTAGAGGCATGAACCCACTATCGAGCATAAATACTAACTCTTGGAGTTTCCAGCATCTACTTGGCCAAGATAGCTAGTAACAACGGAAAGCATGCAAGATCACAAATAACAAAGACATGATAGAATCAATAATTAATCTGAAATAGCATCTCAATATCCATCAGATCCCCGCAAACACAACATGCAGAATTACAAATAGATGATCTTGATCATGAACGGAGCTCACAAGATCTAGATATGAAAGCACAAAGGAGGAGAACCAGCCATCTAGCTACTACATGGATCCGTAGTCCAAGGATGAACTACTCACGCATCACATCGGAGGCTTGCATGGTGATGAAGATGGCCTCCAGGGTGAAATCCCCTCTCCGGTAGGGTGCCGGGAAGAGCTTCAGATCCCTTCTGATCTAGGGATGGAGATGACGGCGGCTACAGACTCTTTCGTGGATTTTTGATCGGGCACTTAGGGTTTTCGTCCCGAGGGAATCTTATAGGCGGAAGGAGAGGCCGAGAGGGTGCCTGGGCTGGCCACACCACCCCCTGGCGCGGGCCAAGCCTGGCCGCACGGCCAGGTGGTGTGGCCGCCCTCTGGACCTTCTCCGTCTCGTATTCTGGCATCTGATGACTTCCGGAAAAATAGGCACTTTGGCTTTTGTCCCGTCCAATTCCGAGAATATTCATTTTCTGACTTTCCTAGAACCAAAAACAGCAGAATACAGGCAGCTGGCTCTGTGGCTCTTGTTAATAGGTTAGTCCAAGAAATCATATGAAAAGTACTCCATAGTGTGGACAAAACATAATAAAGTGGATAAAACCAAGCATGGAACATCAAAAATTATCGATACATTTCCAATGTATCAACATACCCAAGCTTAACTCCTGCTCGTCCTCGGGTAGGTAAGTGATAGAAAGAAAGAATACTTTTTGAGATGACATGCACCATCAAAGACTTGATCAAAGTATTTGTAAAACATTCAAAGCTGGGATCATAGTAATTCAATCATAACATGAAAGACAAAGTTCTAGCAATAAGACAAAGAAACTATGATGCAACATGAAAAGACACAAACAAAAGATTCATGAATAACAATGCTTTGCAAGACGTTTGTTTTATTTCACATAAAGAAAACATAGCATAATAGTATTCAGCTTGTCCCTCATAGAGGAGCAAATATAAATGCATAGGACACCTTCAAAGTTCATAAGAGTGACTAGATACAAATAGTTTAAAACAAGCAATAACAAGTTATGCATCAATCAACTAGTCTTGGGACAATGCACATAGAACTATGAATGGCCACTATGCTCTCAAAGTAGGTGCATAAAGGTAGAAGGTGGAGACTCAATATAATGGTGGAAGAAAGGCCTTCATAGAAGGAAGTAGGGATTCAAATCTCATCAAGAGCTTCCAAAAATTATGGTACTTGTAGCTTTCAGCTCTCATTGCCCCTATCATAAGCATCTTTAAGGTGATTAAGGTTAAAGTGACACAACTAAGAGGATATGCTTGACAAGTTATAAATCGAAATCTCATGCCCCTTACTTACGAAGACCGATCCTCATGCTACTCAACTTTAGTCACAAGTAAGCTCTTGTCATTGTAAGTACATATGTATCATAAAGAACCGCCAACGGGGTACCCCTTGCACATGATACAGGAGTTATCCCATAATCAAAATGACAAGGCAAGCAGACAATGAGCATCTTAGCGATCTTTTTATTTGCTATTTGCATAGGTTTTTATTGAGGTTCCTTCATAGAGTGCTCATTTCGGTTATGCTGTAAGTTTCCACCATGATTAGGCATGGCTTAGGCTAGCGTCCCAGGCGTTTCTCTAACACACATACAAACTCCATGATCTTACAAGTTCCACTTTTATTTCACACCGCCGGGATCCGTAGGCAAAAGAACATGATATCAACGGGGTACAAAGTACAAGTGCAATGTTGAAAGCGTTCCCCATGATACATGGTTCTGCTAATTTCAACTTATAAAGCGCAAGCATATACGCAACAAAGAAGGACCCAATGGTTCAAGTTTATTAGATGCAAAAAAAAGTGAAGTGTGCCATCAAGTTCATGAGAGCTTTAATCACTAGTTTTCTCATAACAAGTTTAATTTGGAAAATAAACAAAAGCATGAATATACTTGGAATAGCATAATATAGTAGGTAGGTATGGTGGACTCTTTGGAATAACTTGGTTTAGGGAGTTGGATGCATGAGTGGAACTCATACTTGGTTGTGGAGGCTAGCAAAAGACTGGGAGCGACAAACTAAAAGAGCAATAATGGCCATAATCATGTAGAGCGACAAAACATCATTGATAAAAGCATAAAGTGATACTACAAGTTGAAAACTAAAGGATCATAAAGGCTATGGTGACTTGAGATAGTCATAACATGGTGTGAGCATGCGCCAAGTCAACCCAAATAAAGCATCAAAGGAGAATACCACTATACTATGCTTTAATATGCTAGAACAACGCATGATTCATCCAAGGCACATTAAGCAATCTGAATTGTTTATAACGAGTCATGCTACAGCAAAGAATACTAAGCATAAAGCCAAAAAAATATCAAGCATGGCATGACAAAGCATAGGCCACAGTCAAAAACAAGCTCTTTTTACCACATAACTATGAACTTTCCTACTCTTCTCCAAACCAAACCAAACTATTTGCACACCAATGTATGAAAGAGGGGGTCCAACCAATTTATTCAGAAAACTAAGCAAAAAATCAAACGAAAAACCAAAACGAAAACGAAAAAGAAGACGCTCCAAGAACAACACAACTGTGCATGAAACAATAAAAATGAAGCGTTTGGAAGAAACCTGGGATTTTTATTGATGAAGAAGGGGATGCATTAGGCATCCCCAAGCTTTGAAGCTTGTACTTCTTGGATATTTCTTGGGGTGACACGCGTGGCATCCCCAAGCTTGAGCTTTATTCCATCCTTCATCTCATTACTCATTCCTTCCATACACCTGAAATTTTTCCTTCATACAAAACTTCACACCATCTTTACTAGCAACATTAGTGCACTCAAGATAAATAAGTCTTAAGGTTCAGTTATAACACTAAATAAACTTCCATTAGAACACTAGCTACTGTAGAACTTCCCACAAAAATCCCAATTCCCCAAAAGAACTCAAAAAGGAACCAACAAGAAGCAAATGCAGAAAATGGCAGAAATCTGTCAAAACAGACCAGAAGGTAAAGACGATTTTTTTCGAGGACCTTCTGTTGCTTAAATCAAAAAGTGTTGAACTCACGAAAGTTAGATAACAACCTGGGGCAGAAGCACAAAAATTCACACCTCAGAAAGACGTTCAGATATTTTACACGAATTTTTACGGTGAAGCATAGAAATCTGTTTCGGGACAGCAACTTTCCCAATCATTAGTTCTCTCTCATTAGAGGTTACTCTTGGCACAAAAAGCAAATAAAAAGGATAAGGAGATGTTATTACTGAAGTAATAACTTCCAAGACTCATCTAAAACTTTTGGGTTATCTCCCAATAAGTACTTTTCTTTAACGCCTTTAAGTTAGACATAAGAAGCAAGAAAAGGAATCAAGTGTTCTCAAATGAAGAAGCATTAAGACCAAATTTCTTGCCCTTACCTCTCTTACTTTTATTTTTAACCTTGGGGAAAATATGATTGTTTGGTGCAGAGGAAAGGTGCATGGTCCCCTTTCCCACATCTATTATTTCTCCAAGGAGTTCTAATAGGGACCTTCCAAGTGTAATTTGTCCTTTTCCTACACATTCAATAACCAGATAATCAGTAGAAATCATGTTCCGAAGGATCTTTGTAAACACTCCTTCAGCTATTCCAATAGGTAATATGGTATCATTATTAGCAAGAGATATTTATTTTCCTCCTTCAGTAAGCCCCCAAGTATGCAAGGATTCATAAATATCTTTGGGCATAAAACAAAATTCAGACATGATATCACAGCGAGCTTGAAAAGTTTCATTGTTTATCTCAATCTTTACTGTAGGGAGCCACTTTGATGGTTCAAAATTTATTGGGACATAATTTTGATGCTCCCTAAGCGTATTATAGCATTCTTTTAAGCTAGTAGTGCTGGTCTCAAGAGTGTTCAATCTAGCAAATATTCTTGCGAAAGAAATATCAGTTTGGCTAGGCAAGTTGTAAGTAAGGATCAATTTCTTTATAGAGCATCATCCTCATTACATTGGAGGAAATCTCCTCCCACAACAGCATCTAAGGCATATCTATAGCAAAGAGCAATTCCAAGGTAAAACCTGCTAAGGAACAAACTTTGAGTCATTTTAGGCTCAGTTTTTTCATGTAGATCGGAGATTCTAGACCAAGCTTCCTTGAAAATCTCTTCCATTCCTTGTTTAAAAGTGAAAATCATTTCCTCAGGTGACATAGTGATTGGATCAAAGCTAGACATAACGACAACTTAAGAAAGGAACTAATTTTTTTGTGTTTTTCAAATAAGAAAGCAAACTAGTAAAACTAAATTTTTTGTGTTTTTGATAAAGAAACAAGCAAACAAAGCAAAAACAAACTAAGCAAAACAAAAACAACAAAGTAAAGAGATTGGTTATGAGGGACTCCCCTTATGAAGATATCCTTGACTCCCCGGCAACGGTGCCAGAAAAATGCTTGATGGCTCTGTAATGGCACCAGAAAAATGCTGGTGCGGTATTGATGTAGAGCTCGTTGGGAACCCCAAGAGGAAGGTATGATGAGCACAATAGTATGTTTCCCTCAGTTATGAAACCAAGGTTTAATCGAACTAGTAGGATCAAGGAAACACCCCAAAGGTGTTACTAGCTGAGCCTTGGCAGGGCGCACTACCGGTGCTAGTAGCAACGTGGAGACCTGCACAACACAACCACAAAACTCTGTCCCCAACTTGCGATGAGGTTGTCAATCTCACCGTGTTTTGCTGAAAACAAAGGATTAAATGTATCAAATGGAAAGAAGTAATAGTTTCCAGAAAGTAAACACAAAGCAGTAAACAATTTGTAGATTGTATGTAAAGAAAGAGTACAGGGATCCATATTCACTAGAGGTGGCTCTCCTTAAGCTAGATAACATGCTGGGTGAACAAATTACAGCGGGGCAATTGACAAACATCAAGAAAGCAATACATGCATATACTAATAATCTTGACTCCTTTGAGACTTGATTGGGCATTACAACATTATACATAGACCGCCATCCAACTGCATCTATGACTAATAATCCACCTTCAGGTTATTATCCAAACCCCCTCCAGTATTAAGTTGCAAGCAACAGATTATTGCTTTACGAACTACGTGTAAAGTAAACAATATGATTGTTCTATGAACAAAGGATTTTTGTTTTCTCCCGAGTAGCAATAACACATCTAGAACCTTAGAGATTTATGTCACTTCTGCAGATTACTAGAGGCATGAACCCACTATCGAGCATAAATACTAACTCTTGGAGTTGCTAGCATCTACTTGGCCAAGATAGCTACTAACAATGGAAAGCATGCAAGGTCACAAATAACAAAGACATGATAGAATCAATAATCAATCTAAAAAAGCATCCCAATATCCATCGGATCCCTGCAAACACAACATGTAGGATTACAAATAGATGATCTTGATCATGAACGGAGCTCACAAGATCTAGACATGAAAGCACAAAGGAGGAGAACCAGCCATCTAGCTACTACATGGATCCGTAGTCCAAGGATGAACTACTCATGCATCACACCAGAGGCTTGCATGGTGATAAAGAAGGCCTCCAGGGTGAAATCCCCTCTCCGGCTGGGTGTCGGGAAGAGCTTCAGATCCCTCCCAATCTAGGGATGGAGATGACGGCGGCTACAGACTCTTTCGTGGATTTTTGATCGGGCGCTTAGGGTTTTCGTCCCGAGGGCATCTTATAGGCGAAAGGAGAGGCCGAGGGGGTGCCTGGGCTGGCCACACCACCCCCTGGCATGGGCCAAGCTTGGAACATCAAAAATTATAGATACATTTGCAATGTATCAATAGCACACTTTACTTTCTTGCACTTAATAAACTTGAACCATTGTGCCCATCTATGTTGCGTATATGCTTGCGTTTTGTAAGTTGTGAATTAGCAGAACCATGTTATCATGGGGAACGCTTTCAACATTGCACTTTATTTAGGATATATCATGTTCTTTTGGTTATGGATCCTGGCGGTGTGAAATGAAAGGGGAGCTTGTAAGGCTCATGGAGATCATATATGTGTTAGAGAAACGCCTGGGCGGCTAGTCTAAGCCATGCCTAATCATGGTGGAAACGTGCAGCATAACCATAGTGAGGAATCTGTGAAGCTTCCTAAAAAGAGGGGAAAAAAGAAAAAAAGGGAAACCCCTATGCAAATAGCATACAGAAAGATTGCTGAGATGCTCATTGTCTGCTTGCCTTGTCATTTTGATATGGGAAAGCTTCTGTATCATTGGGAAAGGGGTACCCGTTGGCGGTTCTCTATGATACACATCTACTTACAATGACAAGAACTTACTTATGACTAAAGTTGAGTCGCATGAGGAACGGTACTCGTAAGCAAGGGGCATGAGAATTTCAGCTTATAACTTGTCAAGCATATCCTCATATTTGCTCACTTTAACCTTAATCACCAAAAGATTCTTATGATATTGGTAATGAGAGATGAAAGATAATAAGTACCATAATTTTTGGAAGCTCTTTATGATAATTGAATCGCTGCTTCCTTCTATGAAGGGCCTTTCTTTTACTTTTATGTTGAGTCGCCATCTTGTATCTTTATGCACCTATTGAGAGAGGATAGTGGTCATTCTTAGTGTAATGTACATTGTCCCAAAACTTGTCGATTGATTCATAACTTTGATATTGCTTGTTCTTAAACTATTTGTATCTAGTCACCCTTATGAACTTCGAAGGTGTCCTATGCATTTATGTTTTGTTACACCATGAGGGACAAGTTGAATACCATTCTCATTATGTTTTATATATGTGAAACAAACAAACGTCTTTCAAATCATTGTTATTCATGAATCTTTTGTTTGTACCTTTTCATGTTACAACATAGTTGCTATGTCTTATTGTTAGAACTATATCTTTCATGTCTATGTTAGAGTAATATGATCCCAAATATCAATGTTTTACAAATACCTTGATCAAGATTGTGATGGTGCATGTCACCTCAAAAATTATTCTTTTTATCACTTACCTACTTGAGGACGAGCAGGAGTTAAGCTTGGGGATGTTGATACATCGTAAACATATCTATAATTTTTGATGTTCCATGCTTGTTTAGTATCTACTTTCTTATGTTTTGTTCACACTTTGAGGTAATTTTATACATTTTTTGGAACTAACCTATTAATAAGATGCCATAGTGCCAGTTGCCCGTTTTCCGCTGTTTTTGGTTTCATAAAGCTAGAAAAGAAATATTCTCGAAATTGGACCGGACAAAAGCCAAAGTCAATATTTTACCAGAAGACTCACGGACCCAGAAGACGAGACGGAGAGGGGCCACGAGGTGACCACACCACCTGGTGGCGCAGGCCAGCCCAGGACACGCCAGGGGGTGGTGTGGGCCCCTCGGGCACCCACCTACCTTGCCTCTTCGAGTATAAAAGTACCTCGGGACAAAAAGCCTAAAGACAAGATCAAAATTCCACGAAAAGTTTCGCAGTGCTGCCACCACCGAAGAGGAGATTTGGGGGACAAAAGTCTCTATTCTGGCACCCTGCCGGGACGGGGACGTGCCCCCGGAACCATCTCCATCGACTCCACCGCCATCTCCATCGCTGTTGCTGACTTCCATGATGAGGAGGGAGTAGTTCTCTCTCGAGGCTAAGGGCTCTACCGGTAGCTATGTGTTCATCTCTCTCTCTCTATGCGTGATCTTATGAGATCATGAGCTTTGTAATCGATAGATCTATTCTGCTACTCAAGTGCTTTAATTAATCTCTGCTTATCCCCACGTGTGTGAAGTTGACAATGTGCATGTCGTGTGGCACTTTGGCTAAGGTTACATAAATACTTATCATGAGTATAATTTGAGTTGGATGTATCTATGAGATTGTGGTGTTTGTTGGAACCATCTAGCGCTCAAGGTGTCACTGAGTGGTTATCTAGATGGGGAATGTGAACTTTAAGGTGTGCTGTTATAACCCTACATCGTCCAACCAGAGTGTAGTTCAGGGTAGCATCATCAAGAGAAGATATTTATATGAGAGTGTCCACTACTGAAAGTATGATCCCTAGACCTTGTTTCTAAGCATTGAAACATCATTTACAATCAGTTCTGTTACATGTTTGCTTGCTACCACTATTATTTCAGATTGGAATTACCACTTATAATCATCAATATTACTTGTATTTCACTATCTCTTCGCTGAACTAGTGCACCTATACACCTGGCATGTGTATTGGGTGTGTTGGGGACATATGAGACTTCTTGTATCTTGCTTGTAGGGTTGCCTGAGAGGGATACCTTTCACCACTTCATCCCTTAGTTTGATAAACCTTGGGTGATCTACTTAAGGGAAACTTGCTGCTGTTCTACAAACCTCTACACTTGGAGGCCCAATACTATCTACAAGAATAGAAGCGTGCGTAGACATCATATACCGAGACCTATCCTCCCTATATAAAGGCTAGGACGGGGCAGCGAGGAGTACAATCCACAACCCTAGCATACACCTTGCCAGATTGCATCTGCGCACCCCCTGTAACCTTCAACTTCCTGATAGTCAAAGAGCAAACAAGTAGGAGTAGGGTCCCTTCGAGGCCTGAACTTGGGTAAACTGCGTGTCTCCCTATGTGCATGTTTGCTAGTCGATCGACGCCTCCAGTGCTCCCCAATCCCTCGACACTAAGTCCATCAACGATGGGCATTGACAAGTTAACCCCTCATCATATTGTATCTGATTTGAGGATGCTTGCACTAAGAGAATCAGGCTCCATAAGGATCCTCCACACTTGCCTAGCTAGCAAAGCAAGATTAAAGATCTCGCTATAACGGAAACCCAATCCTACTCTGTATTTTGGCATCATCATTGACACCCAAGACACTAATGACCCACAAGTATTAGGGGTGTATCACAGTATTTTTGATAAGTAAGAGTGTCAAACCCAACGAGGAGCAGAAGGTGTTGGCGAATGGCTTGGAGCAGGAATTCTCTGTAAATACTTAGCAAACCGATTTTTAGGGGTTTTTATAATGTAGATAAATAAAGTGCGAGTAAATAAAAGACAATAAGAATAAATGCAGCAAGTGGCCCAATCATTTGTTTAGCAAAGGACAAGCCGGTTGTATTACTTAAGATTACCAAACGTTCTCGAGGACACACGGGATATCGTCAAGTGCTTTCTCTTCATATAGTTGATTAATCTTTTTTAGTTTGCTAAGTGTTGTGTCGGTGAACCTGTGCTAATGTACCGACCTTCCTAGGACTAATACATACTTGTGATTATACCCCTTGCAAGCATCCGCAAGTACAAGAAAGTAATTAAGGTATAAACCTAACCACAGCTTTAAACTCCAAGACCCTGACGTCCCGTCTGCAAAGGTTTCCTAATGGAGGTTCAGGTTTCTGTCACTCCGGCAACCCCTACGATTAGTAGCCAAATACACAATGCATTCTCCTAGGCCCATATAGGTGAAGTTTCATGTAGTTGACGTTCACATGACACCACTAGAAGAAGTACACCACAACTTAAATATCAAACCATTGAATCTTTCTCAACACAATTCCACTACTAACAACATGACTTCTCCCATGTCCTCAAGAACAAAACGAAGTACTCACAAGACATCATATGGATAAAGATCAGAGATGATATAATGATAAGTAACAATCCGAACATAGACAATAATTCAATGGTTCACTCAATAGCATCAACTACAAGGAGTAATCAACACCGAGAAAGTTTCCCGTAAGAACTATGCAAGATTCAACCCAATTGTTACAACGGTATGAAGTGGTGATGATGGTGCTGATGGAGATGATGGTGGTGGTGATGATGATGATGATCCCGATGAAGTCCAGCTTGATGGTGGTATTGATGGCGACGATCTCCCCTCTCTGGGAAGGAATTTCCCCGCAGAATTTTGTCTGCCAGAGAGATCTTTCTCTCTCGGTGTTTTCTGCCCCGCGGAGGGGGCGGAATCTTTCTGTGGTCGCCCTCTCGGTATTAGGTTTCCGTGGGGATAATATACGCCAGAGGGGAGAGCCCGGAGTGGGCCAGGGCATCCTTACCACCTGGTGGTGCGGCCTAGGGCTGCCCATGCTAGGGATGATGTGCCCCCCCTGTGGCCCATCTCCACTTCCCCTTCTAGCAATCTTCATCTTCTGGAAAAATAGAATTTTCCATGTATTTTCCCGGATTTTCTGATCTTCGCGAATTTCGCCTCCAAACACGAATCTCTCCTGTAAACCCTCGGCCGGATATCTATATAAGCCATCCTAGGGAGAGCCTTTAGGGCACCAGACAATAGTCTACAATCTCAACTCGCATAGGCGAAACCCTTGTAACCCCTATTTCGGCTCTGCCGTATTAGTGGATTGCTAGCAGGAGTAGGATCCATCCAAAGCCGGTGGATTCGAACCTGGGTAAACTTGTGTGCTCACTGTCCCGGAATCCTGTACGACTCACACCCCTCTCTTTCACACGCCTCGAGGACCCCCTCATGGCGTAATTGTCATCAATACGACGATGGTTGGCGCCCACCGTGGGACAAGTGAGCTTCAGATCTGCGTTCCGAGCGGAATCTTCAAGAATCGGAATCGCCGAGACTATCGCTGTTGGTCGCATCCTCTACGCCAGTGACATCCCTCTCATCATTCTTGACAAGACTTGGATTCCGGCTAGGGAAGCCGTGACCAGCTACACCATCATGTATTTCAGTGAGATCGATGTTTACATCGGTTTTGCTGAACCTGTCCCACCCACCCCAGCGGTATGATAGAGGCAGAAGAAATTTCTGGATCCCCTTTGTTCACGGAGGCGGCAGAGTTCCGGATCTCAGAAAACCCTAATCCCACCTAGCCCGCACCAGTTGCGGAGATAGTGGAGAAAGTTAAACCTGAGGCAGATCTCGTAGTACAAGTCGGATCTGGAGTGGATCTCTCTTGCAAGGTCGAATCCCAGATCGACCCACCTGTGGAGGTCGAAATCCAAGAGGAGCAGGAAAACAACCTTGGTTCTGGCTCTGATAATAATGGAACTGATAGACCTCTCCTGAGATACACGTTGAGGCGCATGATGATGCAAGACGTAAGCATGGACGATATTCTCGAGACCATCAGGTGTTTCGAGGAAGGCGGTCGCGAGAGTCACAACTATCTCAGGAGGCACGCGTCGCACTTCGTCGGATATGTTGGTTCCGGATCTGGCTCTGCCAATGCTGGAGACAACACTGACTCAGTACTGGAGGCGATCGGAACAAATGCCAATGTACCCACATCCTCGGATGATTCGATGGCATCGGCGGATTTCCGAAAGTTCTCCGTGGAATATGAAGAGGAGTACAACTCCAAAGCCGCAGAAGAAGGAGAAGCCATGGATGAAGGATCCGGGGAAAACTCTCCCGAAGCGCAGGATGACATGGATATCAGAGATAACCCCGAGATCCAGATGTCCGAAAGTACCGATCAGAGCTTGACTCCGGGAAACGGACCCAAACCCGTCTTTGCTACCGGCGTTGCCAAGAAGGCAAAGAAGAAGAACAAGAAGAACAAGACCCCGGCAAAAGATCTTCCGGCAGAGGAAGTGATTGCCGAGGAATATGAGGAAGACTCAGATGGAGCACTTATCCCAAACGAGCCCAAAGAAGAATCGGTGGATGGACACGTGATCACCAAAGGTGCGCGTAAACTCATCGATGCTGCACTAACCACACCTATCCCTACAGCTGCAGAACTTACTGCTGAAGAACTAGATGAAAGAGCCCAGGCCCTAGAAGCGCGTCGCCAAGTACTCCTGGATGAAGCCAAAGACATCGAGGAAGAAAAGAAACGCATGGCAACTGCGGAGAAGAACATCTCTCGGCAGCATCAGAAGACCCAAAAACGTCACACTCGTGATGACCAATTATCGGAAATTCACAAAGTCCTCTTTGGAGGAGAACATGGGATGCCTCGACTCGACAACAAGAGTGGGTGTATCCAACACCAGTGCAAAACACAGTTGTGGCTCGAGAAATCCTAGCAAATAATCTAGGCCTAGAGCAGATTTGATTGGGCATTAAGCTACTCAATAAGGGTCTAGAGTAGCAGAAGGCCGCCCTGTCCGAAAATGGAAAACCGGTCTCCCAATCTGACCAATGCAGCATGGATCCGGCCTGGAATGATGTAAGACCCCAACGTGCTCTGGATCAGCATCACTGTTCCGACCATCAGGAAGACAACTACTCAAGAACCGGATCTTCAGGACAACATCACAAAACTACACATCACTGGCGCAATGTTACTCCAGCTGCGGAGCAAGAGGAAATTGCTGAACTGATTCCGAGGAATCCTCCCTGGCGAGAGTCGAACGATCACAGGGAAGAAGACAAAGAGAAATGTCGGGAGGAGGACCGTCAAAGAATGCCACCTCCTAGACATGCAAGTCGTCCGGCTGATGGACGAAGGAACGACGGACACCGTGCTAAGTCAAGCCGGCAGGGGGCTCGTTGTAATGAAGATCCTCCCCGGAACCGGAATAATGACGCTCCAGACAGAGGCCACCGATCAGCCGGAACAAACCCAGCTGCTCCACCCTCTCCACCAAGCAGCCATCACAATGGATCCCAAGGAGGCCAAGGAGGGCATCGTGGCGGAGGAGGTGGTGGCAGAAGCCGAAGTCCGGCTCCAAGGCACCACAGCCATAGCCGTCATTCAGGACGATCTTTATCCCCAAGGGACGCAAGGCACAGGGTTAACTCCAACATAGAGGCGCGGCGCTACGAAAATGATGATATATACGTGGGCCCAAAGTGCTTTAGACCACGAATAAGAGCAACAAAATTCCGGGAAGGATTTGCTATCTCAAGACACATCCAAGCCTACGATGGCATAGCTCGGCCAAATACTTGGCTCCAGGATTTTTTCCAAGCTTGCTATATCGCCAAAGGCGGAAACAGCCTAGTCGCAACCCAATATCTCCCACTCATGTTGCGGAAGATGGCACGATAATGGTTCAATGAACTTCTAGAGAACACCATCCACAACTGGTATGACATGCAAAGTGTGTTCTTTCAGAATTTTGAAGGCACATACCAGAGGCCCTGTACGGTAGGAGACCTACAATGTTGCACCCAGAAAGCCGGAGAAAATTGCCAGGATTATCTCGAACGATGGATCGACACCAAGAACTCCTGTGAGGGTGTAAATGACAAAACTACGATTGAAGCTTTCATTGCAGGACTCCCAATTGGTTTACTACGTCATCGCTTGAAGTGTGACAAAGTCACTGATTTGGGAGACATGATAGAAACAGCGAGCAAGTATGAAGATGCTGATGACGACGCAGAGGGACTACTGAACGCCCTAGCTATGCCACAGTCGGCAAAACAACCAAAGCAGCAAGCTCAGAAGTGTAAGAACACCTCGGAACAAAAAGCCCAATGCGGAAACGGCAGTGGTTACTACTACTTTCGGGTCTGGAGGACGAGGAGGACATGGCGGTGGCCGCGGACACGGTCGTGGGACATCAAGAGTCCAAGGTAGAGGAGACCAGCAACCTGGCAAAACCTACTCTTGGGCCGACATTGCCAATAACCCATGTGTACATCATTTAGATGCCAATGGGGGCTCGTCTCACACAAATGCTGAGTGTCGTTTTAATGATGACATCAAGAAAGACGATACCGCTGGCTACAGGGCTAAGCGGAAGAAGGGAAAGAAGAATCCCGAGAAAGATAAAGAGACCACGGAAGATTCCGACATGGAGGAAGCTGATGCTTCGAATTCCAAGCCGGAGGGAAATAAAAACTTCCCTACCAAGAAAGACACATACGTCACCTTCCTCGGATCTCAACCAGCTAAGGTCAAGAAGGCAGTTCTTTATGTGCTTAATGTGATAGTTCCGGCTGTCCCTCAATTCTTGGACTGGTCGGAAGTTGCCATCACCTTTGACTGTGTTGTTCATCCGCCTAAGTTGCACATGCGAGGAAAATACGCCTTAGTCGTCAACCCACTTATTGACGGCTATGGTTTCTCCAAGACTCTCATGGACGGTGGCAGCAGCATTAACATCCTGTATGTCGAAACACTACGCCGGATGAATATTTCAGAGACCCAGCTGAATTACAGCTCTGTGATCTTTCATGGAGTTGTCCCAGGAAGACAAGAAAATTCCTTGGGAGAGATCACTTTGGATGTTACCTTTGGAACTCCAAAGAACTATCAGACAGAAGCACTTTCCTTCGGAGTGGTCCCATTCAAGAGCGCGTACCATGCTATATTCAGACGTCCGGCTTACTTTGCTTTTATGGCTCGTCCGTGTTACATTTACAATATGATGAAAATTCCAGGTCCCAACGGCGTGATCACCATCAGGGGAGACCCGAAGAAAGCGGAAGAGTGCGAGGACAGAAATGCCACCTTTGCTGAAGCCATGCTGCATGCCCAGGAGTACCAGGAGATCAAGAAGACCACAAATCCATCCGAGATGCCCGCAACGAAGAAGGAGGTGACAAAGCCGAATCCGGAGTTCAAGGCATCGGAAGAGACGAAGAAGACGACGTTGAAGGATGATGACCCCTCCAAGGTGACCCAGATAGGCGTAGGCCTAGATAGTGCATAGGAAAGTGCGCTCGTCAAGTTCCTCCAAGAAAATCAAGATATCTTCGCATGAGCCATCTGACATGACCGGAGTACCTATGGAACTTGCCGAGCACTCTTTAAATGTACACCCGAACGCTAAACCCGTCAAACAGTCCCTACGATGTTTTGGCAATGTAAAGCGTAAGGCAATAGCCAAGGAACTAGCCCGACTCGAGTTAGCCGGATTAATAGAAGAGTTCATCCATACTTATTGGTTGTCCAACCCAGTAATGGTCCCTAAAAAGGACACTACTGATTTAAGGATGTGTGTTGATTATACTACCTTAAAAAAGGCTTGTCCCAAAGATCCGTTCGCTCTGCCTAGAATTGATCAAGTTAT
Source organism: Avena eriantha (assembly GCA_910589775.1). Classification (NCBI taxonomy): domain Eukaryota; kingdom Viridiplantae; phylum Streptophyta; class Magnoliopsida; order Poales; family Poaceae; genus Avena; species Avena eriantha. The sequence goes on from OU342740.1 coordinate 85,272,171, forward strand.
CGATTCTACGGCAGGCTCGGAACTCCTCTGTTTTCTCGATGCATATTCCGGGTATCACCAAATTCGGATGAAGGAATTAGATAAAATGAAAACTTCATTCGTAACCCCCTTCGGAACCTTCTGTTTTGTTACGATACCCTTTGGGCTCAAGAACGTAGGAGCTATGTACCAGCGCACTATGTAGCGTTGCCACCATGACCAAATCAGACGCAACGTACATGCATATGTGGATGATATTGGGGTGATGTACAAAAAGAAGGAAACATTAATTTTCTGACTTATAGGAAACGTTCACCAATCTATGAAAATACAACATAATGCTTAATCTGAAGAAATGTTTCTTTGGAATCCCAGCCGAAAAAATGTTAGGTTTCATCGTGTCTCAAAGAGGCATAGAGGTGAACCGAGACAAGATCAAGGCTATACTCAATATTTCCAGGCCAACTCGCCTGAAGGACGTTCAAAGACTCACTGGTTGCATTGCTGCAATTAGTCGGTTTGTAAGCCGGCTCGGTGAAAGAGCCGCACCACTGTACAAGCTCCTGAAAAAGACCGAAAAAATCGTTTGGACTGATGAAGCTGAAGCTGCGCTAAAAGACTTGAAAGAAGTACTATTGTCTGCTCCTATCCTTGCAGCACCAGAACCAAGGGAACTGCTGTTGCTCTATCTCGCTATGACAAACAGGGTCGTTAGTGTCGTCATGGTAGTGGAGAGACTAGAGGAAAATCAGGAACACCTGGTGCAGCGTCCGACTTACTACCTCAGCAAGGTCCTAACTGAATCGAAGCAGCGGTATCCACATTATCAAAAGCTAGCTTATGGTGTGTTTTTTGCATCCCGTAAATTACAGCATTATTTTCAGGAACACCCAATTACCATGGTGAGCACAACTCCCATGAGAGATATATTCAATAACAGCGAGGCTATCGGACGCGTTGCAAAATGGGGCGTAGAGCTTTCGTCTTTCGATATTGAGTACAAACCTCAGACAGCAATCAAATCCCAAATCCTTGCTGACTTTGTCGCTGATTGGACAGAGACAAAGGAGAATATGACCCTCCCAGAGTCGGAATATTGGACCCTATATTTTGACGGGTCTAAGGCTCACGGGGGCTCGGGGGCTGGCGTGGTGCTCAAATCACCCCAAGGAGATAAACTTCTATATGCGTTGCAGATCCACTTCACAGCGACAAATAACATTGCCGAGTATGAAGTACTACTGCATCGAATCCGGATTGCTAAGGATATCAGCATCCGATGATTGATGTGTTACGGAGATTCAGATCTTGTTGCTCAACAAGTGTCAGATATTTGTAATGCAAATAAGCACATGGCAGCTTATAAAGCTGTCGTGGATGATCTATCTAAATCGTTCGAAGGGTTTGAGGTTCAACACATCCCTCGAGCAGAAAATGAGGAAGCAGATGCATTATCTCGGATAGGCTCTGCACGGAAACAGGTCCCGGATGGTGCTTTTTTAGAGCACCTCAAAGTTCCCTCTATAAAGGGAGTTGACAAGGAATATCCGACCAAATCCGACTCACCTTTAATAGGAGTTATGGCTGTAATTCCTAGCTGGACTCAACCCTACCTTGATTATTTAGTAGATGGCAAATTACCCGAAGACGATGTTCTGAGCCAACAGATCGCCCGACGACCAAAATCCTACACTATGATTAGTGGTGAGCACTATAAGCGGAGTGCATCTGGGGTCTTTCAGCGCTACGTATCTCCGGAAGAAGGAGTGGAAATCTTAAGAGAAATCCACGAAGGCGAGTGTGGTCACCATGCTGCAGCCAAATCTTTAGTGGCAAAAGCATTTCGACATGGTTTTTTCTGGCTTACAGCCAAGGCAGATGCCGAACGACTAGTCAAGACGTGCAAGGGCTGCCAAAAATACGCCAAACAAGATCATGTTCCGGCTGATCAGCTGCGAACAATACCTATAACATGGCCTTTTTCGGTCTGGGGGCTTGACATGGTAGGACCGTTCAAATGGGCTCCAAGTGGATTTACTCACCTCTTAGTGATGGTGGATGAATTCAAAAAATGGATTGAGGCTAAACCCGTCACTAGTTGTGATGGAGCAATAGCCAGAAGATTTGTCGAGGATGTTATAATCCGGTATGGTTATCCACATAGCATTATCACGGACAACGTGAGTAATTTCTCTATGGGAGAACTTGCCAAATTCTGCAATGAGCAAAATATCCGGCATGACATTATGTCAGTCGCACATACGTAGGCTAATGGACAAGTCGAAAGAGCAAATGGTTTAATCCTACAAGGCCTAAAACCAAGACTCGAAGCACCACTACGACGTGTTGTCGTGGCTTGGGCAGAAGAACTACCTTCTGTAATATGGAGCTTGCAAACAACTCCGAATAGGTCAACCGGATACACACCTTTCTTCTTGGCCTATGGTGCTAAAGCAGTTCTTCCTAGTGATTTAATTCACACTTCTCCTAGAGTGGCCGCGTATATTGAAGAGGATGCCGAAGTTTCTCGAAAAAATGATCTCGACTTAGTCGAAGAAGTTCGCGTTGTTGCTGAGATGAGATCAACAGCCTATCAGCGGAAGTTACGCAAGTATCATAGCCAGAGAGTTAGAAACCGATCTTTCAATAAAGGCGATTTGGTTCTCCGGCTTGTGCAACAAAGAAAGCACAAACTTTCCCAAGTATGGAAAGGGCCTTTTTTGGTTAGTCGAGTATTGCACAATGGTTCATACTACCTAACTGATATGCGGCCAGTCAAAGAAAGACCTACTACTAAGAAGAGAAAGAGAGTTGGAGGCAGTACAAATCCGTATGAATTAGACAAACCATGGAATATTGCTCAGCTACGTCCCTTTTATTCTTAGTTTATCCTTATTTGTAATCATATATGTGTACATGTTCAAAAAAATAAAGTATTGGTTACCTCAAATTTTTTCTGAGAAGTTTTTTACCATCTTATTTCCGAATGACCATGTCACAGTCAAAAATCCCAGAATACTTGAAAGCACTTTATGCTCATGTTTGTTCTGGTTTAGATTTCTGATTCTAAAATTGTTACCTTCAGGTATAAAATTAAATTTTATAGTCTGTGCTTTGGTTATTTGTCTGATTGCCGGATGCGGGCATTTTCCGCATTGCATGTCTGTTCTTCTCACAAACCACATAGGGATACACCAGTGTCATTGCATGTCTGTTCTTCTCATGGACCACATCTAGAGTCATCGCATGAGTGTTCTTCTCACAAACCACATAGGACACACCAGTGTAATTGCATGTCTATTCTTCTCGTGAACCACATCTAGAGTCATTGCATGTCTGTTTTTCTCACAAACCACATAAGGATCCACCAGTGTCATTGGATGTGTGTTCTTTTCATGAACCACACACGGTGTCATTGGATGTCTGTTCTTTTCATAAACCACATAAGGATCCACCAGTGTCATTGGATGTGTGAATTTTTTGTACTAGAAGCCAGCTTTCTTTTCGAGTTTAAACTAGTTTAGCAATTGAGCTCCGTTGCTTGGCAAAGTTTTCGTGCTAAAGGTTGGCTGGGTCACGATAGGGACAAGGCGGAAAGCCAGATAAACAATAAGCGCACACAACAAAACACAAGTGCTTATGCGAACATTTCACGCACATAAACATTTAAACCAAAAGTGCTGAATAGATAAAATAAAACTTGGCACTAGCAAAAGTTTCATACTACTTATATACAGATCTATAATGTTTTCAGAATAACACATTGTTTTTCTGATGCTCTATGATGCAGGGGGAGAGGTAGGAGCTGCTGGCTTGCTGGATACATCAGCCTCACCTTGATAACATTCCAAGATGTTCAAACCATACGCGGTTTGTTCATTGTCAGAAACTTCTATTGTTTCTTCGACATGCGGATGTTCAAACCATACGGGTGAAGAAGGGAGTGTCGTAGCTGGTTAAGTCAGCTACGTGACACCCGTATCTGGCGTAGGAATCCATGATAGCCTTGATGTCTTGCTCCTGGCCGTCTTCATCCACTTTGCACTACCCTCTAGTTACTTGCCAGATTTCCATGTTTCCATGGTGGCTCATAACCATGGTGAGAGTGTTCTGCGCGGCGGTCCGCACGTAGGACATGTTCCAGTCCTGGACAAGTTGCAGCATCTCCTTGGCCTTGTCTCGCACTTGAAAGCCAGACATGATATGCATGTCCAGAACCTTGAGAACTTTGCCAATATCTTCGATGGATTGGCGGAAGTCATGAAGGAGATCGCCGACTTGTGTAAGCCGGCTGGTGCGAGACTCGGCAGAGGCTGAATCCAGCAAGTTCAGAGGACCTATGCATGTAATGCAAAATGGTTGGTAGAAGAAATCCGACTTCGAAAGAGTCGAATGATGTATACAAGTCAGAAAGATGGAAACATACCGAAGATGACATCGTCGACTTTGGTCTTCTCCTCGCGAAGACTCTAGAGTTCAGCCTGGAGTGCTTCGGCAATATCCCTCTCTCTGAACAAGTCATTGGTGAGATCCGAGATTTTCTTATCCTGGGATGCAATCTTACGATCACGCTCCACGGTGGCCATGGAGGTGGATTCGAGAATTTGAGCAATGCTCTTCTCATGATCCGCCTTAAGCTTATCCATCTCTTGGCGGATATCTTTATTCTCCACCACCAAGGTCTTAAGATTCTCGGCCTCTTCAATCATAGCACATGACTATTTTACCAGTGCTGTAGTCAAAAGAGAAAAAGTTGAACAAAAGTTTCGACTATGAAATACAAGACAAAGTTTGAGTTCTGGAATGCTTACCTTCAGTCTCATCCTTGGAAACTTTCAGTTGTGCATTTTCAAGCCGAAGAGCTTTGATTTCTTTCTGCTTGTTGCAAACATTCTTCAATAAATCCTGGTTATAGGAATATACTTTCTGTAAGTCAGAATACCCAAAGTCAGAAGTCTACTAACGACTCGGGCTAATATTTTTACTAATATCAGCACGAGCCTTGGGGGCTACACTAGTTCATTCTTTGGCATCCTAATAAAGCATAAACCCGAATTGTCTATCCAACTTCATGCTTGGGGGCTAGACGATATGATATAAAGTAACATAAATAAAAATGTGAGTTGGAATTCCGACTTACATATTGTTCACAAGCGAGCTTGTTCAAACTCGCATTCACTTCGGTGGTAACCTTCTCGGCGAGGGTTAGGGGGACAACTGGCGCAGTTGGAAGTTCGCCGGTCCTCAGCTTCTTGTCACGAAGACGAACTTGTTCAAGAAGATCAGAGTTCTTGATGTCCTCTGCTTCTTGTGCTTCTTCTTCGGCAGAGATGGTCTGGCTTTCTAGGCATTGCCTGGCCAGCCATTGGATCTCCTCCGCAGATTTCCAAGATAAGCCAAATTTGGCAAGTCCCGGATTTCTCAGGATGTTGTCAGCGAAAATTTATGCCGAGGGATCATTACCCGAAGACGTTTCACCCTTATCAAAACCTGAGTCACCCATGGTGACGTCAGTCTATGATTCAAGGATCACTGGCTCTACTGAAGGAGTCGGATCTTCTACAATGGTCGGAGATGGAATAATCTTTGGCGATGCAGAAGGCTGAGGGGTAGGAGTCGGAGGAGCCATGGCAGGAGAAGCCAAAGTTAGCTTCGACTGACGCAGGGACTTAGAAGTAACTCCCTTCCCCTTGATCTTGATGAGTTGTTTAGCTCTAAGAAGGTAATAGAACAAAAAACATTACATCTCATAAATAATTGCAAATGAAGTACAAAGGCGGAAGTTGTGAGGAAAGTTACCTTTTCACAACGGGCACCCCCTTTGTGCCGATAGCCATTGTCGAAGCTTTACGCTTCTGAGGAACAACGTCCGGCAGTGGAACTAATTCCTCCTCCTAGGAAAACTCAGGAGAATATCCCTCGATAGGAGCGAATTCCGACTCGGGGAGGTCAGCAAGCTGAAAAGAAGATAGTATCTCAGTATTGCAAAATAACTTAAAGATGATCACATAAAAAAGGGTTGTTGCTAAAGCTTACCAGCACAACAGGATCTTTCGCTGTATGCATGTCCAGGGATACCTCCGGAATCTTCCTCTTGATCCGCTCCCTTATCAGCCACTTGATTTGGCTTATATAATATTTCTCCGTGTAAGCTTTGGAGCTGATGCGGAGGGAATCTTTCTTCGACAACATGATGGAATGCATCAGTCGATCTCCATGATGTTGGAGAGGTTGGATGCGGTGTGATAAACAACACTGGACCAAGTTGGATCCTCTCAGGCCCTTGTGCTTCATCAGATATTCGATCTGCCTCTTGGCGAGAAGCAGATCGTCAGTAAGAGCCGGAGCGACCTTGTCCCAAGATTCTCGAGGCGTGGTGGCTCCATCGACGAAAGCCGGCAAAGTAGTAGCTTTGCCAGGAGTAGGAATATCCTTATGATAGAAAAAGGTGGCCGACCATTGCTTGACCGACTCACTAGCTAAGATTCAAGGATAGACGCGCTCTCTCCTAATCGAAAAACTAATAGTACCGATAATATAAGGATTACCAGCAGTAATGGAATTTCTCCGGACATGAAAGTAGTACCAGAAAAGAGTAAGGTTCATCCTAATGCCGAGATACCCCTCGCACAAAGATGCGTACGCGCTCATCTCTAAGATGGAGTTCGGGGGGAGATGGTGGAGTTGAACTCCATAGTGCTCAATAAACTCCGAAAAGAAATCTGAGGGAGGAAAACTCAAACCTCTGTCAAGGTGAGTGTCGAAGTGCACTCGCTCGCTATCGCGAGGGTTGGGGATGTCTTCGCCGAGGCCGCTCCGCCAGTCGCTGGCGCGGAGGAGCCCTTCTTCTTCTACGTCGTGGAGCTTTGCATTGTCAAGGACGCACATGATCCATACCCTGCAATTCCTCTCCTTCTCCCCCGCCGCTATCGTTGCTCCCGTTGCTGCTACTTCGGAAGATGATGTGGAAGACATTTTTCCGATGCGCCGGTGACCTTGGATGGGCGGCGCTGGGAATTTCTAGGGGCAAAGAAGCTCTAGGTGCGTGGGAGGAGTAGAGGAGAAGGAACGACGCGAGGAACTAGTGAAAGAGATGGGGAAAAGATATCCTCACCAAGTTATAACCACTGACCGCGTCAAGATTCGTGCAAATGCTGAAGTAAACACGCCACGCGTCGTGGAAAGCACTAGGAAACCCCCACGCGATGATTACGTCGCCTCGTTCTGCACGCACACATTAAAACGGCGCCTCGGTTCCGTGAAAGACGGACCCACCAACGGTCGTGCTGATAGGAAATGTCTGTCAGTGACGTGACTTGACCATTAGTGGTGTTAGATGACGTTAGAGACCAAGTTCCGGCTTACTTTGAATTGCAAGCTGGAAATCTGAATGACGTATTTATAGGTCCAACTCATTTTTGAGACCTGGATCGTATCTTTTCTTTTGAAGTTTTAGGAACCCTTCAAGATTCTCAAGCCGAAGATCAAGCTAGATGATGATGAATCCGACTTTGGATCTTGGAGGCCTCCGGGGGCTGCTGTTGGGGATATCATTTCCGGGTATCCTCACTATACCTCACTGACCAGGGTGGCCCACTTTGGGTTAGAGCTTTGCTTCATGGGTGGCCTAGTCAGGGAGAAGAGACGGAATCCAATCCGGCTACGGGAAGGTCTAGAAGACTTACCGACATAGGCCCATAGTGTTACTTGTAGTTCAAGATGTACTCTGTAACCGACTCTTAGTCGTAGCCGGATAGATCTCTCCTATAAACCCTAGGCCGGATAGCTATATAAGCCATCCTAGGGAGAGCCTTTAGGGCACCAGACAATAGTCTACAATCTCAACTCGCACAGGCGAAACCCTTGTAACCCCTATTCCGGCTCTGCCATATTATTGGATTGCTAGCTGGAGTCGGATCCATCCAAAGCCAATGGATTCGAACCTGGGTAAACTTGTGTGCTCACCGTCCTGGAATCCTGTACAACTCACACCCCTCTCTTCCACACGCCTCGAGAACCCCCTCGTGGCGTACTTGTCATCAATACGACGACAATAAGAAGCATTACATTCATCAATACACAAATCATAATAGAAGACAACTCACTATTATATAACATAACTTGCAATAAGTAAAGGAAACACAATAAAGATACATAAAGTAAATAACAATTGGTAATGGCAAACTTAGCTCTTGGTCGAAGGATAGTTGACAATTTGCAGGAATTCACTCATAACTGGTTTTCAATGATAGCTTTCAAAGTAGTATTCACTAAGATAAGAGCAATGTGCAAAACAAGGAACATACGAAACATGATTGAATAAATCATCATATGAATGAATGAATGAAACAAAACAACTCAAAATACTTGCTGAGATAGAAGGGAATAGGTTTACTGACTCAACTAGAAGGTAAAATAAAGGCCCTTCGCAGAGGGAAGCAGGGATTTTAAGTTTCGTAAAGAGCTTCCAAAAATTATGATACTTATTAGCTTCCAGCTCTCATTGCCCTATCATAGGCATCTTTAGGTGATTAAGGTTAAAGTGATCAAATATGAGGATATGCTTGAGAATTTATAAGTTGAAATCTCATGCCCCTTACTTATGAGTACCGAACCTCATGCTACTCAATTTCAGTCACTAGTATGCTCTTGTCATTGTAAGTACATATGTATCATAGAGAACCACCAATGGGGTAACCCTTGCACATGATACATGAGCTATCCCATAATCAAAATGACAAGGCAATCAGACAATGAGCATCTCAGCGATATTTTTATTTGCTATTTGCATAGGTTTTTATTGAGGATGCTTCATAGAGTGCTCATTATGGTTATGCTGCAAGTTTCCACCATGATTAGGCATGGCTTAGGCTAGCGGCCCAAGCATTTCTCTAACACACATACAAACTCCATGATCTTAAAAGTTCCCCTTTTATTTCACACCGTCGGGATCCATAGGCAAAAGAATCATGATATCAATGGAGTTTGTATGTGTGCAATGTTCAAAGCGTTCCCCATGATACATGGTTCTGCTAACTTCAACTTACAAAAGCGCAAGCATATACGCAACATAGATGGGCACAATGGTTCAAGTTTATTAAGTGCAAGAAAGTAAAGTGTGCCATCAAGTTTGTGAGAGCTTTAATCGCTAATTTTCACATAACAAGTTTAATTCAGAAGGTAGATAAAAACATGAATTTACTTGGAATATCAATAATGCAAATAGGTAGGTATGGTTGACACGTATGGCATAGGTTTTGGTTTAAGGATTGGATGCACGAGAAGCATTCCCTCTCAGTACAAGTTTTTGGCTAGCAAGGCTGGGTAGCAAGTATAAGAGTTGAAGGAAACAAACAAACATACAAGTGATACAAACAAACATGCAATATTCCTTGGAAACACAAAAATCTTAAATAGAGAATACTAGACTTATGAGGAAATCTAGAAAGAAAGATGATGGAATTATATTTCTTTAGAGTACTTTTTATCTTTTCATTCAATTCTCAAAAATAGTGTTGCTACTGACCGAGCTAGGTTTTCCAAAACCAACTAAATTAACTCAATGATCCCAAAGTGATACCAATTCTAACAACAAGATCAATCATATAACAGAAATTGAAAACTAATATAAGATACGCAAAAGAGTAAATGATAGAACTTCTCATTAATATTCCATAATGGCAACTCACACCAAGGGATACATAGATATCTAACGAGAGGGGGGACACTTCCATAATGCAAACCATCCTACATGATAACTTCTCTATTCATGATATGACTCTACTAAAAAGGTAAAAAGATAGAAGATAATGAAGTGATACCATGGCACTCCCCCAAGCTTGGAACAAACCAAGGGGATGCCAAAACCTGATGACAAATTACTCCTTCGGTGGTGGTGGTGTTCTCTCATCGTCGTCCGACTTCCAAGGTAAGGGCTCCCCATCAACAAAAGACATCGTGGTCTCCATCATCCTGAGACTAGCAACATCACTTATGCGTTTAAACCTAACCTCATACTCACAGTTTTGATTTTGAACGTCGTAGAGTTGTGCTTATAGTTGGTTGGTTGTTTGGTGGAGTGAGAGAATTTCATCCTTGAGCTCAGCAGTCTCCTTTTGGTGCTCGGCGATGAGTTCGGAACAAATTTTATGGATGATATCCACTTCGTGTTCCACCATCTTCTTGTACCTAAAGACTTCTTTCTCCAGTGCTTCCATCCTGTCCTCCAGACTTCCTTCACCTTTAGGGCCTTGAACCTCTTTTATCCGTACCTCCCCATCTTCAAGCAACAACTCCTTGGGATGAATCTTCAACTCACGCATGTATAGGTTGATGATATCCGCTAAGGAATCTTCCCTGGGTGATCCATAGGAAGACATTGTGGTTCCAAAACAGGGACTCTACCTATCAGAAACAGATCGAAACGAAAACATGACGAGAACACGATATACGAACCTCGGAGGATCTCGGGGATTATATATTACGAAGTTTTACAACAAAAGGAAGGTACTGGGAGAAATCAGGTCAGAGACGGAATCCGGGCGGCCACACCACCCGCTGGCGCGGCCAGGGTGCCCATGCCAGGGGTGGTGTGAGCCACCCTGGCTCCGTTTCTGTCCCTCTTTCGCTTCATTGCTTTCCTTGTTGAATAACTAGACAGATTTTTCGCGGAACTTTTCTTACCAGAACTGTTACCTATTCAAAAACGGACTCTCCAGGCCTTTGAACTTGGTCTTTGATAAAATTTTCCGGAGTTACTACTTGAATGGCATCGATATCTTCATTGTAAGAATCTCCAATAATATAGTGCTTGAGTCATTGGCCATTCACCACTTGTGTAGTGTTATCTTTTAAAGAGGAAATTTTTAGTGCACCTGAACGATATACTTCTTCGATAACAAAAGTTCCTTCCCATTTTGAAAGTAGTTTCCCTGCAAAAAATCTAAGACGAGACCCATACAATAGAACTTTCTCACAAATATGGAACTCCCTCTTAAGAATTCTCCTGTCATGCCATATTTTAACTTTTTCCTTAAAGAGTCTAGCATTCTCATATGCTTCACTCCTCCATTCATCCAACGAACTTAAGTCAAATAATCTTTTCTCACCAACAAGCTTACAATCTCTATTAAGTTCTTTTACTGCGCAATAAGCTTTGTGTTCTAATTCTAAAGGCAGGTGGCAAGCTTTCCCATAAACCATTTTGTAAGGAGACATTCCCATAGGATTTTGGTAGGCAGTCATATAAGCCCATAAAGCATCGTTCAACTTTTTAGCCCAATTTTTTCTAGATCTATTAACAGTCTTTCGCAAGATGGATTTAATTTCTCTATTTGATAGCTCTACTTGCCCACTAGTTTGGGGATGATAAGCTGAAGAAATTCTATGATTAACATCATATTTAGCAAGGGTCTTTCTAAAACCACCATGAATGAAATGAGACCCTCCATCAGTCATAAGATATCTAGCCACTCCAAACCTAGGAAATATAATATCCTTAAGCATTTTTAAAGAGGTTTCCCCATCAGCACTTTTTGTAGGTATGGCTTCTACCCACTTAGTAACATAGTCAACAGTAACAAGAATATGGGTGTAACCTTTTCAAGTGGGAAAAGGACACATAAAGTCGAATCCCCAACAATCAAATGGTTAAATAACGAGAGAGTAATTCATAGGCATCTCATTGCGCCTAGAAATGTTCCCAACATGTTGGCACTCATCACATGATAAGACAAATTTTCTTGCATCTTTAAAAAGGGTAGGCCAGTAAAAACCTGATTGTAGCACCTTCTGTGCGGTTCTATCTCCCGCATGATGTCCTCCATTGGCACTACCATGACATTTCCGTAATATATCCTTTTGTTCGTATTCTGGAACAGATCTTCGCATAATACCATCTACTCCTTCTTTATATAAATGTGGGTCATCCCAAAAATAATGTCTCAGATTGTAAAAGAACTTCCTTCTTTGCTGAGATGTAAAAGTTGGAGGCAAATACTTGGAAATAATAAAGTTAGCATAATCAACATACCAAGGGCTCCCTCGTGAGCTTACCCCTATTGGAGCCAACTGTTCATTTGGGAAACTATCATTAACAGGCATAGGATCAAAAGAGATGTTTTCAAATCGAGATAAATTATCAGCAACAGGATTTTCAGCACCTTTCCTATCTACAATATGTAGGTCAAACTCTTGTAAGAGCATCACCCATCTAATGAGCCAAGGCTTAGCATCTTTCTTTGTCATAAGGTACTTAATATCAGCATGATCAGTATGAATGGTAACTTTTGAGTCAACAATATAAGTTCTAAACTTATCACAAGCAAAGACAACAGCTAAGAATTATTTTTCAGTAGTAGCATAGTTCTTTTGAGCAACGTCAACAGTCTTACTAGCATAATGGATAACATTTAACTTTTTGTCTATCCGTTGCCCAAGAACAGCACCTACAGCAAAATCACTAGTGTCACACATGATTTCAAAGGGTAGGCTCCAATCAGGTGGTTCAACAATAGGAACAGTAGTTAAATCCTTCTTTAGAGTTTCAAAAGCTTCCTTACAATCATCATCAAAAACAAAGGGTACATCCTTTTGAAGAAGATTAGTGAGGGGTTTTCAAATCTTATAGAAATCTTTAATAAACCTTCTATAGAAACTAGCATGGCCAAGGATACTACCAATACCTTTGATGTCTCTTGGACAGGGCATTTTCTTGATTGCCTCAACTTTAGCTCTATCAACTTCTATGCCTCTTTCAGAAATCTAATGTCCAAGGACAATCCCTTCATTAACCATGAAGTGGTATTTCTCCCAATTAAGAACAAGATTAGTTTCTTCACATCTCTGCAAAACTTTATCAAGGTTGTGAAGACAATTATCAAAACAAGTCCCATAGACAAAAAAATCATCCGTGAATACTTCCACAATTTCCTCACAAAAACCATGAAAGATAGCAGACATGCATCTTTGAAAAGTAGCACGAGCATTACACAAACCAAAAGGCATACGTCTATAAGCATAGGTTCCACAAGGGCATGTAAAAGTAATTTTTTCTTGATCTTGTTGTTTAACAGCAATTTGAGAGAACCCAGAGTACCCATCAAGAAAACAAAAATGGGTCTTTTTAGATAACCTTTCTAACATTTGATCAATAAAAGGAAGTAGGTAATGATCTTTCTTAGTAACTTTGTTAACTTTTCTGAAATTAATGCACATCCTATAACCTACTACTATTCTTTGGGGAATAAGCTCATCATTATCATTAGGCACAACGGTAATTCCCCCTTTTAGGGACACAATGAACAGGACTAACCCATTCACTATCAGCAATAGGGTAAATAATACCAGCGTCAAGGAGTTTTAATACCTCGTTTCTTACCACTTCCTTCATCTTGGGATTTAAAAAGACGTTGATGCTCTACCACTGGCTTTTCATTTGGTTCTATATTGATAGCGTGCTGACATATAGTAGGAGAAATCCCCTTCAAATCATCCAGAGTATAACCCATAGCTCCTCGGTGTTTCTTCAATACCTCCAATAACCTTTCCTCTTACTTCCTTGAAAGTTTAGAACTAATAATAACATGATATATTTTATTATCATCAATGTATGCATATTTAAGATCGTCAGGTAAAGGTTTTAGATCGAAGACCGGATCCTTTTTAGGTGGCAATGTGGTACCCAAATCTTCCACGAGCAAGTTATGCTTAAGCATCTTAGGTTGATGACGGAGAATGTTGGCAATCTCATTTCTTTCTTCCATGAAGATTTCACTTTCGTGATCTTCCATAAATTGCTGCAAAGCATTGTTAGGATCAAGAGAAATAGAAGCAAGTTGTTCAACTCTAAAATCCTCATTATGGGTTTTATTTTCACAAGGTTCTTTAGTGAATTTTGAAAAATTAAACTCATAAGATTCCCCATCAAATTTAGTTAAATTTTTATCCCTTTTGCAACCTATAATGGCTCCACAAGTACTCAAGAAAGGTCTACCAAAAATGATAGGATAGGTCTTACTAGCGGCTGAACCAAGTACTAGAAAGTCAGCAGGATATTTAATCTTACCACAAAGAACTTCCACATCTCTTACAATACCAATTGGAGAGATGGTCTCCCTATTAGCAAGGTGAATAACAACATCAATCTCCTCTAATTCCCAAGGACTGATTTCATGCATAATTTCTTTGTAAAGCTCGTAAGGAATAGCACTTGAACTTGTACCAACATCACATAAACCATAATAGCAATGATCACCAATTCTAATAGAAAGCACTAGGACACTAGCCTTTTTAGTTCTATTAGGATGTGAGACAATATTAGAAGCATCCTCACATAAGACAATGTGTCCATCTTCTACACTTTTAGTGACAAGGTCTTTCACAATTGGTACAGCAGGTTCAATGTTTATTTGTTCATCGGGTTTTACAGTTCTCTTTGTACTTTTATTGATTACACTAGTTATCATAGGATGTTCCTTTACCTTATCCGGGAAGAGTATTTTCTCGATATAAGGTTCAGGTAAGATGTGATCAATAGTGCAAAATTTATTACCTCTATTGGGAACATAATAAACAATATCTTTATATGGTGCATGATACTTGTTCCATCCCTTTTTAGGAATTTCAATATAGGAGTCAAAAGCCTCAAAACAATTTGCAATAACTTGAGAATTAAGACCATAAGCATTACTAATATTATGAAAGTCATCAGTTCCCATAAAAGACTCAATGCATTCATAATCATAATTTATACCTGACTTTCTTCCTTTGTCATTCTCCCATGCTTCAGCATTGTCTTGAATACGGTCTAGAAGATCCCATTTAGCTTCTTGTTCCATGCGTGTAAATGATCCGGCACAAGAAGGATCCCATAAATCCTTATCATGAAGAGAAGACTTGCATAAAAGTTATTGATAATAATATTGTTGGGGAGCTCATGAATGGGCCATTTGAGCATTAGTAACTTCAATCTCCCCCAAGCTTGAGTTGTACTCTCTCCATCAAGAGGCCAAAAGTTGTATATTTGATTCCGATCTTATTGATCTCACTAGGAGGATAAAATTTAGAATAAAAGAGAGGCACTATTTCCTCCCATTCAAGAGCTTGACCATTCTTCAGCAGCTTATACCATTCTTCAGCTCTTCCTTTCAGTGATAATGAGAATAACTTCTTCTTGACTTGATATGTTGTAATACCTGCACACTTAAACAACCCGCATAATTCGTGCATAAAGAGCAAATGATCACCGGGATGGACGTTCCATCTCCAACATAATAGTTATCCATAACATGATCAATAATTCTTATAGGTATTTTAAAAGTATCATTCTCAGCAGGTGGTGGTTCATCTACTACCTTAGCAGTGGTAGTAGCATTATAAAATAAGAAACTCAGCGAATTTTCCATATTGAAATAAAGCAACTAACAGAAGTAAACAATACTCACGGTAGAAGTTTCCTTTACCAATTCCACTCTCCAATAGCGCTTCACTCCACAACAATGGTGCCAGAAAATAGTCTTGATGACCCACAAGTATAGGGGGGTGTATCGCAGTATTTTCGATAAGTAAGAGTGTCGAACCCAACGAGGAGCAAAAGGTGTTGGCGAATTGCTCGGAGCAGGAATTCTCTGTAAATACTTAGCAAACGGATTTTTAGGGATTTCTGATAATGCAGATAAATAAAGTGCGAGTAAATAAAAGACAATAAGAAAAAATGCAGCAAGTGGCCCAATCCTTTCTTTAGCAAAGGACAAGCCGGTTGTATTACTTAAGATGACCAAATGTTCTCGAGGACACACGGGAATATCGTCAAGTGCTTTCGCTTCATATAGTTGATTAATCTTCTTTAGTTTGCTAAGTGTTGTGTGGGTGAACCTATGCTAATGTATCGACCTTCCTAGGACTAATACATACTTGTGATTATACCCCTTGCAAGCATCCGCAAGTACAAAAAAGTAATTAAGGTAGAAACCTAACAACATCTTTAAACTCTAAGACCCTGACGTCCCTTGTGCAAACGTTTCCTAACAGAGGTTCAGGTTTCTGTCACTCCGGCAACCCCTACGATTAGTAGCCAAATACACAATGCATTCCCCTAGGCCCATATAGGTGAAGTGTCATGTAGTCGATGTTCACATGACACCACTAGAAGAAGTACACCACGACTTAAATATCAAACCATTGAATCTTTCTCAACACAATTCCACTACTAACAACATGACTTCTCCCATGTCCTCAAGAACAAAATGAAGTACTCACAAGACATCATATGGATCAAGATCAGAGATGATATAATGATAAGTAACAATCTGAACATAGACAATAATTCAATGGTTCACTCAATAGCATCAACTACAAGGAGTAATCAACACTGGGAAAGTTTCCCCTAAGAACTATGCAAGATTCAACCCAATTGTTACAGCGGTATGAAGTGGTGATGATGTTGCTGATGGAGATGATGGTGGTGATGATGATGATGATGCTGATGATGATCCCGATGAAGTCCAGCTTGATGGTGGTGTTGATGGTGACGATCTCCCCTCTCTGTGAAGGAATTCCCCCAGCAGAATTTTGTCTGTCGGAGAGATCTTTCTCTCTCGGTGTTTTCTGCCCTGTAGAGGTGGAGGAATATTTATGTGGTCGCCCTCCCGGTATTAGGTTTCCGTGGGGATAATATACGCTAGAGGGGAGAGCCTGGAGTGGGCTAGGGCGGCCACACCACCTGGTGGCGCGGCCGAGGACTACCCACGCCAGGGGTGGTGTGGGCCCCCTGTGGCCCATCTCCACTTCCCCTTCTGGCAATCTTCATCTTCTGGAAAAATAGAATATTCCATGTATTTTCCCGGATTTTCTAATCTTCGCGAATTTCGCCTCCAAACAGCCCCTTTTCCATCAGAATCCTGACTGCAGTGGTCCATGCTCTAAAAGTCATCAACCATACAAAAACAGATGAAATAACATAAGTATCATCTCTTAATATGAAATATATCAATGAATAATAGTAAATTATGATATAGAATAGTGATGCAAAATGGACGTATCAAACACCCATGCAATTTTCCTCTCGCCTTTTTTGCTCCCCCACCAGAATTTCTGTATGAGTGCCTTTATATGCTGACGGAGGTCCCGCGGCAGTTTGAAGAGCGCCATAGAGTACGTAGGTATAGCTTGTATTACTAATTTGATCAGGATCTCTTTGCCACCAATTGATAGTAGCCTCTCCATCCACCCATGCAGCCTCTACCAGACTTGATCCTTCAAATATACAAAGGTTCCATTCTTGGATCTGTCAATATTAGAGGGCAAACCTGAAGGGAATATGCCCGAGAGACAATAATGAAGTGGTTATTATCTTATTACTTGTTTATGATAAATGTTTATTTTGCATGCTATAATTGTATTAATTTGGAAATGTTAATACATGTATGTTTAATAAACAAAAGGAAAGTTCCTAGTTATTCCTCTCTGATAAACTAGCTCGTTGATTAACAAGATGATGAAGGTTTCCTGATCATGGACATTGGATGTTGTTAATAACAAGGTCACAACATTAGTGGGATGATGTGATGAACATTCATCTAAAGTACAGCATTACGAGCAAAGTCATTGTGTTTATATTGTATAACATCATACGAAGTAATCCTAGTCCTTAGACTATGAGATCATGTCAATCACTAACACTAGAAGAGTATCTTGATAACATCAAACATCACACTGTGAAAGGGTGATTATAAAGGTGGGTTCAGTGCTACGAAAGTGTTATGTAGAGGCTCATGGATCAAGAGTGGGATTTGTCCATCCCGATGATGGATAGATATACTTTGGGCCCTCTCGGTGATATCACATTGGTTAGGTTGCAAACAAGTGATGAGATCACTAGAATGTTATATCATAGGAACGAGAAAAGAGTGCATGTCGGTAACGGGATCAAACTGGGTATGGAGATACTGATGATCGAATCTTGGACATGTAATATATCGCGAGACAAAGGGATTTAGTTATGACGTTAAAGGTTCACACGATCACAAGAGTCATCGTTGAATATGTGGGAGTCAGTACGGGTCTTCAGGCCCCGCTGCTGATTATTGATCGGAGAGGGGTCTCGATCATGTCTGCATTATTCACGAACCATAGGGTGACACACTTAAGGGATACCTACACCATTTGGAGCAAATATGTTTGAGATAAAGATTTAAGAAAGTGCTAGAATTATTTCAATAGACACAGAAACTGTTTTGGGTGACATTGTTGAAATTGGTTCTGCATGTAATATTGAAATGTTGCAGGGGGTTTTATATGAATGTTTGTTGATTAACATAATTAAAAAATTCTGAATAAAGTTAATAAAAGATTTTTATTAAATGAGATAGCATTAAATTTGGAGAAATTTAATGCATTTAAAGTGGAGACTTTAATAGAGAATATGAAGGGGCATATTTATGAGGCTTGTTCGTCTGCGGTACCAAAGTTGGCAGGCCAGCGCATGACGGTACCTAAGTTGCCTGAAATTACCCGCGTTTCAAAAAGTTGGGCCGCCAACTACCGAGAGGGGCCATTTCGATGCGAACTCGTCTCACCCCTACCAAATCGAAACATGCCGTAAAACTGCCCCGTGAAGTAGATGGTCGGGACCCTCATGTCAGTAATATTTCCGTGACACGAGCACCAATGCGGCAACCACGTAGGCGAAATGACATACTAAAGGAGCATGGTGCATTGACCAAATTTACAAATCCACTCCCTCCCTCCTTTCGCATGAACCCTAGCACCGGTGGCATCGAAATCCCCTCTCCAACCAAAATGATCTCTTCGGGCATTTGACTTCTAGTTCCAAGTTGCTGCACCTACTCGCTGCTATCGAGCTCTAATGCCGAATGCCATGCCAGCCGTTGTGACGATCTAGCCCGCCTCTACTGCCGACGAGCTGAGCAGCGCGAAGGATGGCAGATCCATTTGCCGAGGAAGAAGTACTTCTGGCTAATTTCGGGTGAGCTACTCTTCTCTTTGCTATTCGCACTACCTATAACTGCTAGCTGGCTATTGGCATTACAGAGATATATCGAACATAGAATTGTTTGCTAGCACGACGCTGACAAATAATTCTTATCTTTTGTCTCCAATTTTCTGTCAACTAGGATCTCCGTTGAACCCAAATACACAGTTCTTGTGGCCATCTGCGGCTACCTCATTAAATTAGCACATGGGAAGAGCACGTGGAAGCAGGCTCAGAATCTAAAGATGGAAGTAGCGCCTATGCAGTTATGCACTGTCCTTGGTTTGGTTGCTCTTGTGCGTGAACTTGCTGAAATGAGGCCAGAGCAGACTGCACGGTTCAGCATCGTTGATGAACGAGGCTTCAGGGTTCCTATAGCGTGTGACAGTCAGCTAATTCGGTTGATGAAACAGCATGTTAGGCTCCGTGTGGTTATGCTGGTGTGTAACATAGTGGATGAGGAAGCTCCTGCTACTAGGAGTCGCCCAGCTATTATTGGATAGGGAGGTCTAACACGAACCCCTGCTGTTGTTGAGAAAAATGTGGTTCCTCGTCCGCGACATGCTTCTGTTAGGCAACCTCCTTGTAGGAGTCCCCGTATTGCCGTTGTGGAAAACTCTACTCTGGAATCTGCTGGTACTGGTCGATCCCGTCCCCGTGCCCGTGTTGTTGCGGCTGCTGCTCACCCAATCCATGCCGCTGTTGAGCAAACTAAGGTGTCTGGAGGCTGCCCCGCTGTTGTTGCCAAGACCGCCGCCTTGTGTGCTGCTCCATCTCGAAACCTTCCTCAAGTTGTGCGAACCCGTGCTCTGGAATCTGCTGGTACTGGTCGTCCTCGTGTTGTTGTTGATCTGGACGATGTTGACCCAATCCCTGCCGCTGTTGAACAAACTAAGGCTTCCGGAGGCTGCCCCACTGTTGTTGCAAAGACTGATGCCTTGTCTCCTCCTCAAACACGTGCTCGGGTTCAGCGAGCTGCTAGTCTAAAGCCAGCTCATGGTCTGGACTCTACTAGCACTCGAAACACTACTGTTGTGGGAACTGCTCCTGATCGTCGAGGTGGCATGGCAGCAGCTGATCCTATTGTGGCTGCCGTTAGAAGGGGCCCTGCCTATCCACCATGTAATATAGCTCCCGCTGCTAAGGGCCCTCGCCTTGCTCCTGGTCCTAGTACTTCCACCGAGGTTGATCCAGCTAACGATGACGCTGGTGATGGCGGCGGTGGCATTGGGGCTGGGTCTGATGGTGCCGCTCCATCTCTCAAACCTCTCGAAGGTTTCTATCCTGAAGAACCTGATGATGGCAAAGTAATCATTCGTATCGGTGTCGCGGATTATGCTGCAAAATTAGATGATGGCACAGAAAAATTCTATGACGAGTTTGATGTAATCCTTGGCAGATACAACCCTGAAGTGGTAGAGTTATCTGACTTGATGGCATCGTTATGTGTGAAGGTGCTGTGGGGGTCCTCCCAGGAAGCACGTTTGTTATATTATGGTTACAGGAGCAAAAAGGCTATCGAAGTGAAAGATACCAGGGATTTAGTCGTACCGTTTACAAGGAAACATTATAGAGGTGAAGTTTACTTCCACTTGGTAGTGCTCACGGTTGGAGAGGAATTGGAACTCGACAATAGAGATGATGGAATTTTAGAAGGCAGGGGTGACCTGATCCATGGCATCACTAGGGCTAGTGCGACTGAGGGTGGCTTCGAACAGAGGAGAGTCTTATAGAGGAGCGTCATAAAGAGGAGCAAGAAGAGCATCCCTAGAAAGGGCACCCCGAAGAAGAACGTCACCAAGGAGACCACGCTAGAGAAGAGGACGCCCAAGAGTCGCACGACAAAAGGCACCATGCCGCAGAGTACACCCCTGAGATCCAGTCAAAATGCCACAGTGAACGGTAGCAGCAAAAACGCTAAGAGGGCTAGCACGGTGGTGAACACTCCCAGGAGTGGTAGCAAAGAGGCGAAGATGGCCAGCACGGAGGCTACCACACCTAGTCCGAGCAGAAAAAAACACTAATTTGGAGCGGAACACGCCATTGTCAGGGAATTATGCCAGCACGAAGGAGAACACGCCCAATAGTAGTAGCAAAAGGGCTAATTTGGAGCGGAACACGCCACTGAGGTCAAGCAGTAATTCTAGCACGAAGGAGAAGACGCCCAATAGTAGTAGCAAAATGGCTAATTTGGAGCGGAACACGCCGCTGGGGTCAGGAAATAATGCCAGCACGAAGGAGAACACGCCCAATAGTAGCAGCAAAAGGGCTAATTCGAAGAAGAACACGCCGTAGAGGTCAGGCAATAATGCCAGTACCCTAGAGCCAACACCTGTGAGGGGAGGCAGTAAGGAGATCACACCCAACTGCGGCAGCAAAAGGCCTAGTTCGATGGGGAATGGAACGTGGATGTCAAGCCCTACTGATACCATCAGGAAAGATTACATCAGGAAGGAGGATGTACACAAGAAGAGCAAGAGGATTTTGTACACTCAAGATGAAATTGATTCTGACTGTTGTTTGTCCACTAAAGTACCTGGGATGCATGCAAACGTAAGACCACCCCATGTGGTTGCAGCAGAACCAACCGAGTGTCTTGGAGAAAATAGAGTTGCCGGTGAGGTGGACTGGGGCAATGTTCCTGTCCATCCGGGTGGAGACGATGGTGCAGCCCCACCCATGGGAGTCAATATGATGTGTGCAGTACTAGGCATTAGAGACGCTGGCAAATATTCTGAATTAGATGAAGAAGAAGGCACTATAGAGGATCAAGAATCTAGTGATGATGAAATAGACGAGGAACTTAACGATGAGGCTGGTATTCTAGTCGATGATTTTGGTGTTGAAGTAGAAGAAATGAAACATGACCACGAGTATCCTATAATTTCGGTCGGCACCTTGTTCAGGAGCATTCATGAGTTCAGGATGTCGTTCTGGCATTTTTGTATCAAGGGGGAGTTCGACGTTTATCAACTGAAGAACTCTGCCGAGAGGTATGAGGCCGTTTGCAAGTTAACATGGATGAATGGACGGGCTGAGGTACATTGTCCATGGAGGATCACAGCAAGATCCTTACCTGCGTCGACTACAATTAGGGTATTGGGGCAATGAATGCAGTAAACCATTAGAACTCTCTCTCTCTCTTTTCACTCTATAACTACAATTGATGTGCGATATCTTTCTAGCAACTAGTCGACTCTTCTTATCTTTTAAATGAATCTGTGTTGCAGGTGAACAAAATGGGCCCACCACACATGTGTCCGACAGGCAGCAAACTGAAATCCTCAATGGTTGATACGGAGTGGGTGGCTATGCAATCTATGTCCATACTAAAGGATAACCCTAAGGAGACCGCGAAGAATATTCAGACTAGCCTCGGTTCTAAATACAACATTGTCCTTCTGTATTACACGGTTTGGAAAGGTAAAGAGAAAGCTATGGGGGTCTTGCACGGGGATTGGACCAATAGCTTCAGGATGTTGTACAACTTCAAGGCAGAGGTACAAGCTAGGTGTCCGGGGAGTGTTGTGGAGATTGACACCGAATCATAAGGTGGTAAAATATATTTCAAAAGATTTTTCATGGCGCTTAAACCTTGCATCCAGGGATTCAAGGACGGCTGTAGGCCGTATCTGAGCGTAGACAGCACTGTCCTAACTAGCAAATGGAAAGGCTGCCTGCCATCTGCCACATCACTTGGTGGTCACAACTGGATGTTCCTAGTGGCATTCAGGCTGTTTGAAACAGAAACGGAGGAAAACTAGGTTTGGTTTATGAGGCAACTTAGGAGATCAATAGGCCACATGGATCCATTGGCTATATCCACGGATGCATGCAAAGGGCTGACGAATGCAGTGAAGGAGGTGTTCCCGCGAGCTGAAGGTAGAGAATGCCATGCCCATATGATGCTCAACTTGTACTCACACTACGCAGGCAGCATATTTCGTTACATGTTTCCTTCTGCTAGAGTTTACAAACCTAGTAGCAGCGATTATTTCATGAGAAAGATTTTTGCCGAAGCCCCTGAACTTCTAGAGTACTTAGCCATCCATCATTCGCAGCTATGGAAGAGGAGTCAATTCAACCTTGACATCAAAGTTGATTACATAAACAACAACCTTGTAGAATGCCTGAATAACTGGGTGAAGGACATAAAAGTGTGTCATGTTCATATCTTGATGGACTGATCATGAAGCTATTAAATATAAGGAGAGAGATTGGTAGGAGACTTAGAGGACATATGCTACCACCAGTTGTACATCAACTGCACAAGCGAAGCCGAGTACTTGCTCATCTTAAGGTTCTCCCGTCAACCAGCAGAAGCTGTGAGGTGGTCGATATGTCCAAGAGTGGCAAAAGGGATGTTGTGAATATCCAGCTGCGAGAATGCACCTGCTTAGAGTGGCAACATACCGGGAAACCTTGCGACCATACCTTGGCCTTCTTGGTAAAGAAAAGAACTCTACCACATTTGGATCAGTATTTGTCAGACTACTACTCTATGGAAAAGTTCAGAGCTGCGTACGCTGGATCCGTCGAGCCATGTACAGACCCATCTCAGTGTCCTCAAGTACAACTGTCTTTCGAGCTTTGCCAGCCAGTTACAAAAAGGGGCAGAGGAAGACCCTAGGTGAATAGGTTTAAGAATTTTCTCGACAAGAAGGGTTCGGCTTTCTGTGCTACAAACAAGGACAAAAACAGATGCAAGACCTGCCATCTTATAGGCTATAGAGCAACTAGATGCCCCCTTAATACTCCCAAACCTAGGTATGAGATGGTACATTCACACAAAAAAATTGTTTATAGTCTGTAGATATAAGGTAGTAATCCATGTACTGTTTTTTTACAGGAAACACAAGGTAAGAAACAAGACAGCCGACTCAGTGATTTTGCTGCGGGAAGAAAACCAAAACGAGTGGAGTGATGATGCCGGACAAGATTCTGGTGCCGATTGGCCTGACTTCCCTCGGCCCGGAGATGCAGGGTACGTGAAGGTAAGAAAATTGGCACCCAGGAAGAGGAAGAAGGCAGGAGATGAAGAAGCCAGTGGACATGACGGAAAGAGGAAGAAAGTTGGCACCCAAGCAGAGAAAGAGGGCTAGCAGTGTAGCAACATAATGATGTATTGAACTTGAACCTATATATGTAGTTTGGTTAAACAATGGAGCTGTGTGCGTGGAACTGTCGGGCAAAACAATCTTCCTCCCATACTCAGAGTAAAATGTATCGTGACTTTAGGATTTGATACGACCGAGGCCACTAGTTGAATGCAAAACTGTGACTGTGCCACTACTATCTGAACAATCGTGATAGCTGAGCGGTTAAATCCTCTCCAAAATCGATGGGTGTTAGTGGCACATACATGATTTATTTATAGGCGCTTAATAAATCCCTAATATTGGCATTACACTTATGATAAGTTTCTGGGCTGGAAAAAAAATTCTTAAGCTGGCCGCTACACTCCACGAAGCAGAAACTTATTTCAGCTGCTAGACAACGACATGGCAATATAAACTGCAAATGCAACAGATAATGCCCAGATAATGAGGAAATTATGTGCACTATCTGGCCTAATCTTGATCCCGTCTGTCTCACCACCTCCCTGCCCCTGCCTCCCCTGCACCTAGCAACGCTCCCGGATCTCTCGCTCTATCGCACGAATCTCCTCTTTCTTGTCCCACACAGCATCACGCAGATCCTGAACAAGCTCTCTGTGAAAACCTATCAGTGCCTTTTTGATCCACACAAACTTGTCACAGCCAGTCCCCTCCCTTCCTGCATAGTAGATCGAAGGAAATAGAAATAAATAATTACATTACGCTTTCCAGATCCAGGTTACCATTGTACCTACAGTAGGAACTTACCGCTCTGATGCTATAGTTTCTGAATTTTCTGCAGTATTTTTGTCGGTCCACGAAATCCATCTCGGCATCTTCTCACCGCACAAACACAACATATCAGGGTAGTAATCGTAGGGCACCCTCCGGTACCTGATGGGGGCACCCGCCTAACGGCGTTGAGCCGACCCTGATTTCGCCTGAGACGAACTGCACGAGCTGCGAGCCATGAGCGAGGGGAGCAAGGGTAGAGGAAAGAGGAGCCTTTGGATGTCAGGGCAGTGGTGAAGCGTGATTTATCCCTACTTAATAACTCGGGCAGAATCCTACCGTCCAGATTCGGCTGACAGGTGGGGGACCTAGCGTGTGGACTTATCAAAAAAACTCATGCCTTCGTGGTTCAAAAGCCCTCTCGCGCACATTGGAAGAAATTTTTTGGTACCTTGCCCGCGTACATATCACTGGGAGGCCTTGATCAGGAACCATACACCCCTGGCCCACAATCTTACTCCCTCCTAGGAACTTGTCATGGCTCGCACAGGCAGATCCATCCGCTCCACCTCTTCCGGTAGGGCTCGCCGCGGCGGATCCACCCCAAGATCCAACCGTCGCAGTATCAAATGTCCATGTTTTCCTGAGAGGAGTGACGATGCTACGTATGCGAGCTTGGCCCCTCCTACCTGTAGAAGGACTCATGCGGCGTCGAGCTTGAGTAGGATCCGCCAGGCGCGACGGTGCTCGGTCCACGCCAACCCCGTCACCTTCGTCATTGTCGATACCGATGTGGAGGACAACGGGAACGAAGCTGTGCAGAATGCCATTGTTGCCTCCTTGGCAAAGGGCAAGCCACGGGCGGGAGTGGATGTCACCGGGAAGGGCACGGCGGTGTCACCAATCTAGGTGGACTCCGACGACAGTGGTGTGATGTGGGTTTAGATTTTGTTTAGGATGGTTGCAATTTTGGTTGTGTTTAGTGCAAGTTAAATTATGGTAATGGGTTTGTCGAGCTATATTGAGAAATATGTGCAATATCAGCGTGTGAGTGCTTCCACTTTAGAAATTGTGTCTGTGTCATTTGCATGTTGCATTATCAACGTAGATTACTTGTAAACAATCCAACGAAAATCATCAGATTATAACCATCGGACGGGAGTGGCAGGATGGAAGAGAAGTTGGGACATTGGCTTCAAGGGGAAGGAAGAGGAGGGGGCGTGACACTGGCAGGTGGGCCCTCGGAACACGTGACACTGACATGTGGGAGCGGGAGCACACGGTATTACCGTGTCTGTCCAGAGCAAGCGTACTTTGCAACGTGACAACAACAAGCTGACTGGACCAATATAATAACTCGTGGAAGTATTAAGGAGTACTAAAAACTACAACTGAGGTATATTCGCACAACATGTATGCTCTAAGCACCTGAGAAGAATCGCTTAAGTCTAACAGTAACGACAGCACAAGTACTACATTTTCATGTCGGTCTTCTCGATATAAATGTAGAAATTCATCTGCCTGTTCGGTCTAGCATCGACAAGGTACTGAGATGGCACGCATAGGATCATCCTTAGGTCCACATACTCCACCCCCCGTGGCGTCGGGCAGCTCAGCGCCTCGGCTAGCACAAGAATGCTATCCGACGACGACGGCTGGGCGTTCGCCCACATGCGCACCGTGTATACGAGCCAGGCCCACGAGATAGACTTGACACATACGGCACCCACGACGGTGGGCCCGACTTTGGTTCCCAGAACACCGGCGGTGATGGTCAGGACGAAAACAGAGCCGTCCCCCCTGGAAAATTAGCAGGCGGCATGCCGAGTCAGTGAACGGCACCTGCTCTTGGAGAAGTTGGGCTTGCCCGTACGAGATCCTAATCACTTCGATCAAGTGCCCCTCTACAAGGTGGACGACGAGCTCTGCCGGCGGGCCGGTGTAGTTACAGCCTGGCTCCATGCAGGAGCACGCGCCGTGCGGGCATGCGAGCTCGTGGAGCGGGAGCTCGTGGTAGGAGTAACGGCAAAAGCATCCTGGGTGGGAGCACACGAGCGCGAACGCCGCTGCGAAGTTGCGCGCGAGGATCTCCAGATTCTTGGGCTGCAACATCTGCCACATCTAAAGTTCGTCGAGAAATCGGAAAAAAGATCAGTAGTTAGATTGGCGAATTGCAGGAATATGTAGGATAAGTTCAAAAGCTTGTAAAATGATTTCTTACCATGAAGGTAGCGACCGGAGAATTGGTGGATGTCGTCGGCTTGCGGCTACGGCAGGATGGAAGTGAAGTAGGGAAAGTGGCTTCAAGGGGAAGGAAGAGAAGTATGGGGAGGAAGAGAAGTAACGGGGACGTGACACTGGGATATGGCCCAATGAACTCGTGAGTCGTAACACTCGCAACATGCCAGTTTTTCCAGAGCAAGCGTGGCTAATCATGCCGTAGAACAGCCTACTCGAGGATCGCTCTCGCGAATACCATCCCAATCGTCCAAGCGCCCCAATCGAATGGTATGTAACAATCGTCAAGCAGAACAACTATGTTATGGCGTGCCTTCTAGAAGACTTGGTCTAACGTTGGATCCATTGGGGGGCAGTGCTAGTTTTAGTATAAGAACAAACATGAAATGACTCAAATGGATCCATATGTGGTTTGTGGAAAGAACACACATGCAATGACACTGGTTGATCCATGCGTGGTTTGTGGAAAAGAACAAACATGCAATGACTCTAGTGGTTGATCAATGTGTGGTTTGTGGAAAGAACACACATGCAATGGAGAACCACTAGTTGATCCATGTGTGGTTTGTGGAAAAGAACACACATGCAATGGAGAACCACTGGTTGATCCATGTGTGGTTTGTGGAAAGAACACACATGCAATGACCACTGGTTGATCCATATGTGGTTTGTGAAAAAGAACACACATGCAATGACCACTGGTTGATCCATATATGGTTTGTGGAAAGAACACACATGCAATGACCACTGGTTGATCCGTGTGTGGTTTGTGAAAAGAACACACATGCAATGCCACCGGTTGATCCATAAGTGGTTTGTGGAAAAGAACACACATGCAATGACTCTAGTGCTAGTTTTAGTATAAGAACACACATACAATGACTCTAGTGGGTCCACATGTAGTTTGTGAAAAGAACACACATGCAATGACCACTGGTTGATCCATAAGTTGTTTGAGGAAAAGAACACACATGCAATGAGTCTAGTGGATCCATGTGTGGTTTGTGGAAAAGAATACACATGCAATGAGTCTAGTGCTAGTTTGTGGTTTTAGTATAAGAACAAACATACAATGACTCAAATGGATCCATGTGTGGTTTGTGGAAAGAACACACATGCAATGACCACTGGTTAATCCATGTGTGGTTTGTGGAAAGAACACACATGCAATGACTCTAGTGGTTGATCCATGTGTGGTTTGTGGAAATAACACAGATGCAATGACTCTAGTGTTGGTTTTAGTATAAGAACACACATGCAATGACTCTAGTGGGTTCAAATGTGGTTTGTGAAAAGAACGCACATGCAATGACCACTGGTTGATCCATATGTGGTTTGTGAAAAGAACACACATGCAATGACCACTAGTTGATCCATATGTGGTTTGTGGAAATAACACACATGTAATGACACTGCTTGATCCATGTGTGGTTTGTGGAAAAGAACACACATGCAATGACACTGCTTGATCCATGTGTGGTTTGTGGAAAGAACACACATGCAATGACCACTGGTTGATCCATATGTGGTTTGTGGAAAAGAACACACCTGCAATGACTCTAGTGGGTCCATAAGTGGTTTGTCAAAAGAACACACATGCAATGACCACTAGTTGATCCATGTGTGGTTTGTGGAAAGAACACACATGCAATGACTCTACTGGTTGATCAATGTGTGGTTTGTGGAAAAGAACACACATGCAATGGAGAACCACCGGTTGATCCATGTGTTGTTTGTGGAAAGAACACACATGCAATGACCACTGGTTGATCCATCTGTGGTTTGTGGAAAAGAACTCACATGCAATGACTCTAGTGGGTCCATATGTGGTTTGTGAAAAGAACACACATGCAATGACCACTGGTTGATCCATATGTGGTTCGTGAAAAGAACACACATGCAATGTCCACTAGTTGATCCATATATGGTTTGTGAAAAGAACACACATGCAATGACACTGCTTGATCCATGTGTGGTTGTGGAAAAGAACACACATGCAATGACCACTGGTTAATCCATGTGTGGTTTGTGGAAAGAACACACATGCAATGACCACTGGTTGATCCATATGTGGTTTGTGGAAAGAACACACATGCAATGACACTGCTTGATCCATGTGTGGTTTGTGGAAAAGAACACACATGCAATGACCACTAGTTGATCCATGTGTGGTTTGTGGAAAGAACACACATGCAATGACTCTACTTGTTGATCAATGTGTGGTTTGTGGAAATAACACACATGCAATGACTCTAGTGTTGGTTTTAGTATAAGAGCACACATGCAATGGAGAACCACTAGTTGATCCATGTGTGTTTTGTGGAAAGAACACACATGCAATGACCACTGGTTGATCCATATGTGGTTTGTGAAAAGAACACACATGCAATGACCACTTGTCGATCCATATGTGGTTTGTGGAAAGAACACACATGCAATGACACTGCTTCATCCATGTGTGGTTTGTGGAAAAGAACACACATGCAATGACCACTGGTTGATCCATGTGTGGTTTGTGGAAAGAACACACATGCAATGACTCTAGTGGGTCCACATGTGGTTTGTGAAAAGAACACACATTTAGTGACTCTAGCGGTTAATCAATGTGTGGTTTGTGGAAATAACACACATGCAATGACTCTAGTGTTGGTTTTAGTATAACAACACACATGCAATGACTCTAGTGGGTTCACATGTGGTTTGTGAAAAGAATACACATGCAATGACCACTGGTTGATCCATATGTGGTTTTTCAAAACAACACACATGCAATGACCACTTGTTGATCCATATGTGGTTTGTGGAAAGAACACACATGCAATGAAACTGCTTCATCCATGTGTGGTTTGTGGAAAAGAACACACATGCAATGACCACTGGTTGATCCATTTGTGGTTTGTGGAAAGAACACACATGCAATGACCACTGGTTGATCCATATGTGGTTTCTGGAAAAGAACACACATGCAATGACTCTAGTGGGTCCACATGTGGTTTGTGAAAAGAACACACATGCAATGACCACCGGTTGATCCATAAGTGGTTTGTGGAAAGACACACATGCAATGACCACTGCTTGATCCATGTGTGGTTTGTGGAAAAGAACACACATGCAATGGAGAACCACTGGTTGATCCATGTGTGGTTTCTGGAAAGAACACACATGCAATGACCACTGGATGATCCATATGTGGTTTGTGGAAAAGAACACACATGCAATGACCATAGTGGGTCCACATGTGGTTTGTGAAAAGAACACACATGCAATGACCACTGGTTGATCCATATGTGGTTTGTGAAAAGAACACACATGCAATGACCACTGGTTGATCCATATGTGGTTTGCGGAAAGAACACACAGGCAATGACACTGCTTGATCCATGTGTGGTTTGTGGAAAAGAACAGACATGCAATGCCCACTGGTTGATCCATGTGCGGTTTGTGGAAAGAACACACATGCAATAACCACTGGTTGATCCATATGTGGTTTGTGGAAAAGAACACACATGCAATGACTCTACTGGGTCCACATGTGGTTTGTCAAAAGAACACACATGCAATGACCACTAGTTGATCCATAAGTGGTTTATGGAAAGAACGCACATGCAAGGACCACTTCTTGATCCATGTGTGGTTTGTGGAAAAGAACACACATGCAATGGAGAACCACTGGTTGATCCATGTGTGTTTTGTGGAAAGAACACACATGCAATGACCTCTGGTTGATCCATATGTGGTTTTTGGAAAAGAACACACATGCAATGACCACTGGTTGATCCATATGTGGTTTGTGGAATGAACACACATGCAATGACCACTTGTTGATCCATGTGTGGTTTGTGAAAAGAACACACATGCGATGCCACCGGTTGATCCATAAGTGGTTTGTTGAAAAGAACCCACATGCAATGACCACTGGTTGATCCATAAGTGTTTTGTGGAAAGAACACACATGCAATGAACACTGGTGTATCCATAAGTGATTTGTGGAAAAGAACACACATGCAATGACTCTAGTGCTAGTTTTAGTATAAGAACACACATGCAATGACTCTAATGGATCCATATGTGGTTTGTGAAAATAACACACATGCAATGACCACTGGTTGATCCATGTGTGGTTTATGGAAAGAACACACATGGAATGACTCTAGTGGTTGATCCATGTGTGGTTTGTGGAAATAACACACATGCAATGACTCTAGTGTTGGTTTTAGTATAAGAACACACATGCAATGACCATTGGTTGATCCATATGTGGTTTGTGAAAAGAACACACATGCAATGACCACTGGTTGATCCACTAGTGGTTTTTGGCGAGAACACACATGCAATGAACACTGGTGGATCCATAAGTGGTTTGTGGAAAGAACACGCATGCAATGACTCTAGTGCTAGTTTTAGTATAAGAACAAACATGCAATGAGTCAAATGGATCCATATGTGCTTTGTGGAAAGAACACACACGCAATGACATTGGTTGATCCATGTGTGATTTGTGGAAAGAACACACATGCAATGACTCTAGTGGTTGATCCATGTGTGGTTTGTGGAAATAACACACATGCAATGACTCTAGTGTTGGTTTTAGTATAAGAACACACATGCAATGACTCTAGTGGGTTCACATGTGGTTTGTGAAAAGAACACACATGCAATGACCACCGGTTGATCAATATGTGGTTTGTGAAAAGAACACACATGCAATGACCACTTGTTGATCCATATGTGGTTTGTGGAAAGAACACACATGCAATGACACTGCTTGATCCATGTATGGTTTGTGGAAAAGAACAAACATGCAATGACCATTGGTTGATCCATGTGTGGTTTGTGGAAAGAACACACAGGCAATGACCACTGGTTGATCCATGTGTGGTTTGTGGAAAGAACACACATGCAATGATTCTATTAGTTGATCCATGTGTGGTTTGTGGAAATAACACACATGCAATGCCTCTAGTGTTGGTTTTAGTATAAGAACACGCATGCAATGATTCTAGTGGGTTCACATGTGGTTTGTGAAAAGAACACACATGCAATGACCACTGGTTGATCCATATGTGGTTTGTGAAAAGAACACACATGCAATGACCACTGGTTGATCCATATGTGGTTTGTGGAAAGAACACACATGCAATGACACTGCTTGATCCATGTGTGGTTTGTGGAAAAGAACACACATGCAATGACCACTAGTTGATCCATGTGTGGTTTGTGGAAAGAACACACATGCAATGACCACTGGTTGATCCATATGTGGTTTGTGCAAAAGAACACACATGCAATGACTCTAGTGGGTCCCCATCTGGTTTGTGAAAAGAACACACATGCAATGACCACTGGTTGATCCATGTGTTGTTTGTGGAAATAACACACATGCAATGACTCCAGTGTTGGTTTTAGTATAAGAACACATGTGGGATCCCCTGATTATTCGTCCGGGAAATCCCTGTTATGCATATTTCCACGTTCCCATGATCAGTGAGCTGTGGAACATAACTGACAGGTACCATTACAACATCCGATACATAATGAATTTCAAGACTTACATAGGTGCCATTACGGCTACGTCATCAATAGTAGCGGAAGATCGCCAAGCGCAGAGCCCAATCGTGCCTCAACCTATAGGCAACTGACTGGGAAGACGGCCTAGCTCGCTAGACGTCACCTTAATCTCCTGAAAGTCTGGCCAAGTAAATAGCCAGGGACACGGCGGTGAGTACTTTGAATGTACTCGCAAACCACAAAGATAAGTAATCAAAGGAAATGCAATTCTGGCTGTGGCGAGATAGCTCTATCTGGGGTTGCTTTTGAAAATGCCTAACTTAACTTTGAAATTTTGGCATCTCCATATCTTTGTTGAAAAAGAGTTTGAAAACATGCTTCTGTTTTATAAACCAAGACATCTCCATATCTTTGTTGAAAAAGAGTTTTAAAAACCGTTTTGTGGTGGAAACCCCTTTTTGAACATTTTAGACCCCTAGAGTCAAAACAAAGCTTTCGAACTCGGGTTCCCCCAGAACCTTCGTCCTTTTTGTACTTGTTTCCCAAACAAGCACAGTTTGGGTACTCCTAGGTAACACCTTTACAACCGTCCTTGACCATGGGCACGGCTATTCGAATAGGTTATACTCTGCAGAGTTTGCACACTTTACCCATAAGAATCAATACATCCGCCGGGATACAACCACGGCCCACTACCACTGTAGATGGGGGTCCGGATAATCAAACCTAACCGTTCGCGTGTCTACACTAGCAAAGGCATGCTTTTCCTCTTGGGTTTGTTCTCCCCGGCAACGAGTATGTGGCTCCCAGCCATAGTCCTTCCTTCCGTACACACGCATACCCAAGTCGCAGCTTGGCGTATACCTTAAATTTGGTGACTCCACTTCCTTTCATACTACCTAAGTCATACCGTCCGCGGGAGACCCAATTGTTGCACTGGACTCCTGTTAGTTCAGGCTCATTCTTGCCGAAGCAAGCGACAGGCTTCAGATCCTTGACCTGGTGGCGCCGGCCCGGGATTCCAGGGATTTCTCCCTATAAGCATGGTAGAAGTTGCCTCGGCTAATGCGGACAAACTACGAGTTAAGCCCCAGCAACCTGGGGCAATGTGGTTGCGCAGATAAAAATTGTTCCAGTAAAGGCGTAGAACATCCCATTCACATTTCCACTTACTAGCGTTGTATTTCTAAAACTAAATATGCAGGTAGACTATGCAAATTTGTAAAGAAGATATAGAACAGGTAAAAGAGAGTAGGGCATATGACAGAGTTCAGGAAATGGTGGCTTGCCTGTGATCAGCAATAAGTCCCTGGACTTCTTCAGATGACCAAGAATACCCAAATAACAATAATAATAAAAGACGTCCCTTCTTCTTGTCGTCAGACACTCACACTATCGTCGTCATCGGGTATACACATGCTAACAGACAAGTCCACAATCAAAACAAGGCATACAAACATCAAACCATACAACAAACACACATAAGAATACTACTGAACTTGGGAGGTTTTGGAGAGGTTGGGTATTGGTGGTGGAATTTACTAAATTGCCCCCGAGGGTTTTCTCTTGGAAGATAGTTGTCAAGGCTAGATATAAGGAACTTGGATTTGGGATCTGTGGTCAGCAGGGTACCAATGTGCAAAGGTGATATCCATAGATAGGTCTTGTCAAGACAAAACCATCACAAGTGGATTCACTTGATTATCACTTTTCCAGATTTAATTATGATTTTTAAAGTGGATTAAACTCTAGTTTGAGGAAATAATTCACTAGAATAGTTCTGGAGCTCCAAAAATTATTTCCTTGGATGGTTTGGTAGTACATGATGTACTGAACCACCTAGAGTTGGAATCATGTCAAAAGAATTACAAAACGCCCTTATGAAATTCCCAAAGGCAGTTCTGTATGAATATTCTCTTTAATACCAGATTAAAACTACAGGAGATATAGTTGGTTCCAAAGGCATGTAATAGGCATTTGAAATATCTTTCTGTAGGAATTGGATTCACCCTTTTTGGAGTTGCCAAACTCCTGGAGTGATTTATTTAGTGAAAATACCCCTTACAGAGGTATTTAAATCACTAAAGTTCAACTAGAGCTCAATAAAATCTGTGCTGCTGGGGTTTGGTAGGTATTGCTAATATGAAATACTGGGAATTGGAATCAGGTCAATACCACATTTGGTTAGACCTAGGCGATTTATTCAAGGCAGATAAGGGTTGGTTTAGTTATTTTTGTTAAAGGAAAACTACTATTCACCTTGGTATGAGACATGTGATGGATGATAGGTATTTCAAATACCTTCCAGTAGGTCTTTGGTTCATCTCAAATGGAGATGTAGAACTCTCTATGGAAATTATTTAGTGTACCAGATACATTCTAGCAGAATAATTACTAGTAATTAGAGGAAATTCTTTTGGCCATGGAGTTGCCTCTGCATGTTTTAGAAAACATCATAGAACCACCAGAAAATTAGATCTAGGCATTTGGACTCGGTTTACCATTTTTATTTGATTTAATCCTAGCAGAGACTTTTCTGGAATAAATGGATCTACTAAAAGAAAAAGAAAAAGGGGTGCAATGGGCCGGATCTGGGGAGTTATTGGGCTGCGGGGGAGGATTCGGCCCACAGCGCACTAGGCGACGCGCGGGAGGGCGCGGTTTGAAACTGACGAGCTGGGCCTGCTGTCAGCAAGCGCGGGGCCCTGAAGAGGTATAGGACGCTGTCGGCCATTGGATCAAGTCGCAATGGACGGCTCTTACTCGTCGTTGTCACAGCGACAGAGCACCGGGGACAGAACCCTAGCTCGCCAGAGGGAGAGGAGGGGGAGCTCACAAGAGGGCTCGGGAGGCGGTGCGGAGGCCCACGGGAAGCAGCTCGCGCGACGGCGGCCGAGACAACCTCGTCGGAGCTCAACGCCGACAACGAAGGAGTGGGTCCTGGGCGAAAAGTAGAGCACCGTTAGATGCAGGAGAGCAAGGGGAACTCAGGGGCTGACATGCAGAGGGAATGGAGTGGAGGAGGAGATGCCTTGCTCGATTTTCTTGAGGAGGCCGAAGCTTCCTCCTCTTCTTCTCTCGGGAAGCATAGGGCTGGGGAGAGGGTGTGGTGCTCGGGGGAGGTATGTGGGGGTGGAGAGGGAGCAAATGAGGGTAGGGGAGAGCTGGGGAAGGGCTACTGGCCTTTATACCAAGAGGGAGGGATAGATGGGATAAATTACCATCTTGGACAAGGGGGAGGGCAATGCTGGCCAGTGATTGGTCCAGGGGAGGTGGAGACGGGTAGTAGTGGTATTTGCAGGTGTTGGACCAGAGAGGGAGGGGGTGGCATCAGTGGTAATTAAAATGGAGTAGATCTTTGTAAGATCTTTGTAAGATTTGGGTTTATCTCTCTCTCGTACTACTATGGTAAGGGAACAATGGTCAAGGCTGCGGTGGAGCTACAGTGGTGGTCGATCAAGGATGTGTCCTGGTGCTGAGGATGAGGATTCAGCAAGGTTTGATGAAATTTGGAAATGATTTGAGTAGTGGTTGGCTTAATTGGCAAATTTGATCCAATTGAGGGTTGTGAAGGAAGTCCAAATTCTTGCATTGGACCAGAGGGATAAATGGTACTGGTAGGTAGATGGGGTGAAGGTAGACTCCTAGGATTTATGTGGGATTTTTCAGAGGAGTTTTAGTCCTCTTAAAATCAATTACTCAAAAAGGACAGAAGTGATTTCTTGGTGATCATTTGATAAATTTACATCGGACAAGGATGGATTTTTGGTGTGTAAGGGTCCCAACTGTGAATACACACTTAGGGGAATTTTCGCAAGATTTATTGGGGATTAAAAGTATTTAAAACAATTATTATTCCAATTCAGCCTTTTAAGAAAAAGGACAAAAAGAAATAATAAAGCTTCTCAAAAATATTTATTTTTGAGCTGGAAAGATAGGATAGGATTTGTGGGACTCACATGAGCCAACAGTTGGGGAAGTTGTTTGGTAAAAACCAAACGTTCCTTTATGGAGGGAGTTTTGGAGATTTTGACTATTTAAGAAATTAAATAGTTTTGGGACCATAATAATTATGGATAAGAGTTGATAAAAAAAGAGGAGCAATGTAGAGGGTGTAGAAAAGGTGTAGAAAAGGTGTAGAAAGCATTTTCAACCTTGTGGAATGATATTTCCAACTTGAAAAGGATGGAAAATAATGAGTGGGTGATCTAGGGTGATGTTATTTTTATACCACCAAAACAGGCTTGCATCTTGGAGCTTAGATCTCACCTTGGTGCAAGGGATAGATGGATAGATAGACCAGGTCATATAGATGATCATGGCAGGAGGAGTTTTAATTAATAGCATTTGAGGTGATCTAGAAATGATGGCAAACTTTGTTGAAAATAAGGCTGCCATGTAGAAGGTGTCATGAAGCCTTCTAAACCAGGTGGGTTTAAGCAGCACAAGGATCCATTTGGAGCAAGTGAAGTAGGTTCTAGTAGACATCAAAGAGTAGAATAGAACCATGTAGATAGTTGGTCCATAGAGGTTTGGATGGTGGTGTGGGCTTCTACCAAAGTAGGCATGATGACTAGTTTTGCAGGAAATGTTAGTTTCTTGTCTGCAAAAGCATCATGGACAAGTGGGTTGGAGGAGGTTTTAACCAGGGGCCAATGTGGGCCTTGGTAGTCCTAAGGATGGTTAACAAGATGGTTCAAGTGCATTTCCAAAAATGCACATGGTTTGAGAAAAGGAGGCATTCCAAAAGGTGATGTTGAAATAGTTTCTAGACTTTGCCAAAATTTGCAGTTTTGAGGATTTTGACTAGAGTATGAGAGGGAATGTTCTTGGAGGAGTAGCAAGGTATCAGAGCTTTACAAAAGGGGTGATATGGAAGTGTAGAGTGACTAGAAGAGATCCATGCTTGATATGGGTCTTAAGGACTTGGAAACATCTAGGATGGAAGTCCTCAGGATGGATCTGATTAAGGGTTTCATATGATCACCAGGTGGCTAGGGATCATAACAAGGTTGGCTTTCTTGATTAGGGATTGATGATTGGGAAACATATTGATCATAATGATGAGCTTCTAAGGTAGCTCATTCTACTTTCTAAGCAAACCAATCAATCAGCAGATCAAGGCAACTCATCAGACAGCAGATTAAGGCAACTCATCTTATACACTAATCAACTACTACTAGGGGTCACCATCAAGCTTAGCTTGGAGGTAAGGTTGGGACATTTTGAAGAGGTTGAGTTTTGAATAAGATGAGGGTTCTTGGTATCTCTACCAAGAGTAGAATTCAAATGCTTTGAATAAGTGTTTTGGGAAAACTAGAGGTAAGATTAGTTGAGTGTCCTATCTTGAAAACATAAGGAGATTTTTATGTATGTCTCCATAGTTTTGTCAATAGAAGCTACCAAAATATTTTTGGTTACATAGGCATCTTGGCTCCTGTTTTGACATGCCAGAACATTTGAGAATATGTAAACTAAGCCAAGCCTATTTTGGTAAATAGCTTTTGCCAACTGAGGTTGAGGTAAGGAGTATCCTAAGATACACTTCATAAGCACAAGTGCAAACAAACAACAAGCAAGCATTGCACTAAAGCACAAGAAAAAGTTTTTGTTCCCCCTAATTTTTGCATTCTGACAACTAATCAGGGTTGCTGAAATTGGGATGTTACAGACCTCCCCCCCTTAAAAGAATCTCGTCCCGAGATTCTAGAGGGTACGGTTAGGGGATTTGTCTCAGTTAGTACTATGGGTTCCTTGTAGACTAACTTGCCATCTTTGCTTTCGAGTAGAAACACCTTGACCGCGAGGTTGAACTTCAAACTTCTCGAGACTCGGAGGTCGAGCTGGCTTCCAGCAGGGTGGCGGGGAGGGATATCCCTTCTGTAAGGGTCTACGACGCTTCACTTAAGTGGGTTATTGTATCTAAGTCTGTGACCAGTCTGTGCTTTGAGATTTGTGTCTTCGGGTGCCACGGTTGGATTTTCTCGGAGGGGTACTCTATTTTGTGGGAAAGATGCGGTCTTTCCCCCTTAGGATTAGACTTGGGTAGGTCGGAGAGTTACAACTAGGGGACTTTTTAGGAGGGTGACAAAAGAGGGTTCTTAAGGTGGCGGACATCGACTTAAGAGAGGGTATCAACATAGGTGGCGTTCTAGGGGGACATGGACTAGTTTACTACAGGCTGCACTCGTCGACTTCCGGGAAGTCCTGGAGTGGGTTAAGGGGCTTCTCTCTTGATCTTTACTTCCACGGGGCGCTGTCACCTAGGAAGGCGAGGGACATCTTCAGTCTTGAGCTGCGTGGTAGCGAGCGGTAAGGTGACCATCTTTTAGGAGGGAGGGGACCCTGGATGTGTTCGAGCTTCTCTGCCGAGGAAGTCTTGGCGGATTTTCTCTCGGGGCATTCTCTCTTGAAGTGACCAGGTAGTCCACACGTGAAGCAGGGGTTCTTCTTCCGTCGTGGCTGAGTTGACGACTCTTCTAGGCTGACATCGGGAGGTTGACGGGTCTTGCCAAAGAGGGGATATATTGGACACTTTATGGGAACATGGTCTTGGCCTTCACAGAGAAAACAAGTGATAAGTCGAGTTGGGCAAACTTTGGGTGGATAGGGTTCTCTGCAGTTGGGGCAGTGGCCGGAGCATCGGTTGGCTTGGTGCCCTTCGTCTCCGCAACGGCTACATGCCTTCTTCGAGCTTCCGTTCTTCATGGCCAGCCTTGGGGAGGTCTTGTGGGTGGCAGACGTTTCGGGTTGGGTCTGATGCAATGACTTGGGTAAAACACGCAAAAAGGAACAATTCAAGCAAGCATAGCAATCAAGGAAGTCATTACATACCAACCAGATCCGCACCCGAGGGTGCTAATTGTGCGTAGGCATTACAAAACGCGTTCAGGGACGATGCATGACTCTACCCTATTGCTAGAAGGCGCGAGTACAGTGACGTGGGGGACTACTCGAAGGGTGCATCTGCGGTGTCTTGGATAGCTTCGGGGTCTCCAACTACTGCAGATCCTCTAGGGTGCGGGATATTCAGCTCGTCTTCGGTGAAGGTGAGAGTGGTGCCTTCCCATGGTGCAGGGTTGGAGGCAGACTCGGTCGGCGCGGGTGACTGGACGATAGGGTGGTACTCATTGAGGAAGGAGAGTTCATCGTCAGTCCCAGGATTTTCGTCTTCAGGGGTTGGAGGTACTTCAATGATCAGCTTCCTTGCTAAGCAGGCATTGGTGGCTTGAAGGCTCCTTTCGCGCTTACAGAGTAGGTTAATATCCATCTTTAGAAGCATATTCTCGCGTCTGGCCTTGTCAAGATCTTCCTGGGAACGTTGGAGTAGGTATTCCATATTCTCTAGCTGATTCCCAATGAAGCAGGTGAGGAAGGATTCAGTGGGGAGTTCGTCTTCGTCTCTCTTTCCAAACAAGTGTTAGGGAGTATCTTTCAACTCATCTTCGTGGATCTTGCAGATGCGCGCCATGATCTCCTGTATGGCTCGCACCACGCCATCTACCCAGTTGCTGTCGAGGAAGGTGAACATTGTGGGCGCGGTGTCCTCATCGGGGGAAGGAATGATAGCCTTGAGGACCCATTGCATCACATTGGTGCTACTGCGAGGAAGTTCGGTTCCTTCAATAGTTGGTGGGGGTCTCTTGACTATCTTTAGTAGGTTGTGTAGTTGCTCTTCAAAGGGCCAGAAACTTTCTCCAACGATGATGCGTTCTGAGCGGAAGGAGGCCATCTACAGCAGATTTGTGAGATGGGGTTGGGTTAGTGACAGTGTGCAGGATTTTAAGCTTATGAAATCATATTAATTCAAGTGGTTTTTCAAAATCAGAGGGGAAGAAGACATAAGCACTTTTGCAAATAGTCATCCTTTCTCCCTTGTCTTTTAGAAAATAGGTTTGTCGTTTCCTGTCTAACGTCCATGCTAACTAAGGTCTCCTACGGTCAGGATGGCTCTGATACCAAGTCTGTGGGCTCCCCGGATTATTCGTCAGGGAAATCCCTGTTATGCATATTTCCATGTTCCCATGATCAGTGAGCCATGGAGCATAACCGACAGGTACCATTACAACATCCGATACATAACGAATTTCAAGACTTACATAGGTGCCATTACGGCTACATCATCAATAGCAGTGGAACATCGCCAAGCGCAGGGCCGAATCGTGCCTCAACCTACAGGCAACTAACTGGGAAGACGGCCTAGCTCGCTGGACATCACATTAATCTCATGAAAGTCTGGCCAAGTAAATAGCCAGGGACACAGCCGTGAGTACTTTGAATGTACTCGCAAACCACCAAGATAAGTGATCAAAGGAAATGCAATTCTGACTGTGGTGAGATAGCTCTATCTGGGGTTGCTTTTGAAAAGGCCTAACCTAACTTTGAAATTTTGGCATCTCGATATCTTTGTTGAAAAAGAGTTTTGAAAACATGCTTCTGTTTTATAAACCAAGACATCTCCATATCTTTGTTGAAAAAGAGTTTTAAAAACCGTTTTATGGTGGAAAACCCTTTTTGAACATTTTAGACCCCTAGGGTCAAAACAAAGCTTTCGAACTCGGGTTGCCCTGGAACCTTCGTCCTTTTTGTACTTGTTTCCCAAACAAGCACAGTTTGGGTACTCCCAGCCAACACCTTTACAACCGTCCTTGACCGTGGACACGGCTATTCTAATACGTTATACTCTACAGAGTTTGCACACTTTACCCACAAGAATCAATACATCCACCGGGATACAACCACGGCCCACTACCACTATAGATGGGGGTCCGGATAATCAAACCTAACCTTTCTCTAGTCTACACTAGCAAAGGCATGCTTTTCCTCTTGGGTTTGTTCTCCCCGACAACGAGTATGTGGCTCCTAGCCATAGTCCTTCCTTCCGTACACGCGCATACCCAAGCCGCAGCTTGGCGTATACCTTAAATTTTGTGACTCCACTTCCTTCCGTACTACCTAAGTCATACCGTCCGCGGGAGACCCAATTGTTGCACCGGACTCCTGTTAGTTCAGGCTCATTCTTGCCGAAGCAAGCGACAGGCTTCAGATCCTTAATCTGGTGGCGCCGGCCCGGGATTCCAGGGATTTCTCCCTATAAGCATGGTAGAAGTTGCCTCGGCTAATGCGGACAAACTACGAGTTCAGCCCGAGCAACCTAGGGTAATGTGGTTGCGCGGATAAAAATTGTTCCAGTAAAGGCGTAGAACATCCCATTCACATTTCCACTTCTTCTCATCACCATTTCTTTTGTTAAAACTTCCACTGGGAACGATGCCTCTTCCCAGGGTTTTACAAAGCCGTTTTTGAAACATTTGTAGTGGGGAAAATCCCAAAATAGTTTATTTTTCTCAAAAACCGGGGTTTCCAAGGAGGTAGGATGCTAATCATCGTACTGTCGGTCTAAAGGGGATAAAATGCTAGGTTCATAGGGGTGGTCCCTCGAAGGACACGAAATCATAACTTGGAGTTGCCAAGTTACTAGGGCAGTATTTCTAAAACAAAATATGCAGGTAGACTATGCAAATTTGTAAAGAAGATATAAAATAGGTAAAAGAGAGTACGGCATACGACAGAGTTCGGGAAATGGTGGCTTTCCTGTGATCATCAATAAGTCCCTGGACTTCTTCAGATGACCAAGAATACCTAAATAACAATAATAATAAAAGAAGTCCCTTCTTCTTGTCGCCAGACACTCACACTATCGTCGTCATCGGGTATACACATGCAAACAGACAAGTCCACAATCAAAACAAGGCATACAAACATCAAACCATACACTAAACACACATAAGAATACTGCTGAACTTGGGAGGTTTTAGACAGGTTGGGTATTGGTGGTGGAATTTACTAAATTGCCACTCAGGGTTTTCTCTTGGAAGATAGTTGTCAAGGCTAGATTTAAGGAACTTGGATTTGGGATCTGTGGTCAGTAGGGTTCCAATGTGCCAAATTTATATCCACAAATAGGTCTTGTCAAGACAAAACCATCACAAGTGGTTTCACGTGATTATCACTTTTCTAGATTTAATTATGATTTTTAAAGTGGATTAAACTCTAGTTTGAGGAATAATTCACCAGAAAAGTTCTGGAGCTCCAAAAATTATTTCCTTTGCTGGTTTGGTAGTAACTGATGTACTGAACTTCCTAGAGTTGGAATCATGTCAAAATAATTACCAGAATACCCTTATGAAATTCCCAAAGGCAGTTCTGTATGAATATTTTCTTTTATACCAGATTAAAACTACAGGAGATATTGAGTTGGTTCCAAAGGCATGTAATAGGCATTTGAAATATCTTTCTGTAGGAATTGGATTCACCCTTTTTGGAGTTGCCAAACTCCTGGAGTGATTTATTTAGTGAAAATATCCCTTACAGAGGTATTTAAATCACTAAAATTCAACCAGAGCTCAATAAAATCTGAACTGCTGGGGTTTTGTAGGTACTTCTAATGTGAAATACTGGGTATTTGAATTAGGTCAATACGACATTTGGTTAGACCTAGGGGATTTATTCAAGGCAGACAAGGGCTGGTTTATTTATTTTTGTTAAAGGAAAACTACTGTTCACCTTGGTATGAGACCTTTGATGGATGATAGCTATTTCAAATACCTTCTAGTAGGTCTATGGTTCATCTCAAATGAAGATGTAGAACTCTCTGTGGAAATTATTTAGTATACCAGATACATTCTAGAAGAATAATTACTAGTAATTAGAGAAAATTCTTTTGGCCATGGGGTTGCCTCTGCATGTTTGAGAAAACATTAGAGAACCACCAGAAAATTAGATCTAGGCATTTGGACTTGGTTTACCATTTTTATTGGATTTAATCCTAGCAGAGACTTTTCTAGAATAAATGCATCTACTAAAAGAAAAAGAAAAAGGGGTGCACTGCGCCGGATCTGGGGAGCTACTAGGCTGTGGGGGACTGGGCGACCCGCAGGAGGGCGCGGTTCGAAACTGACGAGCGGGGCCCGCTGTCAGCGAGCGCGGGGTGCCGAAGAGGTATAGGACGTTGTCGGCTGTTGTATCAAGTCGCATTGGACGACTCGCGCTCGTCGTCGTTGCAGTGACAGAGCGTCGGGGATAGAACCCTAGCTCGCCAGAGGGAGAGGAGGGAGAGCTCACCAGAGGGCTCGGGAGGCGGCGCGGAGGGTGCAGGGCGACGCGGTTGACGACGCTGAGCAGATCGGTGGACGGCACGACGGCGGAGGCCCACAAGAAGCAGCTCGCACGACGGCGGCCGAGGACGACCTCATCGGAGCTCAACGCCAACGACGGAGGAGTTGGTCCTAGGCGAAAAGAAGAGCACCGTTAGATGCAAGAGAGCAAGGGGAACTCAGGGGCTGACATGCAGAGGGAATGGAATGTAGGAGAAGATGCCTTGCTCGATTTTCTTGAGGAGGCCGAAGCTTCCTCCTCTTCTTCTCTCGGCAGCACAGGGCTGGGGAGAGGGTGTGGTGCTTGGGGGAGGTATGTGGCGGTGGAGAGGGAGCAAATGAGGGCAGGGGAGAGCCGGGGAAGGGCTGCTGGCCTTTATACCAAGAGGGGGGATATATGGGGTAAATTGCCATCTTGGACAAGGGGGAGGGCAATGCTGGCTAGTGATTGGTCCAGGGGGAGGTGGAGAGGGGTAGTAGTGGTATTTGCAGGTGCTGGACCAGAGAGGGAGGGGTGGCATCAGTGGTAATTAAAATGGAGTAGATGATTGTAAGATTTGGGTTTATCTCTCTCTCTCTTACTACTATGGTAAGGGCAAAATGGTCAAGGATGAGGTGGAGCTACAGTGGTTGTCGACCAAGGATGTGTCCTGGTGCTGAGGATGAGGATTGAGCAAGATTTGAGTAGTGG
The DNA here is from genome assembly GCA_910589775.1 of Avena eriantha. Taxonomy (NCBI): domain Eukaryota; kingdom Viridiplantae; phylum Streptophyta; class Magnoliopsida; order Poales; family Poaceae; genus Avena; species Avena eriantha. The sequence goes on from OU342740.1 coordinate 85,316,562, forward strand.
TTGGCTTAATTGGCAAATTTGATCCAATTGAATGTTGTGAAAGAAGTCCAAATTCTTGCATTGGACCAGAGGGATAAATGGTACTGGTAGGTAGATGGGGTGAAGTTAGACTCCTAGGATTTATGTGGGATTTTTCAGATGAGTTTTAGTCCTCTAAAAATCAATTACTCAAAAAGGACAGAAGTGATTTCTTGGTGATCATTTGATAAATTTCCATTGGACAAGGATTGATTTTTGGTGTGGAAGGGTCCCAATTATGAATACACACTTAGGGGAGTTTTCCCAAGATTTTTTGGGGATTAAAAGTATTTAAAACAATTATTATTCCAATTCAGCTTTTTAAGAAAAAGGACAAAAAGAAATAATAAAGCTTCTCAATAATATTTATTTTGATCTGGAAAGATAGGATAGGATTTGTGGACTCACATGAGCCAAACGTTGGGGAAGTGGTTTGGTAAAAAACAAACTTTCCTTTATGGAGGGAGTTTTGGAGATTTTGACTATTTAAGAAATTAAATAGTTTTGGGACCATAATAATTATGGATAAGAGTTGATAAAAAAAAGAGGAGCAATGTAGAGGGTGTAGACAAGGTGTAGCAAGCATTTTCAACCTTGTGGAATGATATTTACAACTTGAAAAGGATGGAAAATAATGAGTGGGTGATCTAGGGTGATATTATTTTTATACCACCAAAATAGGCTTGCATCTTGGAGCTTAGAGCTCACCTTGGTGAAAGGGATAGATGGATAGATATACCAGGTCATATAGATGATCATGGCAGGAGGAGTTTTAATTAATAGCATTTGAGGTGATCTAGAAATGATGGCAAACTTTGTTGAAAATAAGGCTGCCATGCAGAAGGTGTCATGAAGCCTTCTAAACCAGGTGGGTTTAAGCAGCACAAGGATCCATTTGGAGCAAGTGAAGTAGGTTCTGGTAGACATCAAAGAGTAGAACACAACCATTCAGAGAGTTGGTCAATAGAGGTTTGGATGGTGGTGTGAGCTTCTACCAAAGTAGGCATGATGACTAGTTTTGCAGGAAATGTTAGTTTCTTGTCTGCAAAAGCATCATGGACAAGTGGGTTGGAGGAGGTTTTAACCAGGGGCCAATGTGGGCCTTGGTAGTCCTAAGGATGGTTAACAAGATGGTTCAAGTGCATTTCCAAAAATGCACATGGTTTGAGAAAAGGAGGCATTCCAAAAGGTGATGTTGAAATAGTTTCTAGACTTTGCCAAAATTTGCAGTTTTGAGGATTTTGACTAGAGTATGAGAGGGAATGTTCTTGGAGGAGTAGCAAGGTATCAGAGCTTTACAAAAGGGGTGATATGGAAGTGTAGAGTGACTAGAAGAGATCCATGCTTGATATGGGTCTTAAGGACTTGGAAACATCTGGGATGGAAGTCCTTAGGATGGATCTGATTAAGGGTTTCATATGATCACCAGGTGGCTAGGGATCATAACAAGGTTGGCTTTCTTGATTAGGGATTGATGATTGGGAAACATATTGATCATAATGATGAGCTTCTAAGGTAGCTCATTCTACTTTCTAAGCAAACCAATCAATCAGCAGATCAAGGCAACTCATCAGACAGCAGATTAAGGCAACTCATCTTATACACTAATCAACTACTACTAGGGGTCACCATCAAGCTTAGCTTGGAGGTAAGGTTGGGACATTTGGAAGAGGTTGAGTTTTGAATAAGATGAGGGTTCTTGGTATCTCTACCAAGAGTAGAATTCAAATGCTTTGAATAAGTGTTTTGGGAAAACTAGAGGTAAGATTAGTTGAGTGTCCTATCTTGAAAACATAAGGAGATTGGTATGTATCTCTCCATAGTTTTCTCAATAGAAGCTACCAAAATAGTTTTGGTTACATAGGCATCTTGGCTCCTGTTTTGAAATGCCAGAATGTTTCAGAATATGTAAAGTAAGCCAAGGCTATTTTGGTAAATAGCTTTTGCCAACTGAGGTTGAGGTAAGGAGTATCCTAAGATACACTTCATAAGCACAAGTGCAACAAACAACAAGCAAGCACTGCACTAAAGCACAAGAAAATGTTTTTGTTCCCCCTGATTCTTGCATTCTGGACAACTAATCAGGGTTGCTGAAATTGGGATGTTACAACACACATGCAATGACTCTAGTGGGTCACATGTGGTTTGTGAAAAGAACACACATGCAATGACCACTAGTTGATCCATATGTGGTTTGTGAAAAGAACACACATGCAATGACCACTGGTTGATCCATATGTGGTTTGTGGAAAGAACACACATGCAATGACTCTAGTGCTGGTTTTAGTATAAGAACACACAAGCAATGGCTCTAGTGGGTCCATATGTGATTTGTGGAAAGAACACACATGCAATGACACCGGGCATCCATGTGTGGTTTATGGAAAGAACACACATGCAATGACTCTAGTGGTTGATCCATGTGTGGTTTGTGGAAATAACACACATGCACTGACTCTAGTGGTTGATCTATGGCGCCCTGCTAAAACCACTACTAGAAAATCACGGTGTTTTGTGCATTGCATCATCATGACAACATGCTCATGTCATCATGCCACATTGCATTTGAGCATCGTCATCATCATGCATATGTTTGTCTGAAACTATTTTTCAAAAAGCCTGGTTTTGTTTTCTGAACGCCCCGTCTTTTATTCAAACTAAACACCGGTCTTCCGGATTATTTTGTTTTGTCTAAAAATGGATTACAAACGCCTCGTTTTTAATAAATAAAATATTTAGATTATTTTTAGGAGGCAGCTCGCCAGGCCCGAAAGCCCGGCCGGCCACCTCCAAACCCTAAAAACAAAACCTACCTAGACCTAACCCTATCCTATCCTACCTACCCCTTCTATCCATCTCCAGCCGCCGCCAACCACACATCGCACGCACGCACACCGCGCACCTGCCCGAACCCATCTCCACCAACTATGCGCCCAGCCTGGCCGCCCTCCCTCCCTCTCTTCCTGCCAGCCTGGTCCCACCCCCGCCGCCTGCCTCGTGCCGATCCCAGGTCGACACAGCGTGTCGCACGACACCCACCCCGCAAGACACGCCCCACCCCATGTCGCATCCGCTCCTCCCAAAAATCTCTCGCCACCAACCACCCACGGTCGATCAGCCCCACCTCGTCACCCCGGGCCCACCCCGCTCATCCCGCACGCGACTTCTCCCTGGTCGCCACCAACTACGCCTTCCTCCTCCCCCGCTTGCTCTGCTCCCACAGCGACTCGCTCCATCCTTCGCCCCTTCCTCCCTCCTCTCATTCCGCCCCGCCGCGACCCTCCTCGCCCTGGATCTCCAGCAACGCCGGCGCCGCGCCTGGCCTCCCCTTCCCGCTTGAGCTCGCCGAGCTCCGCCATCGCCCCGCGCCACCTCCGCGGCCTCGGGCTCAGGCCCTCCCGCTTCCTCCTCTACCGGCCGCCGGAGCCCCGCCGCCGTAGCCCGGCAGCCCTGGTCCGCCCCTCTCTGTCGACCTCGCGCGTGAGCCGTCGCCGCCTCGACCGCCCCACCATCGCGGCCCCGGGTCCCCGTTCGCCTCCTCCCCTTCGAGGTCGCCGCCACCGCACCTCCCCTTCGAGGTCGCCGCCACCGCAGAGCCACCTCGCCGCCTGGACCTTCCCCCACCCTCATGCACCTCCTCGTTGCTCGCCTCGTCGCGGGTCATTGTCATCCCAGCGCTGCCGGTGCTCCCCCGTTCTGCCCCGCGTGCGTCCCCGGGCCGAGCCAACGCCTAGACGCTGACCTGCCTTCGCCGTCTTCCACATCCCCGGCAGGCCCACCTTGACCCTACCTCTCTGCAACACCACCCGGTACGGTCATGTGAGATGCTTTGGTCTGGAAGTTCAGTATCGATGCTTGAAGCTTGTATGTATCACGAATATATGGTGTTGTTGTCTTCTATGCACGGGAAGTTGGTGTACTCAGTGGATGTATGGCCGTCAAGAGCTTCGTCATGGCACGGTTTGCCTTGTGCCGTCTGGGTGGCAAGGACCGCCTCCCTCCGTGTCAACGCAAATTCGCTACGGACAACAGAGGTTGGGACATTAAGGTACTATCAAGGGCAATCGAAAGAAGATCTCCATCGTGGAACCTCAAGCTCTCCTTCTCGGACCAGACCTGAAGACGCTGAGACCCGAGTGCGCCAACATGGATCCGAAGACCGATCCGGCGCCCAAACCCCTCCGAAACCAAGACCATTGCCAGGAACCCGAAGCAGCCCCAGAGTACCACTCCAAGGCCACCGACAAGATCTTCGACATGCGTCGCCATACTCGAAGCCTACTTCACGGACCCGAAGATCACACATGCGACAAGACCTCCTTCCCACACCGATGCCCGAGGACCCGGACGCCAAGGTCGCTGACACGGAACGCAAAGTTCTTCTACTCAGATCCGAAGACCGAACCCTGGCGCGCCAAGTTCTTCGACCCCGCAGACCGATCCATCGGAACGCCAAGACCTCCGTCCGAACCCGAGTTCTTCGTCCCGGGGGTCAAGATCTCCTACACGGACCCGAAGACCACCGATACCTGATCCATTCAAGTTTGCCATCGACGACAAGGTCGACCGCTTGGAACCCAAGTTCTCCGCCACGACATGCCAAGCAATCCTTCCGTTGTCCGAACCTCGTCGTTTTCCATCGAACCCTGAGACCGACCCCGAACCTCCCGGAACCCAAGGTCTTCCGAGCCCCGATGTGTGACCCTAAGCCCCTATTTTTATAATATGACATTATCAACTGTCGCATATTAAATTGTTCATGCATGCATATCTTGTCTGTGGTTTGGGGGCATAATGCCGATTCACCGCATGATTAAATATGGAGTCCATCTGCGGGATATCTTTGTCTTATTCCGGACTCCATTTAAATTTGTGCAGCGAACCGATGCCATGTTTTGTCTTGCTAATACAACATTTAAATTGCAGGGTAGTTAAATAACTTGAACCGTTTAATTAATTGTCGGGACCCCGGTTCCGCTTAATACTACCTAATTACACCGCATCTGCATCATATCATAATCATGCCGGATCTTCTGCCACAGTATTAAATATTGCATCCGTTGTTTCTTCTAGTGTTTGCTTCTTCGTGGATTAGGCTGATGAGTAGACGCGAGTATCGACAAGTTCTCCGGATATGATCCGTCGGCAGTGTTTCCAAGGCGAGCATCTCTCCCCCTTCTACCTATTTTGCATTTATAGTCTTTATTTCCTCTTGTTGATCTATTGCTATCCGTGTCGCGATGCTTTAGTTTTCGTGCACCAGTGATATCCCGTGCAGCCTCTATATTGCCATGGACACCTCCTAATACCTGTTGTTTGGTAGATAGCTGGCCTTGTGAGTCATAGTTGCTTGCTTAGGTGCGATCTTGTGTTGTTGAGTACCACAGTTGTTGGTATGCTGGCATATGTTTATGGTGGAGATGCTTACTGGTGGAGAGGATCATGACTTTAAATACAACTATTAAAATGCTAGATATAACTAATGCAGAGGCATCAGTGGGCAATAGAAGTTATTTGGTTCTTCCACGCTCACTTGTATCCCGTAGGACCCCGAGTACTTGATACTTGTTCCTTGATTTTTCGCACTATCCACATCCGGGAGGCCTTATGGACCCCCTGAGCTAGAGCTTGATTCATTTCTATTTCTTGGGGCCACAAGTAGTTTGGGGCTTTATTACTATCCTGTACTTATGCCATGTTTATTGCTTTATTTAAGATTGTGTGTGGAGCACCTGTACTATTTTGAAACGTGGAATGTTTTCGTGGTATCGACAAGCCCAGTCACACTTTCGGGTTCCCAGTCGTTTACATCCATTGTCACAAACCCTGGGTCTGTTCCAGAGCCGGCCAACTTTGTTTCGAGTAGCTTAGTGCGGTGGCCCCCTGAAATATTTTATGAATCATGTGATTGCTTTGTCGTGAAAGCCTCGTTGGGTTTTGATTTGGTTTTTCCGAGGTTGATCGAGTGTGTGTTGCTATTTGTGCACCCCTGCAGGGTAAAACTTTCTGAAAGCCGTGTCCGCGGTTATGGATGACTTGGAGCACAGTATCTCGATCATAGACAAGCATAACTAAAGTAGTGCTACGAATTTGATTTAATATGTGACTAGTAATCAGCCTCACTATAACGGAATGGATATTAAAAATGCCAACAACTAGTGGATCTGTGGTGATCTGTGTCATACTATACCTGCCTAGTAAGTATTACAACTCCAATGGAATGTGATAAAAGTGTCAACCACTGCTGGGTTTTGGGATTCCACAGGACAATTATATCTGACTAGTAAATGTTCCAACTATAACGGAATGGTGATTAAAACTGCCCACTACTTATGCTTCAGGATGACTCATGATATCTATATCTAATTAGTAAGTGCTGCAACTATAACGGAATGGATAAAACTGCCAACTATGTGAGTTCCTCGGTTTTGACTTCCTCGTTTGGTCTCGAGGGGGAAATACCAGGATGGGTTTGTCTGGTGTTAGTTTCAGGGTGGATCCGGATAGGTCTTTCTTACCCCTCTCTGATAACCGCCAGTTGTATCGAGTCTCTATTGGTTGCTTAGTGCTGCTGTGCAGCCGCTTCAGCCCACCATACCTATGTAGGCGAGAGCCGCCGAATTCTAGCCTCGCCGTGTACTGGCCTCAGTACTGACGCTCCTCTTTTTCCTTTGCCCTTTGTCGGCACCCCTTTTGTTTTAGCAGGTTTGAGATCGACTTCGTTAGCAGGGTTACCCTTCTGGCTTGCCCTGGGCAAGGTTATGGATGCCATTGGTTATTCTTCAGGGCTCTTAGCCCCATTTGCATCTTGTCCATAGTCGGACGCTCTATCGTTTTCAAGGTGATTTGGATCTTGTATTGTATATCTGTATTCTTGACTCGTTGAGTCATTGTTGTATATATATATATCTGTTCTGTGGGTCCCATCGAAGACTGTTGTGTAATGCTATTACTTCGTTTTCCACCCGCACGAAAGTGCCTGGTGGGCGTCCTTGAATCGTTTCTATGCAGGTTTGGCGGAAAGGGCTCAAACTTGCACAGGGCCGATTCGAGGGTGTTACAGAGTGGTATCAGAGCTCAGCAGTTGCGATACCCCACAAGTCCAGCCTGTAGGATAACCTAGCTAACGACCGAAATAGCGTGTCAAAACAATTTTAGAAAATTGGTTGGATAGATCTGATTAGGTCTATTTTTACTCCTTACCCCTCTGCTATTCTCCTCTTACCTCTGCGTGTTTTGAGTCTGCTCTCTTATCTTTTCTTCGAGTCCAGGATTTCTCGTGGTTGGGTTTTCCATCGTACCTTCAGGGTTTCGCTTCCTCCTTTGGTAACGGTGTTTCTACATCTGGTCTTCATGCTGTCTGAGGAATCCTTCATCTGTTGGACTTCCCTTTGTTCCTTCTCGTGCCTTCCGGTGTTTTCTGACGCGACGACATTAGCTACGCCAGATCCGATGCAGAGTCTGCATTCCTCTTTTGTTTCTGACCCTCGATTGTCGAGATCTTCAGTCTAATTCCGAGAGTTGGTTGCATAAAATCCCCTATTCATATGCATAGTAATGGTTTGGGTGCACGATGGACTGATCACCATCCCGACTACTCTAATCATTCGCTTTTGTATATTGAATCGGTGGATCCAGCAATTTACTCTGTCCACGGAAGCTAGGGGTGGCTTTATTTGTGGATACCTCTACCTTCGCCTTTTGTTCCCGGAGTGTTCTCTCGATGATCACGGACAACGACCTCTTGTTAGTGCTGTCACGGGGATCGATACGAAGCGAGAAGATTCAGATCGCCGACCTTCTCCCTGGTACCATGAGGCGGATCTCGAGGGCGAGATCCCTTGTTAGTGGTGTCGAATTGTGGCGCCCCGCTAAAACCACTACTAGAAAATCGCGGTGTTTTGTGCATTGCATCATCATGACAACATGCTCATGTCATCATGCCACATTGCATTTGAGCATCGTCATCATCATGCATATGTTTGTCTTAAACTATTATTCGAAAAGCCTGGTTTTGTTTTCTGAACGCCCCGTCTTTTATTCAAACTAAACACCACTCTTTCGGATTATTTTGTTTTGTCTAAAAACGGATTACAAACGCCTCCTTTTTAATAAATAAATTATTTAGATTATTTTTAGGAGGCAGCCCGCCAGGCCCGAAAGCCCGGCCGGCCACCTCCAAACCCTAAAAACAAAACCTACCTAGACCTAACCCTATCCTATCCTACCTACCCCTTCTATCCCTCTCTAGGCGCCGCCAACCAGACATCGCACGCACGCACACCGCGCGCCTGCCCGCACCCATCTCCACCAACTACGCGCCCAGCCTGGCCGCCTCCCTCCCTCTCTTCCTGCCAGCCTGGTCCCACCCCCGTCGCCTTCCTCGTGGCGATCCCAGGTCGACACAGCGTGCCGCACGCCACCCACCCCGCGGGACACGCCCCACCCCACGTCGCATCCGCTCCTCCCAAAAATCTCTCGCCACCAACAACCCATGGTCGATCAGCCCCACCTCGTCACCCCGGGCCCACCTCGCTCATCCCACACGCAACTTCCCCCTGGTCGCCACCAAACGCGCGTTCCTCCTCCCGCGCTCGCTCTGCTCCCGCAGCCACCCGCTCCATCCTTCGCCCCTTCCTCCCTCCTCTCATTCCGCCCCGCAACGACCCTCCTCGCCCTCGATCTCCAGCAGCGCCGGCGCCACGCCTGGCCTCCCCTTCCCGCTCGAGCTCGCCGAGCTCTGCCGTCTGCTTGATGCCGTCGCCCCGCGCCGCCTCGGGCTCAAGCCCTCCCGCGTCCTCCTCTATCGGCCGCCGGAGCCCTGCCGCCGTAGCCCGGCAGGCCTGCTCCGCCCCTCTCTGTCGACCTCGCGCGTGAGCCGTCGCCTCCTCGACCGCCCCACCATCGCGGCCTCGGGTCCCCGTTCGCCTCCTCCCCTTCGAGGCCACCGCCACCGCAGAGCCACCTCGCCACCTGGACCTTCCCCCACCCTCTTACGCCTCCTCGTCGCTCGCCTCGTCGTGGGTCGCCGTCATCCTAGCGCCGCCGGTGCTCCCCTATTCTGCCACGCGTGCGTCCCCAGGCCGAGCCGACGCCTAGGCCCTAACCTTCCTTCGCCGTCTTCTACATCCCCGGCAGGCCTACCTTGACCCTACCTCTCTGCAACGCCACCCGGTATGGTCATGTGAGACGTTTTGGTCTGGAAGTTCAGTATCGATGCTTGAAGCTTGTATGTATCACGAATATATGGTGTTGCTGTCTTCTGTGCATGGGGAGTTGGTCTACTCAGTGGATGTATGGCCGTCAAGAGCTTCGTGATGGCAAGTTTTGCCTTGTGCCGTGTGGGTGGCAAGGACCGCCTCCCTCCGTGCCAACACAAATTCTCTACGGACAATAGAGGTTGGGACATTAAGGTACTATCAAGGGAAATCGAAAGAAGATCTCCGTCGTGGAACCTCAAGCTATCCTTCTCGGACCAGACCCGAAGACACCGAGACCCCGAGTGCGCCAACATGGATCCGAAGACCGATCCGGCACCCGAACCCCTCCGAAACCAAGACCATCGCCAGGAACCCGAAGCAGCCCCAGAGTACCACTCCAAGGCCACCGACAAGATCTTCGACATGTGTCGCCATACTCGAAGCCTAATTCACGGACTCGAAGATCACACATGCGACAAGACCTCCTTCCCGCACCGATGCCTGAGGACCCGGACGCCAAGGTCGCCGACACAGAACGCCAAGTTCTTCTACTCGGATCCGAAGACCGAACCCTGGCGCGCCAAGTTCTTCGACCCCGAAGACCGATCCATCGCAACGCCAAGACCTCCGTCTGAACCCGAGTTCTTCATCCCAGGCGTCAAGATCTCCTACACGGACCCCGAAGACCACCGGTACCCAATCCATTCAAGTTCGCCATCGACGACAAGGTCGACCGCTTGGAACCCAAGTTCTCTGCCACGACATGCCAAGCTCTCCTTCCGTTGTCCGAACCTCGTCGTTTTCCGTCGAACCCTGAGACCAACCCCGAACCTCCCGGAACCCAAGGTCTTCCGAGCCCCGACGTGTGACCCTAAGCCCCTATTTTTATAATATGACATTATCAACTGTCGCATATTAAATTGTTCATGCATGCATATCTTGTTCTGCTTAATACTACCTAATTACACCCCATCTACATCATATCATAATCATGCCGGATCTTCTGCTGCAGTATTAAATATTGCATCCGTTGTTTCTTCTAGTGTTTGCTTCTTCGCGGATTAGGCCTATGAGTGGATGCGAGTATCGACAAGTTCTCTAGATATGATCCGTCGGCAGTGTTTCCTAGGCGAGCATCTCTCCCCCTTCTACCTATTTTGCATTTATAGTCTTTATTTCCTCTTGTTGATCTATTGCTATCCGTGTCGCGATGCTTTAGTTTTCGTGCACCAGTGATATCCCGTGCAGCCTCTATATTGCCATGGACACCTCCTAATACCTGTTGTTTGGTAGATAGCTGGCCTTGTGAGTCATAGTTGCTTGCTTAGGTGCGATCTTGTGTTGTTGAGTACCACAGTTGTTGGTATGCTGGCATATGTTTATGGTGGAGATGCTTACTGGTGGAGAGGATCATGACTTTAAATACAACTATTAAAATGCTAGATATAACTAATGCAGAGGCATCAGTGGGCAATAGAAGTTATTTGGTTCTTCCACGCTCACTTGTGTCCCGTAGGACCCCGAGTACTTGATACTTGTTCCTTGATTTTTCGCACTATCCACATCCGGGAGGCCTTATGGACCCCCTGAGCTAGAGCTTGATTCATTTCTATTTCTTGGGGCCACAAGTAGTTTGGGGCTTTATTACTATCCTGTACTTATGCCATGTTTATTGCTTTATTTAAGATTGTGTGTGGAGCACCTGTACTATTTTGAAACGTGGAATGTTTTCGTGGTATCGACAAGCCCAGTCACACTTTCGGGTTCCCAGTCGTTTACATCCATTGTCACAAACCCTGGGTCTGTTCCAGAGCCGGCCAACTTTGTTTCGAGTAGCTTAGTGCGGTGGCCCCCTGAAATATTTTATGAATCATGTGATTGCTTTGTCGTGAAAGCCTCGTTGGGTTTTGATTTGGTTTTTCCGAGGTTGATCGAGTGTGTGTTGCTATTTGTGCACCCCTGCAGGGTAAAACTTTCTGAAAGCCGTGTCCGCGGTTATGGATGACTTGGAGCACAGTATCTCGATCATAGACAAGCATAACTAAAGTAGTGCTACGAATTTGATTTAATATGTGACTAGTAATCAGCCTCACTATAATGGAATGGATATTAAAAATGCCAACAACTAGTGGATCTGTGGTGATCTGTGTCATACTATACCTGCCTAGTAAGTATTACAACTCCAATGGAATGTGATAAAAGTGTCAACCACTGCTGGGTTTTGGGATTCCACAGGACAATTATATCTGACTAGTAAATGTTCCAACTATAACGGAATGGTGATTAAAACTGCCCACTACTTATGCTTCAGGATGACTCATGATATCTATATCTAATTAGTAAGTGCTGCAACTATAACGGAATGGATAAAACTGCCAACTATGTGAGTTCCTCGGTTTTGACTTCCTCGTTTGGTCTCGAGGGGGAAATACCAGGATGGGTTTGTCTGGTGTTAGTTTCAGGGTGGATCCGGATAGGTCTTTCTTACCCCTCTCTGATAACCGCCAGTTGTATCGAGTCTCTATTGGTTGCTTAGTGCTGCTGCGCTGCCGCTTCAGCCCACCATACCTATGTAGGCGAGAGCCGCCGAATTCTAGCCTCGCCGTGTAGTGGCCTCAATACTGACGCTCCTCTTTTTCCTTTGCCCTTTGTTGGCACCCCTTTTGTTTTAGCAGGTTGGAGAACGACGTCGTTAGCAGGGTTACCCTTCCGGCTTGGCCTAGGCAGGGTTATGGACGCCATTGGTTATTCTTCAGGGCTCTTAGCCCCATTTGCCACTTGTCCGTAGTCGGACGCTCTATCGTTTTCCAGGTGATTTGGGTCTTGTATTGTATATCTGTATTCTTGACTCATTGAGTCGTTGTTGTATATATATCTGTTCTGTGTGTTCCATTGAAGACTGTTGTGTAATGCTATTACTTCATTTTCCGCCCGCACAAAAGTGCCTGGTGGGCATCCTTGAATCGTTTCTATGCGGGTTTGGCAGAAAGGGCTAAAACTTTCATAGGGCCGATTTGAGGTTGTTACATGATCCATGTGTGGTTTGTGGAAATAACACACATGCAATGACTCTAATGGATCCATAAGTGGTTTGTGTAAAAGAACACACATGCAATGACCACTGGTTGATCCATATGTGGTTTGTGGAAAGAACACACATGCAATGACACTAGTTGATCCATGTGTGGTTTGAAAAGAATATACATGCAATGCCACTAGTGGATCCATGTGTGGTTTGTGGATAGTACACACATGCAATGACTCTAGTGCTAGTTTTAGTATAAGAACACACATACACTGACTCTAGTGGGTCCACATGTAGTTTGTGAAAAGAACACCACATGCAATGACCACTGGTTGATCCATAAGTTGTTTGTAGAAAAGAACACACATGCAATGAGTCTAGTGGATCCATGTGCGGTTTGTGGAAAAGAACACACATGCAATGAGTCTAGAGCTGGTTTGTGGTTTTAGTATAAGAACAAACATGCAATGACTCAAATGGATCCATATGTCGTTTGTGGAAAGAACACACATGCAATGACACTGGTTGATCCATATGTCGTTTGTGGAAAGAACACACATGCAATGACCACTGGTTGATCCATATATGGTTTGTGGAAAAGAACACACATGCAATGACCACTGGTTGATCCATGTGTGGTTTGTGGAAAGAACACACATGCAATGACCACTGGTTGATCCATAAGTGGTTTGTGGAAAGAACACACATGCAATGGCCACTGGTTGATCCATAAGTGGTTTGTGGAAAGAACACACATGTAATGGCCACTAGTTGATCCATAAGTGGTTTGTGGAAAGAACACACATGCAGTGACCACTGGTTGGATCCATATGTTGTTTGTGAAAAGAACACACATGCAATGAATACTGGTGGATCCATAAGTGGTTTGTGGAAAGAACACACATGCAATGATTCTAGTGCTAGTTTTAGTATAAGAACACACATGCAATGACTCTAGTGCTAGTTTTAGTATAAGAACACACATGCAATGACTCTAATAGATCCATATGTGGTTTGTGAAAATAACACACATGCAATGACCACTTGTTGATCCATATGTGGTTTGTGGAATGAACACACATGCAATGACAGTGGTGGATCCATGTGTGGTTTGTGAAAAGAACACACATGCAATGACTCTAGTTTTGGTTTTAGTATAAGAACACACATGCAATAACTCTAGTGGGTTCACATGTGGTTTGTGAAAAGAACACACATGCAATGTCCACTGGTTGATCCATATGTGGTTTGTGGAAAGAACACACATGAAATGACACTTCTTGATCCATGTGTGGTTTGTGGAAAAGAACACACATGCAATAACCACTGGTTGATCCATGTGTGGTTTGTGGAAAGAACACACATGCAATGACCACTAGTTGATCCATATGTGGTTTGTGGAAAAGAACACACATGCAATGACCACTAGTTGATCCATATGTGGTTCGTGGAAAGAACACACATGCAATGACCACTGCGAGATCCATGTGTGGTTTGTGAAAATAACACACATGCAATGCCATAGGTTGATCCATAAGTGGTTTGTGGAAAAGAACACACATGCAATGACCACTTGTTGATCCATAAGTGGTTTGTGGAAAGAGCACACATCCAATGAACACTGGTGGATCCATAAGTGGTTTGTGGAAAGACACGCATGCAATGACTCTAGTGTTGATTTGTGGTTTTAGTATAAGAACAAACATGCAATGACTCAAATGTATCCATATGTGGTTTGTGGAAAGAACACACATGCAATGACACTGGTTGATCCATGTGTGGTTTGTGGAAAGAACACACATGCAATGACTCTAGTGGTTGATCCATGTGTGGTTTGTGGAAATAACACACATGCAATGACTCTAGTGCTGGTTTTAGTATATGAACACATATGGATCTGGAAAATAACACACATGCAATGACCACTGATTGATCCATAAGTGGTTTGTGGAAAGAACACACATGCAGTGAACACTGGTTTATCCATGTGTGGTTTGTGAAAAGAACACACATGCAATGCCATTGGTTGATCCATATGTGGTTTGTGGAAAGAACACACATGCAATGACACTGGTTGATCCAAATGTGGTTCATGACAGGAACACACATGCAATAACTCTTGTGGATACATATGTGGTTTGTGGAAAAACACACATGCAATGAACTCTAGTGGATCTATCTTGACATAATTTGATGTATGCCACGATGCATTTCATTGTAAAAGACACCCACTTTCCATTTTTATACTACTCAGCTTTGCCCTTGGTTTTTTGGTACTACCCAATTTTGCCCCCCCCTCTCTCTCTCTCTTTCGTAGAAGCCCAAACCTGTGCCCACTCTGTCTGCTACGCCCTGATTGGTTGTCACAATTGTCACGCGGATTGTGCGCACCAACCGTTGATCCTGTGTGATCCAACGAGGCTCGTTGTACATGTCGTGCCCTTCACAGGACAGCGCAAGACAACACAGACGTCTCCCTCAACGAGACTTGTACAAGAAGGAACACGATGCCATCCATGGAAAAAGTTGTCGAGTGGTCATGTGATGTTTAATCTAGTCTGCAAAGGCTACAAGTCTACTGCACGACAACTGGTCATCCACGGACCACCGGCTATACCATTTTTACTATGCAGCGCGCCTGCACTCTCACTTCCATCAAGCCCCCACCACACGAACCTTCCACGCGGCAGCCGCAGCCAGAAGAGCTGTCAACCGGGGCCCTCGAGGAGGCCTAAACGTCCCCGCATTAAAAACCCAGCCTATCGGGTCCTCCATTCGCACTCATCCACTACTCTCTCTTCTCTATCCAGCAAAACCCCACAATCTTGAACATACTTGCACGAACCTTCTCCATGAAACCAGTGCGTGGGGGTGAGTGTCCGGGCATCGCCGCCGGGGTGGTGCTTCACGCGGCAGATCTAGAGGAGCATCATGCAACACAGGCCAAGGAGGACATGCAGTTCAACCGCTTGGGGGACCATGTGCACGCCGGTGCTGACGACTTCGGAGGCGCCGATGAGGGCGTGGAGTTTGATGAACATGCTCCGCTCGTGTACCCGGAGGTACATCTATTTCTACATGTTTCATATTTTCTGCTCGAGCTTAATCTATCCTGGCGTCATAAAAAAATCTAGTCCTAATGATTAGAGGCAACGTACGAACCGGTGCATGGAGAGATTTAGTCTATTCTGAATGAATCCACATTATTTATCTATTAATAAGTTACCAAGAACTCAAACCACATTAATTTAGGAGCGAGCTGGGGAGACGGCCGTAATGAACTGCTGAACCTATATAGACATGTCATTGCATCGAAAGTAACTTGGAATGGTGGAAGGAATATATATTTATTATTTTTCTCATTTCGGTTTGTATTCCATACATTACAGGTGTATTCAAGTGAGATGGACTCTGACAAGGAGACGAGGGACAACAAGAGCTGCCATGTCATGAAGAAGCTCAAGAGCGGGATAATCCCTTTCCGCACTCGACTTGGTGAGCTCAGGTGCCCTTTCTGTAAGAAAGGAGTCAACCCGAGGATTACCAGCTTGATTCCACATCTGGTTGGCATCGGTAAAATCCCGGCTAGTAAACACAAGTCGTCGACCAAGGCTAAGCACGCTGCTTGTGGCAAGTTCCTGAGGGAGTATGTCAAGACCAGCCTAGTGTCCCCTTACTTAGGAATCAGCAACTTCTAGCCGACCAACCCCGTCACTGTGTTGGCCCGGCCACTAATAATATTTAGTTCTCTTACCGTATCTAGACCCTTAAACTATGGGGATTTCTATTTTCGTACCCTTCAAAATATATTCAAGTTCATCTGTTTATGTTGTTAAAGTTCCTGTGGCATACTCGTTATTTTGCATGGATAGAGGGGTGCCCCCGACAGATATAAGGGTTATCCGGTCTGCTAGATCAGAGAGGATCAACGGTTGGTGGGCAAAACTGAGTACAACTGAATCGCCATGGTTAGACACAAGGGAAAAACTGAGTACAACGGTATGCGTGTGCAGTGCACGGGGCGGTAGCGGACACGTGTGACCATGCACGGTGCATTAGCGTATGCGGTGCACGGTAGTGCAATGAAACACCGCTTCCCTTCTCCTTTAATAGAGGCCTCCCCACTCCCACTCATCACGCACTCGCTCACTCAACCGTCTCCACTGTCCCATCACCTTCTGCAAATGCCCAACAAAACCCCAACCACACCGACAATGGAGAAGATCGGCGCGGTGGCCATCGGAGCCTCCAAGGCCACCGGCAAGGAGACCCCCATCCCCGTCCCCACATCCTCCATAGCCGCCGGTGAGGAGGCCCCCGCCGGTCTCGGGCAGATCCTGCTCGGCTGGGACCCCTACGAGGAGGTTGTCTACATAAGGCCGGAGAACCCCTACGACACCAGCATCGCCAACCCGTGGTCTGAGGTAACCAGGGTTTTCTCCCCTTCCCTTGTTCTTCCCCCGTTCCCATCGTTGGATGCTAGATCGTATGTTATTAGGGCTCGGCTGTTCGTATTTTTTATAGTAGCTAATCCTATTGTGTTAGATCTCGATTTTCGATGAATCCCCCAGTTCGTAGTTGGGATCAGTATTCGATTTGGTTTGAGATTTGGGGAATAATCGAGAGATCTCATTCGGTTAATTTATGCAAAAATCAATCCCGATAATCAAAGTATCTCAATCATGTCCTTATTTCACTCTACTGTTTTTTCCAACAGGAGGATAGCAACGACCTCCGCAGCGACGACGAGTCCAAGGACACCAAGACTCGTCATGTGCTGAGAAGGCTGAAGTCCGGTCAGTACAACAACTTCTTCGCCGGTGACGTGTACAGGTGCCCCTTCTGCCCCACCAGGAGGCTCTGCGGCACGGACTTCAACTCCCTCGTGAAGCATGCCGAGGACGTGAGGACCTGCGGCGAGTCCGTGAATGTCCATGGCTTCAGGGCCAAGCACCAGGGGCTCCGTATTCACCTCCGCAACCTCCAGAAGGTGGCTATCGAGGAGGGTCGCATGCCCCCGATCAGACCCAAGGTGCCCAAGGTCAAGGGGCTGGGCAGCAAGAAGTGGAGGAGGCGCCAGAGGGAGGAGGCGGATGCCCTCCTGGCAGAGGCCACGAGGGGCCACTGATCACCTGTTGCTGCTGTAAAGCAGCTTCTTTTGTCTTGTTTGTGTTGAAGCAGTCCGCTGCTGCTACTGCTGAGCAGCCTAATTGTCGAACCTCGTTAAGTACCGTACTATATAACCTATATTAGCTGCTTTATCTACATCTGCTCTGCTTACTGAATTTATTTATGGTGCTGGTTTGTTTTGCTGCTCTAGATTTGCTACCAGATTGGGGAAAAACGATCGCAAAAGGAACAATCAATGAAGAGAGAAGCTCCTCTAGATTCCCTACCTTTTTGGGCAAAAAAACACAACTGTTAGAGAGGGAGGGGAAAAGGCGCTCTTAAAAAGGCCAAATAACAAAAAAAACTTCCACTTTAGGCGTCATGGCGCACATAACGGCCAAGCCTTTGACCAGACGGCACCCCCTTCCGAGCGCATGGGAGGGATTCGGAATATCGGGAGGGCAAAAGTGAGGACAAACGAGACACAATGTTGCTAAAGATAAATCTGAGAAAAAGCTGAATTTGGCTTTACCATGAAATTTGGCTAGAGCTCCACAATGTAGCTATTCTAAATCCCTAAACTATGTGGTGCGTTGAAACCTAATGCTTTTCCACCGACATGTGTGTTGCAAAGTTGCTTGATCGTGCATGCTTACACAAGTGGCCTACAGAGAAACTTATAGAAGCATGGGAAACGAGCTTCATTTTGGCAAATTCGGGACAGGCTTTGCGTAATCGGCAGGCCTGGTCGGCTGGACGGATGCCCCGGGGTGCAGGGATGCTAGGTCCATGTCTATGCTTACACTTCTTAAACTTGTTAGGAATTAATAACAACTGTACACTTCCTTCTATCCTGTCACGTTATGTCGTGTCAGCACCACGCACCCGCTGCGGATCAGCAACGGGACGGTGGTTTACGTGACCGGTCTCTGCCACGCCAAAGCCACGTCGCACACCCATCCCATCGCCTACTGGGACGGACGCCGAATTTAATCGTTGGGATTGGAAACCATCGGTGCTCGCCCGGTCAAACTTGCTTCCGCATGGGTATGACCAGAATATTGGTAAACGGAATTTAAACATCACTGTGCAAAAATCCCCAACTCATTCCTTCCGCCGGCGCCGCCACCGCAAGAACCATCGGCCATGCCACAAGCACCACCTCCGCCTGGCCATACCACCGCAACAGATCACTCCACCTCCACGCCCAGTCCCAGCCACCGCTACCGACCCTAGGCCACCGCCGCCGCATTAGCTGCTGCCATGGACGCAGAGTATGGCGTGTTCGGCGACGGGAGCGACTACACTGACGAGTACACCGTCACCACCCATGGCACCACCAAGCTGACGGTCATCCACACAAATGCGTCAGCGGAGGTTGCCAAGGTCATCGCAATGTACGAGTGGTGGCTACAGGAGCCGATGGGTAGGTACAAGATCGTCGGCCTTGACCTCGAGTATACCAGAGATAGGAAGAGGACGGCGCTTTTGCAGCTGTCCATGCGCAACCACTGTTGATACGTCCAAAACGTATCTACTTTCCCGAACACTTTTGCTATTGTTTCTCCTCTAAACTTGTGTGATTTGGATACAACTAATGCGGACAGACGTTGTTCTTAGCAGAATTGCCTTGGTGTCTACTTTTTGTGCAGCAAACCAACTATCAGGAAAAATCCCGGAAAATATGCCAAAAATCCTATTTTACCCGAAGACTCCAGGAGCCAGAAGACGAGACTGAGAAGAGCTAGGGGTGGCCACACCACCTAGTGGCGCGGACAGGCCAGGCCGCGCCAGGGGGTGGTGTGGGCCCCCTAGGCACCCCCTCGGCCTCTCTCTTCGCCTATAAGGATCCCTCTGACCTAAAAACTTCAGGGGTTTCAATGTTTTTCCAGAAGGAGTTCCGCTCCGCCGCCACCACCAGATTCCACGAAACAGCACCAGAAACTCCGTTCTGGCACCCTGTCGGGACGGGGAATTGGAGGAGATCATCGCCATCATCATCACCATCGCTTCTCCATCGACCATCCATGTTTCCCCCATCTAGGAGTGAGTAATCCCCCGCTGTAGGCTATGGGGATGGTAGCGATTGGATGAGATCGTTCATGTAATGGCATCAGATTGTTAGGGCATGTGCATAGTATCTTTTATTCGTGCTTTATGACTTTGTTGTGACTTGTTGTGCTTAATGCTTGTCACTAGGGCCCGAGTGCCAGGATTTCAGATCTGAACTTATTATTGATTCATTATGATAGTATTGTTCTTGGTCTTATCTGCAAGTTGTATACACACGTTGTTGTCTGGACCCTATGGCCCCGAAGTGACAGAAATCGGGATAACCGGAAGGGAAAGGCTTTGATGTGAGGATCACATGTGTTCACGGAGTGTTAATGCTTTGCGCCGGTGCTCTATTAAAAGGAGCACCTTAATTGCCAGTAGTTCCCTAGAGGCCCCGCTGCAAACGGGCTAGCAGGACAAAAGATGTTGTGCAAGTTCTCGTTGCGAGCACGTATGACTATATATGGAACACATGCCTAGGATTGTCTAGTACTTGGGTGCTTTATCTTATTTATCTGCAATTGCCCTATGTTCTGATTGCTATGTGAATTGTATTGTCCATGCAACGCCCGTCCATCCATCCCTATGCCTACCGAACTCGAATCCCATTGTTTACTGCTTTTGTTACTACTGTCTTTGCTTTACTACTGCTATTACTTTACTATTCCTACTACAAAACTGTTGCTACTGATAAACTGTTGTGAGCAAGATTGTTTCCAGGTGCAGCTGAATTGACAACTCAGTTGTTAAGGCTTATAAATATTCTTTGGCTCCCCTTGTGTCGAATCAATAAATTGGGTTTAACTTCCCTCGAAAATACTGCGATACACCCCCTATACTTGTGGGTCATCAAGACTATTTTCTGGTGCCGTTGCCGGGGAGCATAGCTTTATTTATCAAGTTCACTTGGATTCTCTATTGTTTGATGCTATCCATCCATCATGGGTAAGTCTCGTGATGGCAAGGTTCCTATTTTACCATCCACTACAAGAAGAGGTACGGTTCTAAACACCTCTGCTGCTCTTCATTCACCGTCTGTTTTGAGTAAGTTCCTTACACCACCACATACACATGCTACACACACTGCTACTACTGCTGAATCTAAACTAATGCTTATGATGCTGCTTCTATTGTGCTTGATAAGAGTGGTTCATTAGGTCCTTTCCTAGATGCTACGATTGCTAGAACTATAGCTGGAAATACCGAAACTCCTAATGAAGACACTACCATACCTGTTAGCTCACCTGAGTCTAGTGAGAGTTATGATATTGAAGATGGTTATGTTGAGATGACCGATGAGTTTATTAAAGAATGTAAGAACACCCATGACAGGAGCGCTGCTAAGAGTGTCCTTGAGAAGCGTACTATTAGACCCAAATTATCTCTTGATGCTAAGTTTGCTGCTTCTCCCATAAACATTATAGATGAGGATTATGATTTCTCTCTCGATCTATCTTACATAGCTATTGTCGAGAAAGAACCTTTTTGTGGGACTAAGAATGAAAGTGCGGTAGCACATATGAATGAACTTTCTACCATGAGTGGCTTGTTTTCTGATGATATTAAGATGCGTACTTACTTTGTTGCTAAGATTTCCCCTTTTCACTGAAAGGAGAAACTAAAACTTGGTTTAGTAATTTACCTCCTGAATCTATTGATAGCCCTGAGTGCTTGATTAGTACTTTCCTGCAGAAATATTTTCCTCCCAGTGCTAGACATGCTATTTTGCAGGAACTTTTGATTTTAAATAGGGAGAAAAAGAGGTATTGCCTGAATCTTGGGCAAAGTTTTGTGCTTTGATTCATGCACATGCTGGAAGTCCATTACCTAAGAATGAGCTTCTTGATATATTTTATAATGTACTAACCGAAGAATCTAGGACATACCTAGATAGTTGTGCTGATTGTGTTTTTAGGAATAGGACTCCTAAGGAAGCTGAGGAATTAATGGCTAAAATAAGCAAGAATTATGAAGATTGGACTCCTCCTAAACAAGCTATACCTAAGTAATTGTACCTAAACCATCTATTACTGTGCCTATTCCAACATCAAAGAAGAGGGGAGTTATTGAATTAAATGATGAAGTGATGAAGGAAGCTAAGAAATGTCTTAAGGAGAAGGGAATTAAAGCTGCAGATGTCAAGAATTTACCTCCTATAGAAGAATTATGTAAGCCTATTCCCTACTCACCCACTATTGAGGTACACTCTCTCCAACACTTTGATGAAGGTGATATCCCTTACTCTAAACCTCCTGATCAATGCTTAGAAGAATTTGATATCTTTATTGTTAAGCAAGATAACTTTAATAAAAGGGTGCAAAATCATCTAATAGAAAACACTAGAGCTATTATTGAGTTGAAAGATATTGTGGAAAGAACCTCTAATGATGTTAAAATGATTGTTAAACACTTTCAAATGGTCCAAACTCAAATAGATCAACTCGTTAAAGTGCAAAACGACTTGCTAGTTAATGCTGCTAAAGAAAAACATGCTTATGAAATTAGAACTAGAAGTGGTGATGCTACCCAGGATCCTCTATATCCTGAGGGGCATCCCAAAAGAATTGAGTAGGATTCTCAACAAGATGAAAATAGTGGTTCTACTCGTAAGAAAAGGAAAAATAAACATAAAACTGTTGTAGAACCTTCTGAACCTGCTGTAGATCCTAATAGTATATCTATCTCTGATGCTGAAACTGAAAGTGGTAATGAAGAAAATGTTGCTCCTAATGAAGAGAGGTTTGAGGAAGAACCTGAAAACCACACTAAGAATACTAAATACACCAAAGAGGATTTTATTGCTAAGAAACATGGTAGTGAAAGAGAACCTTGGGTCCAAAAACCTATGCCTTTCCTTGATAAGAAACACAAGTCAAAGGAAGATGAACACTATAATAAGTTTTGTGAGTGGATGAAGCCTTTATTCTTGCAAATTCCTTTAACTGATGCTATTAAATTACCTCCTTACTCAAAGTATATGAAAGACATTCTCTCGAATAAA
This sequence comes from Avena eriantha, assembly GCA_910589775.1. Classification (NCBI taxonomy): domain Eukaryota; kingdom Viridiplantae; phylum Streptophyta; class Magnoliopsida; order Poales; family Poaceae; genus Avena; species Avena eriantha. The sequence continues at coordinate 85,338,970 of OU342740.1, forward strand.
AGTAAGATCCCTAATGAAGAAATTTCTACTTTGCTTGCTAACTATTCCTTCAATGGTAAGGTTCCTAAGAAGCTTGGAGACCCAGGGATTCCAACTATCCCTTGCTCTATTAAGAACAGTTATGTTAGAACTGCTTAGTGTGATTTGGGAGCTGGAGTTAGTGTTATGCCTTTCTCTCTCTATAAGAGGCTTCAACTTGAAAATTAATATCAACTGATATATCTTTGCAAATGGCTGATAAATCTACCACTATTCCTGTGGGTATATGTGAGGATGTACCTGTTCAGGTGGCTCACAATTGCTTGATATTAACTGATTTTGTTGTGCTTGAAATGCCTGAAGATGATAATATGTCTATTATTCTTGGGAGACCTTTTCTTAATACTGTAGGAGCTGTTATTAATTGTAATCAAGGAAAGGTGACTTTCAATGTTAATGACAAGGAACATGTTGTCTATTTCCCCAAGAAGATTGAAAAGACTTATGGCTTGAATTCAATTGAACATGTTGAAGGCATTCAAGTTGGAGAAATATATTGTCCCATACCAAGAGAAATATTTGAAACTATTATGATTGGGACCATTGCTATCAAGGTTGAGGTAACATAATCATTAGTGGAGAACAAAGTTTTGTCTCATATGCAATTGTTTTGGTAGCAAGACTTGATCAGCCTTGCTAACAAAAGGATTCCATTGAACAAAACAATGTTTTCATTATGATTATCTCCGTTTATTTCTATCCTTTGCATTTTAGTTTTTGTTTTCGTTTAGTTTTCTTTGTGTTGTTAGTTGCTTGCATGTTAGAACTTTTGTAGTTCTAACCTTGTTTTGTCCTTGCATCATGTTTCCAAAAGAAAAAAATCGATCTGTCAGAAAAATCATTCTTCTATTTCTGAAAAGTGCCCAAAAATAAAGTGTCTCGAAAAATTCCAGAAAATTCATATTAAATTTTTACATGAAAAAAGGGGCAGAGGAGTACCTGGGAGGTACTAGGGAGCCCACCAGGCAGGCACACCAGATGGTGGCGCGGCCAGCCTTGGGTGGCACCATGCCCTGGTGTGGGCCACCCCTGGCCCCCACTAACTCTCCCACCTGCCAATTTCTTCTCTCTCCCGAGTAAGCTCCAGTTCATAGCTCAAAATCGCGTTCTTGCTGTGCTTGCTCTTGATTTTTTCAATCTCCTTGCTCAGCCCATCTTTCTTGCTGAAATTTGGAGCATTTGTTCCCTGGTTTGTGACTCCTCCCCTTGTCCAAGTAGATTTGTGTTTAGTGGATTATATGTTGAGTATTTTGCTGCTGTAGGTGACTAGTTATGAGAGCTAGTAAGCTTGTTTGATGCTTAGAGATATAGTTTTGATGCATGTTTAGGCCTCTTGCAAGTCCCTATGAGTAGAATCATTCATTATATTTATTTTGCAATCACTTGTTTAATAGGTGTTTAAATTTCAGAATACCAAGCATGAACAACCATACTTTTGGAGAGATATTTGAGAGTGATGCACCTAGGAGGTCGAGGCCCTCAAGAACAGCCTCTCAAGCTAGGCCATCATACAATGAAGACCTCATTGCAACCCGTATTGGCAGTGAAAGGGATGATGGGGATGCTCACCCATCCTCTTTTCCTTGTTTTACTTTCTTGCAAGCTGCAGGTATTCTTGATGATTTCTTGCTACTTATTGAGAGGGTTGGTTTGACCTCATATATGCAAGATGAGAGCGCACAATACGCTATGCTCACCAAAACTTTTGTTGAGAGCTTCATATTTACTAACACACCCTATCAGTCTACTGTCTCTTTTAAAATATATGATATGCCCTTCACCATGCCTTTGGAGAGATTTTGTAGTATTGTAGGTGTGCGTATGACAAGGACCATGAAGAAAATTCAAAGGAGACCCTCTGATTTGTTGGAGCTATACCGAGGGGTGACCAATAATGATGACCGTGTGGCGTAGCGTGGAAAGATAAGAAATATCCAACTCCCTGCTCTTAGATACTTTGCATATTATCTTGCTTCTAGTGTACTGGGTAGGGAGAACACAAGTAATATCTCCAACTATCATTTAGCTTTCCATGCTGCTGTGCTTAACAATGATACTCGGTACAATCTTGGCTCGCTTATTGCTCGTCGCCTAGCTGCTAGGGGGCCTATCTATGGGGGCATCATTGCATCGCGCATGGTCAATGCATTAGGACTTTCAGTGGATCCCGATGATGCTATGCTGGCACCACAGAGGCTTGACCTTGTCGCCATGAAAACTCATCATTTTGTCACTGCTACCTCTGATTTGAACAATCTAGTGTATAGGATGCTTTTCACTAACAGGGATGAGAGGGAGATCCTTTTTCCACCGCCTGCTTTGTTTAGTGTTCACAAGAGACCATGGTCGCGCTCCAAGGAGGAGGTGGACGAGCAGCTTCGCTTGTTGGGTTTCCACGAGCAGCACTAGGAGGATGTGCCCTCCAATGATTACTCCGCGCATTACGGAGGGACTTACTCGAGCACGCACCAGGACGAGGGTACCTCCTCGTCGTACCACGGTGATACTTCATCCTGGCCAGCTTGGGATTGATACCCACTTAGGCCAAAAGCCTAAGCTTGGGGGGAGGTACGCCGACACCGCAATCATCTCCATATCATGTTGCGTCGGTACTTTGTATATTCATGTTTTCGTTCTCTTTTTAGTTTTCGTTCTTCTTTGCTTTTGCTTTCTAAAAACACAAAAATACCAAAAAAAATATGTTGTTTCTCTTTGGTTTGCTTCTTCTTTTTGCCTTGGTTTGCTTTTCCCTTTTTGCTTTGTTTGAACTATTTAAAAAAACCAAAAATATTTTGCTTTGCTTGTTTTTCTCTTTTGGTTCTTGTTTAAAAATCAAAAACACCAAAAATATTTGTCGTTCTTCTTTGGTTTTTGCGAGTTTGCTACATGGTTCGGCAGTCCTCAGTGGATATTGGTTTCATATTATTATTCAAGCCACACAAGTGAAGAGAAATAATGAGGATCAATGACAACTTGAGGCGTGGTAAGAGGCTGGTAACGAACTCTATTTGTTTTCATTTTTGTGCATATACTCATCACTATGGGCATGCTTAGTCCTTTCATGTAGAGTGTATGTTTTCTTTGGATTCTTAATAGTTCTTGCTTTCTTATGATTATCCCCAGCTCGCTAATAGTTTCTAGCATGTCTCATGAATGTTTGCTTGCATTACTCTATTCATAAATTGGTATGACACCGTGGTATCCTCCTCTGAATGTTTCATTTGATTGACTTGGCACATGCTCACGCATGCACATGACTGTAATAATCAGTTAAGCCTCGATGAACTATTTTGCCTTGAGGATCTTGAATCACTTTCATGCCATGAGTAGTCCTGTTTTGTTGCAATCATGATAATGACAACTATTGTTCTCTCGTTTGTCGCTCCCTTACTATTGCTAGCCTTCACTTCCACTGAGTGTTTTACTCATGTTTCCAACTCCTTAAACCAAATATTGCCAAGGTGTCCACCATACCTACCTATTAGCATTATTTGCTGCTCCCGTGCATATTCAATATGCCTTGTTTTCTTCCAAATAAAATGTTTGCTTGTTATGGGAAAATAAGTTGGTAAAGCTCTCACAAACTTGATGGCACACTTTATTTCCTGCACTTAATAAACCTGAACCATTGTGAACTCTCCATGAAAGTTATATGCTTGCAAATTATAGGCTGGGGATTAGCAGAACCGTGATGTCACAGGGAACGCTTTCAACACTTGTAAATATATACCCAGTTGATACCTTGCTCTTTTGTTTGCGGATGTCATCGGTGTGAACTAAAAGGGGAGCTTGTAAGTCCATGGAGTTATGTATGTGTGTTAGAGAAACGCCTGGGCCGCTGCTCTAATCCATGCTGACATGGTGGAAACCTGCAGCGTAACCATAATGATATCTATGAAGCATTCTTCTTATAAAAAAGAGAGAGATAGTTATTGAGAAAAAGAAAAAGAAAAAGATTTATGAAAAGAGGAAAGAGATTAAAAAAAGCACCATTTTCCATGGTAAATAAGAAGATTGCTGAGATACTCATTGTTTGCTTGCCTCGTCATTTTGATATGGGGATTCTTCCATATCATCGGGCAAGGGGTACCCCGTTGGCGGTTCTCAATGATACGCACATACTTACGATGACAAGAACTTACCGGTAACTAAAGTTGAGTAGCATGAGGAGCGTCCCTCGTACTGAAGGGACTTGGAATTTTCAGTTTATAGTCTGTCGAGCATATAACTCAGATTGGACCTCACTTTCACCTTAACCACTCTAAATATGCTTATGATAGGGGCAATGAGAGCTCAAAGCTAATGAGTACCATACTTTCAGCATTTGGAAGCCTTTCAAATTATTCAAAACCTTTTCTTCTACTTATTGAGTCTCCACATATTCTTTGACCACTTTCTTGAGAGCATAGTTGTCATTCTTTATGTTTGTTCCATTACTTGATTATTTGTGTTATGACTTTGATGCTTGTACCCTTGATATCTTTACTTCTAGTCATCACTTGAACTTCAGAGGTGCCTTAGCATTCATAATCAAAGGCAAGCGAGATACCACTCTATCATACCTTTCTATGAGCATTGTAATGTTGCTTATGTTTATGCTTCATGCTACTTATTATTCTTGAGTTGGAATCTCTTCATAGCTTGCAATGACTATTAAGTAGACTCAGTTGCATACTCTTTATTATGAACTGTCTAAGTTGTTGATCCCATTGCTTGAGAATATTTACATCATATGAAGCAAATGTGTTCATGAAAGTTCTTTTATCGCACTCAGTTTTCAACTGAATTGCTTGAGGTCAAGAAATAAGCTAAGCTTGGGGGGAGCTGATACGTCCAAAACGTATCTACTTTCCCGAACACTTTTGCTATTGTTTCTCTTCTAAACTTGTGTGATTTGGATACAACTAATGCGGACTGGCGCTGTTTTCAGCAGAATTGCCTTGGTGTCTACTTTTTGTGCAGAAAACCAACTATCAGGAAAAATCCCGAAAAATATGCCAAAAATCCTATTTTACCCGAAGACTCCAGGAGCCTGAAGACGAGACGGAGAAGAGCCAGGGGTGGCCACACCACCTGGTGGCGCGGGACAGGCCAGGCCGCGCCAGGGGGTGGTGTGGCCCCCCAGGCACCCCGTCGGTCTCTCTCATCGCCTATAAGGAGCCCTCTGACCTAAAAACTTTGGGGGGTTCGATGTTTTTCCAGAAGGAGTTCCGCTCCGCCGCCACCACCAGATTCCACGAAATAGTACCAGAAACTCCGTTCTGGCATCCTGCCGGGACGGGGAATTAGAGGAGATCATCGCCATCATCATCACCATCGCTTCTCCATCGACCATCCATGTTTCCCCCATCTATGAGTGAGTAATCCCCTGTTGTAGGCTATGGGGATGGTAGGGATTGGATGAGATCGTTCATGTAATGGAATTATATTGTTAGGGCATGGTGCCTAGTATCTTTTATTAGTGCTTTATGACTTTGTTGTGACTTGTTGTGCTTAATGCTTGTCACTAGGCCCGAGTGCCATGATTTCAGATCTGAACCTATTATTGATTCATTATGATAGTATTGTTCTTGGTCTTATCTACAAGTTGTATACACACGTTGTTGTCCGGAACCTATGGCCCCGAAGTGACAGAAATCGGAATAACCGGAAGGGAAAGGCTTTGATGTGAGGATCACATGTGTTCACGGAGAGTTAATGCTTTGCTCCGGTGCTCTATTAAAAGGAGCACCTTAATTTCCAGTAGTTCCCTAGAGGCCCCGCTGCAAACGGGCTGGCAGGACAAAAGATGTTGTGCAAGTTCTCATTGCGAGCACGTATGACTATATATGGAACACATGCCTAGGATTGTCTAGTACTTGGGTGCTTTATCTTATTTATCTGCAATTGCCCTATGTTCTGATTGCTATGTGAATTGTCTTGTACATGCAACGCCCGTCCATCCATCCCTATGCCTACCGCACTCGAATCCCATTGTTTACTGCTTTTGTTACTACTGTCTTTGCTTTACTACTACTGTTACTTTACTATTCCTACTACAAAACTGTTGCTACTGATAAACTGCTGTGAGCAAGATTGTTTCCAGGTGCAGCTGAATTGACAACTCAGTTGTTAAGGCTTATAAATATTCTTTGGCTCCCCTTGTGTCGAATCAATAAATTGGGTTTAACTTCCCTCGAAAATACTGCGATACACCCCCTATACTTGTGGGTCATCAACTGCCTACTATATCACATATGTAGGGCCAAATCTATATGCCCGGAGCTTCGCGAGTTCCTACACAGGAGGGAGATCTACTTCGCCAGCGTCGACATCAAGAACGACACTCCGAAGCTAGAACGGGATCTCCTCATTCATGTCGTCAATCACGTCGATCTCTAACGTTTGTGGAGGTACCCGGATGGCGATACGGGGTAAGCCGGCATGTCTAGACTCGCTTCCGACATTATCGACCGCGAGTACGCCGGCATGAAAATCGAGTTCCCGAAGCACCTACACGAGCGATGGGAGTGGAGGCACCTGGATTACGATGCGATCAAGTAGGCATTCAGGGACGTGTATGTCTGCTACGAGATGCTCAACAGGATCTGGCGGGTGGGTGAGTGTGATGTTTACCACTACTAGTTTCGCATTTCGTTCCTAGTTTTATATCGCCTGTATTTTATCTCGCATGTATTTTCTAAGCATTCTGTGTGTAAGAACCAAGCTCGTATGATCCCTGTGCTATTAGCTACTTAACCTGTATGAATTACATTCCCTCTTTTGTATGCTCAATATTCATTCTTACATATTCTGTCTGCCATTTGGATGTGGCAGAATCCAGGACTGACATGCATAAGGTGTGATACAGTCATAAGTCATAACCAAACCCATATTATAGAGAAGGATACAGCCATAAACCAGATTATAGTTTGACAAAGGTAATACACAGCAGTTCATAATTGATCACATAGTGTACTTATGAAATAACATGTTTTCATAAACACAACAATCATGCACTAATAGTCTACATCCTATCATGTTGGAGAAGGCAACCGATCCCAGGATGCCTTCGGTCGCTTGCCTCGGTTTGTAGATTCATCTACACTCCGGCATCTGGGACAAACAACCTGCCTTGGTGGTGGTTCAATGATGCGATGCCTGGAACGAGATTTTACAATCTGCTGGTACAGCTAGTGGCTAACATACCCGTCAATTGCAGCGTACTTCAGATTAGGTTCAGAAAGTGGCTTATCCTCCCAGTAATCATGCCCTAAACGCCTCCACGAACATCTCGGCAATCTGTCCTTCATGTCAGCGTACCACGGGTCGATGAGTTCGGAGGCAAGAGCGTCCATCCCGGTCTTGCCGCCCTTCGTCCCTAGGATCCAGTAAATTTCCTGGATGTCCAGTTTGCACTCCTTTGGGATTCTAATGTTGATAGTCGGGCTTTGAAGCAGTTTACTGTCATTCGTGATGTCAACACTGGTAAATGTTATGTGCTAGTTCATGAGAAAGTCATGAAACAGATCCCTAATGTTTTCGCCCCACCTGCATGAAAATGAATTCAGACAAATAATATAGCAATAACTTTTGCAAACAGACGGTTCAGGAACAAAAAGACAGCAAAGTCTACCAGATCCCGTCAGCCCCTTCTCGCAAAAAGGCCGGTATACGAGGATGTGCCCCTTCATCGAGAGTTGCACCACGGCAATCCTATGGTGATCGCGGCTGTACTCGAGGTCAAGACCTACGAACCTGTTTTCTTCGAACTACAGCCAACTCGTGAAATTATTTAGAGTGTTCCTCACCGTCTGAGGGTCGGTGGTGTAGACGACATCGATCTTCTTCCCGCCATGTACTTCGATGTCGAAGTGCACAGTTTCTTGCCTGCCGTCATTTCGGACGTCTGGAGCGTCCATGACTACAGGCAAGAGGGAAAGGATACGGAGGAAGAGGGTGATGCGGTGGTGGAGGAAATGGATGAGGCCATGGAGGAGAAAGACGATGAGGCCGTGGAGGAGGAAATGAGACGGAGAAGTGAAAGATTGGAACCGCCCTTATCAATATCTAGAATGGTGCACGACCGTTCGTAGTAGGGTGAAGGTGGCGAAAAACGGCGGTTTTACACGTCGACGCTAGCACTTCCTAAAATTTGTTCTGCGCCACTTGCATGTGGTGGAACCAATTCAAATGTAGGCATGTTTGCCCGTGCCGACCTTCACTCACTGACAGGAGGGCCACACATTTCCCTTTTACGATTTATTTTTTCACTTCCTCTAGACGGTTCTGGTGCCCGCCCTCAATAATTACGCCCCCCCTTCTTTTCTTCCACGTGGACGAGAACCGGCGGCGGTGGCGGTTCCTTGCAGATTCACTCCCCACTCGAACAACTGCCCCCATCCCTGATTCCACCCCCTCTCGAATCCATCCGCCTCCTTATCACAACGCCTCCATTAACCTACCGGATTCCAGACTCCACTTGCCGCTATGGGTAGAGCTTGGGGTAGCAGCAGGCTTAAGTGAAAGGCATGTGACGACAATGAAGATGGCCAGGGCAACCGCTACCACGAGGAATGGGGATGGCCGAACCTCAGCGCCGCGAACGTGCACAGGATCGCCTCGGAGTTGGACATCATCTCAGCCGGCCGCCTCGCTCGCTGCATCCCTGGCTACCGCGTGACGATGCGGAACATGGACGAACAACCGTCGGCACGCCAGGCCTTCTTTACCCCAATAACAGCAAATGGCCAGATGACCCCGATGGCCACGTAAGTTCTAGTATCTAGCTTATTCGTTTAGTCATATCGTTGATTCATATGTGCTGAACTCTCATCGGAATCCTATGTTCCTTTCGTCGAACGTGTTGTGTGCACGCGTGGTTTGAACAAATCGAACCATTTAAGACTATTCTGTACAGCAGAAGCTCTGCTCATACCTGATATTCTGGTATTTTCGTAGTGACACTGTCTTACTTTAGGTGATAGACGAGTTGTCAATTTCGATTTTGCAATGGAATGCCTTCTAGGTGATATTCTATTTCCTAAAATAAAAACAAATAGATTAGACGATTTAATGCTGTTATGCCCCGAGCTGTTTAATTATGATCATCGTCAGGAGTTTGTTCTGGGGGCTCTGCTACTACTCCATATATTGAGTATCTTCGTAGTGACACGGGCACAATTTAGGCGATATCTGAGGAGACACTCGTATTTAGGCGATATTTTGTGTACTTTAATCTAAAGGCCCAGTTGTCAAATTGTATCTGCAATGGAATCCATGCTAGTTTATTGTACCAACTGACAACAAACTCTGTAGAATATTCATGCAAAACTGATGCTGCTGGATAAGTGGTCCGAATCAGTAGTGGTGAATATCAAGGAAGAAGAAGAGACGGAAATGGAAGATGACCAGAACTGGGTGGGTGGCAATAGCAAGTGGCTGGTCCTTTTATCACAGGATGGCAGTACTTGGACTCTAAAAAATGGATACAGATCGAAGAGACTTGCAGTGTCATCTTTGAAGGGTGTCGGCATTACTGCATTCAACAGCGGGTGGCCGCTGCCCATTTCCAAATTCGCTTACAGGTTCAACATGGCAGAACTTGACCTTGTGAAGGTACAGCTCCCACATAGACCACGGGAGGGGGCGTGGATGAACTGGGAGTACGACCTCTTAGCGGTGTTCGACAAGGCAATCACATTCATTAGATGCCCAGAAGACAAGGAATGGACAGTCTTGCGTGACGACTTCCTGCGGCCGGAGAAGTATGTCGACGTCGTCTTCACCTACGGCTACTCTTCGTACGGACCGCAACGCATTTATGCGGTCACTGAACCTAGCGGCGACGTGCGTGTTTGGGAGCCGTCCATTTGGGGTGAGTCATGGTGTCATATAGCATGTAAAATCCCATTCAAAATTCTGCTTACTGACTGTTAGTAACACGCAGGTACCCACGCAGCCCCGCGCATCATTCCAGCTCCGGTCATCGAAGATGCAGTAGCAGATGCTGAACTTGGGACACGGCGCTAGTTCCTAGCACCTCTCGTAGACAACACGGAACAGGATGATGAACTCTTGTGCATTCATATCAGGGGAGCACTAAACAGCGTTGGTGATACAATAGAACATATGGGGACACAACTTTCTTCATACCCATCGCTGCGGTGTCACATTTTCTCAAGGTCCGCATGTCCATCCGAAGACCCAGTAGAGAAAGTCTGGAGCAGAGTCAACAATCTGAAGGGACAATCTGTGTTTCTTGGGATCAATTACCCTTTCTTTGTCGGAGCCCCTGGAGCTGTTGAACCGGTAATTGCTCAGGCAGCCCTGGCCCCTGATGTTGCTGCTGCTACTGCTGCTGGTGGTGGTGGTGGTGGAGCTGACGAAGAACTAGCTGTTGTTTCTCCTGGTGAAGCTGACTAAATACTTGGTGATGCTGCTGCTAGTGAAGCTGACGAAATACTTGCTAATGTTGCTGCAGGTGAAGCTGAAGAAATACCTACTGAGGCTGCTACCGGAGTCTAGGAAGAACATGCTGGTGTTGTTGCTGAGGTGCCAGCACTTCCAGTGTTGATAGCAGACTGTGTGTTTGCTGCACACTCACGCGCCTATCATGTTGACACTCCAGATCCGACCTGGAGCCGAATCCACGTTGGGGGGAGGGGCCTACAATTGGCTCATCGTGGGGTCATACTATTTGAAGGAGAATGAAAGACGGCCAAACGCAGCATTCTGGTTCGTTCCGACGATACCACCAGCTCTAGGGACCTAGTGCTCATACTGGCAGATCCGATGAACCATTTGTCTATCTGTATCATTAGTTACGCTTATGTGTGTAAAGACTAAGTTGTGCTTATTTGTGTAAACTAAGTTAGGCCTAACTACGTAATATTCAGTGAAGCCCAGCTTTTCTTTCCACGCCCATAACAACAGAACTACAGCATAGAACATACAAATGTAATGTGCATACCAGGCATTTCTGCTCAGGATAACAACCACTTGAAGCCAATGATACATCGTGTACGCATTTGAACGCATCACTAGAATGTGCCACCTATTGATGATTGATGACATGGATCTAGCTTTTCTGCGCTTATTTGCATTGAATTGCTCATTGATTTGTTCACATATTTTTTGGCAATGGCTAATGAACTCCACTCTCTTGGTAACTTGCTTCATCAGCGAGCACTTGTTGATGCAATGCAAAGTACAGAACATGGTCGTCATCGTCATTCCATTTAGGTTCTCTATGTTTCGTCATCACGGAGCTACTAATTTCAAATGAAAATCTAGTAAACAATATATGTGTACATTGTTAGAGTATGCTATGGACATGGTACATACATGTTTTTTACAATCACAAGAAGAAAACTTGATGCATTTTCACCTTGTTGGCATTGTGCCGAACTGGGTGGATGTGGCTTTGGGGTTCGGAGACGAAGGCGCCGTGGCTGGTGCGTGTGCGACCACGGCGACGGCGAGCTCGGATTCTGGAGGAGACCAACAGGACCGAGCATGGTCGGCATGGTGACAGATCTCACCCGGGAATGAATTCCCGTCCTCGTGACGTGCCAATGGTGCGGTCATGGTGAGGGCGAGCTCCGATTCGGGATGGGGAGGAGAACAGGGCGAGCAGGTTTGTCCAAGTCCTAGCTCTGCGCCATGGCCGTGACCACAGATTGCCTCCATGGAGGAAGAAGAAGACGCGTAAAGGATGCATGCACCAACGCTGCAAGCCTACATGGCAGCCTACATGGCAGCGACGACGGCAGCGACATAACAGTGAAAGCTGATAGCGGGCCCAACTTGACGGTCGTTAGCTTGATTTTTTGTATTGAAACGTAAAGTTGAATTCGTGCCGAAAAAGACCCTCTGGGTATTTGGCACGCCAACTATAGTCATCACGGCTGATATCAGGGAACTCGGGTACCGCGTTGCCTGGCTAGCCCAACTTTCAGGCCGCAAAATGATATTCTCATATTTATGTGGAGGGAGTTACAACCACATGAATGAGGGAGGTGAAGGAGCATCCTCCATGGGTGCTGGCCACGGGTAGGGGCTGCCCCGTCCTCCTATAAAAGGCCCCCCTCTTCTCACTTCTCACACACACCTCCTCATGAAGGATCTCTCTCCCCCTCTAGTATTTTTCCCCCATGGTCTCGGATTAGCGAGATACATATTCCCAGTGGCTTTATCTAGAAAGGAATTGTTCCTTCCACTGCTTTGCTGGAGCAAGGGATGGAGGTTGTCGGGGTACTGGACATGTGTGCAATCACGGATGCACCACTGCTTTGCGGTGCTGGACTTGGTGGTGTTGGACTTGCTGAAGCTAGATCTGATGGACGTGCTGGAGCTGGACCTGCTGGACTTCATCATGATCTTGAGATCGGTAAGTGTATGAATACATCATCCACGAGTTCCATCTTGTTAACAAAGCTTTGTTGACTTCGAGGGTATGTTCTCTATGGATGTATATCCACCCGTTGCTTGTATCTAATCGATAGATCTTGGCGTATAATAGTTCACATCATAGGAAATGTTTTGTTTTCTATGCTGCAAACCCAACTGTGGTATCAGAGCTAGGTCTATGTGTAGGTGCTTTCCACGGGTAGTACACATATGTTTATATGTGGGCAATGATGATCATGTTATTGCTTCTTTCATGTATTTTAAAAATTGGTGGCATAGTGGGATGAAGTGGCCCGGACCAACTTTACATGTCATCGCACATGAGACCGGTTCCACGACTGACATGCAACTAGTTTTGCATAAGTGGCTGGAGGGTGTCTGTCACTCCTACTATAGTCAATATCTGATTTCAAACGAGTTGCTAATAACTTAGTTATCATCATTGTGGTTCCATGTTTGTAGGTAAGACCGATTCTATCTCCGAAAGCCCTAAGCCACGTAAAACTTGCAATGGATAAATTAGAGGCGTCTAGTTTAGATTGTTGCTGGGCTAGTGTCATGATATGGCAATGTTGTAAGTTGATATATGGTAGATACCCTTACAACACACTTAACATGTAAGTTCCATAGACCTTGGACTTACACACAAAGGAATGATAGAGATCATACCACGATGCATATGATGGTGATCAAATGCATGGACCATATCATCCCACTTTACACATATGATGTTCGCATCTTATATTGCTAGTTTGGCGCTTTTAGTAGCATTATAAGATGATCCCTCATTTAGATATCAAGATAAAATGTGTTCTTCCTTAAGTACGCACCGTTTATGTTTCGCCGCTTCAAGACATCACGTGATGATCGGGTGTACTTGAATCCACGATCATATTTCAGGTGTAAGACAGTTTTACACACGCGAGTACTAAGGTTCTTACTTCGCGAGCCTAGCATGTACAAACATGGCCTCGGAACACGGACCGAAAGGTTAAGCATGAGTCATATAGTTTATGTGATGCCCATATTGACATCCGCCTTTGTAGCAACACCGACTCACGTGATGATCGGACTTGGTGTAGTGGATTTGGTTCATGTAATCACCAAAAAGGCACGAGGGATGTTGTTTTTGGGTGGGAGTTCACTTCTAATTTGGATTAGTCAAATCAAATTTGTCTTGAACTAAATCAAAGTGAATTTGCATAATTTGTTGTAGTCATTGGCATCTATTTACTACCTTATGCTTAGTTTTAATTGAGATAATAGAACTATAGAATTCTGGATATTTACTTTACGAACTAGTATCGTATTGTTTTGAATGTCAATTTAAAGTTTAGAAGTCCTATTGCAAACTTTCAGCAAACTCTATTTACTCCATGAAGTCTAATAAGTAGTATTAAATCAAGAGTAAGAATTCCAATATTAGTATCTAAAGTATCATGTTTGCCTCCAGGATTCTTGATATTCAAAAGTTGTTTTAATATCGAGGTTATCTAGGAGCTGAAATAATTGTTTCAGAAACCATCATGTGTGAAAGATATTGTGATATCTGAAATAATATTTTTGGTTACATTGTGATAGAGTATAATTTAGCAAAATACATGTTCTCATATTATATGAGAATTTGTGAAGGATGGAGATGCTAGGCATATGGATCTCCCAAAAAGGTTTTGGGAACTAACATTATACTCGCGATTCTTCCTTATAGGCTATAGTAGCTTGATCATGAAAGTTGTGATGATAAGGATGAATAGAAGATGTAAGTAAAATGTTTACTACACTAATAGATTACTAAAGAATGGATTTTTGAAAGAACACCAAACATTTGATGATGGTGATCCACTTCAAAGTGCAAGTCCAAAGGTATTAATTTTTGACTATAAACACTTTGTACTATGTGTCATGTGAATGACACCACTATTGATGTTGATAGATTCTTTTAAAAGAAAAGGAATCGCTGAAAGGGGATCTATAAAATATTTGGCAGAAAAGAAAAGGTTGGAGATGTCCAACTTAGATATATAGAAGATATACATGTTATGGTTGTATTCCTTGCTTGTTAAACAATGTGGTTCTTAGGTATTGGATGCCGGTATTGGATACCAAATTGGTTGGTGTGAAGTGTCATACAGAACAACACAATTCATGAACTACAACGGCCTAAGTAACTAGCAAGAGAATAAGTGATGATGTTCATCGAAAAGAAATAAAGTGTTATTGTGTTTTTCGTTGTCGTCAAACCTAGCCTTCAAGATTTGTTTTAATAATTGTTATTTTGTTCCGGTATTATGAGAACAATGGTTGTTCAAATAATTACCGTATTCCATAAAGGATGGGTGAACTTTTACAAGTCTAGTTGGAGAAATCACATCCATAAACATTGTTGCTAAAATGTCGTAAGACAAATGATTGGAAGATGACTTATGAAGTGACATCGTTGTTTGAATTATATTGGAAAGTAAACATGAAGAAACTCCATGTTGATGGATTTTTGGAGTCTTTTGATTTTGATCAATTGATGCTTGTGATACTTTCCTCGAGATAATTGAAACTCCGTTCATAGGCCAAAGAGGAACGGATGACTAGCTTATTGGAAATTGTGCATTCTAATGTGCATAGTCCATTATGTGTAGCCATATGCGATGGATCTTTTTGCGTCATATGCTTTCTCAAGAAATTTGAGTGAATATATCCATATATTTACTTAATAAGGAAGAAATATGAAACATTTGAAAATTGTTCAAAGACTTTTAAGATGAAGTGAAAAACATTGTAACAAGAAAATAAAAGAGTTTATAATTTGATCATAAAGGAAGATATTTGAGTTATATGTTTAGCAAAACACCTAAGATTTTAGGAATTGTTCCATGAATTTGCACTTCCCGATAAACCACAGGAGTATGGTATGTTCGAGAGATCAAATCAAACCTTGTTTGACATGGTAAGATCAAAGGTGTCATTTATAAAATTTCCATTATGTTTTAAGGATTAAAGATTTAGAGACTACTCTTTAACACTAAAAAGAGCACCATCGTGATCCATTGAAATGACACCATATGAGTTATGGTTTGGGATAAAACCCGAATTGTCTTTTCTTAAATTTGGGTATGCTATGCATAAGTAAAATGTTTACAACCAAAGTCAGATAAGCATGTCTTTGTAGGTTATCCCAAAGAATTTGTTGGGAATTCCTCCATAACACCGAGGACAAAAGAGTTTGTCGCTTGGAACGTCAAGTTTCTTGAGAAGGAATTTTTCGCGAAAAGTTAAGTGGGAGGAAAATAGAACTTTGATAAGGTCGTTGAACCTTAGCTATATGTGCTAAGTAGCATAGCGGCGGAAATTGTCCCGGTGGCGGCCACAATGCTCATGGCTCCCATGATTACAAAGGGTGTGATCTTGGAGATTAGAGTTCCTATTTGAACCGTATGCATCGGGTAAGAATCAAATAGTGAGATTTGATAAAGAAGTCGTTATTGTTTTGACAATGATGAACCGACTGCATGCAAAGAAACGATGATGGGCCCTGACTCCATAAAATGACTAGAAGTCATAGAATCCGTGATAGTATCCATACACGAGAAATCAAGTTTCTGAACTTGGAAGACCCTCCGGAAAGGCGTGAAGCCTATCGGTCTTGTTTGGATCTATAAAAAAATAGACATGGATGTTTAACATCTATGAAATAGTCGACATGTCCGAAAGAAGTTTACGACAATGTTCAAGGAGTTGACTATGACAAGATTTGATCTTTCATAGTGATATTTAGTCTTGACAGATTAATGTAGCGACCACTATATATAATTCGGTGTATGGTAGTTGAACAAACAAAACAATGTTCTTCTAATAGAATGGTTACCTAGGACGTGGACAAGACACGGTCCAAAGGGTTTTGTTAATTCAAAGGGTGCTAAAAGGGCATGCAAACATCAATAGTTGAAGTGAGCATAGCGGAGTTGGAATCTTCACCATGATGAAAATGTTAAAGGAGTTTAATTTCATCGGAGACGATGAAGATGCTCGTATTTGCAAGAAATTAAGTGGGAGTGTGACGAGGGTTTAACTCATCAATGCCCATTGTTATGGACTTAGGTTCGAGGAATTGGGGAGCACTGGAAGTCTCGATCGGCTAGCAAACAAGCACACAGGGACGCGAGGTTTACCCAGGTTCAGGCCTCGTAGAGGACCCTACTCCTGCTTGTCTGCTCTTGATTGATGATGATCCAAAGGATTACAATGTCGCTGATAGCGGTGTCGCGTAGATTGGATCTGGCGTATGAGAGATCGTAGATCTATCTATTGTCTATTGTGGGAGTCGCGATGTCTAGATCTATTGTGGCGTAGCGTGTCACGATTGAGAGAGATTCCCTTCTCGTTGGACCCTCCTAGCCTTTATATATAGGGAGGCTAGGTCTCAGGTACCAATACGAGTTGGTTACAAGTTAGATTAGAACTCTAGTCTTGAGCTTTCCTTGCCTTGTGCGTTTGGGAGTCCGTGTCCATATGGCTTCATACCACTCGAACCGTCATAGGCGTCATGGACCTTGGCAATTCGTCGAGTGGGCCTTCCGTCGAGCCGCACCAGGTAGGCTGTAGTCGAGGGCCTATTGGGCATACCCATGTCAGTAACCCTCCGAGTGTCCAGGTGAATCGTAGATTCGGATGGAGACTCAAAAGTCTTGAGTCTTGCATTAGGATATCGGAGTCGACAATTATGTTGAGTGCGAAGCACTTCACCCGAAAGTTCATCGGGTCAGTCGAATTTATAGTAGTTCATAGGGATGATGGTAAACATGCCTGGTGCGCTCGACGGATCGGGACCAGTTAATTGCTCTAGGGCAAAAGCAACGCTACCTACTCAAACTCGATTCCCCGGAATCGAATTCGGAAATTGCTGGCGTAATTCGACTCATGCCACGGAGGCCTTACAGGAGTCGAATTCCAGTGTATGGGTGTGAGCACTCGACGCATCCGTCAAGGCATATTCATCGTACCTACAGGCACAGATATATCTCTGGTAGTGCGCAGCAGATGCGTTGCCAGGCCTTATTCAGGTCTTATCTTCATGCTATAAACGCGGCATCCGGATTTTTTGTCATCGCGGAGATGATTCGGGTGGCCCAGGAGACGTAATCTCTTTGTAGGAAAAATATGAGGCAGAGTCGCCATAGCATTCGAGTGTGGATTTTATCGACACACGGTATTATGTACAAGCAAAAATAATCATAGGGTGCGCGGCCAGCGCTCCCTATGGAGTAGCCCCCGAGTGCCTATTCGAGTCGTAGACTCGAGTGGGGACTATAAGTATTTTGCGACTGCTATCGTCTTTTGCTTGTTTTAGTCGAATATGCTTTCAGTGCTCCCTATGGGAGTAACCTGAAGTCCACAATCGAATCATAGATTCGAGTGAAGGGTTTTCATGATGCTTGAATATCTTTACAAATTTCTTCAGGTGCGTGGCCAGCGCTCCTTATGGGAGTAGCCCCCGAGTCCTTAGTCGAATTATGGATTCGAGTGAGGATTCAGAGCGTGTCACTCGAGGATCTTGTATATGCGCGACCAGTGCTCCAGTTTGGAGTAGCCCCCGAGTGTCTGGTGGAGTCGTAGACTCGGGCAGAGACTCGAGACTTGTATCTTGTAGACGTAGTTGAAAATAATGCGAGGAGAACCCAGGAGTTCTAGCCAGGTGAGTCAATGATGCGGATGGATTCAACGCAGTCACTTCTACCGGGTGCGCGGCCAACATCGCGTGTGTGTAGCATCAAGCGATGCGACCATCCGAGGAGGGACTCGACTGGGGTCTTGACTGTATGGCATAGCCAATTGTTTTGTCGACTCCTATTGGAGGATCCGATAGAATAGCTCGATGCAGTCGACATCTTTGTAAGCTGCAGAAAACATGAAGAATTGTGAAGTACTTGTACCTTGTAAAGAATATTTGCCTGTCGGCTTGTAAAGTAAAATTCTGGTGCCAATCGAGTCGACACTTTTGCACGGTATGCTAAGCCTTTTCGTTAGCCTGATTACCCTTAGTCTTAGTGCCTTGCCGAGGTACTGGGAGTTCAAGGATTCGACGATCAGGCAGAATCAGCTACTCAGGCTGTCGCGTATGAGGTGCTCGAGTGCGTGGAGCCGACGGCATATTAGGTTACTTGAAGAGGGCGCAGCCTCCGAGTGTTTCGAGTGCGAGTTAAAAAGGAATAAGCTCTAAGTAGAGGGAAAACTTAGGTTTATTGGTAGTTGACGAGGTGAACGGGTCGCGCGAGCCGATGCGATCGGTGGATCGCGGGAGCCGATTCGACCGGCGGGTCGCGGGAGTCGAAGATTGTAACGGCTCGCGGTCGCTGGAGTCGAGCAAGCCTCCGAGTCACCTAAGCTGAATACCGCAGCGGGTCGCCGAAGTTGAAGACCGCGGCGAGTCGCCGAAGCGGAGGGAACCCCCGAGTGTAGCATCGAGGTGGTTGATGGAGTCGCAACGGTGTTCGTGAGCCGATGCGGTGGACCGGAGTCAATGCGGCAGTGGGTCGCCGAAGCCGATCGCAGTAGCATGTTGTCGCAACTGAAGATTTTAGTGGGTCGTCGCAGCCGAAGGCCGTAGCGGGTCATCGGAGTCGAAGGACGTGGCGGGTCGCCGTACAGGAGCGAGCCCCTGGGTCGCTGGAGCTGAAGACCGCAGAGCATCGTCGATGTTGAGGAAGCCCCCGAGTCGCGGTCGCTGAATACGATGTGGCCGGTCGCCGCAATACAAGATCATATTGGGTCACCGCATCCGAAGGATGCAGCGGGTCATCGCAGTCGAAGGAGTCCTGAGTTGCTGAAGCCGAATGCCTAAAGACGGGTTCACTCGATCGAATTCACGCACGAATTTCAGCCAAGTAGCTACGTAGCTCCTTTCTTGATATATACGTATGCCTTTTTATTTTTTTTTACTGGTCCACGTGAGAGCCACGCCCGTAGGGCATCCCGGATTTGATAAAAAAAATTGTCCGTTCCGATTTTTTTCCAGCGCCGCGACGCTTGCTGCTACTTTTGACTTTCTAGTCGATATGGTTTCATCTTTTTTTCCTTTGAACTGAAGCCAAATCGAGTCTAATACTAACTCCGTCATTCCAACGTAAACGATGTCGATCTTGGTTGTACGTGAATTGTTTTGTGTGGCTGATTGAAGTGTACGTCCAACTAACTCCTGATTTTACTGCAGCCTCAATGGTACTCACATGATCATGTTGCAGCGTCAATGGGACTCATGATCTGGCACCGTGATTTTTTTCTCTATCTCTGCACGTGAGCTGGCTGGATCAAAGTGAGTGTTGGTGGTGGGTTGACGTTGGCATTAAGGCCCTTGGTCCGGCTGTTGTTCCGGTTTGATTTTCGCCTTCCCGCGTGTTGATTTCTCAGTTGGTTTGTCGAACGAGCCAGCTTTTGATGACCGCGGAACACGTGCCTGGTGATGGGTCGGTGACGCGCTCGCGATGAAGGGGAGATGTGTCGTAGGAGAATTGTTGATGAAGAAGTTGACCATGCTGAAGCGGACAAATTGACCAGATGCAATCTGGCCTTGATGATGAGGGATCCAGTCTGGATGATGACGCATGGGATCCAGAGTAGATATGTTTTCCCGGTAATTGTCGAATCGTAGATTGCCGGTGATGGAGCCGTCGAGATCGCAACATCAGCGCGCCTAGTTCCCACAGACGGCGCTAATTGAAGAGGGTTTAACTCATCAACGCCCATTGTTATGGACTTAGGTTCGAGGAATTAGGGAGCGCTGAAAGTCTCGATCGGCTAGCAGACAAGCACACAGGGACGCGAGGTTTACCCAGGTTCAGGCCTCGTAGAAGACCCTACTCCTGCTTGTCTGCTCTTGATTGATGATGATCTGAAGGATTACAATGTCGCCGATGGTGGTGTCGCGTAGATTGGATCTGGCGTATGAGAGATCGTAGATCTATCAATTGTCTATTGTGGGAGTCGTGATGTCTAGATCTATTATGGCATAGCGTGTCGCGATTGAGAGAGATTTCCTTCTCGTTGGACCCTCCTAGCCTTTATATATAGGGAGGCTAGGTCTCAGGTACCAATACGAGTTGGTTACAAGTTAGATTAGAACTCTAGTCTTGAGCTTTCCTTGCCTTGTGCATTTGGGAGTCCGTGTCCATATGGGCTTCATACCACTTGAACCGTCATAGGCATCATGGACCTTGGCAATTCGTCGAGTGGACCTTCCGTCGAGCCGCACCAGGTAGGCTGTAGTCGAGGGCCTATTGGGCATACCCATGTCAGAGTGCTAAGACAAATTTCCAATAAATAATGCAGAGTATATATTGTTGATTGGAAATGATGTATCTTTTATTGACACATGTTAAGAATTTCATTAAAATAAGATTTCGATGAAAGACTTGGGCAAAACCGTAATATTTAGCATCAACATCTATATGGATAGATTGAGGCGCTATTATGGTTGTGCCAGATGTACATATATGAGATATTGAAAGGGTTCAATATGGAAACAACAAGAAAGGTTCTTGCTGCATGGAAAGGATTGTATAAAGAATCAAGTGTTTCAATACTTGGTGAGTAAAATCATATAAAGATTTTGATCGATTATACCGTGATATGTATATATCCAGATATGCCCTATGCTCTAAATGTTATGAAAACATACCATAATGATTCATAAGATGATCATTGGATGATAGTAAAGATATTCTTATGAGCTTTGGAAGAACTAAGAATATATCATGTATAAGTGACAAATAGTTAAAGGTAGTTCATTGTAAAGTGTTACATTGATACTAGTTTTGTCAAATTAAATTTATCTCAATTTAGACTATGGATGGCACAATGTAATGGCAAAGATGTTCCATGATGGATTTGGATGAGTTCCAAAGTTGAGACATTGTGACGGATACTACAACAAAAGGCTAAGTATATGACTGCTATAGTAGCAGCAAAGGAGGGAAGTTGTGTTAAGTAGTTTGTTATCAAACTAGGTGTGGTTCAAAGTGGGCTAATACTATGAAGATATATTGTATGACAATAATATCAACATATTTTAACCCGAACGAACTAAAGGTCTCACTAAAGGACCAAATTTTATACAATGCCATCTCATTTGAGAATGAGTGATGCATAGAGACGCAAAGACATGCAAATACACACAGACCTAAAACTATCAGATCCGGAGATTATGTTAACCACTAGCAATTGCGTATATGCAACACCAGAAAGCCATAGGTATTCAATACACAAAGTTTTTCAAACTAGATTATTGACTCTAGTGCAAGTGGGAGACTGAAGGGAATATGCCCGAGAGGCAATAATAAAGTGGTTATTATCTTATTCCTTGTTTATGATAAATGTTTATTTTGCATGCTAAAATTGTATTAATTTGGAAACGTTAATACATGTGTGTTTAATAAACAAAAGGAAAGTTCCTAGTTATGCCTCTCTTATAAACTAGCTCGTTGACTAACAAGATGATCAAGGTTTCCTCATCATGGACATTGGATGTTGTTAATAACGAGGTCACAACATTAGTGGAATGATGTGATGAACATCCATTCAAAGTATAGCATTACGATCAAAGTCATTGTGTTTATATTGCTATAACATCATACGAAGTAATCCTAGTCCGTAGACCATGAGATCATGTCAATCACTAACACTTGAAGAGTATCTTGATAACATCAAATGTCACACTGTAAAAGCGTGATTATAAAGGTGGGTTCAGTGCTACAAAAGTGTTATGTAGAGGCTCATGGATCAACAGTGGGATTTATCCATCCCGATGATGAATAGATATACTCTAGGCCCTCTCGGTGATATCACATTGGTTAGCTTGCAAACAAGTGATAAGATCACTAGAATGTAGTATCACAGGAACGAGAAAAGAGTGCATGTCAGCAACGAGATAAAACTAGGTATGGAGATACCGATGATCGAATCTCAGACATGTAATATATCGCGAGACAAAGGGATTTAGTTACGACGTTAAAGGTTCACACGATCACAAGAGTCATCGTTGAATATGTGGGAGTCAGTACGGATCTCTAGGTCCCGCTGTTGATTATTGATCAGAGAGGGCTCTCGATCATGTATGCATTATTCGCGAACCATAGCGTGACACATTTAAGGGATACCGACACCATTTGGAGAAAATATGTTTCAAATAAATATTTAAGAAAGCGCTAGAATTATTTCAATAGACACCGAAACTGTTTCGGGTGAAATTGCTGAAATTGGTTCTGCATGTAATATTGAAATATTGCAGGGGGTTTTTATATGAATGTTTGTTAATTAAAGTAATTAACAAAATTCTGAACAAAATTAAAAAAAGAGTTTTATTAAATGAGAGAGCATTAAATTTGGAGAAATTTAATGCATTTAAAGTGGAGACTTTAATAGAGAATGTGAAGGGGCATATTTATGTGGAGGGGTTTACCACGACATGAATGAGGGAGGTGAAGGGGCACCCTCCATGGGCACCAGCCATGGGGAGGGTCTGCCCCCTCCTCCTATAAAAGGCCCCCCTCTCCTCACTTCTCACACACACCTCCTCGTGAAGGATCTCTCTCCCCCTCTAGTATGTCCCCCATGGTCTCGGATTAGCAAGATACATGTTCCCGGTGGATTTATCTGGAAAGGAATTGCTACTTCCGCTGCTTTGCTGGAGCAAGGGACGGAGGTTGTCGGGGTACCGGACGTGTGTGCCATAACGGATGCACCGCTGCTTTGCGGTGTTGGACTTGGTGGTGCTAGACTTGCTGGAGCTGGATCTGATGGACGTGTTGGAGCTGGACCTGCTGGACTTCATCACGATCTTGAGATTAGCAAGTGTACGACTACATCATCCACGAGTTCCATCTCGTTAACAAAGCTTTGTTGTCTTCGAGGGTATGTTCTCTATAGATGCATATCCACCTGTTGCTTGTACCCAATAGATAGATCTTGGCGTATAATAGTTCCCATTGTAGGAATTTTTTGTTTTCTATGTTGCAAACCCCAACAAAGCCCACGTACTTCTCGTTCAACAATTCACTTTCTACTTGAAGAATGGCCTTGATTCCCCCCCTCCCCCTCAAATTATTCAAGACCTTCTTCCCAAAGTAAATGGAGGATTTGTCATGACTTAAGCTCTGCCATGAAGCATGACAATATGTCTCCACTATACCTTTCAGCGATTCGGCTACTTTAACCGACACCTTGCAGAAGAGAATACAGTCATTCGCGAAGAATAGGTGATTGACCTTCGGAGCTGAGTTGGCCACTTGGATGCCTTCTACACTCTCAGTCCTCATCGCATGCTTTAGAAGGCAAGACAACCCTTCTGCAGCCAAAAGAAAGAGGTACGGGGAGATTGGGTCTCCCTGTCTAACACCACGGCTCGGTTTGAATTCCTCTGTGCGGCTCCGATTAAATAAGACCGAGAAAGTAATTGATCGAACACCTCTTCATAGCCACAGGCAATGCCGACGATGGGAGATGATCCTAGTTGTCATAGACCTCTTGCTGTCCATCTTCCGGGTAGTCCTCCTCATAATCTGGCCATGGGAATAGCCAGGGACAAAGCCATGAGTACTCTTTACCAGGTAGTCCTGCTCATAGTCTGGCCATGGGAATAGCCAGGGATAAAGCCATGAGTACTCTTTAAGTACTCCCAAACTATCACTAGTATAAGTAAGGTAAAGCTAGTAGGAATCTTAAGTTTTAGGTTTGTTTGCAAAAAGGCAGGTTTATTTCATAAGTACTCCATCGTAAAGCCTAGTTTAGTTCTCTAGATTACTTAAGTGGGAACCTAGTTATCATGTTCACAACCCTGTTGTGGTCAAGTCAAAGTCATTGTTCAAGTCATAAGTCATTTGAAAACATTTGACAACGGAACAGTATGGCCACTCCAACTGTCCATAACCATGGACGTGGCTATTCGAATAGTTTGACACTCTGCAGATGTGGTACACATTCACCAAAAGATTCGATACATCCATCTGGGATAACCCTGAATCATCATACTTGGTATGTGGATAATCAGTCCTAACCCTTCAATTACACACCCTAGTATAGGCACCTTCCCTATGAGTTTGGCCTCCCAGCCATGGCCATCTTCCATCCTGGGCATTGCATAGGTGGACATTCATATTCATGAGGTAGCCGTAGCTCAACCTCTTCCGCAAGGGAACCCATACTAAGACATATAAACCTCTAGTTAAGCCCTACCCAACTCAGGTATTGTGGATGTACGGTAAAATTGGAATGGTATCGCATCCGAACCCAACCATCAGTTTTTATTAAAGTCCAGGCTCATGCCTCATTTGTTTTCATCATCAAACCATTGTGTTTCATAACACATGTCAAAACATTTCAATAGAATGGATCATCATTCTAAGGTTTTCATAATCCTTTACTCCAAGTATTCCCATCTAAAATGATCATGTTTTAGCTTAGCACTAGCCACTAGTGTTGAGGATATCACTATGGAGTGGTGCTAATCAATTATAAGTATCCAAGACTAGTTCTATGATCTTGATGGTATCCATCCTATTTTCCACTAACCACAATTCATTAACTAAGTACAAAACTTTATTGAATGGAAAAGTAAAGCTTACAAGTAAAACTTGGGATGGGTATAATCAAAGTTGCATAACCAAGCATGCCTAGTGCATCTTGCATAGGTTAGCTTGCATGTATGGCTTGTATTAGTTAGCTTTCACTGATATCTTACCTTGTTGGGTGGAGTCGTTGAAGTTCTATTCTTCTTCCTTGAAGTACTCCTCCTCGTCGTAGCCCAGGTCGGTACTAGTGTCTATAAATACATACGACGTAGAAAATCACCAAATAACACTTCACTACTTCTATTTAGCACACAAAGGCCCACACTAGAAGATCTAGCATCATCTGAATCATCACATGAAATAATGACACATTCTTATTTATCTTATTTTGGGAAAAGTAATTTCTACTCATTGAAAAATACTTAAGATTTAATATTCTCCAATTAAAATATGGGATCATATTCACACATGTCATCACCACATATTTCAATACTTGGGAATGTGATTTAAAGTGGTGGTCATATATTACAAGATTTAATATTACTATTTAATAATATTAAAGTGACTAGAAATTCCTATATAGCATTCTTTTAATACTAATCCATGTTTAATATCTGTAAAACCCAAATCTTTTTACATATTCATGTAGAGCATGGCAAATGTGATTTTTGAGAGTTGGAATCAACTCAAAAGCAATTATGGTTGATTTTATAAAAAAATGTTTGAAGTGGTAAAAGTCTCTGCCTTGTTATTTTTAGTATAGGTGATCTATAATTTCAAATGGTTTGGATCCAACGGGAGTGATTAGATATTTTTAATACCTTTCTAAGAAAATTGGATTCATGCAATTTGGTTCGGTACAACTCTTTGAATTCAATTTTGAATACCGCTACCGAATAGGGTTTGTAGCTAAATGGCAAAATTCTATTTGAATCGTTGGGATCTACGCGGGAAAGAACTTGAGCCGGCCCAACTACACAATGCACACGTAGCGGGCTGCTGACAGGTTGGTCCCACGCGTCAGTGGCTCTATCTAAATGAAATGGTATCAGCAATTTTCAATGCTACGATTAGAATAAGATCAACGGTTGAGGTTCATCGTCTATGTCGTAGAGGGCTCGCGAGATTCTAAACCTAGCGGCACGGTGGGGGTCTTCGGAGGCTTACCAGGGCTCCAACTAGGTCCGGTGATGGGGACAAATGGGCTAGTCGACGATGGCGAGTCGATTGGTGGCCATGGCGGTGCCTAGGGTGGCTCCAATCGACGGCGCCCTTCCTTCACTGCAGCGGCGGGCTCCGGCCAAATTATGGTGACGTGGTGCTTTCCTTGCTCCAGGGACGGGTCTGGTATGTTTTTGAGAGAGAGAGGAGTGTAATGGTGTGCCGATTAAGGTCTGGGGAGGGTCCTATTTATACACCGGCATTGGAGACAGCGCGGCATGGCTCAGGCTCATCAGCGATGCTACTACAGGTCGCGATAGGCATGGTAGATGGCATTGGTCGATGCAGTGGATTGCGGCAATTGTCACGCGCGTAGTGGCGCGGCAAGGGGTGGTCCCAGTCGGTCGGGAGAGGTCCGTGCTCTGTGCGGGTACGGCGGTGTTCGTCATCGAGTACGATGGTCACGGGGCGCGCGGCGGTGAATGGTCATGTCTGGGAGGTCACTGGTGACATGGCGAGTGCGGTACGCGCGGAGAGAGAGAGAGAGGTGCGGTGTGGCTGCGCGAGGCGGCTTCGGTGCTCTGGCGTGCTCTCGGCATGGCAGAGAAGTAAACAGGCACAGCGTTCTGTCTTCTCCACTGCTCGCCGTTGGTCAAGGGTTGGACAGAGAGGTGCGGTGAGGTCACGCCTACTCGCTAGTGGTCGTGGGAGAGGGCGGTGCGGCGTGTGGCGTCGTGTCCATGGTCGACTGGCATGGACATGCTAGGGTACAACAAGGCACTGGTGCAATGACAAAGGAGAGCTGCTCCATTGCACGGCTAGGTACTAGGGTGATCGTGGGTGAGTTACTGAGGCTGATTGCAGTACAATTGGTGAGCAATTGTTTGATCACAAACAGTAGATAGTTGGTAATCTGTACTCTATCTGCTAAGTGTTCGACTAAATGGCCACATGAGATAAAGATTCAAATTTTTGAATGAATTTTTGTGGGTGTGTTCGTCACATGCTTGAGTATCTCTGTTGCTAGGGATTTCCAAGTGGAGATAGTTGGGTTGGTTTTTGAGAAATGGTCATCTAGATACCTATACTTGATTCAATTTCGAATTGCCTCTCAAATAGGGTTTCAATTTGTTTCTGTAAGTTTGTAAAGTGCACTTGGGTTCATTTTCACTTGGTCTAGCAAGGGATGAAAAGAAATGGATTTGTTTCTGTTGGAAATCTTTTACTAGAGATGCCCAAAGTGGGCTAGTGGCTAATTTTGGCCAAAGTGACCATTTGATCATATGCTTTATATTTCATTTTGTTTGGAATTGACCTAGATGATGTGGTATTCATCTTTGAACTAATCCGTATCATTTATAGCAATCAAACATGGAAAAGGCAAGCATTCATGCATTATTAGAAATCACACATGCACTCATATGGGTTTAAGAAATAAAGTTTTTGTTAACCCTAATCTTGGGTGATTAGAACTTGATAAGCTTGTTTAATATTTTTGAGATGTTACAAACCTTCCCTCTTTAAACAGAATCTCGTCCCGAGATTCAAGAAAAACTAGGAACTAAAGAGATTGGGAAACTCTATTCTAATATAATCTTCTTGCTCCCAAGTGGCTTCTTCTTCGGTATGGTTACTCCAATGGATCTTGAGAAACTTGATACTTCTAGTCCGGGTGGTTCTGAAGGCTTCTTCCAAGATATGAATGGGCACTTCATGATAAGTTAGATCGTTGTTGATATCTATGGCTCTGTGATCGATGTTCTTGAAAATTCCGGTCTTCTTAGGAACCTCTAGGCATTTCCTAAGTAATGAGATATGAAACACATCATGTATGGCTGACATCTCTTCAGGTAGTGCTAGCTGATAGGATACTTCTCCTCATCGATTTAAAATCTTGAACAGTCCAATATATCTAGGGGCAAGCTTCCCTTTCAGTCGAAAACGTTGCATTCCTTTCAAGGGTGATACTTTAAGATACACAAAATCTCCGACATGGAAGGTCAGTTCTCGACGTCCTTTATCAGCATAACTCTTTTGTCTGGATTGGGCGGTCTTGAGGTGTTCATGGACTTTGTGGACCCTTTCTTCGTCTTCTCGTAGGATGTATGGTTCGAATATCTGACTCTCTCCTACTTGTGACCAATTCAGGGGGGGTACAGCACTTCCTTCCATACAAAAATTCAAATAGGGCCATTTGCAAACTGGCTTGATAACTATTTTTGTAGGAGAACTCCATGAAAGGCAGACAATCTTCCCATTTAGATCCATATTCTAGAACACAAGCTCTCAACATATCTTCTAGTATTTGGTTTACTCTTTCTGTTTTCCCGTCGGTTTGCGGGTGATAAGATGTGGTGAAGTTCATTTTGGTTCCTAATCCTTCTTGGACTTTCTTCCAGAACCTTGAGGTAAACTGGGTTCATCGATCTGACACTATGGTCTTGGGGGTTCCATGCAGACTAACTATTCTAGCAATGTACAACTCTGCTAGCTTCGAGCTTTGATAAGTAGTCTTGATGGGTATGAAATGAGCTACTCTGGATAGTCTATCCACTAAGACCCAAATAGAATCATTTCCCCTACTAGATGTAGGCAAACCTATGATGAAATCCATTCCAATAGAATCTCACTTCCATTTTGGAATCTGCAACGGTTGCAAAAGTCCTGCGGGTCACTGATGTTCCGCTTTGACTCTATGACAAATATCACACTTAGCTATGTAGCTTCCGACTTCTCTCTTCATTTTGTGCCACCAAAATTGCTCCTTCAAATCCTGATACATCTTGGTTCCTCCCGGGTGAATAGAATAAAGGGTATCATGGGCTTCCTGCATAATGACTTGTTTCAACTCCGAATCTGCTGGCACACATATACGTCCTTTATACCACAGAACTCCTTCTTCATCTTCAATGAATCCAGGTACCTTCCATGTACCGATATGATGCTTGATTCCATCAATACTTGTGTTTCCTTTCCGGGCTTCCTTTATCTGACTGATCAGGGTGGGTTGAAGTTCTATGCTAGCTAGAAATCCTTCACTAACTAGCTCTATTCCAAAATTTCCCAACTCTTCATGCAAATTTGGCTAGTCTTCCTTAATCATGGTGTTTAGCCTACACGGTAGTCATCTAAGAGCATCCACTACCACATTGGCCTTGTCGGGGTGATAGTGAATCTCAAGGTCATAATCCTTGATTAACTCTATCCATCTCCTTTGCCTCATATTCAGCTCCTTTTGAGTGAAAATATACTTCAAACTCTTGTGAATTGAATAAATCTCACAGCGGTTTCCCATAAGGTAATGATGCCATGTCTTCAAGGCTAAAACTATGGCTGTCAGTTCTAAGTCATGGGTAGGATAGTTCTGCTCATGTTGCTTCAGCTGTCTGGACAGATATGATATGAATTTTCCTTCTTGCATCAACACACATCCGAGACCAATCTTGATGCATCACAATACATATCAAAAGGCTTCTTGATATCCGACATGATCAAAATTTGGGTTGAAATCAATCTCTTCTTAAGATCTTGAAAACTTGCTTCACATTTGTTAGTCCATTCAAACTTCTTATCTTTCTTCAAGAACTGAGTCATCGGTCTTGTGATGCTTGAAAATCCTTCGACAAACTTGCTGTAATATCCGGCTAATCCAAGAAATGCACAGACTTCGGTTTGAGTGGTTGGGCCTCTCCATTATTTGACATCCTTAATCTTGGTGGGATCGACAGCAACTCCTTCAACCGACAAGATATGGCCTAGGAATCCTACTTCCTTTAACCAGAACTCACATTTGCTAAACTTGGCATACAACTGATGCTCTCTAAGGGTTTCAAGGATGGTTCTTAGGTGTTGTTCATGGTCTTCTTCCAACTTGGAGTAGATTAGAATGTCATCGCTAAAACAATGACAAACTTATCCAGGAAGTTCATAAAAATCTTATTCATGAGGTTCATGAAATAAGCAGGGGCATTGGTTAATCCAAAAGACATGACATTATACTCATACAATCCATATCTGGTGGTGAATGACATCTTTGGAATAAACGTTGCACGAATCTTCAATTGATGATAACCAGTCCTAAGATCAATCTTAGAAAACACTCTGGCACCATTTAGTTGGTCAAACAGATCTTCTATCTTTGGCAGTGGGTACTTGTTCTTGATGGTGACGTCATCCAGCTTCCGATAATCCGTACACAAACGGTTGGCACCATCCTTCTTATCCACAAATAAAACAGGTGGTCTCCATGGCAATGCACTTGGTTGTATCAAACCTTTTCCCAACATATCATCAAGTTGCTTCTTTAGCTCCACTAATTCAGATGGGTTCATACTATATGGCCTTTGAGCTATGGGTCCAGTTCCAGGAACTAGTTCAATGATAAACTCGATATCCCGATCTGGGGGCATACCGAGCAATTCATCTGGGAACACATCGAGGTATTCACATGCTACTCTGACTTGTTCAATAGTGGATTTAGCTAAACTTTTGTTGCACTTGAATTGTCGGGGTAACGTCTCAGAGACATGTTCCACTGATACTCCGGTGCTACTGGTAATGATTATGGATTTCTTGGCACAATCTATCAATCCTTGATGTTTCGACATCCAATCCATTCCTAGTACTACTTCCAAACCTTTGGTTCCAAGTACTATTAGATTGGCATAAAAATATATCGCATGGATTCTAATAGGCACGGCCTTGCACATTTTTCTAGCTTTGGTGATTGAACCAAGTATTTGAACTATCATTACATGCTTCAAATTTGTTGGTTGAATCTTGCTAGTGCATGCAAATTTTTATGTAACAAACGAGTGCGATGCTCCAGAATCAAACAACACTCTTGCAAGTACTGAGTTCATAGAAAACATACCCAGCATGACATCTAGCGCTTCCTGGGCTTCTTCAGCATTCATGTGGAACAGACAACCGGTACGGTTGTGCGGGTTTCCTGGGGCAAACCTCTTTCCAGGCTAGACACGGCGCTGTTGTTGAGCAGGTGCAGTAACATTGGTGGATGCGGCAAGCTTCTTGGGACACTCATTGGAGTAGTGACCCGTGACTCTACATTCAAAGCAGGTTATCATTGACTTGTCTTTCCCTGCGACATGCACATCATTGCTTCTAGTCCTTGGGGAAGTATTGTTGTTGTTGTTGTTTTTGTTGTTGGACCTTGGTGGTGCATGGTTGAAGTTATTGGGGTTGCCGGGGTTGTTGTTGTTGTGGCCTCCGGGCCTCGGGTTTCCTCCGCCACGATTGGGATAGTTCGTACGAGACATAGGGGGTCTGTTGTTTCTGGCTGCATATCCTGCAGACAGGTTGGGGTGATACTTCGGGGTATAGTGGGGTCCAGGTTAGTGCATCATACGACGCTTGCGGTTCTCACTAGCTTGGTTGATATTTCCTTCCATCTGGATAGCAGAATCTACTAAAGCTTCTAGATCATCAAAGGGAATGTTGACTAGCACCGTCTGCATTTCATCATGAAGACCATGCAGCAATCTCTCCTTCTTCTTTGCTTCAGTGTCAATCTCATCAGGGGCATACCTAGCCAGAGATAGGAGCTTGTCACGGTATTCTACCACGGTCATTCTTCCCTGCTTCAGCTCCCTGAATCCATCCCTCATCCGCTTGATCAAACCTGGGGGCACATGGGTCCTGCTGAACTTGAGTTTGAGTTCCTACCAAGTCATCATCTGTCCTCCGTTCATGGTACGGGTGTTGTTCCACCAAGATCTTGCATAGCCTGCCAGATAGTGGGTGGCAAACAGTACCTTCTCATTGGCATCTACTCCTACCACTTCTAAGTTGTTTTCATGGTTTGCAGCCAGCCATCGGCATATAAGGGCTCTTATAATTTTCTAAACATGGGTGGGTTGGTGTTTTGGAAGTTCTTGAGTTTGGATCCATGGTGATCTTAGTTTCCATGGCCTTGATTGTTGTGGGCCATATAGGCTATTTGTTGAAGAGTGGCTAGATTGGCTTGGCGTTCAGCTATACCAGCTTCACGGTCAGATACAAGCATTTGCAGAATCTGAAGCATTGGATCCTGGGATGAGCTTCTTCCACAGGGGTTTCCGCGAGTCATCTGAAGATTGAGATAGATCATAAGACAAGAGGGAAATTTTCTATGGTTTATTGGTATGGTTCAAAAGCCTTAAACTTTGAGTATGACTAAGGTTTGAATACTAACAACTCCTTCTTGTTCATTCATTCCAAGCACACAGTACAAACACACACCACAACTACGAAAGTAGGTTGTTTTAAGAACCATTATGTGAAACTACGATACAGTGGGACCGGATACAACTCACACCTACGATAGTGCTCAGGTGCGACTACTCATCATCAAGACTATCGGGCTCCTCATCATCAATGAAGTCAGCGTCATCCTCGTCAGTGTGATCCTCGATGGCGACGTCCTCCAGATAGTCATCATCATCACTGAGGTAAGAGTGGATATCCCCATGGATGTCTTCCCCTTCCTCTTCCTTCTCCTCAAGCTGCATATCCTGGCCGTGGATGGTCTCCTCCAGGGTGGCTATCTTCTGACGAAGATGGGCGATGATGCGATCATTCTTGTCACACTGGCGATGAAGTGACTTGCGCTCCTTGGCGAGAATGGCGAGGGTTTGCTTCCTCTCAGTAGCTTCAGCATGATTCTGGTTGGCGTAGGCACAGGCGTTGTCCAACTCCTTTTGAGTCTCGTGCAACATGAAGTCCATGTGGTCCACGTGATGCTTCAACTCCGGATGTGACGGCATGGCCAAAGGCTGTCCTATAGAATCATGTCTTGCATAGTGGGCAAAACGGGTGCCAATGATCTGGTTCATGTTTTGTGCACACAAACGAGCGAGTGCCTCCCCCATAGCTCAGGCTAATCCATCCAACCAATTATTCTCCCTTACGCTGAACTGAATCTTCTCCGAAAGAGGTGGTTCCATTTTTCCTCTCAGATCCGCAACTATGAACCACTGTAGTTCCCCTCCGTGTTGGTCATTGAGCTCCGGGTGCGGGCGTCCAAGATACTCCAAGAGCTGATCCAAATCACTCTCAAAGTTGAGCTGCCCTCTGTTTCCCAACTGGTAAAACTTGCTATATTTGACCTCCATCTATAAGAAATTAAGATGAGTAAGTTAGTGGGGTGATCAAGTGTGTCAATTTTTATGTAGAATTCTAAGAGTTATGAGGAACATGTGAACTCTTTTTTGGAAAGAATCTCAAGGGTAAGAGTGAGAATAGGTTTTTGTAAATACTCACTTTCTTTGTTTTGAAACTAGGTTTTTCAGACGTCCATTCTAACTAGAGTCTCCTATGGTCAGGATGGCTCTGATACCAACTCGTCAACACCCGGATTTTTAAGTCCGGATGCGTGTTATGTCCAACATTGCAATCCTAGGATTACCATTTTTGCGAGACATAACAGAATTGGTACCAAAGTACATCATCCATTATAAACCTTAATAGTCTTACAAATAGTTGATCTCATGATCAAGTCTTAATACAAATCAGAGCAGCGGAAATATAACGTAGTAGACTCCATCTTCATAGCCACAGGCAATGCTGACGATGGGAGATGATCCTAGTTGTCATAGACCTCCTGTTGTCCATCTTCCGGGTAATCCTCCTCATAGTCTGGCCATGGGAATAGCCAGGGACAAAACCATGAGTAATCTTTAAGTACTCGCAAACTATCACTAGTATAAGTAAGGTAAAGCTAGTAGGAATCTTAAGCTCTAGATTTGTTTGCAAAAAGGCAGGTTTATTTCATAAGTACTCCATCGTAAAGCCTAGTTTAGTTCTCTAGATTACTTAAGTAGGAACCTAGTTTTCATGTTCACAACCCTGTTGTGGTCAAGTCAAAGTCATTGTTCAAGTCACAAGTCATTTTGAAAACATCTGACAATGGAACAATATGGCCACTCCAACTGTCCATAACCGCGGACATGACTATTCGAATAGTTTGACACTCTACAGAGGTGGTACACTTTCACCACAAGATTCGATACATCCGTCAGGGATAACCCTGAATCATCATACTTGGTATGCGGATAATCAATCCTAACCTTTCAATTACTTACCCTAGTATAGGCACCTCCCCTATGAGTTTGGCCCCCTAGCCATGGCCATCTGCCATCCTGGGCACTGCATAGGTGGACATTCATATTCACGAAGTAGCCTTAGCTCAACCTCTTCCGCAAGGGAACCCATACTAAGATATATAAACTTCCAATTAAGCCCTACCCAACTCAGGTATTGTGGTTGTACGGTAAAATTGGAATGGTATCGCATCCGAACCCAACCATCAGTTTTTATTAAAGTCTAGGATCATGCCTCATTCAGTTTCATCATCAAACCATTGTGTTTCATAACACATGTCAAAACATTTCAATAGAATGGATCATCACTCCAAGGTTTTCATAATCCTTTTCTCCAAGTATTCCCACCTAAAATGATCAAGTTTTAGCTTAGCACTAGCCACTAGTGTTGAGGATATCACTATGGAGGGGTGCTAATCAATTATAAGTATCCAAGACTAGTTCTATGATCTTGATGGTATCCATCCTATTTTCCACTAACCACAATTCATTAACTAAGTACGAAACTTTAGTAAATGGAAAAGTAAAGCTTACAAGTAAAACTTGGGATGGGTATAATCAAAGTTGCATAACCAAGAATGCCTAGTGCATCTTGCATAGGTTAGCTTGCATGGATGGCTTGTATTAGTTAGCTTGCACTGATAGCTTGCCTTGTTGGGTGCAGTCGTTAAAGTTCTCTTCTTCTTCCTTGAAGTACTCCTCCTCGTCGTAGCCTAGGTCGGTACTAGTGTCTATAAATATATACGA
Organism: Avena eriantha; assembly: GCA_910589775.1. Classification (NCBI taxonomy): domain Eukaryota; kingdom Viridiplantae; phylum Streptophyta; class Magnoliopsida; order Poales; family Poaceae; genus Avena; species Avena eriantha. The sequence continues at coordinate 85,373,957 of OU342740.1, forward strand.
GGTACACAATCACTAAACAACACTTCACTACTTCTATTTAGCACACAAAGGCTCACACTAGATGATCTAGTATCATCTCAATCATCACATGAAATAATGGCACATTCTTATTTATCTTATTTTGGGAAAAGTAATTTCTACTCATTGAAAAATACTTAAGATTTAATATTCTCCAATTAAAATAAGGGATCATATTCACACATGTCATCACCACATATTTCAATACTTGGGAATGTGATTTAAAGTGGTGGTCATATATTACAAGATTTAATATTACTATTTAATAATATTAAAGTGACTAGAAATGCCTATATAGCATTCTTTTAATACTAATACATGTTTAATATCTGTAAAACCAAATCTTTTTACATATTTATGTAGAGCATTGAAAATGTGATTTTTTAGAGTTCGAATCAACTCAAAAGCATTTGTGGTTGATTTTATAAAAAACATTGATGTGGTAAAAGTCTCTGTCTTGTTATTTTTAGTATAGGTGATCTATAATTTCAAATGGTTTGGATCCAACGGGAGTGATTAGATATTTTCATTACCTTTCTAACAAAATTGGAGTCATGCAATTTGGTTTGGTACAACTCTTTGAATTCAATTTTGAATACCGCTACCGAATAGGGTTTTTAGCTAAATGGCAAAAAAAATTGAATCGTTGGGCTCTGCACGGGAAAGAACTTGGGCCGACCCAACTACACAACACGCACGCAGCGGGCTGCTGAGAAGTTGGTCCCACGCATTAGCGACTCTATCTAAATGAAACGGTATCTGTAATTTTCACTGCTATGATTAGAACAAGATCAACGGCTGAGGTTCATCATCTACGTCGCAAAGGGCTCGCGAGATTCTAAACCTAGCGGCACGGTGGGGGTCGTCGTACCAGGGCTCCAGCTATGTCCGGCGATGGGGGCGAATGGGCTGGTTGACGACGGTGAGTCGATTGGTGGTCGCGGTGGCGCTTGGGGTGGCTCCAATCGACGGCGCCCTTCCTTCACTTCAACGGTGGGCTCCGGCCATATTCTGGCGACGTGGTGCTCGCCTTGCTCTGGGAATGGGTCTGGGATGTTTCTGAGAGAGAGAGGAGTGGAATGGTGTGCCTATTGAGGTCTGGGAAGGGTCCTATTTATACACCAGTTATGGAGTCAGCGCGGCATGGCTTGGGCTCATCGGCGACGTTGCTTGATACGTTGCTAACATATCTATAATTTTTGATGTTTCATGCTTGTTTAGTATCTACTTTTCTTTGCTTTGTCCACACTTTGAGGTATTTTTATATGTTTTCTGGGACTAACCTTTTAACAAGATGCCACAGTGCCAGTTGCCTATTTTCTTCTGTTTTTGGTTCCAAAAAAGGCAGAAAATCAATATTCTCGGAATTAGACCGGACAAAAGCCAAAGTCGATATTTTACCGGAAGACTCACGGAGCCAGAAGACGAGAAGGAGAGGGGCCACAGGGCGGCCACACCATGTGGTGGCACGGGTCCACCCTGGCCGCGCCACCAGGTGGTGTGGGCCCCCTGGCCGCCACCCTACCTTGCCTCTTCGCCTATAAGATGCCTCCCGATGCAAAAACCCTAAGTCGTCAAGCCTCTAGCCACGAAAAGTTCTGTAGCGCCACCGCCACTGAAGGGAAGATTCGGGGGACAGAAAGTCTCTATTCCGGCACCCTACCGGGACAGGGAATTGCCCTCGGAGCCATCTCCATCGATCTCCACCACCGTCTCCATCGCCGTTGCTGTTTCCCATGATGATGAGGGAGTAGTTCTTCCTCGAGGCTAAGGGTTCTACCGGTAGCTATGTGTTCATCTCTCTCTATGCATGATCATATTGTGATCACGAGCTTTGTAATCAAGTAGATCTAGTTTGCTACTCAAGTGCTTTAATAGATCTCTGCTCTCCCCATGTGTGTGAAAGTGACAGCGTGCATACCATGGTGGCACTTAGGCTAGATATTACAAATACTTGTTATGAGTTATATTTGGAGTTGGATGTTTCTATGAAATTGTGGTGTTTGTTAGAACCATCTAGTGCTCAAGGTGACAGTGTGGGGTTATCTAGATGGGAAAGGCTTACTTTGAGATGTGATGTTATAGCCCTACCATGGATTAGAGCGTCCAACCGGAGAGTAGTTCAGGGTAGTATCATGAAGATAATATATTTATATGAGAGTGTTCACTAGTGAAAGTATGATCCCTAGGCCTTGTTTCTAAGCATTGAAACACCATTTTTAACTAGATCTTATACTTGTTTGCTTGCTTCCATCTTTATTTCAATTTGCCTTTAGTCTCTTCCCACGTTAACCACTCGCCATCAAAGCTATTTTCTGGCACCGTTACCACTTATAATTATCCATACCACTTGTATTTTATTATCTCTTCGCTGAACTAGTGCACCTATACACCTGATAAGTGTATTGGGTGTGTTGGGGACATAAGAGACTTCTTGTATCTTGATTGTAGGGTTGCTTGAGAGGGGATACCTTTGACCACTTCCTCCCTGAGTTCGATAAACCTTGGGTGATCCACTTAAGGGAAACTTGCTGCTGTTCTACAAACCTCTACACTTGGAGGCCCAACAACTGTCTACAAGAATAGAAGTGCGTAGACATCAAGCTATTTTCTAGCGTTGTTACCGGGGAGGTAAGGTAAAAGGTACTCACATCCTCCGGTGTGAGTGCTCGAAGTTATTTACTTTAGATTCTGCAATTTTGTCTTTTTTTTTCTTGTTTTCACTAGTTAGGCTTAATGGAAAACACCAAAAAAAGTTAGAGAGCTTTATAGTATTTATCTTGAGTTAGGACATGAAGTGTTTGAAGAGAAAATTAAAAAACCTATGGAACTTTATTTTCATGCTAATAGCAATGTTGTTAGTATGAATTCTTTGGACACCATTATTGCTAATGGTATGGAAAAGTCTAAGCTTGGGGAAGCTAGTTTTTATGAAAATAATATTTTTAGTTCCCCAGCTTTGGAAGATAGCTATTCTATTGCTTATGATGATACCAAACCTCTAATATATGATGATTACAATGATGAATATGATATTTTCAGTCCACCTACTATTGAGGAGAAAATTAATGATTACAATATGCCTCCTATATTTGATGATTATGGTGATGAGAACAATAATGATATCTATTTTGTTGAATTTGCTCCCACTACAATTAATAAGAATGACTATGTCTATGTGGAGAGTATTAATTCTTTTAAGCATGTGGCTCATGATAAGAATGTTTTATGTGATAGTTGTATTATTAATTTTATTCATGATGCTACTGAAAGTTATTATGAGAGAGGGAAACATGGTTTTATGCATCTCAATAATATTAAGTTTCCCCTCTTTATCTTGAAAGTCTTGAAGTTGCACTTGTTTTGCTTTACTATGCTTGTTGATTTGTGCTTTCATGACTTGTTTCTTTACAAGATTCCTATGCATAGGAAGTAGGTTAGACTTAAATGTGTTTTGAATTTGCTTCTTGATGCTCTCTTTTAGTTCAATTCATATTTCTTATGTGAGCATCTTCTCAAACTATCATGCCTAACTTAAAGGCGTTAAAGAAAAGTACTTATTGGGACATAACCCAAAAGTTTTATATGAGTCTTGGAAGTTATTACCTCTGTAATAACCGGTCCTTATCCTTTTTATTTGCTTTTTGTGCCAAGAGTAACCTCTAATGAGAGAGAAGTAATGCTTGGGAAAGTTGCTGTCCTAAAATAGATTTTTGTGCTTCACTGTAAAACTTCGTGTAAAATCTATGTACGTCTTTTTGAGGCGTACATTTTTGTGCTTCTGCCCCATGTTGTTATCTAACTTTTGTTAGTTCAACACTTTTCGATTTGAGCAACATAAGGTCTTCGAAAAAACGGTTTTTACCTGCTGGTCTGTTTTGATAGATTTCTGCCATTATTTTGATTTGCTTCTTGTTGATTCCTTTTTTAGTTCTTTTGGGGAATTGAGCTTTTTTGAGGGAAGTTCTACAATAGCTTGTGTTTTAATGGAAGTTTTATTGGTGTTGAAAATGAACCCAAAGACTTATTATCTTGAGTGCACTAATGTTGCTAATAAAGATTGGGTGAAGTTTTGTATGAAGGAAAAATTTTAGGTGTATGGAAGGAATGATGTAATGAGATGAAGAATGGACTAAAGCTCAAGCTTGGGGATGCCACGCGTGTCACCCCAAGAAATATCCAAGAAGTACAAGCTTCAAAGATTGGGGATGCCCAAGGCATCCCCTTCTTCATCAATAAAAATCCCAGGTTTCTTCCAAACACTTCATTTTTTATTGTTTCATGCACGGTTGTGTTGTTCTTCGAGCGTCTTTGTTTTGGTTTTTGGTTTTTGTTTGCTTGGTTTTCTTAGTTTGCTTGAATAAATTGGTTGGACCCCCTCTTTCATACATTAGTTTTCAAATAAGTTGGTTTGGATTGGAAAAGAGTAGGAAAAGTTCATGCTTAAGTGGTAAAAGGAGCTTGTTTTTGACTGTGGCCTATGCTTTGTCATGTCATGCTTGATATTGTTTTGGCTTTATGCTTAGTGATTTTTGTTGTAGCATGACATGTTATAAACAATTGAGATTGTCTAATGTGCCTTGAAAGAATCATGCGTTGTTTTAGCATATTAAAGCATAGTATTGTGGTATTCTCCTTTGATGCTTTATTTGGGTTGACTTGGCGCATGCTCACACCATGTTATGACTATCCAAAGTCACCATAGCCTCTATGATCCTTTAGTTTTCGACTTGTGATATCACTTTATGCTTTAATTAATGATGTTTGTCGCTTTGTATGATTACGGCCATTTTTGCTCTCTTAGTTGGTCGCTCCTAGTCTTTTGCTAGCCTCCATAACCAAGTATGAGTTCCACTCATGCATCCAACTCCAAATAAAACCAAGTTATTCCAAAGAGTCCATCATACCTACCTATTAGAATTTGCTATTCCAAGTATATTCATGTTTTTATCTACCTTCCGAATTAAACTTGTTATGTGAAAATTAGTGATTAAAGCTCTCACGAACTTGATGGCACACTTTACTTTCCTTGCACTTAATAAACTTGAACCATTGTGTCGTCTATGTTGTATAGGCTTGCACTTAGATGTTGGGGATTAGCAGAACCATGCTGTCATGGGGAACGCTTTCAACATTGCACTTGTACTTTGTACCTAGTTGATATCATGCTCTTTTGTCTATGGATGTCATTGGTGTGAAATGAAAGGGGAGCTTGTAAGTCCATGGAGTTATGTATGTGTGTTAGAGAAACGCATGGGCCGCCGGTCTAATCCATGCTGTCATGGTGGAAACCTGCAGCGTAACCATAATGAGCGGTCTATGAAGCATTCTTCTTATAAAAAAAGAGATAGAGATTGAGAAAAAGAGAAAAAGAAAAGGAAAAAATGAGATATGAGAAAAGAGGAAAGAGAGAAAAAGCACCATTTTCCCATGGTAAATAAGAAGATTCCTGAGATGCTCGTTGTATGCTTGCCTTGTCATTTTGATATGGGGATTCTTCTGTATCATCGGGCAAGGGGTACCCCGTTGGCGGTTCTCTATGATACACATGTACTTACTATGACAAGAACTTACCAGTAACTAAACTTTAGTAGCATGAGGATCGGCCCTCGTATTCAAGGGACATGAGATTTCCAACTTATACTTTGTCAAGCATATACTCCATAGTTTGTTCACTTTAACCTTAATCACTTCAAGATGCTTATGATAGGGGCAATGAGAGCTGAAAGCTAATAAGTACCATAATTTTTAGAAGCTCTTTATGAGACTTGAATCCCTACTTCCTTCTATTAAGGCCTTTCTTTTACTTTTAATTGAGTCTCCACCTTTTATCTTTATGCACCTATTGAGAGAGCATATTGGCCATTCTTAGTTCTATGTGCATTGTCCCAAGACTTGTTGATTGATGCATAACTTTGGTATTGCTTGTTCTTAAACTATTTGTATCTAGTCACCCTTATAAACTTTGAAGGTGTCCTATGCATTTATGTTTCCTACTCTATGAGGGACAAGCTGAATGCCACAATGCTATGTTTTCTTTATGTGAAACAAACAAACGTCTTGCAAAGCATTGTTATTCATGAATATTTTGTTTGTGCCTTTTCATGTTGCAACATATTTGCTATGTCTTATTGCTAGAACTTTATCTTTCATGCTATGTTGAAGTACTATGATCCCAGCTATCAATGTTTTACAAATACTTTGATCAAGTTTATGATGGTGCATATCACCTCAAAACTTATCCTTTCTTTTTTATCACTTACCTACTCGAGGACGAGCAGGAGTTAAGCTTGGGGATGTTGATACGTTGCTAACGTATCTATAATTTTTGATGTTCCATGCTTGTTTAGTATCTACTTTGCTTTTCTTTGTCCACACTTTGAGGTATTTTTATATGTTTTCTGGGACTAACCTATTAACAAGATGCCACAGTGCCAGTTGCCTATTTTCTTCTGTTTTTGGTTTCAGAAAAGGCAGAAAATCAATATTCTCGGAATTGGACCGGACAAAAGCCAAAGTCGATATTTTACCGGAATTGGACCGGACAAAAGCCAAAGTCGATATTTATCTCCTCCGGGGAATCCTCCATTAAGTAACCGTATGACAATATCTGGTATATCATCACCACATACATGCCAATATTTTTGAAAGAAATGAGCCGGATATTCGTCTTGTCCCGGTGCCTTGGTAGGAAACATCTAGAATAAGGCAGCTTTTACCTCCTTCGCCGAATAGGGTTCATTGAACATGCAATTCATGTCTAATTTGACCTTACACAAAACATGTGATAGCACCTCCTCAATGACGATTGTGCCTTCTAATGTATATAGCTTGCTAAAGAGCTGAACATCGTGCTCCTCCATATCAACCGGATTTTTACACACTGAACCATCCTCCTTGGTCAGCCGGACAATCCTGTTTTTCTTCTTGCGGGAACTAGCCTTTTGATAAAAAAAAGTGCATGTTCTTGTCACCTTCAGCAAGCCATTGAAATCTTGCTCTTTGTCGCCACATGATCTCCTCTCTGAAATTTAATTCAACGATGCATTGCTCCACCATAATCTCCTCATACGTAGGACCAACTCTCCCCAGGGCTACTCTTAGAGTTGCTAGATCTTTCTTTAACTTTATAAGTTCCACACGAACCGCCCCAAAGGAACTAGTGGCCCAATTCAGTATAGCCCCCACAGTTTCTTTCATCTTCACATGCATGTGCTTCATTGATTTAGCCTTAGATGAGTTCCATACTGACTGAAGCATTGGTTGGAACTCCCCATATCGTTCCCGCATGATCTCAAAACAGAATGGTTTGTCATTGGCGATCCTCCTGTTATGATCCTCCATCTTGTTGAGAGGAAGGATAGGCGAGTGGTTGGACTTTGCAGCAGTTAGGTTCCTCACACTTGCAAAAGGGAACATGGCGCTCCACTTAGTGGTTGCCAATGCTCTATCCAATCTCACGTGACAATACTCCCCACCTTGGATCCTCCGTTCAAAGGTCCAGTCAAGCCCAATGTAGCCAAGATCAGCAAGCTCGCATACGTCCACTGCTTCCCTGAATAATTCTATTTGTGGCATATCACGGACATTTGGTCCCATCTATTCTTCATGCCTTAGGACCTCGTTGAAGTCACCAATGCAAAGACACGGCAAATTACTATTCGCCTTCAGTTATCTCATCATCTCCCAAGTTTTATAACGGAGAATCATATTTGCTTCTCCATACCACACTATTAATCTCCATGGCTCATTCCCTTGCTCGTTTACTTGCATATCAATGTGATATTTTGAGAAGTTTCAGAGGCTGAGATCCATCGGCCTTTTCCAGTACACACATAGACCTCCGCTCCTTCCTGAGCTACCAACACCATAGGCACTCTCGAACCCAAGGGTTCTAGCTAAGCCTTCCTCACTATGATGGTGTGATGTTATTTTCTTTCTTTTGCATGTCGTAGGGGATATGTGATGTGGAGGACATTTGACTAACCTATTAAGCTTAGATGTGTTGCATTTGGTGCATACGCATAATATGTCCTCAGATATCGGTGAGTTGAATATGTCTTCGGACTTGATATTTGGTGGACTGCCATGGCTTGCATACATAAATCGTGGAACACCGTAGCGACACGCACGATGTGTACAAGTTACCCCGCAGGGCCCGATCCACCAGTAGGCGCAAACGTTGTGCCTTCCTTGAGAATCGTTGTACCTCTTGGTTGGTTCCACATAGTAGGTGATACCTTTGGATACACGCGTAGTTATGGGACAGTTCTTGTTGTGAGATTCGGACGACATGCGTAATATGTTGCCTCAAGGGTTGAACATGTGTTTGGGTACAGTAGTGCATCCTTGCATGGTAAATCTTTTCGAGAAGCCATGTGTCCACGGTTATGAACGCCTTAGGAGTACGGTGTCATGATCATATACAACACAGCTAATGTTTAGCCTCTAATAATATGGTTAGTAATTAGATCTATCAACTAAACGCCTACTTAACTAAAATTGCCACCGTGTGTGTGTTCCGCAAGAGGACTTACTTCACTGGTCTTCAAGGGGGAAATCTTCAGAAGGGTTACGCCTGGTGTTATATTATTGTTACCGTATAGCGCTCTCTTATCTCACTCTAATAGCCGAAGTTGTAGAGTGTCTCTATAAGTTAGAAATTGCAACCTTTGCTGCCGCTGAGCCCACCATACCTATGTAGGCGAGGACCGCCGAATTCTAGACTCGCTGTGTACTGGTCTCGGTACTGACCACTCTCTTTATGTTTTCCTTTTCCCTTTGTCGGCACACCCTTTTGGATTGATAGGTAAATGTTTGACGATGTTAGCAAGGTTACCCTTCCGGCTTGGCCTGGGCAAGGTTTATGGACACCGCTTGATTATTCTTCAGGACTCTTAGTCCCATTTGGATCTTATCCATACTCGTATACTATTTGGCTTTCTTTATGATTTGTATCATTGTATTCTTGACTCATTGAGTCATTGTTATATATATAAGTTCTTGTGGACTCTGTTGTAAACTACTGTGATGTAACTACTTGTAATCAAACCCCACCCACATGAAAGTGTCTGAAGGGCATCTTTGAATCGCTTCTATGTGGGTTTTGGCGGGAAATGCTAAGATCTACATAGACCCGATTTGGGGGCATTACAAGTGCTAATGGCAGTGGTGAAGGCGACAATGGCGGTGGCGACAGTGGTGGCAAAACTGTCGTTGTCTTGGAGGGTGTCAATGGCAGCGGCAAGGAAGGCGATAATGATGTCGTCAAGTACAGCGACAGAGTCATCCAAGAAGGCGTCAATGGCAGCGGTGGCAACGGCGTCGTCAAGGGCGGCAAGTGTATCGTCCTGGAAGGCGCCGAAGGTACGGTGGAGGTGATGGTGACCCAAGAGTCCAATTTCTATGTGCACCCGAGTGAATGGTTAGGCTACCATAAGTTGTTGGATGGATTTTTGAATACCTGATCGTTTAGTTGTAAGAGTCCATGTATGCTGTTTGGGTGTTTTTAGAGAAGTAGTAGAGACAGAGATGGCTAGAATATGGTGGATTAGGAGAAAAGCTCTTGTATCCATTTTCATAGTTCCTTCAGCTTGAGGGTGCTCGACGAAGTGGCACTAAGGCCTCGTCCAGCACTACCCCAATGGATAGCGACCAAGAGTGTTGGTCAATGCGAGTGACGTCGCAGCATGGATTTTCCATGCGACATCGCCATATGGATTCACGACTCTAAATGTTGATTAAGACTAGCATCACCAAACCATGGACTTCCATGCGACGTGGTCATGACGGTGTTGAGGCTCCAAGGGTTAATGAAGACGAGTGGTGTCACGCCATGGATTTCCCATGTGGCACGGCCGTGGTAGGGTCACAGCTCCGAGGCTTGATGAAGTCCGTACGGCATTGCCAGTACGGACTTGCGGTTTCGAGGCTTGATGAAGAAGTGGCGTCGCGACATGGATTTTCCATGCGCACGGCCACGACGGAGTTGTGTATTGGGACTTGATGAAGACGAGCAGTGTCACGACATGGATTCTCTAGGCGTCGTCACCATGGCATAATGGTAGACCCAGTACTTGATGAATGTGAGCTGCGTTGCAACATGGATTCTCCACGCCACGTCGCCAAGGCGAGTCACGTCCCCGAGACTTGGTGAAGGAAAGCAACGTTGTGGCATGGATTCTCAAGCTTTGCTAGGACGAATCGTGGCTCTAAGACTTTGTGGAGGTGAGCGGGGTTCTCCACACGACGTCTCCATGGCAGAGTCACGGCTCTGAGACTTGGTGAAGGCGAGCGGGTCCGCGTCATGGATTCTCCAGGCGACATCATCGTGGCAGAGTCATGGCTCCAAGACTTGATGAAGGCGAGCGATGTCATGACATGGATACTCCATGAGTTATCGCCATGGCATAGTAGCGGATACAATCTTGGACTACGACTCATGCAATCTTTGCGTCAATGATATTTTGAGTGTCCTCTTTTCTCGAGCGAGGAATGTGTTGCTTCACGAGGCATATCGACCTCACCGAGAACAACTTGCTTCAGATGCAAATCCATTTTAGCCTTGGTGTCGGCAAGTATCTTTGATGTCACGACGTCATTCCGACAGATGGCGCTAATGTCATCGAAATCGGACAACAAATGATTAGGGGGTGCCTCGAGCGATGTGGTTAATTAGTGGGTAATTAGAAAGTAATGAGCAATAAAAAGTAGGGTGTGTGCACTGGCCTTACAACAAAGGTCGGTGTACACTATGCAAGAATTGACACAATGACGTTTTTTGAGTAGGTTGGGCCGTCTCATTGGAGAGGGGCTTAGTCCTACATTAGGAGAGTGTCAAAGGGTTTGAGCATGGACCCTGGGCCGAACTAGGCTTCTCGGGGAAAAGTCAAGGTCCCACACAATGTTGCCCGAGTTGAACATGCTCTTGAGGTCCTAAACTAGAGTCCAAGTGGATCCCTAATCCTCTCCCCTCTTGTATTGAATGGAGAGCAAACATATTGAGATCCCCCTTGAGGGGGTTATATAGGGAAAGGGTTCTTGACGAATGACCAAGGTTATCCTTTATGGTAGTAGATAGGGGTATAATGGTAAATTTTATCCAATGAGAGATGTGGATTAGAGAGGAGATGATCATTAGCCCATGGTTGACTAGTCCAACTAGGCCTCCACTTGGTGTGTGTTTTTTGCTTCATGACTTCATCTTTGATTTTATCTTTTATATCTTGTAGATACATTTAACTTGTTGACCATGTCATGACCAGGGGTCCTTGTTGACTCATCATTAACTTGACTTAAACTTTTATCAACCTAGAAGCCTACTAGGCCAAGAGGGGGTTCCTCTTTAGAGATCAATACCCATTCTTACGACAAGACTCAAGACTTGGTTGTTTTCAGCCGCTCTGTTCCAGACAACAACATCAAAAGCAAGAATTGTTTGAGCTGCAAACAACAAAATATAAGAGGAAACCAAATTAAATTATGTCGCATCGCTATTACTTTATTCATCTAGAAATAAGTGACTCGGATTTATCTAGATTCACATGAGACTTATTTCCGGACGAAGGAAGTACTAAAAGGCAATCAGACATTTCCGTTCATGATAGTCTTTAGTCTGTCCAGAAGTTCTGTACTCTATGCTTCATCCCTCTCAATTAATCTTGCATCAGCCCACACTCTCATCCCTATGTGTGAAGGCATACTTGGTTTGGAATCTGATCAAGCTAGCCTAATTAATGGTCTATTTTTTGAGCGGTAGATTCCTGAAAACCATCACCTGTGGGAAATCTGTTGTGAGCTGACAACTGTGAGAAAGCTGGAAGTTGTTTGGTTATAGCAACTGCAGATTCAATAGGAAATATCTAATGTCTCCAAGTGCTAGCACAGAGATTATTTATATGCTAATTATTTGCAGAATAACGATTTGTACACTCATAGACATACATGCAAATGACCATTTTGTGAAAGGATCCATTATTTCATAATATTTATACATATAACTAACAAAAATAGAAAGTGATGTTATTGGATTACACATAAGACATACGGTTCACAACATGATGTTCGCCATCGACATAACTATCCTAGCTTGCCCTTGCAAGAAGCAAAACATCGTGTATCCTATCCTATCACGGACGGTATTCATGGTAAGCTCGGTTCTCCCCCTCTAGATAATCATCCCTTATGGTTATGCCGATACTTTAGTCAACCATCAAATAAGTTTATATCATTGATAACAGAACTTACCATGTTCATATGCACTAAAAAGGCAAAATGTGTTCCACCCGTTGAGAGTTTGTTATTTTTTTTTGAGAAAAAAGGTTCTTAACAAAGTATGTGATATAATTTTATTACTTCGTCCAAGGATCGTAATCTGTGTGTGCATCAACGCCCTCGATTTTGGACATCATCAGTTAAACTAGGTTCGCATAAGTATTTTTTGCACTAACCCAAAGGATTCAAACTCAATATTACGGAAGCACATCTGATTTATATCGGATAAGACATTGGATGAGCGAGAGAAACGACAAAAAGGAGGTGAGAGGTGAGAGTATGCGCGTCATGGGGAAAATGTGTCGATGGCATGTACTAAAGCTAGCACATAGATGAGACATAAATGGAGGAATACAGGGAAAGAAACGGCCATCCAACCTTCAATACTAGTCATTTCTCCGCCAGGCCTTTGAGCAACGACACTACGCTAACCTTATAAGTTGCAAGAGCCCTGACGAGCCGAGCTTCGGCGCGGATCTCTCTCCCCTTACCAGAATCCATTCTAACCCCAGCAAGCTGACTCCTAACCAGAAGGTCGATGTATGGTGCTAATGAAAGATCCAGTCTCGCCTGCTCGAGCGCCCACAACTGGCAGACAACCAGGTAAGTCAATGGTGGTGCCCACAATGCTCCACGGCTCAGAGGCGATGGTAGCAATGTTGATTGCATTGTGAGTGTTCCAATTATTCTAGCCTTTTGATTTTTCGTGGATGTCAAGCATTGATCCAATGTAGGCAACAATTTACATTAGTTTGTTGGTTGATTTAGTTTGGTTGAAACTTGGTAGTGGATAGCGACACTCGTTGTTCTTGTGTGAGCTAAATATAAAGCAACAAAACTGATATGTCTATATGTTTGTTTTTACAACATAATGAAACGTTGCCACGACTAAGAATAATTTATAGTTCATTGGTGTTATCTTGAACTTTCATGTCTTGTCTGTTGTTTTAGTTTTTTTTTTCATTCTACATACCCCATTTAAAATTCCTAGCTCCAACATTCACCACGTTTACATTCTTGCTTAGTTAGAACAAAGAGAAGGTAGAAAAAGAAACTCATGTTCTTCTCTTAACTAAGGGGTGATTTGTTAGAAATTAAGAGAAGCTTATCTTCTCCACTGTACCATACATCATTTCTTAGTACCATCGGTAGGCAACAAAACTATACATTCTATGTTTGTTTTTCTAACATAATGCAACGAAATTGCGACTACTAAGAACAATTTGTAGTTTCATTGATGATATTGTGAACTTTCATGTCTTGTCTGCTGTGTTAGATTTTTTATCACTCTACATAGCCCATTTAGGGTGTGCGTGTGTGTGTTCATAGGGATGGGTGCATGCACGTGTTGTGAGCGTCTACGATTGTTACTGTGTTTCTCAAAAAAAAAATATGGCTCCACCATTGACCATATTTAGATTTTTGCTTAGTTATATCAAAGAGAAGTCCGTTTTCTTTTCTTAGCTAAGGGATGATTTATTAGAAATTAAGAGAAGCTTATCTTCTATAGTACCATAGTTAATTTCTCATTAAAACCTAGTTAATACTCATTAATTGTTAGTAATGCATTGTATTACTCATATTAATTACATCCTCTGGATGATATGGATGATAAGGAAGACGTGTCCTTTTTTTTCCTACCACGTAAGACCATTTCTGGTCAATATGCAAAACCCTCTGCTTGCCTAGTAAGTTTTGGGTTCTAAAGTCTAGCTCGTCATCAATACAACACCGCCAGAATATGCGCAGCAGATAGGCCTAAAGGATTAGCAACACAAAGTTGGAAACTATTAATGACGAACACTATATATATGGACATCACCCTCCAGCAATGGGACAAACAACCCATATCAATCCTCACTTGAGCTAACCTCCCTGTGAAGTAAGTCTCCCTAGTAAGTACGAGTTTTAACCCCTGTAAGAAACGAAACGACGAGCTAGGTAGCTCGCCCATTTTCCTTGAAAGATGAGCAGTGCAGGTGGCGGCAGCGGTGCTGGTGGTGGACGGCCGTGCGGGGCGTGCAAGTTCCTGCGGCGCAGGTGTTTGGCCGGCTGCATCTTCGCGCCCTACTTCGACTCGGAGCATGGGGCGGCGCACTTCTCAGCGGTGCACAGGGTGTTCGGCGCCAGCAACGTGTCCAAGCTCCTCATCCAGATCCCTCCGCACAAGCGCCTCGACGCCGTGGTCACCTTCTGCTACGAGGCACATGCGCGCCTCCGCGACCCCGTCCACGGCTGTGTCACCCACATCTCTGCCCTCCAGCAACAGGCACGTTCCGTTTCGTATCGGTTGTGGTTTTGGGTTTTAGACTATTCTTTTGTGTGTGTTTCTACACATGTCCTTACCATTAGTTTGAACATCTACCCCTTTAATTTTGTCCCCTCGCCTTTAGTTCTTCATACTACATATTAATAATCTGTAAATGTATGACATCGCCATAAATCTTTTTGTGATGAAACCAAGAAGGAAATTAGGTCCTAGCTATTCATTCATGTATCTGCTGCTTCATTCGATCTGATCTGATCTAACTCGTCAACTTCCTTGGTGCATGTCATTGTCATCATATATCGATTGAACGATCTCCTCCAGGTGGCGAACCTCCAGGCCGGTCTCGCCCACATGCAAGCCCACCTCGCCTCTCTGGGGCTGCCATCGCCGCCGCCTTTCCCACTGCAGCCGCACATGCCAATGACCACCGTTCTCTCCACCCCTGACCTGCCGCCGTCGTCCAACGTCCCGGCCCATGCCGACGATCTGCCATCGCTCTTCAACCCGCCGACGCAGTCCCACTGGGCCTTGCAGCAGCAACACCAACACCAGCAGGCGCTACTCCAACAACCATATGGCCAGATGGGAGAGGGCTCTGGCGGTAGCAGCACCGGCAGTGGCGACCTGCAAACCCTGGCCAGGGAGCTCTTGGAACGGAGGTTGGCCAGAGCGAGGCCTAGGGGACATCGCGCACACAGCGTTGACTGATCAGGGATATGCAACCATTCATGCATTCTCGAGAGAGTGCATGATCAATTTGTACTAGTATAAACTGAATTCATGGCCTAACGTTAGAATGAGATGGATATATAAGGCGACAACGATGATGTGGTGGGAAGATAGTGTTGAAATATTAAGCAATTTCCAGTTTATTGTTTCCTATACCTTGCCAGGGCAACATAATTAAATAAATATATTTTGTTTCATATACCTTGCCAGGCCAACATATTTGAAATATCAAGCACTAGGCCTTTTCACCAGTTCAGACTTTTGGTTACGTTGGCTAGTACATGAAACTTGAGAATGATCAGTATCAGCATGGAAGATCTCGCCGACGGCAAAGCGCACAGAAAGCTTGAACTCGCCCATGGAACCAGCAAAAATCGACCATGCAAGTTTCAAAGGGAGGCCTTTAACATGCAGTTCAGTGAGATCTTAATTAAGTAGCACCCTGCACACTAGCAACTGACATTACGTTGGAGTTTTGGCATTTGCACTTTGTAAACTGTAATCTCGCCACTAATCAGTCCGTTGATGCATGCATACCACCTGCAATATTACTGTGCTCGATTGAAACAAAAAAACTCTAACACACCTTACTTGCAACAATTAACAACTCTACTTGGCACAAGTATTCAAAGCTTTTCACAAAAATCAACTCTAGGCTTAGCAAACGGAAGGAGTTACTGGTGTTTCTTCCCTCTCTCCTAAACCTCACCTGCCCCAAAAGGACACTGAACAACCACAGCTTAAACACATATATAGCTATCATCTTAAGCCTGCTGTTGCTGAACCAACCAAGAGCTCAACATGTCTGCTACTGCTGGTGACAAGACCATTTTGATGGGGGTAGTTCTCATTGTTTGCCTTCTACTCTCCATTGGGTTTCTTTCTCTGCCACAACCTTTGCCTGCAGCTACCTCGAGAAACGCGCGCAAGTCTCAATACATTGTTATAAGTGGTAATCTGCTAAATTTCTCTCGTCATGATGCTTTCTGTAGCTTATGTAAAGCTTTATCATGCTTTTGGCAATCCGAGGATAGTGCCCTGTATTGCCTTAATAGTAGTTGTAGAGTTCTCATGATAATATTTACAGCTATGAACTGGATAAGTGCAGAAATGACAGCAATGAACTGATAATATCTATAGGTTGCAACAACTACTGCAGAGTGGCCTGCTGCTACTGCAACATTCACAGGTTTCCACCTGTCTGTGAGAAGTGCTGCAAATAATTTCAAGTCCATGGACAGTATCAGAATGTATCGTCGCTTCCTCCATCTTGGGAATTGATTTTGTAACAATTACATCAGAGTGACTGTTTCTTTTTTTTTTTTTTGCGGAAAGAGTGGCTGTGTTTCAATTACATAGAAAATCCAGGAAACCTTTCATTTTCCAGTTATTCTGTATGTTACTTTTCAGACAACACACTAGCTGTGTTTGTTACTTTGAAGCAACAGTTCTGATTTCTGAATCTGACAATGTCAGACCAAACGGTTTCAGTTTCAGTATAGCAAGCCAAAGTATATCAGCAGGAGCAGCTCAAAAGGCATGGAAGATGACATGGCAGAAGGGAAATAGTGATCAATATCTTACTTCACCCCCAAATTAACCGAAGACTATAATTATCCACAGATAATACATGCAGTGACTGAAAATAACCAGCAAGTACAGTAAAAACTAAACGGCCTATGCTAGTACAAAACTACAAGCAACACTTGCACATGAAAACTTTTGCCAAAGACTTACTAAGGTCCAATCTACATTTCTCTTTCTGAGTTGTTGGTCAAGCGCCATAGCAAGCCTCCGATAATATTATTGATGGAGTGTGATGCCATTGGGACTATGATGCTTGAGGAAGCTATGGTTGCTAAACCATAGGCAAGGCCAACAAATGTTGCCCTGGAAACACACACAAAAAATTATATGTAAGAGCACACACGAACAATTTAGGTGGTAACTGGCTTGTTTTAAGGACTGTGAAGGGATCTATGGTCCTTGTACTATTTTGTTTTCATTTTTAGACATATTCAAAAATGACCGAAGATACTGCAGGCAAATGCGGATACCAGATTGCGAATGAGTATCTCCTGCCATTGCCCAAGTGAAGAACACCGAAAAAGGCACCGGCTATAAGGGCACTTATCCAGTTCAGTCCAAAAACTGGCATCAGTGCTCCTCGAAAAAGGAACTCCTGATATATCGAAAAAAATATGAATATTTATTCTCAAGAAAAAAATCTGAAATAAAGTTGTAAAGAAACATATATGTTTACCTCACTTATTCCAGGGAGACAAGCAACCACAATGTAATCCAGAGGCTCCAGTAAAGTAAGGATCTAGTGAGCAAGAATAAAATCATCTAAAGTTAGTGTTGTAGCAAGTTAAAAAAAAAGTTACTGTTGTAGCAATGGGACTTGCACTGGCTAATAGTACTGAATAAGTTTGCCAAGGCGAGTTAAGTTAACAATGACATTAGAAAAAGAGCGATAATTACAAACAATGTTTATTTTGCTGTTTACATAAAGCTGTACAAATTGTGGCAAAACAATGAAGCGACCAGCTCTGGGGTAATCCGTAATCATATCAAATATGCAACTTGGCATGAGTAAGCAATGAGAGGATGTAAAGTTCTCAGTTTGCGCTTAGTTCATGGAAAGGAGAACATCGGTTGATGTATGTGAAAATGTATATCATTACAATTGCTTCCCGTATAAATAATTAGAGTGCCTGATGCAATACACTCCAAAGGTAGTTTCTTTGAGATAATATTCCAGATGATAAGATTATTGAGCAAATGTATTTGGCTAATGTTCTTTGGAGCGGTTCTCAACTTCTCATTGCACAGGACTACATGACAGAGGAAAGACTTGAACATTGCATCTTAAGGTGCTCAGTAGATTAGGAATACAGTTTTCAGTTTCTGCTTTTCGCTTGCTTGTTTTGGTTTTGGTTTAGGTTTCTCTTGTAAGGTTGGCGCCATCTTGGCGATTTCCCCTAATACAAAATGACATGCATTTAGGGCACGTTCAAGAAAATTTGCATCTTAACCAATGCACGTGCCAGAACATGAGACTATTAAATGGTTGGACATACCTGTGTATTTGCAGCTTCACTGGAATCTCTGAAATCTGGCCATGTCTGTAGTAGAATGTATCTGGTAGAGGATATCAGTATTACTAGTCCAGCGACCAACTCAAGATGCCAAGTTTCAGAATTGACTGCAGAAAATCACTAGATTAGTTTGCTTGTAGACATTCAGGACCATTACATGATATCTGATTCATTTTGCAAGAGAACAAGGAGCAAACCACTGACATGATACAACCGTGGGGTCAGCGAATGGCCATCCATTTGAAGACGCAATATGTGATGCCTGAAAACAAACAGTAGGACATTCTGGTTACTAGGATGTCCTGCCATCCTACAGAGTACAAAATTATACTGTACATGCTTTAGAATGGCTTGTGTTTTCAATAGCTGAAATTGTGTTCAAAGAAAACTAGCTTTGCAACCACTGCAGAAACAATGTTTACCTCACGAAGCACGAGACCAAGGGCAAGCAGCAAGGCAGACGTGAGAGTGCAAGACTGAAGCACAGCACTCCTTGGGGCACCTGCAGTTTTTGTCTCATCACTAGTAACACCTCCATTGACCTCAAGGATGCTAGCGGGGTCTTCGCCGTTGCTTGAAGAAGCTTCTTCACCAACAAATGATGGATCTTTGGACTTATCACGGGAGCGTCTCCGTTTCCCCGCATTATTCTTTGCAGCAGATATTCTGGTCACCTTCAATAAATATCACACGTGGTCTGGTTGTCACAGATACTACATGAGGAATTAACTGAACTTTTTTTACGGTCAGGTGTAAGTAATACTTACATTGCGTGGGGCAGAACGTAGATGTTTGCAGGATACAGCTGAGATCTGGCATCTCCAACCTGATCAAACATGATCTGCCAATGTAAGGATATCAATATGACGATCAAAGACATATTTATATGACAGAAAAAGAAAGATAAATGCCAAGAACACGCATGGGAGATTCCAGGGTAATCAGAAAATAACTGCTCGCTGTGGATTTCATCCCAATCCTCTCCGATTGGCATACTACAGCACCCGCGCTCAACACAGTGCACACACAAAGCGGGAGGAAATTGGTGTGGAATTTACAGCGGGGACAGCTTAACTGCAAGCTTCAGGGCAGTTCCAATCGAAGAACTTCAGTCGGGCCAAGAAAAAGAGGAACCTGGATGATAAATTACGCATACCTTGGAGGGGGAGTGGGTGGCGACAGGGCCGTGCGCTCCCTGCGAGCATCATCATCCGCAACGGATGGCCAGAATTAAGCCGTAGGATTTGGGAGACGACACCGGGATTGCTAATGGAAATTTCGGTTGAGAAGACTCCAATAACATGTGGTGTATGATCAATGGCAGATCTAAGGACTAACGTAGAGCATTTGATCAATTTCTAAACAAGGTGACAAAGAGGGGAATGGTGAAATGTGACTATAGGTGTACCGTAAAAACATATGGCTGTGAACACCGTATCTGCATGGTCAGTGCCGGAGCCAGGAATTGAGACCAGGGGGTCAAACTTATGAGGTACAAATTTTAGTAATTCATGAAGTGTAATTTCTAAAAACACGAAAAGACATAAAAATAACTTAGAAACTACTAAATTTACTCGTAGCACGTGGTTGCTCCAAAATTTGCATACCTCTCATATGCGTCTAAAGATTCCCTTCCTCGCGCAATTCATAGATGTTGTCTACCATTTTGGCTCGACGCTAACCGTTCTCTTGAACTCTATCATCACGTCATAGAGTTGGCCTCACTCCAACGAGCCCACCGCACATGTCTGCTGCCAACCCAACTTCAACTAGCATCGTGGCACCGGAGCTATTCACAAGAAATTTAGATGCTGTAGAAAAACCTTGCTCCCTTATAAAGAAATTACGAGTTCGTAGCACATTTTGAACAATTTTTTAAAAATGGACTATTGGTTTTTATACAAGGAGTTTTCACTCGGCAGTTTTAATTTCAGTGTATATTTTGTCTAAAATCTAGATGGTGTAAGCCTTTTCTTTTTTGGGATAGGATGGTGCACCTGGAGTATTCAATCGATTGAAGTGCAGGATTTTTTTTCGACGTGAAGTACAAGATGGGTGGGCAATTTTCTTGGGCGCTGTTGGTCTTGTTCTGGGCGAGCTGCCTATTGGGCCATTCTAAAATCACTTAACAGTTCATGCCTAGCCTAGCTTTACATCCTTCCCGACTGTTGCAACCGAACACTTCGTGATTCTCAACAACAACAAAACCAAACACTTCGTGACCCTTCGTCCCTGTTGCCGCCGAAGAGCTGAAAGCTTCGATCTTTGCCATGGTGTTGTCCGCATGCGCCGCGCGGAGCAGGAGATGTTGGGTAACCTGCTCCGCATCTGGTGAGCCGGGGCGGCCGCCCCTCCTCGACCCCCTACTGGCGCCGCCCCTGTGCATGGTGGCCGTGGCTTTTTTTTTGTTTTGGAAAGGGTCTCGTGTATGAGATGAGTGTATCTAGGTCTATTTTACAAAATTGTTTGTAGAAAGCACATATTGTAATACTTAGTTGTGTAATAAGAAAAATATTTTTAAGATCTTTTGGAGAAACGGCACCAAAGTCAGTCTTTTTCAACCTACCGAGTACGGAGTACCTCCCCTTCAATTGTAAGGTGTATGACAGGCTAGCTGGGCACATGATAAAGGTCATCTTACGCAAGTGACTTTGTGACTACATCTAGGATTTTTTTTATATTTTTTTGAAACTTTAAAATGTTGTTTTCAATCAAATTTAGAAAAATAGAATTCCATATAGCTAGCTCTAAAACAATTTTTTGCCGCTTTGTGCCTCTTATTTTCTTTTCCTTCCCGTCATTGGTCATTTTATCTCCCCATGGCTGTTAGTGTAGTCATTGTCCTTTTCCTCATCCTCCCACATCTTTTGCTCCACTTCGAATTCGGTACATTCTTCCCTTGCTCTACCTAGACCAGTTGATCTCTACGCTTCATAGTTCACCGACATAAGCAATACACCTACTTCTCAATTTGCTACTCTGTTGGCGCCATACGATTCATTTGCTTGAGATGGTCTCATGGTTGTTGTCATCACCAGGCCTCATATGATGTAGTCCTCAACCACTTTTGCTACCACACGATCTTCCTATCCTCATGAAAGCGGAGCTCGCGTCGGCCAACGCCACATCGATGAAGGCCCACCTCAAGCACACGCTCTCCCTATCCACGATGCCCGTCACGACGTCGGTGCCCGTGGAAGATGTCGAGGCCTAGGCAGTCCACTCATCAAGGATGCTTGCGGTGACCCAACACACCATTGCATGTTGTAGTGCAAGTCATTGGCATAACACTCACGGAACACCGTTTCACGAATATTATACCAATAGATTAGAACAACAAAAACATCGCAGGTCCAAGGTATGACTATAGTATTCATATTCTGATCAATACAGAAGATATGCGGAACCTCCATGGCACAATGAGGTTTGCCATGTAAGACCCTGTCAATCAAAAATCTAGAAGGAACAACTTGTAGACCAGTCTAGCACTAGATCTACCTCTCGAACTATCTCTATAACTAGTGGATGACTAATACTTCATTAGAACTCTCTATAGGTATGGCTTCTATTTATTGATAATTAGTTCCTTCTAGGTTTAGTTTTATCTCCACTAGCACTTATTGTAGTATCTGTCTCTTTTGACTCCTTAGATTAACTCCTACCTCCTCATAAAGGACTTCCTATGTCTTATAGTCCCGAATTTGCAGCCCTGTCATTGTCTTTTTAACCTAAGCAAGGGTCTAAGGAGGATAGATTGAGTACGAGCGTGTTTAGCAAGTTCTTACTATATGTGGTTGTTTGATGCACTATTTCTACTGTCGTGGATCAGAGATCCTAGTCTTATGCAAGATTTTGAAATCGGGATTTTTTAAAAGTTGAGTTTTAGTTTAGAAAACTATATTCGTTAGCCTTCACGGGTTATATAGTACTTCATGGAGTCCCTTTCCTACTGTGTTCGCAGTTCTATCCTAGAACAAGGAGTAACATGCCATGTTTTATACACTCTCGAGAGGTGTGCTATTTTCCCCCACAAAGGTTTTTAGCCTTGTTACACAATCAGGTAGCTAACCCCATTCATACTTCCTTTGGTTTGAGGCCCAGTCTAAAGACAAGCCAATCACTAGCCTTCTCTATGACCCTGTTGTCTACCCATTGCAATGAGCTTTGGTCCAAGACCTACACTCATTTGCCATCCCTTCTAATATGCTTAAGTCATCATCCCACAACACTAGATGGGGACTTACAGGCTCCCACCCACTGATTTCCTCTTTGGATCACAGCTCGACTTAGCATACGAAGACATACGAAAGGAAGAATGTATAGCTGACTTTCCCATCCCATTCCAAAATTTGTGGTCAACATAGTCTATACGATGCAAGAATCACTAACTACATTTGTTGTTCAATCCTAGGTGTTCTTTTCTAGTAAAATGGAATCACCACCACATGATATATCATCATGTCTTCCAACCATGATTTCATTGCCCACCATAGAAGATTATTCGACCACCCTGGGCTAGTGACCCATATTGCATATTCATTATGAAATAGTATTTTGCTTTTAGATGCAGTTGATAATATAATACTATAAAAATTAGTTTTTTTATAAATCCAAAGGACATGAAAGAGTGAACTTGCCTCCTGATTACAAGATTATGCAATCAACATTTCTTCTAGACTCCAGAATATCCAAATGTGAAGTAGAGCATCATTGGTCCGGTAACTAATAATGTTTAAAGAATTGGCAATGTGCTATTGTGCATTAAGTATGATACGTAATCATTCTACCTCAAAACAGACCCACGTTGGTTTTGTTTACGTATTTGGTTTGGGTGGTTCATTATATATTTGGTTTTAAGTTCATGTTTACTTCACACATAAAGTAATGCTTGATAGTTTAAGTACATCACATGTGACTAAACATCATATCACACACTATAAAAATACCCCCCATACGTGGCACTTTTTTGGGTTTATTAAGCCAGAAGTACCTGCAAAAGTTGGTTACCCGGCTTATGACACGAGCTCTATGTGTGTCAACTCATTGGGACTCTAAGTGTAGAGTGATGTAGCAAGTGTATTTTCCCATCAGGGTGACTTAGAGGGTTTATATCGAACTCTCAGGGATCTAAGGCTACTGAAGAGAATATGCCTGAGATGCAATAATAAAATAGTTATTATCTAATTTTAAGTTTATGTTAGATGTTTATTTCTCATGATATAATTATATTAATCGAAAACATTAATACATGTGTGTTTAATAAACAAATCAGAGTTTCTAGGTATGCCTCTCATTTAACTAGCTCGTTGATTAACATGTGATCAAGGTTTTCTGATCATGATATTGGATGTTGTTAATAACGGGATAATATCATTAGAATAATGGTATGATGAACATACACCCAAAGTAGATATAGCAATAATGATCTAGTCATTAAGTTTACATTGCTATATCAAACACATACGAAGTAACCCTAATCCTTAGACCATGAGATTATGTCAATCACTAACTCTAGAGGAGTGCTTAGATGGAATTAAACGTCACACCGTAATAGGGTGACTATAACGGTGTCGTTGGGTAAAAGTATTAGTGGAGGCTCATAAATCAAGAATGGGATTTGTCTATCCATCTGATGGAGAGATATACTTTGGACCTCTCGGTGATATCACGTCAATATCGCTTGCAAGCATGTGAATAGGTCACAAGGATGTTATATCACGAAACGAGTAAAGAGTACTTATCGGTAACGAGGTCCAATAAGGGTATGGTTGGTACCTATGATCGGATCTTGGACAAGTAAAATATCGCGAGACAAAAGTAACAGGATATGATGTTAATGGTTCTCACGATCACAAGAGTCATCATCGAATGTGTGGGAGTCGATACGGATCTCTAGGTCCCACTCCTTATTATTGATCGGAGAGGTGTCTCGATCATGTTTTCGTGAACCATAGGGTAACACACTAATGACTACAAGTGCACAGATCAATTGTAGCTAGTTTCGAAGTAAAGATATTGAACCCACAAAGAGCTATTGGTAAAGGTCTTTATGCTCCTCGTTAATCTCTACCAAAGTATACTTATAAGATGTCTTTGATCTCAAGTAAAAGGGTGTTTAAAAGGTTTATGGTTGATTGCAGAAAAGTAATTAAAACACGTAAAATAAAACAAGTAACAAGATTGTATGAAAGCATGGTTGAACTCAATAGGGCTAAAACATTCTCGAGGATGTAGGATATACCACTAGCTGATGACCGCAATTGCACAGATCATTTGTAGCTAGTTTCAAAATAAAGATATCGATCCCATAGGGAGAAGGAGTCTGAAGTCTAATAATTCTTGAAATAAATATTACACTAGTAATGTTTAATAAAATTCTAAGTGACAAGATAAAATGCGAGTATTACGTAAAAAGGTGTTTTGGGGTTTTGGGTATCAGAGCAACAATAAATAAAGTAAAACAACTGAATACAGAAAGTAAGTATCGCGTATGTAAGAGAGATTGGAACTGCAATAGGAAAAAGGCGTTCTCGGGGAGTAGCGGATTCACCACTAGCATTATAAGGAGCTAAGGTAAATATTATTATCATGAACATTCTCAACTATGTATGTGTGGGAGGAACTTCGTATTTGGTCAAATAGGCAGAAACCGCTGCTCACATCATCCTCATAACCACAACAGTTAGCAATCGACATTAATCAAATCACTGTGCTGTTAAGGGACGTAATCCCGTAGGACGTATCCCATGGCATGGATAGTGTTCCATGAGTTTCCTCGATTTCCCAAGTTGATACATAAGGAGTGCCAATAGCTTTATAGTCATTGTAAGTGCTAACACACCTCCGTCTACCAACAAGTAGTTCCCTCCATCAAGTCCCCACGAGAGGCAAATAATTGAGAGGTCGACTTCTATCAACATCAAGATGAAGACAATCTAACACATGGTCATAGCGATGAATATCATAATAAACTTTATCTTATTTCAATCTCATACTAGGGTTTCTCTATCTCCCCAAGAACTAATGATCTACTCAGACATGGAGGCAATCAACATCATGGCAATAACAATGGGATCTATCATAGATGAATAGTACTTGTATAAATCCACAACAAGTACGGAAATTACAACAAGATCTAGACAAGATGTAGATGGGATGGATGGAGATAGTGGTGATGCAGCGGTGGATGATAAATATCGATGCCTTAGCCTCCTGGATCTGCGTAGGGCGAAGATGGATCCCCGGTGGATGAGTTCCCCCTCCAGATGCCTTCCAGAGGTGAGGTTTCTACGATTTCTGGGTGTTCTGTATGTCGTCTCTCTGATCCAGTTGCATAGGGTGAAACTATTTGAGGAGGCGGTGGCGGCGCCAACTATACGGCGGGAACTATACGGCCAGAAAATTTATTCCCGTCGTACAGTTGGTCGTTAAACCGTCTGTCTCCCTTGATTGCTTCGGGTTTTCTTCTGGTATTATTAATATTTTCCAAATAAGTGATTTACGCTGTTTTTGACTCCTTTTCTCCTTAGTACAACTGCTTCAAGAATTTGTGTCCACTGTATCCATCATTTGTCCTGATCCTAGTGAAAATAGACATAAAATATGCGGGGGAGCACCGTAAAATACCAAGATCCTACATACACAATGCAAAATAATAATATAAAACATGATGCAAATATGCATTCATCACTAGCATAGTATTATTGTTGTATGTAATCAAGATAACATACTCCTTGTGTCATGATATGTGTGGAGAGAGCCCCATAATAAGATGTTCACTACAAGGTGAAAGAACATTTCATGATCTCTAGTGTTTTGTGTGTTAGATAACAATACCATGGATCATCTCATGTTTGCTAAGTGATGTAGATGATTGTTCATATGAAAAGCAGCCAAAGTCAGTTGTTGGGAGGCAGATTATCCGCCCCTGCCAAGGACCGGATAATCCGGCCTAGCCCAATCTACAAACATGGGCAAGGGGCGTCATGTAGTATGGGGGCAGATTATTTTTTGGATTGTATGGCCAGGGCCAGAGTTTTTGCCCGGGCTGGATAATCCACCCCCTGAGAAGTTTTGCAAAGGCTGCCCAGGCGCGTCATGCAGTAAGGGGCGGAGTATCTCTCGGATTGTCCGGACAGGGCCGGAGCTTTTGCCCAGGCCGGATAATCCGCCCCAAAGGGGGCCGGTTAATCTGCCCAAGTTTGCAAAGGGAGGTAAGGCGCGTCGTGCGGTATGGGGGCGGATTTCCCCCCGGGAAATCTGACTCTAGGGCGGAGGTTTGCCCTAGCCGGATAATTCGGCCCCCACTTGGGCTAGATAATCCGGCCCCCAACTTCTCCAACGGCCAAGTTTGGACAGGGGGTATAAATGCCCCAATCACTCCCCCTGTCAAACTTCTTGATTAATTCAAAAAAGTACTGACCTATTCCTTAAACTCCTAATCGAGATCTCTCACTTTAACCACCCGAAGGCTCCGATCTTTGGGGAATCGAAGGAGGAGACTTCAATCATCAACATCACGAATCAAACGCTTCATTTCCCCTCCATTCACTTGGAGGATTCTTGATCTAGTATTACTTGCTAATATCTAGATCTTGTGTTTCGGTTTTGATAATATTTGTTCTTGTGACAGCTTGTTGTCATTATGGGAGCCTCCAATTTGGTTGTGGATGTGTGCCCCGCTAGTTGTGTAAAGTCATCGGTTCCTGCCTCGAAGGGTACCAATAATGGAAAGGTGGATCAGGCCTTTGGTGGCGAGATCCATCGGAGAACAGGGTGAGGCCTATTGTGGCGTGGTGGTCTTAGTACTGCCCACCCCTCCAACGCAGACGTACTTCCCTTAACAAGGAAGGAACTGCGGTAAAACAAATCATGTGTCTCCGCGTGCTCCACTACAGCTTCATCACTCCTTAATCCTACTCGCATTTACTCGCTTAGTAATTAGGTTGGTATATAGGGAAATTCTCGTAATTGCATGTCTAGAGAATTTGTGTCAAGCCTAAAATTGAAAAAGAACTAAAATTTGAAATATCACCTATTCACACCCCCCTCCTCTAGGTGCCCATACGATCCATTTCACAAGGCTCGTAGGAAGCCACTTTGTTGAGCCAAGAGTGAGGTCACCTCTAAATAACGACTACGATGTCTGAGAGCAGTCACCCATACAAACCATCACAATTAAGGGTTTCCCTATGGATATCGTAATTAGCTTAGAGAGTCCCTCTTTAATCCTCCTTTGACCGTGTAGGTTACGAGCCAACGCCAGTCTGTCACGGGGCATTCCGGGTATGCTTCCAAGACATGTCCAAAGGATTTCTCCCTCCCTTTAGTCCCGATGGCAAATGATATGTGGCCGACTACATATACCATCTAAAGAGAGATCAAACACAAATCATAATTATATCATAGACAAGCAAGTCATATGGACACAAGATAGATCCTATTTATTACAAGTTCATAATGGTGCTAGGGTTTCTCCATATCCCCAAGAGCAAATGAACTACTCACATATAAAGGCAATCAACATCACAGAAATCATATGGATGGGAAATGAGAGTACAATCGAATACAAGTGAAGATCCACACTAGGGTTTGGATTACAACCAAGTAGACGAAGGGGGCCGATGTTGGAGACGTTGGTGATGTAGATCACTATTGAGCCCTTCAAGATCCAAGTCCCTTCTCCTCTTGAGCAATGGTGATGGTGGAGATCTTGTGGAGGCGGCGGCTATGGAGTTTCCAAGGCGGTAGGGCTCCGCCGTGGAGGTATTTGGAGATGTAGCCTTCTCCCTTGGCTCCTTGCCTCTTTATATACGCCTAGGGGTGCCCCAATAGCCCCAAATACGTTCCTGATGACCTAAGGAAGGTCTAGGAACAAATGGGGATGGATACTGTGAAGAAACGCGCCCAAAACAGCTGTTTATGTGCGTCCAAGCCACCATTGGTTGTTATCGGTGCGGTATGCTTTCGTATTTTGGCCACCATTTCTTCATACGAAATCTGATTTGGGTGTTCTTTAGCTCGTTGGAATCGTATGGACGAGGGATACAACACCATGGCCTTGGATATTCATTTGGAGTTGATGGAAAAATCCACTTTTTCCTCCTCTCAAATGGCTAAGTCTGGTGCCTGCAACTCCTCCATATTGAATCCTCTTTGCTCCTTTTATCCATGATTCTTCATAGCACCTACACATAAATATAAGACAAGAAAAAGATAATAAAATACTAACAAAACTAATATTGTGCAAAGCCCATGTGGAAATGAATGAAAACTAATAATCATACACAATAGGCATAGTTATAGATAGATGTAACATGTTGAAAAGGAAATGGACGTCGCCTAGAGGGGGGGGGGGGTGAATAGGCGTTTTAAAATTATTGCGGTTTAGGCTCTAATAAATGCGGAATAAAACTTAACGTTTAATTTATCAAGCCAAAACCTATATCCACTAGGTTCACTAAGTGCACCAACAACTTATGCTAAGCAAGATAAGCAACAAGGTGATAGCAAGATATAATACTTCAAACACGAAGGCTATCACAATTTAAATTGCATAAGTAAAGGGCTCGGTTGAGAGATAACCGATGGACGCGGAGACGATGATTTGTTTCCCGAAGTTCACTTTCAAAGAAGCTACGTCTCCGTTGGAGAGGTGCGGGGGCGCAATGTACTTCGAACGCCACAAATGGCTCACCTCGAGGTGTGGTGGCTCGATGCTCACCCAACGCCACACAAGACCTCACCAAGGATGCGAAGCCACGCAACTCACCGACGCCACAAAAGGCTCACCCTATTCTCCCGTGAGCTCGCCACAAAGGCCTACTCACGTTCCACTATGGGACACTTGAGGGCGGTCACCGAACCCGTACAAGGCTTGGGGCAATCTCCACAACTCAATTGGAGGGCTCCCAAGAAACGCCACAAAGGCTCCACAATGCCACAAAAGGCCAACAAGCTTGGGGAACCTCCACAACTCAATTGGAGCCCCAAGAACAATGCCACAAAGGCTACAAGACCACAAAAGGTCAACTATCCAACCACACAACCGTCTAGGGTTCCAAGAACCCAAGAGAAACAATCCCAAGGGATTGAACTCACCGAATATCCAAGGAGAACTCAAACCTATGCACCAAATGCAAGAGGCAAGTCCTTCACTCTCAAATTCCACCAAAGCTACAAAAGCTATTGAGGGAATAAGGGAGGAAGAACACAAGAGGAGAACACAAAACTCTCCAAGATCTAGATCCCAAGGATTCCTTCACAAAGAAGGGATTTTGCTTGGTGGGGCTTGTAGATCTAGATCTCCTCTCTCAAATCCCTCAAAAACATGCAAGAATCATAGGAGGGAGAAGGGGAGAGGCCAAGCTCTTCAAGGTCAACAATGGAGGAGAGAGAGAGCAAGAACCAAGAAAAACGAGAGAGGGCCGAAGGGGAAAGGGGAGCTCCTTTTAAAGGGCTCCCCGATCTGCCCGTTACCCACAGAATCGCGCACGACCGATAGTACTGGTGGGTGGCCGGTACTACCGGTGGCACTCAGCCAACGGTCGAAAAACACGGTGCAAACAAACACAAAAACGAGGCCGGCCGGTACTACCGGTGGGTCACCGGTACTACCGCCTGGGCCGGTACAACCGCCCAAGATTCTAACCAAAGTTCCGTCAAATAGCGCAGACCACGCAGAGAGCATACTGAACCAAAAATGGGTTCACCAGAAGTTGGGCCGATATTAACACCGGTACTACCGGCGGCATTTCTGCCCAAGCGGTACTTCCGGCGTCTGGCCGGTACTTCCGGTCAGAGAAACTTCAGAACCATAAATGCCATAACTTTTGCATCCGAACTCCAAACGAGATGAAACCAATTTGGTTGGAAAGATAACGACATGTAGAATCCAACAAAAAGATTGGATATCACCAAGGGAGAAAATACCATGAATATATATGTGAGATACCTCCCAAGGTGTGGATCCGGAAAACCTGCAAGATCAAAAACGCAATGAGATATGCAAGGGAAATCCGTTTTTGATGAACTAGAGCATGTTATGAAGATAACCACAAGCTCTAGATCCACACATGGACAAGAACCAAACAAGAACCAAGAAAGATGATGCTATGAATGAAAAGGTTTGAGCTCTCTCCGAAAGATACGAACAAGTCACCCACTCGAGAGCCCCTCTTGATAGTACGGCTACCTATCCTAAACCTGGTCTCCCAACACTACACGAGACCGGTAAAATAGAAACCCTATCAAGATCATACCTTTGCCTTGAGCATCCCACTTAAGCGTGATGTAGACGATCTTGTCACCTTCAAGATGGAACACCTTTCTTGATTGCTCTTGCTTCCTCTTGTTTGATGAAGACTTGAGAAATGCTCCCCCATACTCCATGGGGGAAGCCTCTTCTTCGAACTTGTCTTCATCATTCCATGATTGCCGAGGATGGCAAGCTTCAAGAATGAGATCTTCTAGAGATGACGCATCTTGAGCTTGCTCTTCGAATCTTGATGATGATGTCTTGAAGAAAGCCATGAGGAACTCCATCTTCTTCTTCTTATTCAAGGCATACTTGATCTTCTTCTTCTTCTACTTGATTCCAATAGGCACAAAGCCCTTGGACGATGCTTCTTCTTTTTCATCCTTGAAACCAACACATGGTCCAAGCGATGCGAATGGTCAAACCTACAAGTGAAACTCAATTTGCACATTAGTCCATAGGGATTGTCATTAATTACCAAAACCACACATGGGGGCACACATGCCCTTTCACATGTAACGAGTGAAACTATGAATAATTTATATACTTAGATATGCATCAATTTTGGAATCATCAACTTCCCCAAGCTAGACTCTTGCTCGTCCCCGAGCAAGATGGTGGCTTATGGACAAGGTCATCATGTTCATGAGGCATGAGTCGATAATCATAAAAGAGGCAAAAATTGAAACAAAGGTATAATACCGGATGTAGAATATCAATGCCTTGTATCCTTATTTTCCCTGCAAGCTCAAAGTAAGAAATAACATATTCATACAAGGAAACACAAGCTTAATTATGTCAATCCATAAAAGATCAATTAAAACTACAATGCTTGTAACATCCCAAAAAATTTCATCTGAAAACCATCATCATTGCACTCATATCATCTTGGCATGTGTTGCATTGCATCCTGTTTGTCCTCCAAAAATTTGGTGAAATTTTGAGGCAATTTGGAGCCCTTTTGCTAAATCCAAAACCTAGGAAAAGAAAATCAAAAAGGAAAAAAGAAAAGGGGAGAAAAAAATAATCAGCAGCAGTTCTGGCCTTTTCGGCCCAACCCAGCCCAACAAGCCCACCCGGGCCACCCCTCCCTCTCCTTCTTTTTCTCACGCCCCCTCTGCACACCCCCTCCCACTTACACACCGGCCCCACTCCCACGTCATCGGCACCTCGTCGTCTTCAACCCAGGCGACGAAAAACCCCCACTCCCCTCTGCCGTTTCTAAAACCCGCTCGAATTCAAGCGTTGCTCGCATTAAAACTCCACCGCGACCACCCCTTCTTAATCCCCTCTCCCTCCTCATCAGTTTCCCCTCACTCACCACCCCCGGAGAGCCCCCAGGCTCCCCAATTGCGAGCTCGAACCGCCACTGTCCGATGCGACTCCGGCGACGATTCCGGTGAGCTCCGGCCGCGCTGCGCCCTCCTCTCTGCCCTATCCCCTTTGCCGTGTACTGGCGCATATTTTAACCTCGGACACATGTTTCTTCTTGCCCCAGATCGACGACACAGTCATCGCCGGCAAACTCCCCTCTGCCGCCGTCGTCCGTCGATTTTTCCGGTGAGTCTAGGGTTCCCGCCGCCTCTCTATGACCACCTCTAGCTTGCACTGGACTTGGTACACGTCGCTGATGCTTTACTTTGCCTGTTCGAGCCCCAGATCATCGTCACCGTCGCAGAGACACGAGCTCCACCGTCGACAGAACTCCGGCGAGGAATCGGGATCGAGGCAGAGCACCCCTCTCTCCACCGTGACCTCCATCGAAACTGTCACGACCGCCTCGACCTCTGGTAAGAGTCCACGGACCCCCTGCCCCTTTAGAACCGCCGGAACACCGCCGTCCGATGAGCCGCCGCCGTGCACAGAGAGCCAATGCCGCCAGTTTGTGGCTGCGTGATGAGCACCGTTCGATCAAGTTTTAGCGGCTAGGATTAGATCTCTAGCCGAAGCGGTACGGGTTGATCCGATCCGTCCATTGCCACTTATAATCTGATGGCCCGCAGCGATCGATCCGACCGAATCGGTACGGACCAATGGGGTTGCGCCACGTCGGCTAGGATATCTGTTTAATTAGAAAATTAGACAGGTTATATATTAAACTTGGAAATTCAATAACTTTTGATCCACAAATCAGAAAAATGCAAATTTGGTGTCTATGGATTCAGAAAAATGAGACCTTTATTATAGAGCCCTTGTTTCACACTTTTGATTCTGAGAAATTGAAGTTATAGGCAGAACCTTTTTAGGAGTATTTTGCCCATAAAAATTACTTCATAAATTGTTTTTGGGTATTCCTTATGCCTTTAGATAGAGTATTTTCACCTCTGTACTATAGACTCTGTAAGTTTTAGAGCTTTGTCCATATAATTGCATTTGCATGCATTCATATTTTTGTGATGCTATATTCATTGAATTATTGTTGTTGTATTGTTCTTTGTGTAGATTGTGTGGATTGTGAAGTTTGTTGCTGTGAGGATTGTACCTATTCCCCTAGCTACCAAGGCAAGTGATATTTCATCTTATGTCCTATTATTTTCACTATTGCACTAGTGATATTTTGGTGGATCTTAGCATGGTAAGATTATTTATATGTTACTATACTACGCTATGCTATCCTACAGATTATATCTCGGTAGTATTTCTAGTTGAAAAAATTTGTATGCTAGAGTGCTTAGCCATGCTATTAGAATTCGTGGGTGGAAATTCATATCAAGATAGTATGGAAGGATATTATTTTGTTCGACTAAGAAAACAACTAATGTTAATGAAACACCTGGGTGGAATGGGACTTGCTTGGCTTATGTTGAGTGGTTACTCAGGGGCCATGTCTATGGTCAGCTAGTGTATCGCACTTGTGGACAGCCACCTAGGAACAAAGAGATTAGAGACGTTCTTGTCATGAAGCTTCCAGTGCAACCACATGGCTTATGGGCTCTACCTTGACCAACTAAGTTGCAAGAACTCGGCCAGAGGGATAGAGGGTGGTAGTTATGATAGGATGGAACGCGTCCGTGGTGGTCTGAGAGATTGCTTCTGAAAAGTCTCGTATCGATGCATGTCGAGTCTTGTGGGGAAAGTGTACCACCTCTAGAGAGGGTAAAACTAAGTACTTAGCTGTGTCCCCAGTTATGGACAATTTCTGAGCCTCAAGACAGTGAAGCAGTTCAATAATCTCCTCATCCAAATTTCTCTAAGTTAAAACTTGTGGGTGAACAAGGGTAGAGGTTCAGTGATGTCTATCATTGGAACCTTAGTGTTTTGAAAGAGAAAACTTACTCTTCAAAAACTATGAGATAAAACCTTGCTTTTAGCAAATTCATCCAAAACCACACTTAGCCATATATTCATGTAGTTGTTGGATTATACTATGTATCTATGGTATCACTTGCCAATACAATTCCAAATGTATTGACCCTTGTGGCTATAACTTATTATGTTGCAGGATACTCTGATGATGAGTAGGGTTGCGGGTCTACACTCGACATGTTTGCGTGTGGCACATGAAGACAAAAGACTCTATTATTATACTATGTATTGTGAAGCTTGAGTAATCTTAGCCTTGGGCTAAGTGAGTTGTAAGAACCATTATATTCCTGGATATGCGATATAATAATGACCTTTGTTTCTGTGTACTTCATCTTAAACTGTGGGTGCTAGCATTTCGATCCAGGGACTAGCACTGCAATCACAGGGATCTTACCTTATTATGGTGAGATCTTATAGATGGTATCAGAGCACGGTGTTGCCTTTAGGTTCATGACCCTAGGTTGGATTAGACTAAGGAAAACCCTTAGGAAAAATAACTTTATATTCAAACTTTACACTTGTCTTTTCATCTCGTAAAACTTTCCCTGATCATCCTTTCTCATACATTTTTGTAGATGTCCACCATCAATGAATCTATCAAGAAGGGACCATTGATGACTATGACCCTTGAGTGTGAGACGGAATTTCCCAAGGCACTCAGGAACCTCATGATTGGCTTGGGAATGAATGGTGAAGCCGTGTACAAGGGATTTCCTGTGATAGATGAAGGACAAGAGTATTGGTGGGTGCGACTCCATTTGTATAAGAACAAGGAAGATGATCCCAAGAGTATGGGATTCTGCATGTTCACCAACTCTGAAATGCACACGTCATTCTTTGACTCTGCAAGGAATGCTGCGTGGAAAGACATTGAGGAACTTGGGGAAAGACTTAAGTATAGACTCAATACTCAGGAGGATCTCAAGGAGGAGAAACATATTGTCCAAGATTCAAAGGCCACTGTAAAACGACTAAGTAAGGATATCATAGACTTGGCTTTGGAGCTATGCGACCAAGACAAGCAGATTGCTACCAAGGATGCCCAGATTGCTACCTTGGTTAATAAGGAGTGAGATACTAGTTGGACCACCACTCTTGGCGTTTTATCACGTTAGTACTTTGATCATACTGACCTATGTGGTATGGAAAAAATAAGTTATGTTTGGAACCTTGATTGCTTGAGTTGAATAATGTATTGCTACTTGGTTTGAGGAATGTTTTGTTGGTTGGTTTTATCTCATCTTTGCATATTTTGTGACTTGTGTTTTCTTTCTCTAGACATTACTAATTTTTCTCCATACTATGCAAAAGATGCCGAATTTTGTCTACAGCATGACCGAGGATTTCAAGGGAACTTGCTTCGGGACTCGTATGTTGGAGCTCGTACATGTGCTCACTCTTCCAATCCCTACCATTTAGGGACTTCAGCTGAGGAAGTTTCAGAGGAAGGACTTATGGGGATTCAGAGTTACCCAACCAGGACATGAGACAGAGCCCCAAACTAGGGAGATCGCCTTCAAGATACTCCATGATGACATGGAGAGTGGCCTCGACGTCGCTATGCAGGAGCTATTGGGACGCCTATGTGGACGTCACTCTTCTGAGATCAGGAGCCACTAATTCAACTTCTTTGGGAGGCGCGACGAGGACGGAGATCCTATTGTGTTGGACGAGGCCACTAAGGAGACTATCAAGCCCGTGTGTCACCACCTCCAGGACTTAGAGAGCCTTATCAGACACCTTGATACTGATAGGACTAATGTGATGCCTAGCAACGATGAACTACGAGTCCAACTTAAGGAGAAGGATAAGACCTTCCAGGAACAGGAGAATGGAATCAAGGAAATGGAGAAGAAGTTTGAAGACCAGGAGAAGAAATTCAAGAGCCAAGAGAAGAGGGTTCAGGAGAAGAACAAGAAGATTAGAGACTTGGAGACCGAGTTAGAGCTAGAGGACATTGAGCTGGAAGCAGATCACGAGGTGATAGAGAGGCTACGCACACATAAGAGAGAGTTGCAGGCAAAGATCGATGCTTTGTCTACAAGTTTGGAGGAATACAAGGCAGGATTCACCGCAGAAGGACCTGCACGAGTGGAGGAGGAAGTTGACATGGAGGAGTAGTGATACTTATCCATCTATCTATGTTTTATTATCGAGTCGCATAGATCATATCGACTTGTGGGTGACTATGCTAGTATGTTTATTTTCGCAAACTCTGTTATTGTCATGATGTTGAACGTGTATGTGCTTGTTTGTTGGATTGTTGTTATTTTATTTGGGTTATCTATTATTACTTACCCTTATCAAACCCATAGATGCCTCCCCATCACAACAACGAGGATAACAACGACAATGGCAATGGAATGCAGCAAATGATGGCTGCACAGACACAATTGATGCAAATGATGACTCAATTCATGGCTAACCAGAATCAGAACAACAACAATAACAATAACAACAACCAGAACAATCCACCACCTCCGGATATGCTCACAAGATTTCTAAGGCTGAGACCTACTAAGTTTTCTGGTACTACTGATCCCATGGTAGCAAATGACTGCCTACGCTCTGTGAATAAAGACATAGTCACAGTTGGATGCACTGATGCAGAAAAAGTCAGATTCGCAGCACACTTACTGGAAGGTCATGCAGCCACTTGGTGGGACAATTTCCAAGTTACTCACCCTATTGAAAAAGTAACCTAGGTAATGTTTGAGGATGGATTTCGTACCACTCACATCTCTTCTGGAATAATGGGATTGAAGAAAAAGGAGTTTCACAACCTCAAGCAACACCACCACAGTATTTCTGAGTATATCGAAGAGTTCAACAATCTGTCATGTTATGCACCAGATGATGTTGACACTGACACAAAGAGAAAGGAGAAGTTCCTTGATGGGTTGAATGATGAAATATCTATGCAACTATCTATTGCTTATGTTCCAACCTATCAATCTCTGTGTGATAAAGCTACCATCTTAGAAAACAAGATGAAGCAAGTGGAAGGTAGAAAGAGGAAGCATCATTTTGATAAGTTTGGATCAGGATCACCTCACAAGCGTTCTCATGGTGATGGAAGCGGGAGTTCAGGATTCCACAATAATGGGAATCATAACAACCATCATAACAATAACCACCACCACGATGGGAACAATCATCATGGACATAACAAAGGTGGGTTCAGGAACAACCACAATGGTCATGGCCATGGGAATCAAAATGGTCAGAATCATCACAATCAGCCAGCAAAGAAAGACATCAGTCAGGTGGAATGTTTCAAGTGCAAGAAGACAGGGCACTATGCTACTGAATGCCTAGAGAAGAAGACTGATGGGGCTAAGCCAAACCCATTTCAAAAGGGTCATGTGAATCACATCAATGTGGAGGAAATTCAAGAAGGATCTGATGCCATGATCGGTAAGTTCAAGATTAACTCCTTTCCTACACTTATCCTTTTCGATACCGGCGCATCGCATTCATTCATTTTCAAGAGCATTTGTAGTCAAAAACAAACTCTCACTGAAACCATTGGATGCCCCATTAAGGTAAGCTCCCCGGGTGGAGAAATGATAGTAAATCTGGGTGCCGGCAGATAATCCTAGAGATTGGAAAGAACAAGTTTCCAGTTAATTTAATAATCCTAGAGTCCCAAGGATTAGATATAATATTAGGGATGGACTAGTTGACACGTTATGAGGGGGTGATAGATTGTGCCAAACGAACTGTTATGCTCACCACCCCAGAAAAGTAACGGATCAGGTTCAAGTCTAACTTTGAACCTAAGGGGAGCAAGGTTAATTCTCTTAAGGGGTTAGCCTCGATAGTGTACCAATAGTGAAGGAGTACCCGGATGTGGTCCCAGAAGAATTACCTGGCATGCCACCAGATAGGGATGTGGAGTTTCTAATAGACTTACTACCAGGAACCGGACCTATAGCAAGGAGACCTTACAAAATGTCGGTGGACGAGTTAAAAGAACTCAAGAAACAGTTGGGAGAATAGTTGAAAAAGGGATTTATCCAACCAAGTTCTTCGTCTTGGGGAGCACCAGTTTTATTTGTTCAGAAGAAGGACCGAAGTCAAAGGCTGTGCATAGATTATCGATCACTTAATGAATTGACCATAAAGAATAAATATCCCCTACCTAGAATAAATGATCTCTTTGATCAGCTAGAGGGAGCATGTGTGTTCTCAAAAATTGATCTCCGACCAGGATACTTCCAAATAAAGATTAGAGAACATGATATACCAAAGAATGCATTCACCACTAGATATGGGTTGTATGAATATACAGTGATGTCGTTTGGATTGACTAATGCACCGGCCTATTTCATGAACATGATGAATAGGGTATTCATGGAATTTCTTGACAAGTTTGTAGTGGTATTCATCGATGACATATTGGTATATTCCAAGAGCAACAAAGAACATGAAGGACATCTGCGCCTAATTCTGGAGAACTTAGGGAACACAAACTATATGGCAAGTTTAGTAAATGTGAATTTTGGCTGAATGAAGTGGGTTTTCTTGGGCATATAGTATCTAGAAGTGGTATAGTTGTTGACCCAGCAAAAGTGGCAGATGTGACAGAATGGGAACCTCCTAAATCGGTTAAAGAAATCCGTAGTTTCCTAGGCCTAGCAGGATACTATCGGAGGTTCATTCAAAATTTCTCTAAGATAGCAAAGCCTATGACTGATCTGCTAAAGAAAGAGAAGACGTTTAACTGGACAGAAGCATGTGAAACCAGTTTTCAGGAGTTGAATAAGAGACTAGTTTCAGCAGCGGTGTTATATTTGCCAGATCTTGAGAAAGACTTTCAAGTCTATTGTGATTCATCTCACCAAGGACTGGGAGGTGTACTAATGCGGGAGGGTAGAGTTGTAGCTTATGCATCAAGGCAACTCACAAATCATGAAGTGAACTATCCTACTCATGACCTAGAGTTGGTATTAGTGGTGCATGCCTTAAAAACATGGAGGCATTATCTTATGGGAAAGCGTTGTGAAATGTTCACCGATCACAAGAGTCCAAAATACATTTTTACACAGA
Source organism: Avena eriantha (assembly GCA_910589775.1). Lineage (NCBI taxonomy): Eukaryota > Viridiplantae > Streptophyta > Magnoliopsida > Poales > Poaceae > Avena > Avena eriantha. Next base: position 85,412,961 of record OU342740.1, read on the forward strand.
AGAAACTGAACATGAGACAAATAAGATGGCTAGAACTTATCAAGGACTACGACTTAAGTTTGCAATACCATCCTGGAAAGGCAAATGTCGTAGCCGATGCATTAAGCCGCAATGTTTATGTAAATGGCCTCAATAAAGGAGAATTGTCGGAAGAGTTATGTGCCCAATTTAGGAAGTTGAGATTAGAGATAGTGCCTGAAGGATACCTTGCATCCTTGGAAGTGCAGCCCACATTGATGAACAGAATTCAAGAAGCTCAAAAGATGGACAAAGAAATAGAAGAAATCAAAAGTAAAATTAGAGAAGGAAAGGCAAAAGGATTTCATGTAGACGAACAAGGAACCATATGGTACGAAAAACGTATCTGTATTCCGCAGGATCTTGAACTTAAGAAGTTGATCTTACAAGAAGCTCACAACTCACCATATTCAATTCATCCTGGCAACACCAAGATGTATATGGATGTTAAGGAAAGATTCTGGTAGAATAATTTAAATAAAGATATAGCAGAACACAATGCCCTGTGCGATGTTTGTAGTCATGTAAAGGCAGAACATCAGAAACCTGTGGGATTATTACAACCACTGCCAATACCAGATTGGAAATGGGATAAAATCGGTATGGATTTTATCACCGGACTGCCAAGGACTAAATCTGGATACGATTCTATATGGGTTATTGTTGATCGCTTGACAAAAGTGGCTCATTTCATACCGGTGAAGACCACTTACACAAGTGCCAAGCTAGCCAAGATATACATGAATAGAATTGTATGTTTACATGGGGTGCCTAAGAGTATCGTGTTAGATAGAGGAACTCAATTCACTTCGCACGTTTGGCGACAACTTCACGAGTCATTGGGAACTCGACTAGAATTCAGCACCGCGTTTCATCCACAGACTGATGGATAGACAGAAAGGACCAATCAAATATTGGAAGATATGTTAAGAGCTTGTGCATTAGACTATGGATCTAGTTGGGATGAAAGTCTACCATACGCAGAGTTTTCCTACCATAACAGCTATCAATCAAGCATAGAAATGGCTCCGTTTGAATTCCTTTATGGAAGGAAGTGTACTACACCATTGCTGTGGAATGGAGTAGGAGAAAGAAATTTGTTCGGGCCTGACCTAATCAAGGAGGCTGAAGAGAAAGTCAAGATGGCGAGGGATAGGCAAAAGGTAGCCCAATCTCGACAAAAGAGCTATGCAGATCCAAAACGTAGAGAGGTCACCTATGAGGTTGGTGATAGAGCTTATCTCAGAGTATCACCCCTTCGTGGTGTGAAAAGATTTGGAATCAAAGGAAAATTAGCGGCACACTATGTGGGACCCTTCAAGATTTTGAGCCGCAAAGGAGAAGTGGCATATGAGATAGAATTACCAGAATCTTTGTCGGCAGTTCATAATGTATTTCATCTCAGTCAGGTGAAAAAGTGTCACCCAGAGATGGAAGAAACTTCGTTGAAAGACACTATACCGTTAGAAGAAGTTCAGCTAGAGAATGATCTCACTTATGAAGAGAAACCTATTAAGATTCTGGAGACATCAGAAAGAATTACCCGTACCAAGACAATCAAATTCTGCAAAGTGAAGTGGAACCATCACACTAAATCAGAAGCAACATGGGAGAGAGAGGATGAACTTCGGAGAGATCACCCTCACCTATTTGCTAGCCAACCCGAATCTCGAGGGCAAGATTCATCTTAAGGGGGTTAGATTGTAACATCCCAAAAAATTTATCTGAAAACCATCAACATTGCACTCATATCATCTTGGCATGTGTTGCATTGCATCTGGTTTGTCCTCCAAAAATTTGGTGAAATTTTGAGGCAATTTGGAGCCCTTTTGCTAAATCCAAAACCTAGGAAAAGAAAATCAAAAAGGAAAAAGAAAAGGGGAGAAAAAAATAAACAGCAACAGCAGTTCTGGCCTTTTCGGCCCAACCCAGCCCAACAAGCCCACCCGGGCCACCCCTCCCCCTCCTTCTTTTTCTCACACCCCCTCCCACTTACACGCCGGCCCCACTCCCACGTCATCGCCACCTCGTCGTCTTCAACCCAGGCGACGAACAACCCCCACTCCCCTCTGCCATTTCTAAAACCCGCTCGAATTCGAGCGTTGCTCGCATTAAAACTCCACCGCGACCACCCCTTCTTAATCCCCTCTCCCTCCTCGTCAGTTTTCCTCACTCACCACCCCTGGAGCGCCCCCAGGCTCCCCAATTGCGAGCTCGAACCGCCGCTGACCGACGCGACTCCGGTGACGATTCCAGTGAGCTCCGATCGCGCCGCGCCCTCCTCTCTACCCTATCCCCTTTGTCGTGTACTGGCGCATCTTTTAACCCCGGCCACGTGTTTCTTCTTGCGCCAGGTCGACGACACGGTCATCGCCGGTGAACTCCCCTCTGCCGCCGTCGTCCGTCGATTTTTCCGGTGAGTCTAGGGTTCCCACCGCCTCTCTATGACCACCTCTAGCTTGCACTGGACCTGGTACACATCGTTGACGCTTTACTTTGCCTGTTCGAGCCCCAGATCATCATCACCGTCACAGAGACACGAGCTCCACCGTCGACAGAACTCCGGCGAGGAATCTAGATCGAGGCAGAGCACCCCTCTCTCCACCGTGACCTCCATCGAAACCGCCACGACCGCCTCGACCTCTAGTAAGAGTCCACGGAGCCCGTACCCCTTTAGAACCGCCGGAACACCGCCGTCCGACGAGTCGCCGCCGCGCACAGAGAGCCAGCGCCGCCAGTTCGTGGCCACGCGCTAAGCACCGTTCTATCAAGTTTTAGCGGCTAGGATTAGATCTCTAGCCGAAGCGGTACAGGCTGATCTGATCCGTCCATTGCCACTTAAATATGATGGCCCACAGCGATCGATCCAACCGAATCGGTACGGACCAATGGGGTTGCGCCACGTCGGCTAGGATATCTGTTTAATTAGAAAAATAGACAGGTTATATATTAAACTTGGAAATTCAATAACTTTTGATCCACAAATCAGAAAAATGCAAATTTGGTGTCTATGGATTCAGAAAAATGAGACCTTTATTATAGAGCCCTTGTTTCACACTTTTGATTCTGAGAAATTGAAGTTATAGGCAGAACCTTTTTAGGAGTATTTTGCCCATAAAAATTACTTCATAAATTGTTTTTGGGTATTCCTTATGCCTTTAGATAGAGTATTTTAACCTTTGTACTACAGACTCTGTAAGTTTTAGAGCTTTGTTCATATCATTGCATTTGCATGCATTCATATTTTTGTGATGCTATATTCATTGAATTATTGTTGTTGTATTGTTCTTTGTGTAGATTGTGTGGATTGTGAAGTTTGTTGCTGTGAGGATTGTACCTATTCTCCTAACTACCAAGGAAAGTGATATTTCACCTTATGTCCTATTATTTTCACTATTGCACTAGTGATATTTGGTGGATCTTAGCATGGTAAGATTATTTATATGTTACTATACTACGCTATGCTATCCTATAGATTATATCTCGGTAGTATTTCCTAGTTGAAAAACTTCGTATGCTAGAGAGCTTAGCCATGCTATTATAATTCGTGGGTGGAAATTCATATAAATATAGTATGGAAGGATATTATTTTGTTCGACTAAGAAAACAACTAATGTTAATGAAACACCTGGGTGGAATGGGACTTGTTTGGCTTATGTTGAGTGGTTACTCAGGGGCCATGTCTATGGTCAGCTGGTATATCGCACTTGTGGATGGCCACCCAGGAACAAAGAGATTGGAGACGTTCTTGTCATGAAGCTTCCAGTGCAACCACATGGCTTATGGGCTCTGCCTTGACCAACTAAGATTCAAGAACTCAGCCAGACGGACAGAAGGTGGTAGTTATGATAGGATGGAATGCGTCCGTGGTGGTCTGAGGGATTGCTTCTGAAAATTCTCGTCTCGATGCATGTCGAGTCTTGTGGGGAAAGTGCACCACCTCTCGAGAGGGTAAAACTAAGTACTTAGCCGTGTCCCCGGTTATGGACAATTTCTGAGCCTCAAGATAGTGAAGCAGTTCAATAATCTCCTCATCCAAATTTCTCTAAGTTAAAACTTGTGGGTGAACAAGGGTAGAGGTTCAGTGATGTCTATCATTGGAACCTTAGAGTTTTGAAAGAGAAAACTTACTCTTCAAAAACTATGAGATAAAACCTTGCTTTTAGCAAAGTCAGCCAAAACCACACTTAGCCATATATTCATGTAGTTGTTGGATTATACTAAGTATCTATGGTATCACTTGCCAATACAATTCCAAATGTATTGACCCTTGTGGCTGTAACTTGTTATGTTGCAGGATACTCTGATGATGAGTAGGCTTGCAGGTCTACACTCGACATGTTTGCCTGTGGCGCATGAAGACAAAAGACTCTATTATTATACTATGTATTGTGAACCTTGAGTAATCTTAGCCTTGGGCTAAGTGAGTTGTAAGAACCATTATATTCCTGGATATGTGATGTAATAATGATCTTTGTTTCTGTGTACTTCATCTTAAACTGTGGGTGCTAGCATTTCGGTCCAGGGACTAGCACTGCAATCATAGGGATCTTACCTTATTATGGTGAGATCTTACAATGCTCCTTGTCAAAAAGTGAATTAAGCTTAAAAGCAAATTTGTGATCCTCTTATTGATCCTTTTAATAAGTTTTGTATCTCCTTACTTTTGTAGAGTAAGGGATTCAACAAGAATATGAATTTATTTATGGTTGGCATACATATGAGTTCAGCACTTCATCCATTTGTAGTGCTCATCAAAGTTAGAGATATGACAAGAACACTACACAAGCTTCGGTAAATCAAGACAATCAAAGTAGAGTTTAATATAAGTATAAATAACTAGAAGTGTACCAATCAATCCAATTCTTCTAGTTAACTCTCAGCTTGCCAAGGAACACTGGGATGTTTTAATAGCAAAGTTGAGTAAGATATTTCATGTCCTAAGTAGCATAACAGTGAAGTGTCTTATTGACACCCACATCAGTAAATCAAGGCTATCAAAAACACTTCTAATCCAATCATTGTCTTTCAAGAAAATTCATAAAGTAGTAATGAGACCATGCCAAGGATTTGTTATGTGGATCTTCATTTTTTCTTACTTCTTTCAAGGATCATTGAGTGTTTCTTTAAAGAATGGCTTGCACAACCTTTGAGAGTACCAATACTTTTGCCCATTATAGTGACATTTATGCCACTCATGTCATCAACTGATAGCCGAAACCAGGGGTTATACCATAGATCATTCCTAGGCCAGCGGAGTTGTTGGCATCCAAAGGTGTGCATGAGAAACATAGATCCCCCTTTTTTAACTAGTACCACTGTTTGATCCACAAGGTTAGCTTTGGCATGTATCACAATTACCGCTAGACTTCATTTCACTCAAACAAATCCTTTCAAGAGTTTAGTTAAGTCTATCAAAACATCTATGGAGTTAAGTATCTTCAGGGGTAAACTCTCAAGACAATCATTCATCAAACAAGTCATAAATTTCAGACTTTTTCTTGTTGTACTTGTTTGGCAATATTCTTTCCAAGGCAAGATCCGGCTAGCTAAAATAACTAGGGCAAAAGCTTCCACAACTAATCATTCATTCTCATAAGAAGCTTTACTCTAACTATTTTTAATTACTTCCACTAGCATGGCATCTTCACAGATCAACTAACTATAAACAATTCAAACTTCAAAACTGGGAGACAAAGGTTTTAAGTGTAGAAATCATGGCAATGTATTTTTAGAGGATCACAATGTTCTTATCAAGATGGATAAAGATATTAACAACATGCATCAAGATCTAACTCAACTCTTATGAATCCCAACAAAAGCAAGTGCATCCATTATATAAACATGAAACATAACTTACCCAAGCAAGCATTCAAAAACAGTGGGATACATGATTGCACAATTTTTTTCATCAAACAAGAACATTGCACAAGACACTACACATGCAAAAGTAACTTACCCAAGCTATAAATTTTGTAAGAACCAAACTTGAATAGATTACCAAAAATAAAAGAGAAAATGCTGTTATCAAAAAAGAGTGTGAGAAGTGGTTACCTCCCCAAGCTTGAATAAAACAAGGGTGATATACTTTACCGTCAAGGTAAGAATAACCTCACTTTTGATGGACATGGACCTTTGGTTCAATGAATACTTCCTTGTTGAAGTGTTGAGTTGAAACAACCAAGTGGTGTTGGGGATATACTTTCCGGGTATCCTCACAGTTCCTTGCTGACCAGGGTGGCCCACTTCGGATTAGAGCTTTGCTTCACGGGCGGCCCAGTCAAAGATAAGAGGCGGAGTCCAATCCGGCTACGGAAGGCCCAGAAGACTTACCGACTTAGGCCCATAGTGTTACTTGTAGTTCAAGATGTACTTTGTAACCGACTCTTAGTCGTAGCCGGATGGATCTCTCCTGTAAACCCTAGGCCGAATATCTATATAAGTCGTCCTAGGGAGAGCCTTTAGGGCACCCCTTAAAATCACAATCTCAACTCGCACGGGCGAACCCTTGTAACCCATATTTTGGCTCTGCCATATTACTGGATTGCTAGCAGGAGTAGGATCCGTCCAAAGCCGGCAGATTCGAACCTGGGTAAACTTGTGTGCTCACCGTCCCGGAACACCATACGTCTCACACCCCTCTCTTCCGCACGCCTCGAGGACCCCCTCATGGCGTACTTGTCATCAATATGACGATAGTTGGTGCCCACCGTGGGGCAAGTGAGCTTCGGATCTGCGTTCCGAACAGAATCCACAAGAATCGGAATCGGCGAGACCATCGCCGTTGGTCGCATCCTCTACGCCAGCAACGTCCCTCTCATTGTTCTCGACGAGACCTGGATTCCGACTAGGGAGGCTGTGACTGCCTACACCATTGTGTCTTTTGGCGAGATCGATGTTTACATCGGTTTTGCTGAACTTGTCCCACCCACCCCAGCGGTGATGATAGAGGCAGCATAAATTTCTGGGTCCCCTTTGTCCGCGGAGGCGGCAGAGTTCCGGATCTCAGAAAACCCTAATCCCACCCAGCCCGCACCAGTTGCGGAGATAGTGGAGAAATCCAAGCCTGAGGCAGACCTGGCGGTCCAAGTTGAATCTGGAGTGGACCTTTTGGAGAGACCGAATCCTAGATCGACCCACCCGCTGAAGTCGAAATCCAGGAGAAGCATAACAACAACGACGGTTCCGGCTCTGACGACGCTGGGACAGACATGCCTTTCCTAAGGTACATGTTGTGGCGTATGATAATGCAGAACTCAGGCGTAGATGAAATCCTCGAGACCATCAAACGTTTTGACGAAGCCTACTATGAAGACCGCGGTTATCTCAGGAGGGGCGCATCACACTTCGTCGGTATGTTGGATCCGGATCCGGTTCTGCCGATGCTGGAGAAAACACCGACTCAGTTCTGGAGGCGATCGGAACAAACGCCGACGTACCCGCATCCTCGGATGAATCGATGACGTCAGCAGATTTCCGAAAGTTCTCCACGGAGTATGAAGAGGAGTGTAACTCCAAAGCTATAGAGGAAGAAGAAGCCATGGATGAAGGATCTGGGGAAAACTCTCCCAAAGCGCAGGACAACATGGAAATCGGAGATAATCCTGAGGTCCAAATGTCCGAAAGTACCGATCAGAGCTTGACTCCGGGAAATGGACCCAAAGCCGTCTTTTCTACCGGCGTTGCCAAGAAAGCAAAGAAGAAGAACAAGACCCCGACAAAAGATCCTCCGACAGAAGAGGTGATTATCGAGGAATACGAAGAAGACTCGGATGGAGCACTTATCCCAAACGAGCCCAAAAAAGAAGAACCGGTGGATGGACACGTGATCATCGAAGGTGCGCGTAAATTCATCGATGCTGCATTAACCACACCTATCCCTACAGCTGCAGAACTTACTACCAAATAGCTGGATGAAAGGGCCCTGGCCCTAGAAGCACGTCGACAACAACTCCTGGATGAAGCCAAAAATATCGAGGAGGAGAAGAAATGCATGGCAACTACGGAGAAATACAATTCCAGGGAACATCAGAAGACCAGGAAACGTCATACTCATGACAATGAATTCCCGCAGATTCACAAAGTCCTTTTTGGAGGAGAACTTGGGATGCCTCGACGTGACAGTAATGGGCATTGGGTGTATCCAACGCCAGTACAGAACACCGTTGCGGCTCGGGAAATCCTATCGGCTAATCTAGGCCTGGAGCAGAACCGGTTGGGAATTAAACTACTCAACAAAGGACTGGAGCAGCAAAAGGTCGCCCTGTCCGGAAGTCAAAAACTGGTCTCGGATTCTGACCAATGTTGCACAGATCCGGCATGGGCCGACGTAAGACCCCAACGTGTTCCGGAGCAACATCGTCGTTCCGACTGTCGGGAAGACAACTACTCAAGAACCGGATCTTCAGCACAGTACCACAAAGTTGTTCGTGGCTGGCGTAATGGTAACCCAGTTGCGGAGCAAGAGGCAATTGCTGCGCTGAATCCAAGGAACCCTCCCCGGCGAGAGTCGAAAGACCGCAGGGAAGAAGATAAAGAGAAACGTTAGGAGGAGGACCGACAAAGAATGCCACCTCCTAGACATGCAAGACATTCGGACGACGGACGAAGGAACGATGGAAACCACGCTGAGTCAAGCCGGCAGGGGGCTCGTCACAATGAAGACCCTCCCCAAAACCGGAATAATGACGCTCCGGATGGAGGCCGACGATCAGCCGGAAATAACCCAGCTGCTCCACCCTCTCCGCCAAGTAGTCATCACAACGGCTCCCAAGGAGGCCAAGGAGGGCGTCGTGGTGGAGGAGGAGGTGGCAGAAGCCGAAGTCTGGCTCCAAGGCACCGCAGCCACAACCGTCATTCGGGACGATCTTTATCACCGAACGACGCAAGGCACATGATCAACTCCAATATAGAGGCGCGGCGCTATGAAAATGATGACATATACGTGGGCCCAAAGTGCTTCGGACCATGCATAAGAGCTACAAGATTCCCGGAAGGATTTGCTATCTCAAGACATATCCAAGCCTACGACGGTATATCTCGGCCAGATACTTGGCTACAGGATTTCTTCCAAGCTTACTGCATTGCCAGGCGGAAACAGCCTGGTCGCAACCCGATATCTCCCACTCATGTTGCGGAAGACGGCACGATCATGGCTCAATGAACTTCCGGAGAACACCATCCACAACTTGTATGACATGCAAAGTGTGTTATTTCGGAATTTCGAAGGCACATACTGGAGGCCCTGTACGGTTGGAGACCTACAGCGTGGCACCCAGAAAGCCGGAGAAACTTGCCGGGATTACCTCGGATGATGGATCGACACCAAGAACTCCTGCGAAGGAGTAAACGACCAAACCGCGATTGAAGCTTTCATTGCAGGTCTCCCAATTGGTTTACTACGCCATCGCTTGAAGTGTGACAAGGTCACTGATTTGGGAGAAATGATAGAAACAGCGAGCAAGTATGCAGATGCTAACGACGACGCAGAGGGATTACTCAATGCCTTAGATGTGCCACAGTTGGCAAAAAAACCAAAGCAACAAGCTCAGAAGCACAAGAATACCTCGGAAGAAAAACCCAACGCGGAAACGACAGTAGTCACTTCTACTTTTGGGTCTGGAGGATGTGGCGGTGGCCACGGACGCGGTCGTGGGACGTCAAGAGTTCAAGGTAGAGGAGACCAGTAGCCTGGAAAAACCTACTCTTGGGTCGACATTGCCAATAACCCATGTGTGCATCACCTAGACGCCAATGGGGGCCCGTCCCACACAAACGCCGAGTGTCGTTTCAACGACGACATTAAGAGAGATGATACCGCTGGCTACAAAGCTATGCGGGAGAAGGGAAAGAAGAATCCCGAAAAGGATAAAGAGACCAAGGAAGATTCCGACATGGAGGAAGCTGATGCTTCAAATCCCAAGCCGGAATGGAAGAAAAAATTTCCGACCAAGAAAGATACTTATGTCACCTTCCTCGGATCTCAGCCAGCAAAGGTCAAAAAGGCAGTGCTACATGAGCTCAATGCAACAGTTCCGGCTGTTCCCCAATTCTTGGACTGGTCGGAAGTGGCAATCACATTTGACCACGCTGATCATCCGCCTAAGCTACACAGGCGAGGAAAATACGCCTTAATCGTTAATCCACTTATTGACGGTTATGGTTTCTCCAAGACTCTCATGGACGGTGGCAGCAGTATTAATATTCTGTATGTCGAAACGCTATGCTGGATGAAGATCTCGGAGACCCAGCTGAACCATAGCTCTGTGATCTTTCACGGGGTTGTCCCAGGAAGACAAGCAAATTCCCTGGGAGAAATCACTATAGATGTTACTTTTGGAACTCCAAAGAACTAACGGACGGAGGCACTTTCCTTTGAAGTGGTCCCGTTCAAGAGCACGTACCACGCTATATTCGGATGTCCGGCTTACTGGGCTTTTATGGCTCGTCCGTGTTACATTTACAATATGATGAAAATTCCAGGTCCCAACGACGTGATCACTATTAGGGGAGACCCGAAGAAAGCGCGAGAGTGCGAGGATGGAAATGCCGCCTTTGCTGAAGCCGTGTTGTACGCCCAGGAGTACCATGAGATCAAGAAAAGCATAGATCCGTCTGAGATGCCCGCAACAAAGAAGGAGGTGACAAAGCCAAATCCGGAGTTCAAGGCATCGGAGGAGACGAAGAAGACGCCGTTGAAGGATGATGACCCCTCCAAGGTGACCCAGATAGGCGTAGGCCTAGATAGCGCATAGGAAAGCGCGCTCGTCAAGTTCCTCCAAGCAAATCAAGATATCTTCGCCTGGCAGCCATCTGACATGACCGGAGTACCTAGGGAACTTTCCGAGCACTCTTTAAATGTCAACCCGAAAGCTAAACCCGTCAAACAATTCTTACGACGTTTCGGCGATGAAAAGCATAAGGCAATATCTAAGGAACTAGCACGGCTCGAGTTAGCCGGATTCATAGAAGATGTCATCCACACTGAGTGGTTGGCCAATCCTGTAATGGTCCCTAATAAGGACACCACTGATTTAAGGATGTGTGTTGATTATACTGCCTTGAACAAGGCTTGCCCCAAAGATCCGTTCGCTCTGCCTAGGATTGATCAAGTTATCGATTCTACGGCAGGTTCGGAACTCCTCTGTTTTGTCGACGCCTATTCCGGTTATCACCAAATTCGGATGAAGGAATCTGACAAAGTCAAAACTTCATTCATACCCCCCTTCGGAACCTTCTGTTTTGTTATGATGCCTTTTGGGCTAAAGAACACAGGAGCCACATACCAACGCACAATGCAGCGTTGCCTCCACGATCAAATCGGACGCAATGTACACGCATATGTGGATGATATTGCGGTGATGTCCAAAAATAAGGAAACACTGATTTCCGACTTGGAGGAAACGTTCGCCAATCTACGAAAATACAACATAATGCTTAATCCGAAGAAGTGTTTCTTTGGAATCCCAGCCGGAAAATTGTTAGGTTTCATCGTGTCTCAAAGAGGCATAGAGGTGAACCGAGACAAAATTAAGGCTATATTCAATATTTCTGGGCCAACTCGCCTGAAGGACGTACAAAGATTAACTGGTCGCATTGCTAGTCAGTCGGTTCGTAAGCCGGCTCGGTGAAAGAACAGCACCATTATACAAACTCCTGAAAAATACCAAGGATTTTGTGTGGACCAACGAAGCTGAAGCCGCACTACAAGACCTGGAGAAAGTACTCTCATATGCTCCTATCCTTGTTGCACCGGAACCGCAGGAACCGATGTTGCTTTATCTTGCTGCGACAAACAAAGTCGTCAGTATCGTCATGGTCGTGGAGAGACTCGAGGAAAATAAGGAACACTTGGTGCAGCGTCCGACTTACTTTGTCAGCAAGGTCCTGACAGAATTGAAACAGCGGTATCCGCACTATCAAAAGTTGGCTTATGGTGTGTTCTTAGCATTCGTAAGCTACGACATTATTTTCAGGAGCATCCAATTACCGTGGTGAGCACAGCTCCCATGAGAGATATAATCAACAACAGTGACGCCACAGGACGCGTCGCCAAATGGGGCATAGAGCTCTCAGCTTTCGATATTGAGTACAAACCTCGGACAACAATCAAAGCCCCAATCCTTGCCAACTTTGTTGCTGATTGGACAGAGACGAAGGAAAATATGGCCCTCCCTGAGTCGGAATATTGGACCCTATATTTTGATGGGTCTAAGTCTCTCGGGGGCTCGGGGGCTGGCGTGGTGCTCAAATCACCCCAAGGAGATAAACTTCTATACGTGTTGCAGATCCACTTCACGGCGACAAATAATATTGCCAAGTATGAAGCACTGCTGCATGGAATCCGGATTGCTAAGGATATACGCATCCAACGTTTGATGTGTTATGGAGATTCAGATCTTGTTGCTCAGCAAGTGTCGGATATTTGTAATGCAAATAAACACATGGCAGCATATAAAGCTGTTGTGGATGATTTATCTAAATCGTTTGAAGGGTTTGAGGTTCAACACATCCCTCGAGCAGAAAATGATAAAGCAGATGCACTATCTCGAATAGGCTCTACACGGAAAGAGGTCTTGGATGGCGTTTTTTAGAGCACCTCAAAGTTCCCTCAATAAAGGGAGTAGACGAGGAATATCCGACCAAATCTAACGCACCTTTGATAGCAGTTCTGGCTGTAATTCCTAGCTGGACTCAACCCTACCTTGATTACTTGGTAGATAGCAAATTACCCGAAGACGAAGTTCTAAGCTGGCAGATCGTCCGATGAGCAAAAACCTACATTGTGGTTAGTGGTGAGCTCTATAAGCAGAATGTGTCTGGGGTTTTTCAGCGCTGCGTATCTCCGGAAGAAGGAGTGGAAATCTTAAGAGAAATCCACGAAGGCGAGTGTGGTCACCACGCTGCAGCCAAATCTATAGTGGAAAAAGCTTTTAGACACGGTTTTTTCTAGCTTATAGCCAAGGAAGATGCCGAAAGGCTGGTCAAGACGTGCAAGGGCTGCCAAAAATACGCCAAACAAGCTCATGTTCCGGCCGATCAGCTGCGAACAATACCTATAATATGGCCTTTCGCGGTCTAGGGGCTTGACATGGTAGGACCATTTAAACGGGCTCCAAGTGGATTTACTCACCTCTTAGTGATGGTGGATAAATTCACCAAATGGATTGAGGCTAAATCCGTCACGAGTTGTGATGGAGCAACAACCAAAAGATTTGTCGAGGATGTTATAATCCGGTATGGTTATCCGCATAGTATTATCACGGACAACGGGAGTAATTTCTCTATGGGAGAACTGGCCGAATTCTGCAATGAACAAAATATCCGGCTTGACATTGCGTCAATCGCACATCCATAGGCTAATGGACAAGTCGAAAGAGCAAATGGTTTAATCCTACAAGGCCTAAAACCGAGACTCGAAGCACCACTACGACGTTCTGCAGGGGATTGGGCGGAGGAATTACCCTCTGTAATATGGAGTTTACGAACAACTCCGAATAGGACAACCGGATACACACCTTTCTTCTTGGTCTATGGCGCAGAAGCAGTTCTTCCTAGTGATCTGATTCACACTTCTCCTAGAGTGGCCGCGTATATCGAAGAGGATGCCGAGATTTCTCGACAAAATGATCTCGACTTAGTCGAAGAAGTTCTTGTCGTTGCTGAAATGAGATCAATAGCCTATCAGCAGAAGTTACGCACGTATCATAGCCAGAGAGTCAGAAACAGATCTTTCGATAAAGGCGATTTGGTTCTCCGGCTTGTGCAACAAGGAAAGCACAAACTTTCCCCAGTATGGGAAGGGCCCTTTTTAGTTAGTCGAGTATTGCACAATGGTTCATACTACTTAACTGATATGAGGTCAGTCAAAGAAAGACGTTCTACTAAGAAGAGAAAGAGAGCTGGAGGCAGTACAAATCTGGATGAGTTAGACAGACCGTGGAACATTGCTCAGCTAAGTCCCTTTTATTCCTAGTTTATCCTTCTTTCTAATCATATATATGTACATGTTCTGTGGGAAATAAAAGTCTTGGTTGCCTCAAGTTTTTTCTGAGAAGTTTTTTCCATCTTATTTCCGAATGATCATGTCATAGTCGAAAATCCCAGAATACTTGAAAGTACTTTATGCTCATGTTGGTTCTGGTTTAGATTTCTGATTCTAAAAAATGCTACCTTCCGGTATAACTCTAAAGTTTCTAGTTTATACTTTGGTTATTTGTCTGATTGCCGGATGCGGGCATTTTCCAAGTAGTGAATTATTGGTACTGGAAGCCGGCTTTGTTTCTGAGTTTAAACTGGTTTAGCAATTGAGCTCCGTTGCTCGGCAAAGTTTCCGTGCAGAAAGTTTAGCCGTCTCACGAAAGGGACGAGGTGGAAAGCCAAATAAACGATAAGTATAGACGAAAAAGTATAAGTGGTTATGCAAACATTTCAGGCATACAAAAATTTAAAGTCAAAAGTGCTGAATAGATTAAAACTTGGCACTAGCAAAAGTATCATACTGCATATTTACAGACCCATAATGTTTCTCAGAATAATACATTTGTTTCTAGTAATCTATTATGCAGGAGGAGAGGAAGGAGCTGCCGGCTCGCTGGATACATCGCCTTGATATCGTTCCGAGATGTCCACATCCGACATGGTGTGGTCATCGTCGGAAACTTTGGCTGCTTCATCGGGAGGCGGAGGCAGCGTGTCCACGCGGGTGAAGAAGCGAGTGTCGTAGCTGGTTAAATCAGCTACATGACACCCATATCCGACGGAGGAGTCCGTGATTGCCTTGATGTCTTGCTCCTGTCCGTCTTCGTCCACCTTGTAGTACCCTCTGGTCACTTGCCAGATTTCCATGTTTCCATGGTGGCTCATGACCATGGTGAGAGCGTTTTGCGCTACGGTTCGCGCGTAGGACATGTTCCAGTCCCGGACAAGCTGCTGCATCTCCTTTGCCTTGTCCTACACCTGAAAGTCGGACATGCTATGCATGTCCGGAACCTTGAGAGCTTCGCCAATATCCTCAATGGATTGGCGGAAGTCGTGAAGCAAATCACCGACTTGGGTAAGCTGGTGGGTGCGAGGCTCGGCAGAAGTGGAGTCCGTCAAGTTCAGAGGACCTATGCGTATAAACGCAAAATGGTTAAATAAATCCGACATCGAAAGAGTCGAAGAATGTAGACCAGCTAGAAAGACGGAAATGTACCAAAGATGACGTCGTCAACTTTGGTCTTCTCTTCCCGAAGACTCCGGAGTTCAGCCCGAAGTGCCTCGGAAAGGTCCCTCTCTCTGGAAAGCTCGTCGTTGAGATCCGAGATTTTCTTCTTGTGGAGTGCAATCTTGCGATCACGCTCCACGGTGGCCATGGAGGAGGATTCGAGAACTTGAGCTATGCTCTTCTCATGATCTGCCTTAAGCTGGTCTAGCTCTTGGCGGAGATCCTTGTTTTCCACCACCAAGGTCTTCAAATTCTCGGCCTCTTTGATCATAGCACAAGACTGCTTTAACAGTGTTGTAAATCAAAAAGAACAACAGTTCAACAAAAATTATTCGACTATGAAAATGCAAGACAAGGTTTGAGTCTCGGAATGTTTACCTTTGGCCTCATCCTTGGAAACCTTCAACTCAGCATTTTCAAGCCGGAGAGCTTTGATCTCTCTCCGCTTGTTGCATATATTCTTCAACAAATCCTGGTTATATGAATTAACATTTTCTATAAGTCAGAATACCTAGAAGTCTACTGAAGACTCGGGCTAATATTGTTACTAATATCAGCACGAGCCTTGGGGGCTACACTTGTTCGTTCTTTAGCATCCTAAGGAAGCATAAACCCAGATTGTATATCCAACTTCATGCTTGGGGGCTAGAGGATATGATATAAAGTACAATAAAGAAAAACGTGAGTTGGAATTCCGACTTACATGATGTTCATGTGTGAGCTTGCTCAGGCACATGTTCACCTTGGTGGTGACCTTCTCGGCGAGGGTGAGTGGAATAACCGGAGGTGGTGAAAGCACACCAGCTCTTAATCCCTCGTTGCGAAGGCGGACTTGTTCAAGAAGGTCGGAGTACTTGACGTCCTCCACTTCTTGTGATTCTTCTTCGGCAGAGAGATTTCGGCTTTCCAGGCATTGCCAGGCCAGCCGCTGGATTTCCTCCGCGGATTTCTGAGATAGGCCAAATTTGGCAAGTCCCAGATTATTCAGGAGGTTCTCGGCGAAGGTCTCTGCCGAGGGATCATTACCCGAAGAGGGTTCACCCTTATCTAAACCTGAGCCACTCATGGTGGCTTCAGTCTGCGACTCAAGGGTCGCTGACCCAGTTGAAGGAGTCGGATCTTCTGCGAAACCGGCGATGGAGTAATTACCGGCATTGCAGAAGGTTGAGGGGCAGGAGTCGGAGGAGCCACGGCAGGAGAATCCATAGTCAGCTTCGTCTGCCGCAGGGGTTTCGAAGAAGTTCCCTTCACCTTGCCCTTGATGAGCTGTTTAGCTCTGAGAATGTGATAGAGTAGAAAACATTACATCTCCGAAGAAAATACGAATAAAGTACAAAGGCGGAAGTTGTGTTGAAAGTTACCTCTTCACAACTGGCACTTCCTTTGTGCCGATAGCCACTATCGGAGCTTTGTGCTTTTTGGGCACAACGTCCGCAGTGGGACCAGTTCCACCTCCTGAGAAAACTCCGGAGGATATCCCTCGATAGGAGCCAATTCCGACTCGGGGAGGTCGGCAAGCTAAAAAGAAGATAATATCTCAGTATTGCAAAATAACTTAAAAGGTGAAACACATAAAAAGGGTTTATTGCTAAAAGCTTACCGGAACTACATGGTCTTCCGCTGTGTGCATGTCCAGAGACAAGTCCAGAATCTTTCTCTCAATCCGCTCCTTGATCAGCCATTTGATCTGGCTTATGTAATCCTGTGGCTTTAAAGCCCTGGGGCTGATGTGGAGGGAGTCATATTTCGACGCCGTGATGGAATGCATCAGTCGGTCGCCGTGGTGCTGGAGAGGCTAGGTCCGGCGTGCCACCCAGCACTGGACCAGGTCGGATCCTCTCAAGCCCTTGTGCTTCATCAGGTATTCGATCCGCCTCTTAGCGAGGATCAGATCGTCACTCAGAGCCGGAGGAGCCTCGTCCCAAGACGCTAGGGCCGTGGCGGCTCCATCGATGAAAGCTGACAAAGCAGTAGCTTTGCCGGGAGCAGGAATATCCTTATGATAAAAGAAGGTGGTTGGCCACTATTTGACCGACTCACTAGCTAAAATGCGAGGATAAACACGCTCGCATCTAACTGAAAGGCTAATCGTGCCGGTAATGTAAGGATTACCGATAGTGATGGAATTTCTCTGGACATGAAAACAAAACCGGAACAAAGTGAGACTTGGCCTAATGCCGAGGTATCCCTCACACAACGCTGCATAAGAGCTCATCTCTAAGATGGAGTTGGGAGGAAGATGGTGAAGCTGAACGCCGTAGTGATCAATCACCTCGGAAAAGAATTCCGAGGGAGGGAAAGACAAACCTCTGTCGAGGTGGGTGCCGAAGTGTACCCGCTCGTAGGCGTGCGGGTTGGGGATACTTTCACCGAAATCGCTCTGCCAGTCGCCGGCACGTAGGAGCCCTTCATTCTCCATGATGCGGAGCTTCTTGTCGTCGAGGAGACACGAGATCCAAATCCCACGGTTGCTTTCTTTCTCCCCCGCCACCACCGCCGTCGCTGCGAAGCCAGCCAAGCCGGACGATGAAGATGAAGCCATTTCTCCGGTGCGCCGGTGACCTTGGATGGGCGGCGCTGAGAATCTGGGAAGCAGAGGAGCTTTGTGCGCGGGGGAGAAGTGGAGGAGAGGAAACGGCAAGGTAATAGGTGAAGATGGGGAACAGGAAATCCCCACCCCTTATAACCACCGAACCACGCCAAGGTTCGTGCAAATGGCACAGTGTAACCACCACGCGTCGTGGAAGGAGCTGGGAAGGTCCCACACGATGATTACGTCGCCTCGATCTCCGTGTATGCTTTGAAACGGTGCCTCGGTTCCGCGAACGGTGGTCCCACCAATGGTCGTGCTGACAGGATGTTTGTCAGATGATGTGACTTGACCATAACCAGCACCAGGTGACGTCAGAGACCAAGTTCTGGCTTAGTTTGAATATCAAGCTAGAAAATCCGAATAACATACTTATAGGTCTGGCTTATTTTTGAGACCCGGATCGTATCTTTTGTTTTGAAGTTTCAGGAACCCTTCAAGATTCTGCAAGCCGAAGATCAAGCTAGACGATGATGAATCCGACTCTAGATCTTGGAGACTTTCGGGGGCTGCTATTGGGGATATACTTTCCGGGTATCCTCACAGTTCCTTGCTGACCAGGGTGGCCCACTTTGGGTTAGAGCTTTGCTTCACGGGCGGCCAAGTCAGAGAGAAGAGGCGGAGTCCAATCCAGCTACGGGAAGGCCCATAAGACTTACCAACATAGGCTCATAGTGTTACTTGTAGTTCAAGATGTACTTTGTAACTGACTCTTAGTTGTAGCCGGATGGATCTCTCCTGTAAACCCTAGGCCAGATATCTATATAAGCCGTCCTAGGGAGAGCCTTTAGGGCACCCCTTACAATCACAATCTCAACTCGCACAGGCGAACCCCTGTAACCCATATTCTGGCTCTGCCGTATTACTGGATTGCTAGCACGAGTAAGATTCGTCCAAAGCCGGCGGATTCGAACCTGGGTAAACTTTTGTGCTCACCGTCCCAGAACACCGTACGTCTCACACCCCTCTCTTCCGCACGCCTCGAGGACCCCCTCATGGCGTACTTGTCATCAATCCGACGACAAGTGGCTTGTGCAAGTATTTTCACGGTTAGCACAAACCATGCACGTCATCACACAAGGTTCAAGGTCCTGCGAAAATAACAAACAAAGTAAAACAAACGATTCACTATCCGAACGGAGTTCATTCACCCAACTGTGAGAAGAAAATAAAAGAAATACGAAACACTATAGAGAATTATAGGCTAGGGAGTTTCGAAGATAGGTAAAATAAAATAAAGTATAAAGGAACATGTAAAAGGGCACCCACTGACCTGAGATTGTCAAAATAAAAAGATTGAAGGGGTTATAACCTTTTTTGTACTTGTCCCTGCCCTTAATGCATGATGATGCTCCTTGGTATGGGTGTATGGTATGGACGGGCTTTGCCCGTACTGCACCTGGTCTTATTTTCTCTTTTTTTGAAGGGTTCCGTCGAAATTGGTACGACCGGGTGGTACGGGCAGGATGCGCCTGTACGGGTGTCGTTAAAACTTCAGTGTCATCTTCCTGTTTTCTTTGCATGATAACGAGGTCGGTACGGGCGGGCGGTATGGACGCGTCCGACCGTACCAGTGCTCGTTAATCTTCGGTAGCTTTTCTGGAAAAAATTCTATTTGTTTTGATGTGCCACATGGGCGTTACAGGCGTGTGGTATGGACGTGTCGGCCCGTACTTCTACTCGTTAATCTTACAGTGAACTCCAGAACGAGTTATTTTCCCTGAAAATTTTACTAAGGACCTGAAACGTTAGTCCAACATCCAAACAAAGTAAACATATATTTTTGATGAGAAGATTTAACCAAGATATGTAATGCATCATTAGGGCAACAAATAATTCTACCTATAGAAAATAGTCCCAAGCCAACTCTAATAGGAAATCATGCATATATACAAGTGCCAATAGAATATCAATGCAACTAGACTCAAGACACAAAATTAAGAAATACACCTAAAATCTTCCGGATTGCCTCCCTGGAAGTGCTTTATTTAAATCCATAGCTAGGCTTTGAAGCTCCATTATTACTTCAATAGACATCAACTAGAGATTTTTTTATTCTTACCTCACGTAGAAGTTTGGAGCACTTACTATCATAGTTCTATCAAAGTCGCGCCCGCTTATGGTGCATAGAGTTTGGTAAATAAATAAATTGTTGTTTCCAAGTAACGATGGATATGTCATATATGATGAACATGCCTCCATAGATAGCTTTATCAAAAGTATTAGAGACTTACATATGAATTCAAATGTTTTACCTTGGTTGGTATCATAAGGATATAATTCATAATACTCCTCCTTGGTTGCACTATCATGGGGCAACACTTTGTAGCACCTTTCTTTTGTAACATGGAAAAATTGAAAGGTGTCTTTCTACTCTAGTTCATCACACTTGCTAGCAAGTTCATCAGTTCTAGAGATATCAAGCCACTCATAAAAGGAAGCATCATCAACAAATATTTCATTCGCAATGTGCCCTTCTTGTCCCTGCACATTAGTACTACAAGATTCTATCTCCAATTCATCATTATTTATGTCCTCCAAATGAGTATCTAGGCATAAGGCCTCCGTAGATAAATTATCTTGAGTTTCAACATAATAAGAATCATTACTAGATATATAGGCATCATAAGCAGTTTTCTCATTTTTAATATTCCATATTGGTTCATGCTCATGAGTATCAAATATGTATGTAGGATTTGGAGTAGAGGGTATAGGTGAGTGATCACTTAGCTCATCCTCATCTTCTTGTTCCTCGACTTTAGGTGTGGCGTCGAGGATATTATCTAGATCTTCCTTTGCAAAATCATTTGGGAGTGAGACACTATTCGTCAGGCTTCTTTCCAATGTAGTTTGTGGGATGCCAAAATAATTTGCTGCCAATTCTTCAATGGTTTTTTCTTTCTTGATTTCAATCTTATTTTCATATGGAAACTTTTTTAATTGGCTGCAATTTAGCTTGAGATCTTCTTCTTCAAACTGTAAAGACATAACTTGTTTCTTGGGATTAGCCTTAGGGGGTTTAACATTACAAGGATGTGTGTAACATTCCCACTCCTTTGTAATCTGCAAATACTCAGCATAGGTTTTGACAATTCTATTAATTATACAAGGGTCAAGATTAAAATCTCCAAGAAGTTTCTCTACTTTACCTGATGCTATAAATTTTCTTAAGTAATCATATTCTATAGGATCCTTCTTATTATGTTCAATTCCAAAATGGGCTTTTTCCATTATTTCATCTCGTAACTCCAACAACTTATCATCGGTAATATATTCTTCATTCTCCTCTATTGAGGATTCTTGTTGTAAAGCTGCATCAAAATATTCATAGAAAGATTCATTCTCTAATTCCTCACCAAACTTAGGACAATCATCATCAGAATCACTACTGGATAATGAGATATCATTTGCGTGCATACTATTTGTGTGTGGCAAATTATTTTCATAAGTAGGAGATTCAAGTGGTTGATCAAGTTGCTCCTCTTCATTCTCACTAAGATAATTTGTGAGTAGCTCAACGATAGTCTTACCTTTGGCCTTACCTCCCACTAGTGTAGAGGACATAGCTAACTCGGCAATAGTTTTTCCTTTTGGTTCACCTTCCACTATTTGAGAGGGTGCAACGTCAAGTGCCACCTCTTTATTAACAATATGTTCTGGTGGTTTAGGTGGAGGTTCTTTGCATGGAGTTGCCTCCATATTATCCTTTGGAGCACCCTGCAAAAGGCTAGATTCTTCCATGGCAGCTTTAATCCGCTCAACAATAAATACATTATCAAGGAAGTTATCTTGGTAGTAGCATAATATAGGGTGAACTTCTTTATAGATCATATCAAGTGGTTTACTTTGTACCTGCATATATCTTAAATGAAATATCAATTCTTGGCAACCGGTAAAAAGCACAAATTGTAATGTATCCTCCCTAGCAAGGAATTTAAACTCATCTCTATTATAGTTTGCTAGTGCGGTATAAAAATTATGCTCACATTGATGATTAAGGTGATCTGGAGATTCACAACAATCACAACATAATTGATAAGAGGCACATAGTGTGGATGAATACTCGTCCACCAAAGTCAACCATTCTTTTAATATGCCATACCTCTTATGAACTTTTCCCATAGTTTCTCCCTTTGACTCATCCATTGTAAACTCCATCTGTTGGAAGATAGTCATCTCGGAAGACATGATTAGTAACAATAGTTTTTATAAAATTTTGTTTCGTTCTTTTCAAATAAGTAAAAGCAAAGAGATAAAAAGCAATAAATAGTAATAACTTGAAACTCAATCAACTTTAGTCAAGCAATAATAAATTAGCAAGTAAGAACAAAGACCAAAAGCGCTTAGCTCCCCGACAACAGCGCCAGAAAATTGCTTGATGATTGCAAGTGCACAGATCAGTTGTAACTAGTTTTGAAGTAAAGATATCGAACCCATAGAGAGCTATTGGTAAAGGTCTTTGTGCCCCTTGTTACTCTCTACCAAAGTATACTTATAAGCTGTCTTTGAACTCAAGTAAAAAGGTGTTTAAAAGGTTTATGGTTGATTGGAGAAAAGTAATTAAAATAAGTAAAAGAAAACAAGTAACAAGATTGTATAAAAGCGTGGTTGAACTCAATAGGGCTAAAACGTTCTCGGGGATGTAGGATACACCACTATCATAGTATTATTGTTATATGTAATCAAGATAACATACTCCTTGTGTCATGATATGTGTGGAGAGATCCCCATAAGAAGATGTTCACTACAAGGCTCGTAGGAAGCCACTTTGTTGAGCCAAGGGTGAGGTCACCTCTAAATAACCACTGCGATGTCTGAGAGCAGTCACCAATACAAACCACCGCAATTAAGGGTTTCCCCGTGGATATTGTAATTAGCTTATGGAGTCCCTCTTTAATCCTCCTTTGACCGTGTAGGTTACGAGCCACTGCCAATCTATCACGGGGCATTCCGGGGACACTTCCGAGACACGTCCAAAGGATTTATATCTCCCTTTAGTTCCGAGGGAAAATGATATGCGGCTGACTACATATACCATCTAAAGAGAAAGATCAAACACAAATCATAATTATATCATAGACAAGCAAGTCATATGGATACAAGAATAGATCGTCTTTATTACAAGTTCATAATGGTGCTAGGGTTTCTCCATTTTCCCAAGAACAAAGGAACTACTCACATATAAAGGCAATCAACATCATGGAAATCATATGCATGAGATATGAGAGTACAATCGAATACAAGTGAAGATCCACACTAGGGTTTGGATTACAACCAAGTAGATGATGGGGATCGGTGTTGGAGACGTTGGTGATGTAGATCGGTGTTGAGGCCTTCAAGATCCATATCCTTTCTCCTCTTGAGCAATGGTGATGGTGGAGATCTTGTGGAGGAGGCGGCTATGGAGTTTGCAAGGCGGCAGGACTCCGTCGTGGATGTATGTGGAGAGGTAGCCTTCTCCCTTAGCTCCTTGCCTCTTTATATAGGCCTAGGGGTGCCCCCAATAGGCCCCAAAACGTTCCTTATGACCTAAGGAAGGTCTAGGAACAAATGGGGACATATTCTGTGAATAAACGCGTCTAGAACAACTATTTCCGTGAGTCCAGGCCCATGGTACGGGCGGACGGCACGGGCAGGCTCCGCCCGTAACACTGGTCGTTATCGGTGCGGTATGCTTTCGTATTTTGGCCGCCATTTCTTCATACGAACTCCGATTTGAGTGTTCTTTGGCTCGTTGCAATTGTATGGACGAGGGCTACAACACCATGGCCTTGGATATTTATTTGGAGTTGATAGAAAAATCCACTTGAATCCGCTTCGCTTTTTTTATCCATGATTCTCCATAGCACCTACACACAAATCAAAGACAAGAAAAATATAATAAAATCCTAATAAAACTAATATTGTGCAAAGCCCATGTGGAAATGAATGAAAACTAATAATCATACAAAATAGAGATAGTTATAGATAGATGTAACATGTAATGAGTGAAAATATGAATAATTTATATACTTATATATGTATGAATTTTGGACTCATCACACACTTACAGTACGTCGACACTAATGGGCATATATATTATATCAAAGAAAGGTTTGGAAAGCACTGAAATTATTTCGAGGAGCACTGGAATTGTTTTGGGGCAAATCGCTAAAATTTGTTTCAGATGTAATATCAGCATTATGCAAGGGGGTTTATGTAAATGTTTGTTAATTAATGTAATTGACAATTATTAACATAAAGAAATAAAATTGGTTTTTATTTAATGAGAGTTTCCATTTAGTTTAGTGGAAATTAATGGCAAAGTGAGTGGAACCAAAATTGATGTGAGTGGGATGAGTGGAGCCTCCACTCACATGAATGAGGGAGAGGTGGGGGCACCTACCTTGGCCGTCGGCCATGGCCTTGGGACTTCCCCCTCCCCTATAAATGGAGGAATGGCCCTACTCTCCTCTTTCACCAATCCTTGTGAAGGATCTCTCATCCCTCCCTCTAGTGTTTACATCATCGTCGGATTAGGGAAGATCATGTTCTGGTAGTTTCTTTGGTGGATCTGATGCTTCCACTGCTCCGCTAGATCGAGGGCACGGAGGTTGTGTTGGGTTCGCAGCATAGAAAACAAAAAAATCCTATGATGGGAACTATTATACGCCAAGATCTATCTACTAAATACAAGCAACATGTGGATATACATCCATAGAGAACATACCCTCGAAGACCGACAAAGTGTAACAAGATGGAACTCGTGGATGATGTAGTCGAACACTTGCCGATCTCAAGATCGTGTGGAAGTCCTAGCGCCACAAATCAGCAGCGTATCCGTCCTCGCACACACATTCAGGACACCGAACAACCTCCACCTCCTCACTCCAGCGATGCAGTGGAAGAAGCAACTCCTTCCAGACAAAATGCCACTGAGAACATGTATCTCACTAATCCAAGACCATGGGGGAATAATTCTAGAGGGGGAGAGAGATCCTTCATGAGGAGGTGTGCTTTGAGATGGAGGAGAGGGGGGCTTTTATAGTAGAGGGGGCTCTCCTCCTCCCATGGCCGGTGCCCATGTGGGGTGCCCCCACCTCTTCCTCATTCATGTGGTGGAAGCTCCACTCACATCAATTTTGCCTCCACTCAAAATCCCACTCACATGCATTAAATTTCCACCAAATTTAGTGCAACTCTCATTTAATAAAACTCTATTATTTATTTTATTCAGATTTTATTTAATTACTTTAATTAACAAACATTCACATAAAACCCCCTACAACATTTCAATATCACATGCAGAACCAATTTCAGAAATTTCACCCAAAATAATTTCGATGTCCATTGAAATAATTACAGCGCTTTGCAATTCTTTCGTCCAGAACATATTTGCTCCAAATGGTGGGTAACCCTTAAGTGTGTCACCCTACGGTTCACGAATAATGCAGACATGATCGAGACCCCTCTCAGATCAATAATCAGAAGCTGGACCTAGAGATCCATATTGACTCCCACACAGTCAACAATGACTTCTATGATCGAGAGAACCTTTAACGATAGTAACTAAATCCCTTTGTCTTGAGATATATTACATGTCCAAGATTTGATAATTAGTATCTCAATACCTAGTTTGATCTCTTTACTGACATCTCGTTCCCGTTATATAACATTCTAGTGATCACATCACTTGCTTGCAAGCTATCTTAATGTGATATCACCGAGAGGGCCCAGAGTATATCTATTCGTCATCGGGATTGAAAAATTCCACTCTTTATCCATGAGGCTCAACATAACACCTTTGGAATACCCAAACCCATCTTTATAGTCACCCTGTTACGGTGTGACGTTTGATGTTATCAAAGTATTCTTCCGGTGTTAGCAATTAATATGATATCATGGTCTAAGGATAAAGATTACTTCATATGATGTTATAGCAATATAAACATAATGACCTTGATCGTAATGCTATACTTCGGATGAATGTTCATCACATCATTCACCAATGCCGTCACCTTGTTATTAACAACATCCAATGTCCATGATCAGGAAACCTTGATCATCCTGTTAATCAATGAGCTAGTTAATAGAGAGGCATAACTAGGAACTTTCTATTTGTTTATTAAACACACATGTATTAAGGTTTCCGTATTAATATAATTATAGCATGCAAAATAAACATCTATCATATACTTGGAATACATATAATAACAACTTTATTATTGCCTCTCAAGGCATATTCCCTTCAGGTTGTTGGCGAGTTGGACGTGTGCCTAAGCACGGATGCGCTGCTAGTTTTTGGCGCTCTACAACTCGATTTTGAGATTTGCAAGTGATTGACTACATTAACAATGAAATATGATTTCGTAAAAAGCTTTAGGTCTTCGAGTGTTTCTAGATAGCCCCATACTTGTTGCTAGCATCTACTAGAATAGATCTTGGCATAGTTAGGCGTTCATATCATAGGATTTCTTTTGTTTTCTATGCTATGAACCCTTCAGCTATAACCTTCTTCTAGCCTCTTCCAATGGAAAATATAGGAATCAACTATAATTTTCCGATGACTTGGATAGGATTAAGAGATAAAGGTTGAGGTTTCCTAGCAGCCTGCCTAGCTATGCTTTTGTTATTCTCAATATTAGGATTCTTGTTAAAGAGTTCCTTTTCTAGATATCCTAAACTTCCATTTAGGCTATTTTCATAAACATGTGTGACTCACAAGGTTACTCTATTTCTCACTCATAAGAGTTAAATCAACTTCTTCTACTCCGCCTATTAATCCAGTAAGATTGTCACTAGAGTTTTGCATATCCTCTTACATGGATATCAAGTTTCATCTACTGGATTATCTAAGATGACTCCAACTCATTAGAGTAGTGGGTTCTAACTTACTATTTACTCCTACTCTAATTCCTAAGATAAACACTCCCTATAACAATTTCCAGTGATATTTTTGATCCATTTGAGATAACACCTCAAGTGTAACTACTATTATCCTCTCTTTGGTTTGTACTGATAATCGAATTATTCCACCTTTTAATTCTTGAAGGTGGGAAATTTTCTTAACTATTTTCAAACTCACATAATCTCCAATCTAAGATTGGCGATATCCACCAAATTTAAGACTGCTCACTCTTAAGACTATATCAATTTTAGTCTTTTTATTTATAACATGAGCTACTAATCCTAGAATCCAATGTAGCTCTTATATATATATCACTTATTTATAAAATCATGAATATAAACCTTAATGTTAAGTGGAATTTAACTACTAAAGTTATATGTCTCTTCCAAATGGTACATATGCACACTTGAACTCATACTAACTTTGTCTATACTTAGTTATTCTAAGATAGGTGGTTTACACACTATGGTTAGATCATATTCTCTCCACCAATGTCACTCTTGTATCAATGTGTCTTCAAAAGGATCATTATACTCCCTTGATCACATTGGATTAGGTTCCATTTGGCTAATCAAGTTCCTTTGTGTAACAAGTGATTAAACTTGTTCTACCTCTATTCTCTTAGTAAATCCATTTGACTAAGATGACCACACACAAGATACTACTACTAGTTCTAATATGATAGGCATCACTTCTATGGGTTATTCATTTTAAGGATAAGGATAACACTCTACTCTAACCTCTTACATCAAAAGATTATGACTGGTAAAGTTAGATAGATAAGGATGGGTCATGATTTACAATGATCAAGACTTGGATAGTCAAGATTTGGTCAATATGCTCGGGTGTTTTACTTGATATTTGATAATTGGCAAGAACAAGTGATGATAGATAAGATGAGATAGAATAAGGTAAGAATAAAAATTATCAGGTTTTGTTGATTGATCATGTGCTAAAGTATTATTCAACACATGTATCAATTGATGTTTGGACAAGATGAGTTAAGCATAAGTTATTATTTGTTCCTAAAGTATGTGTCTTGATGTTTTAGTTCACTATCGTTAATGAGTACTATTTCTACCTTCCTAAGATAAGGTTTCAAAGTTTAGATCACTCAACTTGATGATTTAAGACTAGTTCATCAACTTATATGAAACTTCAATCACTTTGACAAGTTCTAACAATTTTTTTAATTTCCCTAGATTTTACATGCATGGATGCAACACGCACAACTACTTTCTATCCATTTCTCCTCTCTTGAACTACGAGATGTTACAGTGCTCATCCTCGTCGAGCACAGGTATGACATAGATTACTAACTGAATTTCATATGTTACAAATGACACCGATCCGAATCATAGTACCAGTTTGCATCACTTAATAGTACACATATAACACACATTCTACAAACTTAAGTCCATTGACTCAAAACAACACGACCGAGTGTTGGATTATTAGGGATAATTTCCCCAATTAATTCTAGAATATAGACCATGACTACAACATCTACGATCATGTTAACCTCTAACATACTAGATATATTAATCAGCATGAACAACAACAGTGCAAATACAAAAACAACCATAGTATGACAATGGACAAGATCATGATATACATACTGATCATTTGTCAATGAAGTCGCCATTGGTGCAGTAACAACAGAAGCTTCTCGAAGGAGACGATGTTGAAGACGAGTCACCCATGGACCAGGAGATCGCCTAGGAAGACGCGCCATGATGAAGATTGAGCAGTCGCGTGGAGCGCTTTCCAAAAACCTTATTCACCCTCTTCCGTATAGGATCACAAGGATGAGTGGTTCCGAAGACCTACTCTCCCATTTGCCAGTGCACGCAGTCGGTCGGGATGGAGTAGACTACAGTGACGGCGCAAGCAGAGAGGCTGGCAAAACCCTAGATTGGTTCCGGTGTGTTGTGGCGGTAGCCGCGCATGACTTTATATAGAGTGGCTCAGGAAACCCTAACGGAGGTGAACGTGGGACGATTCCATGTTGCACACGCTTGGGTCAGTTACAATAGCCCACGATCCGGGAGTGACCCGAATAGGCTTATTGTTGACATGTCTGTCAAAACCTCACAATTTTTCTAAGCAGCAAATAAAGCTCGGCTCAGCGAGATTCCCATAACCCGCAAAGCACGCACATCGTGACGAGACGGGCGGGTGGTGTATGCGTGCGAGCGGCGGCTGCATTGTTGGAGGAGCACGTGTGTGGCTCTCCTATTTTCACTCACTTTATTAGGTGGTGAGACACTCCACCTTATAAGGTGGTACAACTCTCCTCCAACTTTTCATGTAGGACTAAACTTTAGCTCCCACTTCACTCCCATGTGAGCTGCCCCAAACATGGGCCCAAACATGTGAGCTGCCACTAACATGGGCTATGAGATTTAGGGAAAATTTGAAATCTACATGTGCCTATTTAGTTTAGCCCATTATTTCTAACAATTCCCCACCAGATCTCAAATGCCCATTTGAAAATTTGCCAATCCTTGCTACTTGTTTATATACCAGTGTTTCAGCAGAGACTAATAAGGCGAACTTCCGCCTAGAATCTTGAGCTACATCTATCCGCAACTTGAATAATGGACAAACCTTGAATTGCAAGTTTGGTGCTTTTATATTTCACAGAAAATATAACTAGTACATGGATGCCAGTAACCTACCCCGCAGGTTGGAGCGTATGCGTCATACTTTGTGGACTCTTCATGAGTTTACTAGAGACTACCAAAGTCTCATAGAACGCGACATTTATAGTCAAGCTCATATAGGTGTGTTCGTTTAAGAATGCCATGTAGGACGACACCTTTGATAGTTATAGCCAACATAAACACATTAAGGCATGCTGTCAACCAGCCTTACAAATTTTGAGAGTTATGCATCTTCACATAGAGAGGGTTACAAAATACTCTCCTCGGTTAAACCACTAGATTGTTCTTCCCAGATCCTAATTCACGGGATCTCCCATAACATTGGCTGGGTTACTGATGGCTCAAGATATGTCGAGCTCGTTGGGAACCCCAAGAGGAAGGTATGATGAGCACAGAAGCAAGTTTCCCTCAATTATGAAACCAAGGTTATCGAACCAGTAGGAGCAAGGAAACAACTCCAAGGTGTTGCTTTGGAATCCTACACAACACAACCACATAACTTTGCCCCAACTTACAGTGAGGTTGTCAATCTCACCGGTTTTGCTTAAAACAAAGGATTAAACGTATTGTGTGGAAGATAGTAATTGCTTGCAAAAAGTAAACAGTAAATGGTAAACAGTAGATGGTATATCAATGGTAAAAGAATGGACTGGGGTCCATAGTTCACTAGAGGTGTTTCTCCTTAAGATAAATAGCATGTTGGGTCAACAAATTATAGCGGGGCAATTGATAGATTTGAGAAAGCATAACAATGTATATACTAGACATGTTGACTCCTATGAGATTTGATTGGGTATTACAACATAATACATAAACCGTAATCCAACTGCATCTATGACTAATAATCCACCTTCAGGTGATCATCTGAACCCCTTCTAGTATTAAGTCGCAAGCAACAGGTAATTGCATTAAGCAAAGTGTGTAAAGTAAACAATACGATTGCCCCATGGACAAAGGATTGTTGTTTTCTCCCTAGTAGCAACAATACATCTACAACCTTAGAGATTTCTATCACTTCACCAAATTACTAGAGGCATGAACCCACTATCGAGCATAAATACTCCCTCTTGGAGTTCCAAGCATCTACTTGGCCAAGATAGTTACTAACAACGGAGAGCATGCAAGATCACAAATAACATAGACATGATAGAATCAATAATCAATCTGAAATAGCATCTCAATATCCATCGAATCCCCGCAAACACAACATATAGGAGTACAAATAGATGATCTTGATCATGAACGGTGCTAACAAGATCTAAACATGATAGCACAAAGGAGGAGAACCATACATGGACCCATAGTCCAAGGGTGAACTACTCACGCATCACACCGGAGGCAGACATGGTGATGAAGAAGGCCTCCAGGGTGATCTCTCCCCTCCGGCAGGGTGCTGGGAAGAGCTTTGGATCCCCCAGTCTAGGGATGGAGATGGCGGCGGCTACAAACTCTTTTGTGGATTTCTGATCGGGTTCCTTAGGGTTTTCATCCTAGGAGGCTTTTATAGGCGAAGGTGAAAGGTCGGTGGAGTACCAGGGGGCCCACACCCCTGGTGGCTGATACATTGCAAATGTATCTATAATTTTTGATGTTCCATGCTTGGTTTTATCCACTTTCTTGTGTTTTGTTCCAACTTTGGAGTACTTTTCATATGATTTCTTGGACTAACCTATTAACAAGAGCCACAGTGCCAGCTGCCTATTTTCTGCTATTTTTGGTTCCAAGAAAGTCAGAAAATGAATATTCTCGGAATTGGACGGGACAAAAGCCAAAGTGCCTATTTTTCCGGAAGTCATCAAGTGCCAGAATACGAGACGGAGAAGGGCTAGGGAGCCACCACACCTTCTGGCCGTGCGGCCAGGCCTGGCCCGTGCCAGGGGTGGTGTGGCCACTCCCGGCACCCCCTCGGCCTCTCCTTCCGCCTATATATTGCCCTCGGGACGAAAACCCTAAGTACCCAATCAAAAATCCACGAAAGAGTCTGTAGCCACCGTCATCTCCATCCCTAGATCGGGAGGGATCTGAAGCTCTTCCCGGCACCCTGCCGGAGAGGGGAATTCACCCTGGAGGCCTTCTTCATCACCATGCAAGCCTCCGGTGTGATGCGTGAGTAGTTCATCCTTGGACTACGGATCCATGTAGTAGCTAGATGGCTAGTTCTCCTCCTTTGTGCTTTCATGTTTAGATCTTGTGAGCTCCGTTGATGATCAAGATCATCTATTTGTAATTCTGCATGTTGTGTTTGTGGGGATCCGATGGATATTGAGATGCTATTTCAGATTGATTATTGATTCTATCATGTCTTTGTTATTTGTGATCTTGCATGCTTTCCGTTGTTAGTAGCTATCTTGGCTAAGTAGATGCTAGCAACTCCAAGAGTTAGTATTTATGCTCGATAGTGGGTTCATGCCTCTGGTAATCTGGGGAAGTGACACAAATCGCTAAGGTACTAGATGTGCTGTTGCTACTAGGGAGAAAACAACAATCCTTTGTTCATAGAACAATCGTATTGTTTACTTTACACGCAGTTCGTAAAGAAATAATCTGTTTCTTGCAACTTAATACTGGAGGGGGTTTGGATGATAACCTGAAGGTGGATTATTAGTCATAGATGCAGTTGGATGGCGGTCTATGTATTATGTTGTAATGCCCAATCAAGTCTCAAAGGAGTCAAGATGATTAGTATATGCATGTATTGCTTTCTCGATGTTTGTCAATTGCCCCGCTGTAATTTGTTCACCCAGCATGTTATCTATCTAAGGAGAGCCACCTCTAGTGAACTATGGATCCCGGTCCTTTTTCTTTACATACAATCTATAAACTGTTTACTGCTTTGTGTTTACTTTCTGCAAACTTTTACTTCTTTCCATTCGATATGTTTAATCCTTTGTTTTCCGCAAAACACGGTGAGATTGACAACCTCATCGCAAGTTGGGGACAAAGTTCTGTGGTTGTGTTGTGCAGGTCTCCACATTGCTACTAGCACCGGTAGTGCGCCCTGCCAAAGCTCAGCAAGTAACACCTTTGGGGTGTTTCCTTGCTCCTACTGGTTTGATTAAACCTTGGTTTCATAACTGAGGGAAACTTGCTGCTGTGCTCATCATACCTTCCTCTTGGGGTTCCCAACGAGCTCTACATCAACACCGCACCAGCACTTTTCTAGGCGCTGTGCATTGAGCCATCAAGCGATTTTCTGGCGCCGTTGCCGGGGAGTCAAGGACATCTTCACAAGGGGAGTCCCTCATAACCAATCTCTTTACTTTTTTGTTTTTCTTTTGCTTAGTTTTCTTTTTTGCTTTGTTTGCTTGTTTTTTTTCTTCAAAAAACACAAAAAAAATTAGTTTTACTTGTTTGCTTTCTTATTTGAAAACCCAAAAAATGACTACTCTTGAAAACACTAAGTTGTGTGACTTCACTAGCACCAACAACAATGATTTTATGAGCACACCTATTGCTCCACCTGTGGCTGAAAATACTTTCTTTGAGATAAAACCTGCTTTGCTCAATCTTGTTATGAGAGAACAATTTTCTGGTATGGGTAATGAAGATGCTGCTTCCCATCTAAATATCTTTGTTGAACTTTGTGAGATGCAAAACCATAGGGATATAGATGGTGATATTATTAAGCTGAAATTGTTTCCTTTCTCTTTGAGAGGAAAAGCTAAAGAATGGTTGAATTCCTTAACTAGGAATAATATTGATTCTTGGACTAAGTGCAAAGATGCTTTTATTGGAAAATACTATCCTCCTGCTAACATTATATCCATGAGAAGTGAAATAATGAAGTTTAAACAACTTGATAATGAGCATGTTGCTCAAGCTTGGGAAAGAATGAAATCTTTGGTAAAGAATTGTCCCACTCATGGACTGACTGCTTGGATGATCATCCAAACTTTTTATGCAGGATTGAAGTATTCTTCAAGGAACCTATTGGATTCAGCTGCTGGAGGTACCTTTATGACCATTACTTTGGGTGCTGCAACA
The DNA here is from genome assembly GCA_910589775.1 of Avena eriantha. Taxonomy (NCBI): domain Eukaryota; kingdom Viridiplantae; phylum Streptophyta; class Magnoliopsida; order Poales; family Poaceae; genus Avena; species Avena eriantha. The sequence goes on from OU342740.1 coordinate 85,446,314, forward strand.
AAACTTCTGGACAATATGATGGTTAATTATTCTGAATGGCATACTGAGAGATCTCCACAAGGTAAGAAGGTAAATTCTGTTGAGAAAACCTCCTCCTTAAGTCATAAAATTGATATTATTATGTCTATGCTTGTTAATGGGAAAGCCCATATTGATCCAAATAATGTTCCTTTAGCCTCTTTCATTGCTCAAGAAGAGAAAGTTGATGTGAACTTCATAATAAATAACAATTTTGGTAACAATGCTTATGGTAATAATGCTTATAGGAGTAATTTTGGTAACAACAATTATAAGCCATATCCTCCCAACAATGGTAATGCTTATGGAAATTCTTACAACAATAATAGGAGTGCTCCCTCTGAACTTGAAGTTATGCTTAAAGAGTTTATTAGTAAACAAACTGCTTTCAATAAAACTATTGAGGAAAAACTCTCTAATGCTGAAAGAAATATAGTATCTTTAGCTGAAGCGCAATCTACTTTGAGTAAAATGGTTGCTAAACCTGAAATTAATGAGAATCCCTTTGCAGCTACTAATGCCATACAAGTAAGAATTGATGAAAATGTTAGACTATTAGCTGAATTACATGCTAAGTGGGAAAGACAAGATGAAATTGCTAGAAACATTAGTGTTTCTACTATTACCACCACTAGTGTTGAGGCTAGTAATAGTTCTACTATTTTAGATGATAAATTTGATCTTGATGGTTGCAACATCTCTGAAGTTATTAAGTTCCTACAAAATCTTGCTAAAAGTCCTAATGCTAGTGCTATGAACATGGATTTTACAAAACACATCATTGATGCTCTCATAAAGATTAAAGAAGAAAAGATGAAACATAAAGCTTCTATTCCTATAAAACAAGAGGATGGTTGGGAACCCATCATTAGTATGAAATTGAATGACTTTTATTTCAAAGCTTTGTGTGATCTTGATAGTAGTGTTTCTATTATGCCTAGAAGGATTTATGATATGCCTGATTTGCCTCCACTTGAAGATTGCTATTTGAATGTCCCACTTGATGATAATGTTAAAACGAAACTCACGGGAAGTCTTAATGATGTTCTTATTATGGTTAACAGTGCCTATGTCCCCATTGATTTCTATGTTTTGGATGTTCAATACAATGCTTCTTGTCCTATTACTTTGGGAAGACCTTTTCTTAAAACTGTTGGTGCCATCATTGATATGAAAGAAGGCACCATTAAATATCAACTCCCACTCAAGAAAGGTATAGAAAACTTCCCTAAAAAGAGAGAAAAGATTTCTTTTGCTTCTCCTATGAAAACAAAATTTGGTCTTAATGCTTCTTCATTTGAGAACACTTGATTTTTTCTTGCTTCTTATGCCTAACTTAAAGGCGTTAAAGAAAAGTACATATTGGGAGATAACCCAAAAGTTTTAGATGAGTCTTGGAAGTTATTACCTCTGTAATAACCTCTCCTTATCCTTTTTATTTTCTTTTTGTGCCAAGATTAACCTCTAATGAGAGAGAAGTAATGATTGGGAAAGTTGTTATCCTGAAACAGATTTTTGTGCTTCACCGTAAAAATTCGTGAGAGAGCTCTGTATGTCGGATTGAGCTATAATTTTTTTTCTTCGGCCCCAGGTTGTTATATAACTTTCGTTAGTTCAACACTTTTTGATTTGAGAAAATGAAGGTCTTCGAAAAAATTCGTCTTTACCTACTGGTCTGTTTTGACAAATTTCTGCCATTTTCTGCATTTGCTTCTTCTGGGTTCCTTTTTGAGTTCTTTTGGGGAATTGAGATTTTTGGGGGAAGTGCTACAGTAGCTAGTGTTCTAATGGAAGTTTATTTGGTGTTAGAACTGAGCCTTAAGACATATTTATCTTAAGTGCACTAATGTTGCTAATAAAGATTGTGTGAAGTTTTGTATGAAGGAAATTTTTTAGGTGTATGGAAGGAATGAGTAATGAGATGATGGATGGACTAAAGATCAAGCTTGGGGATGCCGCGTGTGTCACCCCAAAAAATATCCAAGAAGTACAAGCGTCAAAGCTTGGGGATGCCCAAGGCATTCCCTTCTTCATCAATAAAAATCCCAGGTTTCTTCCAAACGCTTCATTTTTATTGTTTCATGCACAGTTGTGTTTTTCTTGGAGCGTCTTCTTTTTCGTTTTTGTTTTGGTTTTTAGTTTGCTTGGTTTGCTTAGTTTTATGAATAAATTGGTTGGACCCCCTCTTTCATACATTGGTTTGCAAATATTTTGGTTTGGTTTGGAAAAGAGTAGGAAAGTTCATACTTATGTGGTAAAAAGAGCTCGTTTTTGACTATGCCCTATGCTTTGTCACGCCATGCTTGATATTGTTTTGGCTTTATGCTTAGTATTCTTTGCGGTAGCATGACTTGTTATAAATAATTGAGATTGCTTAATGTGCCTTGGATGAATCATGCGTTGTTTTAGCATATTAAAGCATAGTATAGTGGTATTCTCCTTTGATGCTTTATTTGGGTTGACTTGGCGCATGCTCACACCATGTTATGACTATCTCAAGTCACCATAGCCTTTATGATCCTTTAGTTTTCAACTTGTAGTATCACCTTATGCTTTTATCAATGATGTTTTGTCGCTCTGCATGATTATGGCCATTATTGCTCTCTTAGTTTGTCGCTCCCGGTCTTTTGCTAGCCTCCACAACAAAGTATGAGTTCCACACATGCATCCAACTCCCTAAACCAAGTTATTCCAAAGAGTCCACGATACCTACATACTATCTTATGCTATTCCAAGTATATTCATGCTTTTGTTTACCTTCCAAATTAAACTTGTTATGAGAAAACTAGTGATTAAAGCTCTCACGAACTTGATGGCACACTTTACTTTTTGCATCTAATAAACTTGAACCATTGGGTCCTTCTTTGTTGCGTATATGCTTGCGCTTTATAAGTTGAAATTAGCAGAACCATGTTTCATGGGGAATGCTTTCAACATTGCACTTGTACTTTGTACCCCGTTGATATCATGTTCTTTTGCTTACGGATCCCGGCGGTGTGAAATAAAAGTGGAACTTGTAAGATCATGGAATTTGTATGTGTGTTAGAGAAACGCCTGGACCGCTAGCCTAAGCCATGCCTAATCATGGTAGAAACTTGCAGCATCACCATAATGAGCATTCTATGAAGCATCCTCAATAAAAACCTATGCAAATAGCAAATAAAAAGATCGCTGAGATGCTCATTGTCTGCTTGCCTTGTCATTTTGATTATGGGAAAACTCCCGTATCATGTGCAAGGGGTACCCCGTTGGCGGTTCTTAATGATACACACATACTTACAATGACAAGAGCTTACTCGTGACTGAAGTTGAGTAGCATGAGGATCGGTCTTCATAAGTAAGGGGCATGAGATTTCGGTTTATAACTTGTCAAGCATATCCTCTTAGTTGTGTCACTTTAACCTTAATCACCTTCAAGATGCTTATGATAGGGGCAATGAGAGCTGAAAGCTACAAGTACCATAATTTTTGGAAGCTCTTTATGAGACTTGAATCCCTACTTCCTTTTATAAAGGCCTTTCTTCCACCATTATACCGAGTCTCCACCTTCTATATTTATGCACCTACTTTGAGAGCATAGTGGCCATTCTTAGTTCTGTGTGCATTGTCCCAAGACTAGTTGATTGATGCATACTTTGATACTGCTTGTTTTAAACTATTGTATCTAGTCACTCTTATGAACTTTGAAGGTGTCCTATGCATTTATATTTGCTACTCTATTGAGGGACAAGCTGAATACTATTATGCCATGTTTTCTTTATGTGAAACAAACAAACGTCTTGCAAAGCATTGTTATTCATGAATATTTTGATTGTGCCTTTTCATGTTGCATCATAGTTTCTTTGCTTATTGCTAGAACTTTGTCTTTCATGTTATGATTGAAGTACTATGATCCCATCTTTGAATGTTTTACAAATACTTTGATCAAGTGATGCGTGAGTAGTTCATCCTTGGACTACGGATCCATGTAGTAGCTAGATGGCTGGTTCTCCTCCTTTGTGCTTTCATGTTTAGATCTTGTGAGCTCCGTTGATGATCAAGATCATCTATTTGTAATTCTGCATGTTCTGTTTGTGGGGATCCGATGGATATTGAGATGCTATTGCAGATTGATTATTGATTCTATCATGTATTTGTTATTTGTGATCTTGCATGCTTTCCATTGTTAGTAGCTATCTTGGCCAAGTAGATGCTAGCAACTCCAAGAGTTAGTATTTATGCTCGATAGTGGGTTCATGCCTCTGGTAATCTGGGGAAGTGATAGAAATCTCTAAGGTACTAGATGCGCTGTTGCTACTAGGGAGAAAACAACTTGTTCATAGAACAATCGTATTGTTTAGTTTACACGCAGTTCGTAAAGCAATAATCTGTTGCTTGCAACTTAATACTGGAGGGGGTTTGGATGATAACCTGAAGGTGGATTATTAGTCATAGATGCAGTTGGATGGTGGTCTATGTATTATGTTGTAATGCCCAATCAAGTCTCAAAGGAGTCAAGATGATTAGTATATGCATGTATTGCTTTCTCGATGTTTGTCAATTGCCCCGCTGTAATTTGTTCACCCAGCATATTATCTATCTAAGGAGAGCCACCTCTAGTGAACTATGGATCCCGGTCCTTTTTCTTTACATACAATCTATAAACTGTTTACTGCTTTGTGTTTACTTTCTGCAAACTTTTACTTCTTTCCATTCGATACGTTTAATCCTTTGTTTTCCGCAAAACACGGTGAGATTTACAACCTCATTGCAAGTTGGGGACAAAGTTCTATGGTTGTGTTGTGCAGGTCTCCATGTTGCTACTAGCACCGGTAGTGCGCCCTGCCAAAGCTCAGCTAGTAACACCTTTGAGGTGTTTCCTTGCTCCTACTGGTTCGATTAAACCTTGGTTTCATAACTGAGGGAAACTTGCTGATGTGCTCATCATACCTTCCTCTTGGGGTTCCCAACGAGCTCTACATCAACACCGCACCAGCACTTTTCTAGGCGTCGTGCATTGAGCCATCAGTGGCGCGCCCCCTGGCCATGCCGCCACCAGGTGTGGCCACCCTGGTGCACCACTTCGTCTCCCCTCCGGACTCCGTGTTGCTTCGAGTAAAATATTGAATTTGATTTTGTCCCGTCTAATTCCGAGAATATTTCCTTACTAGCTTTTCTGAAACCAAAAACAGTAGAAAACAGGCAACTGGCACTGTGGCATCTTGTGAATAGGTTAGTTCCAGAAAATATATAAAAATACCCCAAAGTGTGAACAAAACATAAGAAAGTAGATATAAAACAAGCATGGAACATCAAAAATTATAGATACGTTTACGACGTATCAAGTGAAGGAAATATGCCCTGAGAGGCAATAATAAAGTTGTTATTATGTATTCCTTGTATATGATAGATGTTTATTTTGCATGCTATAATTGTATTGAGAGGAAACATCAATACATGTGTGTTTAATAAACAGAAAGGGTTCCTAGTTATGCCTCTCTTATAAACTAGCTTGTTTATTAACAAGATGATCAAGGTTTCCTGATCATGGACATTGGATGTTGTTAATAACAAGGTCACAGCATTTGTGAAATGATGTGATGAACATTCATCCGAAGTATAGCATTACGATCAAGTCATTATGTTTATATTGCTATAACATCATACAAAGTAGTCTTAGTCCTTAGACCATGAGATCATGTTAATTGCTAACATTGGAAGAGTATCTTGATAACATCAAACGTCGCACCGTAACAGGGTGATCATAAAGGTGGGTTCAGTGCTATGAAGGTATTATGTTGAGGCACATGGATCAAGAGTGGAATTTTTCAATCCCGATGACAGATAGATATACTCTGGGCCCTCTCGGTGATATCACATTAAGATAACTTGCAAGCAAGTGATGTGATCACTAGAATTTTATATCACGGGAACGAGAAAAGAGTGCATGTCGGTAACGAGATAAAACTAGGTATTTGGATACCAATGATCGAATCTCGGGCATGTATTATATCATGAGACAAAGGGATTAAATTGCTGACGTTAAAGGTTCTCACGATCACAGAAGTCATCGTTGAATATGCAGGAGTCAGTATGGATCTCCAGGTCCCGCTTCTGATTATTGATCTGAGAGGAGTCTCAATCATGTCTGCATTATTCACGAACCGTAGGGTGACACACTTAAGGGTTGCCGGACACCATTTAGGAGCACATATGTTCCAGACAAAAGGTTTACAAAGCACAGGAAATATTTCGATAGAAACAGGAATTGTTTCGATAGAAACCGGAATTGTTTCGGGTGAAATTGCAGAAAGTGGTTCTGCATGTGATATTGAAATGTTGCAAGGGGTTTTATGTGAATGTTTGTTAATTAAAGTAATTAACAAAATTCCGAATAAAATAAATAAAAGAGTTTTATTAATTGAGAGTTGCATTTAATTTGGTGGAAATTAAATACATGTGAGTGGGATTTTGGGTGGAGGCCATGTTTATGTGAGTGGATGTTCACCACATGAATGAAGGAGAAGAGGACTCCCCCCCCCCTCATGCGCCGGCTATGGGAGGGGAGGGGTCTCCCTCCCTCCTATATAAAGCCCCCCTCTCCCCTCTCACAAATCACACCTCCTCGTGAAGGATCACTCTCCCCCTCTAGATATTCCCCCATGGTCTCGGATTAGCGAGATACATGTTCCCCGTGGCCTTGCGTCTAGAAGGAGTTGCTGTTCCGCTGATTCGCTGGAGCGAGGAGCTGGAGGTTGTCTGGTGGCTTGAACGTGTGTGCGAGGACGGATGCGCTGCTGATTTCGGCGCTAGGACTTCCACACGATCTTGAGATCGGCAAGCGTACGACTACATCAACCACGAGTTCCTACTCGTTAACAAAACTCGTTGTCTTCGAGGGTAAGTTCTCCATGGATGTATGTCCACCCGTTGCTCTGTATCTAGTAGATAGATCTTGGCGTATAGTTCTCATCGTAGGAATTTTTTTGTTTTCTATGCTGCGGACCCAACATCAAGCATCCCCAAGATTAACTCCTGCTCGTCCTGGAGTAGGTAAGTGATAAAAATAATAATTTTTGAGGTGACATGCACCATCACAATCTTGATCAAGGTATTTGTAAAACATTGATAGCTTGGATCATAGTACTCTAACATAGACACGAAACATATAGTTCTAACAATAAGACATAGCAACTATGTTGTAACATGAAAAGGTACAAACAAAACATCATGAATACCAATGCATTGAAAGACGTTTCTTTGTTTCACATATAGAAAACATAATAAGAATAGTATTCAGCTTGTCCCTCATGGCATAGCAAAACATAAATGCATAGGACACCTTCAAAGTTCATAAGGGTGACTAGATACAAATAATTTAAGAACAAGCAATATCAAAGTTATGAATCAATCAACAAGTTTTGGGACAATGCACATTAAACTAAGAATGACCACTATGCTCTCTCAATAGGTGCATAAAGATATAAGATGTAGACTCAACATAAAAGTAAAAAAGAAAGGCCCTTCACAGAGGGAAGCAGGGATTCAAGTCTCATAAAGAGCTTCCAAAAATTATGGTACTTATTAGCTTTCAGCTCTCATTGCCCCTATCATAAGCATCTTGAGGTGATTAAGGTTAAAGTGACACAAATATGAGGATATGCTTGACAAGTTATAAGTTGAAAATCTCATGCCCCTTTCCTACGAGTACCGAACCTCATGCTACTCAACTTTAGTCACGAGTAAGTTCTTGTTATTGTAAGTACATGTGTATCATAGAGAACCGCCAATGGGATACCCCTTGCCCCATGATGCAGGAGCTATCCCATATCAAAATGACAAGGCAACAGACAATGAGCATCTCAACGATCTTTTTATTTGCTATTTGCATAGGTTTTTATTGAGGATGCTTCACAGAATGCTCACTATGGTTATGCTGCAAGTTTCCACCATGATTAGGCATGGCTTAGGCTAGCCGTCTAGGCGTTTCTCTAACACACATACAAACTCCATGAGATTACAAGCTCCCCTTTTATTTCACACCGTTGGGATCCATAAACAAAAGAACATGATATCAACTGAATAATAAGTGCAATGTTGAAAGCGTTCCCCTATGGTACATGGTTCTGCTAATTCACAACTTATAAATCGCAAGCATATACTCAACATAGATGCACACAATGATTCAAGTTTATTAAGTGCAAGAAATTAAAGTGTGCCATCAAGTTTGTGAGAGCTTTAATCACTAATTTTCACATAACAAGTTTAATTTGGAAGGTAGATAAAAAAAATTTGGGTTATCTCCCAATAATGCTTTTCCTTTAACGTCTTTGAGCTAGGCTCGGTAATTTGAGAAGATGCCCACATAAGAAATATGAATTGAAGCAAAAGAGAGCATCAAGAAGGAAATATGATACACATTTAAGTCTAACCACTTCCTATGCATAGGAATCTTGTAACAAAATAAATCAAAGAAGCACATAGTAACAAGAATGGGTAGATAAAACAAGAGCAACTTTGGAACTTTCAATATAAAGAGAGGTGTTTTAGTAACATGAGAATTCCAACAACCTTATTTTCCTCTCTCATAATGATTTTCAGTAGCATCATGAAGAAACTCAACAATATAAATATCACACTCATCCTCATTTGGTAAGCATGGAGGGCAATCAAATAAGGTATTAGTTAAAGAGTTACTCTTATTGGGAGGTAGACATGGGTAGCTGCTCCATTCTTCCTCCTCTTTTTCATCCAATGAGCTTCTAGTTTCAGCAATTTCTTCTTCCATAGGCTCCTACAAGGCATTAGTCTCTTCCGTTGGTGGAGAGCATCTATTAAGATATTTAAGAATATAGCCATTTTCTTCCTTGTAATTATCAAAGCAAAATTTAAGTATATCAGAAACCTCATATTTATAAGGTGCATCATCAGTATTTTCAATAAAATAAGCAAGTTCGAATGCACCCTTCCAAGCAATAAATTCTTCAATTTGTTCCACATCATAAAAGTAATAATTTCCCTTAACATAAGAAGATATGGTAACATTATCATTATACTCACATTGAAAAGGGAGGTGTTTATACCTCCTACAGAAACAAGATTTATCAAAGCAATAAGTAACATTATAAGTAGAGCACACGTTTCTAGCAATGGTATACAATTTATTAATTTGTTCCCATAAATGTTTCCCTTTTTTTGACAAGCGGTGTTCCTCATAATATTTTTGTTCTTCCGTGAACCCACCTTGCCAATAAGATCTAGTTTTAAAGAAACCAACCATTGATAGAAAGCATGATAAAGCAAGACAATAACAGACATACAAAAATAACAACTATAGTAGGAACTAATTTTTTTTGTATTTTGATAAAAAGAAGCAAACTAATAAAGAAAAATAAACTAAGCAAAACAAAAACAAAGTAAAGATATTGGTTGTGTGGGACTCCCCTTATGAAGTTGTCCTTAACTCCCCGGCAATGGCGCCAGAAAATGGCTTGATGGCTCAAGATACGTCGAGCTCGCTGGGAACCCCAAGAGGAAGGTATGATGAGCACAATAACAAGTTTCCCGCAGTTATGAAACCAAGGTTATCAAACGAGTAGGAGCAAGGAAACAAATCCAAGGTGTTGCTAACAACTTGGAATCCTGCACAATACAATCACAGAACTTTGCCCCAACTTACAGTGAGGTTGTCAATCTCACCGGTTTTTGCTGAAAACAAAGGATTAAACATATTATGTGGAAGATAGTAATTGCTTGCAGAAAGTAAACAGTAAATAGTAGATGTTATATCAATGGTAAAAGAATGGACTGGGATCCACAGTTCACTAGAGGTGTTTCTCCTTAAGATAAATAGCATGTTGGGTGAACAAACTACAACGGGGCAATTGACAGATTTGAGAAAGCATAACAGTGCATATACTAGACATCTTGACTCCTATGAGATTTGATTGGGCATTACAACATAATACATAGACCATAATCCAACTACATCTATGACTAATAATCCACCTTCGGGTATCATCTGAACCCCTTCCAGTATTAAGTTGCAAGCAACAGATAATTGCATTAAGAACAGTGTGTAAAGTAAACAATACTATTGCCCCATGGACAAATGATTGTTGTTTTCTCCCTAGTAGCAACAGCACATCTACAACCTTAGAGATTTCTGTCACTTCCCCAGATTACTAGAGGCATGAACCCACTATCGAGCATAAATACTCCCTCTTGGAGTTGCAAGCATCTACTTCGCCAAGATAGTTACCAACAACGGAGAGCATGCAAGATCACAAATAACTTAGACATGATAGATTCAATAATCAATCTGAAATAGCATCTAATTAACCATCGGATCCCCGCAAACACAACATATAGGATTACAAATAGATGATCTTGATCATGAATGGAGCTCACAAGATCAAAACATGATAGCACAAAGGAGGAGAACCAACCATCTAGCTACTACATGGACCCATAGTCCAAGGGTGAACTACTCACGCATCACACCGGAGGCAGGCATGGTGATGAAGAAGGCCTCCAGGGTGATATATCCCCTCCAGCAGGGTGCCAGGAAGAGCTTCAGATCTCCCCAATCTAGGGATGGAGATGGCGATGGCTACAGACTCTTTTGTGGATTTCTGATCGGGTTCCTTAGGGTTTTCGTCCCGGAGGCTTTTATAGGAGAAGGGGCAAGGTCGGTGGAGTACCAGGGGCCCACACTCCCTGGTGGCGCACCCCCTGGCCGCGCCGCCACCAGGTGTGGTCGCCATGGTGCGCCACTTCGTCTCCCCTCTGCACTCCGTGTTGCTTCGGGTAAAATATTGACTTTGGCTTTTGTCCCGTCCAATTCCGAGAATATTTCCTTACTAGCTTTTCTAAAACCAAAAACAGCAGAAAACAGGCTACTAGCACTATGGCATCTTGTTAATAGGTTAGTTCCAGAAAATGTATAAAAATACCTCAAAGTGTGAACAAAACATAATAAAGAAGATATAAAACCAGCATGAAACATCAAAAATTATAGATACATTTACAACGTATCAGTTACCACTATGGCATGACATCCATGGGTCTCAACCCCATCTCCCTCGATGCATTTTCTATCACGATTCGTAATAGTCCCTTTGTAAAGGGATCTGCCAGGTTTTTGTCTGTTTGAATATACGTAACAGATATTACTCCGGAGTTTCTCAGTTTCCCGACAGATTTTAAACGTCTCTTCATGTGTCTTGATAACTTCGAGTTATCCTTAGAATTGTTCACGTTGACAATAACTGTTTGCTTGTCACAATTCAAAAGGATTGCCCATATAGGTTTCTCAACAACATGCAAGTTCATCAGAGCTCACGCAACCATTCTAACTCAATAGTGGTTGTGTCTAAAGTAGTAAGTTCTGCTTCCACAATTGACATCATCAATATGTCTGTCTACGAGACCTCCATGACATTGCGCCACCTCCAAGGGTAAGCACATATCCACTTGTAGCATAGAGTTCATCAACATCAGAGATCTAGTTCAAATCACTATATCCTTCAAGCACAACACAGTGTCTTGAATAGTGAATCTCATAGCTCATCGTACCACATAGATAGCGCATGCCCTTTCAAGTGCATGCCAATTATCAATACCCGGGTTAGACACGAACCTACTCAATTTGCTCACAACAAAAGAGATATTGGGTCTTGTAGCGCTTGCTAAGTACATGAAAGAACCAACAATTTGTGAATATTTCAACTAATCTGTTGGTTCCTTCTTGTTCTTTCGTAATGTCAAGCTGGGGTCATGAGGTGTTGGAGAAGTCTTTCCATCAATAAAGCCAAATCGGCTCAAAAACCTTCTCAACATAATGAGATTGCGTTGAAGTTATCCCATTCTCGTTGTTAATAAGCTTGATGTTTAGAATCACATCAGCCTCTTCCAGATCTTTCATGTCAAAGATCTTTGACATGAAATACTTAACTTCATTTATCACTTCCATGTTTGTACCAAAGATCAAAATAGCATCCATGTACAAACATAATATAACACTATCGCCCCCACCATGGCGATAATACACACAACTATCAGCCTCGTTAATGAAAAAGCTAGTAGAAAGTAGAGTTCTGTCAAACTTCTCATGTCATTCCTTAGGTTCTTGTTTCATGCCATATAAAGATTTTAATAACATTCACACCTTTGTCTCTTCACCTTTTACCACAAACCGATCCGGCTGATCCATATAGATCTCCTCTTCCAACTCTCCATTAAGGAAAGTTGTCTTCGCGTCCATTTGATGAACGAGAAGACCATAAGAGGAAGCCAGGGAAAATAGTACTTGAAAGGTGGTTAATCTAGCGACAGGTGAATAGGTGTCAAAATAATCTTTGTCTTCTTTCTGTGTGTAGCCCTTTGCTAGAAGTCGTGCCTTGTACTTCTCAATGGTACCATCAGGCCTTAGCTTCTTCTTGAATACCCACTTGCATCCCACATGTTTACAATTATAGGGTCGTTTTGATAATTCCCAAGTTCCATTAGAAAGAATCAATTCCATCTCATTTTAGACAGCTTCTTTCCAATCATCTACATCAGGAGATGCATATGCCTCAACAATGGATCTGGGAGTATCGTCCATAAGGTACACGATGAAATCATTACCAAAGGATTTTTCAATCCTCTGTCTCTTACTCCTCGTGGGAGGTTCATTGTCATCCTTCTTAGGGACTTCCTCATGCGGTTGTTAAGAATTATAAATAGATGCACTAGATTTAGGAAGTATTTCAAAAGAAATTCTATCAATATTATGCATATCTTTCAAAGGAAACGTATTCTCAAAGAATGTTGCATCACGAGATTCTATTATAGTATCAACATGCATGTTAGGTACCTCGGATTTAACCACTAAAAATCTATAGCCTACACTCCATGGAGCATATCCTAGAAAGATACAATCCACTGTCTTAGGTTTGAGATTGGGTTTTTTGGGAATCGGTATGCTGACCTTCACCAAACAACCCCTAGTGCGCAAATACGGAAGTGATGGTTTTCTCCCAGCCTACTCCCCGTAAGGAGTATTTTATTTACTCTTGTTAGGAAATCTATTCAGGACATGACATGAAGTCAACAAAGCCTCCCCCTCCATACCTTTGATAAAACAATAGTGGCTAACATGGAATTCACCAAGTCAGTCAGCATGCGTTTTTTCCTGTCGGCAACCCCGTTTGATTGGGACGAGTAGGGAGGTGTCCTCTCATGAATGATGTCGTGTTACTCACAAAATTCATCAAATATTTTGGAAAAATACTCACCACTACGATTCGACCTAAGATGCTTGGTCTTTCTCTCTAGGTGATTTTCAACTTCGGTCTTATAAATTTAAAGTGGTCTAAAGCCTCATCTTTAATTTGCAACAAGTAAACATAGAAGTATTTAGCAGCATCATCTATTAATGTCAAGAAATATCTCTTTCCACCTTTTTTAACACACCATTCATCTCGCATAGATCAGAATGTATGAGTTCTAGAGGTACCAAGTTTCTATCTTCAGCATACTTGTGAGTCTTTCGAGGTTGCTTTGATTGCACACAACTATGGCACTTAGAACCTTTATCAATAGTGAAATTCGGAATTAAACCCACACTAGACATCCAAGATATCAAAACAAAATTAATGCGACATAAATGAGAATGTCGAACACTGGTATCATCATTAACACCACCACAAATATGATCCACGGATTTATTACAAAACTCTAAAAGTGAAAATCGGAACAAGCCTCTGAACTCATAACCTTTACCAATAAACTATCCATGTTTTGTGACAACGACTTTATTAGACTCTAAAACAACATTAAACGCATTGCTGCATAGAAGGGAGCCGGTAACGAGATTCTTGTTCATAGTAGGGACATGCTTCATGTTCCTCAGCTACACGATCTTTCCCGAAGTGAACTTTAGATCCACGGTGCCAAACCACAAACAGAAGCATGCGATCCATTCCCCATTAGGACGGATGAATCCTGAGAGACCTTATAAAAAGTGAACATAGAGATGTCAGCACACACATGAACATTAGCACCTGTATCAATCCACCAACATGCTGACTGAAATACTGAAAGAATAATAAATAGATTACCATACCCATTAGCATTGCTAGCGGTCATGACGTTGACAGTCTTCCTCTTTTTTTCTCTATGATCTGAACATTCTGGGTAGTCCTTGGAAAAGTGTCTGAGCTGTCCACAGGTAAAGCAACCTAGCTCGTCCATGTTCGGCTTCTTCTTCTTCTTCTTCTTCTTAAAGGTTGTAGTCTTTTCAAGCTTATTGAAGGAGGACTTATAGTTCCCTTTGTTCTTGCCGAAGGTCTTCTTCTGCACCATATTGCACTAGACTGACCCTCGCCTCCTTTCTCAGCAGTGTCCTTGGATCGAGCCTTCTCCTCAACATCAAGAGACGCTAGTAGGTTTTCAACCGATATCTCTTGCCTCTTATTCTTAAGTGTTGTGGCGAAGTTCCTCCATGAAGAAGGCAACTTTGCAATAATGCACCCAGCCAGAACTTGTCGGGTAAGATACACTTAAGGATTTCAAGCTCCTTAGCAAAGCACTGTATCTCATGAGCCTGTTCGACTACAGAATGGTTGTTAACCATCCTACCGACACATTACGAGCAGAGATAGTACATGTTTGCACTTCCTCGTAGACCAGTAGCTAGGTTAGACATCAAGGTACTCCTTGTGTGCGACGACGATGCGGGGAGCCGTCCAGGTGTAGCTCATGGTCCCCACACCTCAACACCTCGCCGAGGTATACAACACCTTCGCAGACGCGGGTCCAAGATGGCATGGGGACGCTAACAGCGCCGCCACCAATTGAGGACTTGTTGTTGCCGGTGAGACCCTCCAAAAGTTATTAGCAACTGCAAATACCAATCCTCCAAATAGCTCGCATGACCAGATTAGATAAAAACCGGCCAACGAACCATTTTGTGACCAGACGTGTACACGACTCACAAATTCAATGACGGTTTGTCCTTTTTGCAAGTTGAGTGACTTAAGGGCACCCGCGCTACAATTTCAGTGACCGCGAATGCTATTAACTCTACAAGAAAGCATATATATAGCATCAACTTGCACATGTCAACTAACTCTCTGCTCATGCAAAGTTCAACTTTAATCTATATACACATATCCGACACCATTTTTTCTGATAAATGGGGTTCTATTAAAAGGTTTAGGCATTACACTTGGTCTCTTCATAACTAAGATGAACACCGTTGTAGCAAATTCAGTCAAAAAATAAAATAAAGATTAAATACAAGTGATCATCAAGGAACTATAGATTACATATGGTGATGGAGGATCAATCGAAGATCAAGCTGTCATCCATAAAAATATCACTCGTTGTATCCTCCAACTGTGTAGATACATCCACAAGTAGATCTTCATTTTTTTCGTTCTAAAAAAAGTAGATATTTATTCTTCACACGTTGTAGAGACGAGCACTAAAGGAGCATACTAGTACACCGGTAGAAAACCTATGCATGAGAGAAAAAATCTTATCATTAAAATTTTCTCATTTTAAAATAGGCAAAACAATCGAATAAAGCCAGCGCTTCCATCCTAATAACAATACTAAACATTTGATATGTAATCCGTTGCTACGTTAGCAACCATATCCAACACAAATATGAACCAGAAAAAAGTGACTGCACCAATAGTAAGAAAGAACATATACATGTTGGACTCTAGAAAGAGAATATGCCATATTCTGCATCCCTCGTCCCGTCATCCCTCACTCTCTGAGGACGTCATGCGTACACGAGGCATAGAGCAGAGCCAGAAGTGCGCATATGGATACCGTACCTGAAAGCAGTTCTCCTGGCGAAGGGCACCCAGGGCACCCAAGGCATGATCTCGTTGCAAGGACCGCACGTGCCCATGCCCTTGAGACGCCATCTCGGATCGCGCCAGGACCTACCACCTGGCACATGCAGAGCTCTGCCGCGCCCCCAGCGCCTCTTACACAGCGGGCTCCTGCCCAAGGTCGATGACGCCGGGCCTAGGGCGCGCGCTCGATCCACAGTCCACCGACCCGGGCCAGGACAGAGCGTGTCCTAATCAGCCACGGGGATTCTCACGTTCGACCCTGTGGTGGCCTCGTCTCCAGAGAGAGGGGGCTCCGCTGCGACGTCGACGCATTTCCTCCCCAGACTCCATCCGACGGCCAAACAGAATCAAGAAGAATGAGCCGAAACATTTTGTAGCTCTTGTTTACTTTGATACTAAACTTATGGTACGTAATCAGTTGCCAAATAGGTTAGCAACCCTAATGAATATAAGTTAGAACTTACTTAAATGACTGACCATATCTGAAACAAATATGAACCCAAAAAAGGAAACCGCGCCAATAGTGAGAAAACATAGACATGTTGGAGTCTAGAAAGGGAATATGGCATATTCTGCATCCCTCATCGAGTCATCCCCCACTACCGCCTACCAGCATCCACATATTCCATCGCATCACCCGTGACATACTAGCATATTTTTTGATGGGACCGTTCCTTGCAGGAAGAAGGACTTGATCATTTGCAAATGAACGTTTCTTTTTTTAGAACTCGTCATGCTGGTATTACGTGAAAGCAAAGTCAAGAATCTTCGACTCTGAGAGTTCGAAAAAGAAAGAATCCTCGACGCCGTAAAAAAGGTGCAGTTTCTGAAAGCAACTTCGATGGGAACCTCTTCACTAAATCACCTAAAAGTTTAAGTTACATCCGAGCCGTGAATACAGCATTTTTCTTATCTCCGAGACATGACGTGGGTAATATCTTAAGAGCATTAGTTAGATATAATTCTAGTTCCAGTTGCCAAATTATCTTAGCAAGAAAAAGCTACATTCTCAGTCGCCTCATGTGGGTGACGGGGGAACCCTAGCCTCCTACCGTCTCAAGAACCATCCTCCTCGACTCCTCCCCGTTGTCTCCGGCGAGGGCCGCCAGGCAATGACCGCGCACTGCCGATGGCGGCAACCTTGCCTTTTCTCGTGCGCACGGAGGGAGGTGCGGGGCCTCCCGGTCGGTGACGGTGCAGTGATGATGAGGGCTCGACTCCGGTGGTGGGGGAACGCGACAGCGGCGGGGCTGCAAGCATGGAGGGCGTGTGCGAGGCACATGGAGGCGGTGGCGGTCGGCGGTGGGGATGACAGAGCACCTGGCGACGCGGGCCTGTAGGCCTGGATCTAGGTCCATGTAGGCCCGATCAGAGTCAGGTGGGTCCAGACCGGAGCGTGCCTTCGCCGATTTTTATGATCCCCAACACATGTCCCCCTACCTAGATCTGGCGTCCTAGGCGGGTCCAGGTCGGGCAGGCCTAGATCCGACGATCAACCGACAACCCTGTCTTGGGTACTGCGAGGTGGGCGGGCAGCATGGCGGTGACATGCTTTCCATGCTCGTTGCACCTCCGCTACCCGCGTGGTCACTAAATTTGGATTGGGAAAACCTAGACCAGACACCAGCTTACCACATTTGTTTCGGTCAACTCATAGTTGAAAAGGATACAGATGCCGCCTAGAGGGGGGTGAATAGGTGGTTTAAAACTTTTATGATATGGGCTTAACAAAGACGGAATAAAACTAGCGTTTACTTTGTCAAGCACAAAACTTATATAAACTACAATTCACCTATGTGCACCAACAACTTATGCTAAGCAATACAAGCAACTATGTGATAGCTAGATATAAGACTCCAAGCACGAAGGCTATTACAAAGTAAAGTGCATAAGTAATAGCTCGAGTATAGAGATAACCGAGGCACGCGGAGACGATGATTTATTACCTAGTTCCTCCCATAAAGGGAGTACGTCTCATTGGAGGGGTGGGCGGTACTAGGACCACCACGCCACAAAAGGCCTCACCCTATTCTCTTGTGAACCTCGCCACAAGAGGCTCGGTTCACTTCTTCACTATCGGTGCATTTGTCGGTGGCAATCTGTAACCTCTCACAAGGATTGGGGCACTTCTCCACAATTTAATTGGAGGCTCCCAACAAACAAGCTCGGGGAAAGCCCCACAACTTAATTGGAGGCCCCAAGTAATTCACAAACCTGCAAAACAACTAAACCGTCTAGGGTTCCAAGAACCCAAGAGTAAAACGTTTCTCACCTTTCACCCAATCAAATTCTCACCAAGAACTCAAATCGATGCACCAAATGCAATGGCAAGAACACAAGAAGTGCTCAAGTCCTTCTTTCCCAAATTCCACCAAAGCTACAAAAGCTAGTGGGAGAATAAGAGAGGAAGAACACAAGAGGAAATCCACAAAAGAAACCCTAAGATCTAGATCCCAATATGTTCCCCTCACATAGAGGAGAGATGTATTGGTGGAGTTGTAGATCTAGATCCCCCTTTCAAATCCCCCAAAAAGATTCAAGAAATATGGGAGGGATTGAGAGTATTGGCAAACTCTTGAAGGTCAAAACAATGGAGGAGAGAGAGAATGCAAACAACCAGCCTAAGGAGGAAGAAGGGGTCTATTTATACCCCTTCCCAACAAAATATGACCGTTTGGGACCTCCTAGGCCAGATAATCCGCCCCTCCCCCGGCTATTTCGGGTTCCCCGGGCCAAAATATGGCTAAGGACTTCGCGGCGCGACCCTCTGTATAGGGGGCGGATATTTGGGCCGGATAATCCGTCCCCGGAGGCCCGGATAAACCGCCCCTGTTATAGAGAGACACGCCTCAAAGTCCTTAGCCGTTTTCCAAAAATTGGGCCCGATAATCCCCCCCATGGTCGGATAATCCGCCCCCCTGAAAACTGGCGGAAACAGCAAAACTGAAACAATCATAACTTTTGCATCCGGACTCCGTTTTTGATGATCTTGGGATCGTTTTAAAGAGGACAATGTGATCTAAAAGGTCATCTAGAGAAACATCATAGTCCAGCAATGTAGGATAGAACCAAATGACGAAAGGTTTAACCTCTCCCAAAAAGACGAACCGATAAAACCTCCAACATCGAAAATGCAATAGAGAATGCGTATAAAATTCGTTTTCGATGAACTTGAGCTTGTCATGGAGATTAACACAAGCTCTAAATACTCACATGAGTAAGACCCAAATAAGAACCAGCAAGAAACATGATGCCAAGTATGCAAAGGTTTGAGCACTCACCGAGGGATATGATCAAGTTACTCACTCGAGAGCCCCTCTTGATAGTACGGTTATCTATCCTATAAACCGGTCTACCCAACTAAAACCACAAGACCGGTAAGAAAGAAACCCTATCAAGATCAAACAATTGCCTTGTGTATATTCCACTTGATGTTGATGATGATGATCTTCTACACCTCAAGATGGAGCACCTTTCTTGATTGCGCTAGCTTGGTGAAGACTTGGAATTTGCTCCCCCATACACCACTATGGAAGAGCATCTCTTTAAGCATATGTTCACATATCCATGATCACCATAAGGATGGCAAGCTACACTTGAGATCATCATATTATTCAAGACACACTTGCCATAGGCTCAACTTCTACTTGACCAATCTCCGGATCATTCCTTGAAACCTTGATCACCACTTGATCTTCTTCACTTTCTTATTCTTCTAACCTTGAAGCCAACATATGGGTCAAGCATTGCCTATGGACAAATCCTACAAGTAAAACTCAATGCAAACATAAGTCCATAAAGATTGTCATTAATTACCAAAACCATACATGGGCACATATGTTCTTTCAATCTCCCCCATTTTGGTAATTGATGACAATCCCTTTGTGACATGGGTATACCCTACAGGTACTCGAGTTTGGCATATACGGTCCAGATACGGCGAAGCCCACGGTGTCGCCAAGGCCCAAAGAAAGAACTTGAGTAGCCTACGGACTCTCGATTGCTTGAAGAACAAGAAGAAGCTAAAGATAGAAAGTTCAAAGGGGAAAACCCTAACATGTAACCGACTCGATCTGTCACCCGAGACCTAACCTATCTATATAAAGGCTAGGAGGGGGTGGCGAGGAGGACACATGCAACCCTAGTTTTCACAACCCTCGCCATATTGCATCTGCGCACCCTTGTAATCTTCAATTCCTTTGATAATTCCACGAGCAGAGAAGCAGGAGTAGGGACCTCTACGAGGCCTGAACCTGGGTAAATCTTCGAGTTCCCCGTGTGCTTGTTTGCTAGCTGATAGATGTCTCCAGTGCTCCCTCCTTATCCAAAACCCAAGTCCATAACAATGGGCATTGATGAGTCAAACCCTCATCAATTGGCACCGTCTGTGGGAACCGGGAGTACTGATGTTACGGCTTCTTCGGCCCCATCAACCATGATCTACAACTCCACAACAGCGGATATTCGCCAGCTTTTCGGCGCATTCGACTTCACCGTCTACACACCGGCCACTCGCCCGGCTTTCGAGTCTGTGGGCGATGGAATCAGCCTGGCGATCGGGAGCTTCCGCTTCCAAGTTGGTCAGATGGGCACGCTTCGCATGCCTGACCAGCCAATGGTGCCATCGATTGCTCCAGCATCGTGGTTCCCTCCACCGATTGGCACCCTCAGTGAGCTCAACGCCCCGACAACAGTCGAGAATACGGTCAGCAACAGTAGTCATGAATCCGATCTGAGCGATCTGGCAACTGAAGATGGAACCTACGGTTCCGGATCTAAAAGTTGCGGGAGCAACAGCTTCCCCAACCACGTCATGTGCGCCATCATCAACGCAGGCGACACCTCCGCCAATCGCGACAACACGGGCAACGGCGGCACACCCAACGGCGGACCATCGCCAAACGGCGGCATACCCAATGGCAGACCACCACGAAACGGCACCCCCGTCAACAACGGAGGAGCAGTCGAGCCTCCAACCATAATAAACGAGCAAACCGGTGAACGCGTCGTGATTAGGCTCAACGAACAGGAGTGGGCTCGCTGTCGCGAGGCCTTACGAGGCAACCCACTACCCTTCGGATCTCTGCAAGAACTGCTAATGGGCTACCATTGGCTCCTGAAGGAAGAATTCAAGCGCCAAGTGCAAACAATCGCGCAACTCGAGGTGCGCAAAAAGGCGGCAGCTGAGTCAAGTCTTCGACGTGCTGGGCTCTCCTCCCACGGAGGATCCTCCTCAAAGGGCAATGAGTACATCACAAACAAGAGGCGATCCCGGATGGACCACCTCACCGAACAAGAACGCATAGAAGCTGCAAAGGTCCTCGACTTCAGCTCTATGATAGTCGACACCCGGGGCAACGTGGTTCCAAAGACGCCACAAGCTGCAGTGACAGCAACCACCATGTATCTCCTGAACTACTAGCCGCCAGCTGGAGATCCTCGAGCCGCCATGCACCGATCTACGATCGTGGGCCTGGGATTAGTCGAGGCCACCCTCGATAAAGAGCCAGCACCAGAGCCGAAGAAAGGCAAAGCTTTGACAAAACGCTACTCCTGGCCCTCATCTAGCGACGACAGTCACGATCTGTCTCGACGTTGCCGCTCATGGTAACACGACCACGACTATGATGCGCGCGATGACCTCACGCAGCGCAAGATCGACAAATCAAGGGCGCGACATGCTCGGTCGACTGACTCAGAAGACGAAGATGTGGAGCTCTGTGGCGCTAGATGCTTCAGCAGGGCCATCAGGCAAAAGCGAATGCCCAAGGGGTTTAAGCTCCCGTCGGAGAACCCAAAGTTTGATGGCCTACAGGACCTGAAGATCTGGTTGGAGGACCACATCTCCTCCGCCAGGCTTCACGGCGGAAGTCGAAGCACAGCTATGCAATGCCTGCAGCTACAGCTACAAGGCGCCGCCCGAGCATGGCTCAACAACCTCCCACGTGGATCCCTTCGCAGTTGGGAAGAGCTGGTTTATAGCTTCGTGCACAACTTCAAGGGCACATACAAACGCCCCGCATCAATCGAAGAGCTGAGATGCTGCCAGCAAAGATCGGGCGAATCGCTACGCTCCTACATCTAGAGGTGGTCCATCATCAAGAACTCCGCAGAGAATATCTCGGAAGACCGCGCGATTGACGCATTCAACGGCGGCGTACGTCGCATAGAGCTCAGGGAGGAGCTAGGCCGCTCAAAGCCCAAAACCATTGATCACCTGATGGAAATTGTGAATCCCTGGGCAGATGGAGAAGATTTGGCGAAAAATTGCATTCACTCCGATGATGAGGCAGAACTCGAGCGTAGACACGATCGCCGAGGCAAACGCCGCATGCGCATCTACGATGACCGTGACGACGTCAACATGGTAGCGGCCGGCTACGCCGACAAACGCGACGACAACCGCAACAGCGACTACCGCAGCGGCGGATACCACGAATCCGGAAAGACCACACAAGTGTGGCAGCGCTGCAATCGCGATGAGGCACCCGCAACATCCATTGAGGACAAACTATCCGGGCCATGCACTGTGCACTTCTACATCGACAAGCATGATGGAAAGAAGAAGTCAAGTCACCTCCTCAAGGACTGCCGCGAGTTCCTCAAATTACACGAGGGACTGGCTCGGATGAACCGTAGCGCAGTCGAAAGGGGTTACGGAGCCGCCCCAGGCGCCGTGGCACATGGAGCTCCGCCACCACCACCTGGGCCACCCCCGAATGCAGCTACGTCGGACCAGCACCACAGAGGCGAACCATACCCACGGGCCATGGGCACCATGATGATCCAAAAGGGGCGCCCCTCGAATCAGGTGCAGAAGTCCATCACTCGCCAAGTCAACTTGGCCACAAACTCGTCACATCTACCACTTAGTACCTTAGCGGAAGCGAGTCCTGCATCACCTTCGACAAGCGCGACCATCCACCCCAAGTACCTCGCCCAGGACATTGTCCCCTTGTACTCGAGGCGCAAATTGGAGGCTTCGATATGAGTCGCGTCTTCATGGACGGCAGAAGCGGCATCAACCTTATATTCGCGAGTACCTTGCGAGCAATGAGGATCCCTCTGACTTGCTTAGAAGCCTCAGACACAACGTTCCACGGCATCGTCCCAGGCAAGGGCGTGTATCCCCTTGGCAAAATCAACCTCGACGTCATCTTCAGCACACCGAAAAACTTACGACGCGAGCGCATCGACTTCGAGGTCATCGACCGGCCCTCGCAGTACCACTGCATCCTCGGACGTGTCGCGTTCGCTAGGTTCATGGCGGTACCACACTACGCTTATATGCAGATGAAGATGCCAGGCCCTAATGGTGTCATCACAGTCAACGGGAGCTTCGAGAGATCTCACAGTTGCGACAGGGAATTCAACAGAATCTCCCAGTCCTTCGGCATGCAGGAAGAACTCGCGAGACTAAAGGAGTCGACACACAACAGTCTGCCTCCCCTAAGCAGGCCAAGCTCACCTGACTTGTCCTTCGACTCATTAGTGCAACGAAGAAAGTCCAGGTCCACCCATCGGATCCTGCCAAGACGGCCCTCATCGCCAACAACTTGAGTCCCGCATAGGAACTCGTGCTCGTCGAATTCCTTTGTGAGCACTGGGAAATTTTCGCCTGGTGTCCAGCGGACATGCTAGGAGTTCCCAGGGAATTCGCCGAGCACGCACTCAATGTCAATCCAGATGCAAGGCCGGTCAAACAAACAATTCGGCGGTTGTCTGAACAAAGGGCAAAGGCAATTGGAATGGAGATCAACAAGCTCCTCGACGCCAAATTTATATGCGAGATCAAGGAAAGCACTTGGCTCGCCAACACGGTGCTAGTACCAAACAAGGACACGGACATCCTGCGGATGTGCATGGACTTCACCTCTTTGAATAAGCACTGTCCGAAGGATCACTTCCCGCTACCGTGAATCGACCAGATCATCGACTCCACCGCGGGATGCGAGCGCCTCTGCTTCCTCGACGCCTACTCAGGCTATAACCAGATTCGAATGAAGGAGGAAGACCAAGAAAAAATAGCGTTTAGAACGCCTTTTGGTGTGTTCTGCTACAACAAAATGCCCTTCGGGCTAAAAAACGTAGGAGCCACCTACCAGCGGTGCGTGCAGGCCTGCCTCAAGAACCAGCTCGGTCACAACATTCAAGTCTATGTCGACGACATAGTAATCAAGACCAAAGAGGAAGCCTCACTAATCGATGATTTGCGCGAAACATTCACCAACCTCGATCGCTACCTGATCAAGCTCAATCCGGACAAGTGCGCCTTCGGCGTACCATCTGGGCAACTACTCGGGTATCTTATCTCCGCGAGGGGGATTGAAGCAAACCTGAAGAAAATAAAAGCTATACTGGCCATGGAGAAGCCAAAAAACATAAGGGGCGTCTAGCAGCTGGCTGGGCGAATCGCGGCTCTTAGTCGATTTATCAGTCGGATGGGTGAAAAGGCACTGCCCTTCTACCAACTCCTCTGCAAAGCTGACAAGTTTGAGTGGACCACGGAGGCGCAGGAAGCATTCGAAGACCTCAAACGCCTACTATCCACCTCGCCAGTACTGGTGACCCCACGAGAAAGGGAACCGTTGTTATTATACATCTCTGCCACCAACCAGGTGGTCAGCATAGTGCTCGTAGTCGAACGAGCTGAGGAAAACAAGGTCCACGAGGTACAACGCCCAGTCTACTACCTCAGCGAGGTACTTACGCCAACAAAACAGCGGTACCCGCACTACCAGAAACTGGCGTATGGCGTCTTCATGACGGCCCGGCGACTGCGCCACTACTTCCAAGAGCACCCAATCGTGGTAGTCAACGATGCCCCGCTTGGGCACATCCTCAACAATCCCGATGCCACCGGACGAGTCGCACTTTGGGGAATCGAACTGTCTCTACGAGACATCACATATGAAAAACATGACGCAATCAAGTCACAAGTTCTCCCTGACTTACTGGTGCACTGGATTTAGAACCAGCTCCCCGAAAACCAGATATGTCCTACCTTTGGACAATGCACTTCGACGGATCCAAGCGGAAGGACGGAGCTGGTGCAGGTGTCATACTGACATCGCCCCAAGGAGACAAGCTGAAATATATCCCGCGAATGCAGTTCACCGCCTCAAACAACGAAGCTGAATACGAGGCCCTGCTCCACAGGATGAGGATGGCAAAGGCCTGCGGTGCCAAAAGGCTTATAATATATGGCGACTCCAAGCTGGTGGTTAACCAGACAATGCACGAGTGCGACGCACCGAACAACAACATGATCGCCTACCGCGACCTCTACGACACACTCAAAGGGGATTTCGACGGATGTGAGCTGCGGCACATAGGTCGCGAAAGCAATGAAGAGGCAGACGCACTCGCCAACATAGGCTCTACCTGCACCCCCATACCACCTGGGGTATTTCTCGAGCGCATCTGCGAACGCTCCATCAAGCCAAAGGCCGCAGAGAAGAAAACAAGCGCAGCAACGGACTTGGGGGCTACGCCGTCCAATGAGCCAATGGCACTCGACGACTTGGAGCTGGATACAGGACTCGAAGGACCAATGAGCGGCATGATGATCGAGCCATCTTGGACTCAACCGTACATCACATACCTTTTCAGCAAGAGGCTACCGGACGATCCGACTGATGCACGGCACATCGCACGACGATCCAAGGCATTCGCCGTTATCAACGGTGAACTATATAAGCACAACATCACGGGAGTGCTCCAACGATGCGTCTCCACAGCAGATGGAAGAGCTATTCTCCTCGACATCCATGAAGGGACCTGCGGACACCACGCCGGCAGTCACGCCCTCGTTGCCAAAGCTCTACGAGCTGGATTCTACTGGCCTACGGCCATGCGTGACGCCAAGGATATTTTCCAAAAATGCAACGCGTGCCAGCGATTCGCGGACAAGCCGCACGCACCTGGCGCAGAGCTTCGGCCAATCCCATTGGCCTCGCCCTTCGTGCAATGGGGACTCGACATGGTCGGCAAGCTCCCCAAGTCCTCACGAGGAGGCTATGTCTACCTCCTAGTCGTAGTCGACAAATTCACCAAGTGGATAGAGGCCATGCCAGTGACCAATCAATCAGGGCACAGTGCAGTCAAGTTCTTCGAGTCCATCGTCTACCGCTTCGGAGTGCCACACAGCATCATCACCGATAATGGGACAAACTTCACGTCCAAGGAATTCCAAGAATTCTTCGACTCAACATCAGCTACGGCTCGGTAGCACATCCACAGACCAACGGTGTAACACCCTCGAATCGGCCCTATGCAAGTTTTAGCCCTTTCCGCCAAACCCGCATAGAAACGATTCAAGGACGCCCACCAGGCACTTTTGTGCAGGTGGAAAATGAAGTAATACCATTACGCAATAGTCCTCGATGGGACCCACAGAACAGATATATATACAACGGCGACTCAATGAGTCAAGAATACAGATATACAATACAAAGATCCAAATCACCTTGAAAACGATACAGCGTCCGAGTACGGACAAGATGCAAATGGGGCTAAGAGCCCTGAAGAATAACCAATGGCATCCATAACCCTGCCCAGGCCAAGCCGGAAGGGTAACCATGCTAACAACGTCGATCTCAAACCTGCTAAAACAAAAGGGGTGCCGACAAAGGGCAAAGGAAAAAGAGGAGCGTCATTACTGAGGCTAGTACACGGCGAGGCTAGAATTCGGCGGCTCTCGCCTACATAGGTATGGTGGACTGAAGCGGCAGTGAAGCATGCACTAAACAAACTATAGAGACTCAATACAACTATCAGCTATTAGAGAGGGATAAGAAAGACCTATCCGGATCCAACCTGATAGTAACACCAAACATACCCATCCTGGTATTCCCCCTCGAGACCAAACGAGGAAGTCAAACCGAGGAACTCACACAGTTGGCAGTTTTATTCATTCGATTATAGTTGCAGCACTTACTAGTCATATATAGATATCATGAGTCATCCTGATAACATAAGTAGTGGGCAGTTTTAGTTAACATTCCATTGTAGTTGGAACATTTACTAGTCAGATATAATTGTCCTGAGGAATCCCAAAACCCAGCAGTTGTTGGCACTTTTATCACATTCCATTGGAGTTGCAATACTTACTAGGCAGATATAGTATGACACAGATCACCACATACCCACTAGTTGATAGCATTTTTATTATCCATTCCATTGTAGTGAATCTGAATTACTAGTCACATATTAGGTCAAATTTATAGCACTACTTTAGTTATGCTTGTCTATGATTGAGATATTGTGCTCCAAGTCGTCCATAACCGCGGACACGGCTTTCCGAAAGATTTACCCTGCAGGGGTGCACAAATAGCAACACACACACGATCAACCTCGGAAAAACCAACTCAAAACCCAACGAGGCTTTCACGACAAAGCGATCACAAGATATTTCAGGGGGCCACCCCACTAAGCTACCCGCAACAAAGTTGGCCGGCTCCGGAACGGACCCAGGGTTTGTGATGACGGCTATAAACGATTGGGAACCCGAAAGTGTGACTGGGCTTGTCGATACCGCGAAAACGTGGCATGATCCAAAACAGTACAGGTGCTCCACGCACAATCTTAAATAAAGCAGTAAAGCATGGCATAGGTACATGATAGTAATAAAGCCCCAAACTATTTTGTGGCCCCAAGAAATAAGAAATGAATCAAGCTCTGGCTGAGGGGGATTCATTGACTCTCCCGGATGTGGATAGTGCGAATAGTCAAGGAACAGGTATCAAGTACTCGGGGCCTACGGGACACAAGTGGACAGGAAAAACCAAATAGCATATATTGTCCACCGGTGCCTCTTTCATTAGTTATCTCAGCAATTTAATAGTTGTATTTAAAGTCATGATCATCACCACCAATAAGCATCTCCACCATTAAGCATGTATCAATCTTCCAACAACGGTGGAACAACAACGACGCGAAGCAGCACCTGAGCAAGCAACTACGACTCGCAAGGCCGACTATTTATCAAACAATAGGCAATAGGAGGTGTCCAAGGCAATATAGGGGCTGCAAGGAATATAAATGGTGCACGGAAACTAAAGCAACGCAATACGGGTAGCGATAGATCAATAGGAGGAAGTAAAGACGACAAATGCAAAATAGGTAGAAAGAGGGAGAATGCTCGCCTGGGAAAACACTGCCGACGGATCATATCCGGAGAACTTGTCGATACTCGCATCAACTCATCGGCCTAATCCGCGAAGACGCAAACACTAGAAGAAACACCGGATGCAATATTTAATACTATGGCAGAAGATCTGGCATGATTATGATATGATGTAGATGCGGTGCAATTAGGCAGTATTAAGCGAAACCGGGGTCCCGACAATTAATTATAAGGTTCTAGTTATTTAGATACCCCGCAATTTAAATGTTGTCTTAACAGGACAAAACATGGCATCGGTTCGCTACACAAATTTAAATGGAGTTCGGAATAAGACAAAGGTATCCTACATAAACACTCCATATTTAATTATGAGGTGAATCGGCATAATTCCCCCAAACCACAGACAGATATGCATGCATGAACAATTTAATATGCGACAATTTATATATATAGCATTTATAAAATAGGGGCTCGGGAAATGTTCACACATTTGGGTTCGGGAGATCTTGGGTTCCAGGGGTGGTTCGGGGTCGGTCTCAGGGTTCGACAGAAAACGGCGAGGTTCGGACTCGCGATGGCGAACTTGTCGTGTCGTGACGAAGAACTTGGGTTCCAAGCGGTCGATCTTGCCATCGATGGCGAACTTTGACTGGATCGGGTACCGATGGTCTTCGGGTCATCGATTCTAGGAAGGAGATCTCGTCGATCCGGCGCATCGGATCTAGGATAGAGAACTTGGCGTCCTTGTCGACGTTCTTGGGTGACGGTGTCAGTCTTGGTTCGGCACCGTGGTCTTGCATAGCTCCTCGGGTCTAGATTCGTGTCGGTCTTGTCGTCGGCCGAACTTGGCATCTTGGCAGTTACTTCTCGTGGCGTCGGTCTTGTGGTTTCCATGAAGGCGAACTCGGTGTACCACGATCTAGTTCTTCGGATTCCGACTTCAATGGTCGGTGAAGGACTTGGTATCATGCGCGATGATCTTGACGAAACAGAAAAACCGATAGGACGAAGATCTTGCTTAGAACACACTTGCAACAACCACTTCACTTCATGACACCATGCCAGACTTAGTCACATGCATCATCGAAACACTAGTACCACACATCTTCGTGTCACGAGTTGCCACCGTGTAGAAGCAGCAGCAACAACAAGATACAGAGACCGGAGGGGGGTCGCGGCAGACGGAGTCGAACTGGAGGCGCGGTCTCCGGTCGAGGTGGAGCACAGGGAGGCCGGAGACGGGGCCGACACCGACGCTACAGAGGAAGACAAAGGTAGGGCACCGGCGACGACGGCCAGGGGTCCCGCGATGCAGAGGTCGACGAGGCACCGAGGGAAGGCCTGACAGCGAGGAGAGATGATCGGTGAGCGGCAGCGGGTCTCCATGGCAGAGAGCGGCCGCGAGGTTGGGGGACGGGCGCGGCCGGAGGCGAGGAAGGCCGCGGCGACTTCGGGCCGACGCGCGTGGCTCGCAAGGCCGGCTTCGAGGCGAGGGGCTCGCAGCGGTGCGGCTCGGGTCGGGGAGAGGCAGGCGGTGAAGGCGGGCGCCACCAGGGCGGCGGCGCCTGGTAGCAAGGCGACGGGGATCTTGAGGCGACCGCGAGGTCGACGGATGTGAGGAGGACAGGGCGGCGGTCTCGCTGGTACCGCTGCTCGAAGCGGAGAAGACGATGGTGCCAGGAGGGGTGAGGAAGGCGGCTCGTGGAGGAGGGACGGCCCTAGCGGTGGAACGGAGAGGGAGCGAGGCGGAGGGCTCGAGCGAGCAGAGGAAGGTGGGGGTGGGATCGAGGTTGAGGGCGCGTCTGTCGCGACGGTCGGAGGGTGGGCCCGCGCTCGGGATCAGGACGAGGCGGGTGTGCGCGTTGGATGTTTGTGTGCTGTGTGGTGTGGGGTGGACCGGGTCAGACGACCACGTGCAGGCGGGCACGTTATGTGGCTGCTGCGCACGCTGGTTGTGTGGGTCGGGGTAGCGGTAGGTGGGGATGTGAGGAGTGTGGTGCGTGTGTGTGTGGCGGTGGGTGAGGGGAAAAAGGTAGGGGATGGGGATTAGGATTAGGATTAGGGTAGACTAGGTTTTTATACGGGCCAGGTAGTAGGTGGCCTAGCCTAACGGCTGGGTTGCCTCCCCGGTCCGAAAAGAAAAAATAGCTTTATTTATTTTATTTTGTCCGAAATAGACTTTTGTAATTGTTTTGTAGACAAAAGAAAATATCCGGAAGAGGCCGGGGTTTTAATTTGAATTAAATACGGGGCGTTTAGAAAACAAAACCAGGCTTTTCGAAAATAGTTTTTAAACAAACCATGCAAGATGATGACGATGCTCAAATGCAAGGTGGCATGATGACATGAGCATGTAGTAATGATGATGCAACACACAAAAAACACAGCGATTTTCTAGTAGTGGTTTTAGCGGGGTGCCACAAACGGTCAGGTCGAAAAAGCGAACGGGCTCGTCTGCGGTGGCATCAAAAAGCGACTCCTCTGGCCACTCGAACAAGCTGCGGGTTGCTAGCCAGACGAACTACAATCAGTACTCTGGAGCTTACGCACAACTCCAAACAGTGCTACAGGGTACACCCCATTCTTCATGGTGCACGGGGCTGAAGCGGTGCTACCCGCCGAAGTACGATACAAAGCACCCCGCGTGGTCGCTTACAGTGAACAAGAGTCAACCCTGGCACTCGAAGACTTCGTTGACCTCCTAGACGAGGCCAGGGAAATCGCTGCGGAAAGATCAACGATCTACCAGCAGAACCTGCGCAACTACCATAATAGGAGGCTACGCCCCAGATCCTTCATCGAAGGCGACCTAGTACTGCGACTAAAGCAGCAAGGTCACCTCAAGCTCGAGTCCCCCGGGAAGGACCATACGTGATTACAGAAGTAATCCCAGGTGGCTCCTATCGCCTTCAAGATTTAGAGATAGGAGTCACATACTCCAACCCCTGGAACGTCGCGCAGCTGCGACGCTTCTACCCTTAGTCGCTTTTTACTTTTACGTTATAAATAAGGCTACTCAGCCAAGGCTACTTAGCCACACACTGTACTTCGTACTACCCCGGAAATAAATAAAGCTAAGTGCCCCGAAACTCTGTGTTTTTTCCTTCATTTTTTGCAATTTATCCACTCGGGGGCTGCGCCACCCTGTACACATCTGTTCTACGAACTCAAACGCGATATCCTGAGTAGCTGGTACACCAATCGAAACCCTTGACAAAAGCATCAACCCAGTTGCAACGCACCAGACAGGTTGACAAGGGACTGAGATAAACACAAAGCCAAGCTAACGAAAAGGACTCGCATAGTGCAACGCACTCACAAAACATACACGCTAGAAAGCTATTTTATGCATCATCATCAATCAATTATACACAGCATATATACAAACTTTACAACACTGGTACAACTATGTGCAGGATACAAACTAAACTACTGTTGCAGCAAGAGAACATTGGTCTGCTCCTCGAAGAAATCGACGATCTCTTCCGCTGGACGGTCCACTGCCTGATAGTGCGGCACCATGTTCCAAGCAGAACCCGCTAGAGGCGCAGGTAGCCCAGCCGCAATTGCTGCAACGTCCACATCAGGCCTATGCAATCGCACCAGTGATAGCGCAGCTTTGGCACCAGCCACTAATTGTTGCCGCACATACTCGCGGACCGCACTCAAATCCTGGAATCTAGCAAGAAGGGCCAGCAGGCTCGATGGAACGACGTCCAGCGGGAACATCGTCTGGTAAATATTCTTCAAGAATGATTGCGACTTCTTCAAGAAGTGAAGCACTCGCGACGCACGATCCTGCAGGGTCGCCAACGCGGTTGCACGATCATGATCTACCCAGAAGTACCCACTCGCCTGAAGCTACTCTTGGGTCAGGTCATTCATGCGAATGGCAATTCGATCCTTCTCATCCTGCGGATGGCACGCGCTGACAACTATTACAAAGAAAAAGCGGAAGTATGAGGACAGCGAACCATCGCGAGTGACTACAAGGAAAAGATAAGAGTAAGAAAGCTAACATTTAAATTGTTCGCCCAGCTGTGTCACCTCCCCCAATAGATATTGTTCTCGAGCGGTGGCCTTCTCTGCCTTCGATTTCCATACATCCGCATTACCGCGGAGTACGGGCAATTCACGCTCCAACTGCTTCACGCGATCGCGGAGCCGCGAGAGCAGAGACAGCTCATCCACCCTTGAGCGCGGCGGTGCCAAAGGGTCTTCAAGGGGTGGCGAATCCTGAGGTTCCCTCAACAAGTCACTCGATGTGCCCTATCACAAAGCCAATCAAGAAGCAATAAGAAGAATAAAGCGATACACAGACAAGAGATTCGAGTGCATTCAAGATTAGCAAAAGTATCAGCAGATACACTCGCCAAAAGGCATGTTTTCGACAAAAGACATAAGCTATCTAACTATTACAAAGCTACTGAGGAGCAACTGGTTTCTTCGACTTAGACTTTGGCTTTGGGGGCCTCATCGAGTCCGTGGTGGTATCAGATGCCACTGACTTTCTGCCGGCCCCTGACGCCGCAGCGTTCGTCGCCTTCTTGGCTCACTGCAGCTCCTCAGAATACTTTGCAACTGTGTTGATCAGCTGTGGCCCATACTTGCCACACGCAGTCGTGAAAGGAGCAAAGACTACCTGCTGGTCGTTCGCGCTAATGGGCATCGCCCTTGAGACTGATGCAGGATCAACTTCGACTCCGTGGGCTTGCACCATCGGGAGTGACATTGACGCAACAGCCGCACGGAGCGAATTCTTGAAACTTGCAGGGATGCCACCGGCAAAGGACTCCACCAGCTCGTCCATATTCTCGATATGTTTAGCCTTGGGCACCAGCTCTTCTCGGAGGCGACTGAGCATGCCCTTGGCCTTGGAGAGCGTCTCTTGCACGGAAGAGTTGCGATCCTCGACTACTGAAAGAGCACCCACCAAGGCATCGGCATGGCGGAGGACCTGAGGGTCAAAGCTCAAACCGCTGGCATCTACAACCAAGCAGAGGCACAAGAGTCAACACCAATAACAAATTCGAAAGAAGAAGAATGCACCACAAATTCACACAAGGGAATACCTGAGAGAGCCTTGGCGATTGAGAAAAGTTGTTCCTCGAACAACTTCGCCCTAGCTGTAATGGAGGCACGCAGATCCTCTTCGCGCTTTTGTGCCTTGTCACATGCCGCGATTGCCTCATCGCGACTCTTCACAGCCGCGGTGAGCGTCTTTTCCATGGTGGCGGCGTCGCAAAGAAGGGCATTATGTTCAGCTGCAAAACAAAACAAAAGGGATAGACTATCAGTCGATTACATAACCACGATGCAGAAAAAGAAGAAGTAAAGGGCACTTACTTTCCACCACGCGATAGCGCGTATCCAGCATTGCATGCTGGTGACCCATCGCAAGCACCTGCTCCGCCAGGTGAGCGGCTTCCTTCACAAGGAGCTATCGCAAAAAGAAAACAACAAAGGATCAGCAGATGCCATAGATAAAATCGACTGCAACACGAGAAGAAGAGATACTACACTCACATGATCCTCCAATGACTCCGAAGTCGACTGGTGTGCAGTCATCCGAGCAACCATCCGATGCTCCCCATCATGTGGAGAGGTTGATGAATTATGCCTGGAGTGGGCCGCCAATGGAGGAGAAGGAGCACACTCAACCTCTTTCTTGGCTCTGGAGGTCGCGACTCTAGATTCTTTCAGACATTGGACGTCACCAGAAGATGACGACGCCTGCTGACTGCAAGATCAAACTAACATCAAGAAAAGGCAACTGCAAAGAAGAACCAAAAAGGAAGATTCGAATACTTACCAATCAAACTTATCAAAGTCGAAGGTTTGATCCCCCGACTCTGACGATGACTCCTTCGGCAGCCGCATCTTCTTGCGAGAAGATGGCGCCACGGCACTCACGGAGACGGCGGGTATTGGTGACTCGGCACCTACATCTGCACTTTCCGGAGTCGAAGAAGACGATGCATCTAAATCCTCGATGCGCGAACGCTTGCGAGTGTTCGGAGCACTCGACTCGGGGGCTTCCTCCTCCACATCAGATGGGAAGGTCGACTCCGACTCGTCCTCTTCCAAGGCTTCACGAGGGATAACCCCCTCAGGAAGAGGGGGCATACAGGGTAAAACCGCCCAATCCTGCATATAG
This sequence comes from Avena eriantha, assembly GCA_910589775.1. Taxonomy (NCBI): domain Eukaryota; kingdom Viridiplantae; phylum Streptophyta; class Magnoliopsida; order Poales; family Poaceae; genus Avena; species Avena eriantha. Next base: position 85,480,452 of record OU342740.1, read on the forward strand.
AAAACAAATATAACACAACGGTCAAGAAACATCAAAGAAGCAATCGACAAACAAAGCTACTACGTAGCACAACTATACCTCAGGAGGAGGGTTAGCAGCATCGAACGGAGGTACGACTGGTTCACTGGGGAGCACATCCTTGGCGGTGTACTTGGTGACCAGTCACACTCTTTTGTCTACTTCACTCGTGGACATGCCATCGGCAGACACACGAGTGACATCGTCCGCGCCAGCCCACTGAAACATGGGGTGGACTCTGGCCTATAGGGTCTGGACGCGACGGCGCAGCCATGTGCGAATGAGGGCGCAGCCTCCCTCCTCTTTGCCCATGCGACTCTCGAGGTCGCAGATGCGCTCGTACATCACATCTGTCTCCGCAGACTCGTCGGGCATAATCACGTTCTTCCAGGATCGCCTCCTCTTGCACGGTGTTGCGGGATCGAAGGGCGCGAGTCCGAAGTGGTCTCCGTCGGCCTTCAGGTCACGGATGTAAAACCACTTGTCCCTCCACCCTTGGATGGACGCTATGAGTTTGATATCAAAGTATGTAGCGGAGGAGTCGACGTGGATACCGCAGCCGCCTACATCGTAGACTACGGAGCCAGATGTCGATTGGCGCTTCAACTTGAAGAGGCGCTTGAAGAGGCCGAAGTGTGGCTCGATTCCGAGCCAGCACTCGCAAAGGATAATGTAGCAAGCTACGTGGAGGATAGAATTGGGGGACAACTAATGGAGCTGGAGCTCGTAAAAACAGAGAAGGCCCCTGAAGAAAGGATGCAGGGGCAACGAGAGGCCGCAGATGATGAATGCAAGGAACATCACCCAAAAGCCGGCAGGAGGAGAGGGGATTACCTCACTGCCAGGGACGCGCGCGTCAGTGACCGCGGATGACAAAACTCCGTCTTGACGAAGAAGACAAAGCTCTGAGGACTTGATCACTGATGCACGCCACGCGACATTTGTGACGCGAGTGCTCGTGCCCTTTTTCTTTCCGCCGGCGGCGGTGCTGGTGCCCGCAACGGCAGAGCCGCCCTTCTTCTTCATAGCAGCAGCAGCAGAATCGGCCGCAGCACCTTCCTTCTTCTTCCCTATTCCGTGGCACCGATGTGACCGGAGGAAGTAGCTAGGAAATACACGGAGATGGTCCAGCGCCGCGAAGGAAAGGGAGCGCAAAGAAGCAGAAGAGCAGCGGCAATGGCGATGGAGGCAAAGGATGAAAATAAGTAGATGAGAAATTCATCGTCGCCGCATCGCTACTTAACCCCCTGGAAGATGCAATCCAACGGCTAAGAAAAACCCTACCAGATGCGTGGCGTTCATCGCGCTCGACACGTGGAGGACCTGAAGGGCGAACCGTCTCCCACTACTCCCATTACACGCGGAAATCGAGGAGGCGCAGTTAAAATAAAGATTACGCACGCCTAGTCAAATAAGAGTCAGGGAATGGGACCCACCGCTCGTCACGTCCCGTCAAACTCGCTCACGCGGGCAACTGAGGTCATGGATCGTCAGCACTGACGTCATCAAAACTACGCGGCATAAGACATCAACTACTTTAGTCCTTGCTCGAGTCTTCGACTCCATCAAGCACTCGGGGGCTACTCCCATAGGGAGCGCTGGTCGTGCACCCTACGATTTTTATTTTTTCTTTTTGCAGGAACATGGACAATCAAAGCAAACCCAACCACTCGAAACACGGTTCGACTATGGACATGGGTTACTCCCATAGGGAGCGCCGGAAGCAAATTCGACTGGAACAAGCAAACAAAAGGCAACCGCAGTCGCAAAAGTTCTTTAGTCCCTGCCTGAGTCTTCGACTCAACCAGGCACTCGGGGGCTACTCCCATAGGGAGCGCTGGTCGTCCACCCTATGATTATTTGTACAAAGTATTGGGCGTTAATAACATCCACACTCGAAGCTTATGGTGAAACCACCTCATGATTTCTCCCTACAAAGAGACTGCGTCTCCTAGGTCACCCGAATCGTCTCCGCGATGACAAAATTCGGATGCCACGCTTATAGCGTGAAGATAAGACCTGAATAAGTCCTGGCAACGCATTTTGCTGCGCACTACCAGAAATATAACCGTGCCTATAGGCATGATGAACATGCCTTGACGGACGCGTCGAGTGCTCACACCCATACACTGGAATTCGACTCCTGTAAGACCTCCGTGGCTTGAGTCGAATTACACCAGCACTTTTCTGGATTCGAGTCCGGGGACTCGAGTTCGAGTAGATTGCGTTGTTTTACCCTAAGTTAGTTAACTGATACCGATACATCAGATAAATCAGGCACACATATCAACAATCCCTAGGACAACAGGCAAAGCAACTGAAAAATATACTCATTTATGCACTCGAAAGGCTTCATAAAGTCTCCAGTCGAATCTGCGATTCCACTGGACACTCAGGGGCTACTGACATGGGTATACCCTACAGGTACTCGAGTTTGGCATATACGGTCCAGATACGGCGAAGCCCACGGTGTCGCCAAGGCCCAAAGAAAGAACTCGAGTAGCCTATGGACTCTTGATTGCTTGAAGAACAAGAAGAAGCTAAAGACAGAAAGTTCAAAGGGGAAAACCCTAACCTGTAACCGACTCGATCTGTCACCCGAGACCTAACCTATCTATATAAAGGCTAGGAGGGGGTGGCGAGGAGGACACACGCAACCCTAGTTTCCACAACCCTCGCCAGATTGCATCTACGCACCATTGTAATCTTCGATTCCTTTGATAATTCCACGAGCAGACAAGCAGGAGTAGGGACCTCTACGAGGCTTGAACCTAGGTAAATCTCCGAGTTCCCTGTGTGCTTGTTTGCTAGCTGATAGATGTCAACAGCGCTCCCTCCTTCTCCAAAACCCAAGTCCATAACAATGGGCATTGATGAGTTAAACCCCCGTCACTTTGAGAGGGTTTATATCTATATATTTAACATGCAAAGCAATAACAAAGATGCAAGAGCATGAGAGGCAAATGCTTAAGAACAAACTCAAAGCATGAAACCAACTTCCCTTAAACCCTCCAAAACTTCTCCCCCATTGGCATCGATTGCCAAAATGGGTGAAAAGCTCTAGACGGCCAATAGAGTGATAATTCCTCCAAAATGTGTACATTTCTCATAGTGTGAGTGGAATAAAATGCACGTATCCAATGACGAATACATAGGAGGAGGTTAAACAATATTAAGGATCAAAAGATTGCAAAAAAAATTTAACAAGGCGAAGAAGCATCAACAAATGAAGCAAGCAATCAAAAGATCCAAAGAACCACTTGACAAAAAGAGCATAAACCAAGGCATAAAACTTGCAATAAACAAATGGTTGAGCAACGAGTAAGAGACAACATAGTAGTAGGCTCAACCACAAGTATGTGTGAGATGGCATGACAAAGCATAGTATAAGACTAATGCAAGGATGATCATTGAGCATCAACATAGTCTTCAATGAATGATATTGCTTAGTATGACCATACAACACACAAGAATCGAAGAAGATATCAACAATAGAGAAGTAACATCTCTCATGTGTATAGATTTCTAAGTGGACAATCTCACGAAGATACTTATCCACAAATAAACATGTACACACAAAATAGATTAAAAAAGATCATGATATCCAAAACGAAGTCATCAATACACCAATAAGATCTTTGCTTTATAGCATGGCCAAACGGCTCAATTTTGTCTTATTGTATATTGATGAACTTCAACCACAAACATATCAAATATATCACAACTATCACTAAGGGAAAAAGAGATAGTTAGAATGTATTTAGAAAGGCAAAAAGTATCACAAAGAACGAATCAACTTTTCAAATTCATCAATATTGCACATGAGAGTACTTTGAGGAAGAGATGGGCGAAATAATTGCTAGATTGACAAATTTGGGATTGGTGAATCATGAGCATGATTTTGTATAGTCCCAATTATATGCACTCATCTCAACTTACTCACATATGCAATAAAAAGTTTCTTTAAAACCATAGCAAGAACCACAACATTTTCAAACACAAAAATTCATGCCAAGACTCAACCTACAAGAGGTTGGAAGCAATATATGTATGCATAAGTAAGAGATACTTGTTACCGAGATATCATTGGTGTGATGAAGTAGATAGGAGTTTGTTGATCATCCTTGCTTGCCTAAAATTATCATTGAGTCATGACTTATTCCTTATGAAAGAGACAAGCATCTAATGCACCTCGAATGTACCTAAAACAAAATTCAAGTACAATATGGTCCCCAAACTTATTGGGTCCAAAGTAGTTAGAGAAACTACAATACATAGGAGAGACTCCACATAAATATGTGCATATTGATATGAAATTGAATTTCATGCACATCTTAGCCAATTAGGATTTTGTGTAGTTTCCCCTATATATTGGATCAAGTAAAGCAAGCACACCATAATATATACATTTAGTAAATATGCATGCACACTACTTTCAAGAACCAAAGGAGATACAATTTGAACAAAATACCAAGTAAACCAAGAAGAAACACCAAAGTGTGACACGATAAAAGGTTGTTCAAATTATATTAAATAACCAAATCAACTCATGAAAGACCACATGTTCAACAAATGAACTAGGCAAAAACAAAGAGAAAGCGATAGACCAAAAACACAAATGCTCAAGGATTTATCTCATTCTAAAAGGTCAAAAAAGTTAGCAAGGAATGAGATAAAGCTAACTCCCCAAAAGAGAAAAGGTTTAAAGAACCACACCAAAATCTCAACACTTTTCAAGATGTCACAAAGTACCAAAAGAAAATTTATCTTTTCCAAAGACATAAAACACGATATGGAGAAAAACATGTTGTGAAGAAGCATAAAAGGAGTGTTATACACAATATAGGAAAACTCTCCCATGATTAGTGCAGTATTTAAGATTTTGCATTTGAATACAAAATGCACCCACATGGGATCATCATCTCTACCTACATCAAATAGAGCATTAACGTTTTCAAGTCAAAGAAATATCCAAAAATGAGATAACACGAAGATTTAATAAAGGCTCAACAAAAAACAAGTACATGGTGTGCAAGCAAACATACACAAATAAACTTGATAACTCAAGATAAGTAAGTGGTTATGCACAACATATAAAAACACATGCAAGGTACAAAAAAACCAACACATGCACAAGGGGCAAGTAACTATAAATGTAAATGAGTTGAGAACATGTTACCGCAAGGAGGAACAATGGATATATGATAGATATAAGATAATATAAATCACTTGGCTTGAGACAATATAATTGATGAAGTTCCCTTAATTCTTCATGATGTAGAAAAGTCTCCAATGCCCTCCACCAACCCTATTGATCAAGTTTTAGCTTGTTGGTCCGCAACCAAGTTGGGTCCTAATAAGTTAGTCACAATAGGCTTGGCAAGCCAAATGGTTCTTTTCTTGACACCACATTGGGCACCAACATATTTGGCAAACACATTTCCAAACTCATCCTTACGAAGAGAATAAACATCATAAATCATAATAGGGTTGGATGAGGAGTTACCAATAGTGCATGAAGAAGATAGGTGACCTTTCTCACGACATATGTAGCAAGTTCATTTCTTCCATTTCTTCACACTGGATTTATCCACCATGGGAGTATTATCTTGATTCTTTTTGCAAAGTAGCCTTTCTTCAATTTGAGGTACACCATGACCTTGAACTTGAGGCATCTTCCCTTTTTGCTTCTCACTAAGAGTCTTATTCTTAAATGGGCAAGATCTAACATGATGCCCTTCAATTTTGCACTTGAAGCAACCAATCTTGGCCAAATTCTTGACATGTTCTTGGCCCTTATTCTTGTTGCTCTTGAACTTATTATTGTTAGTGGACTTGTTCTTGATATTGGATTTGAATCCAAGCCCACTCTTGTCATTGGGGAATTTTTGCATACTCAAGATCTTGTTGAGTGTGGCCCTCCCTTCATGACCCTTTTTCAAGTCCCTCTTCAAAGATGAGACTTGGGCCTTGAGCTCTTTGATTTCCTCTACATGGTTAGTATCAACACAAATACTAGAGGAAGTAGAAGCTTCATCGTTAGAGCAACAAGGCAAGGAATATAATTCATTACAAGGTGTAGCAATAATATGAGATGATGAATTACTAGGACTAGCACATGGCAGTACGACATTTGTAGTGGATGTAGTGATAATGTCCACATGAGGCTCATTAGATGTTACCTTTGACACAATAGCCTCATGAGCTAACTTTATCCTATCATGGGAGGCTAGAAGATCCTCATGGGAGCTTGATAGCATAACACGACTTTCTTCCAATTTCCCATAATTGCTAGTTAGCAAAGCAAGTTGAGCCTTTAGCTCAACATTCTCCTTCAAAATAGATGCTTCACAAGAAATAGAGTCAGTAGCACAAGCATCATTATAATTAGCAATAGTAGAAGACAACTTGGCAATCTCATTATATTTTCTTTTGAGATCAATTGCCACCTCAAGAGCTTTATCACGGGTTTCCTTTACTTTAGACACTTCTAGAGTAAACGTCTCCTCAAGAGATTCTTTGGTTGCTTGTGCTTCTTCAAGAGCTTCATTTAGATTTGCAATATCATTAACGTACTCACGCTCAAGGCTACTCATTTTGTCAATTGTGTTCTCATGCTCCTCAACTTGAGCTTCTAACTTATCAATACGTTCTTTGCTCTCAATAGCAAAACCCAAGATTTCAACAAAGTTAGAGAAAGCAATATTATTTCTAACAAGAGCATGATAAACAATCTCACCCTTTTCATGTAACAAATAAACATCAATCTCTTCTTCCTCATTATACTCATCCTCATCATCACAAGAGGTATTGGGTTCCAAAGTAGGATATACCTTTGAATCCCTAGCCATAAGGCATAGATGAGAACCGTGAGATGATGATAATGAAGAATTACTTGAGGCTTCATTCAAGATGTTGTCTTGACCCATAGAATCTTCAGTTTCCTATACATTGTTAGAAACACAACAACTAGAGGAAACATAAGCATTTATATCATGACAACAAGGAATATCAAGCATATCATCATGAGATTTATTCAAACAACTTACACATGATATGCAAGGACTATCAACATGAGCATGTAAATAATATATAGTGCTAGAAGTGTTTAAGTCCAAAGATGAGGCATTGTAATGAGATATAGATGAAGAATCATCAATAGTAAGCTTACTATCAACATTGCAATTTTCATCACCACTTACCATATCATTACCTTGTGTCTTGCTACACTTTGGTGAAGTGGAAGAGGATGATAACTCATCACGGACGGAAGTGGAAGCAATACCATCATCCTCAATAATATTGGACACATCATATTTATCTTGAAGTTTTGTCCATAACTCATGAACACTACAAAAAGGTATGATTGAAGAAGTAACTACACGGCTCAAAGAATTAACAAACACATTAGAAGCTTGAGCATTGAGATATAAGTTTTCTCATCCTCACAAGATAGATTTAGGAAATCCATTGGAGGAGAAAAACCTATATCTACAATTTGCTCCAAATTTGGGTCCATGGACCGAAAATGATTAAGCATACGGATTTTCCAAATCTCATAACATGTGCCATCGAATATGAAAATGTCATCATGCACTAATCCCCTAGACAACATCTTTACTCTCAAGGCAGTGAAGCCCAAAAAGAGAGACCAGGCTCTGATACCAATTGAAAAGGATACAGATGCCGCCTAGAGGGTGGGGGGTGAAGAGGCGGTTTAAATTTTTTATGATATGGGCTTAACAAAGGCGGAATAAAACTAGCGTTTACTTTGTCAAGCAAAAAACTTGTATAAACTACGGTTCACCTATGTGCACCAACAACTTATGCTAAGCAATACAAGCAACTATGTGATAGCTAGATATAAGAGTTCAAGCACGAAGGCTATCACAAAGTAAAGTGCATAAGTAATAGCTCGAGTATAGAGATAACCGAGGCACGCGGAGACGATGATTTATTACCGAGTTCCTCCCATAAAGGGAGTACGTCTCATTGGGGTGGTGGTTCGTACTAGGACCACCACGCCACAAAAGGCCTCACCCTATTCTCCTGTGAACCTCGCCACAAGAGGCCCGGTTCACTTCTTCACTATTGGTGCACTTGTCAGTGGCAATCCGTAACCTCTCACAAATATTGGGACACTTCTCCACAACTCAATTGGAGGCTCCCAACAAACAAGCTCGGGGAAAGCTCCACAACTTAATTGGAGGCCCCAAGTAATCCACAAACCTGCAAAACAACTAAACTATCTAGGATTCCAAGAACCCAAGAGTAAAACACTTCTCACCTTTCACCCAATCAAATTCTCACCGAGAACTCAAATCGATGCACCAAATGCAATGGCAAGAACACAAGAAGTGCTCAAGTCCTTCTTTCCCAAATTCCACCAAAGCTACAAAAGCTAGTGGGAGAATAAGATAGGAAGAACACAAGAGGAAATCCAGAAAAGAAACCCTAAGATCTAGATCCCAATATGTTCCCCTCACATAGAGGAGAGATGTATTGGTGGAGTTGTAGATCTAGATCCCCCTTTCAAATCCCCCCAAAAGATTTAAGAAATATGGGAGAGATTGAGAGTATTTGCAAGCTCTTGAAGGTCAAAACAATGGAGGAGAGAGAGAATACAAGCAACCAGCCTAAGGAGGAAGAAGGGGTCTATTTATACCCCTCCCCAATGAAATATGACCTTTTGGGACCTCCCAGGCCGGATAATCCGCCCTTCCCCCGGATATTCCGGGTTCCCCGGGCCAAAATATGGCTAAGGACTTCGTGACGCAACCCTCTATATAGGGGGCGGATATTTGGGCCGGATAATCTGCCCCCAGAGGCCCGGTTAATCCGCCCCTATTACAGAGAGCCACGCCTCAAAGTCCTTAGCCGTTTCCCAAAAATTGGGCCAGATAATCCTCCCCCATGGCTGGATAATCCACCCCCATGGCCGGATAATCCACCCCCCTGAAAACTGGCAGAAACAGCAAAACTGAAACAATCATAACTTTTACATCCGGACTCCGTTTTTGATGATCTTGGGATCGTTTTAAAGAGGAAAATGAGCTCTACAAGGTCATCCAGAGAAACATCATAGTCCAGCAATGTAGGATAGAACCAAATGACGAAAGATTTGACCTCTCCCAAAAAGACGAACCGATAAAACCTCCAACATCGAAAATGCAATAGAGAATGCATATGAAATTCGTTTTCGATGAACTTGAGCTTGTCATAGAGATTAAAACAAGCTCTAAATACTCACATGAGTAAGACCCAAATAAGAACCAAGAAATATGATGCCAAGTATGCAAAGGTTTGAGCTCTCACCGAGGGATATGATCAAGTTACTCACTCAAGAGCCCCTCTTGATAGTACGGTTATCTATCCTATAAACCGGTCTCCCCAACTAACACCACAAGACCGGTAAGAAAGAAACCCTATCAAGATCAAACAATTGCCTTGTGTATATTCCACTTGATGTTGATGATGATGATCTTCTACACCTCAAGATGGAACACCTTTCTTGATTGCGCTAGCTTGGTGAAGACTTGGAATTTGCTCCCCCATACTCCACTATGGAAGAGCCTCTCTTTAAGCATATGTTCACATATCCATGATCACCATAAGGATGGCAAGCTACACTTGAGATCATCTTATTATTCAAGACACACTTGCCATAGGCTCAACTTCTACTTGACCAATCTCCGGATCATTCCTTGAAACCTTGATCACCACTTGATCTTCTTCACTTTCTTCTTCTTCCAACCTTGAAGCCAACATATGGTTCAAGCATTGCCTATGGACAAATCCTACAAGTAAAACACAATGCAAACATAAGTCCATAAAGATTGTCATTAATTACCAAAACCATACATGGGGCACACATGTTCTTTCAACAGTGGTGGTGTTCTTCTCCCTTTTTGAGTGCGAGATGGATGGAGGGGTGGCAACACCGGAAGGTGGACTTCACGGCCATCTCTACGTGGAGTGGTATGAGAGTGGTGGTGGCTTGTCTCTTTGGCCATGTGGTTGGGGATCTTGGTGTTGGCGGCGCTTCAACAAAGGCGATTCCCAGATCGTGCTATGGAAGTCTATCTTAGTGACAATGGGCGGTCTGACGTATCGGTTTGTGGTGTGAAGATTTTTCTAGGCGAAATCTCAATGCTCTAGCGCCAGCAGTGGCGACGCCTGTAGGTGCCGCTAGCCTCTTGGGGCCCCATTGTGGTTAACTTTCCAACGTCAGCACTCTAGGTGAAAACCCTTGACCGCCTTGGTCTCAACGATGGCGGTGTGATGTGTCTTTACCATCTTGGGACATCATCCTGGAGCTTTGGTACCTCTCGGTGTTGTTTTGTTATCATCGACAGATAAGCTCATATCATGTTTTGAGGCTCTTCTGACGCTAATGTGGGCAGTCTCAATGGTCTCACATCTTATACATGTGGCATGGTTTCACCCCCTGCTCGTCCTTGTTTTCTGCTGGCAAGATCGGCACTGCACGGCCCTGAGCGAGTGGACAGGCATCCCTCTCCACCGACGACTTGGTTGGTGAAATGCAATGATGTCTGATGGTTTTAGTAGGCGTGGTGGCATCTCTAGCTAGTAGTCTTGGAACTCTCCAGGGTGTGGCTACTCCTTTTTTTAAATCTTTGATATGCTTGTAAGAGGGTTTTATCAACACTTTAAATCGGTTCGACCATGTGTGGTTTTATTTATAAAACAGGCCGAAAGGTTGCTTCAAGAAATATCTTAAGAACATTAGTTAGATATTTCTAGTTCTTGACATCATTAAGTGCCCTGCAAGATTCAGACGAAAACATTAGTTAGATATGCTATAAGAGAAAAAAACATGAAAATACCAATATAATAGTATAGTGCTCCTTTTAACCTTTGCAAATGTCAATTTTGTTACAGCCGAAAAGGTGTTTTCAAGCCAAAATTAGGCTGACAATTATTGTTAAATATCATCAACTGGTTCAGCGACTTGGAGATGATACTCCCTCTATCTCAAAATAGGATGTATATAATTTTTGTCAAAGTCAAACTTTTCAAACATTGACCAACTATATAAAAACATATGTTGAGATTTATAACCTCCAGTCAATACTGTTAGAACCATTATAAAATATATCTCCATGTGGTGTGCATTTGATATCATAGATGTTGATGATTTTCTCTATCTGTTACAAAAAAAACTATATACGTCCTAATTTAAAATAGAGGGAGTAGTTTGTACAATTCTGTCGTGGTGGGAGCCGGTCTAACGATATTGATGCACACACTAGTAAATCATTTGTTGTTTGGAATGATGTTTCCTGTTCATCTACCATTAGTTGGACTTTTGCTTCGGTGTCCCTTCCTCTCCTCCGAACTTACGAAACTAAAGACACAAGGATGGTAAAGATTGGCCGATACCCTTCGATTTAGAATGCATGAATGGATATTGAACTATCTTAGCCGTCTATGAGTTTTTAGTTTTATAAATTTAGAGAGAAGGGGACACCGAAGCACATCTCGTCTCCGGTAAAAACAACAATTATGCACCGACAAGGAAGTGATTCTTCTCTTATGTTGTAGGACCCCTTTAAAATAAGGATATTTGAAACGGCTCTCAAGAGCATATGCTCCCGGTTGAAGAAAATGACATTCTAGAGTGAGAAGATTCTGAAAAATAATAGGAATGTAAATATTTCTGCTCTTTGTGTACATGTAAAAAAAGAAAATTTCATGGACAAAGCATCAATTTCATCACACGATTAAAAGAAAACTGAGCCAAAATGCTGCTCATGTTTAAGGAAGACAATAAATATTTGCATAGTCATGTCTTTTTATCCCTTGTAACTTATGGTTGCCTTTAATATTGGAAGGCTATATGCATCAATCTGTGCAGTTGCCGGTGGTTATCCTTCTTTTCGAATTTTTTTTGATGGTTGCAATTATTAGTACGAGTACATTTTGATTAGAAGTAATTAATAAAACCTAATATGAAGAGAATATGTTCTCTTAGACGTGAAGGAATCATCTGTTATTAGCTAAAAAAAACAAACAGCCAAGTCCTATTACGTGGCTTCACAAAGAAAACCGACAACATCTCATTTGTACACATATTAGTCAACCTCCGTGTTGTGCACGGGCAAGTTAGTTGTCTTGATCCCATTAGCTTTGTCTTGTTAAAACCATCTTCGTTTGTCTAATCCAATGCTTGTTAATTTATCCATTGGCATGGATACGTAGAGCTTACTTGCCCACCACCACCTCTACCCCCCTTGACCGAGGAGGAGGAGGCGCACAGCCCAACAGCAACAACCGGCCTTGGGTTGGGACATTGGCGATTCCCACACATTTGCCCAACCACACATGTGACATTGTCCCATGGGGCTCTTCTAGCCTTGTAATTGCTGTGTCCAAACACCAACCAACCACCACCGCTTCCCCCAAAGTCTCTTAACCAAACAACCAAGCAAGGCGCAGCAACCGCAACACACACACACACCGATTCCCCCGTTCATTTCCCCACAGAGAAACCAGGAAGAGGCAGGCAGGGCGCCAGCGACAAGACAGACCATGAAGAGGGAAGGATTCCAGCACGGCGCGGTCAGGGTCAACCGCAACAAGCTGCTGCGGATCGCCGACGGCGAGACCGCCGCGCGGGTGGGCGCGTACGCCAGGGCGCCGTCCAAGCCCACCAACGCGTCCAGGAGCACGGGCAAGTGCAAGCGGCCGCGCTGCGCCGGGTGCCACGACCACCCGGTCACCAAGGCCCGGGACAAGACCAAAGGCGCCCACAAGCTGCACGCCTGCGACGTCGCGCTCAACCACCGCCTCGTCTCCTGGCGCGTCGTCGACGGCAACTGCGCCGCGGCCGGCACGGGCATCCCGGACTACAAGGGTGCGTCGGCGTCCGCCGTGCTGGCGTACCTGGCCGGGGGGAACAGCTGGCACGAGGACGACGACGACGAGGGCGCCGCCGATCTCGAATCCACCCCGCGGGGGCTCTCCGACCTCTACGACCTCATCGTAGGCCTCCACGCCGACGCCCCTGCGCCAGACGACTTGGTGGCGCCTGCCGATAACATAGCTGCTCTAGGAGACATTGACGATGCAATTGAGGAACAAGATGCAGATGGGGAGGATGACGACGACATGGGGTTCTGCATGGTGGGGATCACCATCGCGCTGGAGTTCTCCGACGGGGAGGAGGACTGGATCGTGGTGGAGGAGATCCCGTCCACCTGATCTCTCGTCTCTTATTAATTTGCAAATAAGAAGAGAAGAGAGGTCAGCCACATCCCCTTGTGCTTGCTGTATAATTCCCATCTGCAGGTGGTGTGTATATAACTGCTGTCCCTCCCTCTGGTAATCGTGTCCTTGTGTATATGTCACTGTATCTAATGGTCTTCCCTCATGGATTATGCATGATTCGAACATGAATTTATCATCTGTGAATAAAACGGAGAAGGGATTCTTCTTCAGATCTTGTTTCTTTCTGCTTGGTTCAATCCTGGTGCGGGGATCTTTAAATTTTGTGGTTTAATTCCGGTCTCAAGTAACCTGATCTCAAGTCCGATCGGCTCTTGGGTATGTTCGGTACAGTTCTGCTTCTTGTGTTCCTCTTCCGTCTCTTTCTGATCAATATCAACTTTTACGTTTTGTACGTTTCCTCTTTCTGAATTGTTGATCCACGCAATCTTTGATCGCTTTTGCAACCTTGCAATTTCTGCAAGTGGTTAAGAAAAAAAATATGGCTTCATCTTTACAGCTTATATACTTTACCTTGAGCAACATGGCTTACCAAATTCCTCCGGATACATGGTCACTGTCATCATATCATTTGATGGTTGTGTTTCAACGGTTCAAATGGAACGCGTCTTTTGATGAAGGAATACGTAGCTATTATACTCAACGAGCACGGGTAGACATCACAAACGAAAAGACCTGTACCTGTGCAATTAAACAAAGAAAAGATTGCCTTGTCACATGTATATTACTACTGTAAAATTGCATTACCAGGCAAGCAAGCAACTAGCGGGTATATCAGGTGATCAGGTCTACCTGGTTCTCTTGTCCTCTTTGTTAGAAATAATGGCCTAATCATGTTGGCCTTGTTAGAGCATTTCCGGCCTAATCCTGTTGGCCTTGTGAGAGCATTTCCACTCGGGGACCCTAAAGACCTGCTAAACGGCTATCGGGGTTTCGCCGCATAAAATCGTGTTCATCCGGCCTCTCAATTTTAAAATGGCGCCGGCGCGGTCCGTTTAATTATCCGGCGCCCTCGAGCCGAATCCAACCCAGTGTAGCAGGGGCACGAGAAAACGTTTAGCCCTCTCGGCAACACAAATAGGAATCCCCTGCCCCATCTTAACTTTCCTCCCCATGACAGCCACCCCACCGCAGTTCGTCGCTGCAGACACCTTGCACGCTAGGTCGGCAGTTTTTCTCTGGTAGAAAACTCGCCTAGTTTATTTGTCTGTTTGCCCTCTTTGTTAAAAATAATGGGCTAATTTCTTTGGCCATGTTAGATTTCAGCGCATGTGTGTGGAAGCCCATAAATGTGGCAGTTCACATGTGTGGCAAGACAACAATGGTGTCTTGCAACGAGTCTACCGCCATCGATTGTTTGTACAGATTCTGTAGGGAAGTGCTTGCAGTTTTGGGCCATAATACTTTAGATCACCTACTGCTGAAGACACTACTCGTAACCTTGTAGTCAATGAAAGTAGAGGATTTCGTGGGATGCTTGGAAGTATCGACTGCATGGATTGATACTGGAAAAACTATTCGTTTGCTTGGCAGAGAATGTACAAAGGCCACAAAGGAGGTTGCACTGTGATACTCGAGGCAATTTCTACACAAGATCTCTGGATTTGGCACTTCTTCTTTGGCATGGCAAGATCGAACAACGACATCAACTTCCTCGAATCTTCTATTGTCTTCGCCAAGCTTGTTGAGGGTCATACTCCCCCGGTGGACTTTGAGATCAACAGGAAACACTACAACAAGGGATACTATTTTGCAGATGGTGTCTATCTAAGATGGCCAACATTTGTGAAGATTATCTCAAGCCCCATGCTCCCTAAGCATGCTCAATTTGCAAAACAACAAGAAGCTTGCAGGAAGGACATGGAACGATAATTTGGTGTGCTCCAACATAGATTTGCAGTTGTCTGGTTCCCTGGTTGAAATATCAGATGTGTGGAAAGTGATAAATTGTTACGTGACCTTACACAAAATGATCATTGATGACGAGCGGAAGCATCTAGTGGATTTGGTCGAGCAGGAGGAAACCATACTAGACAGGGGCCTCTTGCAGAGCCTGATCACCAGGTGCCGGTATCGTGGGTTGCCTTCATCGCCATGCGTCAGGAGATCCGAAACCCGACAGTGCATCAACAGATACATGATGATCTGGTAGAGCACATATGGATGCGCAAGGGCAATACATTTCAGCTATGCTGAACATGATCTAGCCAAACTATGTTGTTTTTCATTTTATGCCGGATTATGGGTTACAATGGTATCGCATGTGCGAGTTGAGAGTCTAAAGTATTGGGTGTTATCTGGTGCCCTAAAGGCCCTCCCTAGGACGACTTATATAGATATCCGGCCTAGGGTTTATAGGAGAGATCAATCCGGCTACGACTAAAAGTTGGTTACAAAGTACATCTTGAACTACAAGTAACATTATGGGTCTAAGTCGGTAAGTCTTCTGGGCCTTCTCGTGGCCGGATTGGACTCCGTCTTCTCTCTCTAACTGGGCCGCCCGTGAAGCAAAGCTCTAACCCGAAGTGGGCCACCCTGGTCAGTGAGGAACTGTGAGGATACCCGGAAAGTATATCCCCAACAGCAGCCCCCGGAGGCCTCCAAGATCCAAAGTCAGATTTCATCATCGTGTAGCTTGATCTTTGGCTTGCAGAATCTTGAAGGGTTCCTGAAACTTCACAACAAAAAATACGATCCGGGTCTTAAAAATAAGTTGGACCTTTCAATTGGTTACTCGGATTTTCCAGCTCGCTTTTAAACTAAGCCGGAACTTGGTCTCTAACGCCACCTGACACAAGCATGGTCAAGTCACGTCATCTGACAGACGTTCCGTCAGCACGATCGTTGGTGGGTCCGCGGTTCACAGAACCGAGGCGCCGTTTCAATGCGTGCGTGGAGATCGAGGCGACACAATCATCGTGCGGGCCCTTCCTAGTTCTTTCCACGATGCGTGGCGGTTACACTGTAGAGTTTGCACGAATCTTGGCGCAGGTAGGTGGATATAAGGGGTTTAGATTTCTTCTTCTCATCCCCACCAGTCCTTTGTCGTTCCTTCCTTCCCAATCCTCCTGCGCGCCCAGAGCTTCCTCGTCCTCCTCCCACAGAGCTCCTAGAGCCTCCACTTTAAGGTCACCTTTTCCACCGGAGAAAAATGGCTTCATCCTCTTCTTCCTCTTTGGCGGCGGTGGCGGCGTCAGCGGAAGCAGCTGCGGAGAAGGAGAGCTTCCGGAGAATCTGGATCCCCTGTGCCCTCGACGAGGACGACCTCAAAAACGTAGAGAAGGAGGGGCTTCTCGCCGCCGGCAACTGGCGGACCGGCTCCGGCGAAACCGTCCCCAATCCGCGCGAGGGCGAGCGCGTCCACTTCGGCACCCATCTGGACCGAGGTTTGTCCTTTCCTCCCTCCGAGTTCTTCTCCGAGGTGATACATCACTATGGAGTTCAACTCCACAATCTTCCTCCTAATTCTCTTCTGGAAATGAGCGCATATGCTGTGCTTTGCGAGGGCTTTCTCGGCATTAGGCCGAGTTTGCTTCTCTTTCGGTACTATTTTCATGTCTGGAGAAATTCCATTACTGCCGGTGTTCCTTATATCACCGGTACCATTATTTTTTCTGTTAGACGAGACTGGTCCTATCCCAAAATTTCTGCCAGTGACTCGGTCAAACAATGGCCAGCCACTTTCTTTTATCATAGGGATATTCTAGCTACCGGCAAAGCTACTGTTTTGCCGGCTTTTGTCGACGGAGCCGCCACAGCCCAGCCTTCCTGGGACGAGGCTGCTCCAGCTCTCACCGACGATCTGATCCTCGCTAAGAGGCGAATCGAGTATTTGATCAAGCACAAGAGTCTGAAGGGATCCGACTTGGTCCAATGCTGGGTCTCACGTCGGATCCAGCCACTTCAGTACCACGGGGACAGACTAATGCATTCCATCACGTCTTCCAAAAAAGATTCCCTCCGCATCAGCCCCAAAGCCTGCACCGCCCAAGGTTACATAAGCCAGATCAGGTGGCTGATCAAGGAGCGGATCGAGAGGAAAATTCCAGAGGTTTCTCTGGATATGCACACGGCGGAAAACCCCGTGGTAGCGGTAAGCTTCCATCAGTACACCTTTTACGTGTTTCAATCTTTAAATTATATACTGCAATGCTGATATGCTTTCCTGTTTTCAGCTTGCTGACCTCCCCGAGTCGGAGCTTGCTCCACTCGAAGGATATCCTCCTGAGTTTTATTAGGAGACTGAAGTGGTCCCATTGCCGGACCTTGCGCTCAAGAAGCGCAAAGTTCCGACAGTGGCTGTTGGCACAAAGGAAGTGCCTGTTGTGAAGAGGTAACTTTCATTCACAATTTTCGCCTTTGTACCTTTCTCGAATTTCTTTCTGAGATGTAATGTTTCTGACTTTACTACATTCTCAGAGCAAAGCCTCTCATCAAGGGTAAGGGGAAAGGGATTCCTGCGAAGCCCCTGCGACGGACGAAGCTTACCATAGCTTCCCGTGCCACGGCTCCTCCGACTCCTGCCCCTCAACCTTCTACAACACCGGCGATTACTCCTTCTCCGGTTGTTGTAGAAGATCCAGCTCCTCCAACGGCTCCTGTGATCCTTGGGTCACACACTGACATCACCGTGGGTGCGTCAGCTCAAGATAAGGGTGAACCTTCTTCGGGTAATGATCCCTCAGCTGAAGTCTTCACCGACAACCTCCTCAGCAATCCCGGACTTGCCAAGTTTGGCTTATCCCGGAAATCTGCAAAGGAGATCCAGCGGCTGGCCAGGCAAGTCCTGGACAAAAGCCATCTATCCCCCGAAGAGGAGGCGCAAGAAGCAGAGGACGTCAAGTTCTCTGACCTTCTCGCTCAAGTCTGCCTTCGCGACGAGAGAATCAGGACTGGCGAGCTTCCAACAGCCCCAGTAATTCCTCTTACCCTCGCCGAGAAGGTGGCAGCTGAATTGAATGCGGGGTTAGAAAAACTCACCCGTGAGCAATATGTAAGTCGGAATTCCAACTCTTGTTTTTTACATTATGTTATATCATATCCTCTAGCCCCCAAGCATGAAGTAGGATATAGAAGTCCGGGTTCATGCTTTCATTAGGATGCCAAAGAACGAACTAGTGTAGCCCCCAAGGCTCGTGCTGATATTTAGCAAAAAATATAGCCCGAGTCTTAAGTAGCCTTCTTACCTTGGGTATTCTGACTTACAGAAAGTATGTTCCTATAACCAGGAATTATTAACCAATGTCTGTGATAAGCGGAGAGAGATCAAAGCTCTCCGGCTTAAAAATGCTGAGCTCAAGGTAGCCAAGGATGAAGCTGAAGGTAAACATTCCGAGATTCAAACCTTGTCTTTTGCTTTTTTAATGTCGAATTTTTCTGAACTGTTGTTCTTTTTGACTTACAGCGTTGGTGAAACAATCCATCGCTATGATTGAAGAGGCCGAGAACCTTAAGACCCTAGTGGTGTAGAATAAGGGACTTCGCCAAGAGCTGGATAAGCTCAAGGCGGATCATGAAAGGAGCATAACTCAAGTCCTTGAATCCTCCTCCATGGCCACTGAAGAGCGTGATCTCAAGATTGCCGCTCAAGATAAAGTTATCTCGGACCTCAAGAATGAGCTTGGTAGAGAGAAAGATCTCTCCGAAGCGCTCCGGGCTGAACTCCAGAGTCTCCGGGAGGAGAAGACCAAGATTGACGACGTCATTCTTGGTACGTTCCATCTGTCCGATTTATCATTTCTTCGACTTTCTTCAATGTCGGATTTTCCTTAACTTGTTTTGTGTTTAGGTCCGCTGAACTTGACGGACTCCTCCTCGTCCGAGCCCCGCACTCACCGGCTTACCCAAGTCGGTGATCTTCTTCATGACTACCGCTAGTCCCTTGAGGACATTGGCGAGTCTCTCAGGATTCTGGACATGCCAAGCATGTCGGACTTCTAGGTGCGGGAGAAGGCCAAGGAGATGCCGCAGCTCGTTCGGGACTGGAACATGTCCTACGCACGGACTGCTGCGCAGAACGCTCTCACCATGGTCATGAGCCACCATGGAAACATGGAGATATGGCAAGTGACCAGAGGGTACTGCAAGGTAGACGAAGACGGCCAGGAGCAAGACCTTCAAGCCATCATGCACTCCTGCGCCGGATATGGGTGCCACGTAGCTGATCTGACCAGCTACGAGATCCCCTTCTTCACCCGCGTAGATACCCCGCCACCTCCTCCAGAAGAAACCGAAGAAGCTTCCGACGATGAACGGACCACCTCGGATCCGGACATCTCGGAACGATATCAAGGCGGAGTAACCAACTAGCCGGCAGCTCCTTCATCTCCTCCTGCATCATAGACCACAAACTTATGTATTATTCTGTGAAAGAACATGATGCGCTTGTAAATATTAAGTACTATGACTTTTGCTAGTGCTAAGTTTTTTATCTATTCAGCACTTTTGTCTTAGATTTTTTGCATGCCTGAAATGTTTTCATAAGCACTTGAAATTTTTCCGTGTCTACTTATCGTTTATCTGGCTTTTCGCCTCGTCCCTTTCGTGAGCCGGCCAAACCTTCAGCCGGAAACTTTAGCGAGCAACGGAGCTCAATTGCTAAACCAGTTTAAACTCGGAAACAAAGTTGGCTTCCAGTACCAACAATTTACTACTCAGAAAATACCCGCATCCAGCAATCAGACAAATAACCAAAGTAAAGACTAGAATTTTTAGAGTTATAATCGAAGGTAGCAGTTTTAGAATCGAAAATCTAAACCAGAACGAACATGAGCATAAAGTACTTTCAAGCATTCTGGGATTTTCGACTACAACATGATCATTAGGAAATAAGATGGTACAAACTTCTAAGAAAAACCTTGAGGTAACCAAAACTTTTATTTCTCACAAAACATGTGCATATTTATGATTACAAAGAAGGATAAACTAAGAATAAAAGGGACGTAGCTGAGCAATATTCCACGGTCTGTCTAACTCATCCGGATTTGTACTGCCTCCAGCTCTCTTTCTCTTCTTAGTAGCAGGTGTTTCTTTGACTGGCCTCATGTCAGTTAAGTAGTACGATCCATTGTGCAATACTCGACTAACTAAAAAGGGCCCTTCCCATACTGGGGAAAGTTTTTGCTTTCTTTGTTGCACAAGCCAGAGAACCAAATCACCTTTATTGAAAGATCTAGTTCAGACTCTCTGAATATGATACTTGCGTAACTTCTGCTGATAGGCTGTAGATCTCATTTCAGCAACGACGCGAACTTCTTCGACTAAGCCGAGATCATTTTGTCGAGAAATCTTGGCATCCTCTTCGATATACGCGGCCACTCTAGGAGAAGTATGAATTAAATCGCTAGGAAGAACTGCTTCTGCGCCATAGACCAAGAAGTGTATCCTGTTGACCTGTTTGGAGTTGTTCGTAAACTCCAAATTATAGAGGGTAATTCCTCTGCTCAAGCCCTCGCAGCACGTCTCAGTGGTGCTTCGAGTCTTGGTTTCAAGCCTTGTAGAATTAAACCATTTGCTCTTTCGACTTGTCCATTAGCCTGTGGATGTGCGACTAACGCAATGTCAAGCCGGATATTTTGCTCATCGCAGAATTCAGCCAGTTCTCCCATGGAAAAGTTACTCCCATTGTCCGTGATAATACTATGTGGATAACCATACCGGATTATAACATCCTCGACAAATCTTTTGGCTGTTGCTCCATCACAACTAGTGACAGGTTTAGCCTCGATCCACTTTGTGAATTTGTCCACCATCACTAAGAGGTGAGTGAATCCACTTGGGGCTCGTTTAAAAGGTCCTACCATATCAAGCCCCTAGACCGCAAAGGTCCATGTTATAGGTATTGTTCGCAGCTGATCAGCCGGAACATGAGCTTGCTTGGCGTATTTTTGGCAGCCTTTACACGTCTTGACTAATCGTTCGGCATCTGCCTAAGCTGTAAGCCAGAAAAATCCATGTCAAAAATCTTTTGCCACTAAAGATTGGCTGCAGCGTGGTGACCACACTCGCCTTCGTGGATTTCCCTTAAGATTTCCACTCCTTCTTCCAGAGATACACAGCGCTGAAAAACCCTAGAAGCACTCCGTTTATGGAGCTCACCTTTAACAATAGTATAGGCTTTTGCTCGTCGGATAATCTGTCGGCTCAACACCTCGTCTTTGGGTAATTTGCCATCTACTAAGTAATCGAGGTAGGGTTGAGTCCAGCTGGGAATTACAGCCAGAACTGCTACCAAAGGTGAGTCGGATTTGGTTGGATATTTCTCATCTACTCCCTTTATCGAGGGAACTTTGAGGTGCTCTAAAAATGCGCCATCCGGGACCTCTTTCCGCGTAGAGCCTATTCGAGATAATGCATCTGCTTCCTCATTTTCTGCTCGAGGGATATGTTGAACTTCAAACCCTTCGAACGATTTAGATAGATCATCCACGACAGCTTTATATGCTGCCATGTGCTTATTTGCATTATAAATATCCGAGACTTGCTGAGCAACAAGATCCGAATCTCCGTAACACATCAAACGTCGGATGCCAATATCCTTAGCAATCCGGATTCCATGCAGCAGTGCTTCATACTCGGCAATGTTGTTTGTCGCTGTGAACTGGATCTGCAACACCTATAAAAGTTTATCTCCTTGGGGTGATTTGAGCACCACGCCAGCCCCCGAGCCCCCTCGAGCCTTAGACCCATCGAAAAAGAGGGTCCAATATTCTGACTCAGGGAGGACTATGTTCTCCTTGGTCTCTGTCCAATCAGCGACAAAGTCGGCAAGGATCTGGGATTTGATTGCTGTCTAGGGTTTGTACTCAATATCGAAAGCTGCAAGCTCTATGCCCCATTTGGCAACGCGTCCTATGGCATCGCTATTGTTGATTATATCTCTCATGGGAGATTTGCTCACCACGGTAATTGGGTGCTCCTGAAAATAGTGTCGTAACTTACGAGATGCTAGAAAAACACCGTAAGCCAACTTTTGATAGTGCGGATACCGCTGTTTTGATTCTGTCAGGACCTCGCTGACAAAGTATGTCGGACGCTGCACCAGGTGCTCCTGATTTTCTTCTGGTCTCTCCACTACCATAACGATACTGACAACCTTATTTGTCGCAGCAATGTAAAGCAACATCGGTTCCTGAGGTTCGGGCGCTGCAAGGATAGGAGCAGATGAGAGTACTTTCTTCAGGTCTTGTAGTGCAGCTTTAGCATCGTCAGTCTAGAAAAAATCCTTGGTCTTCTTCAGGAGTTTGTATAATGGCGCGGCTCTTTCGCCAAGCCGGCTTACAAATCGACTGACCGCAGCAATGCAACCAATTAATCTTTGTACGTCCTTCAGGCGAGTTGGCCTGCAAATGTTGAGAATAGCCTTGATTTTGTCACGGTTTACCTCTATGCCTCTTTGAGACACGATGAAACCTAACAATTTTCTGGCTGGTATTCCAAAGAAGCATTTCTTCGGGTTAAGCATGATGTTGTATTTTCGTAGATTGGCGAACGTTTCCTCCAAGTCAGAAATCAATGTTTCCTTCTTTTTGGACATGACGCGATATCATCCACGTATGCATGTACATTGCGTCCGAGTTGATCATGGAGGCAACGCTGCATCGTGCGCTGGTACGTAGCTCCTGCGTTCTTCAGCCCAAAGGGCATCGTAATGTAACAGAAGGTTCCGAAAGGGGTTATGAATGAATTTTTGATTTTATCAGATTCCTTCATCCGGATTTGGTGATAACCGGAATATGCGTCGAGAAAACAGAGGAGTTCCGAGCCTGCCATAGAATCGATAACTTGATCAATTCTAGGCAGAGAGAACGGATCTTTTGGACAAGCCTTGTTCAAGGCAGTATAATCAACACACATCCTTAAATCAGTGGTGTCCTTTTTAGGGACCATTATAGGGTTGGCCGACCAATCAGTATGGATGACCTCTTCTATGAATCCGGCTAACTCGAGCCGCGCTAGTTCCTTAGCTATTGCCTTACGCTTTTCATCACCAAACCGCCGTAAGGACTGTTTGACGGGTTTAGCATTCGGGTTTACATTTAGAGAGTGCTCGGCAAGTTCCCTAGGTACTCCGGTCATGTCAGATGGCTGCCATGCGAAGATATCTTGATTTGCTTGGAGGAACTTAACGAGCGCGCTTTCCTATGCGCTACTTAGGCCTACGCCTATCTGGGTCACCTTGGAGGGGTCATCATCCTTCAACGGCGTTGTCTTCGTCTCTTCTGATGCCTTAAACTCCGGATTTGGCTTTGTGACCTCCTTCTTTATTGCGGGCATCTCGGACGGATCTATGCTCTTCTTGTTCTCCTAGTACTCCTGGGCGTGCAGCACGGCTTCGGCAAAGGCGACATTTCCATATTTGCACTCTCGCGCCTTCTTCGGGTCTCCCCTGATGGTGATCACGCCGTTGGGACCTAGAATTTTCATCATATTGTAAATGTAACAAGGACGAGCCATAAAAGCCCAGTAAGCCAGACGTCCGAATATAGCGTGGTATGTGCTCTTGAACGGGACCACTTCGAAGGAAAGTGCCTCCGTCCGATAATTCTTTGGAGTTCCAAAAGTAACATCCAAAGTGATCTCTCCCAGGGAATTAGCTTGTCTTGCTGGGACAACTCCGTGAAAGATCACAAAGCTATGGTTCAACTGTGTTTCTGAGATCTTCATCCAGCGTAGCGTTTCGACATAGAGAATATTGATACTGCTACCACCGTCCATGAGGGTCTTGGAGAAACCATAACCGTCAATAAGTGGATTGACGACTAAGGTGTATTTTCCTCGCCTATGTAGCTTAGGCGGATGATCAGCGCGGTCAAACGTTATTACCACTTCCGACTAGTCCAGATACAGAGGGACAGCCGGAACTGTTGCGTTGAGCTCGTGGAGAACTGCTTTCTTGACCTTTGCTGGTTGAGATCCGAGGAAGGTGACGTAAGTGTCCTTCTTGGTGGGAAAAGTTTTCTTCCCTTCCGACTTGGGATTTGAAGCATCGGCTTCCTCCATGTCGGAATCTTCCTTGGTCTCTTTGTACTTTTCGGGATTTTTCTTTCCCTTCTTCCGCTTAGCTTTGTAGCCCGCGGTATCATCTCTCTTGATGTCGTCGTTAAAACGACATTCAGCGTTGGTGTGGGACGAGCCCCCATTGGCGTCCAAGTGATGCACACATGGGTTATTGGCGATGTTGGCCCAAGTGTAGGTTTTGCCTGGTTGTTGCTCTCCTCTACCTTGGACCCTTGACGTCCCACGGCCACGCCCGTGGCCTCCACCACGTCCTCCTCGTCCTCCAGACCCAGAAACAGTAGTGACTACTGCTGTCTCTACGTTGGGTTTTTCTTCCGAGGTATTTTTGCGCTTCTGAGCTTGTTGCTTTGGTTGTTTTGCCGACTGAGGTACAGCCAGGACATTGAGTAATCCCTCTGCATCGTCGTCAGCATCTGCATACTTGCTCGCTGTTTCTATCATCTCTCCCAGATCAGTGACCTTGTCACACTTCAAGCGATGGCGCAGTAAACCAATTGGGAGACCTGCGATGAAAGCTTCAATCGCAGTTTGATCATTTAATCCTTCGCAAGAGTTCTTGGTGTCAATCGATCGTCCGAGGTAATCCTGGCAAGTTTCTCCGGCTTCCTGGGTGCAACGCTGTAGGTCTCCAACCGTACAGGGCCTCCGATATGTGCCTTCGAAATTCCGAAAGAACGCACTTTGTAAATCATACCAGTTATGGATTGTGTTTGCCGGAAGTTCATTGAGCCATGATCGTGCCGTCTTTCGCAACATAAGTGGGAGATATCGGGTTGCGACCAGGCTATTTCCGCCTTTGGCGATGCATCAGGCTTGGAAGAAATCCTGTAACCAGGTGTCTGGCCGAGCAATGCTGTCGTAGGCTTGGATATGTCTTGAGATAGCAAATCCTTCCGGGAACTTTGTAGCTCTGATGCGTGGTCTGAAGCATTTTGGGCCCACATATACATCATCGTTTTCGTAGCGCCGAGACTCTATATTGGAGTTGATCCTGTGCCTTGCGTCGTTCGGGGATAGGGATCGTCCCGAATGTCGGCTGTGGCTGCGGTGCCTTGGAGCCGGACTTCGGCTTCTGCCACCACCTCCTCCGCCATGTCGTCCTCCTTGACCTCATTGGGGGCCGTTGTGATAACTGTGTGGTGGAGAGGGTGGTGCAGCTAGATAGTTTCCGGCTGATCGCTGGCCTCCGTCCGAAGCGTCATTATTCCGGGTCTAGGGAGGTTCTTGACTATGACGAGCCCCCTGCCGGCTTGTTCCAGTGTGGTTTCCGTCGTTCCTTCGTCCGTCGTTCCCACCATGGTGAGGCTCAGCCGGACGGTTTTCATGTCTGGGAGGTGGCATTCTCTGACGATCCTCCTCACGATGTTTCTCTTTATCTTCTCCCTTTCGGGGAGGATTCCTCAGATTCAGTGCAGCGATCGCGTCTTTCTCGGCTATTGGAGCGACATTGCTCCAATTATGTGTAGCTCTACGGTGCTGCCCCGACGATCCGGTTCTTGAATAATTGTCTTCCCTGCGTTCGGGGTGACGATACTGCACTCGAACGTAGTGGGATCTTACGTCAGCCCATGCTAGATCTATGCGACATTGGTCGGAATCCGAAACCAGCTTTTGACTTCTAGATAAGGCGACCTTTTGCTGCTCCAGTCCCTTATTGCGTAGCTTGATACCCAAACGTATCTCCTCTGGGCCTGGATTAGCTGATAGAATTTGGCGAGCTGCCATGGTATTTTGCACTGGTGTTGGGTAAACCCAATCTCCGTTGCTATCCTTCCGTGGCTTCCCCATCTCATCTCCAAAAAGGACGGCACGGACACGTGGGAATTGGTTGTCATCTATGTGACGCTTCCGTGTCTTCTGATGTAGACGGGACATGTACTCCTTGTTTGACATGCGCTTCTTTTCCACCTCGATGTTTTTGGCTTCATCAAGGAGTTGTTGACGATGCGCTTCCAGGGCCTGGGCCCTTTCGTCCAGCTCATCTGCAGTAAGTTCTGCAGCTGTAGGATGGGTGTGGTTAATGCGGTATCGATGAGTTTACGTGCACCTTCAGTGATCACGTGTCCATCCACCGATGCTTCTTTTTTCGGCTCGTCTGGGATAAGTGCTCCATCCGAGTCTTCTTCGTATTCCTCTGCGATTACCTCCTCTGTGAGGGAGTCTTTTGCCGGGGTCTTGTTCTTCTTGTTCCTCTTCTTTGCCTTCTTGGCAGCGCCGGTAGCAAAGATGACTTTTGGTCCGTTTCCCGGAGTCAAGCTCTGATCGGTACTTTTGGACATCTGGATCTCGGGATTATCTCCGATGTCCATGTCATCCTTCGCTTTGGGAGAATGTTCCCCGGATCCTTCATCCATGGCTTCTCCTTCTTCTGCAGCTTTGGAGTTGTACTCCTCTTTGTATTCTACGGAGAACTTTCGGAAATCTGCCGACGTCATAGATTCATCCGAGGATGCGGGAACGTCGGCGTTTGTTCCAATTGCCTCCAGCACCGAGTCGGTGTTTTCTCCAGCATCGGCAGAGCCGGATCCGGATCCAACATATCCGACAAAGTGCGATGCGTGCTTCCTGAGGTACCTGCGGCTTTCACGATTAGCCATGTCGAAACTTTTTATGGTTTTGAGGATTGCATCTGCGCTAGCGCCTTGCAATATCATACATCTTAGTGTGTACCTGAGGAAAGGCCTGTCTGTCCTGGCATCATCAGAGCCGGAATCAGTGTCGTTGAGATGCTCCTCCTGGATTTCGACTTCCACGGGTGGGTCGATCTGGGATCCGGCTTCTCCAGGGAGATCCACTCCAGATTCTTCAGGCTCGGATTTCTCCACTATCTCCGCAACTGGTGCGGGCTGGGTGGGATTAGGGTTTTCTGAGATCCGGAACTCTACCGCCTCCACGGACAAAGGGGATCCAGAAGATTCTTCTGCCTCTATCATCACCGCTGGGGTGGGTTGGGCAGGTTCAGTGAAACCGATGTAAACATCGATCTCGCCAAAAGACATGATAGTATAGGCAGTCACGGCCTCCTTAGCCGGAATCCAAGTCTCGTCGAGAATGATGAGAGGGACGTCGCTGGCATAGAGGATGCGACCGACGGCGATGGTCTCGCCGATTCCGATTCTTGCAGATTCTGCTTGGAACACAGGTCCGAAGCTCACTTGCCCCACGGTGGGAGCCAACTGCCATCGGATTGAGGACAAGTACGCCATGAGGGGGTCCTCGAGGCGTGCGGAAGAGAGGGGTGTGAGACGTACGGTGTTCCGGGATGGTGAGCACACAAGTTTACCCAGGTTCGAATCCGCCGGCTTTGGACGGACCCTACTCCTGCTGTCAATCCAGTAATATGGCAAAGCCAGATTATGGGTTACAATGGTATCGCCTGTGCGAGTTGAGGGTCTAAAGTATTGGGTGTTATCTGGTGCCCTAAAGGCCCTCCCTAGGATGGCTTATATAGATATCCGGCCTAGGGTTTATAGGAGAGATCAATCCGGCTACGACTAAGAGTTGGTTACAGAGTACGTCTTGAACTACAAGTAACATTATGGGCCTAAGTCGGTAAGTCTTCTGGGCCTTCCCGTAGCCGGATTGGACTCCGTCTTCTCTCTCTAACTGGGCCGCCCGTGAAGCAAAGCTGTAACCCGAAGTGGGCCACCCTGGTCAGTGAGGAACTGTGAGGATACCCGGAAAGTATATCCCCAACACTTGCCGCCGCGGGACATGAAGGTAGAATTGCCAAGTCTCGTGAACCCCTAGGAATCAACACTGGATTGTTGTATGTCCGCCACCACCCACCTTCCTTTATATAGGCGAGTAGGTGAGGGCACACAACACTTATGTCCCTCGGTCCTAAACCCTAACCCTAGTCAAAGTGGGTCCAACCCATTGGCATGTGTCCCTGTCTGAACAAGTCTAACTTGTCGGCTTGTGATAGTCGGACCAGCATCCGCCTAGTTCCACTCTCTTAAGTGTGTGATCCCGTAGGTTTACGGTAAGCCGGACACATCTCAGTAATCATTTAGTCAGAGTCGTAACTCAGTACTTTCCGACTAGAGCTGATAATCGGTAGTGGCCTCTAGCAAGACTTGTCGGTTCCCAATTTGTGCAAGTGCCCTCAATGTGATGATGTGTCTGATTCCCTTTGCCTCACGATATTGGTGATAAACCGTAGCCATCCCAGTTCTTGCTTGGTAGTTGGCCCAAGACCACCCTAAAATATATCGTATGGGCACCTAGAGGGGGGAGGGGGGGTGAATAGGTACTACACCAAATTTTTAGTTCTTTTTCAATTTTAGGCTTAACACAAAGGTAATTCTCTAGATATGCAACTACGAGAAATTTCCCTATATGTAAACCTAACTACTAAGCAAGAAAAGGTGGAGAGAGTGGAACGAGATAACCGTAGTGAAGCACGCGGAGACACATGATTTTTTTTACCGCAGTTCCTTCCTTGTTAAGGGAAGTACGTCTGCATTGGAGGGTGGCCGATACTTAAAGGATATATGCCATAGAGGCAAATAATAAATGGGTTTTATTGTCATATATCAATTAGTTTGTAATAGTTTCATATTGTGCTATAACTGTATCAAGTGGAAACATTGGTATAGGTGTGGTATGAACAAACCAAGTCCCTAGTAGCCTCTATTCATACTAGTTCATTGGGCAATCGATGATCAAGATTTGCTGATCATGGGGCATTTATGCCAATTGACAACAAGGTCATATCATTGGTGAATGATGTGATGAACATCACCCAAAGATTGCAACACGATCAAGTCATAGAGTTCATTGTTGCAATAGTTGGAAACGTAGTTTCCTTCTCCTTAGACTGTGAGATCATATTACTCACTATCTCCTGAGGATAGTTAGATAGCATCAAACATCACTTGGTGATACAGTAATCATAAAGGTGTATTCAAGTATCCAGAGGAACAGTTGATGATATATCACTCAAGAACGGGATTTGTTCACCCACATGACGTGTAAGATACATACGGTCGGCTTGGTGAGATTACATCCATAATGTTGCAACATGTGACTAGGTCACGTGGATGTTATATTGCAGTAACAAGTGAAATAGAACTTGTCGATAATGAGATTGAACAAGGTATGTGATACCAATGATCGGATCTCGGACAAGTTGTATTAGAGAAACAAAGGGAATTGGACTCGATGTTTTACGGTTCAAATGATATTATCACCGTGGAATGCACAGGGGTCATTATGGGCATCCTGGCCCCTCTATTCATCATTGATGGAGATCATGTCTATGCCATTCCTGAGCCGTGGGGAAATACACTTAAGGGTACGATGAGCTAGAGATCCTCTATAAGTTGGAATCACCATATGAAAGAGAAAATAAAACCGGAAATGTTCCGTGAGAGAACCCGAATCGTTCCGAGAAAGTTCGAAGTCATTTGGAGGAAATCGAAAGGTAACCAAAAGGTGTTTCAGGTCAAATCAGATTTTTTAATATGTATTTACATGTTAATTAATGTAATTAATATTAAATATAATATTAAAACCTAATTTGAAAGGGTATTTCACTAATGGGCCAAATTCCTATGAAAAAGGGCCCATGAGGGAAAACCAGGGAAGGGCCAAGGGCCAAAGGGGCCAAGGCCTAGCCACCACACGGGGCCCACCCGACCAGCCTTGGGATGTGCACAGGGTGGGGCACACCCCTGGACGGCTGGCCCATGGAGCCCTAGGGCCCATGGCGCCACCTCCCCCTCTCTCCCTTGTTTAGTCCCACATGGGAAACCCAAAAGGGAGGTCACACCTCCCTCCCCCTATATAATGGGGTGCCCATGGGTGGGATTAGACATGTCACGATCACACCAAAAAGGAGAATGCCTTTGGTTGCCTTTCTCTCCCCTCTCTCTCTCCCTTGTGACCATGACCCCATATATGGGTTGTGCGAACAAGGCTTCACCACGGCACACTATTGTGCTGCGGGGATTCCTAGCCGTAGATCTACTTCAGCACTCTCAGTGGGACCAGGGAGCCGGAGGTCGTCATTGTACACCGTATGTGTACGAAACCGCGAGGGGCCACACTTGGGACACCTTGGATGTTGTGAGTTGTAGATGCTGCAAGATGAAGATGGAGCAAGGGTGACATGCGAGGAGCTTCGCGACCTTGAGGTCGACCACGAGTTTGACTACTTCAACCATGTTACCCTTGGAACGTTAACTGCGTACGGTCTACAAGGGTATATATTCTATACGCTTCGGTCGTTACTGCATTACTACATAGATAGATCTTGGGCATTAGGGAGTTCCACCGTAAATTTTTGTTTTCTGCTACGGAACCCTTCAGTGGTATCAGAGCCGATATATGCATATGAGTGTTGTACGGCCAGTACGCACAAGTATTGTGCGGGCATTGATCACTTAGTTGTTAACCTCTAAAGTGTACGTGTTATACCGCGGTATTGTTTGATGAAGCGGACCAGACCGACCTTATGGGTATTCGTACGTGAGACTGGTTCCACGCTCAACATACGGCTTTTCCCGTATAAGTGGCTAGAGGGTTTTTGTCTCTCATTCAATAGTTGATATGACATTTACAATGGAGGACCCCTAAAGGGGTGTAGTAGAGACAACTGTTGGATCCATGCTGTGGTTGGAAAGTTTGTAGATTAGAAACGGTTCTATTACGAAATCCCTAACAACCACATAAAACTTGCAAAAGATAAAGTAGGGGCGTCTAACTTTGTTTTGTGGGAGAACTTGTGTTATGATATAGTATTGGTTGTTACGAATGTAAAGTGGTTTACTTTTCTGTTACTAAGTAGTATAGTAATAGTCATCATTCCGATGGACGACCTGTTGTTAGCATCATGGACTTGGCATCAAACCAGGGGCAAGATGGACATCATGCCAGAGCGCTCGATGGAGATCAAGGCTCAAGAAGGACCATATCATATCACAATATACATGTGATGTTGATACCTGTTTTACATCTTATTATATGGTAGTATTAGATACTTAATGGTAGCAAATAAGATAATCCCTAAATAATTCCAATGATAGTGTTCCCCTTGTGTGTGCACCACCAAGAAAGTTCTCCGTTATGAGGAAAGCCATGATGATCGGGTGTCAGACATATCTGCATTCGTATACAGTGGGTGTAAGCCATGTTGCATTGTAAATACACACAAGTTAGATTTGGCAAGCCTAGCATGTGTAGACATGGCCTCGGAACACAAGAGACTAAAAGGTCGAGCATTAGTCACATGGTGGATGTGCTTGACATTGGGGAATGTCTACCTTTAAAACTGCATTGCCGGTAGTGACATTCAGGGGTGATGTAGCGGATTGGGATCGTGTGATCACTAAAATCGTCTAGCGGATGACAATTTTAGTGGGAGCTCAATTAGGATTGAACTCATATTATGAACTTACTATAGATGTTTGTTTGCAAATATCTTAGTAGATCATTGATAGTGTGAGATTCGACACATTTTTGATGGTTTTCTCCCGGATTTGATCGTTTTTTGGCTTTACCTAACGCTAATACTTTGGTAGCAAGGAAAACATGGCTTTTATTGTGTGTTTCAGATTCTGAATGTCAACAGAAGGTTTTAACTAGAGAAACACAATATTCTGGAGAAAACAAGCAAGTTTCACTTTGGAAGCATGCGAGGGGACCTCATAGAAGCTTTAACGAGCAACTATACATCGGGAATATTTTTCTGGCAGTATAGTTCCCGCCGTATAGTTGCGGCCGCCTCTGTCTTGTCAAAAGGGACAACTTCCGTGAAGGGACCGGGGACGAAAACACAAAGCAGCAACCGCCACACCATCTAGAAGGGAGAAAGAAGAAATCCGGAGAAGAAGGAGAAGACGTTCTTCATCTCGCTCCACAATCTTCAACCTCCATAGCCCAGCCAATACACCTCCATAGCCACTACTTGTACTTGAGAGAGAGAGAGGGATATCCACCTTGCAAGACTAGGGTTTGAGATTGTTTCTTCCCATCTTGAATTGTGTTGGATATTTTTCGATTCTTATTGTGGATCTCCACGGTAATACCGAGACGGATTCCCTTTATTTGATTATATTGATGATCCAGTCTTCTCTCATGTGTGAGTAATTCCCTTGGGTGTGGGAGATGTAGGGGATTGGTGAGATGTGATGTGCCTTCATATATTTTCCATTATTTTGTGATAGATTCTAATTACTATATTATGTGTGCTTGACTATCTGTGGGATGCCTAATGCTTGTTGTCCAATTAAGGGCCTAGACAACATGATGCTTTATTCTACATAGATAAGATCTTGTTCGCTAGTGGACCGACGACCCCCCGGGTGACATGGGGATATCAATGGAAAACTAGTAGACTCGAGGATAACGAGGAACCGGTGTGCTTATTGCATTAGTCCGATCCAAGGAGCTTAATCACTAAGTGACCTGAAGGGTCTTAATCGTTTAGTGTTTGACCATGGTTTTGGTAATAGGCTAGTAGGATTATTGAAGTTGGGATGAAATCTACCAAGAGGAGTTCCGGCTAATTATGGGTTACTTGCCTAAAAATATATTTATAAGATTATAATTGTTACATTTATTATTCATCCACCTCGCACAATCACTATCATCATGAACTGAATCTCCCCGTGCCTTGTTTTGCCATCTGCAGTAAACAACAAACAACCAAGTCGTTCTTTACTTTTATGCTTTATATTTCTGAAGTTTACATTTTAGTTCTATTTAAATACATCTCATTTAATCAAACCCATTCCTACTTCAACACTTGCAGTCAATTCACTCGAAGACTTTTGACAACTTCGGGTGTGACAGAGACTTCACCCATAAACACTTACCTTTGGGCTCCCTGTGGGATCGATATCTATACTTTGAAACTAGGTACAAACGATCTGTGCACTTGCAGACATAAATCATGGTCTATCCCATTAAGGTCCTTTGCGACCATGGGAAATTTCTTGCTTGATGTGGAACTTAGCAAAAGGGTCAAAATTCATAGATTAATACCCACACCTGAGGGATATCCTCGTGTCGTGGGAATGACCACAACAGTCTCTAATATGGGTAGCAATTTGGAAGGATTTAGGGCAAGAGAGAGTTGCCATATGCGGTGCGAGATTGAGGGCTAAGACACAGGGATTTACCCAGGTTCGGCCCCATAGGGTAAAGACCTACTCCTGCTGGATTGTATTATCGGTGAGTGAATTACAGGGGTGATGAGATCGATGGCTAGGCAAAGAGTCGCTTGGATGGTGTGTATGATGGAATGTGAGTACAGAGAGTACCCTAGGGAGGTTTATATAGGGGGTACCTCGCTAGGGTTTACATGATTACAACCGAATCAGTTAAGAACTCGAAGGATTTGACCTAATCCAACTGGGCCTATTTATGCTTTTGGGCCTTCAGCTTCTAGTCGTCGGGCTTCTCCGTCAGTCGCCTTCTAGTCGTCGTCCTGCAGGCCCACTCGCAATGGGCTTGGTCCAGTCGAAACGTCCTGCTAGGCATACCCCATTCGGCATATCCCCATCAGTAGTCCCGAAGGCCAACGGTGATTCGGTGCAGGTGTTTGCTTGGCAGTCGGAGTAGGCGAGTTCGGGTGGACACCCAGTCGAATCGGCGGTGGGCTCCTCCAATGAAGGGAGAAACTCCTCAAATGTGTCTTCAGTCGCAGCATTGGTGAGTGGAAATGCGTTTGATTTGACACGCCCAATCGATTCGAAGGGGCAAGCAGGTGATTCGAGTGGATGAAGTTGGACCGTCAGCTCAGTCAAACTAGCCATTGGGTAATCTAACGGTAACTTCGACAAATTTACCGCGGGGTAACGGCTCTCCCGAGATTGGTGGGTAGCGCCTCTTTATAAGGAGAATGGCAGGGGAATTTTACGGATCTTCTTTGCATTTCCCCATCCTTGCTCACCTTCAGTCTCCAATCCTTCTCCCAATCCAGGATCTTCGAACCAAGCGATCCCAGTCTTCTCCGATAGCGCCTCCGAAGGATCTATGGGGAAAGTCAATGTGTACCGCCGCCACCTTGAAATCTTTCCAAGACGTGGGGATCCTCTGCAAGGGGAACTGGCGGATCCCTGCACCTAGCGAGACGGAGCCAAAGCCTCGCCCCGGCGAATTCATATGCTTCCAGAGCGACTTAGAAAGTGGGCTAGGGTTCCCCTCATCAATCTTCTTCTAGAGGTTCTGCTCGTATTATGCAATCAAACCATCAGATCTGGGGCCGCACAACATCGAGTAGCTTGCCATATTCGTCACCTTCTGCAAGTGCTACTTGGGGTGTCGTCCCTACTACCCTCTCTAGTTGGAGCTATTCCATGGCCACATCAGTCGCGAGGGGGTAGGCGGCCCTGTCTTGGCGGTAGACGGCGTTACCTTCTAGCTGAGGCCCAAGGCCAAGTTCATGAAGCTCCTGCTGCCGAAGAAGGCCGCAAGCGAGTGGAAGAAGCACTGGTTTTACATGAAGGAGTCCACTCTTGATGACGAGGTGTCACTTCTGATGTACACCACCGAGAGGAGCGAGCCACACCGGTTGTCGGTTATCAAGCTTCCTGATGACCAGAAGATGGATGTCGACAAGATGTTGACGCGAATCAAGGAGCTGAAGGAAGAAGGTCTCGAGACCATCAATCTGTACAACTGTTCGCTCGGTGGCAGCTAGTTCCAATGGCTACCCGAGCCCACTAGATGTACCAGTACACTTGTAAGGACGATGCCACAAGGGCAAACAAAGCGGTCTGGGAGGCCGAAGACTACATCACCGTACTGAAAAAGATCATGGAGGCAAAGTACACCGACCCGAAGGCCGGGCTCGCTCCATACACCGACGGCAAGCATCAAGCCATGATGACTGCAAGTGCACAGACCAATTGTATCTACTTTCGAAGTAAAGATATCGGTCCCACAGAGAGCTATTGGTAAAGGTCTTTATGCCCTTCATTACTATCCACCAAAGAATACTTATAAGTTGTCTTTGATCTCAAGTAAAGGGTGTTTGAAACGTTTATGGTTGTTTGCATAAAAGTCATTAAAAAACTAAAGAAAACAAGTGATAAGTTTGTGTGAAAGCGTGGTTGAACTCAATTGGGCTAAAACGTTCTTAGGGATGTAGGATACACCACTAACATAGTATTATTGTTATATGTAATCAATATAACATACTCCTTGTGTCATGATATGTGTTCATGACAAGACTCGTAGGAAGCCACTTTGTTGAGCCAAGCGTGTGGTCACCTCTAAATAACCACTGCGATGTCTAAGAGCAATCACCCATAAAAACCACCGCCAATCTGTCATGGGGCATTCTGGGTACGCTTCCAAGTCACGTCCAAAGGGTTTCTCCCTCCCTTTAGTCCCGAAGGAAAATGATATGCGGCCGACTATGCATACCATCTAAAGAGAGATTAAACACAAATCGTAATTATATCATAGACAAGCAAGTCATATGAACACAAGGATAAATCATCTTTATTACAAGTTCATAATTGTGGTAGGGTTTCTCCATCTTCCCAAGAACAAAGGAACTACTCGCTCATGGAAGCAATCAACAACATCATCATAATCAAATGAATGGATTAAAGTACGGTGGTAGATCTAATGGAAACCACAA
This sequence comes from Avena eriantha, assembly GCA_910589775.1. Classification (NCBI taxonomy): domain Eukaryota; kingdom Viridiplantae; phylum Streptophyta; class Magnoliopsida; order Poales; family Poaceae; genus Avena; species Avena eriantha. The sequence goes on from OU342740.1 coordinate 85,516,336, forward strand.
TTGGATCTGGAATTAGAAAGAGAGCTAATAGATGAAAGATGGAGTAATGGTAGTGATAAAGATGCAATGGTTGATGATTAAGGGGATGATGTGTTGTCGTCCAATGATCCGTGGATCTGCAGGGATTTTACCCCGTCCAAGTTCCTCCTTCAGATACCTCTCGGATGTGGTGTTTCATGGTTTCTGGTGGCTGTGAATGTCGGATCTTTGTCTCATCTTCACCATAGTGTATTTGACGAGGCGGTCACGATGGCGTCTGGTATGGGCAGACGGTACGGGCGGGCTTCGCCCGTACCAGTGGTCGTTAACCATACTGATTCCTTCTCTGTGATTGGTATTCTTCCAGGTGCGAAGGCAAATTCATAAAATGACTTTTATCACTTAGAAATATCATATAATTACTCAATATGACAACTCTAATTGATATGTTCATATATGACTCCATGATTTGGGATCCTGTTGAAACAAGAACAAAATAGTGCGCGTAGGCTCGGTGAAATACAAAAATACCTACTCTATTTATGCAAAAAAATATAAATATGCTTCAATTTTGGACGCATCAACTCCCCCAAGCTAGGCTCTCGCTGGTACTCGAGCAAGATGGTGGCTTATGGACAAGATCATCATGTTCATGAGACACGAGTCATTACAATAAATGAGGTAGAAATTGAAGCAGGAATACAACATCGGATGTAGAGATACGTCGGGGGTATATCCATACCCTTGCACATTACATAACTTATAGGCTTCCACACCTTTATTAGTATCAATGAAATTTTAAGAAGCTACTAATGATTCAACATATCATATAATCACAGAGTTTAAAGATATGTAGCACTAAGTATAGTAATGAAGATTTATGATCATTTTATTTTTCTCTCTCTTTTTTATGCTTGATTCTATTGATAGCTGCTTTCTTCTTCTCTTTTGATACTTGTATGTCTTTATTTTTAGTTGCTCCCTTTTTCCTTTTTCTTTTCAGCAAGCTATTTGATCATGCTCACTACTTCAATGGCTTTGTAACACTCTTAATTATAACATGCTACCAGAATTCTTCTTCTCATAACTTAATCAATACTTCTATTGGTCTGGAAGTCCCTAAAATTATGACAGTTGTACAAGTATCATAACACTCAACCTAGTTCAATCATCTAATATAATAATCATGAATCAAACACAACTTTAATTATCATAAAGTCTCATAACTCAATAGATATAATTCTTATCGTGAACAAAGGAAACTTGAAGTTGATGCAACTAATGTGAATTCGGAAATTTAAACCTAACCATGCGTGCAGAAAAGTAAATGTGCAAACAATGTAAGATAGATTACAAGGTTCTCATAGATCCCCCCAAGCTTGGAATCAAGCCGTGTGGATCAAATAATCCCTTGCGATTATTTGATACCGTGGCGTGCTTCATGGTGAAGAGGCTCTGGAATCGTGAAGAGTTGCACGGAGCATCTTGTTTGATGTCTACAAGATCAAGATGTGGTTCCGGCATTGCTCATTGACTTTCTCCAACTTCTCAACAAGAGCCTTGTACATATCTATTGTTTTCTTCTGAGTGTTGATGGATCTGAGGCTGATGTTAAGATTCGCCTCTAACCCCTTCATTATCTTCAAATCATCTGGTCCAGGTAGCGGCGCAACAATTCAATATATTTAGAAGATCTTGGAGATTTTACCTCAATCTTCTTGATGCGATGATCGAGATTGTCTAGGGAGGCTTGAATCTCCTCCCCTTGTCTCTTCACCCTTTTTAAGAAAAACTTCCCATCTCCTTCTAAATCAAGTTGAACTTCATCAAAGTCACCTTCTTTTCCAATGCCCAGGCTAAACACCTTGCATCCATCCTTTATTGTTTCCATCATCTTGAATCCATCCTAATCTTCTAACTTATTCTCTTCTGGTGCAACAACTTTGTCTTCCTCCGTAATCCTTGAAGACGACCCATAGAGATCTTCCTTCTCTTGAAGGGTGCTCCATGTAAAGGTCATGGTTCCAAAGAGTTTATGTGGAAGAAGTAGATTGTGGAGAAGATCTGTATTATCAATGCAAAGGTAGAAAACTTCTGGGAGACTTATAAAGGGTTAGAGGCACGGTAAAATTCATACTGGGAGGAAAATGGTCGCCCAAGAAAAGAATCCTAACAAATATGGAAAAAAATAAGTGCAAAAGAAGGAAATTGAGGTCATAACGACCAGTCGGTACGGACACGCCCGTACCGGGTTGTTTCCATAAACAACGTGGACCAAAGTCGGTAATTAGTCAACCGACTAAGCAGTACGGGCGGGTTCTGCCCGTACTGCCCGTTCGTACCGACTTCATGACGGTTCAAAATTAGGTTTTTTTGCCACAAGAATGTGAATGAAAACTGAAAGCGGTCACAAAATAGATAACGACCGGCCGTACGGGGGGCTGCGCCCGTACGGTGCAGTCGTACCAATTGTGTGATAACGAAACTGAGGCACATACAGTCTTAACGACCAGCGTTACGGGCGGATCTGGCTATACGGCCCGCCCGTACCAATCTCGTAAGACCAACAATGAACTCAGAAAAATGAGAGGAAATCAAATATGCAAAAATAAATAGCAGAAAATCATCCAGAACAAAGTTGTATTTAGTATTTCATAAGCCATGATCATCGAGGGAATATGGTCTCATTTGACTTTATTTTCTTCCTCTCTTCGAATAAACCAGGTCCTAGAAAATTACCAAAATCTTTGCAAGAAGTTGTAGAGAACTTTCTTTTTGGTAATGTGGTTCTCGTGGGTATGTACATGGATAACACCTCTTTTGGATGAACAACTTCTTGGGTGTCCATGAATGTTTCCTCCACCTCTCCCTTCCTTTGTAAGATCTGTAAAGCAAATTCTTGCAGAAGTAGAGTCCAACAGTTCATTCTTGGCTTAACATCAGTCCTTTCTAGGATTTCCTTTAAGCCAACACGATCAGTATGTACTCTAACTTTGGAGTCCATGACATAAAATCTAAATTTATCACAGGAAAAGACTACTGCGAAGAATTCTTTTTGTGCCATAAGATAGTTCTTTTGGGCCCCGTTTAAGGTCCGACTAGCATGATGAATTATGTTAAGGTCATCACCATCATATTGACAAAGAATTGCTCCTACAGCTTCATGACTAGCTTCGCAAAATAGCTCAAAAGGTTTCTCCCAATTAGGTGGTTTTATAATGGGATCTTCAAGAAGGGCTTGTTTTAATATGTTGAAAGAAGTAAGACATTTTTCATCAAAATTAAAATGAACATCCTTTTGAAGAAGGTTAGTTAATGGTCTAGCAGTTTTCAAAAAATTCTTAACGAATCTTCTATAAAATCCTACATGACCCAAAAAGCTTCTTATACCTTTTATATCTTGAGGAGGAGTAACCTTTCTATTGCTTCAATCTTTTCCTTATCGACTTCTGTGCCCTTACCTGAGACTTTGCGACTGATTACTACGTCTTCTTGGTCCATGAAATGACATTTCTCCTAGTTCAAGACTAAGTTAGTGTCTTCACATCTCTCCAAAACTTTCTGAAGATTATGGAGATAATGATTAAAGGAAGTTCCATAAACAGAGAAATTGTCCATGAACACTTCCATAATACTTTCAACATAATCGGCAAAAATAGCATTCATGCATCTTTGAAAAGTGGCAGGAGCATTGCAAAGACCAAAAGGCATACGACGATAAGCATAAAGGCCATCAGGATAGACGAAAGTAGTTTTTAGTTGATCATCAGGGTGTACATCAATTTGGTAAAAACTAGAATAGCCGTCTAAGTAGCAAAAATGAGAATGCATAGCAAGCATTTCTAAAGTTTGATCTATAAACGGTAAAGGGTAATGGTCTTTCTGAGTGTCCTTATTTAGTTTCCTATAGTCAATGCACATCCTATGTCCAACAACACTCCTAGTAGGTACCATAACATTATGTTCATTTTCCACAACTGTAAACCCACCTTTCTTTGGAACACAATGAACATGACTTACCCATTCACTCTCCTCCACATGAAAGATGACGCCTGCATCCAACAAACATATTATTTCTTTTCTTACCTCCTCTTTCATGTGAGGTTTAAGACGTCGCTGAAAGTCCACGACCGGCTAGGCTCCTTCCTCCATGAATATTATATGGGTGGCTATTGAGGGATTGATCCCCTTCAAGTCACTCATCGAATACCCAAGAGCATTTTAATGCATACGATGAACCTTCATTAAGTTTTCCTCCTCTTTCTCTGCGAGGTTAGCACTTACAATAACATGAAAATTATTTGTCTCATCAAGAAACCTATATTTTAGTTCCTTTGGTAAAGTTTTAAGAATTGGAGGAGGAAGAGCCTCATCTCCTTTCCTTATGGGTTCTTAATATTTTTGATTTATCTCGATGTTCACCTCAGGTCTGGAGTCGAGATAGTTATCTATTTCTGTTTTTTCTATGTCTTGAAAAATGTTATTATTGTTGACTAAACTTCTTGCTAGATCATCATCTAGAGTCTCGATGACTGTTGAGGCAAAGTTTATGATTTTACCTTCTTCCTCACGTTCGTACTCATCATCATCTAATTATTCAATAGCCGGTTTATGGTCAAATTTGGAGAAATGAAAATCCATTTTCTCTTCACCAAACTTGAGAGACACAATTTTCTTCTTGCAATCTATGTTTGCTCCTACAATATTTAGAAAAGTTCTTCCAAAAATGATGGGACAATAAACGTCAGTGGGCATATCAATAAGCACAAAATCAATATGATATTTGTAGGGTCAAATACAGACTGGTACGTCCCTAATTATTCCCATAGGGACTCTGAGGGTCTTATATCCAAGCATTATAGTCATATCCTTATCTTCCAATTCAGCTGGAGCTAATTGGTTTTGAATTTTTAAATAAAAATTAAAAGGGATAACGTTAACTATTGTACCAATATCACAGAGGAAGCTCCAAAAGTGCACAGAAGGATAGGCTTAGCCACTTCTTTAGGTTTTACCTTTCCTTCAACAAATTGCGACGCTTCAGAATCTAGCTCAATCACGTTGCAATGTGCACACATGGTTAAAGTATCTTCCTTTATTGATGCCTCTGCCTCTTATACACGCTCTTCTTCAGCTTTCCTGATTTGTGTTTCCTCTTCCAGCTCCTTGAGAAATAATTCTTCCTCTTTGCATTGATACTCAAGTTGCTGAGCCATCATATGTCTTCTCACCGTCCTTGGAAAAGGAAAGGGTTCAGCATATGGAGGTACCTCCATTATTGGCTCTACAGAGGCCATAATTATTGGATCTTCTTCAACAACTAGCTCGGGTGGCGGAGCATATTGAAGCCAGTCCTTCTTTGGAGCTTCAATATGTTCTATAAAATACTTAAGGATTTGCAAGATAATATCATCATCAAGTTGCAGTTCATTAGCAGCTTCTTTTAACTTACCGGAGTCTTTATAACATTGAGACAATCGTATTCAATTTCTATACCTCCTTCGCCTCCTAAATCAAATCCCCATGTTTCTCTATTACGGCGAATTCGTTCTAAAAGTTCCCAAGCTTTCATTATAGTTAACTCCATGAATGAACCTCCTGAATTCGTGTCAAGATCATGTTTAATTTCTTGATTAAGTCCTCCATACAAAATATGCAAAACGTACCATTCTGGTAAATCATGATGGGGACATTTGTGAAGTAGAGACTTGTACCTTTTGTAGGCTCATACCAAACCTTCACCTAGGCGGTTCTTGAAGTTTGTGATTGCCCTCCTTACTTCAGCAGTTTTTACCTTGGGAAAGAATCGAGACACAAATTCTCCTTCAAGTTTTTCCCAGGTATCAGTTTTCTCTATAGGGAAAATTCTATACCAAGCCAAAGCAGTGTTGGTTAGAGATTGGCTAAACAGTTTAAGTTTTAATTCATCATCAGAATGGCCTCTCAATTTAAGAGTACAACATAGCTCAGTAAAATGCATTAAATGATTATAAGGATCCTCATCGGGATCATCTCCTGCAAAAGTCTTATCTTTAATAATAGCGATAAAATGAGGGTTGACCTTGTACTCTGGTTGGCTCCCACTCGAGAATTCTTTAACTTGTCCTCTATTGAATTTCCCGAAGTATTTAGTAGCATCGAGCTAATTAATCAGTCCGAGTGCAGTCATGGTGCTTACCTGAAACTAGTAAATAACTTTAGTAAATCAATGAGTAAAATAAGTAACTAAGAACAAAGGCCAAAAGCGCTTAGCTCCCTGGCTACTGCGCCAAGAAATAACTTGGTGACTGCAAGTGCACCTACCAGTTGTAGCTAGTTTCGAAGTAAAGATATCGAACCCACAAAGAGCTATTGGTAAAGGTCTTTATGCCCCTCATTAATGTCTACCAAAGAATACTTATAAGCTGTCTTTGATCCCAAGTAAAGGGTGTTTGAAAGGTTTATGGTTGTTTGCAGAAAAGTAATTAAAACAAGTAAAAGAAAACAAGTAACAAGATTGTATGAAAGCATGGTTGAACTCAATCGGGCTAAAACATTCTCAGGGATGTAGGATACACCACTAGCATAGTATTATTGTTATATGTAATCTAGATAACATACTTCTTATGTCATGATATGTGTGGAGAGATCCCCATAACAAGATGTTCACGACAAGGCTCGTAGGAAGCCACTTTGTTGAGCCAAGTGTAAGGTCACCTCTAAATAACCACTACGATGTCTAAGAGCAATCACCCATACAAACCACCGCAATTAAGGGTTTCCCCATGGATATTATAATTAGCTTAGGGATTCCCTCTTTAATCCCTCGTTGACCGTGTAGGTTACGAGCCGATGCTAATCAGTCACGGGGCATTCTGGATACGCTTCCAAGATACGTCCAAAGGCTTTCTTCCTCCCTTTAGTCCCTAAGGCAAATGATATGTGGTCGACTTCACATATCATCTAAAGAGAGAAATCAAACACAAATCATAAATATATCATAGACAAGCAAGTCATATGGACACAAGAATAGATCATCTTTATTACAAGTTCATAATGGTGCTAGGGTTTCTCCATCTCGCCAAGAACAAAGGAACTACTCACTCATGGAAACAATCAACAACATCATCATAATCAAATGGATGGATAAAAGTACGATGGTAGATCTAATGCAAACCACAATTAAATCTGGAATTGCAAAGAGATCTAATAGATGAAAGATGGGAGTGATGGTGGTGATGAAGATGCAGCGGTTGATGATCAAGGGGATGATGCGTTATCCTCCAATGATCCATGAAGCAGTCGGGATTTTACTCCATCCAAGTTCCTCCTTCAGATCCCTCTTGGATGTGGTGTTTCGTGGTTTCTGGTGGCTGTGAGTGTCGGATCTCCCTCTCGTCTTCGCTAGGAGAAACTATTTGACGAGGAGGTCGTGATGGCGCCTGGTACGGGCAGACGGTATGGGGGCGCTCCTTCCGTACCAGTGTTCATTATCGGTACTAATGCCTCCTCCTCGTTTGTTATTCTTCTAGGTGCGAAGGTAAAAGAAAACAAGTGACAAGTTTGTGTGAAAGCGTGGTTGAACTCAATGGGGCTAAAACATTCTTGGGGATGTAGGATACACCACTAGCATAGTATTATTGTTATATGTAATCAAGCTAACATACTCCTTGTGTCATGATATGTGTGGAGAGAGCCCCATAATAAGATGTTCACGACAAGGCTCGTAGGAAGCCACTTTGTTGAGCCAAGTGTGAGGTCACCTCTAAATAACCACTACGATGTCTGAGAGCAATCACCCATACATACCACCGCAATTAAGGGTTTCCCCATGGATATCGTAATTAGCATAAGGAGTCTCTCTTTAATCCCCCTTTGACCATGTAGGTTACGAGCCGACGCCAATCTATCACGAGGCATTCCGGGTATGCTTCCAAGACACGTCCAAAGGGTTTCTCCCTCCCTTCAGTCCCGAAGGCAAATGATATGCGGCCGACTATGCATACCATCTAAAGAGAGAGATCATACAGAAATCATAATTATATCATAGACAAGCAAGTCGTACGGACACCAGAATAGATCATATTTATTACAAGTTCATAATTGTTCTAGGGTTTATCCATCTCCCCAAGAACAAAGGAACTACTCACTCATGGAAGCAATCAACAATATCATCATATTTAAATGAATGGATTAAAGTATGAGGGTAGCTCTAATGCAAACCACAATTGGATCTAGAATTACAAAGAGATCTAATAGATGAAAGACGGAGTAATGGTGGTGATGAAGATGCAGTGGTTGATGATGAAGGGGGTGATGCGTTGTACTGCAATGATCCGTGTATCATCAGGGATTTTACCCCGGCCAAGTTCCTCCTTCAGATACCTCTCGGATGTGGTGTTTCGTGGTTTATGGTGGCTCTGAATGTCATATCTCTCTCATCTTCGCGGGAGAGAAGTATTTGAGAATGCGGTCGCGATGGCGCCTGGTACGGGTGGACGATACGAGCGGGCTTGGCCCATACCAATGGTCGTTAACCATACTAATTCATTCCCTGCTATTGGTATTCTTCCAGGTGCGAAGCAAATTCATGAAATGGCTTTTATCGCTTAGAAATATTATAATTACTCAATATGACAACTCTAATTGATATATTCATATATGACTCCATGATTTGGGATAATGTTGAAACAAGAACAAAATAGCACGCATAGGCGCGGTGAAATACATAAATCCCTACTCTATTTATGCAAAAACAAAAGGTAAATATGCTTCAATTTTGGATGCACTAGGCCCCCACAGTAAGTCTCCTTGCTTTCTTATTTTTGGTTTCGCAGTTGCAGTTTTGCAGTCGCAGTTTTGTGTTTGTTTTGACCGAGCTATCGTTTCTTTATCTCTGCTAGCTGTTCCAAGTTATCAAGAACTAGCTTCATCTCCTCGATGAAGAGGTTCGCAAGGAGCTCGAAGAATAAGAGCAGGAGGAATCCTCCGAGAGTGAGGATGAAATAATGGAGGCGCTTGCGCCCTTGTTCCGCGGCTCAGAAGACTCGTGGGCAAAAGGAGCATGAACTCAAGGCGAGTTGCAGCCTCGAAGAACACAACAACGACATTGACATCGTAGAAGAATATAGCTCGCGGCGCATGGCTATGCCAGCCAAGCCCGCATTGAAGTTGAAGTCAGCACCAAAGGCGAAGCAACTGACAAAGACCAAGCCAGCAGTGAAGTCAAGGTTGCTGGCAAAGTCGCCAGCCAGGTCTGTGGCGATGTTCGAGTCGGACAATGAGCCTAGTGATGAGGAGATCGTAGATGTTGTGAAGGTTTCGGAGGACTCAACTCCGATGATGGAAATGGAGGCCACGAACATGGTTGTGGAGACTCCACTCGCCGCCATTGTGCCGGGGGCGTCAGCGCCCTCGGAAACAGGGTTGAAGCGGCCAAGGGTTCGGAGACTCCACCGCCGAAGAAGGCACCCGCATCGTTAGGGTCGGAGATGTTTATGACCACAGCCTCGTCGGCAGAGAAGCTCGCGACGTCATGGCCAATGAGCATGTTGCAGAGGGGGCTCACGTCTAGACTGGGCCCGGATCTAGAGAAGTCTGCGCACATCAGCACCGGACTACGCGCCCTTCCAGTCACCAAGTAAGTTTGCACTGCACCGTTTTTTGTGATTTTCGAGGCTTTGACAGATCATTGATCGTGGCGACCTTGTAGGAATGGCGCCAAGAAGATCATTCATCCTTCGGTGGCCAAGGTTTCATCGGTCGGTACCAAAGGGGGTGTTGATCCTTCCAAGAAGAGGAAGGCAGTCACTCTCAAGGCGCCAAGTGAGGGCGCGAAGAATAAGGAGAGTGACCCCATTGCTACGGTGGAGGAAGGCACGGAGAAGGATGACTCCAGCATCCATACTGAGGAAGGGGTGGCCACCGGCTCGGAGCCAAGTAAGGTTGTCCCACCAGAGGAAACGCAAGCCTCAGCGACCGGTGCCCCAGTGGCAACAGCCGCAATGTTCCCGCAATTTATGACAAGGGCTTTTGCCACAACGACTAGAGCTCAGTCGCCACAAGTTCCTGAGATCATCGAAAGTGATGCCGGGCAGCGAAGCAGGCGTATGTCATTCGTGGTTCCTTCTGCGGACACCATCGAGCTTCACATCATGCTAGGCTCTACCATCCAGGTATGTCCAACCCCCGAGGGTCTAGTCACTGAATTTCAGCGGCTAGACACTCAAAACTTTGATTTTCTAGTCCCCAAGGGTCTAGGCTGAATTTCAGCGGCTAGACACTCAAACTTTGATTGTCCCTGTTCTCACTACAATTTTGTGTGCAGGGTTTGCGGAAGGAGTCGTCTTCACGGTTGACCGCAAAGGAGCGACTGGAACATGACCTACGAGTGGTGCCGGAGGCCAATCAGCGGCTCCAGATGACTACATGTGAGTTGTTGTGCTTTTAGGGGCTTGAAATTCTTGTAGCTGTACGGTTTTATCTTATTGTTGTCTTCTTTGATTCAGGTGAACACACCGCTGCACTTGCCAAAGCCCACGAGGGCTACATTTTGATCACCGAGCTAGAGACTATGAAGGTGTCATTAACCGCAACAGAGGAACGAGTTAACTCGCTGGCGAGGGAACTGGAGGTGGCTAAGGCTTCGATGACTTCTTCTGAAGAGAGGGCCAAGGCCGCAGTCGTCGCGGTGGAGGAAGAGCAGAAGGCCTCCGACTCAGTCATCGTCGGCTTGCAGGGGAAGCTATCAGCCTTGGAGAAGTTCATCCCTGAGAATTGCCGAAGCTTCTTGGTAAGTGTTTATTCCTCATGCCTTCTTTTGCTAATATCAGGCGAGTCCCCGAGCGGGCAGACCCATGGGTATTCTTCCACATGAGCTTGATTTTTTGACATTGCAGCTATGATAGGTCAAGGAGATCCGATGGTGCAGACATTCAATGCCACGCAGTGCGTGACAACGGTAGTGAAAATTGCCACTGCCTCGGCGTTGTGCGTCCAGGCTATCCTTCAGGGGATTCCCCCACCAAGGTGATTCCTAGAGGGCTGATGGAGGTGTGGCGTTATCTTGAAGAAGCACATGCCGTTGTCGAGTGGATGGCGCGGTCGGGCTTCCTGAAAGAACATTTCATGTTTTCCTTTGTTTTGCGTGTTAGATAACAATACTATGGAGACTTTTTATGTGTGCTAAGTGTGCAGGAAGTTTTGAGGGGGGCCGGATAATCCGCCCCTCCAAGGGCCGGATAATCCGGCCTACCTCATCTCTCAAGGAAGCCAAGGCGCGTCGCTCTGTGTCCAGTCGGATTTTCTCCCGAAAAATCCGAACTGGGGCGGTTTTTCCTCCCCAGGCCGGATAATCCGGGTTTCGCAAGGGTCGGATAATCCAGCCCCCAGTTTTCGAGCAAAAGGAGCCAAGGTGCGTTGCTCGGTATCCGGTCGGATTTTCTCCCGGAAAATCCGAACTGGGGCAGTTTTTCTTCCCCAGGCCGGATAATCCGGCCTTCGCATAGGACCGGATAATCCGGCCCCCAGAAGATGGTCAAGGGCAAGCTCGGCGCGTCTCACTGTGAGGGGGCGGATTTTCTGCCGGAGATTCCGAGTCTGGGGTAGAGTTTGCCTAGACCGGATAATCCGCCCCCCAAAGTGTGCAACGGCTGGTTTTTGGAAGGGGGTATAAGTACCCCTTCTTCCCCAACGTCCATAACTCTTGATTCACTCGAATTTGACAAGACCTTGTGCAAGAGCTCTAAATCTCGATCTCCCACTTCAACCACCCGAAGGTCTTGATCTTTGGTGGAATTGAAGGAGGAGAAGTTCATCATCAATATCAAGAATCAAGCGCTTCAACTCCTCTCCATTCACTTGGAGAAATCCCTGATCTAGTATTCTTGTTAATACCTAGATCTTGTTATTGTATTTGACAACTTTGTTCTTGTGGCAGCTTGTTGTCATTTTGGGAGCCTCCAAGTTGTTGTGGAGTTGTTGCCTCACTAGTTGTGTAAAGGCGCTGGTGCCCATGTCGAAGGGTACCTATAGTGGAAGGTGGATCAGGCCTGTTGTGGCGAGATCGATTGGAGAACAGGGTGAGGCCTTTTGTGGCGTGGTGGTCTTAGTACCGCCCATCCCTCCAACGCAGACGTACTTCCCTTAACAAGGAAGGAACTGCGGTCAAACAAATCCTGTGTCTCCGCGTGCTTCACTTCGGTTCACTCGTTCCTCTTCCTCTCGCTCTTTACTCGCTAGTAGATAGGTTTGCATATAGGGAAATTCCACACATTAGTTTATCTAGAGAATTTACCTTTGTGCTAAGCCTAAAATTGAAAAAGAATAAAAAAATTGCTGTAGCACCTATTCACCCCCCCTCTAGGTGCCCATATGATCCATTTCAATTGGTATCAGAGCCCCGGCTCTTAATTCGGGCTTAACCGCCTAAGAGTAGTATGGGTACCAGGGATGATGGAAATGAGGCTGTGGATAAGGTCACAATGGATGATCTCAAGTTGTTGGAAACAACCTTGTTGAAATCCTTTGAGGCCAAGATGGAGGAGATGAATCAAATGATTGCTCGCCTTACATCATCCATAGCCCCATCTCCATCCTCCTCTGAGGCTCCCACACCATCATCTAAGGAAAAGGGTAACACCAGATCCAAGCATGATGATGTGGAAGGTGAAAAACTAAATGGCTCCACCTCCAAAAAGGGAAATGGTAAGGAGGAATATAGTGAGGTTCGCCATGTATATTCCCCCGACCACCTATCCCTCATCCTCATATAAACAATAGGGGTGATCCACCCAAGCTCACTGCATCTTCTTTTAACCAATGGCAGTATCTAATGAAATCTCATGTTTGCAACTCCTCTATTGAATTGTGGAGGATTATTGAAGAAGGTCTTCATATTGGAGATCAAACCAATCTAACAAGAAGGGAAGTTGTGGATAGCCAGTTTAATGCCACTGCTCTCCACATGATACAGCTGGGTGTGGGTCCCAAGGACATGCCACACATTGAACATCTCAACACAGCTAAAGAGGCGTGGGATGCTCTTACAGACCTTTTTGTTGGAAATGAAAGCATGAGAAGAAACCGGTATGATGCCCTTAGTAACGAAGCTGAGGGATTCTACATGTTGGATGGTGAAAACCATGAGGACATGTATAGAAGACTCAAGGGCATCGCAACAACATTTCGAAAGCATGGGGCCACTCACATTGATGATGCATGGATAAAAAGAAAGTATGTGAGTGCCTTAATGCCTTTCAAACCGACGGATTTGAAGAGCTTGCAAGGTAGATACAAATATCATCAAATGACATCCAATGAAGTCATGCAAGAAATGGCGTCATTCAAAGTGGCGGCAAAGAATGCTGAAGATGCCCGTGCTCGAGCCATTGGAATGCAAAAGGGTGTCAATATGGCTCTCAAAGCCAATGTTGTTGAGCAAGAGGACGATGAAGGAGTTTTTGAGAGGGTATCCATGGACTGCCCCGATGAGGTCAAACTTGCTCATGGTGAGTACATGGCATTCTATACAAGGAAATTTTGGAAGGACCCTGCCAAAGCCAAGTCTGGACTTGAGCGCAAGAATGGGTCAAATGGAAGAAGAGAAAGTGGCCCAAGATTGAGAACTTGCTTCAACTATGGAGATAGACTGCACTTTGTAGCCGAGTGTCCTTATCAAAATAGAGAAGACAATGGTGGCAGGATCATCCTCAAAGAGAAATCCAAAGCTTCGAAGAAGAAGCCGTTTGCTAAGAAGAATGGCCCCTTCAAGAATCAACCCAAGATGGTCCTTGTAGCTCAAGAGGAATACTCCTCCGCAAGTGAAGATGAAGAGGATGATGATAGTTCCCGTGAAGTGGCTGCTATAGCCACCACATCGACTCCCTCCTCTCTCTTCGACTCGCCGAACGAGAACGCCATTAACAACAACGCCACTTGTCTAATGGCAAGAGGATCCGAGGTATCAACTTCTAACTCCTCATTTCCTAAGACTAACATAATTTTGGATATGGATGATCATGACAGTCTTGAAATGAAAGAAGAAGTTATTGCCTTGGATAATTTTTTCACTAACCTACAAGGTGAGCACAAACTCCATTTTGATGCTCTTATGAGTCAACTTGCTCAAGCCGAAGATCTCCTTGAAGAAAAGGGCAGAATTGAAAGAGAAGATGCCTTGGAGATAGCCTCTTTGAAGGATGCCTTGGAAGAGGAAGAGGAAACTCAAGTTTCTTTGGAAGAAAGACTCGAATCCCTAGAGGAGTCACAAGAAGAAGATGTAGCTCAGCTCATTAAAGAATGTGACCATGCTCTTGCCAAGGTAAAGAAACTAAAGAAAGAAAAGATTGATTTTGGGGCTGTTCATGCTAGACTTTTGGAGAAGTTTGATGATCTTGAAAGTTCTCACAAGGCATTGAAGAGTGATCATTCCACTCTAAATGAGTCTCATGACCAGCTCCAAACTCAATTGAAACGGTATGATGTGCCAAGTACCTCCTCTTCATCCTTTGGAAAAGAAGATCCTGCAAGGAGTTCTCAACACAAAGGTAAAGGGGTTGTTGATGAGATACTGGGCAGGCAAAGGACAAACAACAGTAAAGAAGGTCTTGGTTACATACCCAAGATAAAGAGCAAGAAAAACAAGAAGAGGAAGAACAAGACTGCTCAATCGAAGACTAGCAACATTACCAATGACAAGACTAATTATGATGATTTTGCAGGGATCAACAATCCTAACTTCGAACTATATTGTGATTCTTATGGTGATGTTTATGCTAGTTATGTAGGGCCTTATGATTTTTACATTCCTTGGTCTATTTGGGTTCCCAAGACTCTTGTTACTAACATGAGAGGACCCATTGAAAAATGGGTACCTAAAACCAAGAAGTAATTTTCTTGCAGGGCTATGCTTCCGGTGGGTCTAAATGGGTACTCGATAGCGGTTGTACGAGTCATATGACCGGAAGCAAGGAGATCATCACGGAGATGCGGCCAAAACTTGATCACATTACCGTCTCCTCTGGTGACAAGTCAAAATCGGAGGTATTGGGTCTCGGCAAAGTTGTGGTTGCTCACGATATCTCTCTCGTGGACGTCATGCTTGTTGAGACCCTCGGGTATAACTTACTTTCAGTTCGTGCCCTTGGTAAGATGGGCTTTGCAGTTTACATTGATGCTGATTTAGTGGTACTCTTGTGGAGCAAGTCTCTAAAAGTCGCTTTTGTGGGATATGTCGAAAACGACCTGTACGTGGTGGACTTTTCGGGGAAAACCACTACAGGTCTGATGTGTCTTTTCGAAAAGGCTGACGCGGGTTGGCTATGGCATCGCCGACTAGCCCACGTCAATATGAGAACTTTGCAAAGTCTCCACAAGGGTGGCCACATTCTTGGACTAAAAGAAAATGTCTCTTTTGCCAAAGATCGTGTTTGCAGGGCGTGTGTTGAAGGGAAAATGCATGATTCTCCTCATCGAAGGAAAACTATTATCTCTTCAAAAAGGATTTTGGAGCTCCTTCATGTGGATCTTTTCGGACCTCCATCTCATGCAAGCCTCGGTGGAAAGAAGTATTGTCTTGTGATTGTTGATGATTACTCAAGATACATTTGGGTTTATTTCTTCAAGTTGAAGAGTGAAACTCAACAAACTATCATCGACTTCGCCGTAGAGGTTCAACGTCAACACAACGTCCCCATTCTAGCTATAAGGAGTGATAACGGCTCGGAGTTCAAGAACTACACCTTAAATGAGTTCCTAAGTGAAGAGGGGATACGACATCAATATTCCGCTGCGTACACCCCTCAACAAAATGGTGTAGCCGAGAAGAAAAATCGAACTCTAATGGACATGGCAAGATCAATGTTGGCCGAATTCAAATCTCCATATAATTTCTGGGCTGAAGCAATCTCTACTGCTTGTCATTCATCCAACCGTTTATACCTCCGCAAGATTTTGGACAAGACTCCATGTGAAATACTTACCGGTAACAAGCCAAACATCTCATACTTTCGGGTATTCAGGTGTAAGAGTTTCTTTCTTATTAAAGGAGTTCGTTTATTTAAGTTTGAATCTAAGGCTCTAGAAGGTATTTTTGTTGGTTATGGTGCCGAATCCCACACTTATAGAGTCTACAATAAGCTCTCCAGAACTGTTGTAGAATCTTGTAGTGTGGTGTTCGAGGAAAATGATGGTTCCCGTGCGGAGCAAGTTGGTGTTTGTGATGCAGATGTTGAAATACCCCAAGATGCCATAAGAAGAATGGGCGTGGGATTCTTCCGCCCCATTGAGGAACCCCTTGTGGCGGACCGGGAAGGACAATGCTCTACTCATATAGAGCCCTCATCTACACATACGTAACATGCTTCAACCACGGGGGCAACGTCTACACCATCTCCATCAACTGCTGAAGGTCAAAATGCTCCAGAAAGCTCCAGGCCGGATTTTCCGGTGGATACCGGATTATCCGGCCACCCTGCTCCAGCTGACCATGCAGCTCCTGGTGGCGAAGATATCAATACAAGCTCCAAGCCGGATTTTTCGGCTGACCCCGGATTATCCGGCTCCTCGCTAGTTCAAGCAAGTCCCAGGCTTCCTGATGAAGCTGCTGCAAGTTCTCCCAGGCCGGATTATCCGGCCTCATCATCGGCCGTATTATCCGGCATTGACTCTCCAGTTCTGCAGCCTCCTGTTATGGCTTCGGATTCACCTCAAGGGCATGCATCTCCACCACCTGCTACTGATGTTCCAGCTACTGATAAAGGCAGAGAAAATGCTTCCAATGAAGACTCAAGTGATGAATCTCCTCCACCAAGAGACAACAAACTTATTGAACTTCGTCGCAAGGCTCGGGCGGATCATAACCTTGAGTTGCGGGGTTACACTCTCGACAAGGTTGTTGGTGATCTTCGACGAAGGGTGTCTACAAGATGAGAATTGGCCAGTTTTGGTGAGCATCAAGCTCATATCTCCATGGTGCAACCTAAGAAGGTCTTTGAAGCTCTTGAAGACCCAGACTGGGTTGTTGCTATGCATGAAGAATTGAATAATTTCGAGCGCAACAAAGTCTGGAAACTAGTGGAGAAACCCAAAGAGTGCCGCAATGTTATCGGCACCAAGTGGATTTTCAAGAACAAGCAAGATGAGAATGGCCTTGTTATGAGGAACAAGGCAAGACTTGTGGCACAGGGTTACTCCCAAGTTGAGGGCATCGACTTCGGCGAGACCTATGCTCCTGTTGTAGGGTAACGCGTAGGCTACACTAGCGTAAAATCAAAATTTTCTACCGCGTCAACCAGGAATACTATTGTCATAGATCACGGGATTACCGCTAGACGCGCAGGTGCGGAACTCGATGAAGCACGTTGCGGCAGTGTAGATGTTCTACGCCTCCTCCTCGTCCACGTCCCACGAGCAGCTCCCCTTTGCGCGGCTCGTCCAAGTGCTACAGATGCAGCACCTCCGAGGTATCCACACGTCTAGAGTGGAAGCCGTCACACGCCAGACTGCTAGGTCTGCGCGTGCAACACATGCGGAAGAGGAGTGGCGGCTGGGTGGAATGCTCAACCCTATTCATCTCGCCTCACTCTCTCTTATATAGGCATCCCTGGTGGGCTTCTACATTAGCAGCCCATTAGCAGCCTAAGCCTGGTCTAATTCGGATCCAATCCTCATTAGGCTTCCAGCCCCTAAAGTGTGTGACCCTATAGGTTCATACACGTATAGACATGACGCGAGTACACTTACTCTGTCAATAGTTGGTAGCAGCCTCTAGCAAGACGTGCCAACTCCTAAACGTATATAAAGATCATTCGGACGAACCATCACAGGGTTGAGTACATGTCTTTGCCTTTGCCTCACGATATTTGGTCTAGCTCCAAGCTGACCTCTCTTTCTCGATACTGTGATTTGGAATCCCTTTACTAGGTTAACTCTTAACCATATGTAGCATGGCCATGCATTTCTGGATCCGATCACTCGAGGGGCCCAGAGATATCTCTCTCAAGTAGAGAGGGGCAAATCCCATCTTGATTGACCAATTCCTTGCAGCATGTATCAGGACAAACCCGAAAGCTACCTTTATAACTACCCAGTTACGGAGTGGTGTTTGATAGCCCCAAAGTAGGTCGATCCACATCTCAAGTACATGCGACAATCTCAGGTCTAAGGACAAAACGTACACGATGTGTAGAGAGAGCTGCAAGTATTATTGCCAGTCTCATGTTGGGTCAGTCCAACCCCATGTTCATAACATGTGTGCACATCATTTGTTTGACATCTCCATGTCTATGACTTGCGAAACATATTCATCAACCAATCGATGTGCTAGTCTAATATTCACGTGTATCCTCGCATGAACTCCGACTAGGGACAATTATTAGATAACCATACAAATAAAGAGTTTCACAAACAATTCACATAATTGCCAATCAATACAAGTTGCCTGGTATATGGATATTCAAGGAACATTATAATAACTCATGGATACACATGAAATACAATCATCTCTATGATTGCCTCTAGGGCATATTTCCTTCACTTGTGGCTCGCCTTGAGTCCATCCGTATCCTACTTGCTTATGCTGCTCATAACAATTTCAAGTTGCAGCAAATGGACGTCAAGAGTGCCTTCCTTAACGGTCCTCTACATGAGTTGGTATACGTAAAGCAACCCCCGAGGTTTGAGGATCCTACCTTCCCGAACCATGTCTACAAACTCGATAAGGCACTCTATGGCCTTAAACAAGCCCCACATGCGTGGTATGAGCACCTTAAAGAGCTTTTGTTAGATCGTGGCTTCGAAGTTGGGCAAATCGACCCCACTCTTTTTACTAAGAAGGTTAAGGGGGAGCTCTTCGTATGCCAACTATATGTAGATGATATCATTTTTGGTTCTACTAACAAAGCTTTTAACGATGAATTTTCAAAGCTTATGACTGACAGGTTTGAGATATCTATGATGGGGGAATTACGGTTCTTTCTTGGATTCGAGATCAAGCAACTTAGAGAAGGAATCTTTATTAATCAAGCAAAGCACATCCAAGACATGCTCAAGAGATTCAAGATGACGGATCTAAATGGTGTCGCTACTCCGATGCAAACAAAGTGTCATCTCGAACTCAACCCTCACGGTAAAGATGTGGACCAAAAGGTATACCGGTCCATGATCAGCTCTCTTCTTTACCTCTGCACATCTAGACCTGATATTGTGTTCAGTGTGGGAGTGTGTGCAAGGTATCAAGCAACTCCTAAAGAAAGCCACTTAGTGGCGGTCAAGAGGATCTTTCGATATTTGGTTCATTCCCCCAACTTTGGTCTCTGGTATCCCAAGGGCTCCAATTTCTCTTTATGTGGTTATACTGACTCAGATTGGGCTGGTGATAAGGATGATCGGAAATCCACTTCTGGAGCTTGTCAATTATTGGGAAGATCTCTTGTATGTTGGTCCTCCAAAAAGCAGAATTGTATATCTCTCTCCACCGCCGAAGCTGAATATGTTGCTGCTGCCAGCGCTTGTACTCAATTATTGTGGATGAGGAAAACTTTAAAGGAATACGGTGTCAATTGTGACAAAGTGCCTCTTTTATGCGATAATGAAAGTGCTATCAAAATTGCGTACAATCCAGTTCAACACATAAGGACGAAGCATATTGAGATTTAGAATCATTTTATTCGTGACCATGTTGCTCGAGGCGATATTGATCTATCTTTTGTGAGCACGAAGAACCAACTGGCGGATATCTTTACAAAGCCACTTGATGAAGCAAGATTCTACTATTTGAGGAATGAGCTAAATATCATTGATTCCGGGAGTTTGTCTTGATTACCCATGCACTCACTCGTACGTCTCAATCCTTGTTTGGTCTAGGTGTGGGCATGGATATAGGGGGAGTGTGGTCCTAACTTACTGGGCTAACCCTCCCCACATAATGCCAATAGCAAGTTATATCATTTCTCTTAATATCATGTTGTGATATGTGAGCTTATTGATGAGTATTGGTCGTGAACCCAAGATATATCTTCGCGGTGTCACACCATACACTCCAACAAGGTGGCTTCAGCCACCGCCCTCTCCCTTGTGGAGAATTGGATCTTTTTGGATGTTATTTGCTCTCTCATGTTCTTATGGGAATCACACTCAATCTAGGCTTTTATTTGATTTGGATTTTTCAATTTTGAGTGTCTAGTACCATCTCAGTTTGGCTTTCTCAATCCTAAGCCTTCCCTACCCCTAAGCCATCTATTCTTGCACACAAGTCCCTTGTACACCTTGTGGGAGTGTTGTTTGGGGACGCGCGGGCCTGGTTCTGTGTATAACAGAATCCCAGAATTTAGGCCGGATAATCCGGCCCAAGTGTTGGCCGGATAATCCGGCCCTGGCGGATTCGATCTTAAAGGGCAGGACTCGGGGGGAAGGGCTCATATCGAGCAGCACTTCTCCCCCAGCCCTCTCCTTCTTCCCAGCCGCCGCCTGCCGCCCCTCACCCTCCCCAGAGCCTCTCCGGCCACCGGATTTTCCGGGCCTCCTCGGATCTTCTTCTCCGCACCTCCGAGTACCTTCTCCTCTGTGTTCTTCCTCCAATGAGTGAGGGTAACTCCCTCTCTCCCCATCTTTGGCTAGATGTGTATCTTTTTGGGTGGAACGTTGTCTAGAAGGATGTGTTTTCACATAGAACTCGTAGTCTTACAGTTTCTAGGCCCGATCTACTTTTTTGCATGCATTCTTGGTGAAATCGAAAATTTCTGCCAGGGCCGGATTATCCGCCCCTGGCCAGGCCGGATAATCCGGCCTGACAGATTCAATTCTGCTTCAGTTTCACTATGTGTATGCATTGAGTAGTTTTGTCCTATGAACTTTTTGACTACTTTTTCCATGCTCTCTCCTGGACTTGTGTGTATGCTTATCCCCTTGCTATCGCCCTTATTCTCCTCACAGGTGGTTCTGGTGTTTCCAAGACCTACAAGCGCCGTCCTCGCGCCAAGTACTTTCGAGACGATGGTCAAGGTAACCTTGTGGACGAAGTTGAATTGAGGAGAAGGAAGAACGAAGAGAGGCAAATGGCTGAACAATCCAAGAGGACTAGGAAGGGGGTGTCCAAGAGGAAGGGCAAGGAGCCCAAGATCAACTACAGGGCTTTGGATGCAGTCTCCTTCTCTACCATCCGTCACCGTGACTTGTTTGCTGAGCTGCCTCGTGATGATGAGCTGGGGGATACCCGCTTTTGGTGTGCCGAACAGAAGGGGATTTATGAAGACATCTATGCCAGGCTGAACATTAGGCCTATGCACCCTCTGGTACTTGCTGATGCCTTGGACAAGGCACATCTTGTGGATGCGATGTATGTGGCTGAGAGGATGGGGCTGCACCATCTCATGTCTCTCCAGTGCTCCTTTGACTCTGAGGTGGTGAAACAGTTATTCTCAACTTTGGTGATTTGTGGGGATGAGCGTCGCACTATGAAGTGGATGACTCATGATAGGCCAATGACTGCTGATTTTCACGTGTTTGCTGAGGTTCTAGGGTACTCCTTCCGCAGCAGGGATAGAGCTAGTGGCCACCGCATCATCACTCAGTTGAAGCCCAACAAGGATGCAGCTCTCTCTCCGTGCACTGTGGATAATGGAATTGTCGGTACTGCGGCAGGTCTTGCCCCCATCTATGCTGCCTTGGTGGGTCTCTTCCGTGACTCTATTACACCGAGTGGGGGCAACAATGACAGCATCCGTGGTCACCTTGTTCAGCTACTTCAATTTTCTCATGAGGTTGCCTCCTGCGAGGACGAGTCAGTGCAGTACAGGATGGATGTCATGGACTTCATCTACCATGAGCTATGTGATGCTATGTTCAACCGTATGTCCATTCCCTATGCACCATACATTATGATGCTCATCCGCCACCTGCTTCCTGCCGAGGAGTTCCACATTGACTCGGTGCACAAGGCCAAGAAGATATACAACAAGGTTCGGAAGACTGCTCACCCCTCCTATGCTCCTGAGGGCCTCATGAGGGATGCTCGCCGGCCCCCAGTGCCTCCCGTGGCCCGTGAGATTAAGCAGTTGAACTGGTTCCAGCGTCACATTCTTTGCATGGGTGTGGACACGCGCAAGGGTCAGTACGAGGCATACAGGCAGCGCCATGAGTTGGCTCACTCCCAGCAGCTAATTCTCCACCACGTGTCTGGCACTTCGGGTGCTCCTCCGGCTCCTACACTTCCCACTCCGTATGCTCGGTGGAACTCTTCCTGCGGGCTGAATTATGGTGAGCTGGAGCGTCACTTGTTCCCCTCTGCGCCTTCTGCTGATGCTGATGATGAGGAAGGTGACACTGAGGAACTTGAGGATGAGGATGAGGAAGAGCATTCAGAAGAGGACGAGGACGAGGACGAGGACTTTGATGAGTGATCCCATGGGGCGCTAGCATCGCTCTTCTCCCTTTTTGGTGTCTCGCTGCCAAAGGGGAGAAGTAGTTCTATTAGGTTGTCCGTGGATTTGCATGGGTCGGGCATAAGCACTTGCACTTTTTATTCGTTATTTCTTGCTTATGCCCATTTAGAACTTTTTAATTTGTGGTTTGTGATTTGTGGTTGAGACTTTTTGTGGTTGTCTGGAGACTTTATGTGGTTGTCTGGATGGTACCTATGGACTTCATATCATGGATTATGCTCATGGCTATATCTATTCATATCCTATTGCTGGAGGTTTATCACGGAAGGCGCGCGCTCATAATGGTTATACAATAATAATTGTGATTTTTGTCAAGGATGCCTATTCTCTACTTCGGTGGTATGTGCTTTTACCCTTATGTCTATGGAATAGATTCACCTATTTGTGTGCATTTGTATTCCAATGCAAAACTCTATTATGCACACATTGAGGGGGAGTCCCTTTCATAGTTATCGTTGTTTGTCTTGTGTCTTTCTCCTAAAAATCCTGGTATTGTCATCTAACACTAAAAAGGGGGAGATTGAAAGAACATTTCATGTTTTCCTTTGTTTTGTGTGTTAGATAACAATACTATGGAGACTTTTCATGTGTGCAGGGAGTTTTGAGGGGGGCCGGATAATCCGCCCCTCCAAGGGCCGGATAATCCGGCCTACCTCATCTCTCAAGGAAGCCAAGGTGCGTCACTCTGTGTCCAGTCGGATTTTCTCCCGGAAAATCCGAACTGGGGCGGTTTTTCCTCCCCAGGCCGGATAATCCGGGTTTCGCAAGGGCCGGATAATCCGGCCCCCAGTTTTCGAGCAAAAGGAGCCAAGGCGCGTCGCTCGGTATCCGGTCGGATTTTCTCCTGGAAAATCCGAACTGGGGCGGTTTTTCTTCCCCAGGCCGGATAATCCGGCCTTCGCATAGGACCGGATAATCCGCCCCCCAGAGGATGGTCAAGGGCAAGCTCGGCGCGTCTCATTGTGAGGGGGCGGATTTTCTGCCGGAGATTCCGAGTCTGGGGCGGAGTTTGCCTAGACCGGATAATCCGGCCCCCAAAGTGTGCAACGGCTAGTTTTTGGAAGGGGGTATAAGTACCCCTTCTTCCCCAACGTCCAGAACTCTTGATTCACTCGAATTTGACAAGACCTTGTGCAAGAGCTCTAAATCTCGATCTCCCACTTCAACCACCCGAAGGTCTTGATCTTTGGTGGAATTGAAGGAGGAGAAGTTCATCATCAACATCAAGAATCAAGCGCTTCAACTCCTCTCCATTCACTTGGAGAAATCCCTGATCTAGTATTCTTGTTAATACCTAGATCTTGTTATTGTTATTGTATTTGACAACTTTGTTCTTGTCGCAGCTTGTTGTCATTTCGGGAGCCTGCAAGTTGTTGTGGAGTTGTTGCCCCGCTAGTTGTGTAAAGGCGCCGGTGCCCGCCTCGAAGGGTACCTATAGTGGAAGGTGGATCAGGCCTTTTGTGGCGAGATCCATCGGAGAACAGGGTGAGGCCTTTTGTGGCATGGTGGTCTTAGTACCGCCCACCCCTCCAACGCAGACGCACTTCCCTTAACAAGGAAGGAACTGCGGTCAAACAAATCCTGTGTCTCCACGTGCTTCACTTCGGTTCACTCGTTCCTCTTCCTCTCGCTCTTTAATCGCTAGTAGATAGGTTTGCATATAGGGAAATTCCACACATTAGTTTATCTAGAGAATTTACCTTTGTGCTAAGCCTAAAATTGAAAAAGAATAAAAAAATTGGTGTAGCACCTATTCACCCCCCCTCTAGGTGCCCATACGATCCATTTCACTTCCACCACGGAGCCACTACGGAGCTGAGCCTTGTTCTCACACACTTCCCTGACGACTTCAACCTTGACGGCGTCACCAACGAGTACCCCTCGATGACTGGCTTGGTGGAGATCGTGGAGGTTCTGAAGCTGACCACCAAGGCCGCTCCTTTCGCAGAGCGAGTGTTGGTCATGGGTGATCTGCTGCCGTACCAGGAAACACTATTAGCACTAAACAACCCCGAGCCAAAGCATCATGACCTGAAGTCGGAGCAGCCCTTCCGGTTATCGCTTGCAAAGCAGTTAACGATGTACCTGGCGAACCCTTGGGAGCCTTTCATCCGGGTCAAGGGTGATGGTGGCATCTCCTTTTCAAAGCCTGCAGAGTGAAGGATTGCCTTGAGCCATTTTGTTAGTCGTGGAAATTGGCCGCTTTTGTAATATATCTTGATGATGAACAATGTATGTTGTTACTGAGGAAAAAATGTCAATCGACTCGCATTTGCTTTGTTATTTCTGTTTGTTTGTTTTTTGGGTTGTGCGTGTCCCCGAGCGCGTCCGCCCTTTTTGGGATTGACCTCGCATATGAGTTTGTTTGTTTTGGTGTGTTAGGTCGACTCGCCATGGCCCGTGGCGAGTCCCCGAGTGTGGCAATTAATCATTTGAGTCTCATGCCCAAGGTAGGTGAGGACGTGGTGCGTTGTTTGTAACGCCTCTCTCCTCCTTGCTTAGAAAGCCGGTCGCATGGTGAGTCCAAGGAATGCTCTCGTACTTGGTGTATTCCCGAGCCGCATGAGGGTCATTTTGGACGAGTCCCCGAGTGTGGTACTCAACTATTTGAGTCGCTATGCGCAGGGATGGGGAGGACAGGTCACTGTGGGAAGCGTGTTCTGTTGTCTTGGCCTGGAAGGCCAGTCGAGCAAGGTGACTCCGATGGTGACTCCACTTTAGCATTTTCGTGGATGGTGCAAGACACAAAATTTTCAGTGCCCTTGGACCGCACTACTTAGCCGTGCCGGTCGCCTAACCAAGGGTTGACTTTCATCGTTACCGTATTGCTGGGTATATGAGTGCGATCGGCACAAGAGATGGCGAGTAGACACAATTTGCACGATCCGAATTTTATTCCATCATATAGCAGTAGAGTACAAGTTTTAGTTTTATGTATAGAACTTTCGGAGGAGAATTACATTCCATGGCCGCCCGACGTCGAGCTGGCCATCACCTCGTATATCGATGAGGTAGTAGGCATTGTTTCCAAGGACCCGCCCTATGGCGAATGGCCCCTCTCATGGGGGGGATGGCTTGTGCATGCCCTTCTTTTCCTAGATGAGTCACATGACGAGGTCGCCTTCCTGGAAGGTGCGAATCCGGACTCGACAGCTGTGGTAGCGGTAGAATCCTTGCTGGTAGATGGTGGTGCGGGGGCAATCTAGGTCGCGGGTTTCATCTAGCAGGCCGACCTCGTTTTGTCGGGCGACCTCGTTATCTTCTGCCGCATAGTGGATGATTCAGGGCGAGTCGTGCTCCAAGTAAGTTGGCATGATGGCCTTGGCGATGTACACCATGAAGAAGGGGGTGAACCATGTCGATCGATTGACAATGGTGCGAATGCCCCATAGCACGGAGGGGAGCTCTTCGACCCAACAGCCAGGAGTCCGTTCGAGGGGGACCTGCAGTCTAGGCTTGAGGCTATGAAGGACTCTCTAGTTAGCGCGCTCTGCTTGGCCGTTCGATTCCGGATGGGTGACTAAGGCGAGGTCGAGTCGGATTATGTGCTCCTCGCAGAAGTCAGCCATGGCACCCTTCGCAAAGTTGGTGCCGTTGTCCGTGATGATGTTGTGCGGGCAGCCGTACCGGTATATTAGCTCACGGAGGAACTTGGTGGTGTTCTTGCCGTCGCACTTCTTGATTGGCTTCTCCTCGACCCACTTGGTGAACTTGTCGACAGTGACCAGGAGGTGGGTGTAGCCAGATGGAGCTTTTTTGAAACGGCCCACCAAGTCGATGCCCCATATGGCGAATGTCCAGGTGATGGGGATGGTCTTGAGGGACAAACCAGGGATGTGCGTCTGGTTGGCGCACTTCTGGCACCCGACGCATCGTTGGACGATGTCAGTGGCATCGGTGTGTGCGGTGAGCTAGTAGAAGCCGTGGCGCATGGCCATGGTGACTAGTGACCGGGCACCTGCGTGGTGGCCATAGTCATCAGCATGGATGTCTTGGAGGATCTTGCGTCCTTCTTCTACCTAAACGCAGCGCTGGAACACGCCGGTCATGCTACACTTGTGAAGCTCGCCGTTGATGATGATGACGGATTTGTAGTGGTGCATGATCATTCACGCCTCTGTCTCGTTTGTGGGGATGATCTTGTGCTCGAGGTAGGCGAGGTATGGCACAATCCAGTCGCTAGGCTCCGTGATCATGGCGACCAGAGTGGGTCAGGCTACAGCAGTATCCCGTTGTTGATCTCCTTCCGGGGGGAGACCGAAGGCTTGTCGATGATGTTGACGAAGACACCTGGAGGTGGTGTTTGGCGAGCCGATCTGATGCGCGAGAGTGCTGATGGCTATGAAATAACACCTCTTTTAGCCATATAAAATGAGCCCTTTATCTCTCATATCATGTTTCTTGCAGCTATAGCTATGCCTTATATGCATGACTTCTAGTTCTCATTTACTTTCATATGAGCTTCGCATATTTAGTAGATTAGGTAGAATTTTATCACTTTCCTTGCCTATGACATGTGTGTAGGTGTTGATTATGGATAAAACAAGGGCAAAAGGAACAAAGAGAGCATAGTATGGTGGAGCTGTAGGGACCATACTTAGCCATTTCAGAGGTTGCAAAAGTGAAATTTCCAACTTCTCAAAATAAATATCCAAGACCATGGGTTGTAGCCCTCGACGAGATGAATCCAACGAGTCTAAGAACACCCAAAACGTACTTAGTATGAAGAAATGGCGGCCAAAACACTGCGGAACCCGAAGGTTTGACGAGCAACTATACAACCAGAAGCATTTTTCCAGCCGTATAGTTGCGCCCGTATAGTTATAAAAAAGGTCGCAAACGACGGGATTTCACCCCACAGAAGCTCCAAACCCTTCCCTAAGTCATATGACGGTATTAGGGGAACCCTAGGGCACCCCAAGGCCTATATAAAGGAGGGAGGACCCAAGAGAGAGCCACCAAGCCATATCCTCCACCACGGCGGAGCCCTGCGGTTGTGCCACCGCCATAGCCGCCTCCAATCAGATCTACACCATCACGATCACACAAGAGGAGAAGGGACTAGGATCTTGAAGGCCTCCACATTGATGTACATCGTCATCTTCATCAACAACGTTTCCATCACCGATCCCCTTTGGTTACTTGTTGTAATTCTAGATTGAATCTTGGATTTGCACTTGTCTTCAATTGTATCATCATACTTCATCCATATTCTATCCATGATGTTGATTGCCTTCATGTGTGAGTAGTTTCCTTTGTTCTTGGGGAGATGGAGAAACCCTAGTATGTGATTGAATTGAGATAAATATTATTATGTGATATTGTTCATTATGTGTCTGTGTTAGATTTCCTTCATCTTGATGTTGGGTGAAGCGCGCCACTCAATATTTGCCTCACCAAGGACTAGATGGAGGGAACTACTTGTTGGTAGATGGAGGGATGATAGCACTTACGGTGACTATAAAGCTATTTTCATTCCTTACGTATCAACTTGGGAACCGAGGAGAACTCACGGAACATTATCCGTGCCATGTGATACATCCTATGGGGTAAAGTCCCTTAATAGCGCAGTAATTCATTGATGTCGATTGCTGTTTGCTATGGTTATGACAGATGATGTGTCTAGTGGTTGCTGCCTATTCGTCCATATATGGAGCTCCTCCCACACATATCATAAATGGTCTTATTCATTATAATAATTTTTATCACTCTTTCTAATTACTAGCGGTGGATCCACTACTCCCTGAGAACTCTTTCCATCATCTTGCAGACTTTTGTAATCATACTTGCATGCTCCTATTTACTTACAGCTTTAGTTTACTTATTGTTCTGTTATTTGAAAACCAAAAAATATCTTTGACACAAAACTCACATTTTATCTTGTTACTTAGAACGTTATTTAACATTACAATTTCAGTATTTAGTACAAAGAGTTATTAGACTTTAGACTCTTGCTCCCTATTGGATCGATATCTTTATTTCGAAACTAGCTACAAACGGTCTGTGCACTTGCAGTCATCAAGTGCGTCGGCCACTTCATTATTGCGGCAATCGATCCACTCGACAAAGTAGCCGGCGAAGTAGCCCCCCAGTTGGTCCACCGCCTGGCGGTAAGCTATCATGTTGGGGGTGACTGCTTTGCAGGTGCCAGTGACTTGCATGACGATGAGGTCGGAGTCGCTGTAGCACTTGAGGCGATTGACGCTCATCTCCTTGGCAACCCGCATGCCATGGAGGAGGGCCTCGTACTCCGCCATGTTGTTGGTGCAGGGCGTGAAGTTGAGTTGCAGCACGTATCGGAGCTTGTCGCCCTTGGTTGACATGAGCACGATTCCTGCTCTGGCACCATCTGAGTTTTCGGAGCTATCAAAGTGGAGGTGCCAGTAATGGATGTAGGGTAGTGTCTCGAGCTACTTCTTCCCAGTCAGCCAGGAAATCGGCAAGGGCATGTGACTTGATCGCCTTGTGCGGCTCGTACTTGATGTTGTGGACGCCGATTTCGACGGCCCACTTGGCGACTCGCCCAGTTTCCGCGCGATTGTGGATGATGTCCTACAACGACGCGGAGGAGATGACCGTGATGGGGTTCTCCTAGAAGTAGTGCGGGAGCCGTCACTAGGCTCTGAAGACCGCGTACACCAGCTTCTGGTACTGCGGGTAGTGCTGCCTTGAGTCCATCAGGACCTCGCTGATGTAGTAGACCAGGCATTGTACGGGGCTCTCCTAGCCCTCCTCGGGTCTCTCGACTGCCATTACAGCATCGATCGAGCACTGTACGAGGCTCTCCTTGCCCTCCTCGGGTCTCTCAACCTCCATTACGGCACTGACGACTCGAGTGGAGGCCGCGGCATAGACGAGCATTGGCTCCTTATCGATGGGGGGGGGGGCGAGTAGCGGTGTTGCGAGCAGCACTTCCTTGAGCGCCTTGAGCGCGTTGTCCGCTTCTTCGTCCCACTAGAACATAGGGTTCTTGCGCATCAAGCGATAGAGGGGCATTGCCTTCTGACCAAGCCAAGGGATGAAGCGACTAAGAGCCGCGACTCACCCGACTAGCTTCTGGACGTCGTGTAGGCATTAGGGTTTTCCAAGTTGCACGATGGTGTCGATTTTGGTGGGGTTTGCCTCGATGCCTTGCTTGGAGACTACGTACCCCAGGATTTGTCCGGTGGGTTGACTTCCATAGATTTGCAAATTTTTTGGCCATGTTGGCGAGCAAGTCGCTCTAGCGGGTTGACTTTACCACCACGTCGTCGATGTATACGTGGATGTTGCGGCCAATTTGGCGAGCAAGGCACTCCTGCATGCACCGTTGGTAGGTCGCGACAGTATTTTTGAGTCCGAACATCATTGTGGTGTAGTAGAAGGCACCAAATGGCGTGAGGAATGCTGTTTTACCCTCGTCCTCAACCGCCATCTTGATCTGGTTGTCGGCAGAGTATGCATCGAGGAAGCACAGCGACTCCGACCCTGTGGTGGAGTCAATGATCTGGTTGATGCGCGGGAGGACGAAATCCTCCTTCGGGCAGGCGCTGTTGAGGTTGATGTAGTCAATGCACATTCTCCAAGTGTTGTTCTTCTTTAGAACCAGGACTGGGTTTGTCAGCCACTTGGAGTACTTGATTGGCCGGATGAAGCTTGCGGTGAGCAGGCGTTGTACTTCTTCGGCGATTGCCTGACAGCGCTCTTCATTGAAGGGCCGTAGCGACTGCTTCACCGGTCGCGCTTTGGGCTTGGCATTGAGTTTGTACTCAGCGAGTTCCCTCGGGACACCAGTCATGTCAAATGGTTTCCATGCAAAGGTGTCGCGATTCTCACAGAGGAACTCGATGAGTGCGCTTTCCTATGTGAGGATCATCTTGGTTCTGATGGTTACCTTCTGGCTTGAGTCGCCCAGTACAAGCTTGACGGTGCGGGTGTGCGTGGAGGCCTCGAATGCTGTTGACCCGACATTTTCTGTGTTGGGTTTCTTCAGGATCCTAGGGCCGTCCTTGTCGATGTTACTCGCGTATTTCATGAGCTCGTCCGCGTGGTTGGTCTCCTTGGTGATGAACATGTCGGCGAGCTCGACGCCTTTGTCCTCGGAGTCCACAACCATGTTAGTGTAGCCACGAACGGTGACGATGCCGCGTGGACCGGGGAGCTTCATCATGTTGTACGCGTAGTGTGGGGCTGCCATGAATTTGGCGAATGCTTGTCGCCCCAAGAGGCTGCGGTAGGGGCTGCAGAAGTTTACTAGCTTGAAGACGATCCGCTCGGTGTGGATGTTTGCTGGCGTGCCGAAGGTGATTGCCAGCGTCACCTTGCCGATCGAGTATGCCTTCCAACCAGGAACGATGCCGTGGAAGGTGGTGAGAGTCGATTCGACCATCGACTACGGGAGTTACATCCTCCTAAACGTGTCCAGGTAGAGGATGTTGATGGATCTTCCGCCATCCATCATGGTCTTGGGGAGCCAGTAGTCAACCACTTTGGGCTTGACCACCCGGGTGACTCGCCCAGGGTACTCGATCTGCGACGTGTGGTCCTCGCGACTCCAAATGATGCTCTGCTCGGACTAGTTGAGGAAGCAGGGGATGAAGACTTGCGTCACCGCATTCATGGAGACTGTGTGGGCGAGCACCTTCTTCTCGCGTTTGGTGCCAAGCCTAGTGAATGTGTGTAGCGAGCCGACGTCGTTGCCGAACCTGCCGACATTTTTGTTGTCCCTTGGTGGGTCGTTGTTGGGGCCCTCCCTTGCTCGCCTTGCCTTCTTGATCTCCTTCCGAGAGTGGCAGTCGGCGGTGGTGTGAGCGGAGGCCTTCCCCACCCTGCTGTGGTAAACACAGGGTTGATTGAGCAGTGCGGTGGGGTCGAATTTCGGCCTTGTCGTGTTGTTTACACGGTAATTTCTGCTGTCGCGGTAGTTCCCTACATTGTGGCGGAAGTTCTTCGAGTCGCGCTGCCTATAGCCGGTATTGGCAACAAAGTCGAATTTCCCATCACCGCGGCGCTTGCCGGTGAGGTGAGTGTTACTATATCACATCTCGCGCTGTCTCCCGTTGTCGTTGCCGCGGGTGCGACATCTTCCACCCGACTCGTCATCGGAGTCTTGGTTGGGGTCCTCCTCCGTGTAGTGCTTGGCGATCTCGAGGATGTCGGGGATGTTGTCGAGCGTCTAGTAGGCCCTCTTAATCTTGGCGACCAAAGGTTTGTACCAGCACGCGTTCTTGAAGCAGTGGATCATCATGTCCGGGCGGATGCCGGAGGCATTGATCCACAAGTCCTGCCACCATTGCACCAAGTGGTGGGTCGACTCGCTCTGTCCCTGGATGCAGCACTCCAGGTCCTCGATGGTGATGGCGCGGGTGTAGGAGCCCTCGAAGTGCCTGACGAAGGCCTCTCGCATGTCCTCCCACGAGTCGATGTTGTACATGGGGAGGGTGTTGATCCATTGCCGGGTCGCTCCCTCCATCATCAGGGGAGGTAGCAAGCGGCGAGTAAGTCGGTGTGGCCGTCGATCCCCATCGCCCTGAGATACGTATCGAGCCACACCGTTGGGTCGTATGTCGGGTCGTACTTCTCAATCTCCGTTGGCTCCTTGAAGTTGGCGGGATACTTTTCGCCTCAAATTATTGGTCTGAAGCAGTGTGGTCCGACTCGGCCGAGGAAGCCCCTTGGCTCGGGCTTGCCTGGGTTGGTGAGGGTGTGCCTTAGTTCATTCGGCTTGCGCGCTCGCCAGGCCTGATTGTTGACGATGTGGGTCCGCACATCGATCAGCTGACCATTTGCGGTGACCGTGTTGTTCGCAGGTCGCGACTCGTTGCTGGAGAGTGCGGGATTCACGACCCGCGGTTGGAGATGCAGGGGCTCAGGTGTGGGAAGTTGAGGGTGTTGGCGACCGTTGGACGACCTCTTGAGGCGAGTAGATCCCTCGTGGTCGAGTCCTGCGGCTTGCTGCTCAACAACCTTGGCAAGTAGGGCCTAGGCGTACTTGATCTGCAGCGCGCCCTCTACGGTGATGTTGAGATTGGCGACTGCAGCTTCCCCGCGATGACGTTGTCCATCAGGGTGGAGTAGAGCGGGATTACATTGGAGTCCCAGGCTTGAGGCGAGATGATGATCCGTGGCTGCTCCGGGGGAGGCGTGCGGTGGGGTGGTGGTGGAGCTCCGGTCGTAGGTGCACCAGGTGGCGGGCGATTGCTGCTGCTGGGTGGAACATGCTCGCAAATCTTGTGCTTGGACGCACGAGAGGGGTCATGCTCATCGTCGAAGTTCAGGGTGCGATCCTCGATGTTGGAGTTTAGGCGGCTCCTGATGCACCGTTGGTGGTAGAGCGACAACTCCTGCGCCGTTTGCCGCTTGAGGCGGTACTTCTCGCGCTCGGCCTACTTCACATGTGTTGCTGCCTCCAGCTACAGGCAGTACCCCTTGACCTCTGTTGCCATCATGGTCGGTAGGATTGGTGTGTAGAAGGGATCTGGTGGGGCACTCGCGCTTCCCGCCATGTAAATCGTGTTGAAGCGATTGGATCTGGTGCGAAAGTCATTAGGAGACTCCGACCCAGAGTCAGAGTCGAAGATCCCGAGGATGGAGGGGTACTTGAAATCCCCTGTGTTGGAGACTCGCGTGATGGAGTCTTCACGTGACATGGCGATGATGGATCCTGCGACCGAGGCAGGGGGTCACCGAATCGGTGTCATCGTGGAGGGCCGCGTCATTTGTGTCCGTGTCACTCCCGGTCGCATTGCTGGCAGCCGAGTCATACTAGGAGGTGAGGCATGTAATGGAGTGGATCTGGCCTTCCGAGCATAGATCGCGGAGTGGCGGTGATCCTTCCATGATCGCCGTCTCCACTGGGTCGACGACATCTGTGTACCCGACAAATAGGTTGATGGTGTCGACCAGCATCACCATGCTATGCGTGACCGGGCGTGATGCCGGGATATAGCTGTTGGGCAGGATCTGAAGGATCCCGCCACTTGCGATCATGCGGGTGGTGGCGATCGACCGATCGATTGGCGAGTAGATAAGGTCTCTCCGTAGAACTCAGGCTGGACCGGCCATGCCCCACGGTAGGTGCCACTGTCATGGGAATGACCACGGAAGTCGCTACTAGGGGTAGCGATTGGAAGGATTTAGGGAAAGAGCGAGTCGCCATCTGTGATGTGAGATTGAGGGCTATGACATAGGGATTTACCTAGGTTTGCTCCCGTAGGGTAAAGACCTACTCCTGCTGGATTGTATTATTAGCGAGTGAATTACAGGGGTGACGAGCTCGGCGGCTAGGCAGCGGGTTTCTTGGATGGTGTGTATGATGGAACGTGAGTACAGAGAGTACCCTAGGGAGGTTTATATAGGGGGTACCTCGCTAGGGTTTACATGATTACAACCAAATTAGTTAAGAACTCGGAGGATTTGACCTAATCCGACTGGGTCTATATATGCTTCTAGGCCTTCAACTTCTAGTCACCGGGCTTCTCCCTCAATCACATTCCAGTCGTCATCCTGCAGTCCCACTCGCAATGGGCTTGGTCTAGTCGAAATGGCCTGCTAGGCATACCCCATTCAGCATATCCCCATCAGTAGTCCCCCAGGCCAACGGTGATTCGGTGTAGGTGTTTGCTTGGTAGTCGGAGTAGGCGAGTCCGGGTGGATGCCCAGTCGAATTGGCGGTGGGCTCCTCCAATGAAGGGAGAAACTCCTCAAATGTGTCTTCAGTCGCAACATTGGCGAGTGGAAATGGGTTCGAGTCGCCATGCCCAATTGATTCGAAGGGGCAAGCAGGCGAGTCAAGTGGATGAAGTTGGACCATCAGCTCGGTCAAACTAGCCATTGGGTAATCTAATGGTAACTTCGACGAATTTACCATGGGGTAATGGCTCTCCCGAGATTGGTGGGTAGTGCCTCTTTATAAGGAGAATGGCAGGGGAATTTTACAGATCTTCTTTGCATTTCCCCATCCTTGTGCACCTTCAGTCTCCAATCCTTCTCCCAATCTAGGATCTTCGAACCAAGCGATCCTAGTCTTATCCGATAGCGCATTCGAAGGATCTATGGGAAAAGTCAAAGTGTACTACCGCTGCCTTGAAATTTTCCAAGACGCGGGGATCCTCTGCAAGGGGAACTGGTGGATCCCTGCACCTAGCGAGATGGAGCCAAAGCCTCACCCTGGCAAATTCATTTGATTCCAGAGCCACTTGGAAAGGGGGCTGGGTTCCCCTCATCAATCTTATTCTAGCGGTTCTGCTTGTATTATGCAATCAAACCGCCAGATCTGGGGCCACACAACATCGAGCAACTAGCCATATTCGTGGCCTACTGCGAGTGCTACTTGGGGTGTCGTCCCTACTACCCTCCCTGGCTGGAGCTATTCCACGGCCACATCAGCCGCGAGGGGGTAGGCGGCCATGTCTTGGCGGCAGGCGACGTTACCTTCCTCCTGAAGCCCAAGGCCAAGTAAATGAAGCTCCTGCTGCCGAAGAAGGCCGCAAGCGAGTGGAAGAAGAACTGGTTTTACATGAAGGAGTCCACACCCGACGGCGAGGTGTCGCTTCTGATGTACACCGCTGAGAGGAGCGAGCCACACCGGTTGTTAGCGACCAAGCTTCGTAATGACCAGAAGATGGCTGTTGATGAGATGTTGACGCGAATGAAGGAGCTGAAGGTAGAAGGTCTCGAGACCATCAATCTATAAAACTGATGGTTCTGCGGCGGCTAGTTCTGATGGCTACCCGATTCCACTTGATGTACCAGTACACTAGTAAGGACGACGCCACAAGGGAAAACAAAGCGGTCTAGGAGGCCGAAGACTACATCACCGCACTGAAAAAGATCACGGAGGTATAGTACACTGACCCGAAGGCCGGGCTCGCTCCATACACCACCGGGAAGCATCAGGCCCTGACGACTGCAAGTTCACAGACCAATTGCAGCTAGTTTTGAAGTAAAGATATCGAACCCACAGAGAGCTATTGTTAAAGGTCTTTATGCCCCTCATTACTATCTACCAAAAAATACTTATAAGCTGTCTTTGATCTCAAGTAAAGGGTGTTTGAAAGGTTTATGGTTCTTTACAGAAAAGTAATTAAAACAAGTGACAAGTTTGTGTGAAAGCATGGTTGAACTCAATGGGGCTAAAACATTCTTAGTGGTGTAGGATACACCACTAGCATAGTATTATTGTTATATGTAATCAAGATAACATACTCATTGTGTCATAATATGTGTGGAGAGAGCCCCATAATAAGATGTTCATGACAAGGCTCGTAGGAAGCCACTTTGTTGAGCCAAGTGTGTGGTCAGCTTTAAATAACCACTGCAATGTCTAAGTGCAATTACCCATACAAACCACCGCAATTAAGGGTTTCCCCATGGATATCGTAATTAGCATAGGGAGTCTCTCTTTAATCCCCTTTGATTGTGTAGGTTACGAGCTGGCGCCAATCTGTCACGGGGCATTCCGGGTACGCTTCCAAGACATGTCCAAAGGGTTTCTCCCTCCTTTAGTCCCGAAGGCAAATGATATGCGGCCGACTATGCATACCATCTAATTATATCATAGACAAGCAAGTCATGATATGCAGCCGACTAGCTTGTCTATGATATATTTATGATCTGTATTTAATTTCTCTCTTTAGATGATATGTGAAGTCGACCACATATCATTTTCCTTCAGGACTAAAGGTAGGAAGAAACCTTTTGGACGTGTCTTGGAAGCATAACCGGAATGCCCCATGACAGATTGACGCCGACTCGTAACCTATGCGGTCAAAGGGGGATTAAAAAGGGACTCCTTAAGCTAATTACGATATCCATGGGGAAACCCTTAATTGTGGTGGTTTGTATGGGTTATTGCTCTCAGACATCGTAGTGGTTATTTAGAGATGACCTCACACTTGGCTCAAGAAAGTGGCGTCCTACGAGCCTTGTCGTGAACATCTTATTATGGGGATCTCTCCACACATATCATGACACAAGAAGTATGTTAACTAGATTACATATAACAATAATACTATGCTCGTGGTGTATCCTACATCCCCGAGAACGTTTTAGCCCTATTGAGTTATGCCATGCTTTCATACAATCTTGTTACTTGTTTTCTTTTACTTGTTTTAATTACTTTTTTGCAAACATCCATAAACCATTCAAACACCCTTTACTTGTGATCAAAGACAGCTTATAAGTATTCTTTGGTAGAGAGTAATGAGGAGCATAAAGACCTTTACCAATAGCTCTCTATGGGTTTGATATCTTTACTTCGAAACTAGTTACAATTGATCTGTGAACTTGCAGTCATCAAGCTATTTTCTGACGCTGTTGCCGGGGAGATAAGTGCTTTTGGTATTTGTTCTTAGTTACTTATTTTATTCATTGTTTTACTAATGTTGTTTACTAGTTTCAGGTAAGCACCATGACTGCACACGGACTGATTAATCAGCTCGATGCTACTAAATACCTCAGGAAATTAAATAGAGGATTAGTTAAAGAATTCCGGAGTAGGAGCAAACCAGAGTACGAGGTCAAACCTCGTTTTATGGCTATTATTAAAGAGAAAACTTTTGAAGAAGATGATCCTGATGAGGATCCTTATAATCATTTGATGCACTTTACCGAGCTATGTTGTACTTTGAAATTGAGAGGTTATTCTGATGATGAATTGAAACTTAAACTATTTAGTGAATCTCTAACCAACACTGCTTTGGCTTGGTATAGAATTTTCCCTGCAGAGAAAATTGATACCTGGGAAAAACTTAAAGTAGAATTTGTGTCTAGATTATTTCCCAAGGTAAAAACTGCTGAAGTAAGAAGGGAAATTACAAACTTCAAGAACCGCCCAGGTGAAGGATTGCTAAGAGCCTACAAAAGGTACAAGTCTCTACTTCACAAATGTCCCCATCATGATTTACTAGCATGGTATGTATTGCATATTTTTTATGGTGGACTTAATCAATAAATTAAACATGAGCTTGACACGAATTTAGGAGGTTCTTTCATGGAGTTAACTAAAATAAAATCTTGGGAACTTTTAGAACGAATTTGCTATAATAGAGAAACATGGGGATTTGATTTAGGAGGCGAAGGAGGTATATAAATTGAATATGATTGTCTCAATGCTTATAAAGACTCTGATAAGGTAAAAGAAACTGCTAATGAACTGCAACTTGATGATGATATTATCTTGCAAATCCTTCAGCCTTTTACATAACATATTGAAGCTCCAAAGAAAGACTGGCTTCATTATACTCAGCCACCTAAGCCATTTGTTAAAGAAGATCCAATAATTATGGCCCCTATCGAGCCAATGAGGGAGGTACCCTCGTATGTTGATCCCTTTACTTTTCCAAGGACGATGAGAAGACATATGATGGCTCAGGAAGTTGAGGATCAATGCAAGGAGGAAGAATTATTTCTCAAGGAGCTAGAAGAGGAAACACGAATAAGGAAAACTGAAGAAGACCGTGTAAAAGAGGCAGAGGCATCAATGAAGGAAGATATTTTAACCATGTTTGCACATTGCAACGTGATTGAGATAGATTTCGAAGTGTCACAATTTGTTGATGGAAAGGTAAAAGCTAAAGACGTGGGTGATCCTATCCTTCCATGCACTTTCAGAGGAACTTCCTATTATGGTCTTTGTGATATCGGTACAACTATTAACATTATCCCTTTTAACTTTTATTTAAAAATTCAAAACGAATTAGCCCTAGCTGAATTGGAAGATACATATATGACTATAATGCTTGCAGATAAAACTCTAAGAGTCCCTATGGGAATAATTAGGGATGTACTAATATGTATTGGACCTTACAAATATCTTATTGATTTTGTGCTTATTGATATGCCCACTGACTTTTATTGTCCCATCATCTTTGGAAGAACTTTTCTGAATACCACAGGAGAAAACATAGACTGCAAGAAGCGAACCGTGTCCCAAGTTTGGTGAAGAGAAAATGGATTTTCATTTCTCCAAATTCGACCATAAGCCGGCTATTGAAGATTTAGATGATGATGAGTATGAACACGAGGAAGAAGGTAATATTGTAAATTTAGCCTCAATAGTCATCAAGACTCCCGAGGATGATCAAGCAAGAAGTTTAGCCAATAATAATATTTATCAAGACATAGAAAAATCTGAAATAGATAACTATCTTGACTCCACACCTGCGGTGTAAATCGAGATTGATCAAAAATATGAAGAACCTGTAAGGAAAGGAGATGAGGCTCTCCCTCCTCCAACTCTTAAAACTCTACCAAAAGAACTAAAATATAGGTTTCTTGATGAGACAAATAATTTCCCTGTTATTGTAAGTGGTAACCTCGCAGAGAAAGAGGAGGAAAACTTAATGAAAGTTCTCCACCTGCATAGAAATTCTCTTGGGTATTCGATGAGTGACTTGAAGGGGATTAGTACCTCGATAGACACCCATAGAATATTCATGGAAGAAGGAGCTCAGCCGGTCATGGACTTTCAACGATGTCTTAAACCTCACATGAAAGAGAAGGTAAGAAAAGAAATAATACGTTTGTTGGATGTAGGCGTCATCTTTCATGTGGAGGAGAGTGAATGGGTAAGTCCCGTTCATTGTGTTCCAAATAAAGCTGGGTTCACGGTTGTGGAAAAATGAACATAATGAAATGGTACCTACTAAGACTGTTGTTGGACACAGGATGTGCATTGACTATAGGAAACTAAATAAGGAAACTCAGAAATACCATTACCCTTTACCGTTTATAGATAAAACTTTAGAAAGTCTTGCTATGCATTCTCATTTTTGCTACTTAGATGGTTATTCCGTTTTTCCCAAATTGTTGTACACCCTGATGATCAACTAAAAACTACTTTCATTTGTCCTTATGGCATTTATGCTTATCGTCGTCTGCCTTTTGGTCTTTGCAATGCTCCTGCCACTTTTCAAAGATGCATGACTGCTATTTTTGCCGATTATGTGAAAGTATTATGGAAGTGTTCATGGACAATTTCTCTATTTATGGAACTTTCTTTAATCATTCTCTCCATAATATTCACAAAGTTTTGCAGAGGTGTGAAGACACTAACTTAGTCTTGAACTGTGAGAAATGTCATTTCATGGTCCAAGAAGGCATATTACTTGGTCACAAAGTCTCAAGTAAGGGCATATAAGTCGATAAGGGAAAGATTGAAGCAATAGAAAGGTTGCCCCCTCCTCGAGATATAAAAGGTACAATAAGCTTTTTAGGTCATGTATGGTTTTATAGAAGATTCATAAAGAATTTTTCGAAAACTCCTAGACCATTAACTAACCTTCTTCAAAAGGATGTTCGTTTTAAATTTGATGAAAATGTCTTATTTCTTTCAACATATTAAAACAAGCCCTTCTTGAAGCTCCCATTATAAAACCACCTAATTGGAAAAAACCTTTTGAGATATTTTGCGAATCTAGCCATGAAGCTGTAGGAGAAATTCATTGTCAGTATGATGGTGATGATCTTAATATCATTCATCATGCTAGTCACACCTTAAACAGGGCCCAAAAGAACTATCCTATGGCTGAAAAAGGATTCTTCGTTGCAGTCTTCTCTTGTGTTAAATTTAGATCTTATATCATGGACTCCAATGTTAGAGTACATACTGATCGTGTTGGCTTAAAGGAAATCCTGGAAAGGACTAATGTTAAGCGAGAATGATCCGTTGGACTCTACTTCTGCAAGAATTTGATTTACAACTCTTACAAAGGAAGGAAGAGGTGGAGGAAGCATTCGTGGATACTCAAGGAGTTGTTTATCCTAAAGAGGTATCATCCATGTGTATACCTATGGGAACCCCACTGCCAAAAAGGAAGTTCCCTATTTCCTCTTGCAATGGTTTTTGCGATTTTCTATGACCTGTTTTATTCGAAGAGAGGAAGAAAAGGAACTCAAATGAGACCATATTCCCTCGATAATTATGGCTTATGAAATCCTAAACACATCTTTGTTATGGATGATTTTATGCTATTTATTTTTGCATATTTGAATTTCTCTCATTTTTTAGTCCATTGCAAGTCTTAAGAGATCGGTATGGGCGGGCCGTATGGCCAGATCCGCCCGTACCGCTGATTGTTAAGCCTATTGATGCCTAGGCTTCGTTTTCACATAATCGGTACGATCGCAACGTACGGGTGCACCCCCGTATGGCTGGTCGTTATCTATTCTATGACCACTTACCGATTTCCTTTTACGATTCGTAAAAAAACTGAAATTGAACCGCCGTGAAGTTGGCACGGGCGGGTAGTACGGGCGTGTTCCGCCTGTACTGCTTAGTGACTTGTCTAATTACCGACTTTGGCTCGTGTTATTTTTGGAAATGACCCGGTACGGGCGCGCCGTATGGGCGTGCGCCCATACCGACTGGTCGTTACGACCCGAAATTCCTTCTTTTGCACTTATTTGTTTCTATATTTGTTGGGATTCTTTTCTTCAGCAATCCTTTTCCTCCTGGTATGAATTTTACCTTGCCTCTGACCCTTTATAAGTCTCCCCAAAGGGTTCTATCTTTGCATTGATAATACAAATCTTCTCCACAATCTACTTCTTCCACCAAAAAATCTTTGGAACCATGACCTCTACATGGAGCACCCTTTAAGAGAAGGAAGATCTCTATGGGTCATCATTAAGGGTTATGGAGGAAGACAAAGTTACTGTACCGAAAGAGTAGAAGTTTGAAGATGAGGATGGATTCAATCTGATGGAAACAATAAAGGATGGACGCGAGGTGTTTAGTCTGGGCATTGGAAAAGGATGCGAATTTAACGAGGTTCAACTTGATTTAGAAATAGATGGGGAGTTTTTCCTGGAAAGGCAGAAGAGACAAGGGGAGGCGATCCAAGCCTCCCTGGACAAGCTCGATAGTCGCATCAAGAAGATTGAGGTAAAAGATCTAGGATCTTCTAAACATATTGAATTATTGTGTAGCTACCTGGACCAGATAGACTTGAAGATAATGAAGGGACTAGAGGCAAATATCAACATCAGCCTCAGATCCAATAACGCTTAGAAGCAAACAATAG
Source organism: Avena eriantha (assembly GCA_910589775.1). Classification (NCBI taxonomy): domain Eukaryota; kingdom Viridiplantae; phylum Streptophyta; class Magnoliopsida; order Poales; family Poaceae; genus Avena; species Avena eriantha. Next base: position 85,557,737 of record OU342740.1, read on the forward strand.
AGATGTATAAAGCTCTTGTTGAGCAGTTGGAGAAGGTCAATCAGCAATGCCGGATCCACATCTTGATCTTGGAGATATCAAAGAAGATGCTCCGTGCAAGTCTTCATGATTCCGAAACCTCTCCACCATGAAGCATGCCACGGTATCAAATAATCACAAGGGATTATTTGATCCACCTGGCTTGACTCCAAGCTTGGTGGGATCTGTGAGAACCTTGTAATCTATCTTACAGTTTTTGCATATTTACTTTTTCTACACACAAGGTTAGATTTAAGTTTCCAAATTTGCATTAGTTGCATCAACTTCGAGTTCCCTTGTTTAAGAGAATAATTATATCCGTTGAGTTATGAGACTTTATGATAATCGAAGTTGTGTTTGATTCATGATTATTATACTGGATGATTGAACTAGGTTGAGTGTTATGATACTTTAATAGCTGTCATAATTTTAGGGACTTCCACACCAATAGAAGTATTGATTAAGTTATGAGAATAAGAATTCCGGTAGCATATTATAATTAAGACTTTTTGAAAGCCATTGAAGTAGTGAGCATGATAAAATAGCTTGCTGAGAAGAAAAGGAGAAAAAGGGAGTAAGTGAAAATATAGACATTCAAGTATCAAAAGAAAAGAAGAAAGCAACTATCAAAACAATCAAACATAGAAAAAAAGAGATAGATAGAAAAAGAAAATGATCATGAATCTTCACTACTGAACTTAGTGCTACATATCTCTAAACTCTGTGATTATATGATATGTTGAATCAGTAGTAGCTTCTTATAATTTCATTGATACTGGATAATGTATGGAAGCCTCTAAGTTATGTAATGTGTAAGGGTATGGTAATACCCCCGACGTGTCTCTATATCCAATGTTGTACTCCTGCTTCAATTTCTGCCTCATTTATTGTAACATCTCGTGTCTCATGAACATGATGATCTTGTCCATAAGCCACCATCTTGCTCAGGGACGAGAAAGAGCCTAGCTTTGGGGAGTTGATGCGTCCAAAATTGAAGCATATTTACCTTTTTGTTTTTGCATAAATAGAGTAGGGATTTTTGTATTTCACTGCGCCTACATGCGCTATTTCGTTCTTGTTTCAACAGGATCCCAAATCATGGATTCATATATGAACATATCAATTAGAGCTGTCATATTGTGTAATTATATGATATTTCTAAGTGATGAAAGTCATTTTATGAATTTACCTTCGCACCTAGAAGAGTAACAAACAAGGAGGAGGCATCAGTACCAATAATGACCACTGGTACGGGCGGAGCCCGCCCGTACCGTCCGCCCGTACCATGTGCCATCACGACCGCATCGTCAAATAGTTTCTCCTAGCAAAGACGAGAGGGAGATCCGACATTCACAACCACCAAAAACCATGAAACACCACATCCAAGAGGGATTTGAAGGAGGAACTTGGCTGGAGTAAAATCCCGGCTGCTTCATAGATCATTGGAGGACAACACATCATCCCCTTCATCATCAACCGCTGCATCTTCATCACCACCATCACTCCCATCTTTCATCTATTAGATCTCTTTGTATTTCCAGAGCCAATTGTGGTTTGCATTAGATCTACCATCATACTTTTATCCATCCATTTGATTATGATGATGTTGTTGATTGTTTCCATGAGTTAGGAGATGGAGAAACCCTAGCACCGTTATGAACTTGTAATAAAGATGATCTATTCTTGTGTCCATATGACTTGCTTGTCTATGATATATTTATGATTTGTGTTTGATTTCTCTCTTTAGATGATATGTGAAGTCGACCACATACCATTTTCCTTCGGGACTAAAGGGATGAAGAAACCCTTTGGACGTGTCTTGGAAGGATACCCGGAATGCTCCATGACAGATTGGCATCGACTCGTAACCTCCACGGTCAAAGGGGGATTAAAGAGAGACTCCCTATGCTAATTATGATATCCATGGGAAAACCCTTAATTGCGGTGGTTTGTATGGGTGATTGCTCTCAAACATCATAGTGGTTAGTTAGAGGTGACCTCACACTTGGCTCAACAAAGTGGCTTCCTACGAGACTTGTCGTGAACATCTTATTATGGGCCTCTCTCCAAACATATCATGACACAAGAAGTATGATATATAGATTACATATAACAATAATACTATGGTAATGGTGTATCCTACATCTCCGAGAACATTTTAGCCCTATTGAGTTCAACCACGCTTTCATACAATCTTGTTACTTGTTTTAATTACTTTTCTGCAAACAACCATAAACCATTGAAGCACCCTTTACTTGAGATCAAAGACAACTTATAAGTATTCTTTGGTAGAGAATAACGAGGGGCATAAAGACATTTACCAATATCTCTCTATGGGTTCAATATCTTTACTTTGAAACTAGCTACAATTGATCTGTGCACTTGCATTCATCATGGGAGCTAAGAAGCTTGGCTTAATCATAATATGTAGGAGACATATTTTGAGTGGGAGCTAAGTGAAATCCCTGGAACTCATATATGGATGCCATATTTGAGTGGGGGCATGACTTTATTCCGAAATATGTGAATGCCATATATGAATGATGTGATTGGTATTAATAACATCCAAGTTAGTAAATATGGATGAATTTGAACAAGTTATTAAACAATAAAATCTATCGAGATAGATTGGTGAGTTTAATAAACATTAAATGTCGAATGCTTCCTGGACTTGATCTTGAAAATGTTCAGAATGTCCTAGAAAAAAATTCTAAAATAGCTCAGAATAGAACAAGGTAAGAAAGAAGTTCTTACTTGTATGAAGCATTAAGTTAATCTTAGTATTACAACTATGGTTAAAATAAAGAAAGTGGTGTGTTGCATCTCCTATGCCTCAGACATAGGTTCTTCCATACAACCATATTGTATACTCAACGTAATGTGACCCAAGGTTCTAGTTGGAAGGACAAGATCTTAACTATAAGAACATGTATTGAAGTGATTCCTGAGTTAATCACTGAACCAAAATTAAGTTTGTCCTTAAATGGGAAGAAGCAAAGTATGGCGCATAGATGCATTTCATGCACCAGGATCTACATAGATAAAGAAGTATAAGGGCACCATCTAACGTGATGTATATTGTTGTGACAAGACTATTCATGTTTACGCAGAGGGTGTGTCCCAGGGCACAATGCACATGAGAAAGCTCGTTTTGGCTGATCTAACGTCACTGTTGTCTCCTAGAAACTGACCTCTCTATTGCCATAACTACTATATATACACACAAAGAAGTGCTAAGTGTGTTTCAAAGTTTACGTGACAATAGTGAAAGCGACCGTCATTGTAAACACTAAAAACGAAGTCTCAATTGATCGCCAAACAAATACTTCAACCCATTATAAGATAATGGTACGAATGTAAAAATTAGGAAGACATTAACAATTTGCAAATGACATAATGAACTGATAAAACATAACATGGATAAGACGTTTTCCATAAGCATGTGTGATCAATAAACGCATATGTGATATGGTTTATGATGAGTAACATGCGAGCTACATTATTTGTACTCTAGTGCAAGTGGGAGACTAAAGGAGATATGCCCTAGAGGCAAACAATAAATGGGTTTTATTGTCATATCTCATATAGTTTGTAATAGTTTCATATTGTGCTATAACGGTACCAAGTGGAAACATTGGTACATGTGTGGTATGAAACAAACCAAGTCCCTAGTAGCCTCTATTCATACTAGTTCATTGGGCAATCGATGATCAAGGTTTCCTGATCATGGGGAATTTATGCCAATTGACAACGAGGTCATATCATTGGTGAATGATGTGATAGACATCACCCAAAGATTGCAACATGATCAAGTCACATAGTTCATTGTTGCAATAGTTAGAAACATAGTATCCTTATCCTTAGACCTTGAGATCATATTACTCACTATCTCCCGAGGATACTTAGATATCATCAAACGTCACTTGGTGATACAATGAGCATAAATGTATGTTCAGGTATCCAGAGGAATAGTTGATGACATATCACTCAAGACCGATATTTGTTCGCCCACGTGACGGGTAAGATACATACAGCCGACTTGGTGAGATTACATCCATAATGTTGCAACATGTGACTAGGTCACGAGGATGTAATATCGCGGTAACAAGTGAAACAGAACTTGTCGGTAACGAGATTTAACAAGGTATGTGATACCAATGATCGGATCTCGGACAAGTCGTATCAGAGAAACAAAGGGAATTGGACTCGACGTATTATGGTTCAAACGACATTATCATCATGAAACGCACATGGGTCATTATGGAGGAAATAATTTTGCAGCCCGAAAATTGAGACGTCAAGGCTAAGCAATACCCAAGTTGCTTGTAATCGGCCGCATAGCCCACTGTTCGTGTGCTAAATACTCAGAGGGTCTTTTTGGCATGAATTCAACTTGGGTATTGCTAACGCCCATCAAGTTGGCCCCCTGTCAGTTCTGTCGTTATGTCCCTGCCATCATGGAGGCGTCGTTGCTGCCACGTACTCCCTCCGACCCAAGGCTTAAGGCCTATAATTTTGTTGAAAAGTCAAGGCGATTTCCACCTTGCAGCGATGGCGCATGTATCCATTCCTCGTTACGTCGTGTTCTTCTTCCCTAGAGCAACGATCAGTGGTCGCGGCCATGGCGCGGAGCTGGGACGCCATTTCCATTGATGGTTCCGGGACGTGGACGAAATGGCTCAGCCCCGCTCTCCTTCCTATCCTGAATCCCATCGTCTTCTCTCTTCTTCTTCTACCACTGGAATTTTCATTGACGGAATCACCAGCCCACTTCATAAGATCGCAAGGCTAGAGGATTTCTCTAAAAAAAGATACATGATATGCAACAAATGGGTATGTGCAAATAAATTGACCGGTAGGATTTGACACGTGAAAACTAATGACACAAAGCACATGAGCTAAGGTGACGCGGTGGATAGGACAACGGATCGACATCGTGTATTGACGTGACAACATAGGGTGCATATATCCTCGTTATTACTACTATTTTTAAGCTTCATTTACTCAGAAGATGGAACGGCCGCTGTCACGCGTCTCTCCATTGGACTTCCATCCCCGTTGTTAACCACTACCTTAGAAGCGCATTGACGGTTCCACCGTTCCCCTGTCTTGTAGAAACCACTCTTCTTCTTCCTCCTCTGTCTTCTGCTTCCCCCGTCATCTTGTTTCCGTCTTCTCCTTGCCGCCATGGAAGGACACACTCAAGAGACAAGCTTCATTTCCCATGGCAATAACAAGATAGACATCATCTACACCAATGATGAGGAGACAGTGGTGTGAGTCCTGAGGATGTACGAGGATTGACTTGATAAAGACGAGGACAAGTTCGTGGGATTTGACCTCGAGTACACCCTAGAGGACCCAGAGTTCGAGAATGAACCCGCCGTTGTTCAACTGGCCATGAGTAAACACGTCCTCGTCTACCACTTCTCCTGGTTTGTAGATATTCTCTTTGTAGTTAACCGCTTTTAGGGTTTTATCCTCTTGTTCTTTATCCATTTTCTCATCTTGCAACTACTGAATTTTATTAGGACCAAATAAATTATGATAAGCCAATGTTGAGAGTCTTGATTTTGTATTTACTAAACTTTTTAAAATTATATTCAGATGATGATTTTGCATTGAAAAAACATTTGTAGTTACAAATTTTGGTCACACATTTTATGATGACAAACTACGTACTTTTAGGACTGACAAGAAGTGTCTAGCGCTGTGCCAATTCCTTGTAGAAAAATGAATTGTTTTATGCACTTTTGACAAAAGAACTGATTTTTTAAAATTTCATCAAGAGGGGATTACAATTCCTGCGCACAAGTGGTCGATATTCATAGTCTTATCAAGATCATAGGGGGATCAAGGAAGGATGGAATGGCTACACTCAGGACTAGTATCCTCGATGAGTCATACAACACAATGAAGAAATATTTCTCTACAGATAGGCACGATTTCTGAGAGGAAAGGTCAATGTCTGAGATAAACCTGTAGTATGTAGCCATAGATGCTTACGTGATCTACCAGTTGTACGTTAAGATCCATTTCTTTCTACGTTTCCTCGTGTTTTCCCCAGTTGCAAGAGGGAAGACGAGCTTAGGGGAGCCCTTTGTACCAAATGCAATATAGTTGAGAGTGACGCTGCATATGCAAAGAAAATGGCTGCATCTGAAGCAGTTGATCGAGAGGCTGCAGCTGAAGCAGCAAACAAAGAGGCAGCATCTTCCAGCGGCAACAACCAGGCCTATGATGCACCAATAATTTGTGCTGCTGGATGCTGAAGATAGGGAAGCCAAGGCAGATTTCGGGTGGGAAGAACTTGCATTTCGTGAGCTGTGGATGGGTAATAAGGTAAGCAACAACTAGGATGATTGCAGTTGGTCTCCTAGGAATGATGACAAGCGCCTCGAGCGACTTGAAGTTGTGCATCTAACATTGCCATGTATTCTAGCTGGCGACCTTGGCGGCAGATCAAATGGCCTCCTAGGTCTATGATCCTAAGCTAAAGGATATCCAGGTGGTGTCCGATGATGATGCCTCCAAGGATCAACCAGCTCCGGCAGCCGCGAAAGCGGAAGAGCTCCACCTCTAACACTGCTGCCAAGGCCAAGAAGAACAAGAAAATGGAGAGTGGAGTCTCCAAACAATCCACTTCCGCCTTAGAGGCGGAGAAGAAGAAGAAGTCCACCGACATTCCCCTCACCAAGGCTCCTGCCGTGGAGTAAGTATCTTCATTCTCCGGCTTGTGCTTTTTCAGCCTATACCTTTTTTCAACTCTTGTACTTATACCTTGTACGTTTCAGGAGGAAAGCCGGTGTTAGCTTGAAGCGATCCTCCAAAGATGTTGGAGGGTCAAAAAACATTCGTGACATGTTGACCAAGGGTCCATCCGCCAAGCCCTCTCCCGCCACCACTCCCCTACTCCTGCCGCCATTCCCTGTGCTGGCCCCGCTGGGCCGTCATCTCCCGTCATCCCTAAGACCTCCGCCATGGAGAAAAATATCAATCCAAACCTTGATGTCTCAGGCTCTATCGAGGCAGACGTTGCTCCCAGTGGCCAGGCGACGTAGGAGAGCACCTCTTCTAAAGTGGCTGAAGCTCCAGCTAAGGATGCCACCGAGAAGGGGAAGGAAGTGGAAGAGGTGGATGTGGAAGCTGCGATTGAGGCGGGAGCCTCCACGCCATCTACTGCCTTGAAGGTGCAGGAGGAATCTAGGGCTTCATCCATGCCTCTGGCTTCGACCTCTCCATTGGCTGCGACTCCTATGAAGTTGAGCCTAGATGATCTCACCAAGCAGGCTGACGCAATCTATAAGAATGCTCGGACCTTTCATGATTCCTACGCTCATCTGGCCAACAATCTTAGAATCATTCCCATCGTAAGTTTTTTGAACTTCACTTGCTTTACTTTGTGTAGTATATCCCACTATAGCCCCCGAGCTCTTAGGCGGATAAGTCAATAGTTATTGGCCTGAGTGCTCTAGAGAACTAAGCGTAGAACTTGTTCGTGTAGCCCCCAAGCGTTTAGTTGAAATTGCAAAGTTCCGACTAGATGCTCTTAGAGAAACTAGCTTACTTTAAAATCGTGTACTGTAGCCCTCGATCATTTAGTTGAAACTGAATAGTTCCGACTAGAAGCTCTAGAGAAACTAAGCATGCTTATATCATGTGCAGAATGAGAACAAACGGAGGATAGCCGCCAATGAGAGATTTTCTGCTCTTCGGAAGGAGCTGGACCTTGAACAGGGTAAAACCAAATTCTTGAAGGAACAAATCAAAAATAGCCAGAGTCTGTTTCCTACGATAGCTCCTTTATTTCCCATTGAATCATTTTTTCCATGTTCTGATAGCACTTTCTGATTTTCGTCTTACAGAAGCCATTGCTAAGGCCAAGAGCATCGTCGAGCAACCTAAGCATATCCAGGAGCTCAATGATGAAAATAAGATCTTGAAGAAGGACCTGGCCGATGCCGTCAAGGGCCATGAGGCAACGATAAAGGATATGCAAGAGTCTGTGGACGTCGAGCTGCAGTGCCTGAAGGAAGAGATTGCACAACTCAAAGACTAGGACCAAGCTGCCAAATAGAAAAATGCTAGGAGTCTTGAGATGTTCAAGTCAGTCCAGAAGGAGCGCGATGTCTTGGCAGAGACATGCATGCAAGCGGAAATGAGCATATTTGGCAACATTTCTCCGTCTTGGTCTTTTCTGTAAGTTGGATAACCGTTTTACTTGTTTGTACTCATGGTCCTTGTGTTTTTGCAAACTACAGCTCCCATTGGCTTAGCCAACTTGGGTGAGGGTGCTCCAAGTTCCAAGGAACGCATGATTCTTGCCGGCAACTTCGTCAGCACCGCCATCACCCAAGCCAAGGAGATAGCTCAACCTCTGGGTATTAATATCAAGGCGGCAGACTCAGCAGCGAAGTTCGCGGAAATCCTGCGCCGAGCCCCCGAGAAAGTCAAGGACTGGAAAGCCTCTTGCGTCCGGGATGGTGCAAGGATGACCTTGTCCATAGTCAAGGCGCACTATGATAATGCCGACATCGACCTGGTGACTTCCGACTTTCCCAAAATAGACGAGGAAGGTCGAGATATTGATAGTAATGCTATTTGGAATTCTCTCGCCGGCTTCAACATAAGGGTTGCCAAGATGGTCAAGGCGGATGTCTTTGTGCCTGCCGAGATTCTGGATGATGACGTGACTTCGTCTAAGTCTAGCCCCTCTCCTTCCGAGTTTGACGAGCTCTCCCGGCCTGGCTCTCCCGATGATGCCACCACGAAGCCCCCTGCAGCAGAGCCATGAAAAAAACTGTATTAAATGTGTCTCTGCAGAAAGTATGCGGAAAAAACTTATGTTTGTGTATGGCGGAAAACTTGTACTCAAGCCTCCTGCAACTTATCTGTTCCAGCATGTGTATATAATTTTTAAGCAAGTGCTGGCCTATCCATTATTCTGGTTCGTATGCTTGACCTTTCGTGAGACGGAAAACTCTCAGCACAAAACTATGCTCTCACGTGATGTTGCTCACCGTCTAGAACCTAAGAACAAAATCACCGGCTTTGAGTGCCAAAAAGTCACTACTCTAGAATCCACATAAAAACTTCAGAAAACGTGTAGACCAGAAAAATTAAGCTAACGCCCATAGGCGGAATTTTCACAAGGGCAAATGCAAACTTGCGCATAAAGGGTTTATATGATCCAAAAATGAACAACTAAAGGAGGTAAAAGACTCAGAGAATATGAGTGAACCAAATGCTTTGTTTCATTGATCATATAAGATACTTATTACATAATATAAATGTGCTAAGTGTAAAAGGGACGTAGCTATGCTATTATCCATGGCCGATCTGTCTCTAGGTAATCATCATCGGAGTCACATTTCTTGCACTTGTGATTTTTTGGCCTATCTTTCAACTTGCGAATATCAACGAGGAATAGGAACCATTGAGAAATGCTTTGCTTATGACGAACGGTCCTTCCCAAGGCGGGGATAATTTGTGTGATTTTTCCTACTTGAGTCTAAACACCAGATCCCCTTCTTTAAGCGAGTGATGCTTTACATGGCGACTATGGTAGCCGCGCAGCTTCTCCTTGTGGATGGCAGATCTCTGGCATGCCATCACGTGCTCTTCTTCGAGTAGGTCCACAGATAGCCGTCTGGATTCTTCAACGTCATCTTCCTTGTAGGCGGAAACTCTGGGTGCATCGTGGAGGATGTCGGATGGGATAATTTCTTCTGCTCCATAAACCATGAAGAAAGGAGTCAAGCCGGTAGATCTATTAGGTGTTGTTCGTAAAATCCACAAAATAGATGGTAGTTCCTCCTCTCAGGCTCCTGCTGCTCTATCTAGCGGTGCCTCCAAGCGTGGCTTGATTCCGTGCAGAATTAGTCCCTTGGCCCTTTCAACTTGCCCATTTGATTGTGGATGTGCCACATATGCTAGGTGAAGGCGGATGCCTTTCTCATGAAAGTACTCCTCAACTTCTCCGAGAGATAAATTTCTGCCATTGTCGGTGATGATGCTATGTGGGAGACCAAATCTCACCACTAGATCCCGAACAAACTTTAGGTCTATCGCCCCATCAAGCTTTCTAATGGGTTTAGCTTCAATCCATTTTGTAAATTTATCCACTGCTACTAGCAAGTGTGTGAATCCACAGGGTGCTATCTGCAAAGGTCCCACCATGTCCAGCCCCCAGACTGCAAACGGCTAAGTTATTGGTATTGTTCACAATTCTTCAGCTGAAACATTTGGTTGTCTTGCATAAAACTAACACCCAAAGCATTTTTGTACCAACTTGTCGGCATCCGCCTTGGCAGTTATCCAGTAGAATCCTTGTCGGAAGGCCTTGGCCACCAACGATCGGGGAGCGACATGATGCCCGCAATCTCCGAGATGTATTTCTCTAAGGATTTCAATACCTTGCTACTGGGAGACGCACTATAGGAAGACTCCTGTGGTACTTCTTTTTTATAGCTGGCCGTCAATGATGACGTAACCTTTTGCTCTGCGTACTATTTGTCGGCTTTTAACTTTATCAGCGGGAAAAGTTCCATCTTGTAGATAATCCATGAACGACTTCGTCCAAGCCGGAGAGGTCATTGTTACTACATTAACAAATGAGTCTACTCTATCCGGGTTGTCAGGGTCCGCTCCTTTCATAGATGGAGTCCATAAATTCTCCACAAAAACACCCGGCGAAATTGGTCGACGGGCTGATCCAAGCTTTGGCAGCAGATCTGCCGCCTCATTATCCTCCCTTTTGACGCACTTTACTTCGTAGGCATCAAAGAAATTTGCTATTTCGTCAACTTTGTCTCGATATGCCACCATCATATGGTTCCACGCGTTCCAGGTGCCAGCTACTTGCTGGTCAACCAAGTCGGAATCTCCATAGCAAACTATGCGCTTGATGCCAATATCCTTGGCTGCGTGAAGTCCGTGAATGAGGGCCTCATACTCAGCCATGTTATTTGTAGCATTGAAGTGGATCTGCATGACGTATTGCAACTTCTCTCTTGTTGATGATTGTAATAATACACCAGCCCCAGAGCCATTGAGTAACTTGGATCCGTCAAAGTGCATGACCCAATACTCTGGTTCTGGCACAGGATTGTCTTCCGATAGCTCTCTCCAATCTGCAAGAAAATCTGCCAATGCTTGTGATTTTATAGCGTCGCGTCGCTTGTAGGTGATGTCGAAAGCGGCAAGTTCAATGCCCCACTTTGCCACTCTCCCTGTAGCGTCGTTGTTGTTGATGATGTCGGACAGTGGAGCTTTGCTCACTACTGGGATGGGGTGCTCCTAGAAATAATTCCTTAGCTTACGTGAAGCAAGGAAAACTCCATAAGCTATGTTCTGGTAGTGCGGGTAACGCTTCTTGGATTCCTTCAAGACCTCGCTCACATAGTAAAAGGGTCGCTGAACTCCATATTTGTGCGTTGGTTCCTTGCACTCCACCACGATGACGATGCTGATTACTCGATTGGTCGCTGCCATGTATACCAACATAGGCTCCCTTGGCACCGGTGCTGCAAGTATAGGTGGGTAGGAGAGTATTCTCTTCAACTCCTGAAGTGTTGCGTCAGCCTCGTCCGTCCATGTGAATTTGTCCGCCTTCTTGAGCAACTTGTAGAGCGACATATCCTTCTCACCAAGTCGGCTGATGAACCGGCTTACTGCTGTAATGCAGCCTGTGAGCCTTTGTATGTCCTTCAAGCATGTCGGGCGTTTGATGTCGAGGATGGCCTTGATTTTCCCCGGGTTCACCTTGATTCCGCGATGCAAACGATGAAGCCCAATAGTTTGCCGGATGGTACCCCGAAGACACTCTTCTTTGGGTTCAGCATCATGTTGTATTTCCGGAGATTGTCAAAGGTTTCCTGCAAGTCAATGATAAGATCATTTGATTTCTTTGACATTACCGCGATGTCGTGCACGTAAGCGTGTACATTGCGACCTATTTGGTTGTGTAGGCAACATTGCATCGTCCGCTGGTATGTAGCACTAGTGTTTTCCAACCCAAAGGGCATCGTGACGTAGAGTTATGTGCCGTAGGGTGTGGTAAATGAAGTGGCCAATTGGCCCGACTTTCGCATCCGGATCTGGGGGTATCCTGAATAGGCATCGAGAAAACACAGAAGTTTTGAGCTAGCCATCGAGTCAATGACTTGGTCAATGCGAGGCAAAGCAAACGGATCCTTCGGACATGCTTTGTTCAAGCCGGTGTAATCAACGCACATTCTTAAGTCATTGGTTCCCTTTTTAGGACAAGTACATGATTTGCCACCCATCGGGTGTGAATAACTTCTCGGATAAAGCCAACCTTAAGTAACCTAGCTATTTCTTTGCCTATAGCCCTTCGTCTTTCATCACCAAAGCATCGTAGAGGTTGTTTCACTGGTTTGGCATTAGGATCAATATTCAAGCTGTGCTCGGCAAGTTCCCTAGGTACACCTTTCATGTCGGCAGGTTGCCAGGCAAAGATGTCCCTATTCTCACGGAAGAACTTGACGAGCGTGCTTTCCTATTTGGGATCTAGGTCCGTGCCAATCGTGGTGGTCTTGGAGGAATCACCTTCGACAAGCTCTACCTGCTTTGTCTTGATGGCGGCCTTGAAGGCGGGTTTAGTAGTAGTGATCTGCTTCTTCGAAGTCGGCATCTCCGAGGCATCGACTTGGTTCTGGATCTCCTTGAACTCCTCACTGTAGAGGACTGCTTCGGCGAAGGCGGCTTCGCTGAGCTCGCACTCCCGTGCCTTGGTGAAGCTTCCTTCAACGGTGATGGCGCCATTTGGTCTAGGAATCTTGAGTTTGTTGTAGAAAAATCATGGCCTTGCGAGGAAGGAGTGGAAGATGTCGCGTCTGAAGATGACATGGTACACTCTCTTGAAAGGCACTACTTCAAAGGTCATGCATTCTTGGCGGTAATTGTTTACATCGCCAAAAGTGACCGAAAGGGTGATGCAGCTCAGGGAATTTGCTTGTCGGCCAGGGACAACCCCATGGAAGACGGTGTTGCTCTTCCTTAGCTGGGTCGCCATCAAGTTCATCTTATGCAGTGTATCTAGGTACATGATGTTGATGCTGCTTCCACTGTCCACGAGGCACTTGGTGAACTTTGTGCCATCAATCAAAGGGTTGATGACCATGGCATATTGGTTCTCTGTTGGGATAAGTTCTGGATGATCCTTCCTATCCCAAGTAATTCGAACTTTCGACAACCTGAGGTACTGGGGAACTGGAGGGAGGGTGGCCATCAGTATCCTCAGAGAGGTTTTCTGGGCCCGGACGGTTGGGGTACCAAGGAAGGTGTGGTAACATGGAGCCTTCTTTTCGAAGGGATTTTTCCCTTTATCCTCTCCCTTGTCAGAAGATCTTGGGTCCACATCCTCGTACATATCACTTGATTCCTTGGGTTCTTCCTCCTTCTTCTTCCCCTTGCCCTTTCCGCGGGGTCTGTTCTTCCTACTTCGCTTGTAGACGGACTTAGCGTACTGGGGAACTAGAGGGAGGGTGGCCATCAGTATCCTCAGAGAGGTTTTCTAGGCCCGGACGGTTGGGGTACCAAGGAAGGTGTGGTAACATGGAGCCTTCTTTTCGAAGGGATTTTTCCCTTTATCCTCTCGCTTGTCGGAAGATTTTGGGTCCACATCCTTGTCCATATCACTTGATTCCTTGGGTTCTTCCTCCATCTTCTTCCCCTTGCCCTTTCCACGGGGTCTGTTCTTCCGACTTCTCTTGTAGCCGGACTCAGGGTCCTCCTTGAGATCATTGAGAAACTTGCGCTTGCGATTGGTGTGGGTGGAGTTTCCATTGGCATTGAGATGGACGAAACACGGCATATCGCGATACTCTTCGTACGTTTGGGGAACACGGGGTGCTAAGGCTGTAGTGTCACTCCTCTGCTGGCCACTGCTGGTTCCTCGGCCACGTCCATGCTGTCTGCCATTGCCTCTGCCAGTGAACGTTGTGGTGACCATGTCGGCTACTTGCTTCTCTTTGGGCGGATTCTTTCACTTGTTATTGTTGTTTTTCATGGCTTGGGTAGGGATTGCTATTGCCAGCAATGATCCACGTGCGTCATCATCAGCAACGGCGAACTCGCTAGCCATGGCGATCATTGCGTTGAGGTTGAGATCATTGTTGTCTTGCCTACGCTTTAGCATATGCCGGAGTAGAGTACCCTTCTCCAGTCCATCAATGAAGGCGGCCATAGCGGTCTGTTCATGCACCCCTACGTAGGAATTTTTCATATCCAGCCAGCGAGAGAGGTAGGCACGGGAGGTTTCATCCTTTTCTTGCACACACCGATGTAGGTCTCCGACAGTGCAGGGACGTTTGTACCCACCCTCAAAGTTCTTGGTGAATGCTTCATGCATGTCCAACCAATTGCATATTGATTTCTCCGGTAAGTCGTCGATCCATTGCCGGGCAGTGCCTGTCAGCATGAGTGGGAGGTACTTGACGGCAACATTGGGGTTTCCCCCGGCGATGTGAATCGCTTCGCTATAGTCCTGCAACCACGCTGTTGTCCTGGCGGTGCCGTTGTAGGGCTTGATAGTATTGTCTATTCGGAGGCCCTTGGGGTAGGTTGTGGCCCGTATGACTGGTCCAAAACACCATGGCCCAAGGTATGGGAGCTCCCGAGCTTCTTGGATCTTGTCCAGCCGCGATCGTGCGTCATATGGCTCTGGCTGCTTCCCTTTTTCGTCATGGGGAGGAGAGTTGTGGCGTGATTTGTGAGATCCGCCATGATCTCCGCCATGATGGCTGCTAGGTGGCGATGACGGTGGTGGAGGCGGTGTGTTAGCTCTCCTGCTATGCCCCTCCTGTGACTCCTCACGATTCTCGCGGTTGCTTGTCGGGCGTGGCGATTCCTTGTGGGACTTTCTCCTATGTCCGTCATGGCCACTGCGCTCTCCGGCATGCCGAGGCTATTCGCCCTGATCGCGTATAACGATACCGGGTTGCGACCACCTTGGAGGTGGCATGCTTGTGCGGTGGCGTGGCGCTGGTTCCTCGTGACGTCGAGATGGTGGTGGAGGTGGCGAGTGGTGGGGACGAGCCTTTTCTCCATGGTCGGAGGATATGGGGATAGCGTCAGTCCTGTTGCGTGCCTCCCTCCGTCTTCGCTCTGTAGAGCCTGTGCACGATCCTTCGTCATGGGGAGATTTTGGCCTTCTGCGGATGTTTAAGGTTGACTGGCAAAGTTCCGGGTTGGACTCAAGCCTCTGCGAGGCGGCCTTTTCCTGTTTCTTGCATGCCTTAGCGACGAGGTTGTACACCTGAGCAACTGCTTTTGGCGACCTGTCCTGCTCCAGGAGGATCTTGGTGGCGGCGATGTTGAGAGCGGGAGTTGGCATGACTTGCCTCCCCTCTGAATCTATGTAAGGGATGGCCTTTGTCGGCTTAGACCCGTCAAATCCCAAGCCTCGCCGAACGTCGGGATCTTGGACGACATGAGTTGGTACCTACTTTGCCTTATGCTTCAACAACAATTGCTTATATTTGGCCTCCATAGCTCTTGCCGCCTTGATGGATTGTTGTGCCTTGGCCATGTCTTTGTCTAGATTAGCACATTGCTCCAAAATGCACTTGGCCTCCGCCAAGATATCCGCACGCTTCTCATCAAGCTCTGTAACACTCCGGATATGGGCGACAGTGATTGGCTCAATGAGGAGTGCGCTGTAGATTGCGTTGTCGGCGGGGGTGGCTAGTGGGTTGCTAGCTGCTGACTTTGACGGTGGCACTGGTGGTTGATTCGATTGTCGGGCCAAGTTGGGGGCCATGGTAAGTTCCTACACTGGTGGCTGGCGGTTAACCAGAGGAGGCGTGGCCTTGGCCGGAGCCAGGGGATCGGCAGCCTTTTTAGCTGCTGCTGCTCTGGTGACCCCTAGCGTGGACGGAGCTCTCTCCGTTCCCGTTCCTTCCTGTCTTCTTCCATCATGCGACTAGCACCTGGTGGGAAGTGTTGGTCTTCTCGGTGCGCTCCTCCTTCTCGATCTCCTGCTCGATCTCCCTCATAGCAGCGTCGTATTCCTCTGAGTTAACGTCCGAGCCACTAGCATCCATATTGATGTCAGCGTATAGCGCATTGAGGATGGAATCGGAGTTGGCTTCGATGTTGGTGATGGCGGATATTGAGGGTGATGGAGGCGAGCCATTGTTGTTGCTACCTCCTATGACTTCGATGGTAATCGCCGCCTTGGCTTCTTCATTGGTGTCCGCGTATTCGTTGACGATGGCAACCATCTCACCAAGGGTGAGAGGGCCCGCGGCCTACCGCCTTCGGAGGGTATGTCGAAGGAGGGTTCCAGGTGTGAGCCCTTCCATGAAGTGGTACGCGAGCTCGTCGGCACGGTCGCCCTCTAGGGTTTCCCTCACCCTCATCCATATGGCAATGTATTCGCAGGGGGATTCTCCATCCATTTGAACGCATCTGGCTAGATCGAAGATGGTGACGACACTGACAAAGTGTGACCTGCGCATCTCTAACGCTCGGGGAAGCCAAGCAGATTTGCGGGGTCCTTCCACCTTTATATCCTGCACAGGGGCGGTTTGGGCGGGCCTTGAATTTTCCTGATCCGAGCCACCGTACTCCAAGGAGAGGTATGGCCCAGATCCTTCCGCGAACGTATCCTGCTCATAGGCGATCCGTGCGGGGCTTGACGAACTTCCGACTTCCTGGGAGCTAGGATCCGAGTCAGTTTCGCTGGTGAAGATGTGGATGTCTCCGAAGGGGATGACGGAGCAGCATGTGGGATTCATCTTCGCCGGCACCCAGAACTCATCTGGAGGGGCGATCGGGATGTTGCCGGAGAAGAGAACGCGATCGATGGCTATGGTGTCGCCGATTCCTGCGAACAGATTGGACCTCGCTCGGTGTAGAGCTCGAAGCGCCTCATGCCCCACGGTGGGCGCCAACTATCGTGGTATTGCCTACGAGTACGCCATGGAGGGGTCCTCACAGTGCGTGTTTAGAGACGTGGGGTAAGGCGGAGAGTTGGCGGGTACGAGGTAAAATAGCTTACCCAGGTTCAAGTCCCACAATGGTGGCAAAACTCTACTCCTGCTATAAATCACTATAATGGCAATACGCCGAGTTACAGAGATAGGCTCGATGTGCGAGGTGTTGCATGTTGTACGCTGCAATCAGAGAAGTTGTCTACGAATCGTTGCCCTAAAGGCTCCTGCAGGCCGGCTTATAAAGGCGCCAAGGCCTAGGGTTTACAGGGAAAGGTCCTTGCCGGACAAGGTAAAGAGTCCTACACCTACACGAACTAGTCTTCCATGTCTTGTACTCCAAGGCTCCGAGTATGTCAGTGACTCCTACGTAGCCTTCCTTTATTCGGCATGGGCCTCCCTTTAGGATCCGTCTAACTAGGCCGCCCAGCAGGCCATAGGCCTTGCTACCAACTATGGGCCACCTGGGTTAGGCGGATTGGTGACATGCTATGAGGATACCCATATAGCATATCCCCAACAAGAAGTGAATTAAATTTTACTTATTTGTGTTATGTTTTTGTATGTGTCAGGTAGCTTGTCAAGATGGCAGCTCGTTAACTATCAGTTTGAAAGAGTACCTTTTTCCTCTCTCCCTAACAGTTATGTTTCTTTTTTGCCAAATTGGTAGCAAATCTACAATAGCATCTCTCTTCGATCATCCGTTCCCTTTTGGCCCTCTTTTTGGCCCGATCTTGTAGCATATCTAGAGCAGCAAATCACACCAGGCAGAATGCATACCTTCATAAAACAAAACAAATGTAGATATAGCTGTGCACAACTAAATAGGATATAGTGATAGAAACTAGGTTGCTTAACGAGGTTCGATACATTTGCTGCTCAGCAGCCATCACACGCAATATACAAAACCAAAAGAAGTTGCTTAGCAGCAGGAGACACATTCAACCCCTCCTTGCCTGCGCCTGCGCATGCGCCTCCTCCCTCTGGCGCTTCCTCCACTTCTTACTGCCCAGTTCCTTGATCTTGGGGGCCTTGGGCTTGATTAGAAGGATGCGACCCTCTTCGATGGCCACCTGCTGGAGGTTGCAGAGGTGAATGCCGAGCGCCTGGTGTTCAGCGATGTAGGCATTGACGTTCACGTTCTGGCCGACTTTGGGGGTGTTAGAGCTCGCGCCCTCTGCATGCATCACGATGTAGTTGAAGTCGGTCCCAGCGAGTCTTGTCCTGCATAAGGGGCAACTGTAGACGCTGCCAGCGAAGAAGGCGTCATACTGGCCGTCCTGCAGCCTCCTCAGCACCTGACAAGTCTTGGTATGCCTGGACTCTTCATCATGAAGACGTTGCTGCCGGACATCTATTGGAAAAAAGGGAGGATTAGATGATGTAAGAAGATCGAGCAATCGAAATGCAAACAATCGAACCTAATAACCAAGATCTAGCATCCAACGATGGTAACATGAGAAGAACCGGGGACGGGGAACAAACCCTAGTTACCTCTGACCATGGGTCATCGATACTGGTGTCGTAGGGGTCTACCAGAGCGATGTACTCCTCAAGATCGTAGGTTTACCAAAAGAGCTGGATCTTCCCGTGACAGGCAGGGGCCTCGTTGCCAGCAGCTATGTCGGTAGCAGGGACGGGGGCCTGGACAGGGACGGCGGATGCCATCGATGCCTCGGCGGGGGCCTGGACGGGGACGGTGGCTGCTTTCAACACCTCGGGGGGGGGGGGGGGGGGGGACGGAGACGGGGGCCTCCTTGCTGGCAGCCTTGGAGGCGACGATGTCCACCACATCTTCATTCGCCATCGCCGGCGCAATTGGGGTTTTTCGGGAATTTGTAGAAGGTGATGGGACAATGGAGAGGGTTGCGTGAGGAGAGTGAGCGAGAGTGAGAGTGGGTAGGTGGAGAGGAGGAGCGAGAGGGGCTCTATTGTTAAGGTGAAGGGAATGGATGTTTTGTTGCACCACCATGCACCGTGCCACGTAGGCTACTGCACTGTGCACCGCGGCACGCGCACGACACGTCACGTTTTTTCCCAAGCCATGCGTGGCAGTTCTGTATTCAGCTGCATCCAAAGGGCACAGACACAATTTCTAAGTATGAAGGTTGACACGGCCATAAAATTGGCGATAATTAAAAGGGCAAGTTTAAAGGAGAAGGTAGGTGGCTGTATGGCGAGATTTGTGGGGTTGTGCTAGATCGGGTAGAGGGAGGTGTGGATGAGTGCGAGGGACTCAATGAAGGCGGAGACGTTAGGTCTCCTCGAGGGGCCCCTCCTCGAGACCCATTTCTCAGCTCTTCAGCCTTCGAATGACGCGTAGAAGTTTCTTGCGGTAGGGCCCAGTTGGCAGTGAGATTGAGAGAGCTCTACATAAAAATGGGATATGTCTCATTAAAATCAAGTGGCAATAAATTGCAGCTGCCCGTCGATGACTGTGCACTCGATGACCCCGTTGCCCTGTGCATGTGTTGTCGCGTAGTAGTAGTAGGCTTTTTATACATGATTAAACATGACATCACCACTCGACGACTTTTTCCAGGGATGGCTTCGTGTTCCTTCTTGTAGAAGTCGCGCTGAGAGAGACGTCCGTGTTGTCTCACGCTGTACTGTGAAGGGCACGATGTGTCCAACGATCCGCATTGGATCACAGAGGATCAACAGTTGGTGCACATGATCCGAGTGACAACTATGACAACCAATTAGGGCGTAGCAGACAGATAGAGTGAGCACGGCTTTGGGCTTCTACGAGAGAGAGAGGGCAAAACTAAGTAGTATCATAAAACCAAGGGCAAAACTGAGTAGTATAAAAATGGAAAGTGAGTGTCTTATACAATGAAATAAATCTTGTCATACATCAAATTATGCCAAGATGGATCCACTAGAGTCACTGCATGTGTGTTCTTTTCATAAACCACATGGATCCACTAGATGTCATTGCATGTGTGTTCTTTTCATAAACCACATGGATCCACTAGATGTCATTGCATGTGTGTTCTTTTCCTAAACCACATGGATCCACTAGAGTCATTGCTTAAAGATCATGACTGTCGTCGCTGGATGAGGGTGAGGAATAGCGTTTTGCCAGAGCTTTGCCTTTCTTCGGCTCTGGCGTTGGCTCTTTGTCGAGGGCGGCCTCGACTAATCCCAAGCCCGCAATCGTAGATCGGTGCATGCCGGCTCGCGGATCTCTAGCTGGTGGCTAGTTGTTGAGGAGGTACATGGTGGCCGCTGTTATCACGACTTGCGGTGTTTGTGGGACCATGTTTCCCCACGTGTCGACTGTCATAGAGCTGAAGTCGAGGACTTTTGAAGCTTTTATGTGTTCTTGCTCGGTGAGATGAGCCATCCGAGATCGCCTTTTGTTGGCCACGTACTCCTTGCCTTTGGAAGAGGATCCTTCGTGAGAGGAGAGCCTAGCTCATCGAAGACTCGACTCATCCACCACCTTTTTACGCGCCTCGAGTTGCGCGATTGCATGTAGCTAGCATATGTACTCCTCCTTTAGTAGCCAATGGTAGCCCATCATTATGTCCTGCGGCGTGCCGGGGGGGGAGAGGATTGCCTCGCAGAGCTTCTCGGTAACAGGCCCACTCATTGTCGTTGAGTTTTATCATGACACGTTCACCACTTTGTTCATTCACCATGTTTGGTGGTTCGACTGCCCCTCTATTGTTGACGGGCGCGACATTGCCACCGTTGGTGGGGCCGTTGTTGGGTGGTCCGCCATTAGGTATGCCACCGTTGGGCGGATCGGTGCCAGATCCGTTGCTACCGTTTTCTCGATTGGCGGTGGTGTCGCCAGCGTTGATGACGACGCACATGAAGTGGTTGGGGAAGCTATTGCTTCCGCAACTTTCGGATCCAGAGCCGTAGACTCCATCTTCTGTCGCTAGGTCACCTAGATTGGATCCGCGACTGTTGTCGCTGTCCGTGCTCCTAGCTGCTGCTGAGGTGTTGAGCTCACTGAGGGTGCCGATTGGTGGCGGGAACCATGATGCTGGAGCAATCACGGGTGTCGTTGACTGGTCAGGCATGCGAAGCGTGCCCATCTGACCAACCTGGAAGCGGAAGCTCCCAATCGCCAGGCTGATTTCATCACCCACAGACTCGAAAGCCAGGCGAGTGGCCGGCGTGTGGACGTTGAAATCGAACGCGCTGAAGAGCTCGCGCATCTCCGCAGTTGCGGAGTTGTAGATCGCGGTTGATGGGGCTGAAGAAACCGCGACATCAACACTCCCAATTCCCACAGACAACGCCAATTGACGAGGGTTTAACTCATCAATGCCCATTGTTATGGACTTGGGTTTTGGAGAAGGAGGGAACGCTGGAGGCATTAGTCGACTAGCAAACAAGCACACAGGGACACAAGGTTTACCCAGGTTCAGGCCTCGTAGAGGTCCCTACTCCTGCTTGTCTACTCTTGGAATTAACAAAGGAATCAAAGATTATAGGGGTGCGCAGATGCAATCTGGTGAGAGCTGTGGAAACTAGGGTTGCGTGTATCCTCCTCGCCGCCCCTCCTAGACTTTATATAGATAGGCTAGGTCTTGGTTAATATGTCGAGTCGGTTACAGGTTAGGGTTTTCCCTTTAAACTTTCTATCTTTAGCTTCTTATTGTCTCGCAAGCAATCGAGACTCCGTGGGCCACTCGAGTTCTCCATTTGGGCCTTCGCGACGCCGTGGGCTTCCGCCGTATCCAGACCATATATACCGAACTCAAGTACCTATAGGGTATACCCATGTCACCGTGCAACTGGATCAGGGAGACGGCATACAAAACAACCAGAAATCACCGAAACCTCACCTCCGGAAGGCATCTAGAGGGGTAACTCATCCACCGGGATCCATCTTTGCCCTCCGCAGATCTGGGAGGCTAAGGCATCGATCTTCATCATCAACCGCTACATCACTATCGTCTGCATCCATCCCATCTGCATCTTGTCTAGATCTTGTTGTAATTTCTGTACTCGTTGTGGATTTATACAAGTACTATTCATGTATGATAGATCCCATTGTTATTGCAATGATGTTGATTGCCTCCATGACTGAGTAGATCTTTAGTTACTAGGGAGATGGAGAAACCCTAGTATGACATTGAAATACAATAAAGTTGAATATGATATTCATCGCTGTGACCATATGTTAGATTGTCTTCATCTTGATGTTGGGAGAAGTTGACCTCTCAATTTTTGCCTCTTATGAGAACTTGATGGAGGGAACTACTTGTTGGTAGACGGAGGTGTGTTAGCACTTACAGTGACTATGAAGCTGTTGGCACTCCTTACGTATCAACTTGGGAACCGAGGAAAGTTACGGAACACTATCCATGCCATGTGATACGTCCTACGGGATTAAGTCTCTCAATAGCGCAGTAATTCGAGTGATGTCGATTGCTGACTGCTGTGGTTATGAGGATGATGTGAGTAGTGGTTGCTGCCTATTTGTCCAAATATGGAGTTCCTCCTACACATACACAGTTGAGAATGTTCATGATAATAATCTTTACCTTAGTTATTTATAATGCTAGTGGTGTATCTGCTACTCCCTGAGAATGCTTTTTTCCCTATTGCAGTTCCAATCTCTCTTACATACGCGATACTTATTTTCTGTGTTTAGTTGTTTTACTTTAATTATTGTTTCTCTTATACCAAAAATCCAAAACCACCTTTTACGCAATACTCGCATTTTATCTTGTCACTTAGAACATTTATTTAGCATTTATATTGTAGTATTTAATTCAAGAGTTATTAGACTTCACACTCTTACTCCCTGTGGGATCAATATCTTTATTTCAAAAATAGCTACAAATGATCTATGCACTTGCAGTCAGCAAGCTATTTTCTGGCGCCATTGTCAGGGAGCTAAGCATTGTAGGTCTTTTAGTTTTTGCTTATTTATTTTTGTCTTGCTAAGTTTTGTTTTGAGTTACGGGTTTCCACCAACATGATGGCGTCTGAGCATATGAATAGTGCTAACCCACTCAACCACTTTGGGAAGCCCTATGATATTTATAAAAGAGATAACTCCAACGAGAAGACAATGGGGGTCTGAAATAAATCCTCTATTACTTGGTATTCTACACAAGAAGCAATTTACTAGGCATGAAGAACATCCTAATCCATATGAGCATATTGCATGTTTCAAAGATATATGTGGCACTTTCAATTGAAAGGATATACCGCTAATGAGGTAAGGGTTAAACTTTTTAGTAAGACTTTGACTAGTTCAGCTCTCTCATGGTATAGATCTCTACCGCTAGAAGCCACTACTACTTGGGATAATTTAGCCTGTGAATTTCTAGCAAAATATTACCCATTATCAAAATCTTTTGGAATCAGGCATCTTATAATGACTTGGAGGAACCTTCCTAATGAAGGACTAGTAAGAGTTTATATCATATTTAAGGATTTACTTAATCTATGTCCTCATCAGGATTTGCCTGAATGGTATTTATTGCATATCTTTTATGTCAGTCTAATTGAACCTAAAAAAATTGAACTAGATTCTTTCATGGAAGGAGCCTTTATGAATCTTCCTATAACTAAAGCTTGGGCTTTACTTAATAGAATTCGTGATCATAGAGTTTCATGGAATTTTGGTCTAGGAAGCAAAGGAGGCGTAGAAATAGATCATGATTGTATTCATGACTATAATAAAAAGGGCCATGTTAAAGAATTATCTAAGGAACTTTATTTGGATTCAGATCTTGTGTTGCAAGTTGTTAAAGCTTTTACAGAACACATCAAAGTTCCAAAAGAGGGTTTGGTCAAGTATGATCCACCACCCGAACCTGAAAAGAAGAAAGAAGTTAAAGTAACACTAGCCTCCCTAGAACCAACATATGAGATACCTTTCCCTAACACTGCACAAAAGCATATTTTTTGTTATGAGTAGGTTAAAGCAGTACATGAGAAGAAGGAAGAGGAAATTATGCCAGAAGTTGTAGAACGTCTGGAAGAAACCAAAGATGAAGAGGTAACCAAGGAAGCAATTATGGATATGTATGCACATTGTAACATAGTTGAACTTGATAAATAGATTTCCGTATTGGTTGAAGGTAAGCCTATCCTTCCCTACATATTTAAAGAAACCTCGCATTATGGTTTATGCGATCTTGGCACCGAAGTTAATGTTATATCTTATGATTTCTATTTAGAAATAAAATAAGAAATAGAACTGGTTACAATTGAAAATATTGATATGACAATCATGTTAGCCAATAAAACTCTTAGAATTCCAATGGGAGTAGTTGAAGTAGCAATTGTCACAATTGGCAATAAAAACTTTCCTATTAATTTTTTAGTTGTTGATATGCTAGCTGACACCCTTTGCCCTATTATATTTGGAAGAAACTTTTTGAGTGATGTAGGTGCCAATGTTGATTTCAAAAAGGAGATTGTGTCTCTTAAGATTGTAAAAGCGGAAAAAGAATTCCACTTTCCAAATTTAAAGACAGGCATCCACAAATACAAGAAGAAGAGAAAGAGAAAACTATTGAGGAAATGGCAGCTCTCTTCTTTAGTGATCAAAAAGAAGAAATAAATGAAGACTTAAATTATGAAGAAATAGTTATGGAGGACAAGTCCCTAGAAGAACTACAAGATGAATTCGATTCACTTCCCATTATAGGGCCTCCAACTAATGAGGCTTTTGAAGAGCCAGAAAAGAGAGGGGATGAGGAATTACCACCCCCTGAATTGAAGACTCTACCAGATAATCTTAAATACATATTTTTAGATCATACAAATAAATTTCCTACTACTATTAGTGCTAAACTTTCAAGAGAAGAAGAATAACTAATGAAAATACTTAAGGAGAATCGCAAGGTCTTTGGGTACTCAATGGATGATTTGAAGGGCATTAGTCCCATGATAACCATCCATCGAATATTCATGGAAGAAGGTGCTAAACTAGTTGCAGAATTTAATAAAAGACTAATGACCGAAATGAAGGAAGTGATAAGAAAAGAAATTGTATGCCTATTGGACGCAGGTATAATCTATCCTGTTAAAGAAAGTGAATGGGTAAGTCATGTTCATTGTGTCCTAAGAAGGGTGATTTCACTGTTGTTCCAAATGAAAACAATGAATTGATACCTACTAGAACTATTGTTGGACATAGGATGTGCATAGATTTCAGGAAATTGAATAAAGAAACTAGGAAAGATCACTATCCTTTACCGTTCATAGATCAAATTTTAGAAACGTTAGCAAACCACGCTCATTTTTGCTACTTGGACGGATACTCTGGTTTTTCTCAAATAGTTGTTCATCCCGATGACCAACTTAAATCAACTTTCATTAGTCCATATGGTTTACATGCTTACCGACATATGACTTTTGGTTTATGTAATGCTCCAGCTACTTTTCAAAGATGCATGACTGCTATTTTTGCGGATTTCATAGAACTGATAATGGAAGTATTTATGGATAATTTTTCTGTCTATGGAACTTCATTTACTAGTTGTTTGGATAATCTCAAATGAGTTTTGCACCATTTCGAAGAAACCAATCTTGTTCTAAACTAGGAGAAGTGTCATTTTATTGTCAAAGAATGTATAGTCCTTGGACATAAGGTATCAGGTAAGGGAATTGAAGTGGATAGAGCTAAGGTTGAGACTATAGAGAGAATGCCACAACCTAGGGATATAAAAGGTATAAGAAGTTTTCTTGGTCATGTGGGTTTTTATAGAAGGTTTATTCGAAATTTCTCCAGAATATCTAAGCCTTTGACTAACCTCCTGCAAAAGGGAGTAAGATTTAATTTTGATGATAAATGTCTTATAGCCTTTGATAAACTTAAGAATGCTTTATCCCATGCTCCTATCATTAAACCACCTATCTGGGATATGACTTTTGACTTAATATGTGAAGCTAGTGATGCTGCTGTAGGAGTAACTCTAGGACAACACATAGGTTGCAGATTTAATATTATACATCATGCTAGTAGAACTCTCAATAGTGCTCAAAAGAATTATCCTAGGGAAGAAAGGGAACTTTTTGTTGTATTTTTCTCTTGCGATAAATTTCGTTCTTATATAGTTGATGGAAAAGTAAGAGTTCATATGGATCATTATGGTTTAAAAGAACTCCTTGAGAGGAAGAACCATAAGCCAAGACTGATCCTTTGGATTCTTTTACTTCAAGAATTTGAGTTACAGATCATGCAGAGGCAAGAAATTAAGATGTTGGATGCAGTGTCCATATTTTCCAAGCAAGACACCAATCTTATTGAGAGGAACATTAGTCCTGGTGATTTTCTCTTGCAAGAATTATTCAATGAACTAAGGTCAATTCCTCCAAAAGAGAAGAAGTCTTTGTTGTTGGAGGAGCTTGTCATCCCCGAATAAGTAAACGGTAAGTTCAAGGTAAGTGTTCTTACTCAAATAAGTGATTTATTTTCACAGATTTTACTCCTAAATTTTTTGCCTTTGAATTCCTTGTGTTTTTCTGAAGTTTTCGAAGGTTTTACCAACTATATGAGCGCAACTATACGACTGGAGAGAAAGCTCCTGCCGTATAGTTGGTCGTTAAACCCTCTGTATCTTCTTTGCCAAATTGTTTTCGATGTCTGGATCTATACGGTCACAACTATATGACCGGAGGAAATAATTCTAGCCATATAGTTGGTCGTTAAACTCTCAAACATCTTCATTTACTTTTTCATTTTTCCGATTGTAAAAAAAAGGTATTGTCGTTTCCGAGTGGTACCTTAACCGACCTGGACTCGAGATATTTGGAAATATCTGCTCGGAACCAACTATAAGGCCAGAGCTATACGGACCGCGCCCGTATAGTTGGTCGTTACATGGTAGGAGTCCTCCAAATCCGTGATTTCTTTTCCTATTCCATTAAGATTCCTTTCTTGGGCATGAATTTGGTGTTTCTCGCGAGTTTTACTGACCTCTGTTTCTCGCTCTAATCATAATCTCCAGGAACCAATATAGCAATGCGCTATCCTGCCCTAGGCCGTGGAAAAACCCCTGGGTCTCATTGCTCCTTCCAGGGACCGCTCTAGTAGCCCGTCCATGGAGGACGATTAGGAGGAGGTGGAGAGGTTTAGCCCAGGGTACAATGAGTACGTCGATACAAGCTACTACAACAATGATTCCGATGAAGTGAGCGACATTTACATCTCACACGATATTTATGATCCACTGCAGATCAACTGGGCGGCAATGAAGAAAGCTCAAGAAGAGAGAGAAGGTCACGAGCCGCATGGAAAAGGGCGTGTGGAGACGGTCAAGATCATCACCACAAACCCCAGGCCGCACAAGCGTAAGGAATTACCTAATATTGGTGCAGGTGCTAGCAATGGAGCGACGACGCCACTCTTGAAGGCCACTTATTGGTGCTCGTATGAGGGTGAAGCCTTAAGAAGAGTGGAGGAATGGTTTCCACTTCCCCGATCCATCAATCATGGATGAGGAAGAGGAAGTTGCTCCCAGGACCATGGACCGCGTCTGAGCATTATAGATATATCAGAAGCAAGAGCTACTCCATCGCGTTGATGTCCGCCACCGTCTCAAGGAGATAGAGTAGAAGGATGATCTTCTCCCACTGGTGACTAAACTCGTGGATAAAGTGGACACTTTGCAATATGATTTGCGCAGGTGCTACAGCCGCATCATAGCTCTAGAGGATACCAACAAGAAGCTGTGCACCGTGGTGTTACATGCCATGGCGCCACGGTGATCTACATTAATCACAGTATCAAATAATCGCAAGGGATTATTTGATCCCGCCTAGCTTGATTCCAAGCTTGGGGAGATGTTTAAGACCTTGTAATCTATCTTATAAGATCTACATTACTATTTTAGTTTTGCATTAGTTCAAACTAGAAATAAAGTTTGCATCATTAGAATTCTCTTCGGGAATAGTCGATCCCTTTTATGAAATTCTGAGTTTATTATCATATATGGAGCATTATTGAGTTTGTGTTTGTCCTATTGGATATATGAATGGCTTGATTACAATTTTACTTGCACTTGATGATAGCAATAGGAGTCTTCCACGCCATTGGTATTAATAGAGCATACAAAGATAATTTGGTCAATATGTTGTAAGTACATGATTTGATTTACAAAGAAAGACAAATTATCTAATAAGTAAGTTGAAAAAGAAACCTTGAACAAAGGAAAATAAAAAGTGCTATCAAATTAGAGTGAGTTGAAGACGAGGTAGAATATTCAAACTATAAAGATTGCTTCATATACAATTGGAATTTGGTAATTGAGATCATTAAACTTTGAATTCCTACACAAAGTGGAATGTATGGCTAGCTCATTTGCATGACACTTACATAAAAGTGAGAATATGTATAGAAAAAAGAGGAAGAAAAGAAAGAAGAAAAAGAGCGAATGTGCAAAGAGCAAATAGTCATACACCACTATATTGTAGTATGACAAAGAGATGTTTTGATATTTTGAATCCCAAGTGAATATGTTAATCCCAAAACACTTGGGACTACCTCGCTAACTCATTCGGTTGAACTGAATACTTTTACATCATATTGAGAGTAATCTTTTGTGAACTGTTAAATGCTAAGGTGTGGAAGCCTGCTAATATTATTCGGATGGTTCGAGTAAGGTACTATTCATGAACTTATTCCTATGTATCATGTATGATAAACACATGCTGCAACTGCCGCATTTATTTTATCGACTCAGCTTCATGCATATGAGGATGACATCCGTGAAGCTAACTTGCTTGGGACGAGCAAGAGTCTAAGCTTGGGGAAGTTGATGAGTGCATATTTGCATCATGTTTTATATTATTATTTTGCATTGTAGATGTAGGATCTTGGTATTTTACGGTGCTCGCGCCCACATTTTATGTCTGTTTTCAGCAGGATCAGGACAAATGCTGGATACAATGGACACAATTTTTGGAGCAGTTGTACTGGGGAGAAAAGGAGTAAAAACAACATAAATCGCTTATTTGGGAAATATTACTAATACAAGAAGAAAACCTGAAGCGAACAAGGCATACAGATGGTTTAACGGCCAACTATACGGCGGGAATAAATTTTCCCACCGTATAGGTCCTGCAGTATAGTTGGTGCCGCCATCGCCTCCTCAAATAGTTTCACCCCATGCAACTAGATCAGGGAGACGACATACAGAAAAACCATAAATCACCGAAACCTCACCACCAGAAGGTATCTAGAGGGGGAACTCATCCACCGGGGATCCATCTTCGCCCTGCGCAGATCCGGGAGGCTAAGGCATCAATCTTCATCATCAACCGCTACATCACCACCGTCTGCATCCATCCGATCTACATCTTGTCTAGATCTTGTTGTAATTTCCGTACTCATTCTTGATTTATACAAGTACTATTCATCTATGATAGATCCCATTGTTATTGCCATGATGCTGATTGCCTCCATGACTGAGTAGATCTTTAGTTCTTGGGGAGATGGAGAAACCCTAGTATGAGATTTAAATAAGATAAAGTTTACTATGATATTCATTGTTGTGACCATGTGTTAGATTGTCTTCATCTTGATGTTGTGAGTGTTGGGGATATACTTTCCGGGTATCCTCACAGTTCCTCACTAACCAGGGTGGCCCACTTCGGGTTAGAGCTTTGCTTCACGGGCGCCCCAGTCAGGGAGAAAAGACGGAGTCCAGTCCGGCTACGCGAAGGCCCAGATGACTTACCGACATAGGCCCATAGTATACTTGTAGTTCAAGATGTACTCTGTAACCGACTCTTAGTCGTAGCCGGATAGGTCTCTCCTGTAAACCCTAGGCCGGATATCTATATAAGCCGTCCTAGGGAGAGCCTTTAGGGCTCCCTCAATAGTCTACAATCTCAACTCGCACAGGCAAACCCTTGTAACCCATATTCCGGCATTGCCGTATTACTTGATTGCTAGCAGGAGGAGGATCCGTCCAAAGCCGACGGATTCGAACCTGGGTAAACTTGTGTGCTCACCATCCCGGAACACTATACGTCTCACACCCCTCTATTTCGCACGCCTCGAGGATCCCCTCATGGCGTACTTGTCATCAATCCGATGACAGTTGGCGCCCACCGTGGGGCAAGTGAGTTTCGGATCTGCGTTCCGAGCGGAATCTGCAAGAATCAGAATCGGCGAGACTATCTCCATTGGTCGCATCCTCTATGCTAGCAACGTACCTCTCATCGTCCTCGACGAGACCTAGATTCCGGCTAGGGAGGTTGTGACTGCCTACACCATCATGTCTTTTGGCGAGATCGATGTTTACGTTGGTTTTGCCGAACTTGTCCCACCCACCCCAACGGTGATGATAGAGGCAGAGGAAATTTCTGGGTCCCCTTTGTCCATGGAGACGGCAGAGTTCCGGATCTCAGAAAACCCTAATCCCACCCAGCCCGCACTAGTTGCAGAGATAGTGGATAAATCCGAGCCTAAAGTATACCTAGCGGTCCAAGTCCAATCTGGAGTGGATCTCCTTGGAGAGACCGAATCCCAGATCAACCCACCCGCTGAAGTCGAAATCCAGGAGGAGCATAGCAACGACACTGATTCCAGCTCTGATGATGTCGAGACGGACAGGCCTTTCCTGAGATACACGCTAAGACGCATGATGATGCAAAACTCTAGCGTAGATGAAATCCTCGAGAGCATCAAGCGTTTCGACGAGGCCGATCGCGAGAGCCGCAGGTACCTCAGGAAGCACGCGTCGCACTTCGTCGGATATGTGGGATCCGGATCCGGCTCTGTCGATGCTGGGGACAACACTGACTTTGTGCTAGAGGCGATCGGATCAAACCCCGACGTACCCGCATCCTCGGATGAATCAATGACGTCAGCAGATTTCTGAAAGTTCTCCGTGGAATATGAAGAGGAGTATAACTCCAAAGATGCAAAGGAAGGAGAAGCCATGGATGAAGGATCCGGGGAACACTCTCCCAAAGCACAGGATGACATGGAAGTCAGAGATAATCCCGAAGTACAGATGTCCAAAAGTACCGATAATAGCTTGACTCTGGGAAACGGACCCAAAGTTGTCTTTGCTACCGATGCTACCAAGAAGGCAAAGAAGAAGAACAAGAAGAACAAGACCCCGGCAAAAGATCCTCCGACAGAGGAGGTGATTGCCGAGGAATATGAGGAAGACTCGGATGGAGCACTTATCTCAGACGAGCCTAAAAAAGAAGAACCTGTGGATGGACACGTGATCACTGAAGGTGCGCGTAAATTCATCGATGCTACATTAACCACACCTATTCCTACAACTGCAGGACTTACTGCTGAAGAACTGGACGAGAGGGCACATGCCCTAGAAGCGCGTCGACAACAACTCCTCGATGAAGCAAAAACATTGAGGAGGAAAAGAAACGCATAGCATCGGCAGAGAAGTACAACTACAGGCAATACCATAAGACCAGGAAGCGTCATACTAGTGACAACCAATTCCGGCAGATTCATGCCGTCCTTTTTGGAGAAGAAATGGGGAAGCCTTGGAAAGATAGCAAAGGGGATTGGGTGTATCCAACCCTAGTGCAGAACACCGTTGCGGCCCGAGAAATTCTATCGCTAATCCAGGCCCGGAGTAGATCTGGTTGGGCATCAAATTACTCAACAAGGGACTGGAGCAGCAAAAGGTCGCCATGTCTGGAAGTCAAAAGCTGGTCTCTGATTCTGACCAGTGTCGCATAGATCCGGCATGGGCTAATGTAAGAGCCCAGTGTGTTCCAGAGCAGCACCACCATTCTGATCGCCGAGAGGACAATTACTCAAGAACCAGATCTTCGGGACAGCACCACAAACCTGCCCGTGACTGGCGTAACGTTAACCCAGTTGCGGAGCAAGAGGCAATTGTTGCACTGAATCCGAGGAACCCGCCCCGGCGAGAGTCGAAAGACTGCAGGGACGATGATAAAGAGAAACGTCGGGAGGAGGACCGACAAAGAATGCCACCTCCGAGACATGCAAGCCATCCAGATGACGGACGAAGGAACAACAAGCACCGTGCTGAGACAAGCCGGCAGGGGGCTCGTCACAATGAAGACCCTCCCCGGAACCGGAATAATGACGCTCGAGACGGAGGCTGGCGATCAGCCAGAAATAACCCAGCTGCTCCACCCTTTCCACCAAGTAGCCATCACAACGGCTCCCAAGGAGGCCAAGGAGGGCGTCGTGGTGGAGGAGGTGGTGGCAGAATCCGAAGTCTGGCTCCAAGGCACCACATCCACAGCCGACACTCGGGACGATCCTTATCCCCGAACGACGCAAGGCACATGATCAACTCCAATATAGAGGCACGGTGCTACAAAAATGATGATATATACGTGGGCCCAAAGTGCTTCAGACCATGCATAAGAGCTACAAGATTCCCGAAAGGATTTGCTATGTCAAGACATATCCAAGCCTACGACGGCATTTCTCGGCCAGCGACCTGGCTGCAGGATTTTTTCCAAGCTTGCTGCATCGCCAAAGGCGGAAACAGCCTGGTCGCAACCCGATATCTCCCACTCATGCTGCGGAAGACGGCATGATCATGGCTTAATGAACTTCCGGAGAACACCATCCACAACCGGTATGACATGCAAAGTGTGTTCTTTCGGAATTTCGAAGGCACATACCGAAGGCCCTGTATGGTCGGAGACCTACAGAATTTCGCCCAGAAAGACGGAGAAACTAGCCGGGATTACCTTAGACGATGGATCGACACCAATAACTCCTGTGAAGGAGTAAATGACCAAACTGCGATTGAAGCTTTCATTGTAGGTCTCCCAATTGGTCTACTACGTCATCGCTTGAAGTGTGACAAGGTCACTAATTTGGGAGAGATGATAGAAACAGCGAGCAAGTATGCAGATGCTGACGACTATGCAGAGGGATTACTCAATGCCCTAGTTGTGCCATAGTCGGCAAAACAACCAAAGCAACAAGCTCAGAAGTGCAAGAATACCTCGGAAGAGAAACCCAACGCGGAAACGGCAGTGGTCACTGCTACTTTCGGGTCTAGAGGACGAGGAGGACGTGGCGGAGGCCGCAGACGCGGTCGTGGGACTTCAACAGTTCAAGGTAGAGGAGACCAGCAACCAGGCAAAACCTACACTTGGGCCGACATTGCCAATAACCCATGTGTGCATCACTTAGACGCCAATGAGGGCTCATCCCACACAAATGTCGAGTGTCGTTTCAATGACGACATTAAGAGAGATGATACCACTGGCTACAGGGCTAAGCGGAAGAAGGGAAAGAAGAATCCCGAAAAAGACAAAGAGACCAAGGAAGATTCTGACATGGAGGAAGCCGATGCTTCAAATCCGAAGCTGGAAGGTAAGAAAAAAAATTTGACCAAGAAAGACACTTATGTCACCTTCCTCGGATCTCAACCAACAAAGGTCAAGAAAGTAGTTCTACATGAGTTCAATGCAACAGTTCCGGCTGTCCCCCAATTATTGCACTGGTCGGAAGTGGCAATCACATTTGACCATGCTGATCATCCGCCTAAGTTGCACAGGCGAGGAAAATACGCCTTAATCGTCAATCCACTTATTGACGGTTATGGTTTCTCCAAGAATCTCATGGACGGTGGCAGCAGTATCAATATTCTGTATGTCGAAACGCTACGCCGGATGAAGCTCTCGAAGACCCAGCTGAACCATAGCTCTGTGATCTTTCACGGAGTTATCCCAGGAAGACAAGCTAATTCCCTAGGAGAAATCACTTTGGATGTTACCTTTGGAACTCCAAAGAACTATCGGACGGAGGCACTTTCCTTCGAAGTAGTCCTGTTCAAGAGCGCGTACCACGCTATATTCGGACGTCCGGCTTATTGGGATTTCATGGCTCGTCCGTGTTACATTTACAATATGATGAAAATTCCATGTCCCAACGGCATGATCACCATCAGGGGAGACCCGAAGAAAGCGCGAGAGTGCGAGGATGGAAATGCCGCCTTTGCTGAAGACGTGCTGCACGCCCAGGAGTACCAGGAGATCAAGAAGAGCATGGATCCGTCTGAGATGCCCGCAACGAAGGAGGTGACAAACCGAATCCGGAGTTCAAGGCATCAGAAGAGACGAAGAAGACGCCGTTGAAGGATTATGACCCCTCCAAGGTGACCCAGATAGGCGCAGGCCTAAGTAGCGCATAGGAAGGCGCGCTCGTCAAGTTCCTCCGAGCAAATCAAGATATCTTCGCATGGCAGCCATCTGACATGACCAGAGTACCTAGGGAACTTGCCGAGCACTCTCTAAATGTAAACCTGAATGCTAAACCCGTCAAACAGTCCTTACGATGGTACGGTGACGAAAAGCGTAAGGCAATAGCTAAGGAACTAGCGCGACTCGAGTTAGTCGGATTCATAGAAGAGGTCATCCATACTGAATGGTCGGCCAACCCTGTAATGGTCCCTAAAAAGGACACTACTAATATAAGGATGTGTGTTGATTATACTGCCTTGAACAAGGCTTGTCCAAAAGATCTGTTCGCTCTACCTAGGATTGATCAAGTTATTGATTCTACGGCAGGCTCGGAACTCCTATGTTTTCTCGACGCATATTCCGGTTATCACCAAATTCGGATGAAGGAATCTGACAAAGTCAAAACTTCATTCATAACCCCCTTCGGAACCTTCTGTTTTGTTACGATGCCTTTTGGGCTGAAGAACGCAGGAGCTATGTACCAGCGCACAATGCAGCGTTGCCTCCATGACCAAATCGGACGCAACGTACATGCATATGTGGATGATATTGTGGTGATGTCCAAAAAGAAGGAAACATTGATTTCCAACTTGGAGGAAACGTTCGCTAATCTACGAAAATACAACATCATGCTTAATCCGAAGAAATGCTTCTTTGGAATCCCAGCCGGCAAATTGTTAGGTTTCATCGTGTCCCAATGAGGCATAGAGGTGAACCGAGACAAAATCAAGGCTATTCTCAATATTTCTAAGCCAACTCGCCTGAAGGACGTACAAATACTAAATGGTTGCATGGCTGCAGTCAGTCGATTTGTAAGCCGGCTCGGTGAAAGAGCCGCACCATTATACAAACTCCTGAAAAAGACCAAGGATTTTGTATGGACCAACGAAGCTGAAGGTGCACTACAAGACCTGAAGAAAGTACTCTCATCTGCTCCTATCCTTGTTGCACCAAAACCACAGGAACCGATGTTGCTTTATCTTGCTGCGACAAATAAAGTCGTTAGTATCGTTATGGTAGTGGAGAGACCAGAGGAATATCAGGAACACTTGGTACAACGTCCGACTTACTTTGTCAGCGAGGTCCTAACAGAATCAAAACAGCGGTATCCGCACTATCAAAAGCTGGCTTACAGAGTTTTCTTAGCCTCTCGTAAGCTACTACATTATTTTTAGGAGCATCCAATTACCGTGGTGAGCACAACTCCCATGAGAGATATAATCAACAATAGTGACGCAACAGGACGCGTCGCCAAATGGGGCATAGAGCTCTCAGCTTTTGATATTGAGTACAAACCTCAGACAACAATTAAATCCCAAATCCTTGCCGACTTTGTTGCTGATTGGACTGAGATGAAGGAGAATATGACCCTCCCTGAGTCGGAATATTGGACCCTATATTTTGATGGGTCTAAGGCTCGCGGGGGCTCGGGGGCTGGCGTGGTGCTCAAATCACCCCAAGGAGATAAACTTCTATACATGTTGCAGATCCACTTCATAGCGACAAATAATATTGCCGAGTATGAAGCACTGCTACATGGAATCTGGATTGCTATGGATATTGGCATCCGACGTTTGATGTGTTACAGAGATTTGGATCTTGTTGCTCATAAAGTGTCAGATATTTGTAATGCAAATAAACACATGGCAGCATATAAAGCTATCATGGATGATTTATCTAAATCATTCGAAGGGTTTGAGGTTCAACACATCCCTCGAGCAGAAAATGAGGAAGCAGATGCCTTATCTCAGATAGGCTCTGCACAGAAAGAGGTTCCAGATGGTGCATTTTTAGAGCACCTCAAAGTTCCCTCAATAAAGGGAGTGGACGAGGAATATCCAACCAAATCCGACTCACCTTTGGTAGCAGTTCTGGCTGTAATTCCCAGCTGGACTCAACCCTATCTTGACTATAGGGTAGATGACAAATTACCCGAAGACAAGGTTCTGAGCCGACAGATTGTTCGACGAGCAAAAGCCTATACTATAGTTAAAGGTGAGCTCTATAAGCGGAGTGTTTCTGGGGTTTTCAGCGTTGCGTATCTCTGGAAGAACGAGTGGAAATCTTAAGAGAAATCCATGAAGGCGAGTGTGGTCACCACGCTCAAGCCAAGTCTTTAGTGGCAAAAGCTTTCAGACACGGTTTTTCTGGCTTACAACCAAGGCAGATGCCGAACGGCTAGTCAAGACGTGCAAGGGCTGCCAAAAGTACACCAAACAAGCTCATGTTCCAGCTGATCAGCTGCAAAAAATACCTATAACATGGGCTCTTGTGGTCTGGGGGCTTGACATGGTAGGACCATTTAGACGAGCTCCAAGTGGATTTACTCACCTCTTAGTGATGGCGGATAAATTCACTAAATGGATTGAGGCTAAACCTGTCACCAGTTGTGATGGAGCAACAGCCAAAAGATTTGTCGAGGATGTTATAATCCGGTATGGTTATCCGCATAGCATTATCACGGACAACGGGAGTAATTTCTCTATGGGAGAGTTGGCTGAATTCTGCAACGAACAAAATATCCGTCTTGACATTGCGTTAGTCGCACATCCACAAGCTAATGAACAAGTTGAAAGAGCAAATGGTTTAATCCTACAAGGCCTAAAACCGAGACTCGAAGCACCACTGCGACGTGCTACAGGGGCTTGGGCAGAGGAATTACCCTCTATAATATGGAGTTTACGAACAACTCCGAATAGGTCAACCGGATACACACCTTCTTGGTCCATGGTGCAGAAGTAGTTCTTCCTAGTGATTTGATTCACACTTCTCCTAGAGTGGCCGTGTATATCGAAGAGGCTGTCGAGAT
Organism: Avena eriantha; assembly: GCA_910589775.1. Classification (NCBI taxonomy): domain Eukaryota; kingdom Viridiplantae; phylum Streptophyta; class Magnoliopsida; order Poales; family Poaceae; genus Avena; species Avena eriantha. Next base: position 85,594,676 of record OU342740.1, read on the forward strand.
TTCTCGACAAAATGATCTCGACTTAGTTGAAGAAGTTCACGTCGTTGCTGAGATGAGATCAATAGCTTATCAGCAGAAGTTACCAAGTATCATAGCCAGAGAGTCAGAAACAGATCTTTCAATAAAGGCGATTTGGTTCTCCGGCTTGTGCAACAAAGAAAGCACAAACTTACCCCGGTATGGGAAGGGCCCTTTTTAGTTAGTCGGGTATTGCACAATGGTTCGTACTACTTAACTGACATGAGGCCAGTCAAAGAAAGACCTGCTACTAAGAAGAGAAAGAGAGCTAGAGGCAGTACAAATCCAGATGAGTTAGACAGACCGTGGAATATTGCTCAGCTACGTCCCTTTTATTCTTAGTTTATCCTTCTTTGTAATCATACATATGTACATGTTCTGTGAGAAATAAAAGTCTTGGTTGCCTCAAGTTTTTTCTGAGAAGTTTTTTACCATCTTATTTCCAAATGATCATGTCATACTCGAAAATCCCAGAACACTTGAAAGAACTTTGTACTCATGTTTGTTCTGGTTTAGATTTCCGATTCTAAAAATGCTACCTTTGGGTATAACTCTAAAGTTTCTATTCTATACTTTGGTTATTTGTCTGATTGTTGGATGCGGGTATTTTCCGAGTAGTGAATTGTTGGTACTGGAAGCCGGCTTTGTTTCCGAGATTAAACTGGTTTAGCAATTGAGCTCCATTGCTCGGCAAAGTTCGCGTGCAGAAGGTTTAGCCATCTCACGAAAGGGACGAGGTGGAAAGCCAGATAAACGATAAGTGTAGAGAAAAAGTATAAGTGATTATGTAAACATTTCAGGCTCACAAAAATTTAATGCAAAAGTGCTGAATAGATAAAAGCTTAGCACTAGCAAAATTATAGTACTGCATATTTACAAGACCCATAATGTTTCTCGGAATAATACATTTGTTTCTGGTAACCTATGATGCAGGAGAGGAGGTAGGAGCTGCTGGCTCGCTGGATGCGTCAGCCTCGGTTTGATAACGCTCCGAGATGTTCAGATCCGATACGTTCTGTTCATTATTGGATACTTCATCTGCTTCTTCCGGAGGAGGAGGCGGTGTGTCCACGCGGGTGAGATCGTTTAGCGCTGCGGTTCACGCATAGCACATGTTCCAGTCCCGGACAAGCTGAGACATCTCCTTTGCCTTGTCTCGCACCTGAAAGTCGGACATTCCATGCATGTCCAGAACCTTGAGAGCTTCGCCAATGTCCTCGATGGATTGGAGGAAGTCATGAAGCAAATCACTGACTTGGGTAAGCCGGTGGGTGCGAGGCTCGGCAGAAGTGGAGTCCGTCAAGTTTAGAGGACCTATACACATAACACAAAATGGTTAAGAAAATCTGACATCAAAAGAGTTGAAGAATGTAGGCAAGTCAGAAAGATGGAAAACATACCGAAGATGACGTCATCAACTTTGGTCTTCTCTTCTCGAAGACTCCGGAGTTCAGCCCAGAGCGCCTCGGAAAGATCCTTCTCTCTGCAAAGCTCATTGTTGAGATCCGAGATTCTCTGATCTTGAAGCGCAATCTTGCTATCATGTTCATCAGTGGCCATGGAGGTGGATTCAAGAATTTGAGCGATGCTCTTCTCATGATCTGCTTTGAGCTTATCCAGCTCTTGGCGAAGTTCTTTATTCTCCACCACCAGGGTTTTGAGGTTCTTGGCCTCTTCAATCATAGCACATGACTGTTTTACTAGTGCTGTAAGACAAAAGAACAATAGTTCAGCAAAAAATATTCGACTATGAAAATACAGGACAAGGCTTGAGTCTTGAAATGTTTACCTTCGGCCTCGTCCTTGGAAACCTTCAGCTCGGCATTTTCAAGTCGGAGAGATCTGATCTCTCTCCGCTTGTTGCAAATATTCTTCAACAAATCCTGGTTATATGAATTAACTTTCTGTAAGTCAGAATACCCAGGGTCAGAAGTCTACTAAAGACTCGGGCTAATATTGTTACTAATATCAGCATGAGCCTTGGGGGCTACACTAGTTCATTCTTTGGCATCCTAAGGAAGCATAAACCCGGATTGTATATCCTACTTCATGCTTGGGGGCTAGAGGATATGATATAAAGTACAATAAAGAAAAACGTGAGTTGGAATTCCGACTTACATGATGTTCATGTGTGAGCTTGCTCAGGCACATGTTCACCTCGGTGGTAACCTTCTCGGCGAGGGTGAGTGGAATAATCGGAGGTGGTGGAAGCACACCAGCTCTAAGTCCCTCGTCGCGAAGGTGGACTTGTTCAAGAAGGTCGAAGTACTTGACGTCCTTTGCTTCTTGTGCTACTTCTCCGGTAGAGAGATTACGGCTCTCTAGGCATTGCCGGGCCAGCCGCTGGTTCTCCTCCGTAGATTTCCGGGACAAGCCAAATTTGGCAAGCCCCGGATTGTCAAGGAGGTTTTCGGCGAAGAGGTCTGCCGAGGGATCATTACCCGAAGAGGGTTCACCCTTATCCAAACCTGACTCACTCATGGTGATGTCAGTCTGCGAATCAAGGATCGCTGGCCCCGTTGAAGGAGCCGGATCTTCTGCGACAACTGGTGATGAAGTAATCACCAGCGTTGCAGAAGGTTGAGGGGCAGGAGTGGGAGGAGCCACGGAAGGAGAAGCTATGGTTATATTTATCTGATGCAGGGGCTTCGAGATATTCCCCTTCCCCTTGCCCTTGATGAGCTGCTTAGCTCTGAGAATGTAATAGAATGGAAAACATTACATCTCAGAAGAAAATTCGAGTAAGGTACAAAGGCGAAAGTTGTGTTGAAAGTTACCTCTTCACGACTGGCACCTCCTTTGTGCTGACAGCCACTGTCGGAGCTTTGCGCTTCCCGGGCACAACGTCCGGCAGTGGAACCAGTTCGGCCTCCTGAGAAAACTCCGGAGGATATCCCTCGAGAGGAGCTAGCTCCGACTCGGGGAGGTCGTCAAGCTGAAAAGAAGAAAATATCTCAGTATTGCAAAAGAACTTAAAATGTGAAACACATAAAAGGGTTTATTATTGAATCTTACTGGAACTACAGGGTCTTCCGTTGTATGCATGTCCAGAGACAAGTCCGGAATCTTCCTCTCAATCCGCTCCTTGATCAGCCATTTGATCGGGCTTATGTAATCCTGTGGCTTTAAAGCCTTAGGACTAATGCGGAGGGAATCATTCTTCAACGCCGTGATGGAGTGCATCAGACGGTCACCATGGTATTGGAGAGGCTGGATCCGACAGGCAACCCAGCACTAGACTAGGTCGGATCCTTTCAAGCCCTTGTGTTTTGTCAGGTATTCGATCCGCCTCTTAGCAAGTATCAGATCATCTCTGAGAGCCGTAGGAGCCTCATCCCAAGACGGTTGGGCCGTGGCCGCTCCGTCGATGAAAGCCGGCAAAGAAGTGGCTTTGCCAGGAGCAGGAACATCCCTGTGGTAAAAGAAAGTGGCCGGCCATTGTTTGACCGACTCACTGGCAGAAATACGAGGATAACTACGCTCGCGTCTAATAGAAAGGCTAATAGTGCCGGTAATGTAAGGATTACCGGCAGTGATGGAGCTTCTACGGACATGAAAGTAGAAACGAAACAAAGTGAGACTCGGCCTAATGCCGAGATACCCCTCGCACAAAGCTGCGTAAGAACTCATCTCTAAGATGGAGTTCGGGGGAAGATGGTGGAGCTGAACACCATAATGATCAATCACCTCAGAAAACAATTCCTAGGGAGGGAAAGACAAAACTCTGTCGAGGCGGGTGGGGGATGGTTTCGCTGAAGCCGCTCCGCCAGTCTTCGGCGCGGAGGAGACCTTCATTCTCCACGTCGCGGAGTTTCTTGTTGTCAAGGAGGCACGAGATCCAAACCCCCCGGTTGCTCTCCTTCTCTGCCGCTATCGTCGCCACCGCCGCTACCGCTGCCGCTGCCAAGCCAGATGAGGAAGAGGAAGCCATTTCTCCGGTGCGCCGGTGACCTTGGATGGGCGGCGCTAGGAATCTGGGAGGCGAGAGAGCTCTGTGCGTGAGGGAGAAGTGGAGGAGAAGAAACGGCAAGGGGAATAGGTGAAGGTGGGATCAGGAGAATCCTCACCCCTTATATCCACCTAACCGCGCCAAGATTCATGCAAACAGCACTGTGTAACTACCACGCGTCGTGGAAGGAACTGGGAAGGACCCACGCGATAATTGCGTCGCCTCGATCTTCGCGTACACATTGAAACGGCGCCTCGGTTCCGCGAATGACGGACCCACCAACGGTCGTGCTGACAGGATGTTTGTCAGATGATGTGACTTGACCATGACTAGTGTCAGATGACGTCAGAGTCCCAGTTCCGGTTTAGTTTGAAAATCAAGCTGGAAAATCCGGGTAACATGTTGATAGGTTTGACTTATTTTTGAGACCCGGATCGTATTTTTATTGTGAAGTTTCAGGAACCCTTCAAGATTCTGCAAGCCGAAGATCAAGCTAGACAATGATGAATCTGACTTTGGATCTTGGAGACTTCCGGGGGCTGCTGTTGGGGATATAGTTTCTAGGTATCCTCACAGTTCCTCACTGACCAGGGTGGCCCACTTTGGGTTAGAGCTTTGCTTCACGGGCGGCCCAGTCAGGGAGAAAATACGGAGTCCAGTCCGACTACCTGAAGGCCCAGAAGACTTACCGACATAGGCCCATAGTGTTACTTGTAGTTCAAGATGTACTCTATAACCGACTCTTAGTCGTAGCCAGATAGGTCTCTCCTGTAAACCCTATGCCGGATATCTATATAAGCCGTCCTAGGGAGAGCATTTAGGGCACCCTCAATAGTCTACAATCTCAACTCGCACAGGCGAACCCTTGTAACCCATATTCCGGCATTGCCGTATTACTGGATTGCTAGCAGGAGTAGGGTCCGTCCAAAGCCAGCGGATTCGAACCTGGGTAAACTTGTGTGCTCACCGTCCCGGAACACCATATGTCTCACACCCCTCTCTTCCGCACGCCTCGAGGACCCCCTCATGGCGTACTTGTCATCAATCCGACGATAGTGAGAAGTCGACCTCTCAATATTTTCCTCTTACGGGAACTTGATGGAGGGAACTACTTGTTGGTAGACGGAGGTGTGTTAGCACTTATAGTGACTATAAATCTGTTGGCACTCCTTACGTATCAACTTGGGAACTGAGGAAAGTCACAGAACACTATCCATGCCATGGGATACGTCCTACGGGATTAAGTCCCTCAATAGCGCAGTAATTTGATTGACGTCGATTGCTGACTACTATGGTTATGAGGATGATGTGAGCAGTGGTTGCTGCCTATTTGTCTAAATACGGAGTTGCTCCCACACATACACCGTTGAGAATGTTCATGATAATAAACTTTACCTTAGTTCTTTATAATGCTAGTGGTGTATCCGCTACTCCCTGAGAACACTTTTCCCTATTGTAGTTCCAATCTCACTTACATACGCGATATTTATTTTCTGTGTTCAGTTGTTTTACTTTACTTATTATTGCTCTTATACTAAAAACCCAAAACACCTTTTTACGCAATACTCGCATTTTATCTTGTCACTTAGAACGCTATTTAGCATTTCTATCATAGTATATTTAATTCAATAGTTATTAGACTTCAGAATCCTGCTCCCTGTGGGATTGATATCTTTATTTCGAAACTAGCTACAAACGATCTATGCACTTGCAGTCATCACCAACCATATCCAGGAATCCTAGCAGCATGCTGGGATTCAACTGTAGCATGCATTCTACCACCAGTTTGAAAGATGATGCATCACCACACTTGGATGTGTGTGTGTCAATGTGCATTATTGTGGTTTTGGAAAAGAACACATGCAATGATGCCACTCCAACATGTGTGTTCTTTTCATAAACCACATGGATCCACTAGATGTCATTGCATGTGTGTTCTTTTCCTAAACCACATGGATCCACTAGAGTCATTGCATGTGTGTTCTTTTCATAAACCACATGGATCCACTAGATGTCATTGTATGCGTGTTCTTTTCCAAAACCACATGGATCCACTGATGTCATTGCATGTGTGTTATTTTCATAAACCAGATGAATCCACTAGATGTCATTGCATGTTTGTTATTTTCATAAACCACATGGATCCACTAGATGTGATTGCATGTGTGTTCTTTTCATAAACCACATGGATCCACTAGATGCCATTGCATGCGTGTTCTTTTCATAAACCACATGGATCCACTAGAGCTCATTGCATGTATGTTCTTTTCATAAACCACATGGATCCACTAGATGCCATTGAATTTGTGTTCTTTTCATAAAGCACGTGGATCCACTAGATGCCATTGCATGTGTGTTCTTTTCATAAACAACATGCATCCACTAAAGTTCATTGCATGTGTGTTCTTTTCATAAGTCACATGGATCCACTAGATGTCATTCCATGTGTTTTGTATTCCTAAACCACATGGACCCACTAGATGCCATTGCATGTGTGTTATTTTTAAAAACCACATGGATCCACTAGAGTTCATTGCATGTGTGTTCTATTCATAAACCACATGGATCCACTAGATGCCATTGGATGTGTCTGTGTATTAGTGTGCATCATTGTGGTTCTAGGAAAAGAACACATTCAATGACGCCACTCTAGCATGTGGTGTCCAACCATGTCTAGGAACCCTAGCAGCATGCTAGGATACAACTGCAGCATGCATTCTACCACCAGTTTGAAAGATGTTGCATCACCACACACACTTGGATGTGTGTGTGTTAGTGTGCATCATGGTGGTTTTGGAAAAGAACACATCCAATGATGCCAATCCAGCATGTGTGTCCAACCATCTCCTGGAACCCTAGCAGCATGCTGGGATTCAACTCCAGCATGCATTCTACGACCAGTTTGAAAGATGCTGCATCACCACACACTTGGATGTGTGTGTGTCAGTGTGCATCATTGTGGTTTTGGAAAAGAACACATGCAATGATGCCACTCCAACATTTGTGTTATTTTCATAAACCACATGGATCCACTAGATTTCATTACTTGTGTGTTCTTTTCCTAAACCACATGGATCCACTAGAGTCATTGCATGTGTTTTTGTTTTCATAAACCACATGGATCCACTAGATGTCATTGCATGTGTGTTCTTTTCCAAAACCACATGGATCCACTAGATGTCATTGCATGTGTGTTCTTTGCATAAACCACATGGATCCACAAGAGTAATTGGATGTGTGTTCTTTTACAAAACCACATGGATCCACTAGTTGTCATTGCATTTGTGTTTTTTCATAAACCACACGGATCCACTAGAGTCATTGGATTTGTGTTGTTTTCCAAAACCACATGGATCCACTAGATGTCATTGCATGTATGTTCTTTTCATAAACCACATGGATCCACCAGAACCATTGAATATGTGTGTATCAGTGCGCATCATTGTGGTTTTGGAAATGAAGACGTACAATGATGCCACTCTAGCATGTGGTGTCCAACCATGTCCAGGAACCCTAGCAGCATGCTGGGATCAACTGCAGCATGCATTGTACCACCAGTTTGAAAGATGTTGCATCCCTAGACCCACTTGGATGTGTGTGTCAGTGTGCATAATTGTGGTTTTAGAAAAGAACACATGCAATGACATCTTGTGTGTGTGTGGTGGCCGTTAGATTGTAACCTTAGCTCCCAATGGTGGCCGTTAGATCGAGTCTTCTAGAAGGCACGCCCAAGACACTTGTTCTACATGACGATTGTTATAGGTCGTTCAATCAGGGCGCTTGGGCGATTGGGATGGTTATTCATAAGAGCGATCCACGAGTAGGCTATTCTGCGACATGATTGACCACGCTTACTTTCCTCTTGCTCTAAACAAACTGGCAACACCGCGCACTCCCACTTGCTAGTGTCACGTGTTCCGTGGGCCCACCTGCTAGTTTCACGTCCCCTTTACTTCTCTTCCTCCCCATACTTCTCTTCCTTCCCCTTGAAGCCACTTTCCCCACTTCTCTCCCATCCTACCGTAGTCGCAATCCGACGGCGCCTCTAGCGATCTCTCCCGCAGCCACCCCATCCCGCCACCCTCCTTTCCCCATGGGTTCAAGGGGAGAAGGTGAGGAAACGCGTTGTGATGACAACAATGGTGATTTCGATGTGAGTCTTCTCATCTCTAACATATGTGGCCTTTATCTATTTTGAGCTAGATCTACTCTGATTACTCATGCACGTATGATGTGTTAGGTTAACAAGACGTTGTATGACTTCGACTATCACGATTTAGCGGGGGAAGATAGTCCTCGGCTATGTGAACAAGGATATGTGCCCGCTAAATTTGTAGCGTTCGAAGGAAGAAACACGGGCAGGAGGCTTTTAGGGTGTCAAGGACATGGCGCAATGTTGCCATGCAGAAGTTGCGATGTTGTCAAATGGGTAGATCCAGAGTGGCCCAAATCGATGCTAAAAACGCTAGACAAACTATGGGATATGACAGTTGAGTTGAAAGAATCCATAGTCAGCTCAATTCTTCAGAGTGCTGAGATGAAGTTATTTGACCATGTTGACACAACCAAGCTTAACTGAGATCTCAGGAGGGTGAATGATAATGTTAGCAAAGTCGAGAAGGGGAGGGACATGGCGTTCGCCCTAAAGGCTAAAGCAGAGCAAGAACTGACTCAAGCAAGGAAAGAACTTCACCAGGACAAAGTCCTGTAGTTCACAACTACTGGAATTGACAGTGCATGAGGATAAATGCAGAGAAACAATTGAAGCTATACAAGGAAGATGCTAAAAGGACAGATTAGCCGATTCGATCCTTGCTCTCGTAGGGAGATGCACATCGGGCTAATATGAGGAAGATCAAGGATATGTGTGATAACTTGTTCTATTTAGCTTGAGCTCCGTACTTTTTTAATTGTAATAGTTATACTTGTTGACCTAGCGGTCTGAACTACTGGTCTCGAAGTCCCGGGAGAGAAAAATTGGTCGCCCCTTAATCTGTCTTAGCCCTCCATTACTTACTTTTGTCTGATGATGGTGGTATTCTGACTTTGGTGGTTTGTTTTAACGTAATCTATGTGGATTCTGACGCATGCAAATGGCATAGACTCAATTTATAAAGTGGAAGCACGTACACCCTGTTGCTGGAGATCTGGAAGCTTCGAGCGATGTAGGGGATGCAGGAGCAGGGAGGTGGTGAGATACATGGGCCCAAGATTAGGCCAGAAAGTGGTATCGATTTCCTCACTATCTGGGCATTATCGGTTGCCATTGCTGTTTATGTTGCCATGTCGTTGTGCAGCAGCTGAATGAGTTGCTGCTTCATGGAGTGTACCAGCATAAATAATTTATTTCTATGCCACTAACATTCCATCTAATTTGGAGACCTCCTGCCCCTCAGAAATCGTGGAACCAGTACTGCATGTTTTTAGATAGTAGTGGCACAATCACAATTTTGGATTCAACTAGTGACTCGGCCGTTTCCAAACCTCAAGTCACGATACACTTTACTCATAGAACGTGGGTAGATTATTTTGCCCGACAAGTTCCATGCACAGAGCTCCATAATTTAACCGAATTACATATATAGGTCCAAGTTTAACACATTATTATGCATCTTCATTGCCAACAGCCTTCTTCCCTTGCCTGGGTGCCAAGCCTTCGCATCCACTGGCTTCTTCATTTCTTTCCTTCTTCGTCTTCCTTGGTGCCAATTTTCTTAGATACACATACTCTACATCACCAGGATAATCAGCACCAGAATCATGTCCAGCATCATCACTCGACTCGTTTTGATTTTCTTCCGGTAGCAAAATGACTAACACGGCAACCATGTTTCTAACCTTGTGGCACTTCCTGCCAAAGAAATAGGACTGTTGCATAATTGCTTAATATCTATAGAGTAAACAAAACAAAAATTACAATTCAGCACAAACATGTGAACCCTAAGAGACTTTTGCTTACCAGGAGGTAATTGGGTTCAAGTGACCACCCTATCCAAGAATAGCAGGGTGAATCCCAGTTGCATCAGCTTTCACATCCAGTACATCACAATTCAGCGTAAACATGCAAGCCAAAGCATACGTTTTCATCAAACCAATTAGCTGACTGTCACACGTTAGAGGAACCATGATGCCGCGTTTATCCATGAAGCTGAACTTTGCAGTCTGCTTCGACACTATTTCATTATGTTTACACAGAGCATCAACCATAATAGGGATAGTGCAGATCTGTGCAGGCGCTTCTTCCATCGTGAGATAATGGTGTCCATACCACTTGCCTTTCACGCTTGCTGATTTAGAGTCGTAGCTGAAGAGGGATACCATAACCAGGTAAGGGTGGTTTGCGGAGATCCCACTTGACAGAAAACTATGGACAAAATATGTTTGTCAGCGTTGGGATAGCAAACAATTCTAGGTTCAATAGCCAGCTAGCAATTATAGTTAGTGCGAATAGAAAAGAGAAGAGTAGCTCACCCGCATGTAGCCATAACTTCTTCTTCCTTGGTAGTAGGATCTGCCATCCTTTGTGCTGCTCAGCTTGTCGGTGGCGGAGGCGGGCTAGAGCCTCGCAACGGCGGTTATGGCATGCGGCATTGGAGCTCGGGATCACCGAATGGGCGCCGTAAATGGGCGCAACAACTTGGCACCAAAAGTTAAATGTCTGAAGGGATCATTCTTCTTGGAGGGTCGATTTCGACGCCACCGGTGCTAGGGGAAAGGAGGGAGTGGGTTTGTGAAATTGTTCAACGCACCAAGACACTTAGTTCCTTGATTTGCCTAAGATGTTGATGCATTGGTGCTCGCGTCATAGACAGGTTACTAACATGTGGGCCCCGACCGTCTACTTCATCGGTCAGTTTAACCGAATGTTTGAATTTGGTTGGGGTGAGATGAGTTTGCCTCGAAATGGCCCCTCTCGGTAGTTGCCAGCCCAATTTTGCAAAACACGACAATTTCAGGCAACTCGTGCCCCGCGATGCACTAGCCTAGGAACTTTGGGGCCACAAACGAACAAACCCATCATTATGGGCATCCCGGTTCCTCTATTGATCATTGATGGAGATCATGTCTGTGAGAAAATCATTTTGCGGCCCGAAAGTTGAGGTGCCCAGGCAAAGCGGTACCCAAGTTGCTTGTAATCAGCCGTGTTGCCCATAGTTGGTGTGCCAAATACACAGGGGATCTTTTTCGGCATGATTCAACTTTACATTTGAATACAAAATATCAGCTAACACCCATCAAGTTGCCCCTATTAGTTTTCGATGTTATGTCGCTGCCGTCATGGCTGCCATGTAGGCTTGATGCATTGGCACCTGCATCCATTACGCGTCTTCTTCTTCCCCGGAGCAGCAATCTGTGGTCATGGCCATGGCGCGGAGCTAGGAGGTAGATGAACCTACTTGGCGCAGCTCTCCTCCCCATCCCGAATCGAAGCTCGCCCTCACCATGGCCACACCCATGGCATGGCTTGGGGATGATAATTCATTCCCGGGTTAGATCTGTCACCATGCCGACCATGCTCGGTCATGTTGTCCTACTACAGAATTTGAGCTCGTTGTCGTCGTGGTCGCACCTACAACAGCCACGGAGCATTCCTCTCCAGACCCCAAGGCCACATCCACTCTGTTCGACACAACGCCAACAAGGTGAAATTCCATCCAGTTTTCTTCTTGTGATTATGGTAGAAGAACATGTATAAATATATTGTTTACTAGATTTTCATTTGAAATTGGTAGCTCTGTGATGAAGAAACAGAGAGAACCTAAATGGAATGACGATGAAGACCATGGTCTATAATTTGCATTGCATCAACAAGGGCTCGTTTACGAATCATGTTACCAATAGAGTCGAGTTCATCAGCCATTGCCAAAAATATGGGAACAAATCCATGAGCGATTCAATGCAAATATGCGTAGAGAAGCTAGATACATGTTATCAATCATAAATAGGTGGCACATTCTAGAGATGTGTTCAAATGCGTACACCACATATCATTCATAACAATGACACTATCGGTAGTGGTGCTAGCTGTTTATATGAGCCATTAATCTATAATAACTAAATAGGTGATCCCCACTAATCTATTTCTCTTGACATGCAGCCTATCCACCTCATCAACCTTCCACCTCATCTTTTAAAGCCACATCATTTGTTGGTTTATTTGGTAAATCCACATCATCAAATGGGCCTGTATTTTTTCTTTGTTTTTTCAACTGATACACCTACGATTTTAATCCTCCTTCCACGACCATCGACCCATCCCTTTCTCTTCCACTACCCGCTGTCCCATTATCAGCCTGGTAACACCTCCACTATCCAGCTGCCTGATCTCTCTAGAGTACGGTGCTACCACCATTTATATATGATGGGTAGCACCAGCCATGTGCTGGGACCATGGAAGGGGTGGTTGACCAAGCTTGAAGTCCCTCATGGTAGTTCTCTCCGCATCCTCCCATGTGTACATCACGCATAGAACATGCATGTACGGTCTTGAAGTCCCTCATGGTAGTTCTCTCTGCATCCTCCCATGTGTACATCACGCATAGAAAAGGCATGTACGGTCTCGTCTGAACTTCAGTTTCTCTCCCTGTTTTGTTTTAATCAGCTTTGAATATTCGTTTTCAACGATTCTTCTACAGGAATGCGTCCATACAATGCTGAAATTTAGAGGCTTCTGACTAAATCATGCTGATATTGTCAAGTTCCATGCCATGCAATTCCTGTAGAAGAATCGTTCTGGTTCGAATTATCCTTTCCGTTAGCGACGCCCCGCTCCTTCTGGTAAAATTAAGTAACCCCATCTCCTTCCCATTCCTATCTAATCCTAGGTTCGTTATGATGTTTCAGTACCTCACCTAACGCGAAGGTCACCATCCTTTTGCCTAAGACATCGATCGGCTTGAGGTACTTCTTGAGCACTCTTGGTTGTTGCCTTTCTCTGTTAGACTGCTAGTGGTGAACTGGTGATCAAGGTCACATATCAATGGTCCCCATCTTCTCACAGCTGCAAAGCCTTTTGTTGAGGTGACAAATTTCCTTTCCTCTCTAGCTTCATATCATTACTTTTTAAAAATTGTTGTTAATCACATGGCATATCTCAACATTATATGCGCTCTTCTTTCTCTTATTTGCTGCATGCAATAGCAGAGCATGACAAACGGTCAACAAATCCAGTGTTTCATTATGTCAATTATTCTCACTGAACCTTTCTCTAAATTCATTGCTATCCTGATCCACGCATGTAGATTTGAGTTTGTTGTTTTCTTTGTCAATTCAGGATCTATGAAATTGAAAAAAGCAAGTTCAGTTCAGTTCAATTTTCATGTTGCAGCTTCTGATGGCGCAAATTGTAGGAGAAGGGGCATCTTAGCCGAGACAGTCATCTTTCGTACCGTCTTCACAAGGTATTGGTGTGCCCCCAAGATCCGTGATGTTTGTACAGGTTTCCTCTTGGCTGCTTATGTTAACAGCAAACACCATTATTCACGTGGTCTGGCACGAGCAATACGCACCACTATGCTTCAGAGAGGCTGCTTCTTCCACATGTATCAGAAAAAATGCCGATGCAATGATATATCCGGTTATGTGTAGCGATATCAACTTTAATTTTCTTACTTACTCAAGGATGTTCCCCACTATATACATATATATTTCGATTCAGACATGACTCCCGACTCCTTATATGCACACAGCCACATACACAATTTAACACAGAGATGAATACTTGAATTTCCTTTGGCTTTGGACTCGATCCGTTGTGTAGGTATTTTTATAGCTGGTAAATTTGTTACACCCGATGTTGAAGGCTAATTATTTTGTTCTTGGCAGCTTCAACCCAATATCAATGCTGATGCCTTCATGGGACTCCATGCACATAAGGCGTGCAATTCAAGTGAGCATTTCATAGTTGATAGTTGATACACCTGAGCTGAATTTTATTATGTGCTTAATTTATCTAACTTACCCCTTTCTCTTTGTTTTAGACAACATGTATCAGGCTGGTTTTGGTTTAATATACAGTTTGCGTTTTCAGATTTTTTTTACCGTTTTAGTGGACATTATTTAGATATTTTTGAACTAGGAGTTCCCTAATAATTTGAATAGTTAGTTTTTGCTGCAGCTGCTATTTCACCATTCAGGCTTGGAGTAGTCAAGTCTTCTGCAAGCTGATTTGAGCTTAGGTATAATTCTTTCTTTAAAATGATGTTCAATTACTTCAGGCTTTAGTTAGCTGAAGAACAATATCGTGAGTGATCTATCATCTGATTGAGCTAAAAGAATGATATGGAGATGGACCTTTTGCTAGGTGGTTTGAGCTTACATACACATTGTGTTTGTTTCAACTTTCAAGCTGTTCTTTTCTGCCAGGTTTGTCAGGTTTGCGTGAGCTATAAGAACAAGATCATGGGAGTCTTTCAACTCTGAAGGCGGATGAATATGCAGATTCAATTAGCATTTAGAACTATCCGTTTAGGACACCAACTCAGTTGGAAAAATTACCTTGGCTCTCTCTTTTCCTTCCTTTCGGTAGTATGTTTCCTCCTAAAGTATGAATTGATGACCTGTTGATAAGTGAATGAAATGCCTTCTATTATAGAGTTATAATGTATGAATGAATCTGCTTCACTGGAAAATATCAAATATGAACATGCTTAAGTTATTTTTTTGCAACTTTAGTCCATTTTTTCTCTCATCATTTTGACTAATACTATATATTTATATCAGCCTATGTTGGTTGAGTTCATGTTCCAAGTGGGCACTTAGAATTCAACTCATTATAACTTTCTTGAAATGGATAAATTGCTAACATCAAAGATTTGGTTTTTTATGATTAGATATTAGATAAATGTCTATAGCAAATTTATTTATATATTCCCGCAGTAACGCGCGGGGAATCATCTAGTTTTATATGATCATGGCACCTTACTTTCTTGGTTAGTAATCTGGAAACTACAACTAACTTGAAGTGTTTGTTATCCTGAGCAAAATGTCTAGTATGCACATTACTTTTGTATGTTCTATGCTGCAACTCTGCTGTTATGGGCAAGGAAAGAAAAGTTGGGCTTCACTGAATATTATGCAGTTAGGCCTAACTTAGTATTACACAAATAAGCAAAGCTTAGTATTACACAAATAAGCATAACTGAGTCTTGACCAAAGAAGCATTTACTTCGTAGAACTAGAGAGGAAACTAAAGATAAAGATAAAGATAAATGGTTCATCGGATCTACCAGTTGAGCACTAGGTCCCTGGAGCTGGTGGTATTGTCGGAACGAACCAGAATGTTGTGTTTGGCTGTCTCTCATTCTCTAGCAAATTGTACGACCCCATGGATGAGCCAATGGTAGGCCCCCTCCCTCAGACATGGATTCGACTCCAGGTCGGATCTGGAGTGTCAACATAATAGGCACGTGAGTGTGCAGCAAACACATAGTCTGGTATCAACACTGGAAGTGCTAGCACCTCAGCAACAACACCATCATGTTCTTCCTGGACTCCATCAACAACCTCAGCAAGTATTTCATCAGCTTCACCAGTAGCAGGATTAGAAAGTATTTCGTCAGCTTCACCAGCAGCAGCATCGCCAAGTATTTCGTCAGCTTCACCAGGAGCAGCAGCAGCTAGTTCTTGGCCAGCTCCACCAACACCAGCAGTAGCAGCATCAGGAGCCGGGCTGCCTGAGCAATTATAGGTACAACAACTCCAGGGGCTTTGATAAAGAAAGGGTAGTTAATCCCAAGAAACAAAGATTGTCCCTTCAGATTGTCGACTCTGCTCTAGACCTATTCTACCGGGTCTTTGGATGCACATGCGGACCTCGAGAAAACGTGACACCGCAACGAGGGGTATGAAGAAAGTTGTGTCCCCATATATTCTATTGTAT
Source organism: Avena eriantha (assembly GCA_910589775.1). Taxonomy (NCBI): domain Eukaryota; kingdom Viridiplantae; phylum Streptophyta; class Magnoliopsida; order Poales; family Poaceae; genus Avena; species Avena eriantha. Next base: position 85,610,524 of record OU342740.1, read on the forward strand.
CACCAACGATGTTTAGTGCTCCCCTGATATGAATCCACATGATCCTGATCTGTGTCGCCTCCGAGAGGTGCCAGGAACTAGCGCCGTGACCCAAGATCATCATATACTACTGCATCTTTGATCACCGGAGCTGGAATGGTGCGCGGGGCTGCGTGTGTACCTGTCATGTTACTTAAAGTCAGTAAGCAGAATTTTGAATGGAATTTTACATGCTATATGAAACCATGACTCACCCCAGGTGAACGGCTCACAAACACGCACGTCACCACTAGGTTTAGTGACCGTGTAAATGCGTTGTGGGTAGCTGGAGGTGAAGATGGCATCGACATACTTCTCTGGCCACAGGAAGTCGTCGCGCAAGTATCCATTTCTTGTCATTTGGGCAGCTAATGAATGTGATTGCCTTGTCAAACACCGCTAAGAGATCATACTCCCAATGCTGCCACCCCTGCCGAGGTCTATGTGGGAGTTGTACCTTCAGGAGCTCAAGTTCTGCCATATTGAACCAGTAAGCGAATTTAGAGTTGAGCGGCGACAACCTGTTATTGAATACAGTAATGCCGACACCCTTCAATGATGGCAGTGTAAATCTCAACGATCTATAGGAATTTTTGAGAGACCAAGTAGTCCCTCCCTAGGTTAAAAGGACTAGCCACTCGCCGTTGCCACCCACCCAGTTCTAGTCGTCTCCAAATTCCATCTTGTCTTTCTCCCTGATATTCACCACTACTGATTGCGATCACCTATCCAACAGCATCAGTTTTGCATGAATATTCTACAAAGTTTATTGTCAGTTGGTAGAATCACCTAGCATGGATTCCATTGCAAATACAATTTGACAACTAGACCTTTAGATTAAAGTAATATTTACGACTGTATCCTCAGCTCTCGCCTAAATTGTGCCTGTGTCACTACGAAAATACCCAAAATATTAAGTACGAACAGGGCTTCCCCCAAACAAACTGCTGACAGTGATCATAAACAACTAGGGACATAATAGTCTTAAATTGTCTAATTTGTTTATTTTTTTAGAAAATAGAGTATCACGTAGTAGGTATTGTATTGCAAATCCAAAATTGGCAACTCATCTAATACCAAAATTAATACTATATCGCTACGAAAATACGAGAATTATCAAGTACGAGCAGAGCTTCCACTGTACAAAATAGTCTTAAATGGTTCAATTTGTTCAGACCGCGCGTGCATACAACACGTTCAACGGAAGGAACATAGTATTCCGATGAAAGTTTAGCACATATGAATCAACGATATGACTGGATCAATAAGCAAGATGCATGAACTTACGTGGTCGTCGCGGTCGTTTGGCCATTCGCTGGTATCAGGGTAAAGTAGGCCTGGCGTGCTGAACGGGAGTTCGTCCAGTTCCTGGATTGGGACCCGGTAGCTAGGGATGTAGCGAGCGACGCGACCGGCGGAGATGATGTCCAACCCCATGGAGATCCTGTGCATGTTCGCAACGCTGACATTCTACCATCCCCAATCCTCGTGGTGGCGGTCACCATGGCCAGCCCCATTGTCGTCGCCTGCCTTACGCTTCAACCTGTTGCAGCCTCAAGCTCTACCCATAGCGGCAAATGGAGTCTAGAATCCAGCAGATTAATGGAAGTGGTGTGATCAGGAGGCGGATGGATTCGGGAGGGGATGGAATCAGGGAGGGGTAGTTATTCTACTGGGGAGTAAGCTAGTGAGGAGCCGCCACCACCGGTTCTCGTCCACGTGGAAGACAAGGAAGGGAGCGTAATTATTGAGGGTGTGCACCGGAACCGTCTAGAGGAAGTGAAAAAATTAATCATAAGAGAGAAAAATGTAGGGTCCCACCTGTCAGTGAGTGAAGGTCAGCACGTGCAAATGTGACTACGTTTGACTTGCATCATGCATGGTAGACCTCAATTCCACTGCATGCTTCGTGGAGTGTAGAAGCCAGCTTAGAACTTGTTTTTCAGCTGAGAACCTTATCATAAGTGTAATGCCAATAGCAGGGATTTATTAAGAGCCTACAAATAATTCATGTTTGTTCCACTAACATCCATCGATTTTGGAGTCCCCTTAACCGCTTAGCTATCATGGTCTCGGTGGTGCGATTGTTCAGATAGTAGTGGCACAGTAATAATTTCGGATTCAACTAGTGGCCTCGGCCATGTCCAATCCTCAAGTCACAATACATTTTACTCTGTGTACGGGAGGCAAATTGTTTCGCCCTACAAGTTCCATGCACATAGCTCTAGAGTTTAATCGAACTACATATATAGGTTCAAGTTCAACACATTATTAGGCTTCTACAATGCTAGCCTTCTTCCTCTACCTGGGTGCCAACTTTCTTCCTCTTGCCTTCACGTCCACTGGCTTCTTCATTTCCTTCCTTCTTCCTCTTCCTAGGTGCCAATTTTCTTACCTTCACATACCCTGCATCTCCGGCTCGAGGGAAGTCAGGCCAATCAGCACCAGAATCGTGTCCAGCATCATCACTCCACTTGTTTTGGTTCTCTTCCTGTAGGAAAATCACTAAGTCGGCGGTCTTGTTTCTTACCTTCCGCTTCCTATAAAAAAATAGTACATGGATTACTACCTAATATCTATAGATTATAAACAAAAAAACTGAATGTACCATCTATACCTAAGTTTGGGAGCATTAAGGGGACAACCCGCTACTCTATGGCCTATAAGATGGTAGGTCTTCCATCTATTTTTGCCCTTCTTGCTAGCACAGAAAGACGAACCCTTCTTCTCGAGAAAATTCTTAAACCTATTCACCTGAGGTCTTCTCTGCCCCTTTTTGTAACTGACTGGCAAAGCTCGAAACTCAGTTGGACTTGAGGCCACTGAGATGGGTCTGTACATGGCTCGACGGATCCAGGTACGCAGCTCTGAACTTTTCATAGAGTTGTAGTCAGACAAATACTGATCCAAATGTAGTAGAGTTATTTTCTTCACCAAGAAGGCTAAGGCGTGGTCACACGGTTTCCCGGTATGCTGCCACTCTAAGAAGGTGCATTCTCGCCGCTGGATGTTCACAACATCCCTGTGGCCACTCTTGGTCATATCAACCACCTCACAGCTGCAGCTGGTTGACGGGAGAACCCTAAGATGAGCAAGTCCTCGGCTTCTCTTGTGCAGTTGTTGTACAACAGGCGGTAGCATATGTCCTCTAAGTCTCCTACCGATCTCTCTCCTTATATTTAACAGCTTCATGATTATACCACGTATGATGTCCATCAAGATATGAACAGGACACACTTTTATGTCCTTCAACCAGTTATTCAGGCATTCTGTAAGGTTGTTGATGATGCAATCAACTTTGATGTCAGTGTTGAATTGACTCCTGTTCCATAACTGCGAATGATGGAGGGCTAAGTATAGTGGAAGTTCAGGGGCTTCCGCAAAAATCTTGCTCATGAAATATTCACTGCTACTAGTTTTGTAAGCTCTAGTAGTAGGAAACATGTAAAGAAATACGCTGCCTGCATAGTGTGAGTACAAGTTGAGCATCAGATGGGCATGGCATTCTGTACCTTCAGCTCGTGGGAACACATCCTTCACTGCATTCGTCAACCCTTTGCATGCATCCGTGGATATAGCCAATGGATCCATGTGGCCTATTGATCTCCTGAGCTGCCTCATAAACCAGACCCAGTTTTCCTCTGTTTCTGTTTTGAACGGCCCAAATGCCACTAGGAACATCCAGTTGTGACCATCAAGTGCTATGGCATATGCCAGGCAACCTTTCCATTTGCCAGTTAGGACAGTGTTGTCTACACTCAGATATGGCCTACAGTCATCCTTGAATCCTTGGATGCAAGGTTTAAGCACCATGAAAAATCATTTGAAATAAATTTTCCCACGTACTGATTTGGTGTCAATCTCCACAACACTCCCCAAACACCATGCTTGTACCTCCGCCTTGAAGTTGTACAGCATCCTGAAGCTATTGGTCCAATCCTCATGCAAGACCCTTAGAGCTTTCTCTTTACCTTTCCAAACCGTGTAATACGGTACGCCAATGTTGTATTTAGAACCGAGGCTAGTCTGAATATTCTTCACGGTCTCCTTAGGGTTATCCTTTAGTATGGACATAGCTTGTATAGCCACCCACTCCGTATCAGCCATTGAGGATTTCAGTTTGCTTCCTGTCGGACACATGTGGGGAGGGTCCATTTTGTTCACCTGTAACATAGATTCATTTACAAGATAAGCAGAGTCAACTCGTTGCTAGAAAGATCTAGCACATCAATTGTAGTTATAGAGTGAAAAGAGAGAAAGTTCAAATGGTTTGTTACATTAATTGCCCCAATACCCTAATTGCCTTTAACGTAGGTAAGGCTCTTGATGTGATCCTCCATGGACAATGTACCGCTACCCGTCCATTCCTCCACATTAACCTGCAAACGACCTCATACATCTGGACAGTGTTCTTCAGTCGATGAACGTCGAACTCCCCCTTGATACAAAAATGCCAGAGCAACATCATGAACTCATGCATGCTCCTAAAGTTAGTGCCAACCGAAATTGTAGGATACTCGTGGTCATGTTTCATTTCTTCTACTTCGACACCCAAATCATCGACTAAAATAACAGCCTCATCGTTAAGTTCCTTGTCTATTTCATCATCACCAGATTCTTGATCCTCTACAGTGCCCTCTTCTTCATCTGATTCAGAATCTTGGCCATTGTCTCTATTGCCTAATACTGCACACATCATATTGACTCCCAGGGGTGGGGATGCACCATCATCTCCACCCGGATGGACCGAAACATTGGCCCAATAAACCTCACCGGAAACCCTGTTTTATGCCAGACACTCTGTTGGTTCTACTGCAACCACATGGGGTGGTCTTACGTTTGCATGCATCTGAGGTTCTTCAGTAGACAAACAGCAGTCAGAATCTATTTCATCTTGACTGTACAGAACCCTCTTGCTCTTCTTGTGTACATCCTCCTTCCAGATGTAATCTTTCCTGATGGTATCAATAGGGCTTGACATCTGCGTTTTGTTCCCCATCGAACTAGGCTTTTTGCTGCTGTTCTTGGATGTGATCTCCTTCTTGCTTCCCCTCACAGGTGTTGGCTCCAGCGTGCTGGCATTATTGCCTAACCTCTGCGGTGTGTTCTTATTCGAATTAGCCCTTTTGCTATGACTATTGGGCGTGTTCTCCTTTGTGCTGGCATTATTGCCGGACCTCAGCCGCTGTTACGCTCCAAATTAGCATTTTATTTCTGCTACCACTGGTGTGGTATCCTCCGTGCTGGACATCTTAGCCTTTTTGCTACCACTCCTAGGTGTGTTCACCACCGTGCTCGCCCTCTTAGCGTTTTTGCTGCTACCGTTCGGTGTGGCATTTTGACTGGATCTCGGGGGTGTACTCTGCGGCGTGGTGCCTTTTTTCATGCGACTCTTGGGTGTCCTCTTCTCTAGCATGGTCTCCTTGATGATGTCCTTCTTCGGGGTGCCCTTTCTCGGGATGCTCTTCCTGCTCCTCTTTATGATGCTCCTCTGTAAGACCCTGCTCTGTTCAAAGCTACCCTCAGTTGCACAATCCTTGGTGACGCCATGGATCAGGTCACGCATGTCTTCTACAAGTCCACCATCTCTATTTTCGAAATCCAATTCCTCTCCAACCATTTGCACTATCAAGTGGATGTACACTTCACCTTTATAATGTTTCCTTGCAAATGGTACGGCTAAATCACGTGTATCTTTCAGTTTTATAGCCATTTTTCTCCTATAACCAAAATATACCAACTGTGCTACCTGGGAGGACCCCCCAAGACCTTCACACATAACGATGCCATCAGGTCAGATAACTCTACCACTTTAGGATCGTATCTACCAAGGATTACATTAGTTTCTTCATAGAATTTTTCTATGCCATCATCTAATTTTCTAGTGAAATTCTTGACACCACAACAAATGATTACTTTGCCATCATTAGGTTCTATAGGATCGAAACCTCCGACAGGTTCGAGATGTGGAGCGGTACCATTAGACTCAGCCACAATGCTACCGTTGCCATCACCAGTGTCATCGTTAGCTAGAGCAACCTCGGTGGAAGTATCAGGACGAGGAGCAAGGTGTGGGCCCTTAGCAGTGGGAGCTACAATACCTGGTGGATAGAAAGGGGCCACGGCTAACGACAGTCACAATAGGAGCAGCTACTGCCACGCACATCGACGGTCAGGAGCAGTTCCCACAACAATAGTGTTTCAGGTGCTAGCAGAGTCCAGACAATGAGCTAGATCCAGACCAGCAGCCCGCTGAACTTCAGCACGGGTTCAAGGAGGAGCAGCAAACAAAGTAGTAGTCTTGGCAACAACAGTGGGGCAGCCTCTGGAAGCATTAGTTTGCTCAACAGCGGCAGGGTTGGGTCAACAACAGCAAGATCAAAAACAACACGGGGAGGACCAGTACCAGCATATTCCAGAGCAAGGGTTTGTACAACTTGAGCATGGTTTCGAGGAGGAGTAGCACACAAGGCAGCAGTCTTGGCAACAATAGCGGGGCAGCCTCCGGGAGCCTTAGTTTTCTCAACAGCGGCATGGATTGGTTCAACAGCAGCCAGAGCAACAACAACACGGGGACGACCAGTACCAGCAGATTCTAGAGCAGGGGTTTGCACAACTTGAGCATGGTTTCGAGGAGGAGCAGCTAGAGCAACAATTCCACGGGGACGACCAGTACCAGTAGATTCTAGATCAGAGTTTTGCACAATGACAATACGGGGACTCCTACGAGGAGGTTGCCTGACAGAAGCATGTAACGGATGAGGAACCACATTTTGCTCAACAACAGCAGGGGTTCATGTTAGACCACCCTGTCCAATAATAGCTGGGCGACTCCCAGTATCAGCAGCTTCCACATCCAGTATTTTACAAATCAGCATAACCACACGAAGCCCAACAAACTATTTCATCAACCCAATTAGCTGACTGTCACACTCTATAGGAACCGTGAAGCCTCGTTCATCCATGAAGATGAACCGTGCAGTCTACTCCGGCCCCATTTCAGCACGTTCACGCATAGCAGCAACCATACCGGGGATAGTGCATAACTGTGTAGGCGCTACTTTCATCTTCAGACAGCGAGTTTAATTCCACTTGCTCTTCCCATCTGCTAATTTAATGTGGTAGCCGTAGAGGGTGACAATAAGCGTGTATTTGGGTACAGCAAAGATCCTACTTGACAGAAAATTGGGGACAAAAGATAAGAATTGTTTGTTAGTGTTGTGCTAGCAGACAATTCTAGGTTTGATCTATCTCTGTAATGCCAATAGCCAGCTAGCAGTTATAGATAGTGCAAATAGCAAAGAGAAGAGTAGCTCACCCATAATTAGCCAAAACTACTTCTTCCTTGGTAATAGGATCTGTCATCCTTCGTGTTGCTCAGCTCACCGACGGAAGAGGCGGGCTAGAGCTTTGCAATGGTAGGCACGACATTCGGCATTGGAGCTCAGGATTAGCTAGTAGGTGCAACAAATTAGCGCCAGAAGTCAAATGTCCGAAGGGATCTTCCTGGTTGGAGGGTGGATTCCGGCGCTACCAGTGCTAGGGTTCATGCGAAAGGAGGGAATAGATTTGGGAATTTGGTCAACACACCAAGTCCCTTTAGTCCCTCATTTTGCCTACGTGGTTGCCGCGCTGGCGCTCGCGTCACGGACATATTACTAACATGGGGGTCCCAACCGTCTACTTCACAGGGCAGTTTGACGGAATGTTTGGATTTGGTAGGAGTGAGATGAGTGTCGTGGTGGTGTCACGACAGATGCCATGGATAGGCTAAAGGTGGAGCCAATATGCACTAGCGGAATCCAGGGAGGGATAGTGTGGTGATTCCACACACAGATGCTTTGTATTCACTAGGTTCACAAGGTTTACAATGCTCCTTGAGGTGTATTGGGGAGAGGAGGAAGAAGGAGCTCTCTTACTCTCACCACTACCTATCTCCAAGGAAGCAACCACTCAAATGCCAACGAACCAAGAACCAACCCCTTCTACAGATGCCCTAGCCCTCCTTATAAAAGGGTGGCTTGGTCTCCAATTAGGGCATACGTGGAGGCATATTCCTAGGAATATGCCTCTTCCCAAAATAGCAAATCGACCGGATCACTTTTCGCCACCGTAAGCCATGCAGAGGCTACATAAGCATTTGCGGTGCCAGCGTCATCCGACACAGGGTGCGTCACCCTTGTCAGCCACGCCTTGGTGGTCCTTCCCTCTGTCCGCTTCGCTCATGCTCCAGCGTACAGTGACCACCTTTTGACCAGCGATATACCTTCCTTATCTTGCAAGACTGATATAACCCGGATTATGCCTGGTTAATCCGGCCACGCGGGTACCTTCATACAAGTTACATAGATCCTGCCGGCATACGACATACGTCGCCCGGGACTCAGTTAGGCGGACATCCCTCGGTCTAGGTTACTCCATGATTCGTCCTACCTTGAGGTGACCTGGCCAGCATTTGCTTTGACTTTGCCATACCTCGGCTAACTCGGCCTTTATACCCTAGCGTGACCCTACCCGGGGGTATCCCCCAACAATGAGTTTGCCTCAAAATGGCCCCTCTGAATAGTTGGCAGCCCAACTTTGTGAAACGCGGCAATTTCAGGCAACTCGGGCCCCGCGATGCACTCGCCGACGAACTTTGGGGCCGCAATGGAACAAGCCTCATGTCTGTGATATTACTGAGCCACGGGGAAATAAACTTAAGGGTACGATGAGCTAGATATCCTCTGTAAGTTGGAATCACCATATGAAAGAGAAAAGGAAACCAGAAAAGTTCCGTGAGAGAATCGGAATCGTTCCAGGAATGTTCTGAAGTCATTCAGAGGAAATCGAAAGCGAACTAAAAGGTGTTTCGGGTCAAATCAGATTTTGTAATATGTATTTACATGTTAATTAATGTAAATATTATTAAATATAATATTAAAATCTAATTTGATAGGGTATTCCACTAATGGGCCAAATTCCTAGGGAAAAGGGCCCATGAGGGAAAACTACAAGTGGAAAGGGCCAAAGGGGCCAAGGCCTAGCTGCCACATGGGGCCCACCCGGCCAGCCTTGGGCTGTGCGGAGGGTGGGGGACACCCCTGGCCGGCCGGCCCATGGATCCCTAGGGCCCATGGCGCCACCTCTCCCTCTCTCTTGGTTAGTCCCACATGGGAAACCCAAAGGGCAGGGCATACCTCTGTTCCCCTATATAAAGGGGTGCCCACGGGTGGGATTAGACATGACACGATCACACCAAAAAGGAGAAGACCTTTGGTTGCCCTTCTCTCCTCTCTCTCTCTCCCTTATGACCATGGCCCCATGAATGGGATGTGCAAACAAGGCTTCACCGTGGCGCACCGTTGTGCTACGGGGATTCCTATCAGGAGATCTACTTCCGCACTCCCGGTGGTATCGAGGAGCCGTAGGTTGTCGTCATACACTGTATGTGTATGAAACCGCGAGGAGCCACACTTGGGACACCTAGGATGTAATGAGCCAGAGCTACTGCATGATGAAGATGGAGCAAGGGTGACCTGCGAGGAGCTTTGCAACCTTGAGGTTGGCCATGAGTTCGACTACTTCAACCACGTTCACCTTGGAACGTTAACCAAGGGTATGTATTCTACAAGCTCTTGTCATTACTGTATATTACTACATAGATAGAACTTGGGCATTTGGGAGTTCCAACATAGGGAAATTTTTGTTTTCTTCTACATAACCCTTTAGTACTAAGACCACCACGCCACAATAGGCCTCACCCTATTCTCTGATGGATCTCGCCACTAAAGGCCTGATCCACCTTCCACTATTTGGCACCCTTCTAGGCGAGAATCGGTGCCTTTACAACTCTACCAGGGCCTGCATCCACAACTGAATTGGAGGCTCCTGTGATGACAACAACCTTCCACAAGAACAAGTTAATCAAAAACCCAAATTGAGATCGAGAGATTTGTAAGAAACACTAGATCAAGAATCCTTCAAGTGAATGGAGGGGATGTGAAGATCTTGATGGATGCCGATGTAGATCAAAGTCTCCTCCATCGATTCCCTAAAGCCCAGCGCCTTTGAGTGGTTGAATATGGAGATTGCAATTGAATCGATATGAACTGGGCAGAGCATTTTTGCAGGATCCAAGCTCTGCAATGGGAACCTGAGGGACTATTTATAGCCCCACTCAAAAAGCTGCCATTGGATGATTTGGGGGCCGGATTATCCGGCTTAAGTGGGGGCCAGGTTATCTTACCGGGGCAAACATCCGGCCCTAGGACAGACAATCCGGACTAAAAGTCCGGCCCTACACACCGTGACACGCCTTGGGTGCCTTTGCCAAAAAATCTAGAGGGGCGGAATATCCGGCCCCCTGGAGGGGATAATTATCTGGCCTGGGTGAATGCTCCAGCCCTGGATGGTTAATCTAGGGAGAAACTCCACCTCCCATACAACGTGACTCGCCTTGGTGGCATTGGCAAACTCCTAGGGTGGAGGATTATTCGGCCCCCTAGAGGGGCGCATTATCCGACCTAGGCGAATGCTCCGGCCCTGGCCGGTTAATCTGGGGAGAAACTCTGCCCCTTACCGCATGACGCGCCTTGTTGGCTTTGACAAACTTGGAGGGGCAGATATTCCAATCCACTCTGGAGGGGATGGCATGGAATATGGTGCCCCATTATCGGGCGGTTGATCAGCCAGTTGAAGATATCATCGAGTTGTTCGATCAGCGCACTAACATTCTCCTTTTACGCTAGTAGAGTAGTTTTGGTCCAGCGTGGAGATGTAAACGGTGTTGTAATGTTTGTATATTGGAATTGGGTGTTTTTTGTTACCCGTAGTGTGTAAAGCTTGCTAGATTGTGTATTTTCCGAGTAGCTTGTGCTATGTAGTGCCTTTTTATTAGCCTGACGCATACTTATCTTAGCACCTTGCCAACCTATCAGGTGTGTTGCAGCTAGGTTGGATTTATCGAGGGTTCAATCAATAGTATGTCAGCTACTTAGGTTACTGCGTTACTCGTGTAACGAGGTAGACAGGGTGGCACATCGCCCAAGTGATGTAACTGCAATTAAAACAGAGACACAAGGTTGGAGGTACTTAGCTTTATTTATTCGCAGAATATCAGGAGGTACAATGTGTGGCTAAGTAGCCTGGCTAAATAGACTTATTTGTAAAGGAAAAACATCTAAGGGTAGAAATGACACAGCTGCGCGACGTTCCAGGGATTGGAGTATGCGACTCCACTTTCTACATTTTTAAGGTGGTAGGCGCCACCTGGGATTACTTCGGTAATCACATAAGGTCCCTCCCAAGGGGACTCAAGCTTGAGGTGTCCTTGCTGCTTCAGTCATAGGATGAGGTCTCCTTCGATGAAGGACCTTGGGCGTAGCCTTCGGTTGTGGTAGTTGCAGAGGTTTTGCTAGTAGATTGTGGATCATTCTGCTGCTATTTCATGTGCTTTGTCGAGGAGGTCGACAGAGTCTTCTAGTGCGGTAGTTGATTCCGCATTACTATATGCTATGACCCTTGGGGCCTTGTAGCATACTTCTGCAGGTAGTACTGCCTCAGCGCCGTGTAGCATGAAGAACGGAGTATAGCCTGTGGCGCTGTTTGGAGTTGTACGTAGGCTCCATAGTACTGATGGTAACTCCTCGGGCCAGCACCCAGCAGCTCTTTCGAGTGGTATGGGGAGCCTTTTCTTGATGTTGTTGCAGACAAGGCCATTGACCTTTTCAACTTGACCATTGGTCTGAGGATGTGCCACCGAGGCGTAGCTGATGTTGATTCCTAGGTTTTCACAAAAATCCTGGAATTCGTTCAAGGTGAAGTTCATTCCGTTTTCGGTGATGATGTTGTGTGGCACCCCAAATCGGAAGACGATGGACTCAAAGAATTTCATGGCGGTGGCCCCTGACTTATTTGTCACCGGCATGGACTCAATCCACTTGGCGAATTTGTCGACTACGACGAGGAGGTAGACATATCCTCCAGATAAAGATTTTTGCAGCTTGCCAACCATATCAAGGCCCCATTGCACGAAGGGCCAGGCCACGAGTATCGGTCTATGCTCTACGCCAGGTGCGTGCGGTTTTTCCGCGAATCTTTGGCAAGCATTTCACTTCTGGACGATCTCCTTAGCGTCGCGCATTGCCGTTGGCCAGTAGAAACCATCTCGTAGAGCTTTGGCGATGAGGGCGCGGCTTCTGGCATGATGGCCACAAGTGCCTTCATGTATCTCGAGGAGGATGGCTCTCCCGTCTCTGTTGGAGACACATTGTTGAGGGACTTCTATGATGTTGCGCTTATATAGTTTGCCGTTCATGATGGCGAAAGCCTTGGATCGTCGCGCTATATGCCACGCATCTATCGGGTCATTTGGCAGCCTTTTGCTGAGCAGGTATGTGATGTATGGTTGCGTCCAGGATGGCTCGATCATCATGACCTCCATGGGGCCTTCGAGTCCTCTCTCTTGTTCCTTATCTTCAAGTGTTTTGAGTTCGTCGGGTGGCGTAGCCCCCAAGTCCTTTGACATGCTGGTTGGCTGTTCTAGAACCTTTGTCTTGATGGAGCATTCACATATTTGCTCTAGTAATACTCCAGGTGGCACTGGGGCACATGTGGAGCCAATGTTGGCGAGTGTATCCGCCTCTTCGCTTCTCTCGTGGCCAACGTGTCAGAGTTCGCATCCGTCAAAATCTCCTTCGAGTGTGTCATGGAGGTTGCGGTACATGATCATGATGTTGTTCAGGGCATCACACTGGTTCATGGTTTGATCCACTACTTGCTTAGAGTCGCCATATATGACGAGTCGTGTTGCGCCACAAGTTTTGGCCATCCGCATCCCATGTAGTAGGGCCTCGTACTCAGCTTCATTGTTGGAGGCACGGAACTGCATTCACAGAACGTAGCTCATCTTGTCACCTTTTGGCGATGGCAGGATGATGCTGGCGCCGGCTCCTTCTCGAAGTTTTGATTTGTCTAAATGCATTGTCCATAGGCAAGACATGTCTGGCATGTCGGGGAGCTAGTTCTCCATCTAGTGAACAAGGAAGTCCGGGAGTACTTGCGATTTGATCGCGTCTCGCTTTTCATATGTGATGTCTCGTGGAGACAGTTCTATCCCCCGAAGCGCGACTCGTCTAGAGGCGTCAGGGTTGTTGAGGATATGCCCTAGTGGAGCGTTGTTCACCACAATGATGGGGTGCTCCTGGAAGTAGTGGCACAGTCGCCAAGCTATCATGAAGATGTCGTATGGCAGCTTTGATAGTGCAGGTACCGTTGCTTTGTTGGCGTAAGAACCTCACCATGGGTATTAGATTGGGCGCTACACCCCGTGGACTTTGTATTCTTCAGCTCATCCCACTACGATCATGGTACTAACCACCTGGTTGGTGGCGAAGATGTATAGCAATAGGGGCTCCTTTTCTCTAGGTGTTACCAACACCGGCGAAGTGGATAGTAGACGCTTGAGGTCTTCGAATGCTTCTTGTGCTTCTTTCGTCCACTCGAACTTTTCGGCTTTGCGAAGGAGCTGGTAGAACGGCAGTGCCTTCTCGCCCATTCGACTGATGAATTGGTTGAGTGTCACGATTCACCCAGCTAGCTGTTGGATGCCCTTGATGTTCTTTGGTTTCTCCATGGACAGTATGGCCTTTATTTTCTTTGGGTTAGCCTCGATCCCCCTTACGAAGATGAGGTATCCGAGCAATTGCCCAGATGGTACGCCGAAGGCGCATTGATCCGGGTTTAGCTTGATCCGGTAGCGATCGAGAATATCGAAGGTCTATCGAAGATCGTCGAGTAGTGAGGCCTCCTTCTTGGTTTTGACGATCATGTCGCCAACGTATACATGAATATTGCGGCCAAGCTGGCTCTTGAGACAGGCCTGCATACACCGCTGGTAGGTGGCCTCTGCGTTCTTCAGCCCAAAGGGCATTGTTGTGTAGCAGAAGATGCCAAAAAGCGTGATGAAGAACGTTTTATCTTGGTCCTCCTACTTCATTCAAATCTGGTGGTAGCCTGAGTAGGCATTGAGGAAGGAGAGACACTTGCATCCCGCGGTGGAATTGATTATCTGGTCGATCCGCAGCAATGGGAAGTGATCCTTTTGGTAATGTTTATTCAAGGAAGTGAAGTCCACACACATCCGCAAGATACTCGTGTCCTTTTTAGGAAAAAGTACGGGGTTTGCTACCCAGGTTCTTTCCTTGATCTCTTGTATGAAGTTAGCGTCGAGGATTCTGTTGACTTCCATACCAACCGCTTTTTCCCTTGGCTCTGATAGTCGACGTATCGTCTGCTTCACTGGTCTTGCTTCAGGATTTACATTGAGTGAGTGCTCAGTGAATTCCCTGGGAACCCCTGGCATGTCCGCTGGACACCAGGCGAAGATTTCCCAGCACTCACGGAGGAATTTGATGAGCGCGAGTTCCTATGTGGGCCTCAAGTTGTTGGTGATGAGGGCCGTCTTGGTCGGGTTTGTTGGATGGACCTAAACCGCCTTAGTGTGCATCGATGAATCAAAGGATTGATCAGGTGCGTTTGGCTTACTAGGAGGAGGAAGACTATTGTCTGTCGACTCCTTTAGCCTTGCCAACTCCTCCTGCATTTTGAAGGATTGGGAGATTCTATTGAATTCCCTCTCATAGCTGTCTAACTTGGAGAAGTTTCCGCTGATGGTGATGATGTCATTCAGTCCTGGTAGTTTCATCTGCAGGTAGGCGTAATGTGGCACCGCCATGAACCTCGCGAAAGCGAGTCGTCCAAGGATGCAATGGTACTAAGAGGGCCAGTCGACGACTTTGAATTCTAGGCGTTCTCGTCTGAAGTTAGCAGGCGGTCCAAAGATGACGTCCCAGTTAATCTTGCCCAAGGGGTATACGCCTTTCCCTAGGATGATGCCGTGGAACATTGTGTCAGAGGCTTCTAGGCAGGAGGACGGGATCTACATGGCACGCAAGGTGCTAGTGAACATCAAGTTGATGCCGCTGCCACCGTCCATGCAGACACGACTCATCTCGAAGCCTCTAATTTGTGCCTTGAGCACCAGGGGAGAGTGACCTGGGCGAGGTACTTGGCACAGATGATCACGTTTGTCGAAGGTAATCCAGGACTGGCACCCATTGAGGTACTTAGTGGTGTAGGGTGGAGAGTTGATCACCAGATTGACTTGGCGAGTGATTGAGTTTTGCACCTGATTTGATCGACGTCCTTGATGTCTACGCACTTCTATTCTTGTAGATAGTTGTTGGGCCTCCAAGTGCAGAGGTTTGTAGAACAGCAGCAAGTTTTCCCTTAAGTGGATCACCCAAGGTTTATCGAACTCAGGGAGGAAGTGGTCAAAGGTATACCTTCTCAAGCAATCCTGCAATCAAGATACAAGAAGTCTCTTGTGTCCCCAATACACCCAATACACTTGTCAGGTGTATAGGTGCACTAGTTCGGCGAAGATATAGTAAAATACAAGTGGTATAAATAATTATAAGTAGTAACGGTGCGAGAAAATAGCTTGATGGCATGGAAGAGACTAAAGGCAAACTGAAATAAAGATGGAAGCAAGCAAACATGTAACAGATCTAGTTGCAAACGGTGTTTCAATGCTTAGAAACAAGGCCTAGGGATCATACTTTCACTAGTGAACACTCTCATATAAATATATTCTCTTTATGATACTACTCTTAAGTACTCTCTGGTTGAACACTCTAATCGATGGTAGGGCTAACAACACACCTCAAAGTAATTCTTTCCCATCTAGATAACCCCACACTATCACCTTGAGTACTAGATGGTTCCAACAAACACCACAATTTCATAGAGACATCCAACTCAAAATATATCTCATAACTAGTATTTGTAATCTCTAGTCTAAGTGCCACCATGGTGTGCACGCTGTCACTTTCGCACACATGGGGAGAGCAGAGATCTATTAAAGCACTTGAGTAGCAAGGTAGATCTACTTGATTACAAAGCTCATGATCACAATATGATCAAGCATAGAGAGAGAGAGATGAACACATAGCTACCATTAGAACCCTTAGCCTCGAGGAAGAACTACTCCCTCCTCATCATGGGAATCAGCAATGGTGATGGAGATGGCGGTGGAGATCGATGGAGATGGCTCCGGGGGCACTTCCCCATCCCGGCAGGGGTGCCGGAATAGAGACTTTCTGTCCCCCGAATCTCCCCTTCGGTGGCGGCGGCGCTACGGAACTTTTTGTGGATTTCTGATTGACGATTTAGGGTTTCTGCATCGGGGGAGATATATAGGCAAAAAAGGCAAGGTCGGTGGTCGGCCTGGGGGCCCACACCATTCCCTAGCGTGGCCTAGGTGGACCCATGCCTAGGGGTGGTTAGGACACCCTGTGGCCCCTCTCTGTCTCGTCTTCTGGCTCCGTGAGTCTTCCGGTAAAATATCAACATTTGGCTTTTGTCCGGTCCAATTCCGAGAATATTCATTTTCTGACTTCCTGGAACCAAAAATAGTAGAAAACAGGAAGCTGGCACTGTGGCTCTTTGTTAATAGGTTAGTCCAAGAAATCATATCAAAAGTACTCCAAAGTGTGGACAAAACATAAGAAAGTAGATAAAACCAAGCATGGAACATCAAAAATTACAGATACATTTGCAATGTATCAACATCCCCAAGCTTAACTCCTGCTCGTCCTCGAGTAGGTAAGTGATAAAAAGAAAGAATAATTTTTGAGGTGACATGAACCATCATAAACTTGATCAAAGTATTTGCCAAACATGGATAGTCGGGATCATAGTACTTCAACATAACATGAAAGACAAAGTTATACCAATAAGACAAAGAAACTATGTTGTAACATGAAAAGGCACAAATAAAAGATTCATGAATAACAATACTTTGCAAGACGTGTGTTTGTTTCACATAAAGAAAACATTGCATAGTGGTATTCAGCTTGTCCCTCATAGAGTAGCAAAACATAAATGCATAGGACACCTTCAAAGTTCATAAGGGTGACTAGATACAAGTAGTTTAGAACAAGCAATATCAAGTTATGCATCATTCAAATAGTCTTGGAACAATGCACATAGAACTAAGAATGGCCACTATGATCTCAAAGTAGGTGCATAAAGGTAGAAGGTGGTGACTCAATATAATGGTGGAAGAAAGGCCTTCAAAGAAGGAAGTAGAGATTCAAGTTTCATAAAGAGCTTCCAAAAATTATGGTACTTATAGCTTTCAGCTCTCACTGCCCGTATCATAAGCATCCTGAAGTGATTAAGGTTAAAGTGAACAAACTATGGTGTACATGCTTGACGAAGTATAAGTTAGAAATCTCATGTCCCTTGAATACGAGGGCCACTCCTCATGCTACTCAAGTTTAGTCACCGGTAAGTTCTTGTCATCGTAAGTACATGTGTATCATAGAGAACCGCCAGCGGGGTACCCCTTGCCCGATGATACGGAAGAATCCCCATATCAAAATGACAAGGCAAGAAGACAACGAGTATCTCAGCAATCTTCTTATTTACCATGGGAATATGGTGCTTTTTTCTCTCTTTCCTCTTTTCATAATATCTCTTTTTTTATCTTTTTCTCTTTTTTCTCAATATAGGACTCTTTTTTTTATAAGAAGAATGCTTCATAGACAGCTCATTATGGTTACGCTACAGGTTTCCACCATGTCAGCAAGGATTAGACCGGCAGCCCAAGCGTTTCTCTAACACATATACATAACTCCATGGACTTACAAGCTCCCCTTTCAGTTCACACCAACGACATCCATAGACAAAAGAGCATGATATCAACTAGGTACAAAGTACCAAGTGCAATGTTGAAAGCGTTCTCCATGACAGCATGGTTCTGCTAATTCCCAACAAATAAGTGCAAGCATATACAACCTAGACGACACAATGGTTCAAGTTTATTAAGGGCAAGAAAAGTAAAGTGTGCCATCAAGTTCGTGAGAGCTTTAATCACTAGTTTTCTCATAACAAGTTTAATTTGGAAGGTAAACAAAAGCATGAATATACTTGGAATAGCATAAGATAGTAGGTAGGTATGGTGGACTCTTTGGAATAACTTGGTTTAGGGAGTTGGATGCATGAATGGAACTCATACTTGGTTGCAGAGGCTATCAAAAGACTGGGAGCGACAAACTAAGAGAGCAATAATGGCCATAATCATGCAGAGCGACAAAACATCATTGATCAAAGCATAAAGTGATACTACAAGTTGAAAACTAAAGGATCATAAAGGCTATGGTTACTTGAGATAGTCATAACATGGTGTGAGAATGCGCCAAGTCAACCCAAATAAAGCATCAAAGGAGAATACCACAATACTATGCTTTAATATGCTAAAACAACGCATGATTCATCCAAGGCAAATTAAGCAATCTCAATTGTTTATAACAAGTCATGCTACAGCAAAGAATACTAAGCATAAAGCCAAAACAATATCAAGCATGGCATGACAAAGCATAGGTCACAGTCAAAACACAAGCTCTCTTTAACACTTAAGCATGAACTTTCCTACTCTTTTTCCAATCCAAACCAAACTATTTGAAAACCAATGTATGAAAGAGGGGGTCGAACCAATTTATTCAGAAAACTAACAAAACCAAGCAAACAAAAAAACAAAATGAAAACGAAAAAGAAGACGCTCCAAGAACAACACGACTGTGCATGAAACAATAAAAATGAAGTGTTTGGAAGAAACCTGGGATTTTTATTGATGAAGAAGAGGATGCCTTGGGCATCCCCAAGCTTTTATGCTTGTACTTCTTGGATATTTCTTGGGGTGACACGCGTGGCATCCCCAAGCTTGAGCTTTAGTCCATCCTTCATCTCATTACTCATTCCTTCCATACACCTGAAATTTTTCCTTCATACAAAACTTCACACAATCTTTATTAGCAACATTAGTGCACTCAAGATAATAAATCTTTTTAGGTTCAGTTTCAACACCAATTAAACTTCCATTAAAACACAAGCTACTGTAACACTTCCCTCAAAAATCTCAATTCCCCAAAAGAACTCAAAAAGGAACCAACAAGAAGCAAATGCAGAAAATGGCAGAAATCTATCAAAACAGACCAACAGGTAAAGATGAATTTTTTAGAAGATCTTATGTTGATCAAATCAAAAAGTGTTGAACTAACGAAAGTTAGATAACAACCTGGGGTAGAAGGAAAAAAATCATGCCTCAAAAGGACGTTAAGAGATTTTATACGAATTTTTACGGTGAAGCACAAAAATCTGTTTCGGGAAAGCAACTTTCCCAATCATTACTTCTCCCTGATTAGAGGTTACTCTTGGCACAAAAAGCAAATAAAAAGGATAAGGAGCGGTTATTACAGAGGTAATAACTTTCAAGACTCATCTAATTTTTTTTGGTTATCTCCCAACAAGTACTTTTCTTTAACGCCTTTAAGTTAGGCATGATAATCTAAGAAGATGCTCACATAATAAATATGAATTGAATTAAAAGAGAGCATCAAGAAGCAAATTCAAAGCACATTTAAGTCTAACCCACTTCCTATGCATAGGAATCTTGTAAAGAAACAAGTCATGAAAGGACAAAGCAACAAGCATAGGAAAGCAAAACAAGTGCAACTTCAAGACTTTCAACATAAAGAGGGGAAACTTAATATTATTAAGATGCATAAAACCATGTTTCCCTCTCTCATAATAACTTTTAGTAGCATCATGAATAAAGTTAATAATATAACTATCACATAAGACATTCTTATCATGAGCCACATTCATATAATAATTATTACTCTCCACATAAGCATAGTCATTCTTATTATTTATAGTGGGAGCAAATTCAACAAATAGCTATCATTATTATTCTCATCACCATAATCATCAAATGTAGGAGGCATATTATAGTCATAATTAATTTCCTCCTCAATAGTAGGTGGACTAAAAATATGATATTCATCATTGTAATCATCATATATTGGAGGTTTGGTATCATCATAAGCAATAGAATAGCTATCTTCCAAAGCTGGCGAACTAAAAAGATCATTTTCGTAAAAACTAGCTTCCCCAAGCTTAGACTTTTTCATAGCATTAGCAATAATGGTGTCCAAAGAATTCATACTAACAACATTGCTATTAGCGTGCAAATAAGTTCCATAGGTTTTTTAATTTTCTCTTCAAGCACTTCATGTCCTAACTCAAGATAAATACTCTAAAGCTCTCTAATTTTTTTCCCATTAAGCCTAACTAGTGAAAACAAAAAGACAAAATGTCCTAGTAAATAACTTCGAGCACTCACACCGGAGGATGTGAATACCTTTTACATTACCTCCCCGGCAACGGCGCCAGAAAATAGCTTGATGTCTACGCACTTCTATTCTTGTAGACAGTTGTTGGGCCTCCAAGTGTAGAGGTTTGTAGAACAGCAGCAAGTTTTCCCTTAAGTGGATCACCCAAGGTTTATCGAACTCAGGGAGGAAGTGGTCAAAGTTATTCCCTCTCAAGCAATCTTGCAATCAAGATACAAGAAGTCTCTCGTGTCCCCAACACACCCAATACACTTGTCAGGTGTATAGGTGCACTAGTTCGGTGAAGAGATAGTGAAATACAAGTGGAATAGATAATTATAAGTAGTAGCGGTGTAAGAAAATAGCTTGATGGCATGGAAGAGACTAAAGGCAAACTGAAATAAAGATGGAAGCAAGAAAACATGTAACAGATCTAGTTGCAAAAAGTGTTTCAATGCTTAGAAACAAGGCCTAGGGATCATACTTTCAGTAGTGAACACTCTCATATAAATATATTCTCTTTATGATAATACTCTTAACTACTCTCCGGTTGAACACACCCCAAAGTAAGTCTTTCCCATCTAGATAACCCCACACTGTCACCTTGAGTACTAGATGGTTCCAACAAACACCACAATTTCATAGAGACATCCAACTCCAAATATAACTCATAACAAGTATTTGTAATCTCTAGCCTAAGTGCCACCATGGTGTGCATGCTGTCACTTTCACACACATGGGGAGAGTAGAGATCTATTAAAGCACTTGAGTAGCAAGGTAGATCTACTTGATTACAAAGCTCATGATCACGCATAGAGAGAGAGAGATGAACACATATCTACCGGTAGAACCCTTAGCCTCGAGGAATAACTACTCCCTCCTCATCATGGGAATCAGCAATGGTGATGGAGATGGCGGTGGAGATTGATGGAGATGGATCCGTGGGCACTTCCCGTCCCGGCAGGGTGCCGGAACAGAGACTTTTTGTCCCCTGAATCTCCCCTTCGGTGGCCGCAGCGCTGTGGAACTTTTTGTGGATTTCTGATTAACGATTTAGGGTTTCTGCATCGGGGGAGATATATAGGCGAAAGGGGCAAGGTCAGTTGCCGGCCAGGGGCCCACACCATGCCCTGGCGCGTCCTAGGTGGACCCGCGCCTAGGGGTGGTTTGGCCACCCCGTGGCCCCTCTCCGTCTCGTCTTCTGGCTCCATGAGTCTTCCAGTAAAATATCATCTTTGGCTTTTGTCTGGTCCAATTCCGAGAATATTCATTTTCTGACTTCCTGGAACCAAAAACAACAGAAAATAGGCAGCTGGCACTATGGCTCTTTATTAATAGGTTAGTCCAAGAAATCATATGAAAAGTACTCCAAAGTGTTGACAAAACATAAGAAAGTAGATAAAACCAAGCATGGAACATCAAAAATTACAGATACATTTGCAATGTATCAGTCCTTTTTGGATCAATCCCATATTTCCCAGCGCTCGCGAGTACTGCTCGCCTCCGTCGTTCTGGACTGGTGCGGCCGCAGGTGGGGGTGGCCTGGGTGGTGGTGGTGGCACCCCATGAGCCACGGAACCCGGGGCAGCTCCGTAGCCCTAGTTTATCGCATCGCGATTCATATGGGATAGGCCTTCGTGGAGCTTGAGGAACTTGTGGTAGTCCTTTAGGAGGTGACTGGATTTTTTCTTGCCGTCGTGTTTGTCGATGTAGAAATGTATGTTGCAAGGTCCAGACAGTTTGTCCTGGATAGATGTTCCAGGTGCTTCATCGTGGGTACGGTGTTGCCATACTTGCATGATTTTCCCGCTATCGCGGTATCCACCACTGCGGTATCCATTGTTGCGGTTGCCATCGTCTCATTTATCAGCGTAGCCAGCCACGACCATGTAGACTTCCTCATGGTCCTCGTAACCGCGCATCCGGCGTTTTCCTCGACGATCGCATATGCGACCAGAGTCATCTTCATCGTCTGAGTGGGCACGGTTGTTTTTCACCGAGTCCTCTCCATCGGCCCACCTGTTTGCGATCTCCATTAGGTGGTCGATTGGTTTGGGCTTCGAATGGCCTAGGTCCTCCCTAAGCTCTCTACGGCATACGCCGCCGTTGAATGTATTGATTGCGCGATCCTCGGAGATGTCCTCTGCAGAATTTTTGATGATGGACCACCTTTGAATGTATGAGCACAATAACTCGCCAGTCTTTTGGTAGCAGCCCCTTAATTCTTCGATTGATGCGGGCCTTTTGTAAGTGCCCTTGAAGTTTTGCACGAAGATGTAGACCATCTCATCCCAGCTGCCGATCGACCCGTGTGGGAGGTTGTTAAGCCATGCATGGGCGGCTTCCTACAGCTGAAGCTAGAGGCATTGCATAGTCGTGCTTGTGGATCCACCGTGCAACTTGATAGAAGAGATATGATCCTCCAGCCAGATCTTCGGGTCTTGGAGGCCATCGAATTTCGGATTCTCTAATGGGAGTTTGAACCCTTTTGGCATTCGCTTTTGTCGTACGGCTCTGCTAAAGCAGCTGGTGCCACAAAGTTCCGTCCCATCATCTTCTGAGTCTGTCGAGAGGGCACACATTGCACGCATGTTGTCGATCTTGTGTTGCGTGATGGCATCATGTGCATCATAGTCGTAGTCATGCCGTCGTGAGCGGCGTCACCGCAACAAGTCATGGTCGTCGTCGCTGGAGGAGGAGGGAGAGTAGTGCTTGGCTAGAGCCTTGCTTTTCATCGGCTCTGGCGCTGGATCCTTAGTGAGCGCATCGTCGACTAGTCCTAGGCCAGTGATCATAGATCGGTGCATGGCGGATCATGGGTCCCCAGGCGGCAGTTGGTTGTTGAGCAGGTACATGGTGGCTGCCGTCACCACTTCCTGTGGCATTTTCGGGAGCACGTTGCCCCACATGTCCACCATCATGGACAAGTAGTCGAGGACTCGCGTGGCCTCTTCTTGCTCCCTATCAGTGAGGTGAGCCAGTCGAGAGCGTCTTCTAGCAGCTGCATGATCGTTGCCTCTAGATGAGGATCCTCTGATGGAAGAGAGCACATCTCGTCGGAGGCTCAACTCGACTGCCGCCATTCTGTTCTCGTCATGCTGGGCGGTTACTCATTGCTGGCGCTTGAACTCCTCCATGAGCAGCCAGTGATATCCCATCAGCATTTGTTGTGATGCATCTGGTGGTAGGGGGTTACCCTGTAGGGCCTCCCTGTAGCGGGCCCACTTAGTGTCGTTGAGCTTGATCAGTTGTCGCTCTTGGGTATGTTCAATCATAGGGAGTTGTGGCTAATCTTCTAGGATGGGTCTGTCGCCAGGGGCCGGCTTGCTGCCCCGTTGTCGGTGGGGGCTTGGTTGGAGGGGCCACCGTTCGCGACTGGGATACCACCGTTAGTACCGGTGTTCCCCCGAGTGTCGCTGCCACTGTTGCCCGTATTGATGACGGCGCACATGTAGTGGCTGGGAAAGCTATCGCTCCCGCAACTTTTAGATCTAGAGCCATAGGCTCCGTCTTCTGTTGCCAGATCACCCAGATCAGATTCGCAACTGCTATTGTTGTCCGTATTCCTGATTGATGTCGAGGCATTGAGCTTGCTCAGGGTGCCGATCAGTGGTGGAAACCACGATGCAAGGGCAATCGCAGGAACCTTCAGCTGATCCAGGCCGATCCCGTCGCCCACGGACTTGAAATCTGCACGAGTGGCCGGCGTGTGGACGGTGAAGTCGTGGGCATCGAAAAGAAGGCGAGTCTCTACTGCTGCGAAGTCGTAGATTGGTTTTATGGGGTCGAGGAAACCGCAATATGAGCACTCCTGTTTCCCACAGACGGCGCCAATTGACAAGGCATTAATTCACCAATGCCCATCGTTGATGGACTTAGGTTCGAGGAAGTAGGGAGTACTAGAGGCATCGATCGGCTAGCAAACAACCGCACTAGTGATACGAGGTTTGCCTAGGTTCAGGCCTCGAAGAGGACCCTACTCCTGCTTGTCTGCTCTTGGAAATATTGAGGAGTCGAAAGTTACAGGGGTGCGTAGATGCAGTCTAGCGATTGTGTGGAAAATAGGGTTGCGAATATCCTCCTCGCTGCCCCCTTCCAGCCTTTATATAGATAGGCTAGGTCTCGGGATAGCAGGCCAAGTCGGTTACATATTAGGGTTTTCCCCTTAAACTTATATCTTGTACTTTGTCATGTTCTACAAGGATTCCAAGCTTCCTAGGCCATGCGAATCTTGACTAGGGCCTAACAACGTCATGGGCTTCTTCTGTGATGGACCGTATATGCTGATCACGAGTACCCGTAACGTATGCCCATGTCAGTCATAAAACTCATGGCTCATATATTCGCCTCCACGATCTGGTCGCAGAAACTTGATATTCTTGCCGAGTTGGTTTTGCACTTCACTCTTTGAACTTTTCAAAGGTTTACAACTTGGATTTCATCAGATAGACATAGCCATATCTACTGAGATCATCCATGAACATGAAAAAATACTAATAACCACCTCTGGTTGTCATGCTCATTGGACCGCATACATCACTATGTATCAGTTCTAGAAAGTCGGACATACTATTGCAACTCTTTGCGAAGGTTGTCTTGGTCATATTTCCTAGAAGACAGGATTCACATGTTTCGAATGGCTCCAAGCCGAATGAATCTACGAGTACATCACCATGGATATTCTGCATACGTTTCTAGCTAATATGACTAAGGAGACAATGCCATAAATAAGTAGAACTAAAGATTAGTCGACTTCAACCTTTTAGCATTCAAGTTATAGACTGATTTACATTCAACAACAGGCACAAAAAGTTCGTATTGGACAAATGTATAGCCATGAAACATATTATTCAAATAAAAGGAATAACCATTGTAATTAATATTCAACTTATAACCCTTCTCCATTAGACATGAGGCAGAAATGATGTTTCATCTTAGTACATGAACATAATAGCACTTATTTAGTTCTAGTACAAATCCTGAAGGTAACTGGACTTGCATCGTCCCTACGGATAACGCAACAACTCTTGCTTTGTTTCCAACTCTGATGCCAATCTCACCTCTTGCCACGCTCCTATAACTTACCAGTCCTAGCATCGAGTAACACACATGAACGACCAATCCGGTATAGTATACCCAGGTGCTGCTAGGAGTGTCGGCAAGATAAATGTCTATAACGTTCACAACAAGTATACATGAGTTAGAATTCATGCCTCCACTCTTGGCTTTATCCTCCTTGAACTTGTTGCAATTCCTCTTCTAGTGACCCTCCGCCTTACAGTAAAAGCATATTGTACCCAGAGGTTTTGCTGGCTTGCTAGTCACTAAGCTGGCGTTGGGACTTGGATCCAGTGCATCGTCTCCCTTTGCCTTGGCTTTCTTATACCAAGAATTCTTCTTGATCTTGGAAGCATTCTACACCATCAACACTTGGCTGGTGTTGCCTCTCTTGATGTCAGCCTCTGCTGTCTTGAGCATCCCTTGGAGTTCTGCTAGTTTCTTATCCATACCATGCATATGGTAGTTTGAAATGAATGGACCATAAGCACTAGGAAGAGAATTCAAGAGAATGTCCGTAGCAAATTCTTTGCTCAAGGAAAAACCCATACGATCCAAGGACTGCACATATCTGACCATCTTGATCATGTGTGGTCCCAGTGGATCTTTGTCTTTCAGCTTGCACCCAAAGCAAGGCTCTGGAGACAATGTACCTCTCCGTCCGAGCCTGCGTCTCAAACATGCTCTTGAGGGCAACGATCATATCGTATGCCTCAATATTCTCGAACTGCTGCTGCAGTTCTAGCTCCATGTGAGCAAGCATGAGGCAGCTGACTTCCATCGACTCATCCTGAGCCCGGCGAAAGGCGGTTCTTATAGCATTAGACTCATCACTGCCTGGCTCGTCTTGAATCGGATTGTCCAGGGTATGTTCCTTCTTCTCTTGCTTGAGAACAATTCTCAAGTTACGATACCAGTTCGTAATGTTTGTTCCAATCATCTTGTCCTTCTCAAGGATCGTATGCAACGCAAAACTAGAAATCTGAATGGTCCTAGTTGGCGCCATCTACAAATGAAAGATAAAAATACTTAAGACAATGTATCTATAATAGGTGAAGGAAAATTAAACTCTTTAATCATGCACACTCCCATTGAGACTGATATCCCTCTATCAGTCCATAGTGATTCAGGATCCCGATTAGTTTTCTGACTAGTGAGCCTTTGCGTCACTGCTAGTAGGAGAACCTTCCGAGTAGGCAACATCTTGCCAATCGGATCTCTATATGATTCCTCTTGGATTGTCCGACAACCCTCCTTACCCCGAAGCCCACAACTATTGTGATAGCTCTATCTAGCTACCAAGTGCCTTGCATAGAGAGTCTGAATATCTCACACTTTATCAAATAGAATTGGCAATGCCCCAACAATATGAGCCCACTAACAAAAAATGTCCGACTAGTAGTGTTGCAGCAAATGGCAGGGTAATCGACTAGACCTTCTTTGAGGGAAATAGAATCAAATGAAACTACAAGTCGGAACCTTTCCATCTTGCATCGACTAACCTTTAGCTGTAACTTTTCATAGGGTACAACTATCTCCTTCTTGTCCAACAAGAAAGGTAACTTCTGGACTAACCTTTAGTGGTTGATCGTGGACGTGAGCCATGTGATCTCCCACTCACTTCTGGACTGGTTTTTCCTAACTTCTTGGGCAAGACAAACAAGATCTGGCCACTACCCTAGATCAAAACAGATCAAAAAGGAAAAATGAAAAATAGGAAGAAAGATTCAATCTTTCCCACTAGCGCATATCATGCGCAAGAACTAGGCCAAAAACCTAGAGTCGATGCTCTGATACCACTATTGGGCAACGCGTAGAACCAGGTAGAAAACAAAAACTTTTTTTCTTTGGCAAGGACTCCGGTGAGCCACCCAAGATCTGGCCAAGGTCAAAGGAAATAGCTCGTACCTCACATGTGCGGAAGCTGAGGAAGTGCGTCGCAGTGGTGACGTACGTTCCCTTCATATCGTCCGGCTCTGGTGAACTGCTCGATCCTGAGACCACCACGTCACTGGATCCTTGCTCCTCCTACTTCTACCTCCGACTTCTCCACCCAAAACCGCTGATGAGCACCGCAAGTGTGGTGCCTTTACTAACTTCCACACGTACAAGGTGAAATAGCAACAAGGGAGATACTAGTATCGGTCTTGCCGCCGCGGGACAGGAAGGTGGAATTGCCAAGTCTAGCGAAACCCTAGGAAGCAACACTGGATTGTTGTTTTTCCACCGCCACCCACGTTCCTTCATATAGGCGAGTAGGTGAGGGCACACAACACTTGTGTCCCTCAGTCCTAAACCCTAACCCTAGTCAAAGTGGGTCCAACCCATTAACACGTGTACCTGTCCGAACAAGTCAAACTTGTTGTCTTGTGATAGTCAGATCAACATCCGCCTAGTTCCACTCTCTTAAGTGTGCGATCTCACAGGCTTACAGTAAGTCGAACACAACTTAGTAATCATTCAGTCAAAGTCGTAGCTCGGTGACTTTTCGACTAGAGATGATAATCAATAGCGCCCTCTAGCAAGACTTGTCGATTCCTGGTTTGTGCAAGTGCCCTCAATGTGACAATGTGTCTGAGTCCCTTTGCCTCATGATATTGGTGATAAACCACTAGGGAGATTCTGTCATCCTAGTGCTAATTTACTATCTTCTCGTTCCAGTGATAACTGATTCCCTCCAGCTTCACTAAGTCGGAATACCTCGATCAACACTTGATCGAGTAGTGCATGGACATGCTTCTGAATCATATCACACGAGAGGGCCCAGAGAATATATCTCCAAGATGGAGGGGCAAATTCTGTCTTGCCTGATCCACGTCATGCAGCTTGCTTCGAAGTCGGCCCAAGACCACCCTTATTACTACCAGTTATGGTGAGTGGTAGATGGAGTCAAATATGACTTTTCCACAACTTGGATCATGCGATCTCCTAAGTTCTAAGGATTACATTGTGTTAGTTAGGGCGCATGATGGTGTTCTCATGTCCTACTAACCTTTGGATCCATCTGGCTAGTGTACCTCTTTCGACTAGCCAATGCAAGGTGGATAGCATCTCCACGCTCATGACATGTGAAACATTGTCATCTTCCAACTTACAAATTAGTCTCGGTAGTGGCTATTCCTCCCAACCTCAAATGACTAAGGAAAAACTGGCTAGAGCTTGATATAAGTAGATGGTCCCACACCTGCAACAATTGCAGTGACACATGATAGCTCCAAATTTCAACACTTTCTATCGATGATTTTTCCTTGGTTTTTGCCGGGTTTCGCTGAATTTCACCCCTTAACTAATATTTACCTCGCAAATTAGGAAAACTTGGTTTTTTGTTTTGGTTTTCAGGTAATGAACACTTTTGGAAGATCCGAGAGCATTTATGTGCTAATTACATTTGAAGAAACAAATCCCCAATTGAAGCCCTCTCATTAGAGTTGTCCAGGGGCCATAACAATGACTGGTATAGTCAGGACGCGCACGTACCATCCGCCTATATGAAACTCCTTCACCTCCATTATATCAATACAAGAAACTTTCATGAAGCAAGGGGGATAAAAAACAGAACACGGCCGCCACAACCAACTCTAGAAGAGGGGAGATCAGATCTGAAGAAGGAGAAGAGCATCATCTCATTCTTCAATGATCCCTAGATAATGTGGACTGCTCTAGCGGTAAGATCGTCTTCAATATTTATGATGATCAGATTGTTTTTTTCCGAAGAAACAAGAGCAATGTGGGAAATATATACCACCGCCTAATCGAATTCAAGTGGTAAGTGTCATTGATGAAAGGCAACCTAAGGTAGGAGCTAAACACTCGAAGGTTGGATAGCCTAAGCCAACTCTCCTTAATAAAGTGCTTAATGGGAGTCAACATATTTTTAGTAGTTTAATAATTTCCCTTTTTATTTTTATTTTTAACTTTATTTTTGTGTTCTAATAAGTTTGTTGAAGTCATAAATTTGCAAAGAAATTATACTATTGTGAAGTTTAAAGATGGGTTGGAAAGGAAGTTTTTGAAAGGAAGAAATGAAATAGGGTTCAGAGCTCGTAAGGAGCACTGGTACGACCGAACGAGACCGTACCACCCGCCCGTATTGCTGAAGCAAAAAAGTTGATAAGTTTTTATCCGAGGCAATTTCCGTAACGAGCACTGGTACGGTCGGAGGTACCCGTACCATCCGCCCGTACCAAACTTCGACGATTTGCTCCAACATTACTGAAGGGAACAACTGGAACCTCGGGCACCACCAAGCCGCATGGTTCGAAGAAGAGGCGCTTGGAGCGGGACAACTTGAGAGCAGCCCTGAACAAGGACTATGATAGGGTGAGCGAACGCAAGGTTATACCCACTAACTGGGTGATCCGTGAGTTCCTCTCCCACCAAGGCCTGCTGGAGGACTTCGATAGGATGACCGTGCATGCCAGCATGGTCCCTTTCTCCTACCTCTCCACCGAGACCTTCGAGATCTCCACATACGAGTTCCTGTCATCATTCCATGATGACCTTGAGACCCAAGAGCGTCATTGCACTATAAGTTTCGTGCTCAATGGGCAACCCCACAGCCTCACTTTCTATCAATTTTGCGATTGTTTCGGGTTCCCTCACGAGGGAGAGCTCGATGCCACTAATGATGTCCTAGTAGAGGCAATGCATGATTGGGAGCAGATTTCTGTCCACATGAACACCGATTATTTCCGCAGGAAGAGCACTACTATGCAGAATCCCACTATCTTCTACTTCACCACCTTCTTGGCGAATTCTATTTTTGGGAAGGGAGATATCGGGGCAATGGTAGGCCCCGAGATAAGTGTAATTTATGTGGCTCTCCATCCTAAGATGGAGCATAAGGCAAACTTGCGTGATTTTCTCATCCAACACTTCCACTACCAAAGGTCGGCTCACTCGGGTGACATCTGTTGTAGTGGCTTGAGCACTCAGTTCGCCTATGCAAGCGAGTTTGTCATGACCCATGAGAGTGTTGTGGCTGGCAATAAGTTTTTGGATGACATTCATAAGGCTAGAACAAATTCATGGGGGTCTACAAGCCCCAATGCTCCCTTCGTGCTTATCAGTTTTATTTTGAGCCTAATGGTGATCTCCACCAAGTTTTGCCTCCATCTGTCTAAGCTTTTGGTTTGCCATTTAAACAAAGTTGGTTCCTCAATGATGAAGAGTTCCAGGAGGCAATGATCTCCTTAGGGAGGATTGTGCCCCGGGAGGGAACCCCAACTGGGAGAACACAACCAGCACCCAGCAGCAGCAAGAGCACGATGGGCAAGACTAGAATGCCACAGGCTGGGATGACTATGGTCAGAATCATCATCATCAAAAACCTTTTCCCTAATACCAGCAGCAAGGTATGTGTCGTCGGATTGATGACAAGTACGCCATGAGGGGGTCCTCGAGGCGTTTGGAAGAGAGGGGTGTGAGACGTACGGTGTTCCGGGATGGTGAGCACACAAGTTTACCCAGGTTCCAATCCGCCGGCTTTGGACCGATCCTACTCCTGCTAGCAATCCAGTAATACGGCAGAGCCGGAATATGGGTAACAAGGGTTTTGCATGTGTGAGTTGAGATTGTAGACTATTGTGAGGGTGCCCTAAAGGCTTACCCTAGGACAGTTTATATAGATATCCGGCATAGGGTTTACTTGAGATACCTATCCGGCTATGACTAAGAGTCGATTACAAAGTATATCTTGAACTACAAGTAACATAACAGGCCTATGTCGGTAAGTCCTCTAGGCCTTTGGTAGTCGGACTAGACTCCGTCTCTTCTCCCTGACTGGGGCGCCCGTGAAGCAAAGCTCTAACCCGAAGTGGGCCACCCTGGTCAGTGAGGCATAGTGAGGATACCCGGAAAGCATATCCCAAACAGCAGCCCCCGGAAGCCTCCAAGATCCAGAGTCAAATTTCATCATCATCTAGCTTGATCTTTGGCTTGTAGAATCTTGAAGGGTTCTTGAAACTTCAAAATAAAGGATAGGATCCGGAACTCAAACGAATCGAACCTATGAATACATTATTTGGGTTTCTAGCTCGAAATTCAAACTAAGCTGGAACTTGGTCTCTGACATAATTTGACACAAGTCATGGTCAAGTCCTGTCACTGACAGACATTCCCGTCAGCACGACCGTTGGCGGGCCCGCCTTTTGCAGAACCGAGGCGTCGTTTTAATGCGTGCGCGGAGATCGAGGCAGCGTAATCATCGCGTGGGGGTTATCCAGCTCCTTCCGTGACGCGTGGCACAGTTACTATACACATTGCACGAATCTTGACGCTGATGAATGATATAAAGGGTTGAGATTCTCTCCCTCTTCTCTTCACTAGCATTTGTGCCGCTTCCTTCCTCCCAATGCCTCCCATGAAACAGAGCTCCTCTGCCTCCACAAAATCTTCTAGCGCCGCCCATCCCTGGTCACCGGCCCATGGAACAATGGCTGAGACCTCATCTTCCGGTGCGGCAACGACGACTCTGGCAGTGGAGAAGGAGAGCTTCCGCGGGGTCTGGATCCCCAACGTCTTGGATGACACCAAGCTCCGTGTCGTGGAAAACAAAGGACAACTCCGTGTCGGTGACTGGCGGGGCAGCTATGGCCAAACCATCCCTACTCCTCACGCCGACGAGCGCGTGCACTTCATCACCCACCTCGACAGAGGTTTGAGTTTCCTACCCTCAGATTTATTTTCTGAGGTTATAGATCAGTATGGAGTTCAACTCCATCATCTCCCCCCGAACTCACTCTTAGAGATGAGCGCTTATGCTTCTTTGTGCGAGGGTTATCTCAGCATTAGGCCGAGTCTCACTCTTTTCCGGTTTTATTTTCATACCCAGAGAAACTCCATCACCGCCGGTACTCCAGACATTACCGGGACTATTAGCTTTTCCGTTAGGAGAGAACGCGTCTACCCTTGGATTAAGGCTAGTTAGTCGGTGAGATAGTGGCCATCCACTTTTTCTATCAAAAGGATATTCCTGCTCCCGGCAAAGCCACTGTTTTGCCAGCTTTTGTTAACGGTGCTGCCACGCCCCAAGAGTCCTGGGATGCAGACCCGCCGACTCTCAGTGATGATCTGCTTCTTGCCAAGAGGCAGATTGAATATCTGATGAAACACAAGGGACTTAAGGGGTCCAACTTGATTCACTATTGGCTAGCAGGCCGGATCCATCCCCTCCAACACCATGGTGACCGGCTTATGCATTCCATCAATGCATCCAAGAAAGATACTCTCCAGATGTGTCCCATCCTTACACGGATAAGGAATACGATTCCCAAATCAAGTGGTTGATAAGGGAGTGGTACCGGCAAGTTTCTAGGAGTAACTCGAATTATGTATTCATCTTTACATTATTGCCTCTTTTTGCAATATTGAGGTATCTCTTATTTTCAACTTACTGACCTCCCCGAGTCGGAGCTTGCTCCTCTCGAAGGATATCCTCCCGAGATCTCTCAGGATGATGGAGAATTGGTTCCACTGCCGGAGACCCTTACCCGAAAGCGGAAGGCTCTGACTCTGGCTATTGGCACCAAGGAAGTGCCCATTTTGAAGAGGTAACTTTCCTCACAAGGTTTCTGTATTATATGTCTTAATTCTTTCCGAGGAGTAATGTTCTTTGTTCTATTACCTCCTCAGAGCTAGACAGCTCACCAAGGGCAAGGGGAAAGGAAGCTCGTCGAAGCCCTTGCGCTAGTCAAATCTGAATTTGACTTCTCCTGCCACAACACCTCCGACTCCTTGATACATTGCAAATGTATCTATAATTTTTGATGTTCCATGCTTGGTTTTATCCACTTTCTTGTGTTTTGTCCACACTTTGGAGTACTTTTCGTATGATTTCTTGGACTAACCTATTAACAAGAGCCACAGTGCCAGCTACCTGTTTTCTCCTGTTTTGGTTCCAGGAAAGTCAGAAAATGAATATTCTACAAATTGGACGGGACAAAAGCCAAAGTGCCTATTTTTCTGGAAGTCATCAGATGCCAGAATACGATACGGAGAGGGGCCAGAGGCCGGCCACACCACCTAGCCGCGCGACCAGGCTTGGCCCGCGCCAGGGGGTGGTGTGGTGGCCCCTGGCACCCCTCGGCCTCCCCTTCCGACTATAAGATGCCCTCGGGACGAAAACCCTAAGTACCCGATCAAAAATCCACGAAAGAGTCTGTAGCCGCCGTCATCTCCATCCCTAGATCAGGAGGGATCTGAAGCTCTTCCCGGCACCCTGCCGGAGAGGGGAATTCACCCTGGAGGCCTTCTTCATCAGCATGCAAGCCTCCGGTGTGATGCGTGAGTAGTTCATCCATGGACTACGGATCCATGTACTAGCTAGATGGCTGGTTCTCCTCCTTTGTGCTTTCATGTCTAGATCTTGTGAGCTCCGTTCAAAATCAAGATCATCTATTTGTAATTCTGCATGTTGTGTTTGCGGGGATCCGATGGAGATTGAGATGCTATTTCAGATTGATTATTGATTCTATCATGTCTTTGTTATTTGTGATCTTGCATGCTTTCCGTTGTTAGTAGCTATCTTGGCCAAGTAGTTGCTAGCAACTCCAATAGTTAGTATTTATGCTCGATAGTGGGTTCATGCCTCTAGTAATCTGGGGAAGTGACAGAAATCTCTAAGGTACTAGATGTGATGTTGCTATTAGGGAGAAAACAACAATCCTTTGTTCATAAAAACAATCATATTGTTTACCTTACAAGCAGTTCGTAAAGCAATAATCTGGTGCTTGCAACTTAATACTAGAGGGGGTTCGGATGATAACCTGAAGGTGGATTATTAGTCATAGATCCAGTTGGATGGCGGTCTATGTATAATGTTGTAATGCCCAATCAAGTTCCAAAGGAGTCAAGATGATTAGTATATGCATGTATTGCTTTCTCGATGTTTGTCAATTGCGTCGCTGTAATTTGTTCACCCAGCATGTTATCTATCTTAAGGAGAGCCACCTCTAGTGAACTATGGACCTTGGTCCTTTTCTTTTACATTCAATCTACAAACTATTTACTGTTTTGTGTTTACTCTCTGCAAACTTTTACTTCTTTCCATTCGATACATTTAATCCTTTTTTTTGCAAAACACGGTGAGATTGACAACCTCATCGCAAGTTGGGGACAAAGTTCTGTGGTTGTGTTGTGCAGGTCTCCACGTTGCTACTAGCACCGGTAGTGCACCCTGCCAAAGCTCAGCTAGTAACACCTTTGGGGTGTTTCCTTTCTCCTACTGGTTCGATTAAACCTTGGTTTCATACTGAGGGAAACTTGCTGCTTTGCTCATCATACCTTCCTCTTGGGGTTCCCAACGATCTCTACATCAACATCGCACCAGCACTTTTCTGGCGCCATACACAGAGCCATCAAGCATTTTTATGGCACCGTTTTCGGGGAGTCAAGGACATCTGCACAAGGGGAGTACCTCATAACCAATCTTTTTACTTTGTTATTTTTGTTTTGCTTAGTTTCTTTTTGCTTAGTTTGCTTGCTTTCTTTATCAAAAACACAAAATAATTAGTTTTACTAGTTTGCTTTCTTATTTGAAAAACACAAAAAAATTAGTTCCTTTCTTAAGTTGCCACTATGTCTAGCCTTCTCCAATCACTATGTCACCCGAGGAAATGATTTTCACTTTAAACAAGGAATTGAGGAAAGTTTTAAAGAAGCTTGGTCTAGAATCTCTGATCTACATGAAAAAACTGAGCCTAAAATGACTCAAAGCTTGTTCCTTAGCAGTTTTTACCTTGGAATTGCTCTTTGCTATAGATATGCTTTAGATGCTGTTGTGGGAGGATATTTACTCCAATGTAATGAGGATGATGCTATTGATACTATAAAAAACTTGATCCTCACTTACAACTTGCCTAGCCAAACTGATATTTCTTTCGCAAAGATATTTGCTAGATTAAACACTCTTGAGACTGGCACTACTAGCCTAAAATATCGCTATAATACACTTAGGGAGCATCACAATTATGTTCCAATAAATTCTGAGCCATCAAAGTGGCTCCCTACAGTAAAGATTGAGATAAACACTGAAACTTTTCAAGCTCGCTGTGATATCATGTCTGAATTTTGTCTTATGCCCAAAGATATTTATGCTCTGAATACTTGGGGGCTTACTGAAGGAGGAAATGAAATATCTCTTGCTAATAATACTACCATATTACCTCTTGGAATAGCTGAAGGAGTGTTTACAAAGATCCTTGGGAAAATGATTTCTACTGATTTTCTTGTTATTGAATGTGCAGGAAAAGGACAAATTACACTTGGAAGGTCCCTATTAGAACTTCTTGGCGCAATAATAGATGTGGGAAAGGGGACCATGCACCTTTCTTCTCCACCAAACAATCACATTTTCCCCAAGGTTAAGAATAAAAGTAAGAGAGGTAAGGGCAAGAAATTTGGTCTTAATGCTTCTTCATTTGAGAACACTTGATTCTTTCTTGCTTCTTATGCCTAACTTAAAGGCATTAAAGAAAAGTACTTATTGGGAGATAACACAAAAGTTTTAGATGAGTCTTGGAAGTTATTACCTCTGTAATAACCTCTCCTTATCCCTTTTATTTGCTTTTTGTGCCAAGAGTAACCTCTAATGAGAGAGAAGTAATGATTGGGAAAGTTGCTGTCTCGAAACAGATTTCTGTGCTTCACCGTAAAAATTCGTGTGAAATATCTGTACGTCATTTTAAGGCGTGAATGTTTGTGCTTCTGCCCCAGGTTGTTATATAACTTTTGTTAGTTCAACACTTTTTGATTTGAGCAACAGAAGTTCTTCGAAAAAATTCGTCTTTACCTGTTGTTATGTTTTGACAGATTTCTGCCATTTTCTGCATTTGCTTCCTGTTGGTTCATTTTTGAGTTCTTTTGGGGAATTGAGGTTTTTGAGGGAAGTGCTACAGTAGCTAATGTTCTAATGGAAGTTTATTTGGTGTTAGAACTGAACCTTAAGATTTATTTATCTTGAGTGCAGTAATGTTGCTAATAAAGATTGTGTGAAGTTTTATATCAAGGAAAAATTTCAGGTGTATGGAAGGAATGAGTAATGAGATGAAGGATGGACTAAAGCTCAAGCTTGGGGATTCCACGCGTGTCACCCCAAGAAATATCCAAGAAGTACAAGCGACAAAGCTTGGGGATGCCCAAGGCATCCCCCTCTTCATCAATAAAAATCCTAGGTTTCTTCGAAACGCTTCGTTTTTATTGTTTCATGCACAGTTATGTTGTTCTTGGAGCGTCTTCTTTTTCGTTTTCGTTTTGGTTTTTTGTTTGCTTTGGTTTGCTTAGTTTTCTGAATAAATTTGTTGGACCCCCTCTTTCATACATTGGTTTGCAAATAGTTTGGTTTGGTTTGGAAAAGAGTAGGAAAGTTCATACTTATGTGGTAAAAAGAGCTTGTTTTTGACTGTGGCCTATGCTCTGTCATGCCATGCTTGATATTGTTTTGGCTTTATGCTTAGTATTCTTTGCTGTAGAATGACTTGTTATAAACAATTGAGATTGCTTAATGTGCCTTGGATGAATCATGCATTTTTTTAGCATATTAAAGCATAGTATAGTGGTATTCTCCTTTGATGCTTTATTTGGGTTGACTTGGCGCATGCTCACACCATGTTATGACTATCTCAAGCAACCCTAGCCTTTATGATCCTTTAGTTTTGAACTTGTAGTATCACTTTATGCTTTGATCAATGATGTTTTGTCGCTCTTCATGATTATGGCCATTATTGCTCTCTTAGTTCGTCGATCCCAGTCTTTTGCTAGCCTCCACAACAAAGTATGAGTTCCACTCATGCATCCAACTCCCTAAACCAAGTTATTCCAAAGAGTCCACCATACCTACCTACTATCTTATGCTATTCCAAGTATATTCATGCTTTTGTTTACCTTCCAAATTAAACTTGTTATGAGAAAACTAGTGATTAAAGATCTCACGAACTTGATGGCACACTTTACTTTTCTTGCCCTTAATAAACTTGAAACATTGTGTCGTGTATGTTGTATATGCTTGCACTTATTTGTTGGGAATTAGAAGAACCATGCTTTCATGGGGAACGCTTTCAACATTGCACTTGGTACTTGTACCTAGTTGATATCATTCTCTTTTGTATATGGATGTCGTCGGTGTGTAATGAAAGGGGAGCTTGTAAGTCCATGGAGTTATGTATATGTGTTAGAGAAACGCCTGGGCCGCTAGTCTAGTGCATGCTGACATGGTGGAAACCTGCAGCATAACCATAATGAGCTGTCTATGAAGCATTCTTCTTATAAAAAAAGAGTCCAATATTGAGAAAAAAAGAGAAAAGAGAAAAAAAGAGATTATGAAAAGAAGAAAGAGAGAAAAAAGCACCATATTCCCATGGTAAATAAGAAGATTGCTGAGATGCTTGTTGTCTGATTGCCTTGTCATTTTGATATGGGAATTCTTCCGTATCATCGGGCAAGGGGTACCCCGTTGGCGGTTCTCTATGATACACATATACTTACAATGACAAGAACTTACCGGTGACTAAAGTTGAGTAGCATGAGGAGCGGCTCTCGTATACAAGGGACATGAGATTTCTAACCTATACTTCGTCAAGCATGTACACCATGGTTTGTTCACTTTAACCTTAATCACTTCAAGATGCTTATGATAGGGGCAATGAGAGCTTAAAACTATAAGTACCATAATTTTTGGAAGCTCTTTATGAGACTTGAATCCCTACTTCCTTTTATAAAAAGGCGTTTCTTCCACCATTATATTTAGTCTCCGCCTTCTATCTTTATGCGCCTACTTTGAGAGCATAGTGGCCATTCTTAGTTCTATGTGCATTGTCCCAAGACTAGTTGATTGATGCATACTTTGATATTGCTTGTTTTAAACTATTTGTATCTAGTCACTCTTATGAACTTTGAAGGTGTCCTATGCATTTATATTTGCTACTCTTTGAGGGACAAGCGGAATACTATTATGCTATGTTTTCTTTATGTGAAACAAACAAACGTCTTGCAAAGCATTGTTATTCATGAATCTTTTGTTTGTGCCTTTTCATGTTGCATCATAGTTTTTTTGTCTTATTGCTAGAACTTTGTCTTTCATGTTATGATTGAAGTACTATGATCCCAGCTTCGAATGTTTTTACAAATACTTTGATCAAGTCTTTGATGGTGCATGTCACCTCAAAAATTATTCTTTCTTTTTATCACTTACCTACTCGATGATGAGCAGGAGTTAAGCTTGGGAATGTTGATACATTGCAAATATATCTATAATTTTTGATGTTCCATGCTTGGTTTTATCCACTTTCTTGTGTTTTTTCCACACTTTGGAGTACTTTTCATATGATTTCTTGGACTAACCTATTAACAAGAGCCACAGTGCCAGCTGCCTGTTTTCTGCTGTTTTTGGTTCCAGGAAAGTCAGAAAATGAATATTCTCGGAATTGGACGGGACAAAATCCAAAGTGCCTATTTTTCCAGAAGTCATCAGATGCCAGAATACGAGACGGAGAGGGGCCAGAGGCCGGCCACACCACCTGTCCACGCGGCCAGGCTTGGCCCGCGCCAGGGGGTGGTGTGGTGGCCCCTGGCACCCCCTCGGCCTCCCCTTCCGACTATAAGATGCCCTCAGGACGAAAACCCTAAGTACCCAATCAAAAATCCACGAAAGAGTCTGTAGCCGACGTCATCTCCATCCCTAGATCGGGAGGGATCTGAAGCTCTTCCTGGCACCCTGCTGGAGAGGGGAATTCACCCTGGAGGCCTTCTCCATCACCATGCAAGCCTCCGGTGTGATGCGTGAGTAGTTCATCCTTGGACTACGGATCCATGTAGTAGCTAGATGGATGGTTCTCCTCCTTTGAGCTTTCATGTCTAGATCTTGTGAGCTCTGTTCATGATCAAGATCATCTATTTGTAATTCTGCATGTTGTGTTTGCGGGGATCCGATGGATATTGAGATGCTATTTCAGATTGATTATTGATTCTATCATGTCTTTGTTATTTGTGATCTTGCATGCTTTCCGTTGTTAGTAGCTATCTTGGCCAAGTAGTTGCTAGCAGCTCCAAGAGTTAGTATTTATGCTCGATAGTGGGTTCATGCCTCTGGTAATCTGGGAAGTGACAGAAATTTCTAAGGTACTAGATGTGTTGTTGCTACTAGGGAGAAAACATCAATCCTTTGTTCATAGAACAATCGTATTATTTACCCTACACGTAGTTCGTAAAGCAATAATATGTTGCTTGCAACTTAATACTGGAGGGGGTTCGGATGATAACCTGAAGGTGGATTATTAGTCATAGATGCAGTTGGATGGCGGTCTATGTATAATGTTGTAATTCCCAATCAAGTTCCAAAGGAGTCAAGATGATTAGTATATGCATGTATTGCTTTCTCGATGTTTGTCAATTTCCCCGCTGTAATTTGTTCACCCAGCATGTTATCTATCTTAAAGAGAGCCACCTCTAGTGAACTATGGATGCTGGTCCTTGTCTTTTACATTCAATCTACAAACTGTTTACTGTTTTGTGTTTACTTTCTGCAAACTTTTACTTCTTTCCATTCGATAGGTTTAATCCTTTGTTTTCCGCAAAACACAGTGAGATTGACAACATCATCGCAAGTTGGGGACAAAGTTCTGTGGTTGTGTGGTGCATGTATCCACATTGCTACTAGCACCGGTAGTGTGCCCTGCCAAAGCTCAGCTAGTAACACCTTTGGGGTGTTTCCTTGATCCTACTGGTTCGATTAAACCTTGGTTTCATACTGAGGGAAACTTGTTGCTGTGCTCATCATACCTTCCTCTTGGGGTTCCCAACAAGCTCTACATCAACATCGCACCAGCAGTTTTCTGGCGCCATACACAGAGCCATCACTCCTGCCCCTTAGCCTTCTGCAGCGCCGGAGATTACTCCATCTCCAAACGTCGCAGAAGATCTGGCTCAATAAACAGAGCCAGTGATCCTCAGTTCGCAAACTGACGTCACCATGGGTGACTTAGGTTTTGATAAGGGTGAACCCTCTTCGGGTAATGATCCCTTGACAGAGGTCTTCGCTGAAAACCTCCTCAACAATCCGGGTCTTGCCAAGCTTGGCATTACTCGGAAGTCTGTGGAGGAGATCCAACGGACGCCTAGCAATTCTTGGAAAGCCGGAACATTACTACCGAAGAGGAGGCACAAGAAGCGGAGGACATCAAGTACTCCGAAATCCTTGAGCAGATCCTTCTTCATGACGAGGGGCTGAGAACCGGTGTGCTTCCGCCACCACTAGTAATCCCGCTGACCCTCACCGAGAAGGTTAGCACCAAGCTGTCTATGAGCTTAAGCAAGCTCACCCATGAACATCATGTAAGTCGAATTCCAACTCACCTTTTTTACTTTATTTCATATCATATCCTCTAGCCCCCAAGCATGAAATTGGATAGACAATCCAGATTTATGCTTCCCTAGGATGCCAAAGAATGAACTAGTGTAGCCCCCAAGGCTCGTGCTGATATTAGTAAAAATATTAGCCCGAGTCTTTAGTAGACTTATGACTCTAGGTTCTGACTTACATAAAGTTAATTCGTATAACCAGGAATTGTTCAAGAATATCTGCAACAAGCGTAGAGAGATCAGAGCTCTCCGGCTTGAAAATCCTGAGTTGAAAGTGTCAAAGGATGAGGCTGAAGGTAAACATTCCA
Source organism: Avena eriantha (assembly GCA_910589775.1). Classification (NCBI taxonomy): domain Eukaryota; kingdom Viridiplantae; phylum Streptophyta; class Magnoliopsida; order Poales; family Poaceae; genus Avena; species Avena eriantha. Next base: position 85,651,478 of record OU342740.1, read on the forward strand.
GTCCTTAAACCTTGCCCTTTATTTCATAGTCGAATTATTTATTCAACTGTTGTTCTTTGCTTATAACACTGGTAAAGCAATCATGTGCTATGATTGAAGAAGCCGAAATTCTGAAGACCCTAGAGGTGGAGAACACCGACTTACGTCGGGAGCTGGACAAGTTGAAGGCGGATCATGAACGGAGCATTGCTCAAGTTCTTGAATCCTCTTCTATGGCCACCGAAGAACGTGATCGAAGGATCACGGCCCAAGATTAAAAGATCTCTGATATCAATGATGCTTTGTTCAGAGAAAAGGATGTCATCGAGGCACTCCGGGCTGAACTCCAGAGCCTTAGGGAAGAAAAGACCAAAGCTGACGATGTCATCTTAGGTATGTTTCCCTCTTTCTGACTTTCTGCCATTTCCGACTCTTAGAGTTTGGATATATTTACTAACCTTTTGTGTTATATGCGCAGGTCCTCTGAACTTACTGGATTCTTCCTCCACCGAGTCTCGCACCAACCGGCTTACTCAAGTCAGTGATTTGCTTCACGATTTCCACCAAACTTTGGAGGATATTGGCGAAGTACTCAAGGTTCTGGACATGCATAGAATGTCTAGCTTTGAAGTGCGAGACAAGGCCAAGGAGATGCCTCAGCTCATCCATGACTAGAACATGTCCTATGCACGAACCGCAACACAGAATGCTCTCACCATGGTTATGAGCCACCATGGAAGCATTGAAATCTAGCAAATAACCAGAGGGTATTCGACTATGGATGAAGACGGACAGGAGTAGCACATCAAGGCCATCATGGACTCCTGTGCCGGATATGGGTGCCACATAGCTGACTTAACCAGCTACGACACTCCTTTCTTCACTCGTGTGGAGACGCCTCATCCGCCTGCCAAGGTAACAGCAGAAGTTTGCGACGACAACCAAACTATTTCGGATTTGAACGTCTTGGAAAGATATCAAGGCGAGGCTGATGTTTCCAGTGAGCCGGCAGCTCCTACCTCTCCCCTGCATCGTAGAGCATCAGAAAAAACAATGTGTTATTCTGGAAAAAATTCGGGTTGTAAATAAGTAGTATAACACTTTTGCTAGTGCTAAGATTTGTTATTTCTATTTAGCACTTTTGGCTTTAATTTTATGTGCCTGAAATGTTTACATAAGCACTTATGTTTTTTGTCTGTACTTATCGTTTATCTGGCTTTCCGCCTTGTCCCTTTTGTGAGACGGCCAACCTTCAGCACGGAAACTTTGCTGAGCAACGGAGCTCAATTGCTAAACCAGTTTAAACTCGGAAACAAAGTCGGCTTCTAGTACCAACAATTCACTACTCGAAAAATTTCCGCATCTGGCAATCAGATAAATAACCAAATTACAAACCAGAAAATTTAGATTTATACACGAAGGTAGCAATTTTAGAATTGGAAATCTTAACCAGAACAAACATGATCATAAAGTACTTTCAAGTATTCTGGGATTTTTGATTGTGACATGATCATTCGGAAATAAGATGGTAATATAAAACTTCTCATAAAACATGAGGCAACTAATACTTTATTTCTCATTGAACATGTACACATTGTAACATCCCAATTTCTGTAACCCTGATTAGTGGTCCAGAATGCAAAAATCAGGGGGAACCAAAAACTTTTTCTTGTTCATTGGTGCACTGTTTGCTTGTTGTTTGTTTGTGCTTGTGCATGTGAGTGTATACCATATGATACTCCTTACCTCACCAATAGTTGACAAAAGCTATTTAACAAAACTATCCTGGCTCACTTTACATATTCTCAAATGTTCTGGCATTTCAAAAACATGAGCCAAGATGCTTGAGTACCCAAAACTAGTTTAGTAGCTTCCATTGACAAAACTATGGAGAGCTATAACCTCCTTATGTTTTCAAGACATAACCTTCAACTACTCTTACCTCTAGGATCTCCAAAACCTTTTAGTAAGCTTTTGAATTATACTCTTGGTAGAGATACCAAGGACTCTCATCTTCTTCAAAATCCAACCTCTTCAAAATGCCTCAACCTTACCTCAAGCTAGGCTTGATGGTAACCCCAGTAGTGGATTTGCTTAGTTTATAAGATGAAATGCCTTGATCTGCTAATTGATTTGTCTGCTTAGGAGATAGTATGAGCTACTCTAGGATATCATCACTAGGATCAAGAGATTTCCAAATAACCACACCCTAAGCAAAAATACAAAGCTGGAATCAGATCTCTAACTACTAGGTGATCATCTAAAACCCCTAACCAGACCCCTTCTTAAGTGACCCCTTTTAGAAGCTTCCAAGTCAATGAAGACCAAAATCAAGAAAGGATCCTTCCTACTAAATCTACACTTCAACATCATCCACTTGATGATGCTTGGGTACCTTGCAACCCATCAAAAACATCCCCTCTCATACTCTAGTCAAAACCCTCAAAACTTCCAAAATTGACCAAGTCTGGAATCTGTTTCAACATCACCTTTTTGAGTGCCTCCTTTTCTCAAACCTTGTGCATTTTAAAAAATGCATTTGAACCATATTGTTAACCATCCTAAGGACTAACAAGTCACACTCTTTCCCTTGGTTAGATCATCCTCCAGCACACTTGTTCTTGATGGTTTTGCAGGCAAGAAAATAACTATTCCTGCAAATCTAGTCAACATGCCTACTTTGATAGAAGCTCACACCACCATCCAACCTTCTATGGACCAACTCTTTGCATGGTTGTGTTATAATCATATAGTTATATCAATATATACTTCACTTGTTCCAAGTGGATCTTTGTGCGTCTTAAACCCATATGGTTTATAAGGCATCATGACTCATCTGGTATGGCGGCCTTTTTTTCAACAAAGTTTGCCATCACTTCCATACCACCTCAAATGTAAACAATACAAACTCCTTATGCCATGATAATCTATATGACTTGGTCTAACTATACATATATCCCTTGCATCAAGATGAGATCTAAGCCCCAAGATCCAACAAGGTTTTGGTGGTATAAAAATAACATCACCCTAGATCCACAACTCCTTGTTTTCCATCTAATTCAAGTTGGATTTCCAATTCCCAAGGTTCCAAATTCTTGCTACACCTTTTCTACATCATCTAACTTGATCATCAAGATTTATCAAATATTATCCATAATTATTATGGCTCCAAATCTAATAAATCTCTTTAATAGTCAAAATCTCCAAAACTCCTTTCCCAAAGGAAAGTTTGGTTTTTGCCAAAACACTTCCCCAAATCTAAGACCTTTTGAGGCCCATATATCATACCCTATCTTCCCACTTCAAAAATAAATATTTTTGAGATCCTTTATTATTTCTTTTTGCCCTTTTTCTTAAATGGATTAAATGGAATAATAATAGTTTTAAGTCTCCATAAATCTTGGGAAAATTCCCCTAAGTGTGTATTCACATTTGGGACCATCTCACATCAAAAACTCAACTTGTACAATTCAAAAATATCCAATAAACCCCTAAAGACCACTTCTGCCCTATTTGAATAGGTGATATAAAGTGGACCAAACTTCATCCAATAAATCTCAAATAATTCATGGAGCTATACCTTGCCCATACCCATCTACGAGAATCCTTGCCCCATCTTGCATAGGTCAAATTTCTAGACTTCCTTCATGACCATCTATTTGATCAAATTGGGCAAACTAAGGAAATATTGAGCTAAACCAAGAATCAAAACATCACCAAAGCCCTCTATCACTCACCACAACACCACTCACACCCTTCTGGTCATGCAATGTAGCAATGCTACTATAGCCCATCCCTCTTTTTCCCCTTGTGTTGGAAGTGAGAGAGAGATACAAGAAGATACTCCAAAATCTTGTGCCATCAATGCCATATCTTCTAAAATCTTCACAGCAGCTGCAGCACGCCCCCTTCCTCTCTCTTGCCAATCCTGGACCCCAGTCTCGTCCCCTCTGCACCACTGAAAGCTGTCCTAGCTCTCCCTAGCCTCCTCCCACTCTCCCCTTTCTTTTCACCCGAGGAGAAAAACGTGGAGCATCCAATGCTCCTTTGTTAGATACACGGCTCCTCCTCTGGTCCCTGGCACCACACCCTCCTCTCCACCTCCCTTGATTCCCAATAGCTGACAACCACCCCTCCCCTTTTCGCCCAAATGAGCATAGTCCACCATGGACTACCCCCTCTCGGTTTTAAAGGCCAGAGGTCACCCAGCGTTGTTGAGCCAGGTAGAGATAAACAAAACTTTTTCCCTACGCGGTGATCCCAAGATCCAGCTCAGGTAGAAGGCCACGAGGATTACCACTAGACGCGCAGTTGCGGAATTGATGAAGCACGTCGCTTGATGTAGTGCAGTCCTCACGATCCGTTCCGGTTCCACGATCCACGATCCGTTCTTTCTTCACGATCGTCGAAGTGTTGAACGTACAACACCTCCGCCGGTATCCACACGTACGAGGAGGAGCGCCGACGATGGACTGCTAGGTTCGATACGGCGGCGACGGGACGGACCGGGGCTAGGGTTTCCAACACATGGAGTGACCTAACCTTATGCTCTAAGCACCTGTGCCCCAGCTTATATAGGGAGTGAAAGTGGGCTCCATTCACTTGTGGCCCATTCACTAAAAGGCCTATATTAGCCACTGCAAGTCTCACTTGCTGACTAAGTCCATGTCTCTATTTGGGTCCAACCCAAATAGATTTCTTGTTTGGGTCTAACCCAAACTCCTCCCGCTCTTAAGTGTGTGACCTGACAGGATCATGGTAACCCGGACACGATTCCGAGTCTCACTCGTGATCGATCAGTCGGTAGCAGCCCCTAGCAGAACGTGCCGACTCCCAAGTACTAATAAGTCATGACAACATACCTTTCCAGTGCGACTTTCGTCTAAGTCCCTTTTGCCTCACGATATACCTTGTCAGACTATAGGCGAATGTTCGTCATCCCTTAAATAGTCCGACTCTCTTTCTCGATCCGAGATAAGTGATTCATCCGACTAACTCTTAGTCGATTGCCTCGGTTAACACTTAACCGAGACGCGCATGGCCACGCTTTCCGAATCATATCTTCCGAGAGGGCCCAGAGAATATCTCTCCATATGGAGGGGCAAAATCCCATCTTGGTCATTCACATCACGCAACTTGATTCACATTCGACCCGAACTCCGCCTTCATAACTGCCCATTGACGGAACAGCGTTTGACAGAACCTAAGTCGGTGATCCTCAACTCGGATTGTGCAATAACCTCAGGTCTAAGGATTAAATTGATTGAGACATGCAAATGATGACTTGTTTGTTGCATCTCAATATGGGTCAGTCCGACTCGCTAAACTCTTTAGACGAATCCGTGTAAGTCGAAATAGCATCTCCATGCCCATGACAAGTGGAACCTAGTCATCTGCCGACTTTCACATTGGTCTAAGTTGTGTGTCCGGCACAACCTCAATGACCAAGGACAATTATTATGAACAACATGAATATGCAGTTCCACAATCGAATCACATATTCGATGATACATATCAGTAGTTCATACATGGACCATAACCTTATGAATACACAGGAATAACATCATACATGATTGCCTCTAGGGCATATTCCCAACAGTCTCCCACTTGCACTAGAGTCAATCTTCTGACATCACATGTCTAGGCATATAATGCCCATTGCTCTCAGGTGCGCCTCATGCTTCGGCTGTGGAAGTGGCTTTATCAACGGATCCACAATGTTTGCATCTGTGTGTACCTTGCATAACTTGATATCACCTTGATCCACGAACTGGCGAATAAGGTGGTACCGCATGAGTATATGTTTGTTCTTCTGGTGTTGTCTAGGTTCCTTGGCTTGTGCAATAGCACCATTGTTGTCACAATACACGTCTAACGGATTGGACGATTCATGAACAACACCAAGATCCATGAGGAAATTCCTCATCCAAACGGCTTCTTTTGCCGCCTTCGAGGCAGCAATATACTCAGCCTCTATCGTAGACACAGACACCGTTTCTTGCTTGGAACTCTTCTAGCTCACAGCCCCTCCATTTATTACAAACACATATCCGGATTGCGAACGAGAATCATCCGAGTCAGTGAGACAACTCGCATCCGTGTAACCCTTTACACTGAGTTCATCCTCACCTCCATAAACCAGGAACATATCCTTAGTCCTTCTCAAGTACTTGAGGATATTTTTAGCCGTTGCCCAATGGATTTCTCTAGGGTCAGCCTGGTACCTACTCACAACACTCAGAGCATAGGAAACATCCGGCCTAGTACAAATCATAGCGTACAAGATGGATCCGACTCTAGAAGCATACGGAATCGCACTCATCTGACTTCGCTCATCAGTTGTCGAAGGACACTGAGTCTTGCTAAGTTTTACGCCATGGGACATCAGTAAGAACCCCTTCTTAGACGATTCCATGTTGAACTTCTTCAACACTTTGTCCAAATATGTACTCTGACTCAATCCAATGAGCCGTTTTGATCTATCTCTGTAGATCTGGATTCCTAGTATGTAAGTTGCCTCACCCAAGTCTTTCATCGAAAAACTCTTTTCCAATGATTCCTTGGTCTCTTGCAACATCTGGACATCATTTCCAATCGGCAATATGTCATCCACATATAGGATCAGAAAGTTTACTTTCCTCCCACTAAACTTCTTGTATAAACAAGAATCATGATCACTCTTGATGAAGCCAAACGATTTGACTACCTCATCAAAGCGAATGTTCCAACTCCGAGATGCTTGCTTCAACCCATAAATGGATTTCTGATGCTTGCATACCTTGTCAGCATTAGCCGGATCGACAAAACCCTCGGGCTGTAGCATATACACGTCCTCAGCTAAATTTCCATTAAGGAAAGCCGTTTTGACAAACATCTCCCATATCTCATAGTCGAAATAGGCTGCTACTAACATGATCCAAACTGATTTAAGCATCGCCACGGGACAGATAGTCTCTGCGTAGTCAACTCCTTGAACTTGCCGGAACCCCTTCGCGACAAGTCGTGCCTTATAGATAGAAACATTTCCATCCATATCAGTTTTTATCCTAAAGACCCATTTGCACTCGACGGGTCTTGCACCGTCTAGCAGATCAACCAAGTTCCAAACTTGATTTTCATCCATGGACTTTAACTCGGATCTCATGGCTCCAAGCCATGACTCAGAATCAGAACCTACCATCGCTTCCGAATAAGTTGCCGGCTCATCACTGTCCAACAACATCACATCATGAACACTTCGCAATCTGGCCAATCTTCGCAGTGTCGGTGCAGTTTTCGGCTCAGGTACCACGTCCGGCTCAACCTCTAAGGCTTTTGTCGACTCACTGCTAGCCGGTATCTCTCAAATTTCTTCGAGATGCACCGTACTCCCACTGACTCCCCGACTGAGAAACTCTTTCTCAAGGAAGACACCATTTCGAGCGACAAACACATTGCCCTCTTCTCGGTTGTAGAAGTAGTAACCCAAGGTTTCCCTCGGATATCCCACGAAAATACACTTATCCAACTTAGCTGTATGCTTGTCCGACTGAAGTCGCTTGACAAAAGCTTCACAACCCCAAATCTTAAGAAAAGACAAACTTGGCTTAGTCCACATCTCATGCGGTGTCTTCTCTACCGACTTTGATGGTACTCTCTTTAGTGTGAACGCTGCAGTTTCTAGACAATAACCCCAAAATGATAAAGGCAGATCTGTCCGACTCATCATTGATCGTACCATGTCCGACTAGGTCCGATTCCTCCTTTCCGACACACTGTTTCTCTGCGGCGTTCCTGGAGGAGTGAGCTGGGGAACTATTCCACAACTCTTCAGATGGTCATCAAACTCATGGCTCATGTACTCGCCTCGTCGGTCCGACCGAAGAAACTTTATTTTCTTGCCAAGTTGATTTTGTACCTCATTCTGGAATTCCTTGAACTTTTCAAAGGCTCCCGACCTATGTTTCATCAAGTAGATATATCCATATCTGCTCAAATCATCAGTGAAGGTAATGAAGTACTCATAACCACCTCTGGTTGTTGTGCTCATTGGGCCACATACATCACTATGTACTAGTCCCAATAAGTCTGATGCCCTTTCACAACTCTTTGCAAAAGGTGTCTTGGTCATCTTGCCGAGAAGGCAGGATTTGCATGTCTCGAACGACTCCAAGTCGAACGAAGTTAGGAGTCCATCATCATGGAGCTTCTTCATGCGTTTCCAGCTTATATGACCGAGCCGACAATGCCAAAAGTAAGTCATATTCAGACCATTTGGTTTTAACCTTTTCACATTTATGTTATAGACAGATTCACTATCAAGATTCAAAATAAATATCCCATCCCAGACGGGTGCAAAGCCGTGAAACATATCATTCAAATATAAAGAACAACCATTATTCTAAATATTTGACTCATAGCCTTGTCTCATCAAACATGAGGCCAAAATGATGTTTCGACTAAGCACTGGAACATAATAACAATTATTTAGCTCCATTATGAATCCAAAAGGTAAATAAAGTTGCATTGTCCCGACTTCGAACGCAGCGACTCTCGCTTTGTTGCCGACTCTAATGTCAACCTCGCCTCTTGCAACACTCCTAGTTCTTACCAGTCCCTGCAACGAGTTGCAGATGTGAATGACTGATCCGGCATCATATACCCAAGAACTACCAGGTGCATCAACAAGATAAATGTCTATAAGATTGCAAACAAGCGTACCTGAGCCGGAAGTCACATCTCCGCTCTTGGCTTTATCAGCCAAATACTTGTTGCAATTCCACTTCCAGTGGCCATCCGACTTCTAGTAGAAGCAAGTGGATCCGGCTGTAGGAGATGGCTTAGTCCCTAAGGAAGCGCTTTGGACTGGGTCTTCCGCCTTACCTCCCGACTTTGCCTTCTTCTTCTTAGTCCAAGAACTGTTCTTGAACTTAGCCTTGTTTTGTACCATCAACACTTGACTGGCACCTTTCTTGAGATCCGCCTCAGCCTGCTTGAGCATCCCATGTAATTCAGTGAGCTTCTTATCCATACCATGCATGTGGTAGTTCGATATGAACTGGCCATACGCACTAGGAAGAGAGTTCAGAATTATGTTCGTAGCGAACTCTTCGCTAATGGGGTAGCCAAGCCTTTCCAGAGACTGCACGTAGCCAACCATCTTGATCACATGCAGACTCAGTGGATCGCCATCCTTAAGCTTGCAGCTCAACAAAGCCTGAGAGACTTGATACCTCTCAATCTTTGCCTGAGCCTGGAACATACTTTTGAGGCTTTCGATCATATCGTAGGCCTCAACATTCTCGAACTGCTGCTGCAAGTCCGGTTCCATGTGAGCAAGCATAAGACAGGTAATGTCCATGGATTCATCACAAATCCGACGGTAGGCATTGGTGGTTGTGACAGTCGCATTCTCATCCGGCTCAGCTGGAAGTGGGTTGTCTAGGACACGGTCCGTTTCTTCTTGTTTGAGAACAATTCTCAGATTACGATAATAGTTGGTGAAATTAGTTCCATTCAGCTTATCTTTCTCTAAGATGGTTCTCAAAGCAAAACCGAAAATTTGAGGAAGACTGCTAGGTGCCATTGATCTACAACAGAAAATATGCAAACACACTTAAGACATGTATCCATAAAGAGCAAGCATATTAAAAACTTTAATAGTTATGCTCCCACTAGAACCAACACCCCTCCGATGGTTACTTAGTGATTCAGGACCCTAAATAAGCAAGTCAACTAGTGAGCTTTAGAATCACCGCTAGCCGTCAAGTGATCTAGGTAGACAACTCCTTGTCAATCGTATCTCATACGACTCCTGTTAGATGGGTGGCATCACATGCCCCGGCTCCCATCCGACTTTTCCCCAAGTCCCACAACCGTTGTGATAGACCCGTCTAGATTACCAAGTGCTTCCGCTGTAAGAGTCTGACTCGAACCCACCTAGTCGGAAAGAATTGATAGCACCTCAATTTTATGAGCCCACTACCAAAAATGTCCGACTTGTGATGGTGCAGCACTGGCGGGGAAGCCGACTAGACCTTCTTTGAGGGATTATTTTCTACCAACTATCTAATAGAGGTAAAACAGAGACATAACAATAACAAAAAATAAACCAATTATAATGTGAAATGGTATGGCTCTCTTCATGGCGATCTCCATCTCCATAAAGCCTATAATCTGACTCGTGTCAACTCTTGTCACGTGCCGTCTTACACCATGTAGCCAACTTGTACACCTACTTGCATGCCTTCCGGATTCTCCAAACAACTTCACTAGCTTGTAATGCAGATTACACACAGAATCCGACACGCAGGCCGTTATACAATAAGATGACAACACCTAGGCTCTAGCCAGCTGACAAAAAACGTGATACGCCGATCACGTATGGATTACACACATCACATGCACATATGCCATACCATTCACAACATCATCCTGCAAAAACAAGTTATGCGTAGATACGATATCTACCGGTGTTGTGAAACTCGCAACGACATCTAAGGCGCTACGACAGGGCGAAGTCAGCGGTCCCGACGAGTTTTCCGAAAAAACGCAGATCTCATCTGCATTCCGGACATGGATTTCGTCATCGGATAAAACAATTTTACCCAAATCTGATCCGGACTCCGATTCGACCAAACTCTTTGATCTTCGATCACTGCATCCGGGGTTTACGTGTCATAGTCTACCCTGATGGCGGAAGCCGACCGGTAGGGGTATGTCGTTCCACGACCTTAGCAGTTAGATCACGGAAACCAGATCATCCATTCCCCCGAGTACAGTTGATCCAATCAACTTTGTACAAAACCAATCTATCTCATAGATCGGCCACCAAAACTGCAATTAGATCCAATCTAACACCAACCGCATATCACATTTGCATGATCTCGAGCCTAAAACCAGAAGCTAACGCTCTGATACCACTGTTGAGCCACGTAGAGATAAACAAAACTTTTTCCCTACGCGGTGATCCCAATATCCAGCTCAAGTAGAAGGCCATGAGGATTACCACTAGACGCGCAGTTGCGGAATTGATGAAGCACGTCGCTTGATGCAGTGCAGTCCTCGCGATCCGTTCCGGTTCCACGATCCACGATCCGTTCTTTCTTCACGATCGTCGAAGTGCTGAACGTACAGCACCTCCGCCGGTATCCACACGTACGAGGAGGAGCGCGGGCGATGGACTGCTAGGTCCGGTACGGCGGCGACAGGACGGACTGGGGCTAGGGTTTCCAACACATGGAGTGACCTAACCTTATGCTCTAAGCACATGTGCCCCAGCTTATATAGGGAGTAAAAGTGGGCTCCATTCACTTGTGGCCCATTCACTAAAAGGCATGTATTAGCCACTGCAAGTCTCACTTGTTGACTAAGTCCATGTCTCTATTTGGGTCCAACCCTAATAGATTTCCTGTTTGGGTCTAACCCAAACTAATCCTGCTCTTAAGTGTGTGACCCGACAGGCTCATGGTAACCCAGACACGATTTCGAGTCTCACTCGTGATTGATCAGTCGGTAGCGGCCCCTAGCAGAACGTGCTGACTCGCAAGTACCAATAAGTCATGACGACATACCTTTCCAATGCGACTTTCGTCTAAGTCCCTTTTGCCTCACGATATACCTTGTCGGACTATAGGCGAATGATCGTCATCCCTTAAATAGTCTGACTCTCTTTCTCGATCCGAGATAAGTGATTCATCCGACTAACTCTTAGTCGGTTGCCTCGGTTAACACTTAACTAAGATGCGCATGGCCATGCTTTCGGAATTATATCTTCCGAGAGGGACCAGAGAATATCTCTCCAGATGGAGGGGCAAAATCCCATCTTGGTCATTCACATCACGCAGCTTGATTCACAGTCGACCCGAACTCCGCCTTTATAACTACCCATTGACGGAACAGCGTTTGACAGAACCTAAGTCGGTGATCCTCAACTCGTATTGTGCAATAACCTCAGGTCTAAGGATTACATTGATTGAGACATGCAAATGACGACTTGTTCGTTGCATCTCAATATGGGTCAGTCCGACACGCTAAACTCTTTAGCCGAATCCGTGTAAGTCGAAATAGCATCTCCATGCCCATGACAAGTGGAACCTAGTCATCTGCCGACTTTCACATTGTCTAAGTTGTGTGTCCGACACAACCTCAATGACCAAGGAAAATTAGTATGAACAACATGAATATGCAGTTCCACAATCGAATCACATATTCAATGATACATATCAGTAGTTCATACATGGACCATAACCTTATGAATACACAAGAATAACATCATACATGATTACCTCTAGGGCATATTCCCAACACACGCCTCCCTCTGCCCCTCATTCCACTCCTCTCGCTCCCACTTACCACCCCAGAGCTCCCCATCCTCTCCCCTTCTCTACCTCTCCTAGGAAAAAGGAGGAACTCATCTCTCGGCCATTGACAAGAAGATGATCTAGACCCCCATCTCCCTTGGTCATCTCCCTCGGCATGTCACTGCAATGTGACCCCCTTCTCCTCCTCTATCTAATCCTACTCTTCTTTTGGCTAGGGACTGCCCCTACCGTCACCGCCGTCGAGCTCCGACGAGATCTCTCTCGGGCGTCCTCACATGAGCCAGATCCCGGCATCAAACCCAGCCTTGCCACCCATCGCCGGGACCGTCGTCGAGCGCCGCATCGCCTCCGCCCTTCCTCGCCTCCTCCTGGCGCCCCAGGTGAGCTCCCCGCCACCGCTCGAAGTGCCTAGGGATACCCCGCGCTACCGCCTGGACAGAGGTGGGCGATGAACCCCGTCCGCCGATCCTCACTTGATCCGATGGATGGCAGCCCCTCCATACCCCTTCGCGGGTCTCCCCTCACTGACAGGTGGATCCCACCTGTCAGGTACGAAACTGCCTCCTCCCGCGCGGAGAGAAGCCGGGTGGGCCGGCTTCGTTGCTGGGCGGCCCGCTGTCGCCAGATCTGGCCCAGCAGTCTTTGCCTCGTTTCTTTTCTTTCTTTTTCTTTAAACATTTTGCCAGATCTGTTAAACAGTTGTCCAGTTAAAATCTATATGAAAATAGAAAATGGGGTACTTTGTCCAAATATAATTTTTATCATGTTCATGTGTGTTTTGTGCAACATGCAGAACTGTTCTTTTGCCAAAAGTAATTTTCATTATTTACTGGCAATTAATCTACAAAAATGTATCTTTATCACTAAATAAATTCCTCAGGGAGTTGTACATATCCATTTGGGATGAATCAAAGTTCTCCTGGAAGGTAAGTGCTATACCTATAAACTAGCATATGCCTTATGCCAAGGTGAACAGTAGTCTCTCTATAGTAAACATAGCAAAAACTATTAGTTTCTGCCCCTAGAAAATACCCTAGGCCAAACCAAAGTTGGTATTGACCTAATTCCAACTCCCTATACACCTACCTACCAATATATATCAAATCCCAGGAGCCCATAATTTTCTAAGCCTCTGTGGTTTTATCATGAATTAATCTGTTCTGGGCTTAGTTAATTCACTAGATAAATCACTTAAGTAGCTCTGTAACCCCCAAAAAGAGTGAATCCAATTCCTACAGAAAGGTATTCAAGAGACCTACCATGTGGCATTGGTTTCCTATCAAAATCTACTCTAGATTAAATCGGGTGAAAAAGACAAGTTGTATATAGAACTGCCTTTGGGAATTTCTTAAGGGCATTCTGGTATTATTTTGACATGATTCCAACTCTCAGTGAATCAGTACATAAGACCCTACTAAACCATCCAAGTAATTAATTTTTGGAGCTCCAGAACTTTTCTGGTGAATTATTTCCTAAAACTAGAGATTTTATCGCTAGAATATTCATAAGAAATTAAAGAAAAGTGATAAAATAGTGAAACAACTTTTGTTGGCCTTATTTTGTCAATACCTACCTGATGGTATCATATTTGAATATTGATATCATATAGACCCAAGACTAGTTCTAAATCCCCTTAACATGCGGTATTTGGACAAATACATCATAAAACAAAGACCACAAGGGCAATTAAAGTAATTCCAATTACAACCCACTCAATCTATCAAAACCTACTAATTTGAGTAATGGGTGGTATGTTTATTTTCTGTATTGTAATGATGCTTGTATGCCTTGTGTTGATTGTGGTTTGGTTTGCTTGCATGCGCTATCTTGACTCACGCCACTGCTTTCTAGAAAAACTTATTTGGACCTGCTGATGGTTTTGCTATCAGGTTATCTGATGATAATTGGGAAAATTGGGAAAAGTTGAATAACTATGATAGAGAAGAAATGAGTAGACCTTTCACAGAAGAGGAGATTAGGGGGGTTGTAAATCAGATGGAGAAGAACAAAGCTGTTGGTCCTGATGGGATGCCAGTCGAGTTCTTTCAACTTTGCTGGCATGTTATCAGGGATGATATTTTGGAAGCTTTTGAGGACTTTCATTCTCATAAAATTGATTTGAGAAGCATCAACTATGGTACGATTACTTTGATACCAAAAAGTTAAGATGCTGATGTAATTCAAAAATTCAGACATATTTGTCTGCTGCAAGTGCTTTTCAAAATCTCCACAAAATCTCTTACTGTTAGGGTTGACCCTGTGATGAATAAGTTGATAGATACCTGTCAGACAGCTTTCATCAAAGGGAGGTATATATCAGATGGGGTTACTCTGTTACATGAAATCTTGAAAGAATCCAGAATACAAAAACAACAGGGGGTAGTTCTGAAGTTGGATTTTGAAAAAGCATACGACAAAGTTAATTGGAATTTCCTGTTTCATTGCTGCAAACAGAAAGGCTTCAGTGAGGATTGGCTAATTTGGTTAAGAAGTGATGTTACAATGGGAACCTTGAATGTAAAGGTGAATGGGGAGATGGGTCCTTACTTTGGGAGTCATAAAGGGGTCAGGCAGGGAGATCCTTTCTCCCCTTTCTTGTTTAATATGGCTGGAGATTGTTTGGCTAAAATGGTGTTGAATGCTCAGACAGGTGGCCTTTTTACTGGTCTGGCAGACAATTTGTTTGCTAAAGGCATTGCCATACTACAGTATGCTGATGACACTATTTTGTTCATCAAAGATGATGTGGAGGGGGCTAGGAATTTGAAACTTCTTTTGTATCTCTTTGAAGCTATGTCAGGTCAGAAAATCAATTTTGAGAAAAGTGAAGTGCTGATGATCTTGGAAGATGATGAGAAGCAAAAGCTGTATGCAGATCTTTTTAATTGTCAAACTGGTGATTGGCCAATCAAATATCTGGGCTTGCCTATTTGTAGTAGAAAATGCTCTGTGGCTGACTTAAGGTTCATAGGAGAGAGAATGTGTAAAAAGATGAATGGGTGGATGGGGGGTGCTTTATCTGTTGGAGGGAGATATGTGAAAATTACTGCTTGTATGTCAAGTATAGCAGTCTATCCTATGTCTATGTTTCTGTTACACAAGACAAATGTGGAAGAAATAGAGAAACCTATCAGAGCTTTTTTCTGGTATGGGAAAGCAGGCAGGAAAAAATATCAAATGGTGAAGTGGAAATATATTTGCAGACCAAAAAAGAAAGGCGTTCTAGGTATTAAAAATGTAAGGATGTTTAATATCAGTTTGCTGTGTAAATGGTGGTGGAGATTGGAGGCTGAGGATGGACCTTGGCAGATTTTTGTGAGAAGAAAATATCTGGGCAGTGGGGGAATCTACTCTGTGAAACACAAGCAATCTGACTCAGCATGTTGGTCTCACCTGTTCAAATTAAAGGAAATTTACCTGGCAGGAAGAAGGATGGTTGTTGGAAATGGCATGAGGACACACTTTTGGGGTGATTCTTGGTGTATAGATGCTCCTCTGAAAATTATTTTCCCTGAGTTGTTTGACATTTGTTGTGATTAGAATGTGTCAGTTGCTGTTATGGCTGCAAGAGGTTGGCACTGCTCTTTTAGAAGACTGCTAGATGGGGAAAAGCAAGGAAAATATAATAGACTGCAGAGAATAGTCAAGGGGGTTCCTTTGTCAGCAGAGGTGGTAGACCTCGGTGGTTATGGAATAAGAGTGGCATTTTCACTGTTAAATCCATGTATAATCATATCTCCAACAGAGGTGTGGACAGGAGTTTCAAACATCTGTGGAAAGCCAAAGTCCCCCTGAAGATCAAGATATGGCTGTGGTTGATCTGGCATAATGCCATACCTACCAAATACAACATGAAGAAAAGAAAGTGGACTAGGGATACAAGATGCAGGTTCTGTGATCAGGAAGAATCTATTGGTCACCTTTTCTTTGCCTGTGGAGCTGCAAAGTATGTGTGGGGGGTGATTGCAAGATCAGTTGGTGCCATGGACAGGCCAGGGTCCTTTTCACAGTACTTCTGGTGGATTCCGAAATATCTTTCTGTTAGTCGTAATGTTCAAATTACGGCTTTAGCCTCTATTTGTTGGGCTATCTGGAAGCTCAGAAATAGAGCCTGTTTTGGACAAAAATTGATTAACTCCCCTGTCGATTTGATCATGTTTTCTTGTGTCTTTATTAAGTACTGGGCAGGTCTTCACAATGAAGAGGAGAGAGAGGCTTTGAGGAGTGGTGCTGAGGTGGTGTAGAGAAATGCTCTGTTTGAGGCTGAGGATATGGACACAGCCCTGATCCCACTGTTGGGCCTACCTTCTACATGTAGGAAACATGCAAGATCTCCTGAAGATGCCGGGAAGGAGAAATGATGTTCTTGTCCAGAAAACAACCTTTGATTCCTAGGGGTGCCCTGTCCGAGCTGTTTCTGTTTGGGAGATTACTTTTGGTGTGTCTTTTGTGGATTTTTGAGGATTGATGTTATCTCGTGCTCTAGGGGTTGTGGTCGGGTTGTTTGAACACTAGCGTCATGCGGTGCTTTCTCTTGCGTCTCTCTATCCATCCCCCTTAACTTTTGCTTTCTCTTGTTAGCATGGTTTGTGTTTGTATATAGTCCCAAAGCTTCAGGAGCTTGAAAACCTGATTCGGTTGGCTGTTTGTTCCATTATCTTCTAATAGTGGAACCCGATCCCTATGTCATGGGGATTGTATGGAAAAAAAATGTGTTATCTTGACGATGATAGTTGCGGTGAAATCGGAGATCAGAAGATGGTTCTTATTATTGGTATTATTGGGTATCCTAAGAAGAAGTCCAGGGACATATTGCCATATTGCTGATCATCAGGAAATCCACCCTCTTGCTCATAAGACTTGTCCTACTATCTTAATTATCCATGCTTTATCTACTGCTTTATGAAATCTGCATTGTTTTATTATATGATGATATCTACTTGGTAGTGGTTTGGCTTCTCCAAACCATTATGCTTTTGTACTATTAAGTACAACCCTCTTGATGACACCTATGTAACCCTAGTGTGATAGATGGTGTATTACATCATACCCCTTTGGAGACCATGTTTTATCCAAAGCAAAACTAGAGGATGGGAAGACCCCCGAAAAAGTTTTACCAAATGTTTTATGATAAAACCTTGGTGAGGTGGGACCTCCCAAGAGATGTTGAGAAATAAAAAGGTTTGTTTTACAAAATGCTGAAGGAAGCTGGAGGAAAAAGGGTTACAAAAACGCACTCGGTTCTTTGCAGTTTAGCTATAACAACTTAACTTGTGCAACCACATTACTCTAGAATGGGACATTGCTGGATTTGATGTTTGTCTATTCTGGTATAAGCTGCCTCGCAACTACTACAGGGGATCGCGACACCCGGAGGCTGGGCCTTCTCCCATAAAGGTCCATGTGGGACATCGACCTGGAGAAGGAACGAATTGTCTGCTGGCAGCCAGGCGTTACTATGAGCCCCTCATTGAAAGAGCACACTCAAGAAGTGGAAAAAGCGCTCCGGTTGGTCCTCGGTACCCGATGTCCCGGTGTTGAGGGGAATAACACTCCTAGGGTAGGCACTTATACTGGAGTGGGCATCCGGAGAGTCTTGATCGGTTACTCAACCCACGATCGGTGTAGATCAGGGTAGTGTACCCGGATGGTGTGGGTAAAGTGTACAACCTCTGCAGAGTGTAAATCTATTCGAATAGCCATGTCCGCGGTTATGGACGGGTTGGACAAACTTCTGTAGAGCGGTGCTGATTTTGTTTTCAAAAAGGATTTCGGAAAACAAATGGCTTTGGAAATGTTTTGACCATGGGATGGTCGTAGTGGAGAAAGGTTTTGACCATGGGATGGTCGGAAGGAGGAGAAAGGAGTTTGGTCGTGGGACGACCTGAAGACGGGAACAAATGGGTACCCCAATCCTAGGGTTTCCAAAACTTTTCAAAAAAAGGTTTCCAAAAGTGTTTCACAAAAGTTTTCAATAAAGATTGTAGATGCTACATCTACACGAGAAACTATTTGAGAAAAGAACCTCTCTTGAAGCCCTCCTACTACCACAGCCATATTGCATATCCTCTTGTTATTATTAATTCCTTGAGGTTGTTTGCAAGTACATTCAAAGTACTCACTAGCATTGTCCCTGGCTATTAACTTGGTCAAATATCAAGAAGAGGATGAAGTTGACGGCTAAGCGAGCTAGGACGTTCTCCCAGTCAGTTGCCTGTAGGTTAAGGCATGGCTCGGGCTCTACGCTTAATGAAGTTTCGCTGATGTTGATCGATGTAGCCATAATGGCAATTAAGGTATGGCATGTATTCATTAAGTATGGGATGTTGACTTTGATACTTGTCGGTTATGTGCCACGACTAACTGATCATGGGATCGTGGTTGTATGCATAACAGGGATTCTCGGAGGATTAATCCGGGGCCCCACACACATATATGATTACAAAGATAGATAAATTAAGAATAAAAGGGATGTAGCTGAGCAATATTCCACGGTCTGTCTAATTCTTCCGGGTCTGTACTGCCTCCAGCTCTCTTTCTTTTCTTAGTAGAAGGTCTTTCTTTGACTGGCCGCATATCAGTTAGATAGTAAGAACCATTGTGAAATACTCGGCTAACTAAAAAGGGCCCTTCCCATACTGGGGAAAGTTTGTGCTTTCTTTTCTGCACAAGCCGAAGAACCAAATCCAGAAAAAACCGTGTCGGAAAGCTTTTTCCGCTAAAGATTTGGCTGTAGCGTGGTGACCTCATTCGCCTTCATGGATTTCTCGTAAGATTTCCACTCCTTCTTCCGGAGATACACATCACTGAAAGACCTCAGACATACTCCGCTTATAGAGCTCACCACTAATTATGGTAAAGGCTTTTGCTCATCGGATGATCTGCCGGCTCAGAACTTCGTCTTCGGGTAATTTGCCATCTACCAAGTAATCAAGGTAGGGTTGAGTCCAACTGGGAATTACTGCAAGAACTACTACTAAAGGGGATTCAGATTTGGTCGGATATTCCTCATCTACTCCTTTTATAGAGGGAACTTTGAGGTGCTCCAAAAAAGCGCCATCCAGAACATTTTTCCGTGCAGAGCCTATACGAGATAGGGCATCTACTTCCTCACTTTATGTTCGAGGGATGTGTTGAACCTCAAACCCTTCAAACGATTTAGATAATTCATCCACGATAGCTCTATATGCTGCCATGTGTTTATTTGCATTACAGATATCTGACACTTGTTGGGCAACAAGATCCGAATCTCCATAACACATCAAACGTCGGATGCTGATATCCTTAGCAAACCAGATTCCATGCAACAGTGCTTCATATTCGGCAATATTATTGATCGCCATGAAGTGGATCTGCAACACATAGAAAATTTTATCTCCTTGGGGTGATTTAAGCACCACGCCAGCCCCCGAGCGCCTTAGACCCATCAAAGTGTAAGGTCTAGTACTCCTACTCTGGGAGGGTCATATTTTTTGTTGTCCCTGTCCAATCAGCAACAAAGTCAGTGAGGATTTGGGATTTGATTGATGTACGAGGTTTATACTCAATGTCAAAAGTTGAAAGCTCTATGCCCCATTTTGCGACGCGTCTTGTAGCATCGCTATTGTTGATTATGTCTCTCATGGGAGTTGTGCTCACCACGATAATTGGATGTTCCTGAAAAATAATGCCATAACTTACGAGATGCAAAAAACACACCATAAGACAACTTTTGATAGTGCGGATACCGCTAGTTTGATTAAGTTAGGACCTCGCTGAGATAGTAAGTCGGACGATGCACCAGGTGTTCCTGGTTTTTCTCTGGTCTCTCCACCACCTTGACGACACTGACGACTATGTCTGTCGCAGTGAGATAAAGCAACATTGGTTCCCATGGTTCCATTGCTGCAAGGATAGGAGCAGATGAGAGTAATGATTTCAAGTCTTGTAGTGCAGCTTCAGCTTCGTCAGTCCAAACGAACTTTTTGGTCTTTTTCAGGAGCTTGTAGAGTGGTGCGGCTCTTTCACCGAGCCGTCTTACAAACCGACTGACTGGAGCGATGCAACTAGTTAGTCTTTGAACGCCCTTCAGGCGAGTTGGCCTGGAAATATTGAGTATAGCCTTAATCTTGTCTCGGTTCACCTCTATACGTCTTTGAGACATGATGAAACCTAACAATTGTTCGGCTGGTATTCCAAAGAAACACTTATCTAGGTTAAGCATTATGTTGTATTTTCGTAGATTGGCAAACATTTCCTCCAAGTCGGAAATTAAGGTTTCCTTATTTTTAGACATCACCACAATGTCGTCCACATATGCATGTACATTGCATCCAATTTGGTCATGGAGGCAACGCTGCATAGTGTGTTGGTACGTAGCTCCTGCGTTCTTGAGCCCAAAGGGCATCGTGACAAAACATAAGGTTTTGAAAGGGGTTATGAATGAAGTTTTGACTTTGTCTGATTCCTTCATCCGAATTTGGTGATAACCAGAATATGCGTCGAGAAAACATAGGAGTTCCGAGCCCGCCGTAGAATCGATAACTTGATCAATTCTAGGTAGAGCGAACGGATCTTTGGGACAAGCCTTATTCAAGGTAGTATAATCAACACAAATCCTTAAATCAGTGGTGTCCTTTTTAGGGACCATTACAGGATTGGCCGACCACTCAGTGTGGATGACCTCTTCTATGAATCCGGCTAACTCAAACCGGGCTAGTTTCTTAGTTATTGCCTTACACTTTTCATCGCTGAAACATTGTAGGGACTGTTTGACGGGTTTAGCATTCGGGTATACATTTAGAGAGTGCTCGGCAAGTTCCCTAGGTACTCCGATCATGTCAGATGGTTGCCATGTGAACATATCTTGATTTGGTTGGAGGAACTTGATGAGCATGCTTTCCTATCCGCTGTCTAGGCCTACACCTATCTGGGTCACCTTGGAGGGGTCATCATCCTTCAGTGGCGTCTTCTTCGTCTCTTCCGATGCCTTGAACTCCGGATTTGGCTTTGTCACCTCCTTCTTTATCGCCGGCATCTCGGACGGATCAATGGTTTTCTTGATCTCCTGGTACTCTTGGGCGTGCAGCATGGCTTCAGCAAAGGCAGCATTTCCGTCCTCACACTCTCGCGCCTTCTTCTGGTCTCCCCTGATGGTGATCACGCCGTTGGGACCTAGAATTTCCATCATATTGTAAATGTAACATGAATGAGCCATAAAAGCCCAGTAAGCTGGACGTCCGAATATAACAAGGTATGCGCTCTTAAACAGAACCACTTCAAAGGAAAGTGCCTCCATCCGATAATTCTTTGGAGTTCCAAAGGTAACATCCAAAGTGATCTCTCCTAGGGAATTTTCTTGTCTTCCTGGGACAACTCCGTGAAAGATCACAGAGCTGTGATTCAGCTGTGTCTCCGAGATCCGCATCCGGCGTAGCGTTTAGACATACAAAATATTGATGCTGCTGCCGCCATCCATAAGAGTCTTAGAGAAATCATAGCCATCAATAAGTGTGTTGACGACTAAGGCGTATATTCCTCGCATGTGCAACTTAGGTGGATGATCAGCACGGTCAAAGGTGTTTGCCACTTCCGACCAGTCCAGGAATTGTAGGACAACCGGAATAGTTGCATTGAGCTCATGCAAAACTGCTTTCTTGACCTTAGCTGGTTGAGATCCAAGGAAAGTGACGTAAGTGTCATTCTTCGTTTGAAGTTCTTCTTTCCATCCGGCTTGGGATTTGAAGGGTCAGCTTCCTCCATGTTGGAATCTTCCTTGGTCTCTTTCTCTTTTTCGGGATTCTTCCTTCCCTTCTTCCGATTAGCCATGTAGCCAGCGATATGGTCTTTCTTGATGTCGTAGTTAAAATGACACTCGGTGTTTGTGTGAGATGAGCCCCCGTTGGCATCTAAGTGATGCACACACGGGTTATTGGCAATGTCGTCCTAGGAATAGGTTTTGCCAGGTTGCTGGTCTCCTCTACTCTGGACTTTTGATGTCCCACGGCCACGTTCACGGCCACCGCCGCGCCCTCCTCGTCCTTTAGTCCCAAAAGTAGAAGTGACCACTGCTGTTTCCGCGTTGGGTTTTTCTTCCGAGGTGTTCTTGCGCTTCTGAGCTTGTTGCTTTGGTTGTTTTGCCGACTGTGGCACAGCTAGGGCATTCAGTAGTCCCTCTGTGTTGTCGTCAGCGTCTGCATACTTGCTCAATGTTTCTATCATCTCTCCTAGATTAGTGACCTTGTCGCACATCAAGCGGTGACATAGTAAACCAATTGGGAGTCCTGCAATGAAAGCTTCAATCGTAGTTTGATCATTTACTCATTCTACAGGAGTTCTTGGTGTCGATCCATCGTCCGAGGTAATCTCGGCAAGTTTCTCTGGCTTTCTGGGTGCAACGCTATAGGTCTCCTACCGTACAGGGCCTCCAATATGTGGCTTCAAAATTCCGAAAGAACGCGCTTTGCATGTCATACCAGTTGTGGATGGTATTCTCTGGGAGTTAATTGAGCCATGATCGTGCCGTCCTCCGCAACATAAGTGGGAGATATCGGGTTGCGACCAAGCTGTTACCACCTTTGGCGATGTAGCAAGCCTGGAAAAAATCCTAGAGCCAAGTATCTGGCTGGGCCACACTGTCGTATGGTTGGATGTGTCTTGAGATAGCAAATCCTTCCAGGAAGTTTGTTTGCCGAATATGCAGTCCGGAGCACTTGGGACCTACGTAGATATTATCTGACTCATAGCGACGCGCCTCTATGTTGGAGTAGATTCGGTGTCTCGCATCACTTGGTGGCAGGGAACGCCATCTTGGTTGTTCGCCATAGCTACGGTACCTTGGAGCCGGACTTCGGCTTCTGCCACCACCTCCTCCGCCATGACGCCCTCCTTGGCCTCCTTGAGAGCCATTGTGATGGCTGCTTGGTGGAGAGGGTGGAGTAGGTGGATTATTTCTGGCTGATCGCCGGCCTCCATCCAGAGCATCATTATTCCGGTTCCAGGGAGGATCTTCATTGCGACGAGCCCCCTGGCGGCTTGAATCGGCAAGGTGTCTGTCGTTCCTTCATCCGTCACTCCCACCGCGATGGGGTTTAGCTGGATGGCTTGTGTGTCTAGGAGGCGACACTCTTTGATGGTCCTCCTCCCGACGTTTCTCTTTGTATTCTTCCCTACGATCGTTCGATTCTCGCCGGGGAGGGTTTCTCGGATACAGTGCAGCAATTGCCTCCTGCTCCGCAGCTAGAGCAACGTTGCGCCAGTCACGTGCAGTTTTGTGGTGCTGTCCTGAAGATCCGGTTCTTGAGTTGTTGTCTTCTCGACGGTCGGAACGGTGATGCTGCTCTGGAACCTGTTGGGGCCTTACGTCATTCCAGGCCAGATCCGTGTGACATTGGTCAGATTGAGATCCCAGTTTTCTGCTCCTGGATTTCACGACCTTCTGCTGCTCCAAACCCTTGGTGAGTAGCTTGATGCCCAATCGGACTTGTTCTAGGCCTGGATTATTTGCTACGATATCTTAAGCCGTGGCAGTGTTTTGTACTAGTGTTGGGTACACCAGATCTCCCTTGTTGTCGAATCGAGGCATTCTTGGGTCTCCCCCAAAGAGAACCTTGTGGACTTCCGGAAATTGGTTGTCACACGTGTGTCGTTTCCGGGTCTTCTGATGCTGCAGAGCGATATACTTCTCTGCAGTAGCTATGCGTTTCTTCTCATCCAGGAGTACTTGGCGACATGCTTCTAGGGCCTGAGCCCTTTCCTCCAGCTCCTCGGCAGTAAGTTCTGCAGCTGTAGGGATATGTGTAGTTAACACATCATCGATGAGTTTACGGGCACCTGGAGTGACCACATGTCCATCCACGGAAACTTCCTTGGGCTCTTCTAGGATAAGTGCTCCATCCGAGTCTTCCTCATATTCCTCGGCAATCACTTCCTCTGTTGGAAGTTCTTTCACTGGGGTCTTTTTCTTCTTGTTCTTCTTCTTTGCCTTCTTGGCAGCACTGGTAGCAAAGATGGCTTTGGGTCCGTTTCCCGGAGTCAAGCTGTGAGTGGTACTTTTGGACATCTGGGCGTCGGGATTGTCTCCGAGCTCCATATCATCCTGCGCTTTGGGAGAGTTTTCTCCGGATCCTTCGTCCATGGCTTCTCCTTCTTCTGTAGCTTTGGAGTTGAACTCCCCTTCATATTCCGCGGAGAACTTTCAGAAATCCGTCGACGTCATCGAGTCATCCGAAGATGCCGGTAAGTCGGTGTTTTTCTCGATCACCTTCAGCACCGAGTGTTCGTTGTCTCTAGCATCAGCAGAGCCGGATCCAGATCCAACATATCCGACAAAGTGCGACACGTGCATCCTGAGGTAGTTGTGGCTTTCCTCATGGGCTTCCTCGAAAATCCTGATGGTCTCGAGAACCTAATCCACGTTTGCGCCTTGTAGCATCATGCGCCTCAACGTATGCCTCAAGAAAGGTTGGTCTGTTTCGGTATTAGCAGAGCCGGAACCAAGGTTGTTGTCCTACCCCTCCTAGGTTTCGACCTCAGTGGGTAGATCGGTCTGGGATTCGACCTTGCTAGGAAGATCACTCCAGATTTGACTTGCACCGTAAGATCTGCTTCAAGTTTGGCTTTCTCCATTATCTCCGCAACAGGTGCGGGCTGGGTGGGATTAGGGTTCTCTGAGATCTGGAACTCTGCCACCTCCGCGGACAAAGTGGACCTAGAGATTTCTTCTGCCTCTATCATCACCGCTCGGGTGGGTGGGGCAGGTTCAGCGAAACCGATGTACACATCAATCTCGTCAAAAGACATGATGGTGTAGGCAGTCACGGCCTCCCTAGCCGAGATCCAAGTCTCACCGAGAACGATGAGAGGGACGTCGCTGGCGTAGAGGACGCGACTGACGGCGATGGTCTCGCCGATTCTGATTCTTGCAGATTCCGCTCAAAACACAGATCCGGAGCTCACTTGCCCCACGGTGGGCGCCAACTATCGTCGGATTGATGACAGGTACACCATGAGGGCGTCCTTTAGGCATGTGGAAGAGAGGGGTGTGAGATGTACGGTATTCTGGGATGGTGAGCACACAAGTTTACCCAAGTTCGAATCCGCCGGCTTTGGACGGATCCTACTCCTGCTAGCAATCCAGTAATATGGCAGAGCTGGAATATGGGTTACAAGGGTTTCTCCCGTGCGAGTTGAGATTGTAGACTATTGTGAGGGTGCCCTAAAGGCTTACCCTAGGATGGTTTATATAGATATCCGGCCTAGGGTTTACAGGACATACCTATCCGGCTACGACTAAGAGTCGGTTACAAAGTATATCTTGAACTACAAGTAACATAATAGGCCTATGTCGGTAAGTCTTCTGGGCCTTTCGTAGCTAGACTGGACTCCGTCTCTTCTCCCTTACTGGGTCTCCTGTGAAGCAAAGCTCTAACCCGAAGTGGGCCACCCTGGTCAGTGAGACACAATGAGGATACCCGGAAAGCATATCCCCAACAGTATTCCTCCACCTCAGCCAGGATTCAACTATGTCCCGAGGAGTGACTTTGACTAGGTGGCGCATCGCATCGACAACATGGAAAATACGTTGCACGATCTAAACACGAACATCGCCAACCTCACCCAAGACTTCACCTTCTTCATGATCGACCTTCCGAACCGCTATCCGTCCTTTGCATACCAACAGCCTCCGCGCAACGATGGCGGTGATAATTGATCCACGATAGGCCAAGAGCCTAAGCTTGGGGAGGTTGAACTCCTCCCCACCTTTTGCACTCATATTTTTATTTTCTTCTTTTGATTATTTTTTTATTCTAGTGCATGTTTACTTTTAGCTCGCATTGATAAAATAAAAACCAAAAAAATATTAGACTAGCTTTTATCTTATTTTGTGCGAAGTTCTCTTGGCTCTCTTTTTAATTTTCTGCATGTTATCCACTTCAAGTGACTTAGCTATAGAGAAGACCTTGAGGAGTCGACCCAAGTGAGAGATGATCAAACAAGAGGAAGCATCACATTCCTATTTTCCCTCCTTCTATAAGTTTATTCATGAACATATTGTGTCTGTTCGGTTGCACTTGAGTTCCACTCCACGCTTAGTTTGGTATCTTTTAGAACTTAATCTCAAGGCTAATGTCACTACTTTGGTTATGACTTATGACAATTATGATCGGTTAGAAAAACGATCCGGTTGGATTCTTCTAAGAATAAGAGAAAGTGTGTTGTTGACAACTTTGGTGCCATGTTTTTGTCTTAAGGGTTTAATATTAGTAGTGCTCAACCCCGCATCCTAATGGTTTGCCTTGATAACACCTTTTTGAAAGAATTGTTTGATCGAACGAACGTTTTACCGTGGTTGAGGGACATGCCAAACTTGATTTGCTCAGTTGAAAAGAGATACTTTATTTGAAAATAATTATGAGAGTACCCAAACTTCATGGACCAACAACTCCTGTGGCTTACAAACGATCTTGAGTTCATCTCAGATTTCGGTTATGAGTTGGTTAGACATTGGTAGCATTGCTGTGATGGGAATTTTTTTAGTTCCATGGGCCCAAGTACTTGAGCGAAAAGAGAATTACCATCAAGATATGAGCTAAAAACATTTGATCCTTATGAGAGTATTGTCATGACCTCACCACTAAAAACTAGAGTTCTTCAAAAATAAAGAAGAGATGGGGTGTTAGATTGCCACGATTTTTGAAGTGGGTGTTAATGAAAAGCTCTAAGTTTATCCTTCTATTGATATCTACTTGTGAACCCTTAATTTGACTGAAGCATCCTTGCTTAAAACCATTTCTACTCTCATAAAAGAGGGGCACTGAAAAGAATTTATTCGCGAGCCTAACCAATTTTTTGGCAGCCTGTTTTGAGTTTGAGAATTATTAGCTAGCGAGTTACATGTGGTTAGGAATTGAACTTAAGTGCAATTGTTCCGATATATTATGCTCATGTTTAAGGTTGCAAGATTTGTGACAATGGAATATGATACAACCTTGAACTTGTGAGTTTTCCCTGTTGATTTAATTTCTCGCTATTATTCATTATAACTTTGTCACTCGAGGGAGAGTAACATATAAGCTTGGGGAGGTTATTAGCTCTACCTTTCAAAACTTTTTATCGACAATTTTCCCTTGGTTTTTGCCGGGTTTCACTGGATTTCACCCCTTAACTAATGTTAACCTCACAAATTAGCGAAACCTTGGTTTCTTGTTTTGGTTTTCAGGTAATGAACACTTCTGGAAGATCTGAGAGAATTTATGGGCTAATTACATTTGAAGAAACAAATCCCCAACTGAAGCCCCTCTCATAAGAGGCGTCCAAGGGCCATAACGATCACTGGTACAGTCAGGATGCGCCATACCATCCACCCGTACGACACTCCTTCACCTCCGGTTTATCAATACAAGCAACTTTCATGAAGGAAGGGGGACGGAAAACAGAACACAACCGCCGCAAACAACTCCAAAAGAGGGGAGATCAGATCTGAAGAAGGAGAAGAGCATCGTCTCATTCTTCGATGATCCATAGCATCTTGACCATCCACTCCACCATCATTCCCACTTGTACCGAGAGAGAGATACAGATTGGAACTTGTATGATTAGGGTTTGATACTTTGATCTACTTTAGTTTGCATTTGATTTGATCCTCAAATGGTATTGTGGCTTGCTACTATAAAGTTGGGATGATTCCTACAATATTATTATGCCTTTGATTTATCTCCCTCTCATGTCTGAGTAGTGACAGGGTTCGTTGCATAAAACAAAATCCTATGGTTGCAACTACCAAGATGGACTCACCCTTGAAGACCGTAAAGCGGGATAACATTCACACAAACAAAAATGGCTGTTGTAGATTCTACACGACCTTCCTCAAGGACGCGAAGATGATCAGTGCCACAAAGGGGTAGCACCTCTATAATAGGTCACACGTACGGTGTGCCAACGACTTCTTTCCCTTGCTCAAGCTGGGCAGCGGAAGTAGGGGATTCTTAGGAACTCCACCAACACTATGTCACGGTGGTGATGGTGGTGGAGAAGATCTTGAACAGGGCTTCGCCTAAGCACCATGCTCGTGACAATGGACAAGGCTAGAAAGGGGAGGAAGATGCCAACCAAAGGGCATATGAGAGGAGAGGGGATGAGTGTGAGAGAGGAGGTGCTCCACCCCACCTTTTATAGGGGAGGGGGATGCCCCTTGCCATGGACGGTGGCCAAGAGGGGTGCCCCCACCTCTTCCCTTATTCATGTGGGTGGAGACTCCACTAACAAAAAATGATCTCCACTTTCTCCCTTTATTCTCCACTCAAAATCAAGAGTCTTTCCATTAAAACCTCTGTTAATTCACTTAGTTTAATGCCACTCATTTAATGAACACTTAATTTAATCAGTACTTCATTTAATGAACACATCAACAATTCAATCCCTTGCATTAATTAGATACACCGAAACTATTCCGGCAGATTTATCAAAACAATTCCTACGCGGTCCAGTATTTTCTCCGGTGTTCCCTGTCCACTCAAAAATGTCACCTACCCTTAAGTGTGTCTACCTACGGGTTCGTGAACTATGTGGACATGATCGAGACTCTCTCGGATCAATAATCATTAGCGGGACCTGGATATCCATAATGACTCCCACTATTTGATCCCGTGAACCTTATTCGCAGTAACCAATTCCTTTTGTCTCGCGATATTTTACTTGTCTGAGATCCGATCATTTGGTATCATCCATACCTAGTTCGATCTCGTTACTGACAAGTATGGTTTTCTCATTCCCATTATATAACATTCTTAGTGATCTTATCACTTGCTTGTGAGCTATGTTAATGTGATACCTCCGTCATTAGGATGGAAAAATCCCACTCTTAATCCACAAGGCTCAACTAACACTTTCTAAGTACCCAATGACATCTTTATAATTCCCTTGTTATGGTGTAATGTTTGATGGAATCAAAGTACTCTTCTGGAGTCAGTGATTGACGTGCTCTCATGGTCTAAGGATTAGAGTTACTTCGAATGAGATGGTAATATAAACTTGAGGACATGATCGTATTGCTAAATCCACTGATGGTGAATGTTCATCATATCATTCCCTAATGACACGGCCTTGTTATTAACAACATCCAATGTTCATGATCAGGAAACCTTGATCATCAGTTGATCAAAAAGCTAGTGTGATGAGAGGCATCACTAGGAACATGTTATTTTGTTTATTAAACACACATAGATGAACGTTTCCTGTTAACACAATTATAGTATGAGAAATAAACATCTATTATAAACCTTGAATAAGATAATAACCATTTATTATTGCCTCTCAGGCATATTCCTTCCAATCTCCCACTTGCACTAGAGTCAATAATCTAGTTTTACATAGTCATGAATCTAACACCCACGGTGTTCTGGGGCTGATCATGTTTTCCCTTGGGAGAGCTTTAGTTAATGGGTCAGCAATGTTCAGATCCATGTCTACTTTGAAAATCTCTATATCACCATCCTAGACATGTTCTCGGATGGTGTGAAAATGGCGCTTGATATGCTTGGAATTCTTGTGAGACCTTGGTTCCTTAGCATTGGCTATAGCATCATTGTTGTCACAATAGATAACCATTGGATCCAAAGCACTTGGAACCACACCTAGTTCAGAAATGAACTCCTTCATCCAAACTGCTTCTGCCACTGCTTCTGAAGCAGAGATATACTCTGCCTCCATTGAAGATATTGCCACCACAGGTTGCTTGGAACTCCTCCAACTCATCGCTGCTCCATTCATAAGAAATACATATCCAAATTGTGACTTAGAGTCATCCGGATCAGTGTCGAATCCAACATCGATGTAACACTTTGCGACGAGCTCTTCTTCACTGCCATAGATGACAAATACATCTTTACTTCTTCTTAAGTGCTTAAAGATATTCTTGACCGCCTTCCAGTGTTCCACACTGGATCAGATTGGTACCTGCTACTCAAAAAACATGTGCCACATCCGGTCTTGTACACAACATAGCATATATAAGAGAGCCTATGGCTGAGGCATAGGGGACACTGAAAAACATTCTCTATCTTCTGCCAAAACTAGACTTTGAGTCTTGCTCAAATTCATACCTTGCAACATAGGTAAGAGCCCTTTCTTACTTTCGTGCATTTTGAACTTCTTCGAAATCTTGTCAAGGTATTGATACACTGCAAATGTATCTATAATTTTTGATGTTCCATGCTTGGTTTTATCCACTTTCTTATGTTTTGTCCACACTTTGGAGTACTTTTCATATGATTTCATGGACTAACCTATTAACAAGAGCCACAGTTCCAGCTGCCTGTTTTCTGCTGTTTTTGGTTCCATGTCAGAAAATGAATATTCTCGAAATTGGACGGGACAAAAGCCAAAGTGCCTATTTTTCCGGCAGTCATCAGATGCCAGAGTACGAGACGGAGAGGGTCCAGGGGCCACCACACCACCTGGCCGCGTAGCCCAGCCTAGCCCGCGCCAAGGGGTGGTCTGGCCGCCTCTGGCACCCCTCGGCCTCCCCTTCTGCCTATAAGATGCCCTCGAGACGAAAACCCTAAGTACCTGATCAAAAATCCATGAAAGAGTCTGTAGCCGCCGTCATCTCCATCCCTAGATCAGGAGGGATCTGAAGCTCTTCCCGGCACCCTGCCGGAGAGGGGAATTCACCCTGGAGGCCTTCTTCATCACCATGCAAGCCTCCGGTGTGATGCGTGAGTAGTTCATCCTTGGACTACGGATCCATGTAGTAGCTAGATGGCTGGTACTCCTCCTTTGTGCTTTCATGTGTAGATCTTGTGAGCTCCGTTCATGATCATGATCATCTATTTGTAATTCTGCATGTTGTGTTTGCGGGGATCCGATGGATATTGAGATGCTATTTTAGATTGATTATTGATTCTATCATGTCTTTGTTATTTGTGATCTTGCATGCTTTCCGTTGTTAGTAGCTATCTTGGCCAAGTAGATGCTAGCAACTCCAAGAGTTAGTATTTATGCACGATAGTGGGTTCATGCCTCTGGTAATATGGGGAACTGACAGAAATCTCTAAGGTACTAGATGTGTTGTTGCTACTAGGGAGAAAACAACAATCCTTTGTTCATAGAACAATCATATTGTTTACTTTACACGTAGTTCGTAAAACAATAATCTGTTGCTTGCAACTTAATATTGGAGGGGGTTCGGATGATAACCTGAAGGTGGATTATTAGTCATAGATGCAGTTGGATGGCGGTCTATGTATAATGTTGTAATGCCCAATCGAATCTCAAAGGAGTCAAGATGATTGGTATATGCATGTATTTCTTTCTCGATGTTTGTCAATTTCCCCGCTGTAATTTGTTCACCCAGCATGTTATCTATCTTAAGGAGAGCGACCTCTAGTGAACTATGGATCCTGGTCCTTTCTTTTACATACAATCTACAAATTATTTACTGATTTTGTGTTTACTTTCTGCAAACTATTACTTCCTTCCATTCGATACGTTTAATCCTTTGTTTTCAGCAAAACACGGTGAGATTGACAACCTCATCGCAAGTTGGGGACAGAGTTCTTTCGTTGTGTTATGCAGGTCTCCACGTTGCTACTAGCACCGGTAGTGCGCCCTGCCAAGGCTCAGCTAGCAACACCTTTGGGGTGTTTCCTTGCTCCTACTGGTTTGATTAAACCTTGGTTTCATAACTGAGGGAAACTTGATGTTGTGCTCATCATACCTTCCTCTTGGGGTTCCCAACAAGCTCTACATCAACACGAGCCATCAAGCATTTTTCTGGCGTTGTTGCCGTGGAGTCAAGGACATCTTCACAAGGGGAGTCCCTCAACCAATCTCTTTACGTTGTTATTTTTGTTTTGCTTGGTTCCTTTTTGCTTTGTGTGCTTGTTTTTTTATCAAAAACACACACAAAAATAGTTTTACTAGTTTGCTTTCTTATTTGAAAACACAAAAAAATAACTACTCTTGAAAACACTAAGTTGTGTGACTTCACTAGCACCAACACCAATGATTTTATGAGCACACCTATTGCTCCACCTGTGCCTGAAGATACTTTCTTTGAGATAAAACTTGCTTTACTCAATCTTGTTATGAGAGAACAATTTTCTGGCATTGGTAATGAAGATGTTGCTGCCCATCTAAATAACTTTGTTGAACTTTGTGAGATGTAAAAGCATAGGGATATAGATGGTGATATTATTAAGCTGAATTGTTTCCTTTCTCTTTGAGAGGAAAAGCTAAAGAATGGTTGAATTCCTTAACTAGGAATAGCATTGATTCTTGGACTAAGTGCAAAGATGCTTTCATTGGAAAATACTATCCTCCTGCTAAGATTATATCTATGAGAAGTGAAATAATGAAGTTTAAACAATATGATAACGAGCATGTTGCTCAAGCTTGGGAAAGAATGAAATCTTTGGTAAAGAATTGTCCCACTCATGGACTGACTGCTTGGATGATCATCCAAACTTTTTATGCAGGATTGAACTATTCTTCAAGGAATCTATTGCATTCTGCTGCTGGAGGTACCTTTATGACCATTACTTTGGGTGCTGCAACAAAACTTCTGGACAATATGATGGTTAATTATTCTGAATGGCATACTAAGAGAGCTCCACAAGGTAGGAAGGTAAATTCTGTTGAGAAAACCTCCTCCCTGAGTGATAAGATTGATATTATTATGTCTATGCTTGTTAATGGGAAAGCCCATATTGATCCAAATATTGTTCCCTTAGCCTCTTTGGTTGCTCAAGAAGAGCAAGTTGATGTGAACTTCATAAGAAATAACAATTTTGGCAATAATGCTTATAGGAGTAATTTTGGTAACAACAATTATAATCCATATCCTCCTAACAATGGTAATTCTTATGGAAATTCTTAAAACAATAATAGGAGTGCTCCCTCTGAACTTGAAGTTATGCTTAAAGAGTTTATTAGTAAACAAACTGCTTTCAATAAAACTATTGAGGAAAAACTCTCTAATGCTGAAAGGAATATATCATCTCTGTCTGAAGCTCAATCTTCATTGATTAATAAAATGGCTGCTAAACCTGAAACTAATGATAATCCCTTTGCAGCTACTAATTCTATACAAGTAAGAATTGATGAAAATGTTAGACTATTAGCTGAATTACATGCTAAGTGGGAAAGAGAATATGAAATTGCTAGAAACATTGGTGTTTCTACTATTACCACCACTAGTGTTGAGGCTAGTAATAGTTCTACTACTTTAGATGATAAATTTGATTTTGATCTTGATGGTTGCAATACCTCTGAAGTTATGAAGTTCCTACAAAAGCTTGCTAAAAGTCCTGATGCTAGTGCTATGAACACGGCCTTTACAAAACACATTATTGATGCTCTCATAAAGATTAAAGAAGAAAAGATGAAACATAAAGCTTCTATTCCTATAAAACAAGAAGATGGTTGGGAACCCATCATTAATATGAAAATGAATGACTTTGATTTCAAAGCTTTATGTGATCTTGATAGTAGTGTTTCTATTATGCCTAGAAGGATTTATGATATTCTTGATTTGCCTCCACTTGAAGATTGTTATTTGAATGTCCCACTTGATGATAATGCTAAAAAGAAACTCATGGGGAGTCTTAATGATGTTCTTATTACGGTTAACAATGCCTATGTCCCCGTTAATTTCTATGTTTTGGATGTTGAATGCAATGCTTCTTGTCCTATTACTTTGGGAAGACCTTTTCTTAGAACTGTTGGTGCCATTATTGATATGAAAGAAGGCACCATTAAATATCAACTCCCACTCAAGAAAGGTATAGAACACTTCCCTAATAAAAGAGAGAAGATTTATTTTGCTTCTCCTATAAAAACAAAATTAGGTCTTAATGCTTCTTCATTTGAGAACACTTGATCCTTTTTCTTGCTTCTTATGCCTAACTTAAAGGCGTTAAAGAAAAGTACTTTTTGGGAGATAACCCAAAAGTTTTAGATGAGTCTTGGAAGTTATTACTTCAGTAATAACCGCTCCTTATCCTTTTTATTTGCTTTTTGTGCCAAAAGTAACCTCTAATGAGAGAGAAGTAATGATTGGGAAAGTTGCTGTCCCGAAATAGATTTCTGTCCTTCACCGTAAAGATTCATGTAAAATCTCTGAATGTCCTTTTGAGGCGTGAATTTTCGTGCTTATGTCCCAGGTTGTTATCTAACTTTCGTTAGTTCAACACTTTTTTATTTGAGCAACAGAAGGTCTTCGAAAAAATTCGTCTTTACCTGCTGGTATGTTTTGACAGATTTCTGCCATTTTCTGCATTTGCTTCTTGTTGGTTCCTTTTTGAGTTCTTTTGGGGAATTGAGCTTTTTGAGGGAAGTTCTACAGTAGGTAATGTTCTAATGGAAGTTTATTTGATGTTAGAACTGAACCTTAAGACTTATTTATCTTGAGTTCACTAATGTTGCTAATAAAGATTGTGTGAAGTTTTGTATGAAGGAAAATTTCAGCT
This sequence comes from Avena eriantha, assembly GCA_910589775.1. Taxonomy (NCBI): domain Eukaryota; kingdom Viridiplantae; phylum Streptophyta; class Magnoliopsida; order Poales; family Poaceae; genus Avena; species Avena eriantha. Next base: position 85,686,207 of record OU342740.1, read on the forward strand.
ATATGGAAGGAATGAGTAATGAGATGAAGGATGGAATAAAGCTCAAGCTTGGGGATGCCACGCATGTGACCCCAAGAAATATCCAAGAAGTACAAGCGTCAAAGCTTGGGGATGCCCAAGGGATCCCCTTCTTCATCAATAAAATCTCAGGTTTCTTCCAAACGCTTTATTTTTATTGTTTCATGCATAATTGTGTTGTCCTTGGAGCGTTTTCTTTTCCGTTTTTGTTTTGGTTTTTTGTTTGCTTGGTTTTCTTAGTTTTCTAAATAAATTGGTTGGACCCCCTCTTTCATACATTGGTTTGCAAATAGTTTGGTTTGGTTTGGAAAAGAGTAGGAAAGTTCATGCTTATGTGGTAAAAAGAGCTCGTTTTTGACTGTGGCCTATGCTCTATCATGCCATGCTTGATATTGTTTTGGCTTTATGCTTAGTATTCCTTGCTGTAGCATGACTTGTTATAAACAATTAAGATTGCTTAATGTTCCTTGGATGAATCATGCGTTGTTTTAGCATATTAAAGCATAGTATAGTGGTATTCTCCTTTGATGCTTTATTTTGGTTGACTTGGCGCATGCTCACACCATGGTATGACTATCCAAAGTCACCATAGCCTTTATAATCCTTTAGTTTTCAACTTGTAGTATCACTTTATGCTTTGATCAATGATGTTTTGTCGCTTTGCATGATTATGGCCATTATTGCTCTCTTAGTTTGTCGCTCCCAGTCTTTTGCTAGCCTCCACAACCAAGTATGAGTTCCACTCATGCATCCAACTCACTAAACCAAGTTATTACAAAGAGTCCACCATACCTACCCATTAGCTTATGCTATTCCAAGTATATTCATGCTTTTGTTTACCTTCCGAATTAAACTTGTTATGAGAAAACTAGTGATTAAGTCTCTCACGAACTTCATGGCACACTTTACTTTTCATGCCCTTAATAAACTTGAACCATTGTGTCGTCTATGTTGTATATGCTTGCACTTATTTGTTGGGAATTAGCAGAACCATGCTTTCATGGGGAACGCTTTCAACATTACACTTTGTACTTGTACCTAGTTGATATCATGCTCTTTTGTATATGGATGTCGTCGGTGAAATGAAAGGGGAGCTTGTAAGTCCATGGAGTTATGTATATGTGTTAGAGAAACACCTGGGACGCTTGTCTAATCCATGCTGACATGGTGGAAACCTGCAGCGTAACCACAATGAGCTGTCTATGAAGCATTCTTCTTATAAAAAAGAGTCCTATATTGAGAAAGAAAAAAAGAGAAAAAGAAAAAAAGAGATTATGAAAAGAGGAAAGAGAGAAAAAGCACCATATTCCCATGGTAAATAACAAGATTGCTGAGATGCTCATTGTCTGCTTGCCTTGTCATTTTGATATGGGGATTCTTCCGTATCATCGGGCAACGGGTACCCCGTTGGCGGTTCTCTATGATACACATGTACTTACAATGACAAGAATTTACCAGTGACTAAACTTGAGGGCATGAGGAGCGGCCCTCGTATACAAGGGACATGAGATGTCTAACTTATACTTCGTCAAGCATGTACACCATAGTTTGTTCAATTTAACCTTAATCACCTTGAAGGCTTATGATAGGGGCAATGAGAGCTGAAAGCTATAAGTACCATAATTTTTGGAAGCTCTTTATGAGACTTTAATCCCTACTTCCTTCTATGAAGGCCTTTCATCCACCATTATATTGAGTCTCCACCTTCTACCTTTATGCACCTAATTTTAGAGCATAGTGGCCATTCTTAGTTCTATGTGCATTGTCCCAAGACTAGTTGGTTGATGCATAACTTGATATTGCTTGTTTTAAACTATTTGTATCTAGTCACTCTTATGAACTTTGAAGGTGTCCTATGCATTTATATTTGCTACTCTATGAGGGACAAACTGAATACTATTATGCTATGTTTTCTTTATGTGAAACAAACAAACGTCTTGCAAAGCATTGTTATTCATGAATCTTTTGTTTGTGCCTTTTCATGTTGCATAATAGTTTCTTTGTCTTATTGCTAGAACCTTGTCTTTCATGTTATGATTGAAGTACTATGATCCCAGCTTTGAATGTTTTACAAATACTTTGATCAAGTCTTTGATGGTGCATGTCACCTCAAAAATTATTCTGTCTTTTTATCACTTACCTACTCGAGGACGAGCAGGAGTTAAGCTTGGGGATGTTGATACATTGCAAATGTATCTATAATTTTTGATGTTCCATGCTTGGTTTTATCCACTTTCTTATGTTTTGTCCACACTTTGGAGTAATTTTCATATGATTTCTTGGACTAACCTATTAACAAGAGCCACAGTGCCAACTGCCTGTTTTCTGCTATTTATGGTTCTAGGAAAGTCAGAAAATGAATATTCTCGGAATTGGACGGGATAAAGGCCAAAGTGCCTATTTTTCCGGAAGTCATCAGATGCCAGAGTACGAGACGGAGAGGGGTCAGGGGGCCACCACACCACCTGGCCGCGCGGCCCAGCCTGGCCCGCGCAAGGGGGTGGTCTGGCCGCCTCAGGCACCCCCTCCGCCTCCCCTTCCGCCTATAAGATGCCCTCGGGATGAAAACCCTAAGTACCCGATCAAAAATCCACGAAAGAGTCCGTAGCCGCCGTCATCTCCATCCCTAGATCGGGAGGGATCTGAATCTCTTCCCGACACCCTGCCGGAGAGGGGAATTCACCCTGGAGGACTTCTTCATCACCATGCAAGCCTCCGGTGTGATGCGTGAGTAGTTCATCCTTGGACTACGGATCCATGTAGTAGCTAGATGGTTGGTTCTCCTCCTTTGTGCTTTCATGTTTAGATCTTGTGAGCTGTGTTCATGATCAAGATCATCTATTTGTAATCCTACATGTTGTGTTTGCGGGGATCCGATGGATATTGAGATGCTATTTCAGATTGATTATTGATTCTATCATGAATTTGTTATTTTTGATCTTGCATGCTTTCCGTTGTTAGTAGCTATCTTGGCCAAGTAGATGCTAGCAACTCCAAGAGTTAGTATTTATGCTCGATAGTGGGTTCATGCCTCTGGTAATCTGGGGAAGTGACAGAAATCTCTAAGGTACTAGATGTGTTGTTGCTACTAGGGAGAAAACAAAAATCATTTGTTCATAGAACAATCGTATTGTTTACTTTACACGTAGTTCGTAAAGCAATAATCTGTTGCTTGCAACTTAATACATGAGGGGGGTCGGATGATAACCTGAAGGTGGATTATTAGTCATAGATGCAGTTGGATGGCGGTCTATGTATAATGTTGTAATGCCCAATCGAATCTCAAAGGAGTCGAGATGATTAGTATATGCATGTATTGCTTTCTCGATGTTTGTCAATTGCCCTGCTATAATTTGTTCACCCAGCATGTTATCTATCTTAAGGAGAGCCACCTCTAGTGAACTATGGATCTCGGTCCTTTCTTTTACATACAATCTACAAAATGTTTACTGCTTTGTGTTTACTTTCTGCAAACTATTACTTCCTTCCATTCGATACGTTTAATCCTTTGTTTTCAGCAAAACACGGTGAGATTGACAACCTCATCGCAAGTTGGGTACAGAGTTCTATGGTTGTGTTGTGCAGGTCTCCATGTTGCTACTAGCACCGGTAGTGCGCCCTGCCATGGCTCAGCTAGCAACACCTTTGGGGTGTTTCCTTGCTCCTACTGGTTCGATTAAACCTTGGTTTCATAACAGAGGGAAACTTGCTGCTGTGCTCATCATACCTTCCTCTTGGGGTTCCCAACGAGCTCTACATCAACATGAGCCATCAGGTATGTACTCTGTGATAATCCAATTAAGCGTCTTGATCTATCTATATAGATCTTGAATATAGGCAGCTTCACCAAGGTCCTTCATTGAAAACTTACTATTTAAGTAATCCTTTATGTTTTTCAAAAGATCTATATCATTTCCAATTAATAATATGTCATCCACATATAATATCAGAAATGCTATAGAGCTCCCACTCACTTTCTTGTAAATACAAGCCTCTCCTATAGTTTGGACAAATCCAAACCCTTTGATCACCTCATCAAAGCGGAGATTCCAACTTTGAGATGCTTGCTTCAGTCCATAAATGGAACGCTGAAGTTTGCATACCTTGTCAACATCCTTAGGATCGACAAAACCTTTGGGTTGTATAATATACAACTCTTCCTCAATGTTTCCATTTAGGAATGTTGTTTTGACATCCATCTGCCATATTTCATAATCTAAAAATGCAACAATTTCTAACATAATCCTAACAGACTTTAGCATCGCTACAGGTGAGAAAGTCTCCTCGTAGTCAACTCCTTGAAATTGTCGAAACCCTTTCGCGACAAGTCGTGCTTTATAGACGGTTACTCTACTGTCAGCATAAGTTTTCTTTTTGAAAATCCATTTATTCTCAACGGCCTTGCGGTCATGAGGTAAGTCCACCAAATTCCAAACTTGGTTTTTGTACATGGATACCATCTAGGATTGCAAGGCTTCAAGCCATTAATTGCAATTTAGGCTCATCATCTCTTCTTCATATGTCGCAGGGTCATCACTTCCATCTACAATGAAATTTAAGACAAGATCACCGTATAATTCAGGAGCTATACGTATCATGCCTGACCTGCGAGGTAAGGTAGTGGTCTCTTCTGGAGTTTGATGATGAGTTTCATGATTCTCATCATTAGTTCCCTCTTCATTTGGTGGAGTCACTATTGGAACAATTTCCAGTGATGCGCTACTCGCCACTTCAGGAAGACTAGGTTTAGTAACCTTGTCGAGTTCTACCTTCCTACAACTCACACCTTTTGAGAGAAACACTTGCCTTCAGATCGGTGATAGAAGGTTTACCCAATTGTTTATTTTGGGTATCCTATGAAGACACATTTTTTCTCTTTGGGTTCAAGCTTATCAGGCTGAAGTTTCTTCACCTAAGCATCGCATACCCAAACTTTTATAAATGACAGCTTAGGTTTGTGAACAAACCATAATTCATCCGGTATCATTTCAATGGATTTTGATGCTGCCCTATTTAAAGTGAATGCAGTTGTATCTAATGCATGTGTAACATCCCAAATTTTTACATCTGAAAATCATCATCATTGCATTCATATCATCATGGCATGTACTACTTTGCATTTAGTTTGTCCTCCAAAAATTTGGTGATTTTTAGAGGCATTTTGGAGCCCTTTTGCTAAATCCAAAAACCTAGGAAAAGAAATTCTAAAGGAAAAAGAAAAGGAGGGAAAAGAAAATTTAAACAGCAGCACTTCTGGCCTTTTCGGCCCAAACCGGGCCCAACCAGCCCACCCGGGCCACTCTCCCCCTCTCTGTCTTTTCTCACGCCCACACTGCTCACCCCCACCCACTTACCTCCTGGCCCCACGCCATGTTGACGCCACTTCACCTTCTTCCACGCGAACGGCCAGCACCTCCTCCCCTCCTCTACCCTTTCCAAAACCCGGCCAAATTCTGGCGTTTCCGTGAGTTAATTGCCATTACAGCCACCCCTACTTAACCCCCTGCCCCTCCTCGTCAGTTTCCCCCAGCCACTACCCTTGGAGAGCCCCCAGGCTACCCAATTGCTAGCTCGAACCACCGCCGTCCGAAGCTACTCCGGCGACGGTTTCGGTGAGCTCCGGCCACGCCGCGTCCTCCTCTCTACCTTGTCTTGTTTGCCGTGTCCTGGCGCATATTCTAACTCCGGCCGCGTGCCTTCTTTTGCTCCAGGTCGACAAAACGGTCTACTCCGACGAACTCCTCTGTCGCCGCCGTCCATCAAATTTTCCGGTGAGGTTAGGGTTTCCGCCGCCCCCTTTTAGTCTCTGCTAGATTGTGTTGACCCGGGCGCACCCCACTGACCCCTCTCCTTACTTGTTCGAGCCCCAGGTCGCCGTCTCCGACACAGAGCCACGAGCTCCGCCGTCGACGCAACTCCAGCGAGGGATCGTGATTGAGCCAGAGCACCCCCCCCACGCCACTGTGACCTCCATCGAGAACACCGCGACCGCCTCGACCTCTGGTACGTGTCCACGGACCCCCTGCCCCTGTAGAACCACCGGAACACTGTCGGCCGACGCTCCGCCGCCGCGCGCAGCTGGTCAGGGCCGCCCGTTTCCGGCCAGGCCCTAGGAGCCGTTAGATCTATCGCCAGCGGCTAGGATTAGATAGATGACCGAAGCGGTACGGGCTGATCAGATCCGTCCGTTTGTCACTTAAGATCTAATGGTCTGCAGCAGTCGATCTGACCAAACCGGTACGGACCAATAGGGTTGCGCCACGTCGCCCAGGTTATCTGATTAAATAAAAAATAGATAGATTATGTATTAAACTTAGTAATTCAATAACTTTTGATCCACAATTCAGAAAAATGCAAATTTGGTGTCTATGGATTCATAAAAATAAGAAGTTTATTATTGAGGCCTTGTTTCACACTTTTACTTCTGAAAAATTGGAATTATAGGCAGAACCTTTTTAGGAGTATTTTGCTCATAAAAATTATTCCATAAAATGTTTTTGGGTATTTCTTATGCCTTTAGATGGGGTATTTTAACCTCTGTACTGTAGACTCTGTAGGTTTTAGAGTTGTGATCGTATCATTGCATTTTGCATGCATTCATATTTTTGTAATGTTTTATTGATTGATTTATTGTTGTTGTATTTTCCTTTGTGTAGATTGTGTAGATTGTGAAGTTTGTTGCTGTGAGGATTGTACCTATTCCCCTAGCTACCAAGGCAAGTGATATTTCATCTTATGTCCTATTATTTTCACTATTGCACTAGTGTTATTTTGGTAGATCTTCGCATGACAGGATTATTTTTATGTTACTATGCTATGCTATCCTATAGCTTATATCTTGGTAGCATTTCCTACTTGAAAGACATCGTATGCTAGAATGCTTAGTCATGCTATTAGATTTCGTGGGTGGAAATTCATATCAAGATAGTATGGAAGGATATTATTTTGACTAAGAAAAACAACTAATGTTAATGAAACACCTGGGTGGAATGGGACTTGCTTGGATTATGTTGAGTGGTTACTCAGGGGTGATGTCTACGCACTTCTATTCTTGTAGACAGTTGTTGGGCCTCCAAGTGCAGAGGTTTGTAGAACAGCAGCAAGTTTTCCCTTAAGTGGATCACCCAAGGTTTATCGAACTCAGGGAGGAAGTGGTCAAAGGTATCCCCTCTCAAGCAACCCTGCAATCAAGATACAAGAAGTCTCTTGTGTCCCCAACACACCCAATACACTTGTCAGGTGTATAGGTGCACTAGTTCGGCGAAGAGATAGTGAAATACAAGTGGTATGGATAATTATAAGTGGTAACGGTGATAGAAGATAACTTGATGGCGTGGAAGAGACTAAAAGCAAACTGAAATAAAGCTGCCAGCAAGCAAACATGTAACAGATCTAGTAGCAAACGGTGTATCGATGCTAAAAAACAAGGCCTAGGGATCATACTTTCACTAGTGAACACTCTCATATAAATATCTTCCCTTTATGATAATACTCTTAACTACTCTCTGGTTGAACACTCTAATCGATAGTAGGGCTATAACAGCACTCCTCAAAGTAAGCCTTTCCCATCTAGATAACCCCACACTGTCACCTTGAGTACTAGATGAGTCCAACAAAAACCACAATTTCATAAAGACATCCAACTCCAAATATAACTCATAACAAGTATTTGTAATCTCTAGCCTAAGTGCCACCATGGTGAGCACGCTGTCACTTTCACACACATGGGGAGAGCAGAGATTCATTAAAGCACTTGAGTAGCAGAATAGATCTACAGATTACAAGCTCATGATCTCAATAAGATCATGCATAGAGAGAGAGATGAACACATAGCTACCGGTAGAACCCTTAGCCTCGAGAGAGAACTACTCCCTCCTCATCATGGGAATCAGCAATGGTGATGGAGATGGTGGTGGAGATGGTGGTGGAGATCGATGGAGATGGCTCCGGGGGCACTTCCCCGTCCTGGCAGGGTGCCGAAACAGAGACTTTCTGTCCCCCGAATCTCCCCTTCGGTAGCGGCGGCACTACGGAACTTTTCGTGGATTTCTAGTTGACGATCTAGGGTTTTGGTGTCGGGAGGCTTCTTATAGGCGAAGAGGCAAGGTCGGTGGGCGGCCAGGGGGGCCCACACCACCTGGTGGCACGGCCAGGGCTAGCCCGCGCCACCATTTTGTGTGGCCACCCTGTGGCCCCTCTCCGTCTCATCTTCTGGCTCCGTGAGTCTTCCGGTAAAATAGGAACTTTGGCTTTTGTCCCGTCCAATTCCGAGAATATTCATTTTCTGACTTTCCTGGAACCAAAAACAGCAGAAAACAGGCAACTGGCACTGTGGCTCTGGTTAATAGGTTAGTCCAAGAAATCATATGAAAAGTACTCCAAAGTGTGGACGAAACACAAGAAAGTAGATAAAACCAAGCATGGAACATCAAAAATTATAGATACATTTGCAATGTATCAACATCCCCAAGCTTTACTCCTGCTCGTCCTCGAGTAGGTAAGTGATAAAAAGAAAGAATAATTTTTGAGGTGACATGCACCATCAAAGACTTGATCAAAGTATTTGCAAAACATTCAAAGCTGGGATCATAGTACTTTAATCATAACATGAAAGACAAAGTTCTAGCAATAAGCAAAGAAACTATGGTGCAACATGAAAAGGCACAAACAAAAGATTCATGAATAACAGTGCTTTGCAAGACATTTGTTTGTTTCACATAAAAAAAACATAGGATAGTGGAATTCATCTTGTCCCTCATAGAATAGCAAATATAAATGCATAGGACACCTTCAAAGTTCATAAGAGTGACTAGATACAAATAGTTTAAAATAAGCAATATCAAGTTATGCATCAATCAACTAGTCTTGGGACAATGCACATAGAACTAAGAATGGCCACTATGCTCTCAAAGTAGGTGCATAAAGATAAAAGGTGGAGACTCAATATAATGGTGGGAGAAAGGCCTTTTGTAAAAGGAAGTAGGGATTAAAGTCTCACAAAGAGCTTCCAAAAATTATGGTACTTGTAGTTTTCAGCTCTCAGTGCCCCTATCATAAGCATCTTGAAGGTGTTTAAGATTAAAGTGACACAACTAAGAGGATATGCTTGACATGTTATAAACAGAAATCTCATGCCCCTTACTTAAGAAGACCGATCCTCATGCTACTCAACTTTAGTCACGAGTAAGTTCTTGTCATTGTAAGTATATGTGTATCATTAAGAACCGCCAACGGGGTACCCCTTGCACATGATACGGGAGCTTTTCCATAATCAAAATGACAAGGCAAGCAGACAATGAGCATCTCAGCGATCTTTTTATTTGCTATTTGCATAGGTTTTTATTGAGGATGCTGCATAGAGTGCTCATTATGGTGATGCTGCAAGTTTCCACAATGATTAGGCATGGCTTAGGCTAGAGGCCCAGGCGTTTCTCTAACACACATACAAACTACATGATCTTACAAGTTCCACTTTTATTTCACACCACCGGGATCTGTAAGCAAAAGAACATGATATCAACGGGGTACAAAGTACAAGTGCAATGTTGAAAGCGTTCCCCTAATACATGGTTCTGCTAATTTCAACTTATAAAGCGCAAGCATATATGCAACAAAGAAGGACCCAATTATTCAAGTTTATTAGATGCAAAAATTAAAGTGTGCCATCAAGTTCGTGAGAGATTTAATCACTAGTTTTCTCATAACAAGTTTAATTCGGAAGGTAAACAAAAGCATGAATATACTTGGAATAGCATAAGCTAATGGGTAGGTATGGTGGACTCTTTGGAATAACTTGGTTTAGGGAGTTGGATGCATGAGTGGAACTCATACTTGGTTGTGGAGGCTAGCAAAAGACCGGGAGCGACAAACTAAGAGAGCAATAATGGCCATAATCATGCAGAGCGACAAAACATCATTGATCAAAGCATAAAGTGATACTAAAAGTTGAAAACTAAAGGATCATAAAGGCTATGGTGACTTGGGATAGTCATAACATGGTGTGAGCATGCGCCAGGTCAACCCAAATAAAGCATCAAAGGAGAATACCACTATACTATGCTTTAATATGCTAAAACAACGCATGATTCATCCAAGGCACATTAAGCAATCTCAATTGTTTATAACAAGTCATGCTACAGCAAAGAATACTAAGCATAAAGCCAAAACAATATCAAGCATGGCATGACAAAGCACAGGCCACAGTCAAAAACAAGCTCTCTTTACCACTTAAGCATGAACTTTCCTACTCTTTTCCAATCCAAACCAAACTATTTGAAACAACTCACAAAGATGATAATAACTAAAGATAAGTGATCTTGTCTCACAAATCCACAAAGAAGAACTAAAAAGTTCTAAGGTTAAAGCACGAGAAAACTAAGGCTAAACATGGTGCTAGCAAAAGAGAACACTCACAGAACAATAAGAATGAAAACTAGAGTGTTCTAGGCAATGCAAACGGAGCGTATCTCTCTCCAAAAGAAGTGTGTTGGGATACAACAAACTTATTCAAGCAAACCAAGCAAACTAAAACTAAAAACGAAAACAAAGACGCTCCAAGAATAACACAACTGTGCATGAAACAATAAAAATGAAGTGTTTGGAAGAAACCTGGGATTTTTATTGATGAAGAAGGGGGTGCCTTGGGCATCCCCAAGCTTTGACGCTTGTACTTCTTGGATATTTCTTGGGGTGACACGCGTGGCATCCCCAATCTTGAGCTTTAGTCCATCCTTCATCTCATTACTCATTTCTTCCATACACCTGAAATTCATCCTTCATACAAAACTTCACACAATCTTTATTAGCAACATTAGTGCACTCAAGATAAATAAGTCTTAATGTTCAGTTCTAACACCAATAAACTTCCATTAAAACACTAGCTAATGTAGCACTTCCCTCAAAAATCTCAATTCCCCAAAAGGACTCAAAAAGGAACCAACAAGAAGCAAATGCAGAAAATGGCAGAAATCTGTCAAAACATACCAGCAGGTAAATACGAATTTTTTCGAAGACCTTCTGTTGATCAAATAAAAAAGAGTTGAACTAACGAAACTTAGATAACAACCTGGGGCAGCAGAAACATTTACAGCTCAATCCGACATACAGAGCTCTCTCACGAATTTTTACGGTGAAGCACAGAAATCTGTTTCGGGACAGCAACTTTCCAAACCATTACTTCTCTCTCATTAGAGGTTACTCTTGGCACAAAAAGCAAATAAAAAGGATAAGGAGCGGTTATTACTGAAGTAATAACTTCCAAGACTCATCTAAAACTTTTGGGTTATCTCCCAATAAGTACTTGTCTTTAACGCCTTTAAGTTAGGCATGAAAGTTTGAAAAGATGCTCACATAAGAAATATGAATTGAAGTAAAAGAGAGCATCAAGAAGCAAATTCAAAACATATTTAAGTCTAACCCACTTCCTATGCATAGGAATATTGTAAAGAAACAATTCATAAGCATAGTAAAGCAAAACAAGTGCAACTTCAAAAATTTCAACATAAAGAGGGGAAACTTAATATTATTGAGATGCATAAAACCATGTTTCCCTCTCTCATAATAACTTTCAGTAGCATCTTGAATAAAATTAACAATGTAACTATCACATAAAACATTCTTATCATGAGCCACATGCATAAAAGAATTAATACTCTCCACATAAGCATAGTCATTCTTATTAGTTGTAGTGGGAGAAAATTCAACAAAATAGCTATCATTATTATTCTCATCACCATAATCATCAAATATAGGAGGCATATTGTAATCATAATTAATTTTCTCCTCAATAGTATGTGGACTGAAAATATCATACTCATCATTGTAATCATCATATATTCGAGGTTTTGTATCATCATAAGCAATAGAATAGCTATCTTCCAAAGCTGGGGAACTAAAAAGATCATTTTCATAAAGACTAGCTTCCCCAAGCTTAGACTTGTCCATAGCATTAGAAATAATGGTGTCCAAAGAATTCATACTAACAACATTGCTATTAGCATGCAAATAAAGTTCCATAGGTTTTCTAATTTTCTCTTCAAACACTTCATGTCCTAACTCAAGATAAATACTATAAAGCTCTCTAATTTTTTTGTTCTTTTCCATTAAGCCTAACTAGTGAAAACTAGAAACAAAAAGACAAAATTGCAGAATCTAAAGGAAATAACTTCGAGTACTCACACCAGAAAATAGGCGTTTGTCGTGGGAGGTTCTTCTTCTTTAATCCTCCGGTGTGAATACCTTTTACCTTTCCTCCCCGGCAACGGCGCCAGAAAATAGCTTGATGTCTACGCATTTCTATTCTTGTAGACAGTTGTTGGGCCTCCAAGTGCAGAGGTTTGTAGAACAGCAGCAAGTTTTCCCTTAAGTGGATCAACCAAGGTTTATCGAACTCAGGGAGGAAGTGGTCAAAGGTATCCCCTCTCAAGCAACCCTGCAATCAAGATACAAGAAGTCTCTTGTGTCCCCAACACACCCAATACACTTGTCAGGTGTATAGGTGCACTAGTTCGGCGAAGAGATAGTGAAATACAAGTGGTATGGATAATTATAAGTGGTAACGGTGATAGAAGATAACTTGATGGCATGGAAGAGACTAAAAGCAAGCAAACATGTAACATATCCAGTTGCAAACGGTGTTTCAATGCTTAGAAACAAGGCCTAGGGATCATACTTTCACTAGTGAACACTCTCATATAAATATCTTCTCTTTATGATACTACTCTTAACTACTCTCCGGTTGAACACTCTAATTGATGGTAGGGCTATAACAGCACTCCTCAAAGTAAGCCTTTCCCATCTAGATAACCCCACACTGTCACCTTGAGTACTAGATGAGTCCAACAAACACCACAATTTCATAAATACATCCAACTCCAAATATAACTCATAACAAGTATTTGTAATCTCTAGCCTAAGTGCCACCATGGTGAGCAGGCTGTCACTTTCACACACATGGGGAGAGTAGAGATTCATGAAAGCACTTGAGTAGCAGAATAGATCTATAGATTACAAGCTCATGATCTCAATAAGATCATGCATAGAGAGAGAGAGATGAACACATAGCTACCGGTATAACCCTTAGCCTCGAGAGAGAACTACTCCCTCCTCATCATGGGAATCAGCAATGGTGATGGAGATGGTGGTGGAGATCGATGGAGATGGCTCCGGGGGCACTTCCCCGTCCCTGTAGGGTGCCGAAACAGAGACTTTATGTCCCCGGAATCTCTCCTTCGGTGGCGGCGACGCTGCGGAACTTTTCGTGGATTTATGGTTGACGATCTAGGGTTTTGGTATCGGGAGGCTTCTTATAGGCGAAGAGGCAAGGTCGGTGGGCGGTCAGGGGCCCACACCACCTGGTGACGCGGCCAGGGCTAGCCTGCGCCACCATATGGTGTGGCCACCCTGTGGCCCCTCTCCGTCTCATCTTCTGGCTCTGTGAGTCTTCCGGTAAAATAGGAACTTTGGCTTTTGTCTCGTCCAATTCCGAGAATATTCATTTTCTAACTTTCCTGGAACCAAAAACAGCAGAAAACAGGTAACTAGCACTGTGGCTCTTGTTAATAGGTTAGTCCAAGAAATCATATGAAAAGTACTCCAAAGTGTGGACGAAACACAAGAAAGTAGATAAAACCAAGCATGGAACATCAAAAATTATAGATACATTTGCAATGTATCAGGGGCCATGTCTATGGTCAGTTGGTGTATCGCACTTGTGGATGGCCACCCAGGAAGAAAGAGATTGGAGACGTTCTTGTCACGAAGCTTCCAGTGCAGCCACATGGCATCTGGGCTCTGCCTTGACCAACTAAGTTGCAAGAACTCAGCCAGACGGACAAAAGGTGGTAGTTATGATAGGATGGAACGCGTCCATGGTGGTCTGAGGGATTGCTTCTGAAAAGTCTCGTCTCGATGCATGTCGAGTCTTGTGGGGAAAGTGCACCACCTCTCGAGAGGGTAAAACTAAGTACTTAGCCGAGTCCCCGGTTATGGACAATTCCTGAGCCTCAAGACAGTGAAGCAGTTCAATAATCTCCTCATCCAATTTTTTCTAAGTTAAAACTTGTGGGTGAACATGGGTAGAGGTTTAGTGATGTCTATCATTGGTACCTTAGTGTTTGAAAGAGAATACTTACTCTTCAAAAACTATAAGTTAAAACCAAAACCACCCTTAGCCATATATTCATGTAGTTGTTGGATTATACTCAGTATCTATGGTATCACTTGCCAATACAATTCCAAATGTATTGACCCTTTGTGGCTGTAACTTATTATGTTGTAGGATACTCTGATGATGAGTAGGGTTGCGGGTCTACACTCGACATGTTTGCTTGTGGCGCATGAAGACAAAAGACTCTATTATTATACTATGTAATGTGAACGTTGAGTATCTTAGCCTTGGGCTAAGTGAGTTGTAAGAACCATTATATTCCTGGATATGTGATGTAATAATGACCTTTGTTTCTTTGTACTTCATCTTAAACTGTGGGTGCTAGCATTTCGATCCAGGGACTAGCACTGCAATCACAGGGATCTTACCTTATTATGGTGAGATCTTACAAATGGTATCAGAGCACTGTGTTGCCTGTAGGTTCGTGACCCTAGATTGGATTAGACTAAGGAAAACCGTTAGGAAAAATAACTTTATATTCAAACTTTACACTTGTCTTTTCATCTCGTAAAACTTTCCCTAATCATCCTTTCTCATCTATTTTTGTAGATGACCACCATCAATGAATCTATCAAGAAGGGACCACTGATGACTATGACCCTTGAGTGTGAGACAGAATTTCCCAAGGCACTCAAGAACCTCATGATCGGCTTGGGAATGGATGGTGAAGCCGTGTACAAGGGATTTCCTGTGATAGACGAGGTATAAGAGTATAGGTGGGTGCAACTCCATTTGTATAAGAACAAGGAAGATGATCCCAAGAGTACTAGATTCTACATGTTCACCAACTCTGAAATGCACACGTCATTCTTTGACTCTGCAAAGAATGTTGCGTGGAAAGCCATTGAGGAACTTGGGGAAAGACTCAAGTATAGAATGCTCAATACTCAGGAGGATCTCAAGGAGGAGAAACGTCTTGTCCAAGACTCAAAGGCCACTGTAAAACGCCTAAGTAAGGATATCATAGGCTTGGCTTTGGAGCTATGCGACCAAGACAAGCAGATTGCTGCCAAGGATGCCCAGATTGCTACCTTGGTTAAGAAGGAGTGAGATACTAGTTGGACCACCACCCTTGGCATTTTATCACGTTAGTATTTTGATCATACCAACCTATGTGGAATGGCAAAAATAAGTTATGTCTGGAACCTTGACTGCTTGAGTTGAAAAATGTATTGCTACTTAGTATGAGGAATGTTTTGTTGGTTGATTTTTATTTTATCCTTGCTTATTTTGTGACTTGTGTTATTACTAATTTTCTCCATGCTATGCAAAAGATGCCGAATTTTGTCTACAGCACGGCCGATGATTTCAAGGGAACTCGCTCTGGCACTCATATGTTGGAGCTCGTTCGTGTGCTCGCTCTTCCGATCCCTACCATTCAGGGACTTCAGCTGAGGAAGTTTCAGAGGAAGGACTTATGGGGATTCAGATTTACCCAACCAGGACGTGAGACAGAGCCCCAAATTAGGGAGATTGCCTTCAAGATACTCCATGATGACATGGAGAGGGGCCTCGACATCGCTATGCAGGAGCTGTTGGGATGCCTATGTGGACGTCACTCTTCTGAGATCAGGAGCCACTACTTCCACTTCTTTGGGAGGTGCGGTGAGGATGGAGACCCTATTGTGTTGGACGAGGCCACTAAGGAGTCTATCAAGCCCGTGCGTCACCACCTCCAGGACTTAGAGAGCCTTATCAGACACCTCGATACTGATAGGACTAATGTGATGCTTAGCAACGATGAACTACGAGTCCAACTTATGGAGAAGGACAAGGCCTTCCAGGAACAGGAAAATCGAATCAAGGAAATGGAGAATAAGTTTGAAGACCAAGAGAAGAAATTCAAGAGCCAAGAGAAGAGAGTTCAGGAGAAGAACAAGAAGATCAGAGACTTGGAGACTGAGTTAGAGCTTGAGGACATTGAGCTGGAAGCGGATCACGAGGTGATAGAAAGGCTACGCACACAGAAGAGAGAATTGCAGGCAAAGATCGATGCTTTGACTACAAGCTTGGAGGAATACAAGGCAGGATTCGCAGCAGCAGGACTTGCACTAGTGGAGGAGGAAGTTGACATGGAGGAGTAGTGATACATATCCATCTATCTATCGTTTATTATCGTGTTACATAGATCATACCGACTTGTGGGTGACTATGCTAGTATGTTTATTTTCGCAAACTCTGTTTTGTCGTGATGTTGAACTTGCATGTGCTTGTTTGATTGATTGTTGTTATTTTATTTGGGTTATCTATCATTACTTACCCTTATTAAACCCACAAATGCCTCCCCGATGCAACAACGAGGATAACAATGACAATGGCAATGGAATGCAGCAAATGATGGCTGCACAGACTCAATTGATGCAAATTATGACTCAATTCATGGCGAACCAGAATCAAAACAACAATAATAACAATAACAACAACCAGAACAATCCACCACCTCTGGATATGCTGACAAGATTTCTAAGGCTGAGACCTGCTAAGTTCTCTAGTACTACTAGCCCCATGGTAGCAAATGATTGGCTATGCTCTTGAATAAGTACCTAGTCACAGTTGGATGCACGGATGCAGAAAAGGTTAGATCCGCAGCACACTTATTGGAAGGTCATGCAGCCACTTGGTGGGACAATTTCAGAGTTACTCACCCTACTGAGGAAGTAACTTGGGCAATGTTTGAGGATGTATTTTGTACCACTCACATCTCTTCTGGAATAATGGGGTTGAAGAAAAAGGAGTTTCACAACCTCAAGCAACGCCACCGTAGTATTTCTGAGTACATCGAAGAGTTTAACAATCTGTCACGTTATGCACCAGATGATGTTGACACTGACGCAAAGAGAAAGGAGAAGTTCCTGGATGGGTTGAATGATGAAATATCTATGCAACTATATGTTGCTTATGTTCCAACCTATCAATCTTTGTGTGATAAAGCTACCATCTAGAAAACAAGATGAAGCAAGTGGAGGGTAGAAAGAGAAAGCACCATTTTGATAAGTTTGGATCGGGATCACCTCACAAGCACTCTCATGGCGAAGGAAGTGGGAGTTCAGGATTCCACAATAATGGGAATCATAATAACCATCGTAACAACAACCACCACCATGATGGAAACAATCATCGTGGACATAACAAAGGTGGATTCAGGAACAACCACAATGGTCATGGCCATGGGAACCAAAATGGTCAGAATCATCACAGTCAGCTAGCAAAGAAAGACATCAGTCAGGTGGAATGTTTCAAGTGCAAGAAGACAGGGCACTATGCTAATGAATGCCCAGAGAAGAAGGCTGATGGGGCTAAGCCAAACCCATTTCAAAAGGGTCATGTGAATCACATCAATGTGGAGGAAATTCAAGAAGGATCTGATCCCGTGATCGGTAAGTTCAAGATTAACTCCTTTCCTGCACTTATCCTTTTCGATACCGGCGCATCGCATTCATTCATTTCAAGAGCATTTGTAGTCAAAAACAAACTCTCCACTGAAACCATTGGATGTCCCATTAAGGTAAGCTCCCCGGGTGGAGAAATGATAGTAAATTCTGGGTGCCGACAGATAACCCTAGAAATTGGAAAGAACAAGTTTCCAACTAATTTAATAATCCTAGAGTCCCAAGGATTAGATGTAATATTAGGGATGGACTGGTTGACCCGTTATGAAGGATTAATTGATTGTGCCAAACGAACTGTTATGCTCACCACCCTAGAAAAGAAAAGGATCAGGTTCAAGTCTAACTTTGAACCCAAGGGGAGCAAGGTTAATTCTCTTAAGGGGGTTAGCCTAGACAGTGTGCCAATAGTGAAGGAGTACCCAGATGTGTTCCCCAAAGAACTACCTGCCATGCCACTAGATAGGGATGTGGATTTTCTGATAGATCTACTGCCAGGAACTAGACCTATAGCAAAGAGACCTTACAAAATGTCAGTGGACGAGTTAAAAGAACTCAAGAAACAGCTGGGAGAACAGTTGGAAAAGGGATTTATCCAACCAAGTTCTTCGTCTTGGGGAGCACCAGTTTTGTTTGTTGAGAAGAAGGACCAAAGTCAAAGGCTATGCATAGATTATCGTTCGCTTAATGAAGTGACCATAAAGAATAAATATCCCCTACCTAGAATAAATGATCTCTTTGATCAGCTAGAGGGAGCATGTGTGTTCCAAAAAATTGATCTTCGATCAGGATACTTCCAACTAAAGATTAGAGAACATGATATACCAAAGACTGCATTCACCACTAGATATGGGTTGTATGAATACACGGTGATGCCGTTTGGATTGACCAATGCACCGGCCTATTTCATGAATATGATGAATAAGGTATTCATGGAATTCTTGACAATTTCGTAGTGCTATTCATCGACGACATCTTGGTATATTCCAAGAGCAACAAAGAACATGAAGAACACCTACGCCTCATTCTAGAGAAACTCAGGGAACACAAACTATATGCTAAGTTCAGTAAATGTGAATTTTGGCTAAACAAAGTGGTTTTCTTGGGTACATAGTATCTAGAAGTGGTATAGTTGTTGACCCAGCAAAAGTAGCAGTTGTGACAGAATGGGAACCTCCTAAATCTGTTAAAGAAATCTGTAGTTTCCTAGGCCTAGTAGGGTACTATCGGAGGTTCATTGAAAATTTCTCTAAGATAGCAAAGCCTATGACTGATCTGCTAAAGAAAGAGAATAAGTTTAACTGGACAGAAGCATGTGAAACCAGCTTTCAGGAGTTGAAGAAGAGACTAGTGTCAGCACCAGTGTTATGTTTGCCAGATCTTGAGAAAGACTTTCAAGTATATTGTGATGCATCTCACCAAGGACTAGGAGGTGTATTAATGCAGGAAGATAGAGTTGTAGCTTATGCATCAAGGAAACTCAAAAATCATGAAGTAAACTATCCTACTCATGACCTAGAGTTGGCATCAGTTGTTCATGCCTTAAAAACATGGAGGCATTATCTTATGGGAAAACGTTGTGAAATGTTCACCGATCACAAGAGTCTGAAATACATTTTTACACAGAAAGAACTCAACATGAGGCAAAGAAGATGGCTAGAACTTATCAAAGATTACGACTTAAGTTTGCAATACCACCCTGGAAAGGCAAATGTCGTAGCCGATGCATTAAGCCACAAGGTTTATGTAAATGGCCTCAATAAAGGAGAATTGCCGAAGGAGTTATGTGCCCAATTTAGAGAGTTGAGACTAGAGATAGTGCCTGAAGGGTACCATGCATCCTTGGAAGTGCAACCCATACTGATGAACAGAATTCAAGAAGCTCAAAAGATGGACAAAGAAATAGAAGAAATCAAAAGTAAGGTTAGTAAAGGCAAGGCAAAAGGATTTCACGTAGATGAACAAGGAATCTTATGGTACGAAAAACGTATCTGTGTTCCGCAGGATCTTGAGCTTAAGAAGTTGATCTTACAAGAAGCGCACAACTCACCATATTCAATTCATCCTGGCAACACCAAGATGTATATGGATGTTAAGGAAAGATTTTGGTGGAATAATCTAAAGAAGGATATAGCAGAACACATTGCCTTGTGTGACATGTGTAGTCGTGTAAAGGTAGAACATCAGAAACCGGCGGGATTATTACAACCACTGCCAATACCTGATTGGAAATGGGATAAAATCGGTATGGATTTTATCACCAGACTGCCAAGGACTAAATCTAGATACGATTCTATATGGGTTATCATTGATCGCTTGACAAAAGTGGCTCATTTCATACCGGTGAAGACCACTTACACAAGTGCCAAGCTAGCCAAGATATACATGAATAGAATTGTATGTTTACATGGGGTGCCTAAGAGTATCGTGTCAGATAGAGGAACTCAATTCACTTTGCACTTTTGGCGACAACTTCATGAGTCATTGGGAACTCGACTAGAATTCAGCACTGCGTTTCATCCGCAAACTGATGGGCAGACAGAAAGGACCAATCAAATATTGGAAGATATGCTAAGAGCTTGTGCGTTGGATTATGGATCTAAATGGGATGAAAGTCTGCCATATGCGGAGTTTTCTTATAACAACAGCTATCAATCAAGCATAGAAATGGCTCCGTTTGAATTCCTTTATGGAAGGAAGTGTACTACACTGTTGCTGTGGAATGGAGTAGGAGAAAGAAATTTGTTCGGGCCAGACCTAATCAAGGAGGCTGAAGAGAAAGTCAAGATGGTAAGGGACAGGCTAAGGGTAGCTCAATCTCGGCAAAAGAGCTATGCAGATCCAAAACGTAGAGAGGTCACCTATGAGGTTGGTGATAGAGCTTATCTCAAAGTATCACCACTTCGTGGTGTGAAGAGATTTGGAATCAAAGGAAAATTAGCACCACGCTATGTGGGACCCTTCAAGATTTTGAGCCGCAAAGGAGAAGTGGCATATGAGATAGAATTACCAGAATCTCTGTTAGCAGTTCATAAATTATTTCATGTCAGTCAGCTGAAAAAGTGTCACCCAGAGATGGAAGAAACTTCATTGAAGGACACTGTACCATTAGAAGAAGTTCAGCTAGAGAATGATCTCACTTATGAAGAGAAACCTATTAGGATTCTGGAGACAGCAGAAAGAATTACCAGTACCAAGACAATCAAATTCTGGAAAGTGCAGCGGAACCATCACACTAAATCAAAAGCAACATGGGAGCGAGAGGATGAACTTCGGAGAGATCACCCTCACCTATTTTCTAGCCAACCCGAATCTCGAGGGCGAGATTCATCTTAAGGGGGTTAGATTTGTAATATCCCAAAAAATTTCATCTCAAAATCATCATCATTGCATTCATATCATCATGGCATGTACTACTTTGCATTTACTTTGTCCTCCAAAAATTTGGTGATTTTTAGAGGCATTTTGGAGCCCTTTTGCTAAATCCAAAAACCTAGGAAAAGAAATTCTAAAGGAAAAAGAAAAGGAGGGAAAATAAAATATAAACAGCAGCACTTGTGGCCTTTTCGGCCCAAACCGGCCCAACCAGCCCACCCGGGCCACTCTCCCCCTCTCTGTCTTTTCTCACGGCCCCACTGCTCACCCCCACCCACTTACCTCCTGGCCCCACGCCACGTTGACGCCACCTCACCTTCTTCCACGCGAACGGCCAGCACCTCCTCCCCTCCTCTGCCGTTTCCAAAACCCGGCCAAATTCTGGCGTTTCCACGAGTTAATCACCATTATAGCCACGCCTACTTAATCCCCTCCCCCTCCTCGTCAGTTTCTGTCAACACCCGGTTTTTTTAATCCCAGATGCCCGTTATGCCATACCTCGCAATCCCAGGATTACCATTTTTGCGAGACATAACGGATTGGATATCACAGTACATCATCCATTACAAACCATACATAAGGTTCTTACACAAATAAGGATCTCATGATCCATTCTTAATACAACAAGCAGCGGAAATAAAAGATAGCGCAGCGGTGGGGTCCATCTTCAGGGGCACAGGCAATGCTTACGAAGGCAGATAGTCCTAGTTATCATAGCCGTCCTGTTGACCATCATCTTGATAATCTCCTTCATAGTCTGGCCATGATAATAGCCAGGGACAAAAGCCATGAGTACTCATTAAGTACTCACAAACTACCACTAACAAGTATTATAAATCTAAGTTAAAATGCTAACTCTATGCTTAACTATCAAGTTAAGTTTGAAACCTAAGCTGAGTTCTAAAGCAAAGAAAGATAAGATAAAACTCTAAAATCACTTAAGTTGGGGAAACTATTGTCATAAACATAACCCTATTGTGGTAAAGTTGAGATTCATCATTCTTTTCAAAGTCTTTAGAAAACATCTGACAATGAAACAGTATGGCCATTCCAACTGTCCATAACCGCGGACGGGGCTATTCAAATAGTTTGACACTCTGTAGAGGTGGTACACTTTCACCACAAGATTCGATACATCTGTCAGGGATAACCCTGAATCATCATACTTAGTATGCACATAATCAAACATAACCTTCCCTTTACACACCCTAGTATAAGCACCTCTCCTATGAGCATGGCCTCCCAAGCATGACCATCAGTCATCTTGGGCACTGCATAGGTGGACAACATTGAGAGGTAGCCTCAGCTCAAACCTCTCCCGTGTGGGAACTAATACTAATGCATATAAATTTCCAACTAAGCCTTACCCAATTCAGGTAATGTGGTTGTACGGCAAATTTGGACTGGTATCGCATCCGAATCCAACCATCAGTTTTATAAAAGGGTTAAGGCTCATGCCTCAACATTTTCATCAACATCAATCCTTTGTGTTTCTCAACACATGTCAAAACATCTCAATAGAATGACTCATCATTCCAAGGTTTTCACCAAGTGTTCCCATCTAAAGTGACTCAAGTTTTTGATCTACTCTAACTACTAGGTTAAGAGTGTTCACTAAGGTGAAAAAGATGGGATCAATCTCATGCCATAGAATGACATCTAAAGGGTTCTAAATAGGTCAAGTTTTATACTTTTTATACTACCTTCAAAACAAGTAAAGAACTTTGTATAACCTAAGAAGGGTAAAACTGGTAACTAGGACTTGGGGTACTATTAGTTAAATAAGGGGGGTGTGATCCAAGCATGCTTAAGGCATCTTTGTTAAACCATCTAGTTTGCTTCTAGTTTGCTAAGTACTACACTTGCAAGTGCTAACTTGCAAGGGTTAATCTGGGATAGTGCTAGCTTGCTAATAGTAGCTGGCATTGTTAATAGTGGCATGCACTTAGATAGTGCTAACTTTCTAATAGTATCTTGCATTGTTAATGGTGGCTTGCCTTGGTTGGTGCAATGGTTGAAATTTTCTTCTTCTTCTTGGTAGAACTCCTCCTCCTCGAGAGCTTGGTCGGTACTATCGTCTATAAATACATAGGGAGTGCACAATCACCAAACAATACTTAACTAGGATAGATAGCATTCTAATACACACAATTGATGATCTATTATCATCACAAGCATCACCAGTTTAAATCAAAAGTTTCCTTCTTTTTATTTTAGAAAAGTAATTTCTACTCATTGAAAAATTAACTAAAATTTAATATTCACCACCAAAATATGGGATCATGTGGACACATGTCCTCACCACATATTCTAACATGTGGGAATGAGATTTAAGGGTTGGATCAATATTACTTTGGTTTAAGTTCCTTATTTAATGATTTAAAGTGACTAGAAATGCCTATATAGCATTATTTTGGTACTAGTCCAAAGTCACTGCATGTAAACCTTAATATTATTACATATTTGGATAGATATGGTAAAATGTGATTTCTGAGAGTTGGAATCAACTCAAAAGCTAACTTGGTTGATTTTATAAAAATGTTGCAAGTTGCAAATGTTGTTGTCTTCTTATTTTTATTAGGAGAGATCTATAACTCTAATTGAATGAAATCCAACGGGCTTGGGTAGATTACTTCCATATCTTTTAGGCAAAATTAGTTTCATGTGATGTGGATTTGCAAAACTCACAGAATTGATTTTTGAAATACTGGACAGAAACTAGAATTAACTAAAAAAGAAAAATCCAGATTTGAATCGGTGGGCTAGCGTGGGAAAAGGAATGGGCTGGCCCAGTGGTGCTCCGCGGTGCGGGGCTCAGCTGACAGGGGGTCCCGCGTGTCAGCGGCACTTAAAACGCGAAAAGGTACGCGCGCTGTGGGTCGTGCGATTAGAAGCTAGATCTACGGCTGAGGGTCGTCGTCGACGACGAACAGGTCGCCGGCGAGCTCGAACCCTAGCGGCTCGGTGGGGGTCTGCTGGGGGTGTACCAGGGCTCCAGCAGGGTCGGCGAGGCGGGGAAACGACATGGAAGACGACGACGAGGCAAGGCGTGGTCGCGGTGGAGCTTGGGGCGGTCGAAATCAACGACGCCCTTCTCCTCCTACCGTGGCTGCTCCGGCTCCAATTCCGGCGAGGCAGAGCTCGCCTTGCTCCGGCTAGAGGTGTGTGAGGTTCAGAGAGGTGAGGGGAGTGGAATGGTGTGGAGAAGAGAGGATAGGGAGGGCTCCTTTTATAGGCTCGACGGTGAGACCGAGCGGGATGGGCGGTCGACGGTGGCGACATGGCTACGGCGAGGTAGAGGCATGGCTGGGGGTGGCGATCGATGGGCGGTTCCCTGGCGGTGCTCTAGAGCTTAAATGCGGCCAATGGGGGCAGTGGCACGCGGTCGGGGCGAGGTGGCGCTCTGCGCGGCAGAAGCGGCGGTGTCCACGGCGAGCGATGGCTATGGTGCGTTGGACGGCGAATGGGCGTGTCCGTCGTGTTCCCTGTGTCGTGGCAGAGCGGTAGGCGCGGGCTGCGGTCGAGCGGTGGCTTATGCACGTGTGCCAGGTGCGGCGCTCTGGCGTGCGCTCGGCATGGTGCGGTGGCACTGGGCGCGGGCTCTCCTCGGTGGTCCACTGCGGGGGTTGGCTCGGGCAGGGGACAGTGGGTGGCGGTGAGGTGCTGGCTACCTCCTAGACATGGAGACAGAGGGGGAGGTGGTCTGCTGGGGTGAGGGCAAGGTTGGCCGGCGAGTTGGTGCTCGGCTGGGCCTTGCCACTAGGGTGTAGGGGATGGGATGGTAATGGCATGGTTTGATCAAGTGGAGACAGAGGGAGTGTTTTGGGGTCAATTGGGTGGCAAAACCCCGTAGAAATAGTGAGCTAGCTAGTTGTGTTTGATTCTGCCTGCCATGTGTTTGATGAAATGGCCGCATGAAAATTCTTTTTGAATTTTGAGTTCAAATTTTTTGAGTGATCTCCCCTAGTGCTAGGCAGTCTCTGGTTGCAAGGGTTTTGAAAGTGGATCTCAAATAGATGGGTTTTGAAATAGGGGTGATCTATGCATATGCATTAGATTCAATTTTCCAATGCAATTTAAAATAAGTAACAGAATGTTTTTAGCAGATCCAAAGGTGGGCCTTGGTACCTCATTATGTGTACTAGCAAGGGGTGCAAAGATCAAGAATTGTTTCTATTAAAAATTTGAGTACTAGGAATAGCCAAAGTAGTCATGAGAGTTAAATTTGCCAAAATGACCATTCCTCCTCTTTAATTCTTTTTGATTTGATTTTCTTTAGGAAAAGTTTGGGAATGATGTAGATGATGTTTAAATCACCTAAGAAACATTTTACAAGCATTGGATCACTCAATCATGGCAATTCACACAACTCCTAAATTAAATGCACACATATATGAATGCTTTCATATTAACTTTGGAAAAGTTTTTGTTAACCCCAAATTTGATTGATTTGATCTTCATAAGCTTGGATTGAAGTTTTGGGATGTTACAAACCTTCCCCCCTTAAACAAAATCTCGTCCCGAGATTTACAAAAAAACTAGTAACTAAAGAGATCTGGGAACTATGTCCTAATGTAATCTTCTCGCTCCCAAGTAGCTTCCTCCTCGGTATGGTTGCTCCACTGAATCTTGAGAAACTTGATACTCCTGGTCCTGGTGGTTCTGTAGGCTTCTTCTAAGATACGGATGGGTACTTCCCGATAGGTCATGTCCTTGTTGATTTCCACAGCTCTGTGATCGATGTTCTTGAAAACTTCAGTCTTCTCAGGCACTTCCAAGCATTTGCGAAGTAACGAGATATGGAACACATTGTGGATGGCTGACATCTCTTCAGGCAGTTCCAACTGATACGATACTTCTACTCGGCGGTTTAGAATCTTGAAAGGTCCGATATATCTGGGGGCTAACTTTCCTTTCAGACTAAAGCGTTGAGTTCCTTTCAAGGGTGAAACCTTGAGATATACAAAATCTCCGATATTGAAAGTCAGGTCTCTTCTTCTTTTGTCAGCATAGCTCTTTTGTCTGGATTGGGTGGTCTTGAGATGCTCACGGACTTTGTGAACTTTTTCTTCTGCTTCTCGGAGAACGTCGGGTCCAAAGATCTGACTCTCTCCTACTTGCGACCAATTCAAAGGGGTACGACACTTTCCTATGTAAAGGAATTCAAATGGTGTCATCTGCAAACTAGCTTGATAACTATTGTTATATGAGAATTCTGCGAAAGGCAGGCAGTCTTCCCATTTTGATCCATATTCCAATACACAAGCTCTAAGCATATCCTCTAGGATTTGGTTGACTCTCTCAGTCTGTCCATCTGTTTGTGGGTGATATGCGGTACTGAAATTCAACTTGGTTCCTAAACCTTCATGTACTTTCTGCCAAAATCTTGAGGTAAACTAGGTTCCTCGATCTGATACGATGGTCTTGGGGGTTCCATGCAGACTAACAATCCTAGAAATGTACAGCTCTGCTAACTTTGCACTCTGGTATGTTGTCTTGACAGGTATAAAGTGGGCTACCTTGGACAGTCTATCAACTATGACCCAGATTGAGTCGTTTCCCCTACTAGAAGTAGGTAGGCCGGTGATAAATTCCATTCCGACGGAATCCCATTTCCATTCAGGAATCTGCAATGGTTGCAATAGTCCTGCAGGTCTCTGATGCTCTGCTTTGACTCTTTGACAGATGTCGCACTTGGCGATGTAGCTTCCGATCTCTCTCTTCATCTTGTGCCACCAAAATTTCTCCTTCAAATCCTGATACATCTTTGTTCCTCCGGGGTGGATAGAATAAAGAGTATCATGAGCCTCCTTCATGATAACTTCCTTCAGCTCCGAATCTGCTGGAACACAGATACGTCCTTTGTACCACAGTACTCCTTCTTCGTGTTCGGTGAATCCAGGTACCTTTCTTGTACCAATATGACGTTTAATTCCGTCGATACTTTCATTCCCTTTCTGGGCTTCCTTGATTTGGCTAATCAAAGTGGGTTGAAGTTCAATGATAGCTAGGAATCCTTTGCTAATTAATTCAGTCTTGAATTGCTCCAACTCTTCATACAAACTTGGTTGCTTCTCCTTGATCATGGTGTTAAGCCTACACGGCAATCTGCTAAGAGCATCTGCTACCACATTGGCTTTGCCGGGGTGCTAGTGAATGTCAAGGTCATAATCCTTGATTAACTCTATCCATCTCCTTTGCCTCATATTCAACTCCTTCTGAGTGAAGATATACTTCAAGCTCTTATGATCTGAGTAAATCTCACATCGATTTCCCATCAAATAATGACGCCATGTCTTCAGTGCTAGGACTACAGCTGCTAGTTCAAGATCATGGCTCGGATAGTTCTGCTCATGCTGCTTCAGTTGTCGAGACAGATAAGCGATGACTTTGCCTTCTTGCGTCAATACACATCCTAGACCAATCTTGGATGCGTCAGAATACACATCAAATGGCTTCTTGATGTCTGGCATGACCAAAATTGGGGCTGATATCAATCTCTTCTTTAGCTCCTGGAAACTGGCTTCACATTTGTCTGTCCATTCAAACTTCTTGTCCTTTTTCAACAATTGGGTCATGGGTCGGGCTATGCTCGAGAATCCCTCTATGAACTTGCGGTAATATCCCACTAATCCGAGAAAGGCACGGACTTGGGTTTGAGTGGTTGGGGCTTTCCATTCTTCAACATCTTTGATCTTTGTGGGATCAACAGAGACTCCTCCGGCAGACACAATATGTCCTAGGAATCCTACTTCTTTCAGCCAAAATTCACACTTGCTGAACTTGGCATATAACTGATGCTCTCTCAGGGTTTCTAGGATAACTCTCAGATGTTGCTCATGTTCTTCTTCTGACTTGGAGTAGATAAGGATGTCGTCGATAAACACAACTACAAACTTATATAGGAAATTCATAAAGATCTTATTCATGAGATTCATGAAATAAGCAGGGGCATTGGTTAATCCAAAAGACATAACCGTATACTCGTATAAACCATAGCGAGTAGTAAAGGCGGTCTTCGGAATATCCGTTGCACGAATCTTAAGTTGGTGATAACCAGTCCTAAGATCAATCTTTGAGTATACCTGAGCTCCGGTCAACTGATCAAATAGATCCTCTATCTTTGGCAAGGGGTACTTGTTCTTGATGGTGACATCATTTAATTTTATGTAGTCTGTGCACAGACGGTTGCCTCCATCTTTCTTGTCGACGAATAACACTAGTGATCTCCATGGCGATGCGCTTGGTTGAATCAAACCTTTGGCTAGAATAGCATCCAATTGCTTCTTCAGTTCCACTAACTCCGATGGGTTCATGCTATAGGGTCTCTGGGTTATTGGTCCAGTTCCGGGGATTAGTTCGATAATGAACTCAATATCCCTATCCGGGGGCATACCTGGCAATTCATTTGGGAATACATCGGGGTATTCACAGACTACTCTGACTAGGTCAATGGTGGGCAAAGCTACACTCTGGTTGCACTTGAATTGACGGGGTAAGGTTTCATAGATATGATCTACTATGACTCTAGAACTACTGGTCATGGTGATGGCTTTCTTAGCATAGTCTATCAATCCTTTATGCCTTGACATCCAGTCCATACCTAGTACTACTTCCAAACCTTTGGTTCCAAGTACAATTAGGTTGGCATAAAAATCTATCCCATGTATTCTGATAGGTACAGCTTTGCAAATTTTTCTAGCTTTGGTTGTTGAACCGGGGATTTGAACTATCATGACAAGCTTCAGGTTGGTTGGACAAATCTTACTAGAGCATGCAAATTTTTCGGTGACAAATGAATGCGATGCTCCCGAATCAAACAATACTCTTGCTAAAACTGAGTTGACAGAAAACATACCCAGCACTACATCTAGCGCTTCCTGGGCTTCTTCTGCATTCATGTGGAAGAGACGGCCATTGCGGTTATGAGGGTTACTTGGGGCAAATCTCCATCCTGGATGAACACGACGCTGCTGCTGAGCTGGGGCATTCACATTGGGGTTGGCGGCAGTCTTCTTTGGACACTCATTGGAGTAGTGACCCTTCACTCCACACTCGAAACAAGTGACCTGAGACTTGTCCTTGACTGCGACAGGCACAGCATTGCTGCCAGTTCTAGGTGCAGTGTTGTTGTTGTGGTTCTTGGGAGGTGCACGGTTGAAATTGTTGGTATTACCGGAGTTGTGATTGTTTCCTCCAGACTTCACATTGCCTCCGCTACGGTTGGGGTAGTTTGGGCAAGAATTTGGGGGTCGGTTGTTCCTTGGTGCATATCCCGGTGAAGGGTTGGGACGGTACTTCTGGTGACTGTTGGATCCAGACTGCTGCATCATACGACGCTTGCGGTTGTCGTTTGCCTGGTTAATCTTCCCTTCCATCTGGATGGCAGAGTCGACTAGCTCTTCGAGATCCTGGAAACGGATGTTGACGAGGACAGTCTGCATCTCATCATGCAGTCCATTCAAGAATCTTTCCTTCTTCTTGGCCTCCGTATTGATCTCATCAGGTGCATATCTGGCAAGTGACAGGAATTTTTCACGGTACTCCACCACAGTCATTCTTCCTTGCTTCAATTCGTGGAACTCATCTCTCATTTGGTTGACTAGCCCCTACGGCACGTGGGTGCGGCTGAACTTGACTTTGAATGCTTCCCAGGTCATCACTTGACCATGGTTCATATTGCGGATGCTATTCCACCAAGCTCTTGCATCTCCTACCAGATAGTGGGTGGCGAAGAGAACTTTCTCATTTTCATCAACTCCTGCAACTTCGAGGTTGATTTCCATGGTCTGCAACCAGTCATCAGCATCTAGTGGGTTCTCAGATTGGTTGAAGATTGGGGGATTTGTGTTCTGAAAATTTTTGAGTTTGGATCCATGGTGGTCCTGATTTCCATGCCCTTGGTTTTTGAGAGCCATCTGGGCGATCTGTTGAAGTGTTGCTAAGTTGGCTTGGCGTTCTGCCCTGCTTGCTTCACGGTCTGTGATGAGATTCTGCAAGATCTGCAGCATTGGGTCCTGCGATGAGCTGCTCCCTCCTTGGTTTCCACGAGTCATCTAAAGATTGAGATAGATATAGGGATAAGAGGGAAATTCTAAGATTCATGGTTTTGGGTTTTCAAAGCTAAAACTTTGAGTTAGACTCAGGTTTTTCAACTAACTTCATTTTCATTCATGCAAGCAAGCACACGATACAACACACACCACAACAATCAAAGGGAAAACGGATGGTTTGAAGAACCATTCTACAAGCTAAGATACATTGAGATCGATACATCTCATGCTACGACAGTGTCCTAGTGCATCTACTCATCGTCGATGAAGTCGGAGTCCTCATCATCAGTGTAGAAGTCCACGGCATCCTCCGCTAGGACATCATCATCGTTGCTGAGGTAGGAATCCATGTCTCCCTAGATGTCTTCACCCTCATCTTCTTCTTCCTTGGCGGCAAGCTGAGCTTCCTGCTCCTTGGCAATCTTCTCGAGGTCGGCCACCTTCTTGCGAAGACGGGCGATGGTGTGATCCTTCTTGGCACGCTGGCGGCAAAGAGACTGACGGTCTTGGACAAGCAGTGTGAAAGTCTGGGCCTTCTAGTCGGCAATGGCATGGTTCTGGTTGGCTAACTCTCTGGCATTGTCCAGTTCCTGCTGTCTCTCATGAAGCAAGAAGTCAAGGTTCTCCACTTGACGCCTCAACTCGGGGTGGCCCGGCATTTCCATTGGCAGTCCCATGAAGTCACGTCTTGCATAGTGGGCAAAATGAGTTCCTTGGGTCTTGTTGACGCTGAGGGCACATAGACGTGCGAGAGCTTCATGCATTGCCCTGGCTAATCCATCTAGCCAGTTGTTCTCTCTCACGGAGAACTGAATTCTTCAAGAAGTTTGTGCTTCAAGAAACTCCTGGTGCGGGCACCCCAGTAACTCCGATAGTGAATCCAGATCCCTCTCTAAGATCAGCTGACCTCCATTGCCCAACTGGTAAAACTTGCTGAACTAGGTCTCCATCTACAAGAATTAAGGATGAGGAAGTTAGTGAGGTGATCAAGTGAGTCAAATTTTAAGGAGTAGGGTAAGAATTTTTGAGGATCATGAAGTTTTTGATAAAGAATCCACAAGGGTAAGAGAGGAGATAGTTATTCATAAATACTCACTTTGGTTTGGAAACTAAGTTTTTGTTTGACGTCCATTCTAACTAGGGTCTCCTATGGTCAGGATGGCTCTGATACCAACTTGTCAACACCCGGTTTTTTTAATCCCAGATGCCCGTTATGCCATACCTCACAATCCCAGGATTACCATTTTTGCGAGACATAACGGATTGGATATCACAATACATCATCCATTACAAACCATACATAAGGTTCTTACACAAATAAGGATCTCATGATCCAGTCTTAATACAACAAGTAGCGGAAATAAAAGATAGCGTAGTGGTGGGGTCCATCTTCAGGGGCACAGGCAATGCTGACGAAGGCAGATAGTCCTAGTTATCATAGCCATCCTGCTGACCATCATCTTGATAATCTCCTTCATAGTCTGGCCATGATAATAGCCAGGGACAAAAGCCATGAGTACTCTTTAAGTACTCGCAAACTACCACTAACAAGTATTATAAATTTAAGTTAAAATGCTAACTCTATGCTTAACTATCAAGATAAGTTTGAAACCTAAGCTGAGTTCTGAAGCAAAGAAAGATAAGATAAAACTCTAAAATCACTTAAGTTGGGGAAACTATTGTCATAAACACAACCCTGTTGTGGTAAAGTCGAGATTCATCATTCTTTTCGAAGTCTTTAGAAAACATCTGACAACGAAACAGTATGGCCATTCCAACTGTCCATAACCGCGGACACGGCTATTCGAATAGTTTGACACTCTGCAGAGGTGGTACACTTTCACCACAAGATTCTATACATCTGTCAGGGATAACCCTGAATCATCATACTTAGTATTTATATAATCAAACATAACCTTCCCTTTACACACCCTAGTATAAACACCTCTCCTATGAGCATGGCCTCCCAAGCATGACCATCAGTCATCTTGGGCACTGCATAGGTGGACAACATTGAGAGGTAGCCTCAGCTCAAACCTCTCCCATGAGGGAACTAATACTGATGCATATAAATTTCTAGCTAAGCCTTACCCAATTCAGGTAATGTGGTTGTACGGTAAATTTGGAATGGTATCGCATCCGAATCCAACCATCGGTTTTATAAAAGGGTTAAGGCTCATGCCTCAACATTTTCATCAACATCAATCCTTTGTGTTTCTCAACACATGTCAAAACATCTCAATAGAATGACTCATCATTCCAAGGTTTTCATAATTCATTTTCACCAAGTGTTCCCATCTAAAGTGACTCAAGTTTTTGATCTACTCTAACTACTAGGTTAAGAGTGTTCACTAAGGTGAAAAAGATGGGTTCAATCTCATGCCATATAATGACATCTAAAGGGTTCTAAATAGGTCAAGTTTTATACTTTTTATGCTACCTTCAAAACAAGTAAAGAACTTTGTATAACCTAAGAAGGGTAAAACTTGTAACTAGGACTTGGGGTACTATTAGTTAAATAAGGGGGGGTGTGATCCAAGCATGCTTAAGGCATCTTTGCTAAACCATCTAGTTTGCTTCTAGTTTGCTAAGTACTACACTTGCAAGTGCTAACTTGCAAGGGTTAATCTTGGATAGTGCTAGCTTGCTAATAGTAGCTGGCATTGTTAATAGTGGCTTCCACTTAGATAGTGCTAACTTGCTAATAGTAGCTTGCATTGTTAATGGTGGCTTGCCTTGGTTGGTGCAGTGGTTGAAGTTTTCTTCTTCTTCTTCTTGGTAGAACTCCTCCTCCTCGAGGGCTTGGTCGGTACTATCGTCTATAAATACATAGGGAGTGCACAATCACCAAACAATACTTAACTAGGATAGATAGCATTCTAAGACACACAATTGATGATCTATTATCATCACAAGCATCACAAGTTTAAATCACAAGTTTCCTTCTTTTTATTTTAGAAAAGTAATTTCTACTCATTGAAAAATTAACTAAAATTTAATATTCACCACCAAAATATGGGATAATGTGGACACATGTCCTCACTACATATTCTAACATGTGGGAATGAGATTTAAGGGTTGGATCAATATTACTTTGGTTTAAGTTCCTTATTTAATGATTTAAAGTGACTAGAAATGCCTATATAGCATTATTTTGGTACTAGTCCAAAGTCACTGCATGTAAACCTTAATATTATTACATATTTGGATAGATATGATAAAATATGATTTTTGAGAGTTGGAATCAACTCAAAAGCTAACTTGGTTGATTTTATAAAAATGTTGCAAGTTGCAAATGCTTTTGTCTTCTTATTTTTATTAGGAGAGATCTATAACTCTAATTAAATTAAATCCAACGGGCTTGGGTATATTACTTCCATACCTTTCAGGCAAAATTAGTTTCATGCGATTTGGATTTGTAAAACTCACAGAATTGATTTTTGAAATACTGGACAGAAACTAGATTTAACTGAAAAAGAAAAATCCAGATTTGAATCGGTGGGCTAGCGCGGGAAAAGGAATGGGCCGGCCCAGTGGCGCTCCGCAGCGCGGGGCTCAGCTAACAGGGGGTCCCGCGTGTCAGCGGCACTTAAATAGCGAAACGGTACGCGCGCTGTGGGCCGTGCGATTAGAAGCTAGATCTACGGCTGAGGGTCGTCGTCGACGACGAACAGGTCGACGGCGAGCTCGAACCCTAGTGGCTCAGTGGGGGTCTGCTGGGGGCGTACCAGGGCTCTAGCGGGGTCGGCGAGGCGGGAAAACGACGTGGAAGACGACGGCGAGGCGAGGCGTGGTCGCGGTGGAGCTTGGGGCGGTCGAAATCAACGACGCCCTTCTCCTCCTACTGCGGCTGCTCCGGCTCCAATTTCGGCGAGGCAGAGCTCGCCTTGCTCCGGCTAGAGGTGGGTGAGGTTCAGAGAGGTGAGGGTAGTGGAATGGTGTGGAGAAGAGAGGCTAGGGAGGGCTCCTTTTATAGGCTCGACGGTGAGACCGAGCGGGATGGACGGTCGATGTGGCGACATGGCTACGGCGAGGTAGAGGCATGGCTGGGGGTGGCGATTGATGGGCGGTTCCCTGGCGGTGCTCTAAAGCTTAAATGCGGCCGTAGGGGCGGTGGCACGCGGTCGGGGCGAGGTGGCGCTCTACGCGGCAGAAGCGGCGGTGTCCACGGCGAGCGGTGGCTGTGGTGCATTGGGCGGCGAACGGGCGTGTCCGTCGTGTTCCCTATGTCGTGGCGGAGCGGTAAGCGCGGGCTGCGGTCGAGCGGCGGCTTGTGCACGCGTGCCAGGTGCGGCGCTCTGGCGTGCGCTCGGCATGGTGCGGTGGCACTGGGCGCGGGCTCTCCTCGGTGGTCCACTGCGGGGCTTGGCTCGGGTAGGGGACAGTGGGTGGCGGTGAGGTGTTGGCTACCTCCTAGACATGGAGAGAGAGGAGGAGGTGGTCTGCTGGGGTGAGGGAAAGGTTGTCCAGCGAGTTGGTGATCGGCATGGCTTGGCCTTGCCGCTAGGGTGTAGGGGATGGGGTGGTAATGGCATGGTTTGATCAAGTGGAGACAGAGGGAGTGTTTTGTGGTCAATTGGGTGGCAAAACCCTGTAGAAATACTGAGCTAGCTAGTTGTGTTTGATTCTGCCTGCCATGTGTAATGGCCGCATGAAAATTCTTTTTGAATTTTGAGTTCAAAATTTTCGAGTGATCTCCCCTAGTGCTAGGCAGTCTCTGGTTGCAAGGGTTTTGAAAGTGGAGCTCAAATAGATGGGTTTTGAAATAGGGGTGATCTATGCATATGCATTAGATTCAATTTTCCAATGCAATTTAAAATAAGTAACATAATGGTTTTAGCAGATCCAAAGGTGGGCCTTGGTACCTCATTATGTGTACTAGCAAGCGATGCAAAGATCATGAGTTGTTTCTGTCAAAATTGGAGTACTAGGAATAGCCAAAGTAGGCATGAGAGTTAAATTTGCCAAAATGACCATTCCTCCTCTTTAATTATTTTTGATTTGATTTTCTTTAGGGAAAGTTTGGGAATGATGTAGATGATGTTTAAATCACCTAAGAAACAGTTTACAAGCATTGTATCACTCAATCATGGCAATTCAAACAACTCCTAAATTAAATGCACACATATATGAATGCTTTCATATTAACTTTGGAAAAGTTTTTGTTAACCCCAAATTTGATTGATTTGATCTTGATAAGCTTGGATTGAAGTTTTGGGATGTTATAGTTTCCCCCAGCCACTACCCCCGGAGATCCCCTAGGCTCCCCAATTGCTAGCTCGAACAACCCCCGTCCGAAGCTACTCCGGCGACGATTTCAGTGAGCTCCGGCCACGCCACATCCTCCTCTCTACCCTGTCTCGTTTGCCGTGTCCTGGCGCGTATTCTAACCCCGGCCGTGTGCCTTCTTTTGCTCCAGGTCGACGAAACGATCTACTCCGGCAAACTCCCTCTACCGCCGCCGTCCATCGAATTTTTCGGTGAGGTTAGGGTTTCTGCCGCCCCTTTTTAGTCTCTGCTAGATCGTGTTGACCCGGGCGCACCCCACCGACCCCTCTCCTTACTTGTTCAAGCCCCAGGCCGTAGTCTCCGACACAGAGCCACGAGCTCCACCGTCGATGCAACTCCGGCGAGGGATCGTGATTGAGCCAGAGCACCCCCCCCCCCCACGCCACGGTGACCTCCATCGAGACCGCCACAACCGCCTCGACCTCTGGTACGTGTCCATGGACCCCCTGCCCCTGTAGAACCACCGGAACACTTTCGGCCGACGCTCCGCCGCCGCGCGCAGCTGGTCAGTGCCGCCAGTTTCTGGCTAGGCCCTAGGAGCCATTAGATCTATCGCCAGCGGCAAGGATTAGATCGACGACCGAAGCGGTACGAGCTGATCAGATCCATCCGTTTGTCACTTAAGATCTCTGCAGCAGTCCGACCGAACCGGTACGGACCAATAGGGTTGCGCCACGTCGCCCAGGTTATCTGTTTAAATAAAAAAATAGACACATTATGTATTACACTTAGTAATTCAATAAATTTTGATCCACAATTCAGAAAAATGCAAATTAGGTGTCTATGGATTCAGAAAAATAAGACCTTTATTATAGAGGCCTTGTTTCACACTTTTACTACTGAAAAATTGGAATTATAGGCAGAACCTTTTTAGGAGTATTTTGCTCATAAAAATTATTCCATAAAATGTTTTTGTGTATTTCTTATGCCTTTAGATGGGCTATTTTAACCTCTGTACTGTAGACTCTGTAGGTTTTAGAGTTGTGATCATATCATTGCATTTTGCATGCATTCATATTTTTGTAATGTTTTATTGATTGATTTATTGTTGTTGTATTGTCCTTTGTGTAGATTGTGTGGATTGTGAAGTTTGTTGCTGTGAGGATTGTACCTATTCCCCTAGCTACCAAGGCAAGTGATATTTCATCTTATGTCCTATTATTTTCACTATTGCACTAGTGTTATTTTGGTAGATCTTAGCATGATAGGATTATGTATATGTTACTATACTATGCTATGCTATCCTATAGCTTATATCTTGGTAGCATTTCCTAGTTGAAAGACATCGTATGCTAGAGTGCTTAGTCATGCTATTAGATTTTGTTGGTGGAAATTCATATCAAGATAGTATGGAAGGATATTATTTTGACTAAGAAAAACAACTAATGTTAATGAAACACCTAGGTGGAATGGGACTTGCTTGGATTATGTTGAGTGGTTACTCAGGGGCCATGTCTATGGTCAACTGGTGTATCGCACTTGTGGACGGCCACCCAGGAACAAAGAGATTGGAGACATTCTTGTCACGAAGCTTCCAGTGTAGCCACATGGCATATGGGCTCTGCCTTAACCAACTAAGTTGCAAGAACTCAGCCAGACGGACAGAAGGTGGTAGTTATGATAGGATGGAGCGCGTCCGTGGTGGTCTGAGGGATTGCTTCTGAAAAGTCTCGTCTCGATGCATGCCGAGTCTTGTGGGGAAAGTGCACCACCTCTCGAGAGGGTAAAACTAAGTACTTAGCCGAGTCCCCGGTTATGGACAATTCCTGAGCCTCAAGACAGTGAAGCAGTTCAATAATCTCCTCATCCAAATTTATCTAAGTTAAAACTTGTGGGTGAACATGGGTAGAGGTTCAATGATGTCTATCATTGGTACCTTAGTGTTTGAAAGAGAATACTTACTCTTCAAAAACTATAAGTTAAAACTTGCTTTTAGCAAAGTCAGCCAAAACCACACTTAGCCATATATTCATGTAGTTGTTGGATTATACTAAGTACCTATGGTATCACTTGCCAATACAATTCCAAATGTATTGACCCTTTGTGGCTATAACTTATTATGTTGCAGGATACTCTGATGATGAGTAAGGTTGTGGGTCTACACTCGACATGTTTGCTTGTGGCACATGAAGACAAAAGACTCTATTATTATACTATGTAATGTGAACCTTGAGTATCTTAGCCTTGGGCTAAGTGAGTTGTAAGAACCATTATATTCCTGGATATGCGATGTAATAATGTCCTTTGTTTCTGTGTACTTCATCTTAAACTGTGGGTGCTAGCATTTCGATCCAGGGACTAGCACTGCAATCACAGGGATCTTACCTTATTATGGTGAGATCTTACAGCATGACCCCAAAATGATAGTGCCAAATCAGTAAGGGACATCATAGATCACACCATATCTAATAAAGTACGGTTACAATGTTCGGATACACCATTTCTTTGTGGTGTTCCGGTGTGTGTGAGTTGTGAAACAATTCCACATTGTCTCATGTGCGTGCCAAAATCGTAACTAAGATACTCTCCTCCATGATCGAATCATAGAAATTTGATCTTTCTGTTACGATGATTTTCTACTTCACTTTGAAATTCTTTGAAATTTTCAAATGTTTTAGATTTGTGTTTCATTAAGTAAATATACCCATATCTACTTAAATCATCTGTGAAGGTCACAAAATAATGATATCCACCACGTGCTGACACACTCATTGGACCACATACATTAGTAGATATTATTTCCAATAAGTCAGCCGCCTGCTCCGTTGTTCTGGAAAACGGGGTTCGAGTCATCTTTCCCATAAAGCATGGTTCACATGTCTCAAATGATTCATAATCAAGTGATTCTAGTAGTCCATCAGAATGGAGCTTCTTCATGTGTTTAACACCAATATGACCCAAACATCAACACCACATATATGTAGCAATATCATCATTAAACTTGATTCTTTTGGCATTCACATTATTAATATGTGTACTATTAATATTAAGATTCAGAACAAATAAACAATTCAACACAGGTGCAT
The DNA here is from genome assembly GCA_910589775.1 of Avena eriantha. Lineage (NCBI taxonomy): Eukaryota > Viridiplantae > Streptophyta > Magnoliopsida > Poales > Poaceae > Avena > Avena eriantha. Next base: position 85,724,521 of record OU342740.1, read on the forward strand.
GACCATAACAGATATTATTCATATAAAAGGATCAACCATTGTTCTTAGAAGAAAATGAATAACTGTCTTGCATTAAACATGATCCAAACATAATGTTCATGCTCAATTGAGGCACCAGATAACATTTATTTAGGTTTATTATCAATCATGGTGATAGATGAAGAGACAGTGCCGAACAGTGATCACATCCACCTTTGATCCATTGCCTACACGCATCGTCACTTCATCCTTGGCCAGTGGTCGACTATTCCTTAGCCCCTGCTTTAAGTTACATATGTTAGAAACCGGACCGATATCAAATACCCAGGTGCTAGTTCAACTACTAGTAAGGTACAAATCAATAACATGTATATCACATATACCTGTGTTCATGTTCACGGCCTTCTTATCTGCCAAGTACTTTGGGCAGTTTCACTTCTAGTGACCACTCCCCTTGCAGTAGAAACACTCAGTGTCAGGATTAGGGCCTCCTTTGGTCTTCTTCTCACGCCTGACACAGATTTGCCATCCTTCTTGAAGTTACCCTTGGACTTTCCTTTCTGGCCCTTTTTCTTAAAATTTGTGGTCTTGTTGACCACTAACACTTGGTGCTCTTTCTTAATGTCTACCTCGGCAGTCTTCATCATGGTTGCGAGTTCGGTGAGCGACTTGTTCGCACCATTCATCTTGTAGTTCAGCACAAACCCTTTTTATCTGGTGGTAGCAACTGCAAAACTCTATCCGTCATGAGATCAGGTGGAATCTCACATCCCAGTATCTCAAAACGTTGAGCATAGCCCGTCATCTTAATGACGTGCTCGTTCACAGAGCTATGCTCCTCCATCTTTGTGCTAAAGAACTTATCAGAGATCGCATATCTCTCAGCACGGATTTGGTCCCCGAACATAGTTTTGAGTTCCTCTACAATGACATAAGCATCAATAAGATCAAAGCACTTTTGGAGTTTAGGATACAATGATTGAAGGATCACACACCGCACAAGAGTGTAGTCATCATATTTTGTGCCATACACGTCGCTCTCTTCCTGAGTTGCATCAGTTCCAGGGGCGTTACCTAATGAATCGTCCAGCACATAGGACTACTTCATTCCCGTGAGGATAATCCTCATGTTGTGGTGTTAGTTGGTGAAGTTAGACCCATTATCTTGCAGCTTTTCTCTATCTAGAAATGCATTGAAATTGAATGCAGGGGGTGCCATGATCTACAATATATTTTAAGACTATTTTATACTAGGTTTATTAAAGATAGAGTTCAAGTTAATTCAAAATCACTATAAGAAATCCTACACAAAAACGACATCCCTTTAGTCATTTTTAGTGATTACACGAACCAATTTCACTACACCACGATCGATCATCATGAGTGGTGGTGCAGCTCCAATGGCGAGCATCATATCACTCATATGACTCGTGATTTACATTTCGATTCATGTTGCAAGGCCATGTATGTACATGCTAGGCTTGCCAAGTAATAACCTTAGTATTCGCATGTGTAAAATTGTCTTACACTCGTTGTATGCGAACGTAGAGTCTATCACACCCAATCATCACATGGTGCTTCGAAACGACGATTTTTTTAACAGTGCATACTAAGGAAGAACATATATTATCTTGATATTAGTGAGAGGGATCATCTTATAATGCTACCACCAAGAAATAAGCAAGACATAAGCAAAATAAGATGTATAAAAAGGGATAAACATCACATGCATATATAATGTGATATGATATGGTCCTTCTCGCTTTAGATCTCCATCGTGTGCGTCATGATATGATATTCATCATTCCACCGGTGTGGCACCAAGGTCCATGGCGCCACCATCATATCCGTCTCCACCATTACAATATATCTCTCGGATATACATGCATAGCACGCAGGCCATAAAAAGATAAATACAACATATGGCTCCTGTCGGTTGTTTAACATACAATAAATCTCATTGCATACAACAATTTTTGTATCAATGACCATATCACATCACATGCCCCGCAAAAACAATTTAGACGTCTCTAATTCATTTTTGCATATTTTACGTGGCTTTGGTCTTTCTAGGAAAGAACCACACTACCTACAAACTTCAACCACGACGGAGATAATCAAGTTATTAGCAAACCATTGTAAATTATATCATGACTATGTTGGGAGAGATAGACACCCAGTGAGCCACTTATGCAATACGAGTTGCATGTCAAGTGTGGGACAAGTCTCATGTGCAAGGACATGTAAAGTTAGTTTGGGCCGCTTCATCCCAACATGCCACCATGATCCAAATTCACAAAAGTATGAAATAACATGATCATCAACGCCCACATCTTTATATGTTCTAACTGTATAAAGCATCTATGATAGACATAGCTCTGATACTACTGATGGGGTTTGTTTCATGGAAAAAAATCTTACGGTTGCAACTACCAAGATCGAATCTAGTTGACACTTGTAACAGCTTTAAATGAACTCACCCTTGAAGACCGTAAAGCGGGAAAACGTTCCCGCAAACAAACGTTGTAACCTCCCAATTTTAGCAACCATGATTAGTTGTCCAGAGTGCAAAAATAAGGGGGAACAAAAACTTTTTCTTGTGCCTTGGTCCAGTGCTTGCTTGTTGTTTGCTTGCACTTGTGCTTATGATGTGTATCTTAGGATATTCCTTACCTCACCCTCAGTTGACAAAAGCTTTTTACCCAAAACTATCTTGGCTTACTTTACATATTCTCAAACATTCTGGCATTTCAAAACAGGAGCCAAGATGCCTACGAAACCAAAACTATTTTGGTAGCTTCTATTGACAAAACTATGGAGAGTTATATACTACAATCTCCTTATGTTTTCAAGATAGAACACTCAACTAATCTTACCTCTAGTTTTCCCAAAACTCTTGTTCAAAGTATTTGAATTCTACTGTTGGTAGAGATACCAAGAACCCTCATCTTATTCAAAACTCAACCTATTCAACATGCCCCAACCTTACCTCCAGCTGAGCTTGATGGTAACCCTAGAGTAGTTGAATTGTTTATAAGATGAGTTGCCTTGATCAGTTGTCTGATGATTTGCTTTGCTCTGCTGTTTGATTTGTTTGCCTAGGAAGTAGTATGAGCCACTCTAGGAGCTCATCACTAGGATCAAGATGTCTCCCAATCCTCAATCCCTAAGCAAGAAAGCAAACCTTGTTATAATCCCTAGCCACTAGGTGATCATATAAGACCTTTAACCAGATCAATTCTGAGGATTCCCATTCTAGATGTTTCCAAGTCCATAAATACCAATATTAAGCATGGCTCTCTTCTACTCACTCTACACTTCCATTTAAATCACTTGTTAAAGCTCTGATACCAAGTCTGTGGGCTCCCCGGATTATTCTTCCGAGAAATCCATGTTATGCATACATCCACGTTCCCATGATCAGTGAGTCGTGGAACATAACCGACAGGTACCATTACAACATCCGAAACATAACGAGATTAGAAGACTTACATAAGTGCCATTATGGCTACATCATCATTAGCTGCGGAACATCGCCAAGCGTAGAGCCCAATCGTGCCTCAGCCTACAGGCAGGTGACTGGGAAGACGGCCTAGCTCACTGGACGTCACCTTAAACTCCTGAAAGTCTGGCCAAGTAAATAGCCAGGGACACAGTCGTGAGTGCTTTTGAATGTACTCGCAAACCACCAAGATAAGTGAACCAAGGAAATGCAATTCTGGCTGTGGCGAGATAGCTCTATCTGGGTTGCTTTTGAAAAGCCTAAACTAACTTTTAAGTTATGGCATCTCCATATCTTTGTTGAAAAAGAGTTTTGAAAACATGCTTCTGTTTTATAAATCAAGACATCTCCATATCTTTGTTGAAAAAGAGTTTTGAAAACAGTTTTGTAGTTAAAACCCTTTTTAAACATCTTCGACCCCTCAGGTCAAAACAAGCCTTTCCGAACTCGGGTTCCCCCGGAACCTTCGTCCTCTTCGTACTTGTTTCCCAAACAAGCATAGTTTGGGTACTCCTAGCCAACACCTTTACAACCGTCCTTGACCGTGGACACGGCTATTCGAATAGGTTATACTCTGCAGAGTTTGCGCACTTTCCCCACAAGAATCAATACATCCATCGGGATACAACCACGGCCCACTACCACTGTAGATGGGGGTCCGGATAATCAAACCTAACCTTTCGCTTGTCTACACTAGCAAAGGCATGCTTTTCCTCTTGGGTTTGTTCTCCTCGGCAACGAGTATGTGGCTCCTAGCCATAGTCCTTCCTTCCGTACACGCGCATACCCAAGCCGCAACTTGGCGTATACCTTAAATTTGGTGACTCCCCTTCCTTCCGTACTACCTAAGTCATACCGTCCACGAGAGACCCAATTGTTGCACCAGACTCCTGTTAGTTCAAGCTCATTCTTGCCGAAGCAAGCGTCAGGCTTCAGATCCTTGATCTGGTGGCGCCCGTCCGGAATTCCAGGGATTTCTCACTATAAGCATGGTACAAGTTGCCTCGGCTAATGCGGACAAACTATGAGTTAAGCCCCAGCAACCTAGGGTAATGTGGTTGCGCGGATAAAAATTGTTCCAGTAAAGGCGTAGAACATCCCATCACATTTCCACTTCTTCTCATCACCATTTCTTTTGTTAAAACTTCCACTAGGAACGATGCCTCTTCCCAGGGTTTTACAAAGCCCTTTTGAAACAGTTGTAGTGGGGGGAAATCCCAAAACAGTTTATTTTCTCAAAACCGGGGTTTCCAAGGAGGTAGGATGCTAACCATCATACTCTCGGTCTAAAGGGGATAAAATGATAGTTTCATAGGGGTAGTGCCTCGAAGGACACGAGGTAATAACTTGGAGGAGCCAAGTTACTTATCGCAGTATTTATAAAACAAGACAATGCAGGTTGATAATGCAATTTATAAAGAGGATACAAAACAGGTAAAAGAGAGTAGGACATATATCAGAGTTCGGGAAATGGTGGCTTGCCTATGATCAGCAATAAGTCCCTGGACTTCTTCAGATAACCAGAATACCCAATAATGTAATAATAAGAAGTCCCTTCCTTCTTGTCGTCAGGCACTCACACTATCGTCGTAATCGGGTACACATGCAAGCATACAAGTCCACAATCAATACAAGGCATACAAGAATCAAACCATGCAGCAAACAAACATGAGGATTATTACTGGACTTGGGAGGGTTTGGAGAAGTTGGGTATTGGTAGTGGAATTTTACTAGATTGCCACTGGAGTGTTTCTCTCTTGGAAGATAGTTGTCAAAGTTAGCGACAAGGCATTTGGATTAGGGATCTGAGGTCTGTAGGATATCAAAGGGTAAACATGATATCCATAGATAGGTCTTGACAAAACAAAACCATCACAAGTGGTTTTACTTGAATGTCAATTTTCTAGAATTAGTTATGCTTTTATAGTGGATTAAACTCTAGTTTGAGGAAATAATTCACCAGAAGAGTTCTGGAGCTCCAAAAATTATTTCCTTGGATGTTTGGGTAATACTTGATGTACTGAACTACCTAGAGTTGGAATCAAGTCAGAAGAATTACCAGAATGCCCTTAGGAAAACCCAAAGATAGTTCTGCATGATTCTTATCCTTTTTACCAGATTAAATCTACAGGATCTATTGAGTTGGTTCCAAGGGCATGTGATAGACATTTAAAATATCTTTCTGTAGAAATTGGATTCACCCTTTTTGGAGTTGCCAAACTCCTGGAGGGATTTAGTTAGTGAAAATACCCATCACAAAGGTATTTAAATCACTAAAATTCAACCAGAGCTCAATAAATTCTGAGCTGCTGGGGTTTGGTAGGTATTGATAATATGAGGTACTGGGAGGTGGAATCGGGTCCATACCATATTTTGTTAGACCTGGGGATTTTATCTATGGCAGATTAAGGTTACTTTTGTTATTTTTCCCAAAGGCACACCTCGGTTCACCTTGGCATAGGACCTATGCTAGATGGTAGGTATGTCAAATACCTCTCAGAGGAGCTTTGGTTCATCTCAAATGGAGAAGGCTAGCTCATAGAGGATATTAATTAGTGCAAAGTATACTCTGCAGCAGAATAAATACCAGAATTTAAAGAAAATTATTTTGGACATGGGGTTGCCTCTACATGTTTGAGAAAACATCAGAGAACCACCAGAACTTTAGATCTAGCCATTTGGATTGGGTATACCATTTTATTTGGATTTAATCCTATGGATCTGTTTCTGGATCTGAAATAAAGAAAAAGGAACTTTGTGGCTGGGCTGGATCTGACTGGGGAATGGGCCGCAGGGGGAGATTTGGCCCACGGCGCGCAACGGGGCGCGCGCGGGAGGCCGAGCTTTTTCTTTATTTCAGATCCAGAAACAGACCCATAGGATTAAATCCAAATAAAATGGTTAACCAAATCCAAATGCCTAGATCTAAATTTATGGTGGTTCTCTGATGTTTTCTCAAACATGCAGAGGCAACCCCATGTCCAAAATAATTTTCTTTAAATTCTGGTATTTATTCTGCTGCCGAGTATACTTTGCACTAATTAAATTCCTCTGTGAGCTAGCCTTCTCCATTTGAGATGAACCAAAGCTCAACTGAGAGGTATTTCGAATACCTACCATCTAGCACAGGTCCTATGCCAAGGTGAACAAAGGTGTGCCTTTGGGAAAAATAACAAAAGTAACCTTAATCTGCCATAGATAAAATCCCCAGGTCCAACCAAATGTGGTCTGGACCTGATTCCACCTCCCAGTACCTCATATTATCAATACCTACCAAACCCTAGCAGCTCAGAATTTATTGAGCTCTGGTTGAATTTTAGTGATTTAAATACCTCTATGATGGGTATTTTCACTAACTAAATCCCTCCAAGAGTTTGGCAACTCCAAAAAGGCTGAATACAATTTCTACAGAAAGATATTTTAAATGTCTATCACATGCCCTTAGAACCAACTCAATAGCTCCTGTAGATTTAATCTGGTAAAAAGGAGAAAAATCATGCAGAACTGTCTTTGGGATTTTCCTGAGGGCATTCTAGTAATTCTTTTGACTTGATTCCAACTCTAGGTGGTTCAGTACATCAAGTATTACCTAACCATCCAAGGAAATATTTTTTTGAGCTCCAGAACTTTTCTGGTGAATTATTGACTCAAACTAGAGTTTAATCCACTATAAAAAGCATAACTAATTCTAGAAAATTGATATTCAAGTAAAACCACTTGTGATGGTTTTGTCTTGTCAAGACCTATCTGTGGATATCATGGTTACCCTTTGGTATCCTACAGACCTCAGAACCCTAATCCAAACGCCTTGTCTCTAACTTTGACAACTATCTTCCAAGAGAGAAACACTCCAGTGGCAATCTAGTAAAATTCCACTACCAATACCCAACTTCTCCAAACCCTCCCAAGTCCAGTAGTAATCCTCATGTTTGTTTGCTACATGGTTTGATGCTTGTATGCCTTGTATTGATTGTGGACTTGTATGCTTGCATGTGTACCCGATTACGACGATAGTGTGAGTGCCTGACGAGAAGAAGGAAGGGACTTCTTATTATTACATTATTGGGTATTCTGGTTATCTGAAGAAGTCCAGGGACTTATTGTTGATCATAGGCAAGCCACCATTTCCCGAACTCTGATATATGTCCTACTCTCTTTTACCTATTTTGTATCCTCTTTATAAATTGCATTATCAACCTGCATTGTCTTGTTTTATAAATACTGCGATAAGTAACTTGGATCCTCCAAGTTATTACCTCGTGTCCTTCGAGGCACTACCCCTATGAACCTATCATTTTATCCCCTTTAGACCGTGAGTACGATGGTTAGCATCCTACCTCCTTGGAAACCTCGGTTTTGAGAAAATAAACTATTTTGGGATTTTCCCCACTACAACTGTTTCAAAACGGCTTTGTAAAACCCTGGGAAGAGGCATCGTTCCTAGTGGAAGTTTTAACAAAATAAATGGTGACGAGAAGAAGTGGAAATGTGATGGGATGTTCTACGCCTTTACTGGAACAATTTTTATCCGCGCAACCACATTACCCCAGGTTGTTGGGGCTTAACTCGTAGTTTGTCCGCATTAGCCGAGGCAACTTCTACCATGCTTATAGTGAGAAATCCCTGGAATTCCGGGCGGGCGCCTCCAGATCAAGGATCTGAAGCCTGTCACTTGCTTCGGCAAGAATGAGCCTGAACTAACAGGAGTCCGGTGCAACAATTGGGTATCCCGCGGACGGTATGACTTAGGTAGTACGGAAGGAAGTGGAGTCACAAAATTTAAGATATACGCCAAGTTGCGGCTTGGGTATGCACGTGTACGGAAGGAAGGACTATGGCTGCGAGCCACATACTCGTTGCCGGCGAGAACAAACCCAAGAGGAAAAGCATGCCTTTGCTAGTGTAGACAAGCGAAAGGTTAGGTTTGATTATCCGGACCCCCATCTACAGTGGTAGTGGGCCGTGGTTGTATCCCGGCGGATGTATTGATTCTTGTGGGGAAAGTGCGCAAACTCTGCAGAGTATAACCTATTCGAATAGCCGTGTCCACGGTCAAGGACGGTTGTAAAGGTGTTGTCTAGGAGTACCCAAACTGTGCTTGTTTGGGAAACAAGTACGAAGAGGACGAAGGTTCCGGGAGAACCCGAGTTCGGAAAGGCTTGTTTTGACCCAAGGGGTCGAAGATGTTTAAAAAGGGTTTTAACTACAAAACTGTTTTCAAAACTCTTTTTCAACAAAGATATGGAGATGTCTTGATTTATAAAATAGAAGCATGTTTTCAAAACTCTTTTTCAACAAAGATATGGAGATGCCATAACTTCAATGTTAGTTTAGGCTTTTCAAAAGCAACCCGGATAGAGCTATCTCGCCACAGCCAGAATTGCATTTCCTTCGTTCACTTATCTTGGTGGTTTGCGAGTACATTCAAAAGTACTCACGACTGTATCCCTGGCTATTTACTTGGCCAGACTTTCAGGAGTTTAAGGTGACGTCCGGTGAGCTAGGCCGTCTTCCCAGTCAGCTACCTGTAGGTTGAGGCACGATTGGGCTCTGCGATTGGCGATGTTCTGCTGCTAATGATGATGTAGCCATAATGGCACTTATGTAAGTCTTGTAATCTCGTTATGTTTCGTATGTTGTAATGGTACCTGTCGGTTATGTTCTACGGCTCACTGATCATGGGAACGTGGATGTATGCATAACAGGTATTTCTCGGATGAATAATCCGGGGAGCCCACAAACGTGGCTATTTTAGATTGTACATGACCTTCCTCAAGGACACCAAGATTATCAGAACCACAAAGGGGCAACGCCTCCATAATCGGCCACACGTATGGTGTGACGACGACTTCTGGAGTGACATTTGAGGAATCAAAGTACTCTTCCGGAGTCAATGATTGACGTGATCTCATAGTCTAAGGATTAGAGTTACTTCGAATGAGATAACAATATAAACTTGAGAACATGATGATGTCTGCAAGAGCACAGATCATTTTCAGCTAGTTTCGAACTTCAGATATCGATCCCACAGGGAGCCCAAAGGTACGTGTTTATTGGTGAAGTCTCTGTCACACCCGAAGTTGTCACAGGTCTTCGAGTGAATTGACTGTAAGTGTTGAAATGAGAATGGGATTTTTATTAATTGCGATAGATTTAAATGAAACTAAAATGTAAACTTTAGAAATATAATGCATGAAAGTAAATAACGACTTTGCTTGTTTGTTATTTCCTGCATATGGCAAAAGAAGGCGTAGGGAGATTCAGTTCATGTTGATAGTGAATGTGCCAGGTGGACGAGTGGTAAATGTAACAATTATAATCTTATAAATATATGTGTAGGCGAGCAACCCATAATTAGCCGGAACTCCTCTTGGTAGATTTCATCCCAACTTCAATAATCCTACTAGCCTGCTACCAAAACCATGGTCAGACACTAGACGATTAAGACCCTTTAGGTCGCTTAGCGATTAAGCTCCTTGGATCAGACTAATGCAATAAGCACAGTGGTTACTCGTTATCCTCGAGTCAACTAGCTTTCCATTGATATCCCCGTGTCACCCGAGGGTCGCCGGTCTACTAGCGTACAAGATCTTATCTATGTACAACAAGGTTGCATGTTGTCTGGTCCCTTAATTGGACAACAAGCATTAAGCATCCCACAGATAGTCAAGCACACATAATATAGTAATTAGAATCAATCGCAAATTAATGGAAAATATATGAAGGCACATCACATCTCACATATCCCCTACATCCTCCATGACCAAGGGAATTACTCACACATGAGAGAAGAACATATCATAAATATAATCAAATAAAGGGAATTCGTCTTAGTATTACCGTGGAGATCCACAATAAGAATAGAAAAATATTCCACACAATTCAAGATGGGAAGAAATAATCTCAAACCCTAGTCTTGCAAGGTGGAGATCCCTCTCTCTCAAGTACAAGTAGTGGCTATGGGGGTGTATTTGGTAGGATGTCGAAGATCATGGAGCGAGATGAAGAACGTCTTCTCCTTGTTCTCTGGATCTCTTCTTTCTCCCTTCTGGATAGTGTGGCGGCTGTTGTGTTGTGTTTTCGCTCTCGGTCCCTTCACAGAAGTTGTCCGTTTTGACAAGACAGAGGCAGCGGCAACTATATGGTGGGAACTATATGGCCAGAAAAATATTCCCGTCGTATAGTTGCTCGTTAAATCTTATGTGAGCTACCCTCGCGTGCTTCCAAAGTGGGACTTGCTTGTCTTCTCTAGAATATTTTATTTCTCTAGTTAAATCCTCATATTGATGTTCAAAACCTGAAACACACATTAAAAACCAAGTTTTCTTCACTACCGAAGTATTAGTGTTAGGTAAAACCAGAAAACAATCAAATCTGAGAGAAAACCATCAATAAAAGCCATCAAAAATATGTCCAATCTCACAGCTATCACATGATCGTATTGCTAAATCTACTGTGGGTGAATGTTCATCATATCATTCCCCAATGACATGACCTTGTTATTAACAACATGCAATGTTCATGATCAGGAAACCTTGATCATTAGTTAATCAACAAGCTAGTGTGATGAGAGGCATTACTAGGAGCACGATAGAGTTGTAATGACACGCGTAAAGCAATATATTATTGTAATTATTCGAAAAAGAAGTGGCATAATTTATACTACTTCGAAGCATCCATTTAATCAAATAATTTCAATCAAGGGTACTATGGAGTCTATTTATATTAAGCTCAAATGGGATGGAATAGTTCTAAAATCAAATTCTTTGAGATAAACATGGACTCGAGTCATCTTTTAGATGCTTTTTCTTGTTCTAAAAATGTAGGAAGTATTTTTAACCAATTTCATTGCTCATTGTTTCAAAGCTAAAAGGAGACACTAGCAAAGGAATAGAATTTGTAGGATAACAAGTTAAGTGGGGAGTGAATCCAGTGCAAGCTAATAAATAATTGTAGGATCAATTTAAGGTTGCAAAGAGTGTGATGAAAGGAATGTGATACCTACTCTTGCTTGCTTCGTTCTTGTATTCGAGTCGAACCTCTCCTATATTTCCATATTGCCAAATCACCTAAAATTAAGCAATATCCGAGAGAAACAAAGAAACAAACTTGCAAATAAAATTACAACTATTTTTTTGTATTTTTGTTTTAGTTATGCAAAGCTAAAAATAAACATGCAATTTTTTAAGAAATAAATCAAAAGAAGAAATAAAAATATGAACGCAAAGTTTGGAGGTTTTCAAACCTCCCCCAAGCTTAGGCGATTGCCAGGCTCAGTTGTTGTCGTCATTTGGCGGCTGGTGTGGGTACTGCTGGCAGAAGTCGGGGAAGTGGGTCATGAAGTGATTGAAGTTGTGAGTCAAAGTGTTCACATCTTCATTCACATCCTGAAGAGTGTGGTTGATCTCCCCCAACACGTTGGTTGAGCTGCTGGAACTCAGGATAGGGAATGTAGCCGTACCCCTACTATGGCTGGTTGGGCCATGGTTCCCAGGCTCCTCCTGGCTGCTGCTGCTGTCCTTCCCAAGCTAGGTTGTGTCCCTGCTCTCCCTCCTGCTCCTGCTCATCCTGCTGCACTTCATCTTCCTCTTCCTCGGGCTGGTTCTCGGCCAAGATCTCCGTCACTTGGTTCTTGGTAAGGATCCAAGTGTCCTTCTCCACAATCGAGAAGGCTTGGGGACATGGCAACTAAACCTCCTCAACCTGTATATCATCAAGATAACTGAATTGATATGCTCGGAGCCTCCGGTTAGCATGGTAAACAACAAGGAAGCCACAAGCAGTCAAATATTTGGCGTCCATAAGTTTGGAGCAATCAACAGGTTCCATAATAGGTAGTGCAATGTTCAATGCATAGGCAAGGTGGGTTACCAATCCACCAATGCGAATATCACCTTTGGTCTTGATGCTTTGGTGGCGAAAGTGTTGGATGAGTAGAGCTGCAGGACTAGGGCTTTGCGTTGCATTGGGGAAGAGAGCATTGGTGATCATTGCCATGTACGCATTGGCCATGGAACCAGTATCACTCCTTCCCAACATTGTGTTGGCAAGGAACAAAGCAAAGTAGCGAATGGTTGGGTTCTAAATGGTGGACATCTTCTTTTGATAAAAGTGACTAGCACCATTAATAGAAATAACCTCCCAAGTCTCTCCACTTGTGACACTATAGAGGTTAGTAATATTGGGCTCCCAAGTATGAGGGAAGCTGAAAGCATTGCAAAATTGCTCAAAACTCACTTCATAGTATGTACGGTTCATGCTGAAGCTTATCGTGTACATGTTACTTTTCTCCTTGTGGTCATCGTAGAAGGAGGCGAGGAACTCATGGGTGAGATCAGCGTAGGTGTCATGTCTTGCAAAGCTAAGTGCCGCCAGCCCCGACCTGCTGCACATGAGGTCAAAGTCTGTCTTCAACCCCGTCGCACTGAGAAAGTTGTGGTTGGACCAACATGTGGGCAGCACCCTCCTCGATGAGACAATGTCCAACTTGGAGTTGCGCGGGGCTCAGGCCCCCGAGCTTGAGCCCTCTCCCCGTTGGCGCTTGCTCACACGAAAGAGGCTACCGATTTTGTTCATCGTGATGCACTGAAAATTTTCACCATAAAACCTTAGGCATATAGTTTCTATATGATATATGAACGATTCTACATGGAAAAATTCAATCGTAACGTGAGAAATTAATAGAGAAAACTAAATAATCTTGAGTTCATCCACTAGATCAATGTGAGAGTTTCAACCATGGAAATCTGAAAAATAAAGCATGGATAGGGAGAGAAACATACCGATCTGTTGATTCCCCCACTCAAACGAACGAAATCCACGAAGACTCGAGAGTTCTAGGTGGATTTGGAGAGGTTTGGAGAGAGAATATGAGAGAAATAATGAGGAGAGGAGCAAGACCTAGCCTCCCCGGTGCGATTTTGTGGTTGCACCAAACTATACAGCCAGAACTATACGGACGGGTGATGGTTCTCCGCCCGTATAGTTGCACCGGTGTCGCCAACTAGGGTTTCTTTATACAGGAAAACAACTATACAGGCACAACTATACGGGCGGATCAGAGTGATCCCATCGTATAGTTGGTCGTTAAACTGTCTGACTCTTGAGATAAATTTCTAAAACTAGCATCGATATCTATACGAGCGGAACTATACAGCCGGAGTTTTTATTCCCGCCATATAGTTGGTCATTGAACTCCCAGTACCTTTGGAATAAAATTCTACGAAGGCATCGATATCTATACGGCCGGTACTAGACGGCCAGAATTTTTATTCCCACTGTATAGTTGGTCGTTAAACTCCCAGTACCTTTGGAATAAAATTCTATGAAGGCATCGATATCTATACGGCCAGAACTATACCACCGGAATTCTTATTCCCGCCGTATAGTTGGTCGTTAAACTCTCTGTCGTGGTATTGCCGACGAGTACGCCATGGAGGGGTCCTCACAATGTGTGTTTAGAGACGTGGGGTAAGGCGAAGAGTTGGCGAGTACGAGGTAACACAGCTTACCCAGGTTCAAGTCCCACAACGGTGGCGAAACTCTACTCCTGCTATAAATCACTATAATGGCAATACCCCGAGTTACAGAGATAGGTTGGCTGTGCGCGGTGTTGCGCATTGTACGCTGCAATTAGAGTATTGTGCCCTAAAGGCTCCCACGGGCCGGCTTATAAAGGCGCCAAGACCTAGGGTTTACAGGGAAAGGTCCTTGCCGGATAAGGTAAAGAGTCCTACACCTACACGAACTAGTCTTCCGTGTCTTGTACTCCAAGGCTCTGAGTATGTCGGTGACTCCAGCGTAGCCTTCCTTTATCCGGCATGGGCCTCCCTTCAGGATCCGTCTAACTGGGCCGCCCAGCAGCCCACAGGCCTTGCTACCAACTATCGGCCACTCGGGTTAGGCGCACTGGTGACATGCTATGAGGATACCCATATAGCATATCCCCAATAGTAGCCCCCGGAGGACATTGAAATCTTGCGTCGTCTTGCTCGTTGATCTCATAATATCCCATCTAAGTGATGCTGGCAATCCGTCAAGCAATATCTCAAAGGTCTCCCAAAGAACCCTGCAATCCTCTCCGGCTTCGCAATGTAGCCGGAGATTCCTTAAGTCTTCATTTCCAGAGTCGGACGATCTCCGTCTTCGATGGAATCTTCGGACGTGACCCTTCACTGCAACTGTCAAGAGGATGACGTAGGGTACAGCCTACGCTACCTCAAAACTCATAGAAGCAAAGAATTTATCATTAGCTATTTTCATGCGCGTGAAATCCGAAATGGCGGAGCGACAAAAGACGGAGGACGTGGTGAAATTACCGCGCATGTTCACTTCCACGTCGGCAACATTCCATCCATTAGATCTTTTTGCACGAATCTTGACGTGAGGCTTATATATTTCCACCACAGTCAATTTTTTTTACCCGCATTCGCTCCCAGTCTTCGTCTTCCTCCAGCCGCACGACCGTTCGAGCTCCTTTGCGAAAACCTTAACCAGAGCCTTTTCTTCCTCCACACACTCCTCGTCGTAATGGCCTCCAGCAGCTCCGCTCCTTCCACGGCGGCAATTCCCGAGGCTACGACGGAGCCATCCCAAGGAGTTATCGTTCCGCTAGAGGGGGTGGTCATCCCCGTCTCCGCCGTGACGGAATCCGCCGGCAATGACCAAGAATGAGCGGCGCCCGAAACCGCTAAAGAAGAAAGCGACTCCCATAAGGGGGTGTGGAGAGGTTCTGATCTCTCCGCCGAAGATCTCCAAGAGCTGATCGACGAGGGGTATCTCCTTGCGGTGGAGAAGTTTGTCTGTCGGGCGACGCCGGCCGGTGAGGTGGTCCCTTCTCGCCAAGCTGGAGAGAAGGTGTACCTCAAATCTCAGCTGGTACGCGGCGTAAGCCTGCTAGTCTCCGACTTCTTCCTAGATGTCCTTCGGCACTTCCCGGTACTTCCCCACAACCTCTCTCCCAACAGCATCCTAGTCCTTAGCAACTTTGTAGCTTTATGCGAAGGATATCTAGGAATCAAACCTAGATTAGATCTATTTGAATATTTATTCATCGTCAAGAGAGAGTCCGTAGAGTCCAAGGATGAATTGCGGATCTGCGGAACTATTAGCTTTAAGATCTGGCCTAGCCGGCGCTTCCCCGACATCATAGGGCATGAGTCTTGCAAGAACTGGCAGCGCACGTATTTCTATGGGCCAGATATCCCTCTGCCAGACCGTCTTGAGACCTACCCTGACTTCGTTGATGGAGCTACCACTGAAGTGCCTGCATGGCGGACTCTAGCCTCTCTTCCCTCCGATGATGAAGCCAATCGTGTAGTAAGGCGGATAGAATGGCTCGTAGACGGAGGTCTAACGGGCTTGGACCTTTCCATGTACTGGTACGTTAGGCGGATCCAGCTTTTGCAGCACCGCGCCGAGCTGATGTGCAAGTATAGCCAAGACAGGAGGGATCCCATGTGAATTTCGCAGGATAACTTCTCTACTGACTCCATCAAGCTCCGGCTAAAGGACATCGTCAAAGTGAAGGACAAGAAGCGTGGCTTCAAGATCACTTTCGACATGTTCGATTGCGGCACATGCCTAAAGGTAGCTTCTGTTTCCTTTGTTACTTATTATATACTCTAAGGTTTTTTCGACTTGAAGTTGCGCATCTAACATTGCCATGTATCCCAGCTGGCGACCTTGGCGGCAGATCAAATGGCCTCCCAGGTCTATGATCCTAAGTTGAAGGATATCCAGGTGGTGTCCGACGATGACGCCTCCAAGGATCAACCAGCTCCGGCAGCGCGAAAGCGGAAGAGCTCCACCTCCAATGCTGTTGTCAAGGCCAAGAAGAGGATATCGGAGAGTGGAGTCTCCAAACGTTCCACTGCCGCCTTAGAGGTGGAGAAGAAGAAGAAGTCCACCGGCATTCCCCTCATCAAGGCTCCTGCCGTGGAGTAAGTACTTGCATTCTCTGACTTGTGCTTTTCAGCCCTTACCTTTTTTCAACTCTTGTACTTATACTTTGTATGTTTCAGGAGGAAAGCCGGTGTTAGTTTGAAGCGATCCTCCAAAGATGTTGGAGGGTCAAAAAACATTCATGACATGTTGACCAAGGGTTCGTCCGCTAAGCCCTCTCCCGCCACCGCTTCCCCTACTCATGCCGCAATTCCCTCTGCTGGTCCCGCTAGGCCGTCATCTCCCGCCATCCCTGAGACCTCCGCCATGGAGATAGATATCAATCCAAACCTTGATGTCTCAGGCTCTGTCGAGGCAGACGTTGCTCCTAGCGGCCAGGCGACGCAGGAGAGCACCTCTTCTAAAGTGGCTGAAGCTCCGGCTAAGGATGCCACCGAGAAGGGGAAGGAAGTGGAAGAGGTGGACGTGGAAGCTATGATTGAGGTGGGAGCCTCCGCGCCATCTACTTCCTTGAAGGTGCAGGAGACATCTAGGGCTTCATCCATGCCTCCAGCTTCGACCTCTCCATTGGCTACGACTCCTCCGACATTAAGCCTAGATGATCTCATCAAGCAGGTCGACGCAATCTATAAGAACGCTCGGACCTTTCATGCTTCCTAGGCTCATCTGGCCAACAATCTCAGGATCATTGCCATCATAAGTTTTTTGAACTTCACTTGCTTTACTTTGTATAGTATATCCCACTGTAGCCCCCAAGCTCTTAGGCGGATAAGTCAATAGTTATTGGCCTGAGTGCTCCAGAGAACTAAGCGTAGAACTTGTCTGTGTAGCCCCCGAGCATTTAGTTGAAGCTGAAAAGTTCCGACTAGATGCTCTAGAGAAACTAGCTTACTTTAAAATCGTGTATTGTAGCCCCCGAGCATTTAGTTGAAACTTGAATAGTTCTGACTAAATTCTCTAGAGAAGCTAAGAATGCTCATATCATGTGCAGAATGAGAAAAATGGAGGTTTGCTGCTCTTCGGAAGGAGATGGACCTTGAACAAGGTAAAACCAAATTCCTAAAGGAACGGATCAAAAATAGCCAGAGTCTGTTTCCTACGACAGCTCCTTGCTTTCCCATTGAGTCATTTTTTCTGTCTTCTGATAGCACTTTTTGATTTCCATCTTACAGAAGCCATTGCTAAGGCCAAGAGCATCGTCGAGCAATCCAAGCATATCCAGGAGCTCGATGATGAAAACAAGATTTTGAAGAAGGCTATGCAAGAGTCTGCGGACGTGGAGATGCAGCGCCTGAAGGATGAGATTGCACAGCTCAAAGACCAGAACCAAACTGCCAAAGAGAAAAATGCTAGGAGTCTTGAGATGTCCAAGTCAATCCAGAAGGAACGTGATGTCTTGGCGGAGACATGCATGCAAGAGGAAACGAGCATCTTTGGTAACCTTTCTCCATCTTGGTCTTTTCTATAAGTTGGACAACCATTGTACTTGTGTGTACTCATGGTCCTTGTGTTTTGTGCAAACCGCAGCTCCCATTAGCTTAGCCAACTTGGGTGAGGGTTCTCCAAGTTCCAAGAAGCGCATGATTCTTGCCGGCAACTTTGCCAGCACCACCATCGCCCAAGCCAATGAGATAGCTCAACCTCTAGGTATAAATATCAAGGCGGTAGACTCAGCAGCCAAGTTCGCGGAAATCCTGCACCGAGCTCCCGAGAAAGTCAAGGACTGGAAAGCCTCTTGCATCCGGGCTGGTGCAAGGATGACCCTGTCCTTGGTCAAGGCGCACTATGACAACGCTGACATCGACCTGGTGACCTCCGGTTTTCTCAAGATAGACGAGAAAGGTCAAGAGATCGATAGCGATGCTATTTGGAATTCTCTCGCTAGCTTCGACACCAAAGTTTCCAAGATGGTTAAGGCGGATGTCTTTGTGCCTGCCGAGATCCTAGATGATGATGTGACTTCGTCCGAGTCTAGCCCTTCTCCTTTAGAGTTTGACAATCTCTCTCGGCCTGGTTCTCCTGATGATGCCACCACGAAGTCCCCTGCAGCAGAGCCATAAAAACAATATTTGTATTAAATGTGTCTCTGCAGAATGTATGTGGAAAAAACTTATGCTTGTCTAAGGCGGAAAACTTGTATTCAAGCTTCCTGCAACTTATCTGTTTCTAGCATGTGTATGTATTTTTTAAGAAAGTGCTGGCTTATCCATTATTCTGGTTCGTATGCTTGACCTTTCGTGAGACGGAAGACTCTCAGCACAGAACTATGCTCTCAGGTGATGATGCTTAATAGCACCGTCCAAAACCTAAGAACAAAATCGCCTGCTTTGAGTGTCGAAAAGTCACTACTCCAGAATCGACATAAAAACTTCAGAAAACATGTAGACCAGAAATATTAAGCTAACACCCGTAGGCGGAATTTTCACCAGGGCAAATGCAACCTTGCGCATAAAGGGTTTATATGATCCAAAAATGAACAACTAAAGGAGGTAAAAGACTTAGAGAATATGAGTGAACCAAATTCTTTGTTTCATTGATCATATAAGAAACTTATTACATAATATAAATGTGCTAAGTGTAAAAGGGACATAGATGTGCTATGTTCCATGGCCGATCAGTCTCTGGGTAATCATCATCGGAGTCATGTTGCTTGCGCTTGCGATTTTTTGCCCTGTCTTTCAACTCGCGAATATCGACGAGGTAATAGGAACCATTGAGCAATGCTTTGCTTATGACGAATGGTCCTTCCCAAGGCGGGGATAGTTTGTGTGATTTTCTTGCTTGAGTCTAAGCACCAGATCCCCTTCTTTAAACGAGTGATGCTTTACACGTCGACTATGGTAGTTGCACAGCTTCTGATGGTAGACGGCAGATCTCTGGCATGCCAACACGTGCTCTTCTTCAAGTAGGTCCACAGATAGCCATCTAGAGTGTTCAACGTCATCTTCCTTGTAGGCGGAAACTCTTGGTGCATCAAGGAGGATGTCGGATGGGAGAACTGCTTCTGCTCCATAAACCATGAAGAAAGGAGTCAAGCTGGTAGATCTGTTAGGTGTTGTTCATAAACTCCACAAAACAGATGGCAGTTCATCCGCCCAGGCTCTTGCTGCTCTATGCAGCGGTGCCTCTAAGCGTGGCTTGATTCCTTGTAGAATTATTCCATTGGCCCTTTCAACTTGTCCATTTGACTACGGATGTGCCACAGATGCTAGGTCAAGGCGGATGCCTTTCTCATGGTAGTACTCCTCAACTTCTCCGAGAGATAAATTTCTGCCATTGTCGGTGATGATGCTATGTGGGAGACCAAATCTCACCACTAGATCCCGGACAAACTTTAGGGTTGTTGCCCCATCAACTTTCAAATGGGTTTAGCTTCAATCCATTTTGTGAATTTATCCACTGCTGCTAGCAAGTGTGTGAATCCACAGGGTGATGTCTGCAAAGGTCCCACCATGTCCAGCCCCCAGACTGCGAATGGCCAAGTTATTGGTATTGTTCACAATTCTTCAGCTGGAACATTTGGTTGTCTTGCATAAAACTGACACCCAAGTCATGTTTGTACCAACTTGTCGGCGTCCGCCTTGGCAGTTATCCAGTAGAATCCTTGTCGGAAGGCCTTGGTCACCAACGATCGGGGAGCGGCGTGATGCCTGCAATCCCCGAGATGTATTTCTCTAAGGATTTCAATACCTTGCTGCTGGGAGACGCACTGTAGGAAGACTCATGTGGTACTTATTTTGTATAGCTGGCCATCAATGATGACGTAACCTTTTGTTCTGCATACTATTTGCCGACTTTTGACTTTGTCGCCGGGAAAAGTTCCATCTTGTAGATAATCCATGAACGGCTTCGTCCAAGCCGGAGAGGTCATTGTTACTGCGTTAACAAATGAGTCCACTCTATCCGGGTTGTCGGGGTCTGCTCCCTTCACAGATGGAGTCCGTAAATGCTTGATGTCTACGCACTTCTATTATTGTAGACAGTTGTTGGGCCTCCAATTGCAGAGGTTTGTAGAACAGCAGCAAGTTTCCCTTAAGTGGATTACCCAAGGTTTATCAAACTCAGGGAGGAAGTGGTCAAAGGTATCCCTCTCAAGCAACCCTGCAATCAAGATACAAGAAGTCTCTTGTGTCCCCAACACACCCAATACACTTTTCAGGTCTATAGGTGCACTAGTTCGGCGAAGAGATAGTAAAATACAAGTGGTATGGATATAAGATAACAGTGCCAAAAAATAGCTTGATGGCATGGAAGAGACTAAAGGCAAACTGAAATAAAGATTGCAATAGGAAAACATGTAACAGATCTAGTTGCAAACGGTGTTTCAATGCTTAGAAACAAGGCCTAGGGATCATACTTTCACTAGTGAACACTCTCATATAAATATCTTCTCTTCATGATACTACTCTGAACTACTCTCCGGTTGGACACTCTAATCCATTGTAGGGCTATAACAGCACTCCTCAAAGTCTGTTTTCCCCATCTAGATAACCCCTCACTATCACCTTGAGCGCTAGAAGGTTCCAACAAACACCACAATTTCATAGAGACATCCAACTCCAAATATAACTCATAACAAGTATTTGTAATCTCTAGCCTAAGTGCCACCATGGTGTGCACGCTATCACTTTCACACACGTGGGGAGAGCCAGAGATCTATTAAAGCACTTGAGTAGAAAAGTAGATCTACTTGATTACAAAGCTCATGATCACAATATGATCATGCATAGAGAGAGAGAGAGATGAACACATAGCTACCGGTAGAGCCCTTAGCCTCGAGGAAGAACTACTCCCTCATCATCATGCGAATCAGCAGCAGCGATGGAGATGGTGGTGGAGATCGATGAACATGGCTCCAGGGGCACTTCCCCGTCCCGGCAGGGTGCCGGAACAGAGACTTTCTATCCCCCAAATCTCCCCTTCGGTGGCAGCGGCGCTGCGGAACTTTTCGTGGCTGGAGGCTAGATTGTTTAGGGTTTCTGCATCGAAGGCTTCTTATAGGCGAAAGGGCGATGTCATAGGGTGGACTAGGGGCCCACACCACCTGGTGGCGCGGTCAAGGGGACCCGCGCCACCACATGGTGTGGCCAACCCCTGGCCCTTCTCCATCTCGTCTTTTGGCTCCGTGAGTCTTCTGGTAAAATATCGACTTTGGATTTTGTCCGGTCCAATTCCGAGACTATTCATTTTCTGGCTTTTCTGAAACCAAAAACAATAGAAAGCAGGCAACTGGCACTGTGGCATCTTGTTAATAGCTTCGTTCCATAAAATGTGTAAAGGTACTCCAAAGCGTGGACAAAACATAAGAAAGTAGATATAAAACAAGCATGGAAGATCAAAAATTATAGATACGTTTGCAACGTATCAACATCCCCAAGCTTAACTACTGCTCGTCCTCGAGTAGGTAAGTGATAAAAAGAAACAATAATTTTTTAGGTGACATGCACCATCATAAACTTGATCAAAGTATTTGTAAAACATTGATAGCTGGGATCATAGTACTTCAACATAGCATGAAAGATATAGTTCTAACAATAAGACATAGCAACTATGTTGTAACATGAAAAGGCACAAACAAAAGATTCATGAATAATAATGTTTTGCAAGACGTTTGTTTGTTTCACATAAAGAAAGCATAATTAGAATGGTATTCAGGTTGTCCCTCATGGAGTAGCAAACATAAATGCATAGGACACCTTCAAAGTTCATAAGGGTGACTAGATACAAATAGTTTAAGAACAAGCAATATCAAAGTTATGCATCAATCAACAAGTCTTGGGACAATGCACATTAAACTAAGAATGGCCACTATGCTCTCTCAATAGGTGCATAAAGATAGAAGATGGAGACCCAATATAAAAGTAAAAGAAAGGCCTTTCATAGAAGGAAGCTCAGATTCAAGTCTCATAAAGAGCTTCCAAAAATTATGGTACTTATTAGCTTTCAGCTCTCATTGCCCCTATCATAAGCATATTGAAGTCATTAAGGTTAAAGTGAACAAACCATGGAGTATATGCTTGACAAAGTATAAGTTGGAAATCTCATGTCACTTGAATACGAGGGTCGCTCCTCATGCTACTCAAGTTTAGTTACCGATAAGTTCTTGTCATAGTAAGTACATGTGTATCATAGAGAACCGCCAACGGGGTACCCCTTGCCCGATGATACGGAAGAATCCCATATAAAAATGACAAGGCAAACAGACAACGAGCATCTCAGCAATCTTCTTATTTACCATGGGAAAATGGTGTTTTTTCTCTCTTTCCTCTTTTCTCATCGTTTTTCTTCTATTTCTCTTTTTCTCAATCTCTATCTCTTTTTTTATAATAAGAATGCTTCATAGATTGCTCATTATGGTTGCGCTGCAGGTTTCCACCATGATTAGGCATGGATTAGACTAGCGGCCCACGCATTTCTCTAACACACATACATAACCCCATGGACTTACAAGCTCCCCTTTCATTTCACACCGACGACATCCATAGACAAAAGAGCATGATATCAACTGGGTACAATGTACAAGTGCAATGTTGAAAGCATTCCCCATGACAACATGGTTCTGCTAATCCCCAACGTATAAGTGCAAGCATGTACAACATAGATGACACAATGGTTCAAGTTTATTAGGGGCAAGAAAAGTAAAGTGTGCCATCAAGTTCGTGAGAGCTTTAATTAATAGTTTTCTCATAACAAGTTTAATTCGGAAGGTAAATAAAAACATGAATATACTTAGAATAGCAAATGCTAATAGGTAGGTATGGTGGACTCTTTGGAATAACTTGGTTTTATTTGGAGTTGGATGCATGAGTGGAACTCATACTTGGTACATGTGGAGGCTAGCAAAAGACTGGGAGTGACCAACTAAGAGAGCAATAATGGCCATAATCATGCAAAGCGACAAAACATCATTAATTAAAGCATAAAGTGATATTACAAGTCGAAAACTAAATGATCATAGAGGCTATGGTGACTTGGTATATAGTCTAACATGGTGTAAGCATGTGCCAAGTCAACCCAAATAAAGCATTGAAGGAGAATACCACAATATTATGCTTTTGTATGCTAAAACAACGCATGATTCCTTCAAGGCACATTAAGCAATCTCAATTGTTTGGAAAATGTCATGCTACAGCAATAATTTCTAAGCCTCTTGTCAAAGCTACATCTAGCATGACATGATAAAGTCTTGGCCACAGTCAAAACAAGCTTCCTTTTGTACCACTATAAGCATGAAACTTCCTACTCTTTTCCAACACCAATCGACTTATTTGAAACAACTCACAAAGATAATAATAAATAAAGATCAGTGAGCTTGTCCCACAAATCCAAAAAGAAGAACTAAAAAGTTCTAAGCTGATAGCACAAGAAAACTAAGGCTAAACACAGTGCTAGCAAAAGAGAACACTCACAAGACAATAAGAATGAAAACTGGAGTGTTCTAGGCAATGAAAACAGAGTGTGTCTCTCTCCAAAATAAGTGTTGGGATCCAACCAACTTATTGCATCAAACCAAGAAAAAGAAAACTAAAAACAAAAACAAAGACGCTCCAAGAACAACACAACATTGCATGAAACAATAAAAACGAAGTGTCTAGAAAGACCTGAGATTACTATTGATGAAGAAGGGGATGCCTTGGGCATCCCCAAGCTTTGACGCTTGTACTTATTGGATATTTCTTGGGGTGACACGCATGGCATCCCCAAGCTTGAGCTTTAGTCCATTCTACATCTCATTACATCATTCTCACCATACACCTGAAAATTTCCTTCATACAAAACTTCACACAATCTTCATTAGCAACATTAGTGTATTCAAAAGATAATAAACCTTTGGGTTTTAGTTTTAAAACAGCAAAACTTTCATTAAAAACACAAGATACTGTAGAAATTCCCTCAAAAATCTCAATTCACCAAAAATAACCCAAAAATAAATCGATAAAGAGGCAAATGCAAATAATGGCAGAAATCTGTCAAAACAGACCAGCGGGTGAAAACCGATTTTTTCGAAGACCTTCTGTTGCTCAAATCGAAAAGTGTTGAACTAACGAAAGTTAGCTAACAACCTAGGGGATTTATTCAGTACATTAAAGCTCAATCCGACATACAAAGAATTTTCACGAATTTTTACACTAAAGCATAAAAATCTGTTTCGAGACAGCAACTTTCCCAAGCATTACTTCTCTCTCATTAGAGGTTACTCTTGGCACAAAAACCACACAAAAATAATAAGGAGAGGTTATTACAGAGTTAATAACTTCCAAGACTCAACTAAAACTTTTGGGTTATCTCCACAATAATTACTTTTCTTTAACGCCTTTAAGTTAGGAATGATAGTTTGAGAAGATGCTCACATAAGAAATACGAATTGAAGCAAAAAAAAAGAGCATCAAGAAGGAAATTCAAAGTACATTTAAGTCTAACCCACTTCCTATGCATAGGAATCTTGTAAAGAAATAAGTCATGAAAGCACAAAGCAACAAGCATAGAAAAGCAAAACAAGTGCAACTTCAAGACTTTCAACATAAAGAGGGGAAACTTAATAATGTTGAGATTCATAAGACCATGTTTCCCTCTCTCATAATAACTTTCAGTATCAACATGAATAAAATTAAAAATATAACTATCACATAAAACATTCTTATCATGAGCCACATGCACAAAACAATTATTACTCTCCCTATAAGCATAGTCTTCTTATTAATCGTAGTGGGAGAAAATTCAAAAAAAATAGCTATCATTATTATTCTCATCACCATAATCATCAAATATAGGAGGCATATTTTAATCATAATTAATTTTCTCCTCAATAGTAGGTGGACTGAAAATATCATATTCATCATTGTAATCATCATATATTGGAGGTTTGGTATCATCATAAGCAATAGAATAGCTATCTTCCAAAGCTAGGGAACTAAAAAGATCATTTTCATAAAAACTAGCTTCCCCAAGCTTAGACTTTTCCATAGCATTAGCAGTAATGGTGTCCAAAGAATTCATACTAACAACATTTCTATTCGCATGCAAATAAAGTTCCATAGGTTTTTAAATTTTCTCTTCAAACACTTCATGTCCTAACTCAAGATAAATACTATAAAGCTCTCTAATTTTTATGTTGTTTTCCATTAAGCCTAACTAGTGAAAACAAGAAACAAAAAGACAAAATTGCAGAATCTAAAGGAAATAACTTTGAGCACTCACACCGGAGGATGTGAGTACCTTTTACCTTACCACCCCGGCAACGGTGCCAGAAAATAGCTTGATGTCTACACACTTCTTTTCTCGTAGAAAGTTGTTGGACCTCCAAGTGCAGAGGTTTGTAGAACAGCAGCAAGTTTCCCTTAAGTGGATTACCCAAGGTTTATCGAACTCAGGGAGGAAGTGGTCAAAGGTATCCATCTCAAGCAACCCTGTAATCAAGATACAAGAAGTCTCTTGTGTCCCCAACACACCCAATACACTTGTCAGGCGTATAGGTGCACTAGTTCGGCGAAGAGATAGTAAAATACAAGTGGTATGGATATAAGATAACGATGCCAGAAAATAGCTTGATGGCGTGGAAGAGACTAAAGGCAAACTGAAATAAAGATGGCAGCAAGCAAACATGTAACAGATCTAGTTGTAAACGGTGTTTCAATCCTTAGAAACAAGGCCTAGGGTCATACTTTCACTAGTGAACACTCTCATATAAATATCTTCTCTTCATGATACTACTCTGAACTACTCTCCGGTTGGACACTCTAATCCATGGTAGGGCTATAATAGCACTCCTCAAAGTCCGTTTTCCCCATCTAGATAACCCCTCACTATCACCTTGAGCGCTAGATGGTTCCAACAAACACCACAATTTCATAGAGACATCCAACTCCAAATATAACTCATAACAAGTATTTGTAATCTCTAGCCTAAGTGCCACCATGGTGTGCATGCTATCTCTTTCACACACATGGGGAGAGCCAGAGATCTATTAAAGCACTTGAGTAGAAAAGTAGATCTACTTGATTACAAAGCTCATGGTCACAATATGATCACGCATAGAGAGAGATATGAACACATAGCTACCGGTAGAGCCCTTAGCCTCGAGAAAGAACTACTCCCTCATCATCATGGGAATCAGCAACGATGATGGAGATGGTGGTGGAGATTGATGGAGATGGCTCCGGGGGCACTTCACTGTCCCGGCAGGGTGCCGGAACAGAGACTTTCTGTCCCCCGAATCTCCCCTTCGGTGGTGGCGGCGATGCGGAACTTTTCGTGGCTGGAGGCTGGATTGTTTAGGGTTTCTGCATCGGAGGCTTCTTATAGGCGAAAGGGCGATATCAGAGGGTAGACCAGGGGCCCACACCACCTGGTGGCGTGGCCAGGGGACCCGCGCCACCACATGGTGTGGCCAGCCCCTGGCCCCTCTCCGTCTCGTCTTCTGGCTCCGTGAGTCTTCCTGTAAAATATCGAATTTGGCTTTTGTCTGGTCCAATTCCGGGAATATTCAGTTTCTGGGTTTTCTAAAACCAAAAACAGCAGACAACATGCAACTGGCACTGTGGCATCTTGTTAATAGGTTAGTTCCAGAAAATGTGTAGAAGTACTCCAAAGCGTGGACAACACATAAGAAAGTAGATATAAAACAAGCATGGAACATCAAAAATTATAGATACGTTTGCAACGTATCAATGCTCCAGTAAAACGCCTGGCGGAAGTGGTCGACGAGTTGATTCAAGCTTTGACAGCAGATCTGCCGCCTCATTATCCTCCCTCTTGACGTACTTGACTTTGTAGTCGTCGAAGCACTTGGCTATTTCGTCTTCTTCGTCTCGATATGCCGCCATCATAGGGTTCCATGCGTTCCAGGTGCCAGCTACTTGTTGGGCAACCAAGTCGGAATCTCCACAGCAAACTATGTGCTTGATGCCAATATCCTTGGCTACACGAACTCCGCCATGTTATTTGTAGTGTTGAAGTGGAACTGCAAGACGTTTGCAACTTCTCTCCTGTTGGTGATTGCAATAATACACCAGCCCCCGAGCCATTGAGTAACTTGGATCCGTCAAAGTGCATGACCCAATACTCTAGATCTAGCACAGGACTGTCTTCTGGCAGCTCTGTCCAATCTGCAAGAAAATCTGCCAATGCTTGTGATTTGACAGCGTCGCGTCGCTTGTAGGTGATGTCGAAGGCGGCAAGTTCAATGCCCCACTTTGCCACTCTCCCTGTAGTGTCGCTGTTGTTGATGATGTCGGACAGTGGAGCTTTGCTCACTACTATGATTGGGTGCTCCAGGAAATAATGCCTTAGCTTATGCGAAGCAAGGAAAACTCCATAAGCTATCTTCTGGTAGTGCGGGTAACGCTGCTTGGATTCCGTCAAGACCTCGCTCACATAGTAAACGGGTTGCTGAACTCCGTATTTGTGCATTTGTTCCTTGCGCTCCACCACCATGAAGATGCTGATTACTCGGTTGGTTACCTCCATGTATACCAACATAGGCTCCCTTGGCACCAGTGTTGCAAGTATAGGTGGGGAGGAGAGTATTCTCTTAAACTCCTGAAGTGCTACGTCAGCCTCGTCCGTCCATGTGAATTTGTCCGCCTTCTTGGGCAACTTGTAGAGCGGCATAGCCTTCTCACCAAGTCGACTGATGAACCGGCTTACTGCTGCAACGCAGCCTATGAGCCTTTGTATGTCCTTCAGGCATGTCGGGTGTTTGATGTCGAGGATGGACTTGATTTTCCCCGGGTTCACCTCGATTCCGCGATGCGAAACGATGAAACCCAACAGTTTGCCGGATGGTACCCCGAAGACACACTTCTTTGGGTTCAGCATCATGTTGTATTTCCGGAGATTGTCGAAGGTTTCCTGCAAGTCAGCGATAAGATCATTTGATTTCTTTGACATTACCGCGATGTTGTCCACGTAAGCATGTACGTTGCGACCTATTTGGTCGTGTAGGCAACGTTGCATTGTCCGCTGGTACATAGAACCAGCGTTTTTCAACCCAAAGGGCATTGTGAAGTAGCAATACGTGTTGTAGGGTGTGGTAAACGAAGTGGCCAACTGGTCTGACTTTCACATCTGGATCTAGTGGTATCTTGAATAGGAATCGAGAAAACACAGAAGTTTCGAGCCAGCCGTCGAGTCAATGACTTGGTCAATGCGAGGCAAAGCAAAGGGATCCTTCGAACACGCTTTGTTTAAGCCGGTGTAATCAACGCACATTCTTAATTCATTGGTTCCCTTTTTGGGGACAAGTACAGGATTTGCCACCCATCAGGTGTGAATAACTTTTCGGATAAAGCTAACCTTAAGTAACCTAGCTATTTATTTTCCTATAGCCCTTTGTCTTTCATCACCAAAGCATCGTAGAGGTTGTTTTACCGGTTTGGCATTAGGATCAATATTCAAGCTATGCTCGGCAAGTTCCCTAGGTACACCTTTCATGTCGGCAGGTTGCCAGGCAAAGATGTCCCTATTCTCATGGAGGAACTCGACGAGCGTGCTTTCCTATTTGGGATCCAGGTCCGTGCCAATGGCGGTGGTCTTGGAGGAATCACCTTCGACAAGCTCCACCTACTTGGTCTTGATGGCAGCCTTGAAGGCGGGTTTGGCAGCAGTGATCGGATTCTTCAAAGCCGGCATCTCCGAGGCATCGACCTGGTTCTAGATCTCCTTGAACTCCTCACCGTAGAGGACTGCTTTGGCGAAGGCGGCTTCACTGAGCTCGCACTCCCATGCCTTGGTGAAGCTTCCATCAACGGTGATGACGCCATATGGTCCGGGAATCTTGACTTTGTTGTATACAAAGCATGGCCTTGCAAGGAAGGAGTGGAAGATGTCGCGTCCGAAGATGACGTGGTACATGCTTTTGAAATGCACCACTTCAAAGGTCATGCATTCTTGGCGGTAATTGTTTACATCGCCAAAAGCGACCGGAAGGGTGATGCAGCCCAGGGAATTTGCTTGTCGGCCAGGGAAAACCCCATGGAACATGGTGTTGCTCTTCCTTAGCTGGGTCTCCATCAAGTTCATCTTATGCAGTGTATCCAGGTACATGATGTTGATGTTGCTTCCACTGTCCACGAGGCACTTGGTGAACTTCGTGTCGTCAATCAAAGGGTTGATGATCATGGCATACGGGTTCTCTGTTGGGATAAGTTCTGGGTGATCCTTCCTATCCCAAGTAATTGGAACTTCCGACCACCTGACGCACTGGGGAACTGGAGGGAGGGTAGCCATCAGTATCCTCAGAGAGGTTTTCTAGGCCCGGACGGTTGGGGCACCAAGGAAGGTGTGGTAACATGGAGCCTTCTTTTCGAAGGGATTTTTCCCTTTATCCTCTCCCTTGTCGAAAGATTTTGGGTCCACGTCCTCGTCCATATCACTTGATTCCTTGGGTTCTTCCTCCTTATTCTTCCCTTTTCACTTTCCACGGAGCCTGTTCTTCCAACTTTGCTTGTAGCCGGACTCAGGGTCCTCCTTGAGATCATTAACAAACTTGCACTGGCGATTGGTGTGGGTGGATTTGCCATTGGCATCGAGATGGATGAAACACGGCATATCGCGGTACTCTTCATATGTTTGGGGAACGTGGAGCGTTGAGGGTGTAGTGTCACTCCTCTGCTGGCCACTGCTAGTTCCCCGGCCACGTCCACGCTGTCCGCCATTGCCTCTGCCAGTGAATGTTGCAGCGATCATGTTGGCTACTTGCTTCTCTTCGGGTGAATTCTTCCGCTTATTATTGTTGTTCTTCTTGGCCTGGGTAGGGATTGCTATTCCCGGCAACGATCCACGCGTGTCGTCATCAGCAGCGGCGAACTCATTGGCCATGGCGATCATTGCGTTGAGGTTGAGGTCATTGTTGTCTTGCCTACGCTTCAATGTATGTCGGAGCAAAGTACCCTTCTCCAGTCGATCAATGAAGGCGGCCATAGTGGTCTGTTCATGCACCCATGCGCATGATTTTTTCATATCCAGCCAGCGAGATCTTTTTCCTGCGTAGGCACAGGAGGTTTCATCCTTTTCCTGCACACACCGTTGTAGGTCTCTAACAATGCAGAGACGTTTGTATGTACCCTCGAAGTTCTTGGTGAACGCTTCATGCATGTCCAACCAATTGCATATTGATTTCTCCGGTAAGTCGTCGATCCATTGACGGGCGGTGCCGGTCAACATGAGTGGGAGGTACTTGATGGCGACATTGGGGTTTCCCCCTGCGATATGGATCGCTTCACTGTAGTCCTGCAACCATGTTGTTGGCCTGGCAGTGCCATTGTATGGCTTGGTAGTCTTGTCTATCCGGAGGCCCTTGGGGTAGGTTGTGGCCCGTATGTCTGGTCCAAAACAACGTGGCCCAACGTATGGGATCTCTCGAGCTTCTTGGATCTTGTCCAGCCGCCATCGTGCGTCATATGGCTCTGGATACTTCCCTTTTCCATCATGGGGAGAAGAGTTGTGGCGCGATTGGTGAGATCCGCCATGACCTCCGCCATGATGGCTGCTTCCCTGGGGAATATCCCCAACACTCTTAGTACCTTTCAGAAATTTTTGTACGAAGGCATCGATATCTATACGGCCGAAACTATACGGCCAGAATTTTTATTCCCGCTATATAGTTGGTCGTTAAACTCTCTGTGCCTTCGAAGAAAATTTATTGATGGCAAAGATAACTATACGACCGGAACTATACGGCTGGAATTTTTATTCCAGCCGTATAGTTGGTCGTTGAACCATCAGTAATCATAAAAAAAATCTATTTCTTCAAGGATACCTTCTTATCCCATAACTTAGCGAAATACCAAGTTCTTAACAAAAAATTGAGAGTAAAAACTATCGACCAACGTTAGCATATTAAAAGTAAAATTTTAGCTTTTGTAAATAGAAAACTCAAACTTTTATCCTTGTTATTATTCTCTACTCATTCAATCGACATTTCTACTTTTTTCTGACAGCTGCATCTTCACGGGCGCGCTTTCACGAGAATGTCTGTGAAAAAGTGGTGGGAATGCGATGAACTTCTTAATTTCTATTCTACTAAATTGACGAAAATGGGTTGACTCCCATTAAGCATTTATTAAGAATGGTTGAATAACTCAACCTCTTCTCTTTTCTTGAATTATTACCTTTGGTTTCCCCTTATCAATGGCACTTCCCACATGAACTCGTTTTGCCAGCAGAACATATTTTTCCCCTGCTTCTAGCTTCTTTGGAAAATACCGGATGATTTCAGCATCATAAACATTGAAGATTATCTTCCCTTCTGCACAATCTACTGATGCACCTGCAGTACTGAGGAAGGGTCTTCCAAGTATTATAGATAATCTTTCATCTTCTAGCATTTAAGAATAATAAAATCAGTGGGAATAACATGTTGATCTATCCTAAGACATCCTCAATCATACCAACAGGTTGTTTAGTGGACTTGTCAGCCATTTGTAAAATGATAGTAGTAGGAGAATACTCCCCTAATCCTAACCTTTTATAGAGGGAGTATGGCATTACACTAACTCCTGCTCCTAGATCACATAAAGCATTATGAATATCTGTTTTACCTATTGAGCATGAAATAGTTGGTATTCCTGGATCTCCAGACTTAGACAACAGCTTCTCGTTAGCAGGATAGCTAGTTACCATGGCAACAGTTTCATTTATTTCTTTCTTTCAACTAAGAATATCACGAAGGAATTTACCATAAGTAGGAACTTTGATTGCATCCGCAAATGGGATTTCCAGACGAGTCACTGAGGGCCTTTGTAAAAGAGTTATAAATTACCTCATACGGTGCTTTCTTTTTTCGATCTGGATAAGGAAGCTTTTTCTCACCTGACTTGCTCTTGTCTTTTACATTTTTCGGAGGGTCAGGCTCTTTCGTTGCTTTCTTTTGTTGTTGTTTATTGCTTTTCTTCTTTTCTAATACAACAACTTCATCTTCCTTACTTGTTTCTTTATATTCTCTTGGATCAACCATTTCTGCATCAGAGTCATAATGATCATCTTGTGCATCATTTTGGTCTTCCTTGGTTTGATCTTGTGTTTCAGTACCATCTTGAGGATCCACCAACGTATCATCTTCTTGACTTGCTTTGAGAATGGCTTTTCCTTGCGCTCTTTTTCAGCTTCATATTCTGGTGGTCCTAAGGGTCTTGTAACAACTGCACCCTTTCTTGTGACAAAATTAGTAGAAACAAAAATATCTTTATCATCACAAAGGAAAATTTGATAACCAGATGCTATTTGTTCACACTAGGTTTCAATCATACTAAGATACTTATGAAATAGTTTTATTTCTTGCCCAATATCATCATAATTTTCAGTGAGTTCTGCCAAAATCTTTTTGTGTTTTTGGAAATGCTTATGCAAGTTATTATGAGATTTTACTTGTCGATGTTTTAATTCTTGAAAAACTTTTCTAGTTTCATCCTCTTCAGTTAAGACTTGTAATAGATCCTTTGTTTTCCTTAGCAAGTTCAGAAGGTATACCTTTTTCTTTCAGAGTTTTGCATACCTCAGGCATAAGATCAGGAGTTATCTGAAGTATCCCTTTTTCCGACTTAGTGCCAAAATCAGGATTATATAAAGAATCATTCTTAGCCCTAGTAGACATTAATTCCAAACATTCTTTAATAGTTAAAGTATTTATTGATCCTCCTGCTGAGAAGTCAAGCAATTCTCTAATTGCGTATTGAGACCATGGTAAAATAAATGGCAGATTGTTAGTTCATAATAGCCATGATTAGGAATACTATTGATCATTCCAAAGAATCTTTCCTAGGCTTGTGGGTAGTTTTCTTCCATGTTTTGACTAAAATTGCCTATGTTCTTTCTTAGTTCAGTTACCTTTTTAAAAGGAAGAAACATGTTTATGAATTTAGTAATGCAGTTTTCCCAACATTTAATGTAATGGCGAGGGAGAGAATATAACTAGTCTAGAGCTTTACCTTTAAGAGACCATCAGAATAATTTAAGACGACAGAAGTCGCTAGGAAAACCTTTTGGTCCAAGCGATGTGTCTTCTTGGGTCTTCATCTTCCCTTCCACTGAAAGCTTTCTCCTACAAAATTTTAATAATTCCACCATCAAATCGATATTCTCTAACTCCAGGATTAGGGAACTCTATTGGTTGTTTAAGAAATTCTGAACTTGGAGCACTGTATTCCCTGAGAGTTTTCTCAGGTTTCATAGGAGTTGTCCTGTAAATAGACATGATTTCCATAATATCACTCAGGTTTTCAACTTCAACTTTATTTGATCTTAAAAGTTTTTCAATAATTTATTCGCACCTCTGAGCAGGCACACGCTCAATATAATCCGGCAGGTAGGTACTACCAGAGCGTGTAGACCCTTTGTCTCCTAAGGAGAACATTTTGTAGTAGCAACACCTAAAATGTCAAAAGACAAACACTCAGCATTTAGCTCCCCGACAACGGCGCCAGAAAATAGCTTGATGTCTGCAAGAGCACAAATCATTTGCAGCTAGTTTCGAAGTTCAGATATCAATCCCACAGGGAGCCCAAAGGTAAGTGTTTATGGGTGAAGTCTCTGTCACACCCGAAGTTGTCACAGGTCTTCGAGTGAATTGCTGCAAGTGTTGAAATAAGAATGGGATTTTGATTAATTGTGATAGATTTAAATAGAACTAAAATGTAAACTTCAGAAATATAATGCATAAAAGTAAAGAATGACTTTGCTTGTTTGTTGTTTCCAGTAGATGGTGAAAGAAGGCACGGGGAGATTCAGTTCATGGTGATAGTGAATGTGCCAGGTGGACGAGTGGTAAATGTAACAATTATAATCTTATAGATATATGTGTAGGGGAGCAACCCATAATTAGCCAGAACTCCTCTTGGTAGATTTCATCCCAACTTCAATAATCCTACTAGCCTGCTACCAAAACCACGGTCAGACACTAGACGATTAAGACCCTTCAGGTCGCTTAGCGATTAAGCTCCATGGATTGGACTAATGCAATAAGCACAGTGGTTACTCGTTATCCTCGAGTCAACTAGCTTTCCATTGATATCCCTGTGTCACCCGAGGGTCGCCGGTCCACTAGCGTACAAGATCTTATCAATGTAGAACAAGGTATCATGTTGTCTGGGCCCTTAATTGGACAACAAGCATTAAGCATCCCACAGATAGTCAAGCACACATAATATAGTAATTAGAATCAATTGCAAATTAATGGAAAATATATGAAGGCACATCACATCTCACATATCCCCTACATCCCCCATGCCCAAGGGAATTACTCACACATGAGAGAAGAACAGATCATAAATATAATCAAATAAAGGGAATTCGTCTTAGTATTACCGTGGAGATCCACAATAAGAATACAAAAATATCCCACACAATTCAAGATGGGAAGAAACAATCTCAAACCCTAGTCTTGCAAGGTGGAGATCCCTCTCTCTCTCTCAAATACAAGTAGTGGCTATGGGGGTGTATTTGGTAGGAGGTCGAAGATCGTGGAGCAAGATGAAGAATGTCTTCTTCTTGTTCTCCAGATCTCTTCTTTCTCCCTTCTGGATGGTGTGGCGGCTGCTGTGTTGTGTTTTCGCTCTCGGTCCCTTCACGGAAGTTGTCCCTTTTGAAAAGACAGAGGCGGTGGAAACTATACGGTGGGAACTATATGGCCAGAAAAATATTCCCGTCGTATAGTTGCTCGTTAAATCTTCTGTGAGCTCCCCTCGCATGCTTCCAAAGTGGGACTTGCTTGTTTTCTCCATAATATTGTATTTCTCTAGTTAAATCCTCATGTTGACATTCAGAACCTAAAACACACATTAAAAACCAAGTTTTTTTGCTACTGAAGTATTAGCGTTAGGTAAAACCAGAAAACAATCAAATCCAGGAGAAAACCATCAATAAAAGCCATCAAAAATATGTCAAATCTCACAGCTATCACATGATCGTATTGCTAAATCTACTGCGGGTGAATTTTCATCATATCATTCTCCAATGACATGACCTTGTATTAACAACATCCAATGCTCATGATCAGGAAACCTTGATCATCAATTACTCAACAAGCTAGTGTGTTGAGAGGCATTACTAGGAACCTGCTCTTTTATTTATTAAACACACATGTATCAACGTTTCGTGTTAACAAAATGATAGCATGAGAAACAAACATCTATTATAAACCTGGAATAAGATAATAACCATTTATTATTGCCTCTCGGGCATATTCCTTTTAAGTAAATCCCCATAGGCATGGGAGATGTAGGGGATTGGAAAGATGTGTTGTGCCTCCTTTGTTTCCATACATTTGTGATTATTGTCGTGATTACTATACTATGAGAATGAATATCTATGTTTGCCTAATGCTTCTTGTCCAATTTAGGGGCCTGGATAACATGATCCAGAGATCTCGTAGGTATGAACTTGTTTACTAGCGAATCGGTGACCCCCAAGTGACACGGCCGATATCAATGAGGAGCTATTATTACTCGAGGATAACAAGGTACCATCAAGATTAAAGACTTGAACTGTTAGAAAGACATTAATTAATGTGTTGACCATTATTGTGGTAACATGCAGATGGATAATTAGGACTGGGAATAATTTACCAAGAGGACTCCTAGTCAGCATACAGGTTGCTTGCCTACTCACATATGAATAAGAAGTATCATAATAACTTATTTCATTTCATTCACCTAGCACATTAACTACTACCATGAACCATTTCTATTCATGCCTAACTTCTCATCTACAGGAACCCCGAACACTTTTCTCTCTTTTAATTTCATGTTATTTACTTCTCGCATTTTCTGTTACTCAAGTTTCCTCTATTATTCACTCACACCCTTCCAATTTCAACACTTGTAGTCAATTCAATCAAGACAACGTGACACCTCAAGTGCGACAGAAACGCCGCATAAATACACTTACCTAGGCTCCTTATTGGGATCGACATAAAAACTGGAATTAATACTTCCATGAAAACATGCTTTGACGAACCGGTGCTCTTGTAGGTCATCACACATACAACTAGCTCTAAGCCAGATGTTGGGTTGCAAATACAAGGCAGAATATGAGCCTCTAGTGCATCATTCCTAATAGTCTTTGATACCTTCGATCCGGATTCAGGGATGTAGTATAATAGCTTTTTCCCTAGTAGACCTAGGTTTAATCGAACCTTGGAAATCAATGCTAAAAGGAAATAAAAAGACACGTCTACAAGACTGTGTTTCTTTGTTTAACATTTTGTTTACTGGACCAATCTAGTTTACTTCTATAATGGGTTGGTTCAATGGATGGAGATAGGCCAGGGTTGAAGATCCACCTGCAGCTGCACGTCATATGGGATAAAAGATAATAAGACGCACAATCATGTGTAATGTTTTAATAGAGATAATATCTTATGGGCAACACATCCTAATATACTAAAGCCCATGTGATACAGCAAGCATAGAAATAGTCTTTTAATCCAACCGAGTGTACCACGAAGCAACGGGCTACAAATGATTATTAAGTGTAAAACACAGATCAAAGCATTAAGTGGTGATGTTGTTGTGATCCCGAATGGGTCGCCAAGCGAAGACCGTACTACCCTCTCTGTCACTTGGGTTCCTATGAGACTACCGCTAGCCAAGTATCTCACCTCAAGCCTTTATCAATCTATGGGGTCTTGGGTACCTACAAGTCCAACGATCAAGACAAGAGATAAAGAAACAAAAGATACAAATATCTATTTTCAAACAATACACAATGCTTCCATAGATTAGATGCACATAATCGCTGCGAGGTTTCTCCCCAACCCGTAGCCAGTGAGGACTACTCACTCATAACAATAAGATCAAGGATAGAAAACATTGTGCAAAATACTTAGATTGAAATCAAATATTCTTACAATGGTCACCGAATCACAAGGAGATCTAAAGTACAATTAATGGCTATGGCTAATGGAAGGGATATAAGATTGAAGGGGTGAACAATGGTGTGGATATACTTTGGTGGTGTTGATGCAATCTGAGAATGGCTGCCCTCTACGTGGCGGCTGAGGCCTCCAAATATATAGGCGTCTTCATGAAAGTTGTAGGGTTTGACGAGATAGAGCCGCCGCCACATGGTATGGGTGGACAATACGGGCGGGCCATGCTCGTAGTAGTGGTCGCTACAGCTGCAGACGCTTGGAATTGGTCCCACAATTACTTGGTCGTGTGGACTTCCTCAAAAACCTTCATCATGACTCCAGATTTCGCGTTAAAAAGTGTGATTTCCTGCACAACACAATTCAAAGCAATGGTTTGCATCTTTGAAATTTAATTAGTGACAATGATTGAGAGTTTCTTATCAATTGCTTGACTAAAAAACAATGTTTAAACATGGTGGAAGGTGGCTATCTTTGGAGCCATCAGTCTCCCACTTGCACTAGAGTCGAAGACTCAGGCATCTCATGCCCATCGCTCTAGCGTGCGCCTCAAACTTAGGTGGTGGAAGCGGCTTGGTCAACGGGTCTCCAACGTTTGCATCCGTGTGTACCTTGCATAACTTAATTTATCTTCCATTGACAAACTACTGAATCAGGTGAAATTTCTTGAGTATGCGCATTCTTCTGGTGTGCCCTCCTTAGCTTGTGCAATAGCACCAGTATTGTCACGGTGCACGTCTAACGGACTGGACAAGCCCAGAACACCACCGAGTTCAATCAGAAAATTTCTGATCCAAGCCCCTTCTTTTGCCGCCTCTAAGGCAGCAACATACTCAGCTTCCGTAGTAGAGTGGGATACCGTCTCTTGCTTGGAACTCTTCTAGCTCACCGCACCTCCATTCGCTATGTACACATAGCCGGATTTCAAGCATGAGTCATCTAGGTCGGTCTGAAAGCTAGCTTCCATGTAACCCTTTACCCTAGCTCTTCCTCACCACCATAGACTAGGAACACATCTTTAGTATGTTGCAAGTACTTAAAGATATTCTTTACTGCTATCCAGCGGCCTTCGCCAGGATCCGAGTGATATCTTCTCATTACACTTAGAGCATAGGAAATATTCAGCCTAGTACATATCATCGCATACATGATCGATCCTACTACCGAAGCATAAGGGATCCACTCCATCCATCTTCACTCGCTAGCCGACACTGGGCATTGCATCTTACTAAGTCGGATTCCATGTGCCATCGGTAAGAACTCCTTCTTAGCTAAAGCCATATTGAACTTCTTAAATATCTAATCCAAATATACTCTGACTCAAACCTATGAGTCTTCGGGATCTATCTCTATAGATCTTAATTCCCAGTATAAATGCTGCCTTACCCAAGTCCTTCATTTGGAAACACCTTTCCGAACAACTCTTGGTTTCTTGCAACATTGGAACGTTGTTTCCGACTATCAATATGTCATCTAGCTATAGTAGCAGAAAAACATCTAAGCTTTCACTAAACTTCCTGTATACACAAGAATATTGTTCGCTTTTGATGAAGCCAAACGCTTTGACTACTTCATCAAAACAAATTTTCCAACTCCAACTTGCCTGCTTCACTCCATAGATGGATTTTCGAAGCTTGCGGAATTTGTTAGGACTAGCCGGATTGACAAACCCTCGGGATGTATCATATACACGTCCTCGGTTAAATTTCCATTAAGGAAAGCTGTTTTGACATCCATCTGCCATATCTCCCAAGAAAAATATGTAGATAGTGCTAACATGATCCTCACCGACTTAAGCATCACTACTGGCGAGAAGGTCTCGTCATAGTCAACTCCTTGAACTTGTCGGAACCCTTTTGCGACAAGTCGTCCTTTATAGACAGAAATATTTTGTCTTGGCTAGTTTTGTTCTTAAAGACCCATTTGCTCTCGATGGATCTCGTACCATCTGGCAGATCAACTAAGTTCCAAACTTGATTGTCATCCACGGGCTTTAACTCGAATCTCATGGCTCCAATCCATGACTTGAAATCATCACTTCCCATTGATGTCTACGCACTTCTTTTCTTGTAGGCAGTTGTTGGGCCTCCAAGTGCAGAGGTTTGTAGAACAACAACAAGTTTCCCTTAAGTGGATTACCCAAGGTTTATCGAACTCAGGGAGGAAGTGGTCAAAGGTATCCCTCTCAAGCAACCCTGCAATCAAGATACAAGAAGTCTCTTGTGTCCCCAACACACCCAATACACTTGTCAGGTGTATAGGTGCACTAGTTCAGCAAAGAGATAGTAAAATACAAGTGGTATGGATATAAGACAACGGTGGCAGAAAAGAGCTTGATGGCGTGGAAGAGACTAAAGGAAAACTGAAATAAAGATAGCAACAAGCAAACATGTAACAGATATAGTTGCAAACGGTGTTTCAATGCTTAGAAACAAGGCCTAGGGATCATACTTTCACTAGTGAACACTCTCATATAAATATCTTCTCTTCATGATACTACTCTGAACTACTCTCCAGTTGGAAACTCTAATCCATGGTAGGGCTATAACAGCACTCCTCAAAGTTTGCTTTCCCCATCTAGGTAACCCCACACTGTCACCTTGAGAACTAGATGGTTCCAACAAACACCACAATTTCATAGAGACATCCAACTCCAAATATAACTCATAACAAGTAATTGTAATGTCTAGCCTAAGTGCCACCATGGTGTGCACGCTGTCACTTTCACACACATGGGGAGAGCAGAGATCTATTAAAGCACTTGAGTAGCAAGGTAGATCTACTTGATTACAAAGCTCATGGTCACAATATGATCATGCATAGAGAGAGAGATGAACACATAGCTACCGGTAGAACCCTTAGCCTCGAGAGAGAACTACTCCCTTGTCATCATGGGAATCAGCAACGGCGATGGAGATGGTGGTGGAGATCGATGGAGATGGCTCCGGGGGCACTTCCCCGTCCTTGCAGGGTGCCGAAACAGAGACTTTCTGTCCCTCGAATCTCCCCTTCAGTGGCGGTGGCGCTGCGGAACTTTTCATGTCTGGAGGCTGGTCGATTTAGGATTTTTGTCCCAGAGGCTTCTTATAGGCGAAGGGGCGAGGTCAGTGGCCAGCCAGGGGCCCACACCATGCCCTGGCACGGCCTAGGGCTGCCCGCGCCAAGGGGTGGTGTGGCCACCCTATGGCCCCTCTCCGTCTCGTCTTCTGACTCCATGAGTCTTCTGGTAAAATATCGACTTCGGCTTTTGTCCGGTCCAATTCCGAGAATATTCATTTTCTGACTTTCCTAGAACCAAAAACAGCAGAAAACAGGCAACTAGCACTATGTCATATTGTTAATAGGTTAGTCCAAGAAAGTGTATAAAAATACTCCAAAGTGTGGACAAATCATAAGAAAGTAGATATAAAACAAGCATGGAACATCAAAAGTTATAGATACGTTTGCAACGTATCAACATCCCCAAACTTAACTCATGCTCATTCTCGAGTAGGTAAGTGATAAAAAGAAAGAATAATTTTTGAGGCGACATGCACTATCATAAACTTGATCAAAATATTTGTAAAACATTGATAGCTAGGATCATAGTACTTTAACATAGACATGAAAGGTATGGTTCTAACAATAAGACATAGAAACTATGTTGTAACATGAAAGGCACAAACAAAAGATTCGTGAATAACAATGCTTTGCAAGACATTTCTTGTTTCACATAAGGAAAACATAGCATAGTGGCATTCAGCTTGTCCCTCATAATGTAGCAAATCATAATTGCATAGGACACCTTCAAAGTTTATAAGGGTGACTAGATACAAATAGTTTAAGAAAAAGCAATATCAAAGTTATGCATCAATCAACAAGTCTTGGGACAATGCACATTAAACTAAGAATGGCCACTATGCTCTCTTAATAGGTGCATAAAAATAGAAGGTGGAGACTCAATATAAAAGTGTAAGAAAGGCCTTCATAAAAGGAAACAGGGATTCAAGTTTCATAAAGAGCTTCCAAAAATTATGGTACTTATTAGCTTTCATCTCTCATTGCCCCTATCATAAGCACCTTGAAGTTATTAAGGTTAAAGTGAACAAACTATGGAGTATATGTGACGAGGGTTTACTCATCAATGCCCATTGTTATGGACTTGGGTTTTGGAGAAGGAGGGAGCGCTGCAGACATCTATCGGCTAGCAAACAAGCACATAGGGGACAAAGATTTACCCAGGTTCAGGCCTCGTAGAGGTCCCTACTCCTGCTTGTCTGCTCGTGGAATTATCAAAGGAACCGAAGGTTACAATGGTGCGCAGATCCAATCTGGCGAGGGTTGTGGAAACTAGGGTTGCGTGTGTCCTCCTCGCCGCCCCCTCCTAGCCCTTATATAGATAGGCTAGGTCCCGGGTAGCAGGTCGAGTCGGTTACAAATTAGGGTTTTCCCCTTCAAACTTCCTATCTTTTAACCTCTTCTTGTTCTTCAAGCAATCGAGAGTCCGTAGGTTACTCGAGTCCTTCGTTTGGGCCTTGGCGACACCGTGGGCCTGTACGTATTTAGACTGTATGTACCAAGCTCGGGTATCTGTAGGGTATACCCATGTCAGTAGCCCCCGAGTGTCCAGTGGAATCGCAGATTCGACTGGGGACTTTTTGAAGTCTTTCGAGTGCCTAAACGAGTGTATTTTGACTGCTTTATTTGTGTCATAGGGATTGTTGATGTACGTGCCTGATATAACCGAAGTATCGGTATCAGTTAACCACCTTAGGGTGAAACAACGTAATCTACTCGTACTCGAGTCCCCGGACTCGAATCCGGAAAAGTGCTGGTGTAATTCGACTCAAGCCGCGGAGGTCTTACAGGAGTCGAATTCCAGTTATATGGGTGTGAGCACTCGACGTGTCCGTCAAGGCATGTTCATCGTACCTGTAGGCACGGATACATTTCTGGTAGTGCGCAGCTAATGCGTTGCCAGGCCTTATTCAGGTCTTATCTTCACGCTGTAAGCGCGGCATCCGAATTTTATGATCGCGGAGACGATTCGGGTGACCTAGGAGACGCAGTCTCTTTGTAGGGGAAAATTATGTGGCGGTGTCGCCATGAGCTTCGAGTGTGGATGTTATCAACACACAGTTTTTGTATAAATAATCTTAGGGTGCGCGACCAGCGCTCCCTATGGGAGTAGCTCCCGAGTGCCTGGTTGAGTCGAAGACTCGGGCAGGGGCTAAAGAATCATTTTGTGACTGCTGCCGTCTTTTGTTTGCTTGTTTCAGTCGAATTTGTTTTCAGCGCTCCCTATGGGAGTAACCCATGCCTATAGTCAAGCCACGCTGTGAGTGGTTGGGTTTGATTTGATTATCCATGTTCCTGAAAAAGAAAAAAGAAAGAAAAATCGTAGGGTGCGCGACCAACACTCCCTATGGGAGTAGCCCCCGAGTGCTTGGTGGAGTCGAAGACTCGAGCAAGGACTAAAGTAGTCGAAGTTTTCCGCTGCGTAGCTTTGATGACGTCAGTGCTGACGCTTTCATGACCCCAGTTACCCGCGTGAGCGAGTTTGATGGGACGTGACGAGTAGTGGGTCCCACTTTCTGACTTTGATTTGATTGGGCGTACGTAATCTTTATTTTAACTGCGCCTTCTCGATTTCCGCACGTAATGGGAGTAGTGGAGGGACGGTTCACGCTTCCACTCCTCCACATGTCCAACACGATGTTTGCCACGCATCTAGTAGGGTTTTTCTGAGCCGTTGGATTGCATCTTCCAGAGGTTAAGTAGCGGCGCTGCGACGGTAATTTTCTCATCTGCTCTCATTCATCCTTTGCTTCCATCGCCATTGCTGCTGCTCCTCTGCTTTCTCTGCGCTCGTTTCTTCCACGACGCTGGACCAGCTCCGCTCGTTTCGGAGCTACTTTCTTTGCTCGCATCGCCGTCGCGCAATGGGGAAGAAGAAGGGAGGCGTTACGGCTGATTCCGCGGTCACCGTTGCCGCGGCGAAGAAGAAGGGCGGCTCCGCCGCTGTGGGCACCAGCACCGCAGCCGGCGGGAAGAAGAAGTCCGCAGGCACCCGCGTCACGAATGGTGCGTGGCACCCGTCCATCATCAAGTCATCTGATCTTCGTCTTCTTCGCCAAGACAGAGTATTGTCCGCCGCAGTCGCCGACGCGTGCGTCCCCGGCGGTGAGACAATTCCTATTCCTCCCGCTGGTTTTTGAGTGATGTTTTTAGCTTTCATCATTTGCGGTCTCTCCTTGCCTCTTCACCCCTTCTTTAGGGGCCTCCTTTGTTTTTACGGGCTACAGCTTCATCAGCTGTCCCCGAACTCTATCCTCCATATCTCTTGCTTCATCACTCTCTGCGAGTGCTGGCTCGGAATCGAGCCGCACTTCAGCCTCTTCAAGCGCCTCTTCAAATTGAAGCGCCAATCTGCATCTGGTTCTTTAGTCTATGATGTAGGTGGTTGCGGAATCCACGTCGACCAATCCGCCACCTACTTTGATATCAAGCTCACGGCGTTCGTCCAAGGGTGGAGGGACAAATGGTTCTACATCCGCGATGAGAAGGCTAACGGTGAGCACTTCGGACTCGCGCCCTTCGATCCCGCGACGCCGTGCAGGAGGATGCGCTCCTGGAAGAATGTAGTCATGCCTGGCGAATCCGCGGAGACAGATGTGTTGTATAGGCGCGTCTGCGACCTCGAGAGTCGCATAGGCAAAGAGGAGGGAGGCTGCACTCTCATTCGCACTTGGCTGCGTCGTCGCGTCTAGCCTCTGCAGGCCAGAGTCCACCCTATGTTTCAGTGGGCTGGCGTTGATGATGCCACTCGCGTGTCTGCCGATGGCATGTCCGCGAGTGAGATGGACAAGAGAGTTCGACTGGTCACCAAGTACACCGCCAAGGATGTACTCCCTAGTGAGCCAGTTGTTCCTCCATTTGATGCTGCGAACCCTCCTCCTGAGGTATAGTTGTGCTACGCAGTAGCTAAATTTGTCGATTTCTTCTCTGTTGTGTACTTGCTTTTTACTGAATTTGTTGTCTGCATGCAGGATTGGGCGGTGTCACCTTGTATGCCCCCTCTCCCTGAGGGGATTATTCCTCGTGAGGCCTTGGAAGAGGACAAGTCGGAGTCGACCGTCCCCTCTGATATGGAGGAGGAAGCCCCCGAGTCCGGTAGTCCGGATAATCACAAGCGTTCGCGCAGTGAGGATTCCGATGCGTCATCTCCATCGACTCCGGAAGGTACAGGCGTTGGTGCGGAGTCGCCGATACCTGCTATTCCTCTGAGCTCTGTGGCACCATCTTCTCGCAAGAAGATGCGATTGCCCAAGGAGTCCTCGTCGGAGTCGGGGAGGCCACTTTTGACTTTGACAAGTTTGACTGGTAAGTTTTCTAGTTCACTTGTTCTTCTTTGTTTTGTCCTTTGTTGGCTCGTCTTGGAGTTTGCCCTTTCTCAATGTGGGTTTTGTCATAGACAGTTGTTGGGCCTCGTAGACAGTTGTTGGGCCTCCAAGTGCAGAGGTTTGTAGAACAGCAGCAAGTTTCCCTTAAGTGGATTACCCAAGGTTTATCGAACTCAGGGAGGAAGTGGTCAAAGGTATCCATCTCAAGCAACCATGCAATCAAGATACAAGAAG
Organism: Avena eriantha; assembly: GCA_910589775.1. Lineage (NCBI taxonomy): Eukaryota > Viridiplantae > Streptophyta > Magnoliopsida > Poales > Poaceae > Avena > Avena eriantha. Next base: position 85,769,384 of record OU342740.1, read on the forward strand.
TCTCTTGTGTCCCCAGCACACCCAATACACTTGTCAGGCGTATAGGTGCACTAGTTCGGCGAAGAGATAGTAAAATACAAGTGGTATTGATATAAGACAACGGTGCCAGAAAAGAGCTTGATGGCGTGGAAGAGACTAAAGGAAAACTGAAATAAAGATAGCAGCAAGCAAACATGTAACAGATCTAGTTACAAACGATGTTTCAATGCTTAGAAACAAGGCCTAGGGATCATACTTTCACTAGTGAACACTCTCATATAAATATCTTCTCTTCATGATACTACTCTGAACTACTCTCCGGTTGGACACTCTAATCCATGGTAGGGCTATAACAGCACTCCTGAAAGTTCGCTTTCCCCATCTAGGTAACCCCACACTGTCACCTTGATCACTATATGGTTCCAACAAATACCACAATTTCATAGAGACATCCAACTCCAAATATAACTCATAACAAGTAATTGTAATCTCTAGCCTAAGTGCCACCATGGTGTGCACACTGTCACTTTCACACACATGGGGAGAGCAAAGATCTATTAAAGCACTTGAGTAGCAAGGTAGATCTACTTGATTACAAAGCTCATGATCACAATATGATCATGCATAGAGAGAGAGATGAACACATAGCTACCGGTAGAACCCTTAGCCTCGAGAGAGAACTACTCCCTCCTCATCATGGGCATTAGGAACGGCGATGGAGATGGTGGTGGAGATCGATGGAGATGGCTCCGGGGGCACTTCCCTGTCCCGGCAGGGTGCCGAAACAGATACTTTCTATCCCCCAAATCTCCCCTTCGGTGGCGGCGGTGCTACGGAACTTTTCATGGCTGGAGGCTGGTCGATTTAGGGTTTTCGTCCCAGTGGCTTCTTATAGGCGAAGGGGCGAGGTCGATGGATGGCCAGGGGGGCCACACCATGCCCTGGCGCGACCTAGGGCTGCCCGTGCCAAGGGGTGGTGTGGCCGCCCTGTGGCCCCTCTCCGTCTCGTCTTCTAACTCTGTGAGTCTTCCGGTAAAATATCGACTTTGGCTTTTGTCCGGTCCAATTCCGATAATACATTTTCTGACTTTCCTGGAACCAAAAATAGCAGAAAACAGGCAACTGGCACTATGGCATCTTGTTAATAGGTTAGTCCAAGAAAGTGTGTAAAAATACTCCAAAGTGTGGACAAAACATAAGAAAGTAGATATAAAACAAGCATAGAACATCAAAAATTATAGATACGTTTGCAACGTATCACCCATCGCATACTGATAAGTAGTCAGCTCATTGTTGTTCGGCATAAGTACGTCTCCATGTAGTCTTGCTGATATTCGTTGATCTGTTGCATTTGCCAGCTTAGGCACAATGTCTGACTCAACCTCCAAGGTTGCCAACTTGTCTTGAGTCGGTGAATCCTGAATTTCTTCTATATGCACCCTATTCCCACTATATTTCTGGCTTAGAAACTCTTTCTCCAAAAAGACACCATTTTGAGCGACAAACACTTTGCTCTCTTCTCGGTTGTAGAAACAGTAACCCAAAGTTTCCTTAGGGTAGCCTATGAAAACTACCTTATCTGACTTGGGGCTGAGCTTGTCGGATTGTAATATCTTGACAAAATCTTCACATCCCCAAATCTTAAGAAAAGCCAAGGCTGGCTTCTTTCCCGTCGACATCTCATGTGGTGTCTTTTCTACTGATTTAGATGGTACTTTGTTTAGTGTTATCGCTGCGTCTCTAGACAAAAACCCCATAATGGTGAAGGTTGTGAAAGGAATATGCCTAAGAGGTAATAATAAAGTGGTTATTATGCTATTCTAGGTTTATAACAGATGTTTATTTTCCATGCTAGAATTGTATTAATAAGGAAATGTTAATACATATGTGAATTATAAACAGATAAAGTTTCTAGTAAAGCCTCTCGTTATACTAGCTCATTGATTAACAAATGATCAAAGGTTTCCTAATCATGAACATTGGATGTTGTTAATAACAGGGTCATATCATTAGAGAATGATATGATAAAAAGTCACCCACAGTAGATGTAGCAATATGATCGCATCATCAAGTTTAAATTGCTATCGCATTCGTAGTAACTCAATGTCCTTAGACCATGAGATCACGTCAATCACTTTCACCGAAAGAGTACTTTGGTTACATCAAATGTTACACCGTAACATGGTAATTATAAAGTTGTCGTCAGGTATTTGAAAAGTGTCAGTTGAGGATCATGTATCAAGGTTGGGATTTGTCCATTCGGATGATGGAGAGATATACTCAGGGCCCTCTCGGTGATATCACATTGACATACCCTTGCAAGCAAGTGATTTGATCACTAGAATGTCATATCACAGGAACGAGAAAAAGAGTACTTGTCGGGAACGAGATCAAACAAGGTATGGATGATACCGAGTGATCAGATCTCAGACAAGTAATATATTGGGAGACAAAAGGAATTTGACTGCAGTGAAAGAGGTTCAGACGATCATCTGATTTTCGTGGAACTAGTGGGAGTCATTATGGATCTCTAGGTCCCGCTAATGATTATTGATCGGCGGAAGTCTCGATCATGTATACATAGTTCTCGGACCCGTAGGGAGACACACTTAAGGTTATCCTACGCGTCTGAGAGCATACGGAACACATGGGAAGTCAATGGACATCATAGAAAATTGTTCTGCTCCAGAAAATTGTCCTGGCGATTCTACCGAAATAGTTTCGGGGTATCGAAACAAAGTAAGGGACCAAAATTTTAATGTGTTTACTAAATGAAGTGTTCATTAAATGAAGTGCTCATTAAATGAAGTGTTCATTAAATTGAGTTGCATTAAAATGGAATTAAAGTGCTTTAATGGAAAGACCTTTAAGGGAATTAAAGTGCTTTAATGGAAAGACTTTTAAGGGAGTTAAGGTGATTTAATGGAAAGACATTTAAGGGAATTAAAGTGCTTAAGGGCTCATTTGGATGCAAGGGAACCCGGGGGTATCCCTGTGTTTTCCCTGGACGATTAAACCACGGGCCTATTTTACCCGAGGAAGCCCGCCGTGGCCATTTGGTTGTCACCGAGAGAGAGAAACCCAGTCTTTCCACGGCCCTTCCCCGTGCCAGAGTTCCATGACTCGATAGGCCGGGGAGGATTTCCTTTGCTCGCTCGCTCTCGCGTGATAGAGGCGGCGGCGCTAGGTCCAACTCTACCGATCTCCTTTCTCCGGTGACTAGAGTGAGCTCTCCACCTCTGTCCCGAGCACCCCGCCATCCGAGCTCTTCCCCACTCGCTTCATCTTTCATCCGACCTCTGCTCCGCCTCCCTCCTGCTTCTGTCGAGCTCTACTTGGTCTCAGAGCTCCCCGTCCCTCCGGTGACGGTGACGGCGGTCCGCGACCAAGGTTATCCCTTCACCTCGCCCATGTTATGCTTTTTCCCTTTCCTTTCTTCCCTTCTCTGCACTCAAAGAACTCGTTGCTCTAGATCCAAAAGCTTGCTACAACTCAAATTTGTTTCTCTAGATCAAGAACATGTGCAGTGAGCCTTTCGTAATTTTGGTTTGGCTACTTGCCATCTTGGTGAGCACATCAGGACAACAGGAAGTTGCAATGACTTTAATTGAGTAAGCATAAAAATTTGTGATGCTAATAGGGACCAAGTCGAGAAAAATATCAGTGGGTTGGCGTGCTAGGAATATATTGATGAGACTACATGTAAGGATCTTCTGTTTATTTCCATTTGAAGTATGCATTCACTATAGGTGGTTGCTTGTTTATTTTCTTTGCATCCATGGTCAAGAGTGAAAGCTGCACACATGTCACACTATCTAGGTCAACTAGGTCTGGAGTATTGAATTAATGTACTAGCCATCTAGACCAAAAATTCAAACTGATGGAAAGAGTTAGGCTATGTATTTATATTGTTAACAATACTCCTTACGTTTCGGCTATTTTAGTCCTTAGCATGGACTCAGTGTAGGCCATAAAATATTTTTTCTTAAACTACGTGAGCAATGTCTTTAACTTGATACCTCTTGGCTTTGATACCATATTTAATTGATATACTAGCCATCTAAACCAAAAATCCGAATTGATAGAAAGGGCTAGAGTATATATTTATATTGTTCACATGGAGTGCCTCGAATGACACCAACACGACGACAACGTCGAGCACTACGAATGTCTGGTCCATGTACCCGGAGAGGAAGTCAAAGCTGAAGGAGAGCTACTAGGTCTCCCGAGCTTTGTAGCGAGAGGCATGCCATAGTGAACAAACTAGAGACACTCGCGCGCCGACAGAATCCAAAGACACCAACTCAATCGAGAGCACTAGCAACACCGAGATTGGCGCCCCACACTCCAAAAGATGATGCCTCCAACGAGGTCACGACGTCCATAAGATGTTGCGGTCATCCAATCTGGTATGCCAGATTTGTGTTTTCACCCCGGAATGATGGACAGAGGGGTGTGAGGACTCCATGACAACAACCCCAAGAGAAATGACACCCTCGAGCGTCGCCTTTGTCATTACTTACCAAGTCTGGCTAGACTTCTGTCTAGAGACCCTGACCAGCACCTCTAATGGACAGTCACAAGATGGTCCATGCCACCCGACAAGCACGACCACCGGCGAGAGAGACGATGCCCATGCCGCCTGACAAGCACGCCCACGCCTGCCTCTTCTCCCTTGGGTGCGACGGCCTTCCTGCTCTCCCTAGGCGCGGCGGAGTAGGAGCGGCATGGCGGCTTGCCTCCTCGCACGTGAGCGATGTGGCCTCGAGCCTGATGTGGACGCGCAGGACGAGGGCTCCTCAAGTCCATCCCCTCCGTGGCCGTAGTGGAGCTGCGCGTGTTGCTGGTGCGCTGGCCTGCCTCCTCGCCTTGTGGCTTGTTATTGATGGTGTCCTCGACGAAGAACTTGACAACATGGAGATTGTTGGGGGTTGATTTTGGGTGACACAAACCTCCAAAGTTTCAGCAGTTTGAGACAGAGCCCCTAACGGATCGCCAGCGCAGTTCCTGGACAGGTTTTTGGTTCTCTGGTGGAGATGGTCTCGGGGAATCTCCACTGGCACGACCCAAAAAGTTCGAACGCGTCAGAACCAGTTTGTGCGGACTGGTGGGCAGCTGCGTGCCGACCCAACAAGGCGACCCATCCAGACCGACTCGCACGGACCGACCCACCCATGCACCAAATTTGTGCCACGGTTGCGTCGGATCGGACAACACGCTTGTCTTCCAGCATCCTCCCCTAGTCCGCACGGGCCCTCTTGCCAGTGGCACAAGAAGCACTTTCCGCCCTCCATATGCGCAGCTAGTGCAGGCACAACCATTGCTGCCGCCGCCCCTGCAATATCGAGTAGCAACACATGCCATGCACGTTGCTGGAGTTGAGCGTGTACATCCCGCCGCTCGGCCACCACCTATGTATTGGACGCGCGACAGCCTCTGGGGTGTGTCGTGCACAACCTGCTCGATCTTTGGCCTGACCGCTTCTGAGGTGCATTCGCCAGTCATTTCTAGGTTATCTGGTCCCTATGGGAGTTGGCATGGCCATTGACGACCGTATACTTTAACAGATGGGTAACAATCGAAGGGAAATCGAGTTCTTCTATAAGAATTTTGTCGAGTCATCATCCGAAGAGGAGTCCGACGATGAGACTGAAGTTTTGCTGGCCGCTGCACAGATGGTGCACGACCAATACCTCCTACTGCCGCGTAGAAGTGGCTCGGCGAAGCGGCGCGAAGCCAACCATGAACGTGGCCGAGAAGATGGCCACATGCGCCTTTATAAGGATTACTTTCACCCAACTAATCCGGTCTTTAAAGAGAAGGCATTTCGTCGCCACTAATGGATGTCCAGGAACCTGTTCTTGGACATTCTCAATGGGGTGATGGAGTACAATAACTACTTCGAGGCCAAGTACGATTGTACCGGTAAGATTGTCTTCTCCTCCTACCATAAATGGTGTTCCTAGTGATCTCCTCGACGACTACATGCGCATGAGCGAATCCACATGCCATGAGGCCATGTACTGGTTTTGCAACACAATTATTGTGGTGTTTGTCAAAGTTTAGCTGAGAGAGCCAAACACCGAAGACACTGCCCTCACTTTGTCCATCAATGAGAGTATGGGGTTTCTTGGGATACTTGGCAGCATCTACTGCATGCATTAGCAGTGGAAGAACCGTCCTTTTGATTGGCAAGGGCGGTTCAAAGGGCATGCAGAGGGGTACACCGTTATACTAGAGGCTGTTGCATCATAAGATCTCTGGATTTGGCACTCTTTTTTGGCATGTCTGGATCAAAAAATGATATCAATGTGTTGCAGCGGTCTTCGGTGTTTGCTAGACTAACAGAAGTCAATGCCCCACATGTTTCCTATGAGATCAATGACAATCCTTATGAAATGAGTTACAATCTAGCTGATGGCATCTAGCCCTCCTGGTCCACCTTTGTGAAGATAATTCGAAACCCCGGAGATGAGAAATGCAATAGGTTTGTGAAAAAGCAAGAGGCCGATAAGAAGGATATGGAGTGAACATTTGGTGTGCTTCAGTCAAGGTTGGCTATTGTTGATACCATGCTAGAACCTAGAGCATGGAGAGGATGTGGGATGTGATGACTGTTTGTGTGATCATGCACAACATGACAACATCTTTGACCAAGGCTAGGATTTTCAAGGTCGGTTGGTTTCAAGGTCAGTTGGTTCCACAATCAGGTCTAGTGTCTTGGAAAGATTTCATGCAGGTGCATGAAAATTCGCGTCACAAGCACACTCATGACCGGCTTCAACTAGATTTGATTGAGAATATATGGGTTCGTGCGGAAACCAAAACGGTTAATCCCTTATTTATTTCTGATAAGTTGAATGTGTTTGGTTGTTTTTATTGAACCATGTGAGTGTGAACTTATATGTAAGCACTATTTTAATTTAATTACCTAATTTATTTTATTTGCTTGTCAAATTGTACATGTGTAAAGAGATAAAAAATTTAGCCAACGCGAACAGATGAATCACGCCGCTGGACACAGCTGACCGGACAGACCAGGCTACGACGCAAATCTTTCCGCGGTCCGACCTAAGCCCGTTGGCCAGGTGGAGACGCCCTCGCTTTAGCTCGAAGGCAATACGGCACATCGGCAGACTTTGACTCGTCCTTGGTGTACACGTGTCGAGCGTCAGCTGGCGCTCTATATCCACCCTGCAAGTAACCTCTGCTGTACCGCACCGTCACTACTGTCTCCGCCCGCTCCACGAACGACCGTGACTCCTCCTCCTGTCTACTCGCCACTCCAGCGGCTCTCTGCCGAGATTCCTTCTTCCATGTGGGCCACCAATGTCATGGAGTGTGTGTACAGAAGGAAACCATGATCGATTAGCTCGGAGAGTGTGGATTCCTTCTGCTCGTTCACATCAATCAGCCCAGCCCCGCAGCCCCCAGGCCAAAACCCCCGTCTCCTCCGCCGCAGCGCAGCTCAGGCTTCTAGGCAAGGCTTCCAGGGTGTCCAGCTCGCGAGCGAGATCGACGGGGCTGGGCCATGGAGGAGGCGCCGTTCCTGTACATCCGCCCCTCCGACGATGGCACCGGTGCGCCGAACCTTTGCTCCCCTCTCGATTGCTCCCGCGTTTGGTCCAATCTTTCTCTCTGCCTGGTTTTCTAATGCCGGTCGTGCGTGGCGTGGGCGTGTATGTGTTTGCAGGTCAGGGTGCCCTCCTCAGAGCGGCCTTCGACGGCAACCTAAGCCGCCTCAAAGGTACTAGCTCGCATGCTGCTGTGAATTTCCCCTCTTCGGTTCTGTAATTTTGTCGGTATGGGAAGGGGTTTAGACAAGCTGCATTCCGCATCCAGCCACTTCTTGCCCACTGCTCCCCCCGAAATTCGCCGTATTTATTTACTGCGATGCTATGTTTCCTTTGACATCTAATACTTTCAGATCACTGTTTAGATTAAATGTGACGAATCCCAGGATGAAATCCGATTCTCTATTACCTCCGCGCACATAATGAAGTCAAGTAGTTTGAAAAATGTGTTATCTTTGCACTGCTTTGCTGTGTGTCCAGCAATGCATCCCTCGTTTCTCTCAACTAGTGAGATTGTGGTGCCTTGCACATGCTTGCTCCTTTTCAGTCTTGTGGTTTAGCTTATTATTTTGGCTCATTCGCTTCCTTGATGATGCTCACTTTGTGTGAAAGGTGTTGTAAAGAGTCTCCTCAAAGAGAATGGTGATCCAGGGATTATTTTTTCTTTCAACAAGGATGGACATAGTGTGCTGCATGTGGCCGCATGCCAAGGCCATTTGGAGATTTGCAAATACTTAGTGGAGGATCTTGAAGGAGATGTGAATGCTCCTGGAGTTGTAGCTGGAGTTGGAGGTTTTTCTCTAACTTTGTTTTTCAGAATTTCTAAAATTTGGCAGATGTCATGCCATTGTTCGGCTGTCTAAGATGCGTTAAGCTTTTATTGCAGGTGCAACACCTTTTATGATCTCTGCTCATTCTGGAGATGTACCTACTGTGAGATATTTCCTTGATCGTGGCGGTGATCTAACAAGAGCAGATGACAAAGGCCGCACAGTTCTCCACCATGCTGTGTGTGCAGGTTGTTCCATTGACACATGCGCACAGACTTGCTTCGTATTGCATTGTTCTATTCTTACCCAATCAGTTTGTTCAGTGTTTGACTTATGGAATCATCTCTTTTACCATAGGATGCTGTAAGGTAACAGAGTTCCTGCTTTCAAAAGGAGTACCCGTAGACATAGACTGTGGCCACGGAACACCGCTGTATGATGCTGCTACCAATGAGCAGGACAAAACACTGAAGATTTTGTTGGACCACCACGCAAATGTATATAGCCTTGACTGTTATATTCTGTCTCTTTATTCAGGTTGAATTTGATAGTATGTTTTGCTTCACCGACTAAACACATCCTTGGATATTGCAGTGCTTAATCCATTTTTTTTGTGCATGGCATTAAGTAAGTACAGATCTCAAGGCTGGTTACATCTGAATTAGGATTGGATGGACGGTTAACTATTTGGTACTTCAACCCACCAAACAGGCTAACACACTGCTAGATCATATGATAGACATTTTTTTTTTGATATCCTTGTTCATCACACAAGAAACGCTTGAGAGTAGTATGTCACCTGCATTAGTAACTACTCCTGAAATTACCATCCACATGCTTTAAGTAAGGATCACTGGATGTTTAGAGGAAGGAGTAAGGGATAAGTACTTTTTTTTAATCTAATGGCTTAGTGCGAGTTTCTCATGCTTAGGTGTAGGTGGATGAACCAAGAAAATGGAGGTACTTCATTCCGTAATAAGTGATAAATACAATCCACTCGTAGGCAGCCCTGCTAATAATTTGTGCAAGCCTCTAGGTAGAAATATGTTATGCTGTATGCATTACTCTGCCTCTTTACTTGGAATGCATTACTTATGGTATTTCCTTTAATTGTCTGTGCATAATTGTTTGGAGGTACGCAGTTCATAGCAATAGTAAAAGCTATTTTTTAATTTTATGAGCTCATTAAACTCTTGAAATGCATTTGCATCATATAATATTTGCATCTCCTTCTAAGTCCTTTCTGACCCTTGGGTTTCATAGTCGACACGACCTGCTAAGGCTAGTGTTCTCTAGAATCTCTAATCTTTTTGAAGTTTGACTTAATATGGGCTTCATCTATTTCTGAAGATAGTTATGGTTCAAGTGTTTCATTTGGATTTTTTTATCAGCATGGCATTATAGAAGTAAATATGTAGATATTGTAGCTTTGACTAATTAATAATTAGAATTGGAGTCAATTTTTTTTGAAAAAGGAAGAATTTTATCTCCTGGCCTCTGCATCCAAACGATGCACACATCCATAGAACTGGTGTCAATGCGAATAGGCTAACCTAGAATGAAGTACATCGGCCAGTTGAGGTTTGATCCAGTACTACCCCCCTCCCCACTAAACTCGTACAAATATGTCCACACGTATATATCCAAACCCGTATCCAACTGAGTATTATCCCTGCAGAGGAATACTGATCTCGACTTGTAGATATACGGCGTTCCCACACGCACACAATCTGGCCTGCCCACCACCGTCCAGTAGCGACAGCCGCCGCCGCTGGCCATCGTCGCGATTGCCGCCGCCGGACAAGTCGCCGGACTGTCCAACCACCGCCACCAAGATCTACCGTGCTGCCTCTGCCGCCGGACAGTCCGGCCAGCCGCCGGACAAGCCGCCGGACAGTCCAGCCAGCTGCCGGAGAGTCCGTCCAGCTGCCGGAGAGTCCGTCCAGCTGCCGGACAAGTCGCCGGACTGTCCAACCGCCGCCGCCGCCAAGCTCTACCGCGCTGCCTCTGCCGCCGCCTCCGTGCGCTGCCGCTGCCTGCCGACACACACCTACAAGGCCAAGCCGAGGCGTGCGCCGGCCAGGCCGAGTCACCGGCTCACTGGGCCCAATCGCCACCATTACCACCGCGCGAGGACACGGCCGTCGCCGGCGATGATCCGGCATACAACCATTCTTTTTTTCTTAGCGTAGAGCTGGTACTAGTACAGGTATGGCTAGAAAAACATATTATTTGGTTGAGTTGTACGTGGTTTGTACAGGGTTACATATACGTGTATATACTAATTACGAAAGGGTATTAAGCGATCTGAGCCGTCCTTGTGTTTGACACTATACGAGTTTGTACGAGTTTAGCGGGGAGGGGTAGTACTGGATCAAACCCCCGGCCAGTTTTAATCAGCAGAAGTTGCAGTTAAAGCATTATACGTATTTATTCTAATCTTCTTAAGATACAACAATCATTACTGTTTTGCTAAGGGGGAACTGTCCAAACTCTCTTTCAGCCTAACATCACTGCCAATGGTATGCAATATCCCCTGATGAATGCTCTTGTATACCGTTCATTGAAGTGCATGAAGCTGCTAATTAAGGTCAGTGTTTTCTTGACTATTATTTATTCCCATATTGTGATTGTGCCTACTCCACCATGTCTGCCAACCTTATATGTTGATATATGTCGTGCATGAAGATTGCGCCATGAATATACTAAAAACAGTAATTTCCACAGGCCGGTGCTGATGTTAATGGCAACGGTTCCATTATGACTCCGTTAGTGTTCGCTACGGGGTTTGGAGGTTATACCAACTTCATTCGGTTTCTGTTGAAGGCTGGGGCAGATCCTAATATTCCCGATGATGTACGTTTGTTTAGTTTCTACATCTGCTGGCGATTCTGGTATCCAGTATTCCACTTTATTTTAATATAGCTTTTGGTTATTATTATTCATCTACTTTGGTTATGTTAAGGCTCTATTTTAGCGATGAGTTTATGATGCTTTGGGGACCTGTATGGTAATGAGAAAATTAAGCTTCTGTCTAGGCAGTTCTTCCAACGGATGTATATTGATATTTTATTGATGCATAAACATCTTGTTCTTAATACAACAACCATGCTGGTTTTGTTCTAGTATGTATATATATCGTTCTTCTAAAAAAATTGTCCGGATGTGGTTGATGGCCTTGTGCTAAGCCCACAAGTTGCTACTCCCTCCGATCCATAATAAGTGTTTCTCATCTAGTACAAAGTTCGTACTAGCTTAATGGGCGACACTTATTATGAATCAGAGAGAGTAACATATATCAGAATTTTTCATTTTTGAAAGAGTTCATATCAGTGCTTAACTTGACAGTTGATTAGATACTGATCTCATGACGCATCATTCCAGGTAGCGATTTTTTGTGAAAATGTACCCAGACAATAATCTCTAGATGCTTCTTTATCGCTTTTATTGGTATTCATGTATATTACTCTATCTGTTCTCTATTTTCCATGGCCTTAGGCCATATAATGAGTACATGTGGTAGGAGCTAGGGTTCTACCGGGTCTAGGGCGGAGGTTGTAGGGGAAGAGGGGCGTGGAGTGGAGGCGAGGGCGCGCTCGCCGGCGGCTGGGCGCCGTCGTGTGTGAGGAGGAAGGCGGCGCAGGAAGTGGAGGCGGCTAGGATTTAGGGTTCCGGCTCCTCGGGGAGCCGGGCAATAGAAATTGTCTTATTGCTTAATCTTCCACGTAGTGTTTACAACTGTTTATATAATGAAAATAAGATAACTTGTGGGCTAATCCCCTAACTAAGCTTGCCCATTGGGCCTCCTCCGAGTATACGTGAGCCCGGTCATAACATCTCTCCCCGCCTGCGCAAACAGCTCGTCCTCGAGCTGGTAGTCGGGGTAGTGTTGGCGAAATTCATCACGCGGCTCCCAAGTGGCCTCCTCCGTAAGACCCTCCCACTGAATCAGAAAGTACCACACTCCGCGACGTAGCTGGGCTCGCAACACCTTCGCCGGGCTCGGAAGAAGACGCCCGTCGGAGGTTGGAGGAAGTGCTGGCGTCGCTGCTGGTGTCTCCCCATGGTAGGGCTTTAACAGCCCCACATGGAAGATGTCGTGGATGCGAGCCCCGGCCGGAAGTTGAAGACGGTAGGCCAGTTGCCCTATGCGCTCCAAGATGACGAACGACCCGGCGTAGCGAGGGCCCAGCTTTCGCTTTGCACGCGGATCCAAGGACTGAGTGGAGCGGTGAAGAAGGCGCAGCCACACCCAATCACCCACCGCGAACTCCAGCTCGCGATGGTGGCCGTCATAGTAGTGCTTGGCCAGTTGCTGGGCCTGAATAAGACGTTGCCGCACCTCAGCAAGCATCTCGTCGCGGCTACGTAGAAGCTCGCCCGCGGCTTCCGTCCGTGTTGTCGCCGGGTCAACAGGCAGTATGGGCGGGGGCGGACGGCCGTAGACCACCTCAAATGGCGTGGCGCGCAGGGCGGAGTGATAGGAGGTGTTGTAGCAGTACTCCGCCCACGCGAGCCAATCCACCCAAGCGCGAGGATGATCACCCACCCAAGCGCGAGGACGATCACCTGCGACACAACGCAAATACATGGGAATCACCTTGTTGACCACCTCCGATTGACCGTCCGTCTAAGGATGGAATGCCGTGCTGAACCGGAGTTTCACCCCTGCCATCCGGAAGAGATCGCGCCAGACAAGCCCGTTGAACACCGGGTCTCGGTCGTTGACGATCGAAGCGGGAAACCCATGAAGACGGACGATGTCGTTGAAGAAGGCACGGGCCACGGACGCGGCCGTGTAAGGATGGCCGAGCGCGATGAAGTGGGCGTACTTGGAGAAACGGTCGATCACCGTGAGAATGACGGACTTGCCGCCCACCTTGGGAAGGCCCTCGATGAAGTCCATGGAGATATCAGCCCAGACCTGAGAGGGCACCTCCAAGGGCTGCAACATACCCGTCGGCCGCAGTGTCTCCGTCTTGTTACGCTGGCACGTCTCACAAGACCGCACCCAGTCCCGGACCAGGGCCCGATCACCAGGGATGTAGAAGTCGGCGCGGAGACGATGGAGGGTCTTATGCACACCCTCGTGACCTGCCGAGTGGGCCATCAGCAGCACCTAGTGACGGAGGTCGTCGTGGTCCGGCACGAAGATACGGTGCCCATGGAGGAGCAACCCATCCGCCAGGCGCCATGGCTCCTCCAAGTCTCCAGCATCCAGACGCTGCCGAAGGAGTTGAGCGTCCGGCGTGGCCGTGGTGGCCCGACAGATGTCGTCAAAGAGGGCGAAAGTGGGTCCCGAGCGAATGCAGGGCGCCGCCCCCTCAGAAGTACCGATGGTCTCGTCGTGGTCGGCGTCGCGGCGAGACAGGGCGTCGGCCACAGTGTTAAGGCGACCCGGACAGTACTCGACGGTGAAATCGAAGCCGAAGAGCTTGCTGCTCCATTGATGCTGTGGCACCGTAGACAACCTCTGGTCCAATAAGAACTTGAGGATGTAGTGATCCGTGCGAATCCGGAACGACCGGCCCCAAAGATAGGGCCGCCAGTGGCGCACCGCCTGCACCAAGCCAATGAGCTCCTGCTCGTAGGCCGCGAGCTTAAGATGGCGCACGGCGAAGGGCCTGCTGAAGAAGGCGAGCGGTCCATCGCCCTGATGAAGTACGGTGCCGAACCCCACACCAGAGGCGTCACAGTCCACGATGAACGGGCGAGTGAAGTCCGGCATCTGAAGAACGGGTCCCGTCGTGAGGGCCCCCTTCAGGGCCTCAAAGGCTGTTGTGGCCTCGCCTTCCCAGGCAAAGGTGTCACGACGAAGCAGGCGCGTGAGTGGGGACGCGATGAGGCCGAAGTCCCGGATAAATTTCTGGTAGTACCCCGCAAGCCCCAGGAAACCGCGAAGGGCTCGCGACGAGTGTGGCATCGGCCAACCGGCGATGGCCGCCACCTTGTCGGCATCCATAGCCACCCCCTCGGCCGAGATGACGTGGCCGAGGTAGGCAACCGAAGGCGTCCCGAACGAGCACTTCAAGCGCTTAAGGTGAAGATGATGCGCTTGAACCTCGTTGAAGACAATGGCGATGTGCTGGAGGTGCTCCACCCACGAGGTGATGTAGATAAGAATGTCATCAAAGAAAACGAGCACAAACCGGCGCAAGTAGGGGCGGAGGACGTCGTTCATCAAAGCTTGAAAGGTCGCCGGGGCGTTGGAGAGGCCAAAAGGCATCACCAAGAACTCGAAGTGGCCATGATGAGTCCAAAACGCCGTCTTGGCAACATCATCCGGGGCGTTGGAGAGGCCAAAAGGCATCACCAAGAACTCGAAGTGGCCATGATGAGTCCAAAACGCCGTCTTGGCGACATCATCCGGGTGCATCCGCACCTGGTGGTAGCCCGACCGAAGGTCGAGCTTGGTGAAGAAGCGCGCCCCATGTAGCTCGTCGACCACCAGAATAGGAAACTTGTCCTTGAGCGTCACGACATTAAGTGCGCGGTAGTCTATGTAGAAGCGCCACGTGCCGTCCGACTTGCGGACGAGGAGGACCGGCGCCGAGAACGGCGATGTGGAGATGGGGTTGATGCTCGCGGCGAGCATGAGTGCGCACTGTTGCTCCAGCTCGTCCTTTTGCAGCTGGGATAGCGGTAGGGACGCACTGCCACCGGCGCCATGTCCGGCAAGAGATGGATGTGGTGATCGTACACCCGGACGGGCGGAAGGCCCGGAGGCTCGTCAAAGATGTCGTCGTGCTGCTGCAAGAGGTGGGCCAACAGTGGGTGCTCGGGCTCGGGGTCGGTCACGGCAAGCTGAAGCTGCGGCGTCGAAGAGGTGCCCCGAGGCCCTCCCGCCGGATGCGGCGACCCAGACGCCAGGTCATCGTCAGGGCGTCGAAGTCCCACGGGATGGGACCGAGGGTCCGCAAAAAGTCGACGTCGAGGATGAAGTTGAAACAGCCCAAGTCGATGCCGGCGCACGTGATGAAGAAGTGCTCGGCGCCGATAGTGATGGGCACATGCTGCTCCAGTGCCAAGCGGTCGTCGTTTGCCACCGTTACCCGAAGGTGATCCCCGCCCATCGGCTGAAGCGCTAAGCGGCGCATGGTAGCCGCGGGCAGGAAGTGAGTGGAACCCGTGGAACCCGTGTCCAGGAGGGCCACCAGGCGCTCGCCGTGGATCGTCACCGGCAAGAGCATCGTGCGCTCGTGACGGATACCAATTGCATGAAGAGAAACCACGAATGCGGTCGTAGTAGTGGTAGTAGTGGTCGCGGGGCGGCCTCCGAAGTCGCTGATGGTGGCAACTCGCCGAGTGCTTCGGCGGGTGTGTCCGCCTCGACGTATGTTCGACGAGATTTTGTGCCATAACCTCTTGTGCAATATGTAAAGAGAAATGGTGAAAAGAAAACAAGGAAAATAGTGCATGTACGATACATGCACTAGTCACGTGAATTTAGAAACATCAAGCTAGTCATACGACCGATCAATCCAACATGCATGCACGAGTCCATGTCCACGTTCGAGGCAGCCAGCTTGTGCACCGGCGCCTAAACAAACGAAAAAGGGAACTGATTATAGCTTAATAATTAATTAGTGTGTTTTGCAGGGTTACAAGTACACGACAAACAATACTCAGGTGTATGTGCCAGTCGGCCGACTCACCGCCGCAGCGTGTCGTGTACGTGCGCACGAGCCAGTCTACGGCCGTGATCGACTCGTTTCAACCGAACGTATACACTTTTCGAGTTAATTTCAACAAACCAATGTGATAAGGATCACGCTCGAACGGCCGCGACTCCGTGGGAGAATTAGCGCGTGCGTGCGTTGAGATAAACATCGCCGCCGCAGCGCTCGGAAAGAGCCGCGCTCCATCACTATCCATCCATCATGTATGCCTATAAAAGGCACGCACCCAGCCAAGGAAAGGGGCCTCACGATCACAACCCACGGAACACCCCAGACTCACGCCGTCCCAGCTCTGTCAGGAGGACGAGCACACACCGGATCAAATTGCAGCCGCCAACCCACATCCATCGACACACAAGAAATCCCATCTACCCACACCACTAACCAGAATCCATACACAAGTTCCCATCGCAAGCTAGCATCCCGATCAATACTCATACACACAGCACGCCAATTAGCAGCAAGGAGGAGACGCATGGAGGAGAAGAAAATGGTCCCTCATGGTGAGCATACGGGTTGAATATCTCTTCCTTCTCTCTATCTACTCTCCCTCTGTCCCTGCATCATACATGCACGCATGCGCACGGTGCCCCACGGGGGCGGCGTGCAATTCGCAGACAAGACGGAGACGGCTGCCGGCTTGTACCTCGGCAACACCTCCGCCGACCCTAGCCCCCAGCTTGCAGGCCGGTGCCATCTCTATGGCGCCAAAGACGACGGTGTTGAGCTGTCGGCAGCCCGGCGCTCTCCCTCCACGACGCCGAAGACGAAGGTGTCGGGGCTGCCGGCATGTAGCCAGGTTCCCTCTTCACAACCACCAAGTCGACGTCGGGGCTGCCGGCGTGCGGCCTAGCGCCATCTCCAAGACACCCCACGATGGCGGCGTCACGGCAGCCGGCATGCAGCGGCGCCAGGACGGCGACGTCCGGACTGCCGGCGTGCAGCCCGGCGCCCTCTCCACTACACCCATGATGGCGACGTCGTGGCTGCCGGCGTGCAGCCCGGCGCCCTCTCCACTACACCCATGATGGCGACGTCGAGGCTGCCGGCGTGCAGCCTGGCACTCTCTCCATGGCGTCGAAGACGACGGCGTTGAGCTGCCGGCGTGCAGCCCGGTGCTCCCTCTCTCCATGGCGCTGAAGACGACGGCGTTGAGCTGCCGGCGTGCAGCCCGGAGTTCTCTCCCCATGACACCGAAGACGACGGCGTTAAGTTGCCGGCGTGCAGCCCAATGCTCTCTTTCCACGGCCCTGACCCTCTCTACACGACACCCAAGACGACAATGCAGGTGCTGCTCATGGGCGGCCTGACGGCGGCGTCCGGGCTGCCGACACGCGGAGTGGCGGCACCGGAGATGACGACGACAACAGTTACGGGGCCGCTACCATGCACTGGTGCCCACTCTACCGGCGTGCAGCTTGGTCGCCATCACCATCTCCATGGGCGGAGCCGAAGACTAGCGGCTGCGGCTGCCGTCGAGCAGCCCGGTTGCCATCCGATGAAGAACGACGGCCTTGCGGGCGCGTGGCTTCCAGTGTCATCTCCAGCGCTACCAAGATGGTGGCGCTATCCCTGCCATGGCCGGCGCCGAAGAGGGCGGACGGCGAACCGGATGTCCTACTCGCTTCACCGCCATGGTCCATGGCAGCCACAAGTGCCGTGGATAAATGGATGCATGCATGTTCGCCTACGCACGCCTGAACGTGCTGTTCGAATAGAGGGCACCTCGCTCTGCCTCGGCCGTACTTATCGATGCCTTCTCCGATCTTGGCGACCACGGTCACGGCACTCAGGAGAGCCATGTCCTAGTCGAGCAGTGCGTGGCGCGAGAAGGAGATTTCTATGTTCAACGTTGCATGCATCAGCTAGCTAGCGTCAAGTGTTTTTTGGCATGCGACCATGGCTCGTGTGTGCATGCCCACTTGAAGGCCAACATACGCGCATACGTACATCAGCACTAAATATACTCGAGGCATTTTGCTCTGGATGTACCTCCTCGACACCCAAGATATCGAGGCGCTCCTCTGGCATCGGTGCACGATGCACACCATCAAGCCACACGCGTACCGACTCCTGGTGCCGTGCCGTTTCGCACATCCAACCCGGCGAGATCCATCACATCGCTGGTACATGACGCCGTATGATGGCTTCATAGTCGCCCAAGATCTCGGGCGGCACCAACCACGACATCACCGACTTGAGAGCTACCTAAGGCGGAGTGGCGTTGGTTCTGCTCGCCACACTGGGTTGGCGCGTGACTACACCTTTCAGCACGAGGCGAGACGATGCCTCCGACACCACTTCTCCACGCGCTCGTGAGATGGCTCTCGGCCACGCCGACTGCTGTGAACTCGGCGTCGAGCTGAGACGAGGCGTCGACCACACCTGGCACGCGACTTGTACGCGTGCGTTGGTTTCACACCGACGCCGATCTCCACCGACACTTATTCCCGCGAGGCATACCCCTTGCGCACCCCGACGAGGCTGCTGGTCGTCGAGAAGTCCTAGCTGAGCGGACCCATGCCACTTCAACTCCAACTACATCGACGCCGCCAAGGCCGACGAGGAACGACGGCGAGGGCGGGCGTGGCTGGAGCGAAGGCCACGCTACTCGCGGCGTGTACCGACGAGGGCATGGGCTCTGCCGCCGTCCACACATACACCACCACCACATCATGTATGGAGAACGTGAAGCGAAGACGACGAAGACGACCACACAGCTTAATCGAAGGTGTCTCCCGGCGTAACCCGTGGGAGTAATTAACCGGGTGCCCTCCGAGGCCCCAGGAACCAGGAGATCGCAATCGCCACAGTCAGCTTGGCCGTGCTAGCAGGCCACTGAGCGCATTGTATTAGGGACCGTGTACTTTGTTTCTCCAAGAGAGATTAATGAAATGCATCTTCCCTACCTTTCTTTTGTGTACTACGATACACTGGCATGCCCACACTTCTTTTTCTTTACCCCGGCGCATGAGAAAAACACGCTACCATCTTCTTCCCCAAAGTAGCACCCTTCTACACTCTCTAGACGTTTTTCTTGTGTCAAACAACGTAGTCGACCGTCTCCAAGTAGAAGAGGCGTGGGCAGACGTGGCCGGGTACATAGGGCTCGTCGCAGTTGAAGCAAAGCCCGAGGCGACGATGCTCAAGCTGCTCGGTCAGTGTGAGTCGGCGGAACGTCCGCGTCGTGGTCGGGGCGGTGGCTGCTGGGGTGGCCGGGCTCGGCCGGCCGGGCACTGGTGCGGGCGGGGGTGGCTGGGCGGGCTGGCGGACCCCTCGGGCCGGTGTCGCCTACTGCAAGGCCTGGGCGCGACGCTCGTAGGCACGGGCGTAGTGCATAGCCGCCTGGAGGTCCTGGGGGGCCTGAAGCTCCACGTCCACCCGGATGTGGTCCGGGAGACCGCCAACGAAGAGCTCGGCGCGCTGATGTCCCGTTACCCCAAGCGCGTGGCATGCGAGGGCCTGGAAACGGTCGGCGAAGTCCTGTACCGTGGAGTTGAAGGGAAGGCGGCCAAGCTCCGCCAGTCGGCTCCCGCGGATCGGCGGCCCGAAACGGAGGAGACAGAGCTCATGAAAACGCTCCCAAGGGGGCATGCCGCCCTCGTCCTGCTCGAGGGAGTAGTACCACGTCTGTGCGGCACCCCGGAGGTGGTATGAGGCGAGCCAGGTGCGGTCCGACGCGAGGGTGCGCTGCCCGCGGAAGAACTGCTCGCACTGGTTGAGCAAGTTGAGAGGGTCCGCCGTACCGTCGTAGGTGGCGAAGTCGATCTTGGCGAACCGCGGCGGCGTCGGTGTGTTGCCGCCATGGCCGGATAGCTCGGCGCGGCCCGTGTGTGGACCCGCGAAGCCCGACGCGGTGGCGTCCGGGAGGGTGGGCGCCGGCTGGTCCCTAGCCGTAGTGTAGACCGGCGGGGGGTGACGACCCGGACAGCCAGGCCGGTAGCGGAGATGGCGACGATGGGAAGCGGATCTGCTGGATTGGGACGCTGCCCGGGGTGGTTGAAACCGGCCCAGTGCTGAGCGGCGACTGCCACTGCTGCCACGGCAGGGAAGACGTGGGCGGCGGCTGCAGCGGCAACCCTGGAAATGCTGCGGAGGCCGCCAGAAACGGTGAGGGCCACGACATGGCCGGAGGACCGGTGATGGCGGGTGGCGGCGTTGGTTTTGGCGGCCCGTGGGGGTCGAGCAAGTACAGCCGGATGCCCTGGACCGCGGTGACGAGGTCGTTGAGGACCCCGCTCATCTCCGCGGGGTTGTAGATGGCGGCGACCGGCGCGGTGGTGGCGGCCGCGGTAGGGGCCAGCGGCGCGGGCGGGTGGATCTGCGGCATGGTGAGGGGCAGCGAGGCGTCGGTGGTGGGCGGCGGTGAAGACATGATCGAACAAGAGCAATCTGATACCAAGGTGGTAGGAGCTAGGGTTCTACCGGGTCTAGGACGGAGGTTGTAGGGGAAGAGGGGCGTGGAGTGGAGGCGAGGGCGCGCTCGCCGGCGGCTGGGCGCCGTCGTGCGTGAGGAGGAAGGCGGCGCAGGAAGTGGAGGCGGCTAGGGTTTAGGGTTCCGGCTCCTCGGGGAGCCGGGCAATAGAAATAGTCTTATTGCTTAATCTTCCACGTAGTGTTTACAACTGTTTATATAATGAAAATAAGATAACTTGTGGGCTAATCCGCTAACTAAGCTTGCCCATTGGGCCTCCTCCGAGTATACGTGAGCCGGTCATAACAACATGTATGAGATAGAGTACGGAACAGACATACAAACAGGAAATACAAATTATCCTACTACTATAATACTACTATATTTCTAACATAATGAACCTGTTTATATTTGTGCTATGACCTATGACTCAAGAGCGATTAAAATGATTTACATATACAGCTAGTTCTGTTTGTTATACATATATATTTCAAGGGGGCACTCAGTTGGAATCAAGGATTACGAGTCGAGCCGAGTCGTTGGGGTACCGACTCATAGACTAGTCGAGACTAGTCTAGACTACTGCTCGACTAGTCGACATGTACTTCAGCGGTAGTTAGTACAAAATACTATCATGTATGGCGACCAGATAGGAGATTTAATAACTAAAACTGACTTAAGTTCAACACAAGTTACATAACATAATAATGCTAGAATGTAGAACTTCACGTAGCAAGTCTAGATTAGCTAGGGTTTCCAATTTTCTTCCTGAGCGCCTCACTTATCCGGCTAAAATTGAGTCGATCGAGTCAAACAGCAGGACTAGTTTAGACTAGTCTAGGACTAGTCTCGACTCAATCGAATCGAGGAAATAGTCGAATCGACCAACCGAGTCGACAGTCAGTTTAGGACTTGTAGACTAGTCGTTGGACTCATAATCCTTGGTTGGAATTCCACTAAACCATTATTTTGTTTCAATGTCAGCTTTTGCTGAACAGTTGAAGTACCTCACTGAACACCTTTTGGTGTTCTTTCTGAGTATGTGAGCAGCTTGAATTGCTCAGCAACTCTGTAAATGTTTGCTGTGTTAAATCCTGGTATCAACATTTGATAGAAAATAAAACCTAAATCCTGATTCTTTCCCTTGATATTCTGATAGGGTTCTTGAACTACATAGTTAATTTTTAGAGAAATGACAGTTCTTCTTCTGTTGCTCAGTTGGGTAGATTACCAATAGAGCGTGCTGCAGTATGTGGTTGCAAGGAGGAAGTTGAAATGCTGTTTCCTTCGACTTACCCGATACCAAATGTTCGAAACTGGAGTATTGAAGGAATAATCTTGCATGCAAAAATTGAAGGTAAAAAGCCACTGGTAAGTTTCGCCATTATGCTTTTCCCGTACTAAATATTGCTTGGAGTAAGCCATCACTTTGTTTAAGTGTTATGACCTGGGGGTTACTTATGCATGATAAATATGACATTTACATTAAAATTCAGAACTTTATTTACAGTGATATCACATTTACAGGTGCCCCAATCTTGTGCAATTCTTGTAAAAAATAGTTCAAAGCTTTAAGCATACTCCTGAGAACAAACTATATTCTCTACCAATAATTTGGAAGAATATGGTCACACAGAGATACCACCTGTTCTAATATCAAGACTAGAGCTGCCCATCGTTGGATTTTATGAACTCATGTGTGGTCTGAACTATTAATTGGAAAAGAGTCCTTCTGTTTCCAAGGTTGAATAGTACGAACACTATACCTGTTAAGGCTAACCTTTGAGAGAAAAGGCTAATCCTGGCTTTGTTTACAATTTGTAAGGAAGCAACTGCTCCACTATTTTAAAATGATATATGCGTGTTTCTTGTACCACATGACACCTGTGTTTACCTGACAGGATGACATATGTGCTTACAAGAACTACCGTATAGATTAGGAGGGACCAAATGGTCACACTTTAGTGTCTTTCCAGTGGGATTTTAGCCGGATATAATTTTGGTGTGAGTCTCTTAGGGCCAGATTTGTACCAATTATAAGTTATTTCGGATTCATTCTCAGTTCGATTAACTGTTGTAAACTTAATCGTTAAGTAGAGCATTGAAGCAAATCTGGTAATGCTACAGAGGCGTTAGATGCTCTCTGGTACAATGGTTGGTTAGAGATCAAAGTTAATACTGTGGATGTGACTATGTGAGTTCACCAGCATCATAGTTTGGTCCGCAGGCCTCACTTTACGGTACTCCACCTGGTGATTTGCAGATTGTAAACTTATCCTTACTGCAATAGTATTCAATGATAGAGAAAAGGGTTGCCTGTGATTTACTAGCATACTTCTTTGAAACAGAAGAGATACTTTCTGTTCCTCAACTTTGACCTCGACCTTTTGGCCTAGATCCACATATGTCAATAATGCATCATGTAAAGTGAGGCCCATTTCCAGAAACTGAAATTAGACCGGTGGTATTATTAGCTTCAGGACCAGGTCTGCACTTTGCATTGCAGCAAAACCATGTGAAAGAGCTAGCCACCTACATACCAAACCATGACTGTTGAATACGTAGCTGCTTAGTTTCTTCTGTAATATAAATTATTGCTGATAACTATTATTTGTTCCAATTTTTGAATATTCAATTAATTCTTTAAAAAAAATTAGGATCAACAAGACATTGAGAGAAGAATGAAGATTGTCAAGTCAGGGGCAGATATGGCATTCAAGCAGAAGGATTATAAGACGGCGCTGAAAATTTATAATTTGGTAAATATCTTGGAACTTATCTTATGATAGTTCAAAAGTTAACTTTGTTCTGCTAACGGCGAATCAATTGGAGAGCGTTGTTTTGCTTGCTAATAGGTTCCATATCATTGTTGAAGTATAAATGCATAGCCCACCTTTCCCCATCAGCTTAATATTTTGGGTGAACTGGTTCGGTGCATGTCTACATTTTGTCAGAGCCAAGAGGTCTTGATTTCAAGACCTGGCTGGCGCGATTTAAATGAAAAATTGCAGCTCAGTTTTGGTCCGGGTTTATGCCTCAGGGAGCCACACACGGGTTGTGTAAGATTTGAGCTTTGGTTTGCCAAAGAAATAGAAGAAACAATTATTCTCAGTGAATAATCGCAGGTGACAAATTATACGAGCTCTATCAGTTTCAGATAAAGTATTATGATGCAGCTATGATTTAATCTGAGAAAAGACCAACTAAAATGGATATGCTCTGAACAACTATGATTAAATCTGACCAAAGACCATCTGAAATGATTATGATCTCAAGACAATATTCACTAATGAGCAAAAGTTCAGCCACGTTTCTACTTAGGGTAGAATGGAAGCATAGTCCATCATGGAGCTCGTTCAGTAGGCAACCGGGAGTCAGTAAAAACAATGATTGAAAGATTGGTGAATTGTCATTTGGTTGAATATTGGATTAGAGCTATTGAAGAAGAAACAGGTTACTCCCTCCATACTGCAATGTTGGGCTAATAGCGATTTTGGGGAGATACTTATATATTAGTCTAACGTGTATATTAATTACCCTGAATAATTCTCCGAAAATTAGACCCACCATTTATGGATTGGAAACTGACCAATGCATGAGAGAGGGGTCATGCATGGCTTCCGGTTTTAATTTCGACATCAATAAATGTAAACAACATTGTAACTCTCCTTTTTCATAGCCAATCGGTAGCCACCTAGGTCCTAGAGTTTTGCTAATTTAGTCCAATAATCCAGTATGGGGGAGTACATGAAGATACTAGATAGTGCTTATACAGTCATACTTTTTGAAACATAGATTACTAGTTAGTTTGCCATATCACTTCGGACTTGAAATGATTCACATGATTTATCACGCATTGAGACCGATCTTACAAAATGTGTTAAATATGACACAAATGACTAGTTATCAAATTGTCCAACTGTAGCCAAGTTTGACAAGCCAATCAGTCTACTAAGAGAATGCGTTCCTGTCAGAGGGGTGGCTCTCAGCTCTTTACCCAGTAGAGTATTTGTTTAGTTATTAGGAAGCTGAAGATACGGTTTCATAGGCAAGTCGGGATTATATTCTTAGGCATCAAATCGAGTCTTCCGTATAAAGACATCGTGTACAACATACGTACAATCTAATAAATCAGAATAAACTAGTAAAGATCTAATCCATGTTCATAACGTTCTCTCCTTATTCCCTGCAGCACGTCTGTCCAATTGTTAAAGTATGTCATGGGCCTGGGCTGGCAGTATAGCACATTAGTCTTAGGGTTAATTAGAGATAAGGGTCACTTGCTTAGGGGTCAAGTAAGTCTTGCTTGGGAGTCAATTAACCTCTCTGTATAAGGAGAGGAGATGTATCAATCTAATCAAGCAAGAATTAAGAAGGAAATCCCTTCCCTCTTGCCACAGGCCGTGGGCAAGGCCCCGGCCGGCCCTCTTGCGCCCTCCCTCTAGCAATACCATAATATTTGGTATCAGCTTTTTCGGGTTCGATCATGTCCAGCCCTCCACCGAGTTCTTCCCACCCGCCGCCGCCGCACTCCGACGCCCTCGCCGTTCTCTCCCCGGCGGAGATGACCGCAGCCCTCCGCGATCTCGCCACCGCGGTCCAGGAGATCCACCTCTACTTGGTCGGGCCCTACGGGCCGCCGCCGGCCGCACCGCCGGCCGCCACCACCGGGCCGCTGCTCCTGCCGTGGCAGCCGCTGCATCTGGCGGTCGCCGCCACCACCCCGCCCTGGTTGCCGTGGCCGTCCCAGCCCCTCGCGGGCCCCATCGCGGCCATGGCCCTGCTGCAGCAGCCGCCGTTGCCACTCAGCCCCGGGCCAGCTACGACCGCGCCGGCGGGAGTTCCGATCCAAGTTCGGTTCCCGCCCTCGGCGTCACCGCTTTCGTCTTGGATCGCTACCCGCCACGTGTCGACGGCGGTGAGGCTGCAGGCTGCTGCACGCGGCCTCCTAGCGCGCCGGCGTGTGCGGGAGATGCGTGGTCTGCAGCTGCCGCTCCTCCAAGTTGCCCTTCGCTGCGCCAAGGACCTCGATCTCGTCCGCTGCGTCGGGGCTCTTGGGCATGTGGTTTCCCCCACGAGCGGCGGGCATCCTGTTTTCCCCGTGTGCAGCGACTTTAAAGTCTGCGACATTAGCGGTTGGGAGGGCGCACCCCTCCTCGACAGGAGCGCACCGCGTAACACCACTGCATTCCGCCGCCGGCCGCCGCGAGGGTGCCTCCGCTCGTCGCTCTTGCGACCTCTTTCAGGTGGCCGTACACATGCACTCCGTTTGTCCAGATGGTGTCCATGGGATCCAGGTGGCTGTACATGTGCACGTACGTCGTGCGGATGGTTTCCACTTTTTGTTAAGGGGTCCAAAATAGAGCGTCCCAGCCAATTTCAGGTTGAGAGTAATAAACCAAGATGAGATGTAAAAGGCTTATTTTTAAGTGTGTGGTTTGTGTCGCGTCGAGTCATCGTTATAAGTTGGTTAGGTTGCAGCTCGAGGACGAGCTGCATGTCCAGGTGGGGTGTAGTGTTAGAGTAGGCCTGGGCTGGCAGTATAGCCCATTAGTCTTAGGGTTAATTAGAGATAAGGGTCACTTGCTTAGGGGTCAAGTAAGCCTTGCTTGAGAGTCAAGTAAACCTCTCTATATAAGGAGAGGAGATGTATCAATCTAATCAAGCAAGAATTAAGAAGAAAATCCCTTCCCTCTTACCACCGGCCGTGGGCAAGGCCCCCGGACGGCTCTCTTGCGCCCTCCCTCTAGCAATACCATAACACCAATGCTTTCTCCTCATGAGAGAAAATTGCAGCTAGCACCAGCCTCTATGACATTTGTTGCACAAAACACAGAAACAACGTCTTTTTTTGCAGCTAGCACAGTTTGTGGTTTAACTTTTTGTATTTTCAGATACCCGATTTTGTGAATTTTATGTAGCCTATAAACTTACATGTCTACGTATCAATGTAATCTTTATCGATACGTTCATGTGTACGTAATAAATGTGATTATTTTTATAATTTGTTTAAACATTAAAACACCATTTTCAATTTTTTTAGAAAACAGTTGTAGTCTCAATGATAACAAATATAGCAAAATCAGTACATTTATTTCATCAACATGTTAGTAAGTTAAGTTGTTCATTTGGGCCAGGTGCAAAAAATTAAACCACAAACTGTGCAAGCTGCAACAAGGACCTTGTTTCTGTGTTTGGTGCAACAAATGCCACAAAGACTGGTGTTAGCCACAATTTTCTCTCCTTGTGATGTACCACATACCTTGTCGCATTCATCGATCTTAGGACAAGTACCAGTTCTAACACATGACAGTTCCACTATTCTGTTCTAAATAATGCGTCCAGACTACCAGTTGGCATAAGTGACGATCGTCAAATTTAGTTTTAGCATGCCATGATTTTTGGTTGGGACTAATGTTGGTATGACCTGTGATGTTTGACCATAGGCAATAGATCATAGAGAGAGTGCAACACTGTATGCGAACAGGAGTATTTGTAAGCTGGCCATGGGTGATGGTGAGGGTGCTCTGTCAGATGCTCTGAGGTGCAGAATGCTGCGACCTAAATGGGCAAAAGCCTGCTACCGTCAGGGTGCAGCTCACATGCTACTCAAGGTGAGTCTACATTGCCATGGTGTATAACTTATTTATCGGTGATGCTGTAGCCTGGTCACATTCTTGCCATCATGTTTACTTATTTATTGTTGATCTTGTATCCTGGTCACATTCTTTGATTTGTTGTTTTCATCTAGGAGTATAAACAAGCTTGTGCTGCTCTCCGTGATGCACAAAAACTAGATCCAGAGAATGTTGACATTGAGAGAGAACTAAGGTAACATACTGTCTTTTTGGTTATCTCTCTTGAGCGTATTACCATAACCAATGTATGATCTTAGGTTAGAAAATTGTGTCCTTACTGATGAGAAGCAGTTGCATACTGTACCACTGACAAATGACATTATGGCAATTCCCTACACGACACTGAGAACCATTTTTACTTCTTGTGTTGCACTTATATCTTCGATTGTAATATGCGGGGTTTGACTCACGATGCAGCCTCAGGGTCAGGAATTATGTTGTTGTGAAGTGCTGGCTGATCTCCGACTTACATTCTCTTTCGGTTCAATTGTTGCAGCAAGGCGATGGAACTGATGAAGGCCTCCTGATAAAAGTGAGCAATGAGGCGTGGTTGGTCTGCAGGCTGCAGCATCTGCAAGTTGTCACTGAAATAGAGCTAGCGAGAACTCTTAATCCCCTATTCCGTCAAGAGTAAAAAACTCGGTAAAAGCATGTTAATTTTGGAAGTACTGCATGTCTGATGTCCCAGTTATCTGGCGTGGAGCTGGTAGGAACTACTATCCAGATGTTTTGTTAGGATCAAAACTAAAAGATTCATGAGGACCGCTAAGCGTTACCAACTGCTATGATGAATTGTATGGAATTGCTTTGCTTGACCTCGAAGGGACGAGTACAAGGGGTTGCGCATTCACGTAATATATCGAATCTATACACTAAAAATCTAACGCTACTAAGGCCTCGTTTTTTTTTTTCCGAAATGGAGACTTAGCCCCGGTCTCTGCATCGGTAGATATGCATGCGACCTTTTATTACTTTACTAGCAGAGTGTCCGTGCGTTGCCACAGCTTGTTAATCATCGGTTTTTAACCCGTGCGCTGCGACAAAAGAGCAATTTTAGGTTAAAAAAATCTATGAAATTGCAAAATAAATACTTTAAGGAAGTTAATTTAAAACAGACTGATTCGAGGAACATGAGCATATCATTAATTCATAGTATCTAAATTAGTCATGCTTGAACCTTTTGAACATATATAGACCGTGGTCTGTCTGTCGTCTTTAACTTGCATGCCACATAGAACCTGTAGGCTTAGCTAAGCTGCACATGTATGCTGGCCGGACTGAACATCAAGCTGAACGAACCTGTATGCCGCCGAGTTGCATCTGTGCACCCTACGCCACGATGTACGTAGATGAACCTATACACTATGCTCTGAGCGCTGAGCTGCTCTGTACACCAACACTCACCTCTTGCGTTGAGCTATACCTGTACATTGAGTGCCGTGTTGACGGCGCTGAGCGTTGTGTACGTGCCGATGGCGGTCAGCGTGTTAGCAACACTCTGTCGGGTGTGTACGTCATGGAAGATGGACCTGTACGACAGACTGGGCCGTGGATGTCGCCCAAGCTGCGCCTGTCCGCCTGGTCGAACCTGTATGCCGAGTTGACGACGAGCCAAACCGTTTACAGCGAACGGGACTTGGGTTAGACCATGGCATCGTGATCCTCGTCTTCATCCACGGGAGCGACGAGCTTTGTCGGTGTAATGGACGCACCGGCCGACGGGTTACGCACCGGCTAGCTCTGGCGCCGTATGTTATGTTCCACGTGCGGTTCTCCGTCCACCACGATAGCTGTGAGGGAGAGGTCGGCCTTGCGTCCATGGACTTCACGTTGATGTCCATCTCCTCCTTGGATGCCTTCGGGTTTCTCCTCTACGTGATGTTCGTCCTTCCTAGTAGATGTGATCAGTGACGTCGCTGGTCTGTCCGCCGAGATCGGTCTCTTCCGGATGGTGCTGGATAGTTCCTGCCAGATGCCCTCTCCAGGCTGCTCGATGGGTGAGGCTAGAGTACACAGGGCTCGACGGCGTGCGCACGCTTAACATCTACAGTAGGAAGGATAGAGGGATGCGCGGATGCCCTTCTTTCCCACAACGGCACGACCTCATCTTGACTTTGTTTCTATCCGCCATGGAGGCTGGAGTCCGCCGTGGAGGCTGGAGTACACACCGCCGTGGTCGCGGGTGAGGCTGGAGTACACATGGATCAAATCGCTTCGATAGCTCTCATGATTTCGATTGTTACCTTGGATCGATCTGATCTGGTGTAGGGCAGTCAATCGTTCCCATATTTAAAGACGCAGAGATGGCAAGAAAAGGATAAATCATGTCTTGTAGAGATACTCAAGTTGTTTGATAGGAAGACGACAATGAAAACCAGGGCGTATACCAAACAGAAACCGTTTTGTTTAGCGATCCAAAATCAACTTAGGAAATGGTTTTTCTGGTGATCGATGGGGTTCGTTCAATCAGGGGAGGGACAAAGTCCAGCGGGATAAATGAACCGGCACGGTGTCATGGTGCGTAATATATACTTTGGTGGGAGGGTAAAAAAGTCTAAAAAAGTGTTGGACCGGAAGAAACAATCCGTCCTTTATTATTATTAGGTATAGATTTTAGTCTATTATTTCCAAAAGATTACATCATGGGTCACACAGGATGGGTCACACAGGATTGAGACATGTATCAACTATCTAAAAACGAGAGAAAACATGCTAAAGTACTGCATCGACATGTTATCCTATAATCAAAACGCCAGTTGCACTGGCTGTATAAGTCTCGTATCATCGACTCTAGTCGGGCGCATCCAGAATCCATAGCCTCGTGCTTCTCCGTAGATTGCAGGTATGACCATGTACGGATCCAGTGAGTAGCCTGTAGGATAACCTACATAAAAGACATATTTTTTTTGCATTGTTAAAGATATAATTATTTTGAATGTTCCATATTTCCCAAAGTAAAGAACATGTACCCACTCGGATTCATGCTCTCTCTTCTTTGGGCACTTCCAAAAGCCAATTACCGAATAGGTTTTTAATACTAGGAGGCGTAATATTGAAAGCTATATGCACAATGCGCCATACTATTTGTTAGAGTATTGTACGTACACGGTTATGGTGATAGTTTAGGATAGTTAGGATTCTAGCCTAACTTGTCGTGTACTCCAAGTTGATCCCTGTACGCCTATATATACTCGTCCATGGGGCTCAATAAAACAACCATCATATCCCGCCAATCTCTCTCCCTCTCTATCGTTCTACATGTTATCAGATCCTTGACCTAGCCACCGCACACGCTTCCGCGCCGTGCCACCCCCGGGGAGGTTGATCTCCACCGGGGGCCACGCAACCCGTACACAGGGTTCGTTCGTCGATCCGTGATCGGCTGTCCTGTAAGTCTTTTTTTCCGATCTCTTGATCGGTTTTCTTTTTTGGTTTACCGATCTTAGATCGGATTGAGTCGCCCACCGCCGTCGTTGTTGCCGCGCCTCTACTCCGACCATCGGCATCGATGATCTACACCGTGCTTGTGCGCCTGCCTCAGCAGGCTGTCGCGGCCTCACGACAGGCTGCCACGCACCGCGGATGGCTGCTACGCCTTCCTCGGAAGGCTACCGCGGCCGCCCCCCCTCGGATCATCTTCGTCGTCATAGTCCGGGACTTCACCGACAATGCCGCAATCGAATCCGATCTACGCGTCGTCCATGCCATGGCGCATACGGTGCACCGTCGGTCTGATCAACCGATCCTGCGCCTGTCTACGCCAAGCACGTCCCCGAGCACGCGCCTACCATCGATCGAGCTACGGGCTGCCGCTGTGTCGCCCTATGGGCCGCAGCGCCGCCGCCTTTGGTCCATGCTACCGGCTTCCAACGTGCCTTCCTTGGCGTGTACGTCGCTGGTGGTCTCCCAGCCGCTGCACCGACTTGCGCCCTGCAGCTATGCCGCCCCCTCGGGTCATAGCGTGGCTGCACGCAGTCTACTTCGCTATCCTCGTGCATCGACGGCCTTGGCTTGCACCGCTCCATCTCCTACGGCGCGGATCGCCGCCGTTTGCACATGCTCTTCGTCACGTCGCCGAGTCTTCCTCGCCTACTTCGAGCACCGCCATCGCACTTCACAAGGTAACCTGCAGAGCGCCCTCTCGCCATCGCAGGTCCCGCCGACTACCCCATCGTCACTCCAGGCATCCAACATGACTACCCCAGCTCGCTACTGTTTTCGCCGCCTTCTACGTCTTCATCCACTACAACTTCGCCGCCAACGTCATCGCCTCATCCTCGACTATACCACATGCTACTCTACTCCGACTACCGTGGACAGCGCCGACATCTCTCCCTTCGCCGCTCTGCACGTCGCAACCGCTCTGAAGGCTTCATCTGCTAGTCTTTCTGACATGGCGACAAGTCCATGATGGTCTCTGCCCCCGCATGCCTGGTACTGGCAATACTGGGAGTGCCTTCGTCCCTGACGCGTTCCCAAGTCTGGCAAGCTTGGATCGGCGCCTCGTCTTCATCGGCTTCGACAACTTCTTCTTCGGCATCGACCCCTCTACGACTGCCTCGACTGCGTCACCAATGAGTTCTTCTCTGCATACTCGGTTCTGGCAAAACTGGAGTGTGCATTCGTCCCCGACGTGCACCTAGTTCTGGAAAAACTATGGCCGCACCTCGTCCTCGACGGCTCGGACTGCATCGACTTCGGCATCGACACCCTCGACGACTGCCTCGACGCGTCTCCGTCATCCTCCTCGCGCACTATGCGCATGTGGCTTCATGTGCGGCTACCTCGACGTCGGCATCCCCGACCACGACATTGACCACGGCGACCCCCTCGCACGGCTACCTCGCCATGGCACCGCCTCACGCTCTTGGCTCCCTCGACATCGGCACAAGGGCTACCACCTCGCTTGAGCATCACCAGCTTCCTCTATAGTCCAAGCAACCGCGACGCAATGTCGTCCACGAAGTTCCTGCTACGACTGTGGGGGGGTGTCAGCCTACTGGATGCTACTTCGGTTTATCTCCAGTCTGACCGTCCGCGACGTTCCAGTTGTTCACGATGCTACCGCTATGACTGCGGGGGGATGTTAGAGTATTGTACGTACACAGTTATTGTGGTAGTTTAGGATAGTTAGGATTCTAGCCTAACTTGTCTTGTACTCCAAGTTGATCCCTGTACGCCTATATATACTCGTCCATGAGGCTCGATAAAACAACCATCATATTCCGCCAATCTCTCTCCCTCTCTATCGTTCTACACTACTCTTGCAAGAGGGCACGTAATGAAAAGGCGTTGTATCGGTTCATCCTGAGAACAGAAACAACACTTTTTGCATCCTTGCCAATTTCTTTTTATCAAATATCCTTTGTGAGAAGAACCCTACGGTGTAAGAACCACATAAAAATCCTAATCTTTAGTGACACTTTTATTTTCCAAATATATTTACGTAGGAATCTAGTCTGATCATTCATATAATCAAGTCAGAGTGATTTCACTGTGAAAGAACCAGATGTGTTTAGCTTCTAAATAAAATCATCTGGTTGTGTCATCAAATGAACCTCCATAAGTCGATGTATGGCCGTGTCGTCAAATGAACCTCCATAAGTCGATGTACTAGATGAAGCGATCTAACGCCCCTAGTACTCGAAAGTGCTTGTCTAAAGCCAATATTCAATGGGGTTCGTGAGAATGTCTGAGCAACCATGACCTGTTTCCTCTACACTATGTTATAAAGGGACAGGTATTGATATGATAATGGTGTCTCTCCAAGCCATGTATCCTCCCAAATCGAGTTTGATCTCTATTTCCTACTATGAAATATCCTTTATCAAAAAACTCATCTTTTACTTTCATTAGACCTTTCCAGAATGGTGAATCAGTAGGTTTTGACTTAGCTTCAGAGAGGGAACAGGAGTGAAGATATTTGTTTTGTAAAAGTTCGTGCCAAACACCATGTCCTGTCAATATCTTGAACAACCATTTACTAATAAGGCATTTGTTTTTTATGTCCAAAACTTCGACCCCGAAGACCCCTTGATCTTTTGGTCGGCAAATGATATTCCATCAAGTTAGTCTATACTTTCTCTTATGACCATCGCTCTGCCAAAAAAATCTAGATCGAAAAAAGTCCAGTCTTTTCCTTACTCCCTTAGGTATGTGAAAAAAAGGAAAGCGTGAACATTGGTAGGCTTGTTAAAACTGAATTAATAAGCACTAACCGATCTCCGTAGGATAAAAGTTTTCCCACCTAGCTTGCTAGCTTACGTTCGAAACGGTCCTCTACCGATTTCCATTCTCCATTATTTAGTTTACGGAAATGAATTGGGATTCCCAAATATCTAAAAGGGAAGGTTCAGTGTAGTCATCCTACTGATCTTTAACTTTTCCAAAAAAGAATAACTCGCTCTTATGAAAGTTTATCTTAAGTCCTAACAATTGCTCAAAAATGCACAAAACCAACTTCATGTTTATGGATTTTTCTAGATTGTGTTCCATAAAAATAATAGTGTCGTCAGCGTATTGTAGGATAGATATCCCACCCTCTACTAAATGAGGAATGAGACCATCGACTAGTCCATCATATTTTGCTCCAGCGAATAGGATTGCTAACATGTCCGCCACAATATTGAATAACATAGGATATAAAGGATCCCCTTGTCTTAGCCATTTGAACGTCCTAAAGTAGTGGCTCATGTCATCATTAACTTTAATGTTAACACTACCATGACTAACAAAATCTTTTATCCAATGACACCACTTGTTATCAAAACCCTTCATACGCATGACTTGCTGCAAGAAAGGCCATTTCACTTTGTCATATGCCTTTTCGAAGTCAATTCTTAAAAGTATCCCATCCATGTTCTTCCTATGAAGTTCATGGATCGTCTCATGTAGGATCCGCACCCCTTCTAGGATGTGTCTCCCTGGCATGAAAGCCGTTTGAGTAGGTCTGATGACACGTTCCGCTATCGCAGTTACTCAATTCGTTCCCATCTTTATGAAAATTTTGAAACTTACATTAAGTAGATAGATAGGTCGATATTGCTGAATTTGTACTGCGTTCTCTTTTTTAGGTAAAAGTATTATGGTGCTATAATGAAGTCGGAATAAAGGTAGGGAGTCCCTGTGTTGAAATTTGGCAAAAAGTTCCATCAAGTCGTGTTTAATGATGTCCCAAAAGGTTTGATAAATATCTGCGGGAAACCCATCTGGCCCCGGAGCTTTATTTTTCTCCATCTGCATAATAGCGTCATACACCTCCTTTTCTGCAAAGTCCAGTAAGAATGCTATTTTCCTCTTGAGACAATTGTGGGATAACTCCAGTCTCCGACTCAACCAAAGAGAATGTATTTTTGTCCGGTGGTCCAAACAAATTCTTATAAAATTCCATTATATATGATTTAATATTCTCTTGGCCTATAATTGTTCCTTCATCTTGTTCTAGTTGAAAAATCTTTTTTCTTCTATGTTTACCATTTGCAATCAAATGAAAATACTTAGTGTTATTATCACCTTCTTGAATGTGATTTACTTTTGCATGTTGTTCCCATTTTGTTTCTTTGTCCCATCTAAGTTTCACTAGCGTGTCATTTGCCTTTCTCAGTTCATCCCTCTCAGATGAATTAAGAGGATTGGATTCTGCTTTAATATCCAGTGAGTCAATAATGTTTAGAAGTCTTTGTTTTTCATTTTTGTAAATACTACTAAGGTTCCTTGCCCAACCCCTGAGAAAATTAGGAAGGTGGTGAATCTTGTTCTGCCAAACCTCCATAGGGGTCTTACCATGAGAAAATGTAGCCCACTCCCGAGCTATCATCTCATAAAAACCTTCATGACGTAGCCAGGCCAATTCAAAAGAAAACAATGACTTATTTCCTCAATGAGCTTGTTCACCCGAGTCGATAAGAAGGGATGTGTGATCTAAGCTTGTTCTTGTTAATTCCCTTACGCTAACTAGCGGAAATTTCTGCTCCCACGAGACACTAGCTAGCACTCTATCTAGCTTTTTGAATGTGGGATTTTCTTTTCTGTTCGTCCATGTAAACTGCCTGTCAGAGAGAGCTATTTCTCTGAGGTCGAGGCTCTCAATGATCGTGTTAAAGATGAAAGGCCACCTAGCGTTGAAGTTATCGTTATTCTTTTCTTCTTGCCTTCTAATACTAAGGCCTCGTTTGGCGGTGAAGTAAGCTAAACCACTTTTGAATTCATAACCGAAGTATTTTTCTTCACTGCTACATAAGTGAAGTAAGCTACTCCCTCTGTCTCAAAATAGATGTCGTAGATTTGCAAAATTTGGATGAATATATATACTAAATAGTGTTTAGATTTATCTAAATTTTGATAAATCTAAGACATCTATTTTGAGACAGAGGGAGTTGAAAATTGTGGTTCCTTAGCTTTTTTCAGCCTGAATAAAATTGAGAAAACCAGACAAGATCCATGGACAGGATCCATGGGGGTGGGAGGAGAAAGCTAGGGATAGCCGAGTGGGAAATTGTCAAATCTCGGTGGATTACCACGGATACACCTAAGTCAGATCCATGACTTCTTGTGGAGGATCAAGAAGGGTGTGCTTGCTTTCACACCTTGGAGGTGTAGATCTTGCACAGTATCACAAGTGAGAGGTCCAAGGTCTACATCTCCAAGGTGTTTAAGCAGGTGAGCCCAAACATTAACATAAAGCCATGCCTATTGTGAACTCCTTCATCAAGGACATTTATCAAGCTCGAAGGGCATTAGTTCACGGCAATAATCCAAAATGTGGCGCCTCCGAGAACCCCTTGTTTTCGGCAGCCGGGGACGACTGTGTCAGCCATGACGCACTCCATCGTCCCGGGGACAAGGTGTAAAGAGCCGAGGCGCCACCAAGCTGCCATCCTCTGACGGGGCAGCACCATCCCCATGGACGGTGCAATGCCAATGGGAACATGACGCGACAACATGTCCATGCAAGCATGCAATCCAGCGCAACAATATCTCCAAGCAATGCGCCCAGAAGACAATGCCCCACTAGATATCTCCGCCACGTTCAGCACCACACGTCGGACAATAGGCCACGCATCGGTTTAGCCCCTGTGGTGACCCCTTGATTTAGTTGATTATAAAAGGAGGCTCTTGGGTATCGAGAGAAGGGTTTCTCTCGAATAAAATAGACGATTGATAAATAAATGAGAGAGGTAGATAGTTGAGAGAGGACATTAGCTAGTCCTGTGCTGAGAGTGGGGAGTCTCTATACTATAAATAGTTTACCACTCTCATATAGGCACTAAGGAAGGATGTAGGGTTTTCGTACAATGCAGCCTGAACCTGGGTAAAAATCACCGTGTGCTTTCGTGTCTTGTGTATCTCCATCATTTAGCACGTTGCATGTTGCACCTCTTTCTGAACTAAAAAGAGGGGGTGTATGCATCCCTGATGTCTGTGTATCTGAACGCGGCAAAAATCTTGAGGGGGATCATTACACCACGTACTGGAATTGGAGGAAGTGCTACTTTTGGATGCTTTGGAAAGCACAAATTAAATTTATGTAGCTAAAAGTCTTTAGTGACGGTTATTAAAAGAGCCTACTGTCAATGGTGCCTCCAGATGCTAACCGTTTGAGGCACTTTGAGGAACTTTTCAGAGTGTCTCCAAAGTCAATGCCTCAAATGTTACATTAATAATTACGACAATCCAATACCACAGTAATATTCAGGTTCCAATGTCACAGTAATCTTTTATTACAATCACACTATAATGACAACACAAATGGTTCACAGTGAATTTGTTATGGGTCTCCTTGTAGATTTACCCTTGGAGTGGGCCGATCTTCACAGATTTGAGATGGGGGGGTCAGGGAACACGCGATGAAAACGATGAACACAACTCTAATGGAAGGTAAAGATACAAACACACGCCAAATAACACTCAATTTTATTTGCTCCCGTTGGTTCGAAGAACCAATCCAATAGAATCCTCGGCGAGAGACCTTGTGGTAGAATCACCAAAGGAGAGATCGGAAAGCAGATGATATAATCCAAATCAAGGAGAGAGTAGCAACCAAGTAGAATCCCAAAGGGGAGAGACCAAGCACTAATAGAATCCTTGATAGGGAGAGACCAAACACTTGAGGAGGGTCTTGACGACATGGAGAAGGGCACCAACTCCAAGGCCTTGTACAACTCATAGATCTACTATTGAGAGGGGGTTCCCATCTAGGGTTAGGCACATGCCTTAATTCATCACCATCCCTGCCCAGATTTGAGCCACAAGGGGGTATTTATAGTACTAGCGGCAAAGGGGTAGGTAGGAGGGAATATTTTGGGCATCAAACCCTTCACAGTGTGCAGACTGGTGTTTCGGCGATAAGTCCGGTCACGTCGGACGCAGAGCCGGAAATTCCGGCAGGCACCGGTTTGTTTCAGTGGGTGCCGGTTTAGGCTTCTGTCCATCATTTTGGTGCGCGCCGGTTTGCTTCAGTGGCGACCGGAAATTCTGGTGAGGATTCCGGTCGACCGGTCCTGACGCTAAAAGTTTTGGCGTGGATTCTGGTGGAGCCGGTCCTAGCGCCGGAATCCTTCTTCCTTCTTCTTTTCCACACTTCTTGCTTGGGGGTCTTGGCTCCAGGTTCATCCTTGTCGTCTCCTCTTGGCATCATGGTCATGGGTCTAGTCATATCATACGCATTTTTCTCAAGTAGGATCCCATTCATATGATAACCAAAGGGGAGGGAGGTAAGGAAGGAATTCACCTTTGTACGAGTGATTAGTGTAGCATGATGTGGCCCAATGGTGAGAGCCGAGTGTTGGGCTGCATCATCTCCCCTCGCTTGAAAACAAGTCGACATCAACGATGCTCTTTCATCATGCAAGGAAGGAGGTGTGCTCTTGGCCTTATTATTGTACATGGACGGATCACCGGTGTCGAAGCTATTCTCAAACTTGTTTAAGATCTTGTGGTACTTCTTGCCATCATGTTGTGGTTGGATATCTTGTAGCATGATCCTTGTAGGTGGTGGTCTATCTTGAGTTCCATACAAAACCGACAACAAAGAGAGAGAATTGTATGAAGGATTGTTAGTATGGCTCACACTCAAATCTCTCTTCTCACATTTGGTGGCTTACATCATGGCACTCATGATTTTTCCACTCATTTTGGGCTTGTGGCACTCACTCTCTTGATGGTGGTTCACTCTCTCACCACTCATCTCACAAGGGTCCTTAGCTTGCTTTATCTTGTGCACGGATGTCATGTTGGATGCGATAATTTGGCTTGGAGTCATTGGTTGGAGCAGGAATTTCTCGTCGTTCCACTTGAAGGAGTATTGGTTAGTGGAACCATGATGTATGGCTCTCCTATCATATTTCCATGGTCTCCCAAGTAGCATGTGGTACACGGACATTGGCACGACATCACACTCGACATTGTCTTCATAT
Source organism: Avena eriantha (assembly GCA_910589775.1). Taxonomy (NCBI): domain Eukaryota; kingdom Viridiplantae; phylum Streptophyta; class Magnoliopsida; order Poales; family Poaceae; genus Avena; species Avena eriantha. Next base: position 85,807,852 of record OU342740.1, read on the forward strand.
GGGCCAATCTTTAAGGAGACATTGAATTTGGATGTTATCTTGAGTTCTCCATTGTCATCAAGCCATTTGGCATGATAGGGATGAGAGTGCTCTATGCAAGGCAACTTGAGATTCTCACAAAGCTCCGTACTTGCTAGGTTGTGGCAACTACCTCCATCAATGATCACCTTTATGGACTTGCCATCAATTTCAGCACAAGTTTGGAAGATATTGAGGCGTTGGTCCTCTCCTGGGATGGAGTTTGTTGTCAAGACTTGAGCTATGAACAGTGCGGGGCCTAGATCATGCTTGCATACAAGGGTGTCATCCTATTCCATTGCGTCTGCCCTTGCAATTGCTCGTTGAGTTAGAGCGTCATATTATCTGCACTCATGGAGTAGGGTGCGCCATTCTCATCTGTAAGCATTACTCGTGTGTTGGTGCACTCATATGACTTGTGACCTTTCACTCCACACTTGAAGCAAGTGACTTGACTATCCGATGTCGTGTTGGAGGAGGGTGCTATCATGGTATTTGCTTGCTTGGATGAGCTTGGTGCTTGGTTTGTTGGCTTGTTGGAAGCATTTGCATTGATGGACGCAAAGTATGCCTTGGACTTCTCATAAGCATTCTCTTTTGCAAGTGGCGCTCGGCTTTGGTAGCTTGATGGAAGATCTTTGTGAGGTTCTTGTACGGTTGAAAGTCAACAATCTTCCTTATTGGGAGGCTCGAACCATTTAGGAACCTTGCTATAGTTTGCTCTTCAAGTTCTCTCACATCAGATCGCATCATGGTTTTCTCCATTTCCTTGTAGAACTCTTCAATTGACTTGGTACCTTGCTTCAAGTTTTGTACTATCGAAGAGATCTTGTCTATAATGCTCGGGGACAAATCTCTTGTACATCACTTCCTTCATCTCGGTCCAAGTTTCAATTGGAGGTTCATCTTGCTTCTCGTTGTGTTTTTGGAAGTCTTCTCACCAAACATTTGCATAGTCCTCAAACTCAAGGGATGCAATTACAACTTTCTTCTCTTCGGAGTAATTGTGGACTCGGAAGATTTTGTCAACTTTGAGCTCCCAATCAATATATGCATCGGTGTCTTCTTCTCCCTTGAACTTGGGCATAATGAACTTGAGCTTCCCAAACTTGCCATCTTCATGCTCATGATGGTGGTTGTGTCATTCTTGTGGCATGCTTGCTTAACTTGGAGCACGTGGAGGAGGAGGAGCTCGATTGTCTCGAGGTGGCGGTGGAGGAGTAGCTTGATGCTCCAAGTCTCTTCTATGCCTTTGCTCGGGATCATTTGCATTCATTGGTTGTTGTTGACGATGATGGGGTTGAGCATAGCGGTTGTTGCGTCTCACGCGGTGTGCATCCTCATAATCGTCACTTGTATCCCATTGCAGTGCTCGATTGCCTTGTGGTGGTCGGCGATGGTCATGGTATGGTTGTTGTCGCCTATCATTGCGATGATCATCACCATGACGCTCTTGTTCTTGTGGAGGTTGCGCTTGAACCATTGCTTGTTGCGGCGGGCGACCATGTCCTTCTTGTTGTTGTGGATGAGCATGATGGTCATGGTGCCGGTGATGTATTGCATGGTGTGGTTGTTGATGTTGTGGGTCAACCGCTTGTTCTTGTCGATGACAAGCTTGTTGTTCCCCATTGTGGTGGTGGGGTTCTCCATGATGAGAGTGTAAGCACGAAGACTCTCCATGATGACTTGAGGAGCATGTACAAGACAAACATGACGAGCTTGGATGATGTCCATGATAGTTGCCAAGGTTGGCAATAGCTTGGTGAAGATCTTGAAATTGAGCATTGTTCTCCACTTGGCGTTGCCGATCACGGTAGTCAAATTCCCGAAAAGTTTCATCAAGCCGGTTCTCAAGCCTTTCAAATTTGGCATTGAGTTCTTGGTGTTGCACCCATAAGTTGTGGCGCGTGGCGAAATCATCTTGGTTGTTGAAGTTGCCATCTCCACTATCTCCGCTTCCCCTATACATGTTGTATGACCACAAGTGGAAGGGAGGGTGGTATTGGTGTATGGTATGTGCTACCTTGCCTCACCAAGTCAAAAATTGGAAAACTTGTTCTTGCCGAGAGCAAAGCGAATACACAAGACACACATACACACATACACACAAAGGACTATGGTGGTAGGTTAGGAAGGTGGATAGCAAAAGGAACAACCAAATGAAAAGGTTATTGTTAAAGGTGTTAAAGAACCAAAGATCAAAAGAAAAAAGTATACGATCTACAAAAACCCAAAGGAACACACACGTGGGGACATATGTGGTTAGCACGACTATCAAAATGAGCAAAAAATGTCCTAACAACGACTAAGCTCGGTTGTCATGCCAACGCAAGGAGAGACCACAACTCGTTCGCCAAAACAGGATAAGCAACGGATTTGTGCACTTGCCTTGGTCGCGCTCTTTCTCCCTCTTTTCTTACAAGCTTGGGACTCTCTTTGTATTGGGAGGCTATTTTGGCAAGTGCACAAATCCATTGCTTATCCTCTTTTGGCAAACGAGTTGTGGTGTCTCCTTGCGTTGGCATGACAACCGAGCTTAGTCATCGTTAGGACATCTTGTGCTTATTTTGATAGTCGTGCTAACCACATCCGTCTCCACGTGTGTGTTCCTTTGTGTTTCTGTAGATCATATACTTCTACTTTTGATCTTTGGTTCTTTAACACCTTTAACAATAACCTTTTCATTTGGTTGTTCCTTTTGCTATCCACCTTCCTAACCTACCACCATAGGCCTTTGTGTGTATGTGTGTATGTGTGTCTTGTGTATTCGCTTTGCTCTCGGCAAGAAAAAGTTTTCCAATTTTTGACTTGGTGAGGCAAGGTAGCACATACCATACCACCAATACCACCCTCCCTTCCACTTGTGGTCATACAACATGTATAGGGGAAGCGGAGATAGAGGATATGGCAACTTCAACAACCAAGATGATTTCGCCACGCGCCACAACTTATGGGTGCAACACCAAGAACTCAATGCCAAATTTGAAAGGCTTGAGAACCGGCTTGATGAAACTTTTCGGGAATTTGACTACCATGATCGGCAACGCCAAGTGGAGAACAATGCTCAATTTCAAGATCTTCACCAAGCTATTGCCAACCTTGGCAACTGTCATGGACATCATCCAAGCTCGTCATGTTTGTCTTGTACGTGCTCCTCAAGTCATCATGGAGAGTCTTCGTGCTCACACTCTCATCATGGAGAACCCCACCACCACAATGGGGAACAACAAGCTTGTCATCGACAAGAACAAGCGGTTGACCCACAACATCAACAACCACACCATGCAATACATCACCGGCACCATGACCATCATGCTCATCCACAACAACAAGAAGGACATGGTCGCCCCCCGCAACAAGCAATGGTTCAAGCGCAACCTCCACAAGAACAAGAGCGTCATGGTGATGATCATCGCAATGATAGGCGACAACAACCATACCATGACCATCGTCGACCACCACAAGGCAATCGAGCACCGCAATGGGATACAAGTGACGATTATGAGGATGCACACCGCGTGAGACGCAACAACCGCTATGCTCAACCCCATCATCGTCAACAACAACCAATGAATGCAAATGATCCCGAGAAAAGGCATAGAAGAGACTTGGAGCATCAAGCTACTCCTCCACCGCCACCTCGAGACAATCGAGCTCCTCCTCCTCCACGTGCTCCAAGTTAAGCAAGCATGCCACAAGAATGACGCAACCACCACCATGAGCATTAAGATGGCAAGTTTGGGAAGCTCAAGTTCATTATGCCCAAGTTCAAGGGAGAAGAAGACACCGATGCATATATTGATTGGGAGCTCAAAGTTGACAAAATCTTCCGAGTCCACAATTACTCCGAAGAGAAGAAAGTTGTAATTGCATCCCTTGAGTTTGAGGACTATGCAAATGTTTGGTGAGAAGTCTTCCAAAAACACAACGAGAAGCAAGATGAACCTCCAATTGAAACTTGGACCGAGATGAAGGAAGTGATGTACAAGAGATTTGTCCCCGAGCATTATAGACAAGATCTCTTCGACAGTACAAAACTTGAAGCAAGGTACCAAGTCAATTGAAGAGTTCTACAAGGAAATGGAGAAAACCATGATGCGATCTGATGTGAGAGAACTTGAAGAGCAAACTATAGCAAGGTTCCTAAATGGTTCGAGCCACCCAATAAGGAAGATTGTTGACTTTCAACCGTACAAGAACCTCACAAAGCTCTTCCATCAAGCTACCAAAGCCGAGCGCCACTTGCAAAAGAGATGCTTATGAGAAGTCCAAGGCATACTTTGCGTCCATCAATGCAAATGCTTCCAACAAGCCAACAAACCAAGCACCAAGCTCATCCAAGCAAGCAAATACCATGATAGCACCCTCCTCCAACACGACATCGGATAGTCAAGTCACTTGCTTCAAGTGTGGAGTGAAAGGTCACAAGTCATATGAGTGCACCAACACACGAGTAATGCTTACAGATGAGAATGGCGCAACCTACTCCATGAGTGCAGATAATATGAAGCTCTAACTCAACCAGCAATTGCAAGGGCAGACGCAATGGAAGAGGATGACACCCTTGTATGCAAGCATGATCTAGGCCCTGCACTGTTCATAGCTCAAGTCTTGACAACAAACTCCATCCCAGGAGAGGACCAATGCCTCAATATCTTCCAAACTTGTGCCGAAATTGATGGCAAGTCCATAAAGGTGATCATTGATGGAGGTACTTGCCACAACCTAGCAAGTACGGAGCTTTGTGAGAATCTCAAGTTGTCATGGCGAGTCTTGGCACTCACACTCTCATCATGGAGAACCCCACTACCACAATGGGGAACAAAAAGCTCGTCATCGACAAGAACAAGCGGTCGACAAAGTTCATTATGCCCAAGTTCAAGGGAGAGGAAGACACCGATGCATATATTGATTGGGAGCTCAAAGTTGACAAAATCTTTCGAGTCCACAATTACTCCGAAGAGAAGAAAGTTGCAATGGCATCCATTGAGTTTGAGGACTATGCAAATGTTTGGTGGGAATACTTCCAAAAACACCGCGAAGCAAGATGAACCTCCAATTGAAACTTGGACCAAGATAAAGGAAGTGATTTACAAGAGATTCGTCCCCGAGCATTATAGACAAGATCTCTTCGACAAGCTACAAAACTTGAAGCAAGGCAGCAAGTCAATTGAAGAGTTATACAAGGAAATGGAGAAAACCATGATGCGAGCTGATGTGAGAGAACTCGGAGAGCAAACCATATCAAGGTTCCTAAACGGTTTGAGCTGCCCAATAAGGAAGATTGTTGACTTTCAACCATACAAGAACCTCACGGAGCTCCTCCATCAAGCTACCAAAGTCGAGCACCACTTGCAAAAAGAGAATGCTTATGAGAAGTCCAAGGCATACTTTGCGTCTGTCAATGCAAATGCTTCCAACAAGCCAACAAACCAAGCACCAAGATAATCCAGCAAGGAAATACCATGATAGCACCCTCCTCCAACATGACATCAGATAGTCAAGCATGATCTAGGCCCCGCAAGCATGATCTAGGCCCCGCACTGTTCATAGCTCAAGTCTTGACAACAAACTCCATCCCAGGAGAGGACCAACGCCTCAATATCTTCCAAACTTGTATGCAAGCACTGTTCATAGCTCAAGTTTGGTGGGAATACTTCCAAAAACTTGTATGCAAGCATGATCTAGGCCCCGCACTGTTCATAGCTCAAGTCTTGACAACAAACTCCATCCCAGGAGAGGACCAACGCCTCAATATCTTCCAAACTCGTGCCGGAATTGATGAAATAAAGGTGATCATTGATGGAGGTAGTTACCACAACCTAGCAAGTACGGAGCTTTGTGAGAAACTCAAGTTGCCTTGTGTCGTCGGATTGATGACAAGTATGCCATGAGGGGTCCTCGAGGCATGTGGAAGAGAGGGGTGTGAGACATACGGTGTTCCGAGACGGTGAGCACACAAGTTTACCCAGGTTCGAATCCATCGGCTTTGGACGGATCCTACTCCTGCTAGCAATCCAGTAATACGGCGGAGCCGAAATATGGGTTACAAGGGTTTCGCCTGTGCGAGTTGAGATTGTAGACTATTGTGAGGGTGCCCTAAAGGCTCTCCCTAGAACGGCTTATATAGATATCCATCCTAGGGTTTACAGGAGAGATCTATCCGGCTACGACTAAGAGTCGGTTAGAGAGTACATCTTTAACTACAAGTAACACTATGGGCCTATGTCGGTAAGTCTTGTGGGCCTTCCCATAGCTGGACTGGACTCTGTCTCTTCTCCCTGACTGGGCCGCCCGTGAAGCAAAGCTCTAACCCTAAGTGGGCCATCCTGGTCAGTGAGGAACTATGAGGATACCCGGAAAGTATATCCCCAACAACAGCCCTCAGAAGCCTCCAAGATCCAAAGTCGGATTCATCATCATCTAGCTTGATCTTTGGCTTGCAGAATCTTGAAGGGTTCCTAAAACTTCAAAACAAAAGATACGATCCGGGTCTCAAAAAATGAGTCAGACCTATAAGTACGTTATTCGTGTTTCTAGCTCGAAATTCAAACTAAGCCGGAACTTGGTCTCCGACGTAATCTGACAACAGTCATGGTCAAGTCACGTCACTGACAGACATTTCCTGTCAGCACGACCATTGGTGGGTCCGCCTTTCGTGGAACCGATGCGCCATTTCAATGCGTGCGTGGAGATCGAGGCGGCGTAATCATTGTGCGGGGATTTCCTAGTCCTTTCCATGACACGTGGCACGTTCACACGAATCTTGACATGCCTGATGGATATAAGTGGTGTGGATTTCACCCCCATCTTCTTCACCAGTTCTTAGCGCCATTTCCTTCTCCTCTACGCCTCCCACGAACCTAGCGCTCCACTGCCTCCAGCAAAAAACACCTCCAGCGCCGCCCATCTAAGGTCACCGGCACACCGGAAAGAATGGCTTCCTCATCATCCTCCAGCTTGGCAGCGACTGCAGCGGCGGCAGCGGTGGCAGAGAAGGAGAGCTACCATGGAGTTTGGATCCCATGCGTCCTCGACGATCCCAAACTCCAAGTCGTTGAAGACGAAGGGCTCCTCCGCGCCGACGATTGGTGGAGCGGCTTCGGCGAAACCGCCCCCAACCCTCACGACGACGAGTGAGTGCACTTCGGCACTCACCTTGATAGAGGTCTGAGTTTTCCTCCCTCAGATTTCTTTTTCGAGGTTATAGATAATTACGGAGTTCATCTCCACCATCTTCCTGATGATCCACAAGTATAGGGGGTGTATCACAGTATTTTCGAGGGAAGTGAAACCCAATTTATTGATTCGACACAAGGGGAGCCAAAGAATATCTATAAGACTTAACAACTGAGTTGTCAATTCAGCTGCACCTGGAAACAATCTTGCTCACAGCAGTTTATCAGTAGCAACAATTTTGTAGTAGGAATAGCAAAGTAGCAACAGTAGTAAAGTAAAGACAGTAGTAACAATAGCAGTAAACAGTGGGATTTGAGTGCAGTAGGCATAGGGATGGATGGACGGGCGTTGCATGGACAAGACAATTCACATAGCAATCAGAACATAGGGCAATTGCAGATAAATAAGATAAAGCATCCAAGTACTAGATAATCCTAGGCATGTGTTCCATATATAGTCATACGTGCTCGCAATGAGAACTTGCACAACATCTTTTGTCCTGCCAGCCCGTTTGCAGCGGGGCCTCAAGGGAACTACTGGCAATTAAGGTGCTCCTTTTAATAGAGCACCGGAGCAAAGCATTAACACTCCGTGAACACATGTGACCCTCACATCAAAGCCATTCCCTCCGGTTATCCCGATTTCTGTCACTTCGGGGCCATTGGTTCCGGACAACAACGTGTGTATACAACTTGTAGATAAGACCAAAAACAATACTATCATAATGAATCAATAACACGTTCAGATCTGAAATCATGGCACTCGGGCCCTAGTGATAAGAATTAAGCACAACAAGTCACAACAATGTCATAAAGCACTAATAAAAGATACTAGGTACCATGCCCTAACAATCTGATGCCATTACATGAACAATCTCATCAAATCCCTACCATCCCCATGGCCTACAGCGGGGGATTACTCACTCATAGATGGGGGAAACATGGATGGTCCATGGATAAGCGATGGTGATGACGATGGCGATGATGTCCTCCAATTCCCCGTCCTGGCAGGGTGCTAGAACGGAGTTTCTGGTGCTGTTTCGTGGAATCTGGTGGTGGCGGCGGAGTGGAACTCCTTCTGGAAAAACGTCGACCCCCCCGAAGTTTTTAGGTCAGAAGGCTCCTTATGGGCGAAGAGAGAGGCCGAGGGGGTGTCTGGGGGGCCCACACCACCCCCTGGCGCGGCCTGCACTGGCCCACGCCACCAGGTGGTGTGGCCACCCCTGGCTCTTCTCCGTCTCGTCTTTTGGCTCCGTGACTCTTCCGAAAAAATAGGCACTTTGGCTTTTGTCCCTTCCAATTCTGAGAATATTCATTTTCTGACATTCCTGGAACCAAAAACAGCAGAAAACAGGTAGCTGGCACTATGGCTCTTGTTAATAGGTTAGTCCAAGAAATCATATGAAAAGTACTCCAAAGTGTGGACAAAACAGAAGAAAGTGGATAAAACCAAGCATGGAGCATCAAAAATTATAGATACATTTGCAATGTATCAACATCCCCAAGCTTAACTCCTGCTCGTCCTCGAGTAGGTAAGTGATAAAAAGAAAGAATAATTTTTGAGGTGACATGCACCATCATAAAATTGATCAAAGTATTTGTAAAACATTCAAAGCTGGGATCATAGTACTTCAATCATAACATGAAAGACAAAGTTCTAGCAATAATACATAACAACTATGTTGCAACATAAAAAGGCACAAACAAAAGATTCATGAATAACAAAGCTTTGCAAGACGTTTGTTTGTTTCACATAAAGAAAACATAGCATACTAGTATTCAGCTTGTCCGTCATAGAGTAGCAAATATAAATGCATAGGACACCTTCAAAGTTCATAAGAGTGACTAGATACAAATAGTTTAAAACAAGCAATATCAAGTTATGCATCAATCAACTAATCTTGGGACAATGCACATAGAACTAAGAATGGCCACTACGCTCTCAAGAAAGTGCTCATAGAATGTGTGGAGACTCAACAAGGAAATGAACAGGTTTTGAAAAGTTTGAAATGCTTCCAAATGCTTAAAGTATGGTACTCGTTAGCTCTGAGCTCTCATTGCCCCTATCATAAGCATGTTTAAGTGGTTAAGGTTAAAGTGACAAAACTAAGAGGATATGCTTGACAAGTTATAAATCGAAGTCTCATGCCCCTTACTTACGAAGACCGATCCTCATGCTACTCAACTTTAGTCACAAGTAAGCTCTTGTCATTGTAAGTATATACGTATCATAGAGAACCGCCAACGGGGTACCCCTTGCACATGACACAGGAGCTATCCCATAATCAAAATGACAAGGCAAGCAGACAATGAGCATCTCAGCGATATTTTTATTTACTATGTGCATAGATTTTTATTGAGGATGCTTCATAGAATGCTCATTATAGTTATGCCACAAGTTTCCACCATGATTAGGCATGGCTTAGGCTAGCGGCCCAGGCGTTTCTCTAACATACATACAAACTCCATGATCTTACAAGTTCCACTTTTATTTCACACCGCCGGGATCCATAAGCAAAAGAACATGATATCAACGAGGTACTAAGTACCAATGCAATGTTGAAAGCATTCCCCATGATACATGGTTCTGCTAACTTCAACTTATAAAGCGCAAGGATATACACAACAAAGAAGTACGCAATGGTTCAGGTTTATTAAATGCAAGAAAATAAAGTGTGCCATCAAGTTCGTGAGAGCTTTACTAACTAACTTTCTCATAATAAGCAAACATTTTATTCGGAAGAAAACAATGCATATTGAATATGCACGGAAGTAGCAATTGATGCTAATAGGTAGGTATGGTGGACACTTTGGCAATATTTGGTTTTAGGGAGTTGGAAACATGAGTAAAACATACTCAGTGAAAGTGAAGGCTAGCAATAGTAAGGGAGCGACAAACGAGAGAGCAATAATGGCCATAATCACGCAGAGCGACAAAACATCATTGATCAAAGCATAAAGTGATACTACAAGTTGAAAACTAAAGGATCATAAAGGCTATGGTGACTTGGGATAGTCATAATATGGTGTGAGCATGCGCCAAGTCAACCCAAATAAAGCATCAAAGGAGAATACCACTATACTGTGCTTTAATATGCTAAAACAACGCATGATTCTTCCAAGGCACATTAAGCAATCTCAATTGTTTATAACAAGTCATGCTACATCAAAGAATACTAAGCATAAAGCCAAAACATTATCAAGCATGGCATGACAAAGCATAGGCACAGTCAAAAACAAGCTCTCTTTAACACTTAAGCATGAACTTTCCTACTCTTTTCCAAACCAAGCCAAACTATTTGAACACCAATGTATGAAAGAGGAGGTCCAACTAATTTATTCAGCAAACTAAGAAAACCAAGCAAACTAAAAACCAAAACGAAAACGAAAAAGAAGACGCTCCAAGAACAACACAATTGTGCATGAAACAATAAAAATGAAGTGTTTGAAAGAAACCTGGGATTTTTATTGATGAAGAAGGGGATGCCTTGGGCATCCCCAAGCTTTGAAGCTTGTACTTCTTGAATATTTCTTGGGGTGATATGCGTGGCATCCCCAAGCTTGAGCTTTAGTCCATCCTTTATCTCATTACTCATTCCTTCCATACACCTGAAATTTTTTCCTTCATACAAAACTTCACACAATCTTTATTAGCAACATTAGTGCACTCAAGATAAATAAGTCTTAAGGTTCAGTTATAACACCAAATAAACTTACATTAGAACACTAGCTACTGAAGCACTTCCCGCAAAAATCTCAATTCCCCAAAAGAACTGAAAAAGGAACCAACAAGAAGCAAATGCAAATAATGGCAGAAATCTGTCAAAACAGACCAGCAGGTAAAGATGAATTTTTTTGAAGACCTTATGTTGCTCAAATCAAAAAGTGTTGAACTAACGAAAGTTAGATAACAAACCTAGGGCAGAAGAAAAAAAATTCACGCCTCAAAAGAACATACAGATATTTTACACGAATTTTTACGGTGAAGCACAGAAATCTGTTTCGGAACAACAACTTTCCCAACCATTACTTCTCTCTCATTAGAGGTTACTCTTGGCACAAAAAGCAAATAAAAAGGATAAGGAGCGGTTATTACTGAAGTGATAACTTCTAAGACTCATCTAAAACTTTTGGGTTATCTCCCAATAAGTACTTTTCTTTAACGCCTTTAAGTTAGGCATAAGCAAAAACTAAAATGGATAGAATAGAAGTAAGCGGAGATAATCATGGTGAAAACATTGCTTTGTTCAATGAAATCCTTTTGTTAACAAGGTTGATCAAGTCTTGTTACCAAAACAATTTCATATGAGACAAAACTTTGTATTCCACTAATGATTATGTTACCTCAACCTTGATAGCAATGGTTCCAATCATAATAGTTTCAAATTTTTCTCTTGGTATGGGACAATATATTTCTCCAACTTGAATGCCCTCAACATGTTCAATTTAATTCAAAACCATAAGTCCTATCAATCTTCTTGGGGAAATAGATAGTATGTTCCTTGTCATTAACATTGAAGGTCACCTTCCCTTGATTACAATTAATAACAGCTCCTGCAGTATTTAAGAAAAAGTCTCCCAAGAATAATAGATATAATATCATCTTCGGGCATGAAAGTTTGAGAGGATGCTCTCATAAGAAATATGAGTTGAAGTAAAAGAGAGCATCAAGAAGATAATTCAAAACACATTTAAGTCTAACCCACTTCCTATGCATAGGAATCGTGTATGCAAATAAATTCACAAAGAACAAAGTGACAGGCATAGGAAGATAAAACAAGAGTAACTTCAAAACTTTAAGCACATAGAGAGGTGTTTCAATACCATGAAAACTTCTACAACCATATTTTCCTCTCTCATAATAATTTTCAGTAGCCTCGTGAATAAACTCAACAATATAACTATCACATAAAGCATGCTCTTCATGATCTACAAGAACTAGAGCTTTATTATAAATATTTTCAAAAGAATCCTCAGGAACATAACATTCATCCTCCTTTAGTAAGCATGGAGGACAACCAAATAATGTAAGGGATAAAGAGTTACTCTCATTAGAAGGTAGGCATGGGTAGCTAATCCATTCTTACTCCTTTTGTTCATCACTCTCCTCCTCTTTTTCATCTAATGAGATTTTAGGTTCATCAATTTTTTCTTCCATAGGATCCTGCAAGGCATTAGTCTCTTCCATTTGTGGAAAGCATCTATTAATATATTCAAGAATATAGCCATTTTCATCCTTGTAATTATCAAAGCAAAATTTAAGTATACCATAAACCTCATATTTGTAAGGTGAATCATCAATATTTTCAAGCAAACTAGCAAGTTCAAAAGCATCCTTCCAAGCAATAAATTCTTCAGTTTGTTCCGCATCATAAAAGTCACAAATTCCTTTAGCATAAGAAGATATGGTATCATTATCATTATACTCACATTGAAAAGGGAGGTGTTTATACCTCTTTCTGCAACGAGATTTATCACAGCAATAAGTTACATTACAAGTAGAGCACACGTTTCTAGCAATGGTATACAATTTATCAATTTGTTCCCATAAGTGTTTGCCTTTTTGTGACAAGCGGTGTTCCTTATAATAATATTTTTGATCTTCCGTGAACCCACCTTGCCAATAAGATTCAGTTTCAAAGAAACCAACCATTGACATCAAGCATGATAAAGCAAGACAATAACAGACCAACAAAAATAACAACTAGAGTAGGAACTAATTTTTTTTGTATTTTTGATAAAGAAACAAGCAAACAAGGCGAAAATAAACTTAGCTTGAACAATAGTGATTCCAAGTGGACTTGATAAATAAAGCTATGCTCCCTGACAACGGCGCCAGAAAATAGTCTTGATGACCCACAAGTATAGGGGGTGTATCGCAGTATTTTTGAGGGAAGTGAAACCCAATTTATTGATTCGACACAAGGGGAGCCAAAGAATATCTATAAGCCTTAACAGCTGAGTTGTCAATTCAGCTACACCTGGAAACAATCTTGCTCACAATAGTTTATCAGTAGCAACAATTTTGTAGTAGGAGTAGCAAAGTAGCAACAGTAGTAAAGTAAAGACAGTAGTAACAATATCAGTAAACAGTGGGATTCGAGTGCGGTAGGCATATGGATGGATGGACGTGCATTGCATGGACAAGGCAATTCACATAGCAATCAGAACATAGGGAAATTGCAGATAAATAAGATAAAGCATCCAAGTACTAGATAATCCTAGGCATGTGTTCCATATATAGTCATACGTGCTCGCAATGAGAACTTGCACAACATCTTTTGTCCTGCCAGCCCATTTCTAGCGGGGCCTCAAGGGAACTGCTGGAAATTAAGGTGCTCCTTTTAATAGAGCACCGGAGCTAAGCATTAACACTCCATGAACACATGTGATCCTCACATCAAAGCCATTCCCTCCGGTTATGCCGATTTCTATCACTTCGAGGCAATTGGTTCCGGACAACAATGTGCGTATACAACTTGTAGATAAAACCAAAAACAATACTATCATAATGAATCAATAACATGTTCAGATCTGAAATCATGGCACTCGGGCCCTAGTGACAAGCATTAAGCACAATAAGTCGCAACAAAGTCATAAAGCACTAATAAAAGATACTAGGCACCATGCCCTAACAATCTGATGCCATTACATGAACAATCTCATCCAATCCCTACCATCCCCATGGCCTACAGCGGGGGATTACTCACTCATAGATGGGGGAAACATGGATGGTCGATGGAGAAACGATGGTGATGATGATGGCGATGATCTCCTCCAATTCCCCGTCCTGGCAGGGTGCCAGAACGGAGTTTCTGGTACTGTTTCGTGGAATCTAGTAGTGACGACGGAGCGGAACTCCTTCTGGAAAAATGTCGAACCCCCCGAAGTTTTTAGGTCAGAAGGCTCCTAGGCAAAGAGAGAGGCCGAGGGGGTGCCTGGGGGGCCCACACCACCCCCTGGCGCGGGCTGGCCTGGCCCGCACCACCAGGTGGTGTGGCCACCCCCTGGCTCTTCTCCATCTCGTCTTCTGGCTCCGTGAGTCTTCCAGAAAAATAGGCACTTTGGCTTTTGTCCCGTCCAATTACGAGAATATTCATTTTCTGACTTTCCTGGGAGCAAAAACAGCAGAAAACAGGCAGCTGGCTCTGTGGCTCTTGTTAATAGGTTAGCCCAAGAAATCATATGAAAAGTACTCCAAAGTGTGGACAGAACACAAGAAAGTGGATAAAACCAAGCATGGAGCATCAAAAATTATAGATACATTAGCAATGTATCACTCCCCCCGAACTCCATCTTAGAGATGAGTGCATATGCCTCTTTGTGCGAGGGGTATCTCAGCATTAGGCCGAGCCTTACTCTCTTCCGGTACTACTTTCACGTCCGGAGAAATTCCATAACTGTCGGTAATCCTTATATTACCGGTACCATTAGTTTTTCGGTTAGGCGAGAGCGTGTTTATCCCCTGATCATGGCAAGTGAGTCGGTCAAACAATGGCCGTCCACTTTTTTCTATCATAAGGATATCCTCGCTCCCAGCAAAGATCATGCTTTGCTGGCTTTCATCGACGAAGCCGCCACGCCCCAAGAGTCCTAGGACGAGGTCGCTCCGACTCTCAGTGACAATCTGCTTCTCGCCAAGAGGCGGATCGAATATCTGATGAAGCACAAGGGCATGAAAGGGTCCGACTTGGTCTAATGCTGGGTGGCACACCAGATCCAACCCCTTCAACATCATGGAGATCGACTGATGCATTCCATCACGTCGACGAAGAAGGATTCACTCCGCATCAGCTCAAAGACCTTAAAGCCGAAAGATTATATATGCCAAGTCAAATGGCTGATAAGGGAGCGGATAGAGAGGAAAATTCCGGAGCTATCCCTAGACATGCATACAGCGGAAAATCCTCTTTTTATGTGCTCATCTTTATGTTACCTTTGCAATACTGAGATACTTTTCCTTTTCAGCTTGCTGACCTCCCCGAGTCGGAGTTCACTCCTATCGAGGGATATCCTCCTGAGTTTTCTCAGGACGAGGGTGAATTGGTCCCAATGTCGGATGTCGTTCCTCGGAAACGCAAGGCTCCGACATTGGCCATCGGCACCAAAGAAGTGCCTGTTGTGAAGAGGTAACCTTTCCTCACAAGGTCTTTGTATTTTGCTTGTAATTCCTTCTGAGATGTAATTTTCTTTGTTCTATTATCTTCTCAGAGCTAAACAACTCATCAAGGGCAAAGGGAAGGAAGCGGCCTCGAAACCCCTGCGCTAGTTGAAGCTCAATTTGGCTTCTCCTACTGTGGCTCCTCCGACTCCTGCCCCTCAGCCTTCTATAGCGTCGGAGATTACTCCATCTCCAACTGTTGTAGAAGATCCGGCTCAACCAGAGCCAGAAATCCTTGAATCACAAACTGACGTCACCATGGGTGACTCAGGTGTTGATAAGGGTGAACCCTCTTCGGGTAATGATCCCTCGGCAGAGACCTTTGCTGAGAACCTCCTGGACAATCCGGGACTTGCCAAACTTGGCTTATCTCGGAAGTCTGTGGAGGAGATTCAACGGCTGGCCCGACAATGCCTGAGAGCCGGACTCTCTCTGCCAAAGAAGAAGCACAAGAAGCAGAGGATATCAAACACTCTGATCTTCTTGAACAAGTTCGTCTTCGCGATGAGAAGCTGAGGTCCGGCGAGCTTCCAACTGCACCAGTGATCCCCCTAATTTGCCGAGAAGGTTGCCACCAAAGTGAATACGAGTTTAGACAAACTCATTCGCGAACAATATGTAAGTCGGAATTCCAACTCCCTTTTGTCCTTATTTCTTATCATATCCTCTAGCCCCCAAGCATGAAGCTGGAAAATGAAATCCGGTTTTATGCTTCCTTAGGATGCCAAAGAATGAACTACTGTAGCCCCCAAGGCTCGTGCTGGTATTAGTAAAAATATTAGCCCGAGTCTTTAGTAGACTTCTGACTCTAGGCATTCTGACTTACAGAAAGTATATTCCTATAACCAGGATTTGTTGAAGAACGTTTGCAACAAGCGGAAAGAGATCAAAGATCTCCAGTTTGAAAATGCACAACTGAAGGTTTCCAAGGATGAGGCCGAAGGTAAACATTTCATAACTCAAACCTTGTCTTCTATTTCATAGTCGAATTTTTGTTGAACTGTTGTTCTTTTGTCATACAGCATTGGTAAAACATTCCTGCGCTATGATTGAAGAGGCCGAGAATCTTAAGACCTTGGTGGTGGAGAACAAAGAACTCCGCCAAGAACTAGATAAGCTTGCAGATCATGAGAAGAGCATTTCTCAAATTCTCGAATCCACCTCCATGGCCACCGATGAGCGTGATCGCAAGATTACGCTTCAAGACCAGAAAATCTCGGATCTCAGCAATGATCTATTCAAAGAAAAGGACATTTCCGAGGCGCTCCGGGCTGAACTCCAGAGTCTTCATGAAGAGAAGGCCAAAGTCGATGATGTCATGTTTGGTATGCTTCCCTTTTTCTGACTTATCTGCATCTTCTGACTCTTTTAGAGTCCGGGGTTTTGACTTACCCTTTGCATTATATGCGCAGGTCCTCTGAACTTGATGGACTCCGCCTCTGACGAGCCTCGCACCCACCGTCTTACCCAAGTCGGTGATTTGCTTCATGACTTCCGCCAATCCCTCGAAGATATTGGTGAATTTCTCCTACGCGCGAATCTATTGGTGCATAGCATGTCCGGTTTTTAGGTGCGAGACAAGGCCAAAGGATATGCCACAGCTTGTTCAGGACTGGAACATGTCCTACGCGCGAACCGCAACGCAAAATGCTCTCAACATGGTTATGAGCCACCATGGAAATATGGAGATCTGGCAAGTAACTAGAGGGTACTGCAAGGTGGGCGAAGATGGACAGGAGCAAGACATCAAGGCCATCATGGACTCCTACGCCGGATATGGGTGCCACGTAGCTGATTTGACCAGCTACGACACTCCCTTCTTCACCCGTGTGGACACGCCGCCTCCACCTTCCGAAGAAACAGCTGAAGTTTCTGACGATGATCAAACCATATCGGATTTGAACATCTCAGAACGTTACCAAGCCGAGGCCGATGTATCCAGCGAGCCGGCAATTCCTACCTCTCCCCCTGCATCATAGAGTATCAGAAGAACAATATGTACGACTGACGGCTCCATATTACAGAAGGTAACTCCTCTAACCAAGCCCCCGCAGCATGCCGTAGTGGTGCTTCAAGTCTTAGTTTTAGGCCCTGTAGGATTAAACCATTTGCTCTTTTGACTTGTCCATTAGCTTGTGGATGTACGACTGACGCAATGTCAAGCCGGATATTTTGTTCATTGCAGAATTCGGCAAGCTCTCCCATAGAAAAGTTACTCCCGTTGTCCGTGATAATGCAATGCGTATAACCGTATCGGATTATAACATCCTCAACAAATCTTCTGGCTGTTGCTCCATCACAACTAGTGACGGGTTTAGCCTCAATCCATTTGGTGAACTTATCCACCATCACTAAGAGGTGTGTAAATCCACTTGGAGCCCGTTTAAACGGTCTACCATGTCAAACCCCCAGACTGCAAAAGGCCATGTTATAGGTATTGTTCGCAGCTGATCAGCCGGAACGTGAGCTTGTTTGGCGTACTTTTGGCAGCCCTTGCACGTCTTGACTAGCCGTTCGGCATCTGCCTTGGCTGTAAGCCAGAAAAAACCATATCGAAAAGCTTTTGCCACTAGAGATTTGGCTGCATCATGGTGACCACACTCGCCTTCATGGATTTCTCGTAAGATTTTCACTCCTTCCGGAGATACACAGCGCTGAAAGACCCCAAATGCACTCCTCTTATAGAGCTCATCAATAATTATAGTATAGGATTTTGCTCGTCGGACGATCTGTCGGCTCAGAACTTCGTCTTCAGGTAATTTTCCATCTACCAAGAAATCAAGGTAGGGTTGAGTCCAGCTGGGAATCACAGCCAGAACTGCTACTAAAGGTGAGTCGGATTTGGTCAGATATTCCTCGTCTACTCCTTTTATAGAGGGAACTTTGAGGTGCTCTAAAAAAGCACCATCTGGGACCTTTTTCTGAGCAGAGCCTATTCGAGATAGTGCATCTGCTTCCTCATTTTCTGTTCGAGGGATGTGTTGAACTTCAAACCCTTCAAATGATTTAGATAGTTCATCCACGACAGCCCTATATGCTGCCATGTGATTGTTTGCCTTACATATATCCGACACTTGTTGGGCAACAAGATCCGAATCTCCATAACACATTAAATTTCGGATGCCGATATCCTTAGCAATCCGGATTCCATGCAGCAATGCTTCATACTCGGCGATGTTGTTTGTTGCCGTGAAGTGTATCTGCAATACATAGAAAAGTTTATCTCCTTGGGGTGATTTGAGCACCACGCTAGCTCCCGAGCCCCCTAGCGCTTTGGACCCGTCAAAATGCAAGGTCCAGTATTTCGACTCTGGCAGGGTCATACTCTCCGTTGTCTCTGTCCAATCAACGACAAAGTCAGCGAGGATTTGGGATTTGATTGCTGTACGAGGTTTGTACTCAATGTCGAAAGCTGAAAGCTCTATGCCCCATTTGGTGATGCGTCCTGTGGCGTCACTATTGTTGATTATATCTCTCATGGGAGCTGTGCTCACCACGGTAATTGGATGTTCCTGAAAATAATGTCGTAACTTACGAGATGCTAAGAACACACCATAACTTTTGATAATGCGGATACCGCTGCTTTGATTCCGTTAAGAATCCGCTGAGATAGTAAGTCGGACACTGCACCAGGTGTTCCTGATTTTCCTCTAGTCTCTCCACCACCATGATGATACTGACGACCTTGTTCGTCGCAGTGAGATAGAGCAACATCGGTTCCTGTGGTTCCGGTGCTACGAGGATGGGAGCAGATGAGAGTACTACTATCAGGTCTTATAGTGCAGCTTCAGCTTCGTCGGTCGAAACGAAATTCTTGGTCCTTTTCAGGAGCATGTATAGTGGTGCGGCTCTTTCACCGAGCCGGCTTACAAACCGACTGACTACAGCAATGCAACTAGTTAGTCTCTGAACATCCTTTAGGCGAGTTGGCCTGGAAATATTGAGTATAGCCTTGATTTTGTCTCGGTTTACCTCTATGCCTCTTTGAGACACGATAAAACCTAACAATTTTCCGGCTGGGATTCCAAAAAAGCATTTCTTCGGGTTAAGCATTATGTTGTATTTTCGTAGATTGGCAAACGTTTCCTCCAAGTCGGAAATCAGTGTTTCCTTCTTTTTGGACATCACCGCAATATCATCCACATATGCATGTACATTGCGTCGATTTGATCGTGGAGGCAACGCTGCATTGTGCGTTGGTACGTAGCTCCTGCGTTCTTCAGCCCAAAGGGCATCGTAACAAAACAGAAGGTTCCGTGCCATAGAATTGATAACTTGATCAATCCTAGGCAGAGCGAACGGATCTTTGGGACAAGCCTTGTTCAAGGCAGTAGAATCAACACACGTCCTTAAATCAGTGGTGTCCTTTTTAGGGACCATTATAGGATTGGCCGACCACTCAGTGTGGATGACATCTTCTATGAATCCGGCTAACTCGAGCCATGCTAGTTCCTTAGCTATTGCCTACGCTTTTCGTCGCCAAAACATCGTAGGAATTGTTTGACGGGTTTAGCGTTCGGGTGTACATTTAAAGAGTGCTCGGCAAGTTCCCTAGGTACTCCGGTCATGTCAAACGGCTGCCATGCGAAGATATCTTGATTTACTTGGAGGAACTTGACGAGCGCGCTTTCCTATGCGCTATCTAGGCCTACGCCTATCTGGGTCACCTTGGAGGGGTCATCATCCTTCAACAACGTCTTCTTCATCTCTTCGGATGCCTTGAACTCTGGATTCGGCTTTGTCACCTCCTTCTTCGTCGCGGGCATCTCGGATGGACCTATGGTCTTTTTGATCGCCTGGTACTCCTGGGCGTGCAACACGGCTTCAGAAAAAGCGACATTTTCGTCCTCACACTCTCGGGCTTTCTTCGGGTCTCCCCTGATGGTGATCACGCCGTTGAGACCTAGAATTTTCATCATATTGTAAATGTAACACGGACGAGTCATAAAAGCCTAGTAAGCCGGACGTCCGAATATAGCATGGTACACGCTCTTGAACGGGACCACTTCGAAGGAAAGTGCTTCCATCCGATAGTTCTTTGGAGTTCCAAAGGTAACATCCAAAGTGATTTCTCCAAGGAATTTGCTTGTCTTCCTGGGATAACTCCGTGAAAGATCACAAAGCTGTAGTTCAGCTAGGTCTCCGAGATCTTCATCCGGCGTAGCGTTTCGACATACAGAATATTTATGCTGCTGCCACCGTCCATGAGAGTCTTGGAGAAACCATAGCCATCAATAAGTGGATTGATGACTAAGGCGTATTTTCCTCGCCTGTGCAACTTAGGTGGATGATCAGCACGGTCAAAGACGATTGCCACTTCCGACTAGTCCAAGAATTGAGGGATAGCCGGAACTATTGCGTTGAGCTCATGTAGAACTGCTTTCTTGACCTTAGCTGGTTGAGATCCGAGGAAGGTGACGTAAGTGTCTTTTTTTGTCGGGAAATTCTTTTTCCCTTCCGGCTTGGGATTTGAAGCATCGGCTTCCTCCATGTCAGAATCATCCTTGGTCTCTTTGTCTTTTTCGGGATTCTTCTTTCCCTTCTTCTGCTTAGCCCTATAGCCAGCGATATCGTCTTTCTTGATGTCGTCATTGAAACGACACTCGGCATTTGTGTGGGACGAGCCCCCATTGGCGTCCAAGTGATGCACATATGGGTTATTGGCAATGTCGGCCTAGGAGTAGGTTTTGCCGGGTTGTTGGTCTCCTCTACCCTGGACTCTTGATGTCCCACGACCGTGTCCACGGCCACCGCCGTGTCCTCCTCGTCCTCCAGACCTGAAAGTAGCAGTGACCACTGCCGTTTCCGCGTTGGGATTTTCTTCCGAGGTGTTCTTGTGCTTCTGAGCTTGCTGCTTTGGTTGTTTTGCCGACTATGCCACAGCTAGGGCGTCCAGTAATCCCTCTACGTCATCATCAGCATCTGCATTCTTGCTTGTTGTTTCTATCATTTCTCCCAAATCAGTGACCTTGTCACACTTCAAGCGATGATGTAGTAAACCAATTGGGAGTCCTACAATGAAACCTTTAATCGCAGTTTGGTCAATTACTCCTTCATAGGAGTTCTTGGTATCGATCCATCGTCCTAGATAATCCCGGCAAGTTTCTCCGGCTTTCTGGGTACAACGCTATAGGTCTCCTACCGTACAGGGTCCCCGGTATGTGCCTTCGAAATTCCGAAAGAACGAACTTTGCATGTCATACCAGTTGTGGATGGTATTCTCCGAAAGTTCATTGAGCCATGATCGTGCTGTCTTCCGCAACATGAGTAGGAGATATCGGGTTGCGACCAGGCTGTTTCCTCCTTTGGCAATACAGCAAGCCTGGAAACAATCCTGGAGCCAAGCATCTGGCCGAGCTATACCGTTGTAGGCTTGAATATGTCTTGAGATAACAAATCCTTCCAGGAATTTTGTAGCTCTTATGCCTGGTCCGGAGCACTTTGGGCCCACGTATATATCATCATTTTCGTAGCGCCGCGCCTCTATGTTGGAGTTAATCCCGTGCCTTGCGTCATTTGGGGATAAAGATTGTCCCAAATGACGGTTGTGGGTGCGGTGCCTTGGAGCCGGACTTCGGATTCTGCCACCACCTCCTCCACCACGACGCCCTCCTTGGCCTCCTTTGGAGCCGTTGTGATGGCTACTTGGTGGAGAGGGTGGAGCAGCTGGATTGTTTCCGGCTGTTTGCCGGCCTCCGTTCAAAGCGTCATTATTCCGGTTCCGGGGGGATCTTCATTACGACGAGCCCCCTGCCGGCTTGACTCTGCACGGTGTCTGTCATTCCTTCGTCCGTCAGCCGGACAGCTTGTATGTCTAGGAGGTGGCATTCTTTGACGGTCCTCCTCCCGACGTTTCTCTTTGTCTTCTTCCCTATGATCGTTCGACTCTCGCCGGGGAGGGTTCTTCGGATTCAGTGCAGCAATTGCCTCTTGCTCCGTAGCAGGGGTAACGTTACGCCAGTCACGTGCAGCTTTGTGATGTTGTCCTGAAGATCCGGTTCTTGAGTAGTTGTCTTCCCGACGGTCAGAACAGTGATACTATTCCAGAGCACGTTGGGGTCTTACGTCATTCCAGGCCGGATTGGGAGACCAGTTTTCCACTTTCGGACAGAGCGGCCTTTTTCTGCTCCAGACCCTTGTTGAGTAGTTTAATGCCCAATTGAATATGCTCTGGGCCTAGATTACTTGATAGGATTTCTCGAGCCACAACGGTGTTTTGCACTGGTGTTGGATACACCCAGTCTCCCTTGCTGTCGCGTCGAGGCATCCCATGGTCTCCTCCAAAGAGGACTTTGTGAATCTCCGAGAATTGGTCGTCATGAGTGTGACGTTTCCGGGTCTTCTGATGCTGCCGAGAGATGCACTTATCCGCAGTTTCCATGCGTTTATTTTCTTCCTCAATGTTTTTGGCCTCATCGAGGAGTACTTGGCGACGCACTTCTAGGGCTTGGGACCTTTTCGTCCAACTCTTCAGTAGTAAGTTCTGCAGCTGTAGGAATAGGTGTAGTTAGTGCAGCATCGATGAGTTTACGCGCACCTTCGGTGATCACGTGTCCATCCACCGACTCTTCTTTGGGCTCGTCTGGGATAAGTGCTCCATCTGAGTCTTCCTCATATTCCTCGGCAATCACCTCCTCTACCGGAGGATCTTTTGCTGGGGTATTGTTTTTCTTGTTCTTCTTCTTTGCTTTCTTGGCAGTGCCGGTAGCAAAAACGGCTTTGGGTTTGTTTCTCAGAGTCAAGTTCTGATAGGTACTTTCGGACATCTGGACCACGGGATTGTCTCCAATATCCATGGCATCCTACGCTTTGGGAGAGTTTTCTCTGGATCCTTCGTCCATGGCTTCTCCTTCTTCTGCAGCTTTGGAGTTATACTCCTCTTCATACTCCACAGAGAACTTTCGGAAATCTGTCGACGTCATCGAGTCATCCAAGGATGCTGGTAAGTCGGTGTTTGTTCCAATTGCCTCCAACACCGAGTCCGTGTTTTCTCGAGCATTGGCAGAGCTGGATCCGGATCCAACATATCTGACGAAGTGCGACATGTGGGTCCTAAGGTAGTTGTGGCTTTCCTCATGGGCTTCCTCGAAGATCCTGATGGTCTCGTGAACCTCATCCACGCTGGCATATTGCATCATCATACGCCTCAACGTGTGCCTCAGGAATGGTTGATCTGTTCCGGCATTGGAAGGGCCGGAACCAAGGTTGTTGCTGTGATCCTCCTGGATTTCGACTTCAGCGGGTGGATCGATCTGGGATTCGTCCTTGCTAGGGAGATCCACTCCAGATTTGACTTGAGCCGCAATGTCTTCTTCAGGCTCGGATTTCTCCACCATCTTCGCAACTGGTGAGGGCTGGGTGGGATTAGGGTTTTCTGTGATCTAGAACTGTGCCGCCTCCATGGACAAAGGGGACCTAGAAACTTCTTCTGCCTCTATCATCACCGCTGGGGTGGGTGGGGCAGGCTCAGCGAATCCGATGTATACATCGATCTTGCCGAAAGACATGATGGTGTAGGTAGTCACGACTTCCCTAGCCAGAATCCAGGTCTTGTCGAGAATGATGAGAGGGACGTCGCTGGCGTAGAGGATGCGACCGACGGCGATAGTTTCGCCTATTCCGATTCTTGCAGATTCCGCTCGGAACGCAGATCCGAAGCTCAACTGCCCCATGGTGGCCGCCAACTGTCCTCAGATTGATGAGAAGTACGCCATGAGGGGGTCCTCGAGGCGTGTGTAAGAGAGGGTTGTGAGACGTACGGTGTTCCGGGACAGTGAACACACAAGTTTACCTAGGTTCAAATCCGCCGGCTTTGGACGGATCCTACTCCTGCTAGCAATCCAGTAATACAACAGAGCAGGAATATGGGTTACAAGGGTTTCGCTTGTGTGGGTTGAGATTGTAGAATATTGTGAGGGTGCCCTAAAGGCTTTCCCTAGGACGGCTTATATAGATATCCGGCCTAGGTTTACAGGAGAGATCTATCCGGCTACGACTAAGAGTCGGTTATAGAGTACATCTTGAACTACAAGTAACACTATGGCCCTATGTCGGTAAGTCTTCTGGGCCTTCCCGTAGCCGAACTGGACTCCGTCTCTTCTCCCTGACTAGGCTGCCCGTGAAGCAAAGCTCTAATCCGAAGTGGGCCACCCTGGTCAGTGAGGAACTATGAGGATACCCGGAAAGTATATCCCCAACACCTTGCATAGAGCACCCTCATCCCTATCATGTCAAATGGCTTGATGACAATGGAGAACTCAAGATAACATCTAGAGCCAGAAATTCCCTTCACAGTGCGCAGACTGGTGTTTCGGCGATAAGTCCGGTTACACCGGACGTAGAGCCGGAAATTCTGGTGGGCACCGGTTCATTTCAGCGGGTGCCGATTTGGGCTTTTGTCTGGCATTTCGGTATGCGCCAGATTGCTTCGGTGGTGACCGGAAATTCTGGCGGGGATTCCGGTCGACCGGTCCTGGCGCCGAATGTTCCGACGGAGTCGGGCCTGGCGCCGGAATCCTTATTCCTTCTTCTGTTCCATGCTTCTTGCTTGGGGGTCTTGGCTCCAGGTTCATCCTTATCGTCTCCTCTTGGCATCATGGTCATGTGCCTAGTCATATCATATGCATTTGTCTCAAGTAGGATCCCATTCATATGATAACCATAGGGGAGGGAGGTAAGGAAGGAATTCACCTTTGTACGAGTGGTTGATGTAGCATGATGTGGCCCAATGGTGAGAGACGAGTGTTGGGATGCATTAGAACTCCTTGCAAAACTGATTTACATTGACATCACAATGATCAATGAATCAGCCACTACGATGACACAAGGATCAATGAATCAGAATGACAAAAAATGCAAATATATTCTCCCTATGTTTTGAAACTATGGCAACAATGAATCAGTATATTTGATCCATGCAAACAATGCCAAGGTCAGATGCTCCAACCCGAGATTATAGGAAGATTCCAGCAAAAGATATGGCAACACCATTAGTGATGAAACCAAGACCTATGGATTCAAAAGAAGCACACCGAGGGAAAATAAGTTGGATAGGGAATACACATTGTTAGACCAATGATTAAGTTAGAAATATTATTTATTTTATATAAGCTAGCGTCGAGAAAACATAGGAGCTCTGAGCCGGCCGTCGAATCAATGACTTGATCAATGTGCAGCAATACGAATGGATCTTTGGGACAAGCCTTATTCAAAGTCGTGTAATCAATACACATATGTAACTCCTTAGTATCCTTCTTGGGTACAAGGACAATATTTGCTATCCACTCAGTGTGGATTACTTCTTTGATGAATTCGGTTGTTTCGAGCTGGGTGATTTCTTTCCAATGGCGCATATTTTTCATCACCGAATCGTCGTAGTGTTTGTTTGATAGGTTTAGCGTCATCAAACACATTAAGTGAGTGCTCTGAGAATTCCCTAGGTACTCCAGACATGTCAGAAGGCTGCCACACAAAGATATCTTTATTATTTCTCAGAAAATCTATGATCATGCTTTCCTATTTATCACTCAGACCTACAAAGTTGGAGTTAGTGCAATGAATTTCTTCCTTGTAGTCGGCATCTTCGTCGGCTTGAGGGTATGCCTGATATTCTTGTACTTCTCCGTGTTGAGCATTTCTTCAGAAAAGGCGGCATTGGCCTCTTCAAATTCTTTTCCTTCTTCGTGTTGCCACAAATGGTGATGATGCCTAATGGACCTAGAATCTTGAGCTTGTTGTAGATGTAGCAGGGCGAGCCGTGAACTTCTAGAAAGCCGGACGCCCCATAATGGCATGATAAGCACCCTTGAAAGGCACCACCTTGAAGGAAAGTGACTCGATGCAGAAATTATCCGGCTCTCTGAAAGTGACACCAAGCATGATTTCTCTGAGAGAGTAGCCTTCTTGCCTCGCACTACAATGTGGAAGACTATATTGTTGTCGTTTAATTGTGTTTCCGTTAGCTTCATGCGTTGCATTGTGTCAACATAGAGGATACTGATGTTTCTACCACCATCCATCAGAACCTCTGAGAACTCATAGCCGTCAATCAATCAAGCAACAATAGAGCATATTTTCCTCATCTCTAGACATGAGACAGGTACCACGTGATTGTTGTCTCAGACCCGTCAAGGTATTGGATGAATGGATGGACCATAGTGTTGAGCTCGCATAGAGTTTCCTTTCAAATCTTGGTTGACTGAGTTCCAAGGAAGCATATGTTGGAATCCTTCGTTGTCGGGTAAGGATTTTTGCCATCCGACTTAGGTGCATTGTCAGCTTCTTCCATGCTGCTATATTTCTTAGACTCCTTTCTTGGTTCTTCTTGTTGTTCTGCCTTTTGCTTTTGAAGAAGGCGCCATCATCATCTTTGATCATGTGTGATCATGTGGTTCCAACAACATTCACGGTTGGTGTGCGACGATCCGCCAAATCCATCAGGGTGGTGAGCGTAGGGTAGATTGCAGAACTCCCTATAAGTCTCCTGCTTGTCGGCTTGCTCACCACGACCCTAGACTTGGCTAGGACCACGGCCTTGCCATCTTATGCCTCGTCCTCCTCGAGCTCCAGATCAAAAGGTGACGAGTACTGTCTCTAGGTTGGGTTTGTCTTCAGGCGGATTTTTAGGCTTCTACGTATGATGTTGCTTTTTGGGTATTACCACATCCTAATTTTTTGAGGCGCCACGAGTATCATCATTGCCGTAAGTGTAGTCGTTTTCTAGGGTGATCAAATCTCTGAGCTATGTATAATTTTTGTGCCCTAGGGTGTGGCGGAGAAGTGAGCCTTGTTCGTGTCCCACGATGAATGCTTTGATTGTTGTTTGGTTGATGACGCCTTCGCATACATTATTAGTGTCAAGACAACATCTGAGGTACTCACGGGAGGTTTCATCCATCATTTGGATACAACTCTGCAAGTCTTAGACTATACAGGGCCTATTATACGTGCCCTCAATTTTTTCAACGATGTTTGCATGTCATACCAATTGTGTATGATGTTTTCGGTTAACTCATTGATCCAAGAATGAGCCGCCATGGTTGGAACCAAATCGGTCAAGGATTTTCACCCAGAGCCCTACGCGATAAAGGTACCAACAAGGCCACAATGACACCCTTGAGAGGGGACACCTAAAGCATCGGCGTAGTATCTCAGACCATTCACTGTTCCCTAGTCAGGCCTCGATCTAGGAGTTGTCTTTCCCAAAGGTTGCCAGCTCTAGGAGTTGTCTTTTTCCGAAAGGTCACCAACTCCAATAACCCTGCCGAACACTCCTCGATCCCATATGCCAAAGAGTAGGACCATCATCACTTCCACGTTGCCCACGTAGTCTATCTTATGGGACCACCGCCTAGCATCCACTAGCTCAAGAAAATATGATGTGAGAGCATCTCCACCGGTGCCCCCGACCCGGCCCCCAACTGAGTTGGGGGTGGAGGCCAAAAAACGGCCCACACCGGAGGCCGCCAACCGGTGTCGGCAGTTTGGTTTGTCCTCCAGTAGGTCCGACATCCCCTTGCCGCCCCCGACAACCAGGGGCTAGGCTGGGGCTACCGGCAATGCGTGCCACACTAGAAAACCAGTGTCGGACCCCTTGCCAACCACATGAGGCAAACCGCATCCCCTTCCCTCCACCTCTCCTTCCTTACGTCTCTCCCATCCCATGAATCGCCACCGCCACCGGCCATCCTTCGACATGCTGCTAACCATATCCCCCACCTAGTGCGCCGCCCATTCCCTAGGGTGGGCCCACCCCCAAGCAGCCACCCACCTGTCGATACACAATGGACCGGACGGGAAGGTCGCCTGCCACCAGCCGAGTACACCCTTGTCGCCCCTCACGTGGGAGGTTGTTCGAATTGGCCGCGTATTCACATCGCCATTGTTGTCTCTAGGGAAAAAGGAACCTCCCACTTGGCCACGAACCACGTCGAGCTCGCCGCACATAGAAGGTGCTCAGCCGTTTTCCATGGATAGAAATGATGAGCTCATGATGGTGCAAATGCTTGCAAGAGGAGGCTCACGTGCAAGACAATGAAGCCACACATATTATGATCATCGATGACCTCATGTTCATGGAGTGAAAGAGTTTGATCCATATTTCATTTGCAAGAGGGACTGCACAAACTTGTCTAGTTTCACCTGTGTTCAGAAGTGCACGACTACCTTGCAATGTCTTGCATATGGAGCTCTTGCAGATACTCAAGATGACTACCTGTGCATGGCTGAGTCACGACATTTGAGTCTGTGTACAGGTTTTGTCGTGCTATTGTCAGATACTTTGGCCAACGTATCTGAGGGCGCCAACTGAAGAAGATACAGCTCGTATGCTTGTACATAAATTAGTTAGGGGATTTTCTAGGATTCTTGGGAGCATTGAATGCATGCATTGGGGATGGAAGAATTGCACTTTTGGTTGCAAGGTATGTTCAAAGGCCATAAAGAAGAGTGCGGTGTGATACTAGAGGCCGTGGCAGATTATGACTTGAGGATTTGGCACGCTTTCTTTGACATGGGCGAAACGCACAATGACTTCAGTGTGCTATCGAGATATCCAATGTTTGGCAGACTTACAGAAGGGCATGCCCCGATGGTGAACTTTGTGGTCAATGTCAAGGAGTACACCAAAGCATACTACCTAGCTAATGGTATTTAACGTAGATGGGCCACCTTCCTGAAGATAATCAACGAGCCTCATACTGTGCAAGAGCTTGGTTTTCCAATGTCAGGAGGCTTGCAGGAAGAATGTTGAGCAAGCATTTGGTGTGCTCCAAGTTCGCTTTTCTATCATCAGGTACAATGCTCTAACCTGGTCAACATCACAGATGTGGGAGGTGATGAATACATGCGTGATCATGCAATATCATCATCAAGAATGAGCGTGATCATCTAGTGGTTGATCCATTGCCATTTGAGGGCATGAGCCCTCTTGATGATATTGATCACGAGGTGCAGGGCTGATTTTGGTGCTTTTCTAGTCATGCATCAAGAAACCCACGATGCCCAGGTGCACGAGCAGCTACAAGATGATCTCATCGGGCATTTGAGGATGCTTAGAGGAAATACACCTCAAAACCATGCCAACGCCCCCGCTATTTGATTTCAATTTATTTTCTTACAAACTATTTGTGAACTTTTTCATTTAAAAGATTTGATTTGTTGTACTCGATCCAAATTAGTTGACTTAAATTTGTCAAGATACAGATGTATCTAATGCTAAATCATGTCTAGATACAATTGAATCTAGATAAATCTAAATCAACTAATTTGCATAGGAGGGAGTATTAAACTTGATTGTATTTGCATTCATTATAATAAACATCATTTAT
Organism: Avena eriantha; assembly: GCA_910589775.1. Lineage (NCBI taxonomy): Eukaryota > Viridiplantae > Streptophyta > Magnoliopsida > Poales > Poaceae > Avena > Avena eriantha. The sequence continues at coordinate 85,837,536 of OU342740.1, forward strand.
TTGTGTATCTTTTTCAAATTTTACGTTTTGATCCCAATGTGATCGGGGCCCATTGTGAATTCCAATGTCGGTTTTTATCCCAACGTGATCATTAGGGCTGATCCCAGGGTGATCGTCAGGGACTGGTCGTTGGGATCGCCGGTGTGGAGCGGCTTCCCCGAACCGTTGCAGATGGTCTGAGCGTGAGTTATCCCCGTGGTAGTTGCCTATTTTGTTCCACTTGCTTGGCTAAACGACTACTTCATGAGCTTCCACTTTTCGGATGTAATTGCAACAAATAGTGAAGGCATCACTGAGTATACCATTAAGGGCCCGTTCGGATCAAAGGAATTCTAAAGGAATTTTGGAGGTTTGCTTTCCTTTGGATTCTTTTCCCTTGGACACATTCGGAACGAATGAAACGACATACCGATTCCTTTGGAAAGGGGAAGTTTCCTTCGCTTTTCATGGGAATTGGAATATCTGCCTGACGCTCATTTTTTTTTGCGTAAGCCTGAGACAACAAAGGAACCACGCTAGAATGTTGCACTATTGACGGGGAAAAGTACGGGTATATAGACTTGGTTTAGGTGAACCATGAGAAGGACACATCAAAAGACAAAAGGTAGTGCATGTGGTCTCTGTTCACCCGTTGCAATGATTCGTGAGAAGCATGCAAAGCTCTTATATTATTTTGATCCGTAGTTGTTCCATCTCAGTTGCTTTGCTAGCTTCCTGTGTCCCGAACACAAGCAGCTGGAACTATTCCTGTGTTTACCGATCCTGTTTTTACACTATTCCTATGTTTCTCCTACGTGCATTCTGAACGGAGCCTAAGGAGCTGTTTGGTTCAGAGGTTATGATTTAGGGGACGAGGATATCCCCGCCACCTAGTTAGGGCTTGTTGGTTTGTGGCCCCAAAGTTCTCAGGCGAGTGCATCACGGGCCTGACTTTGTAATCTCGCGGAGAGCCGTAATAGATCCTCTAATGTCCAGAGGGTCTAAATGGGGGTGAATACAAATCTAACAGCTAAACGGTAGTTTTAACCCAGACAAAAAACGGTTGAACTCAAATACTGCCGTTAGGTCAACTCTTCTTGGTCCGCCCGTTACCCTTTGCGGTTGTGGACTAGTTTACCCCTGCATGGACCAGATCTATTTCTTTGCTCTACTCTGCTCTTCTCCCTGCTCCCCTCCCCATACCCTTTGTTCAGCTCCAGCTGCTCGTCTCAGATCGGAGCTTGCACTTTCTCTCCTTGCGTCCTCGCCATGTCCGGTCAACCTCCCACGCCCCTGATCGAAGCTCGCAGTCGTCGATGTCGCATCGTCCGCCATATCAGAGCTTCATGTCCCCAGACTAGTTTCTCGCCTCTGACTAGTCCTTCTCGCATGGTGAGCGTGTCCCGTCGGGCGAGCCTGGTCGGCGACCGACCTCGGGCGGTTGCGTGCTATCGTGCACCCTAGGCATGGTAGTCCTGACACAACAGTTCGACGACCATGCTCTCACGGCCACCGTGCTGGGCATCGATCTTGCTGTGTCGCCGTCAGACTTGCTGTCGGCTTTTAGGTCTTGTTTTGGGATCAGATGAAATGTGGTCAAGATTGAGGTATGCGCGCTGCCATTCAATTTTTTCTTTCGGTTCAAGAACGGCTCAAACACCAAGCGTGTTCTGCATTCTTCTCGTTCTTTTGAGTGTTGCAGGGAGAAAATGAGCTTCATGCATTGGCATCGTGCCTATGGGTGGGACGATCGCTTGGGGCAGCTTTGTTTCCTCTCCAAACTCGGCTTTGGTGGCCTCCCATTGGATGCTTGGGAGTCGGAGGCCCTCAAGCATGTCGTCAGTAGCCTTGGCGGCGAGCTGGTGGAGATCGTGCCACCAAGCGACAGATGGATCATCGAGGTAAAGGCGTGGCTGAATGATCCTAACGTTGTTCCTAAGATGTTTGAGGTGGAGATTCCAAGCAGGGCAGGACGACAGCTTTGCTGGAAGCATCCGGTCATCATCCACCTGGAGGAGGTTCTAGAATCGATACATGGCACTCAGGACCCGGAGGAGGCAGCAGAAAGCGTCCTTGTCGCCTGCAGTGCTGGCCTAGAAGGATCGATGGCACGGGATCAACACCGTTTTGCGACAGCGCACACAGTTTTGATGGGGGAACTGGGCGTGGACAAGCTGGTTTCTAATTTCCCTCGAGAAGACAAAGCTCTAGTGAATTGTTGTAGTATGTGTGACTAATGAATTTGTAGTAAGGAGAGGGTAGCAGGTAGTTAGCCTAGACTAAAAATATGTAATAGTTTGAATTGATGTAGTATGTGTGGGTAATAAATTTGAAGTATGTGTGTCTAATGCATCTGTATTGAACACCATGCTTTATAATTTCTATGAATAGCCAAGGACAACCTAAGAGGATGGACTAGCAATGAGCAATGTTAATTCTCTGGATGCCAGGAAAATGTAGTTCGTCTCCTCTTCAAGTACAAGGTAGCTAGATTATTGTGCCAAGTGATGAGCATTTCGGAAGACAATAAATGATTCTTGTTTCAAACGAAGATTACCTGATGATCCTTATAACACTGTCTACTGGTTTTGTAACACGGTGAACTGCAGGTCCATTTTCCATACAACACAAGACAAATGAAAAATGGTTTACAACATAGACAGGAGACGCAAAATCAGTACATAAGCTGTTGTTTGAATTTCATCTGTGTGGGATAAGAAATGGCAGTTAACTGGATTTAACCATGAGTAGTAATTGAAGGAAATAGATACTTGATAGTATTTGTTTACATCAATAGTACTTCCATACAAAAGATATGATATCTGCACAAAAGTGGGCAAAACTTCCTACTAGTTTATAGAACAATATGTCAGCATTTCATCTACAAAAGCCATTCTTCAGTCTGAACTTAACTATTCTTCACTGAAAAAATAACAGATCTCCACAAGAAAAGTTGGCTGGCCAATTTCTTTGAGAGGACGTAAGTTCAGTGATCATTTAACCCCAACTTATCTTTTGCCTTCCCCCCAAACTACAAGAAATCTGCATCGTTCATGCACGATTGGTTTGCTTGCACCAGACCCAGTTTAGTAGGAACATCTGCGCCGCCACAACGATTTCTTCGAACCTGAAATTCAGCATCTGATGGTAGGGATTGTATGTCTATGTGAATTGGAACCTAAATTCCGGTGCTGAGCTGTTGCCCACCGTCGGCTCTAGCTGTCGAATGATCCAATAGGCTGAGTGTAGACGGTGGTCTCTACCACGGTTCGGCCTCTGACAGTGCGTTGGATGGAGCGTCTTTGCCACAGACAACGTGTTCTCAGCCTCTCCCACTGTGATAAGGTCGCCCACACTGAATCATGGATGCAAGAGTTCCTAGACCTTGGCGCATCCCTGTTCGAGTGTGTGTACCCTCAGCGACATGCTCCCATGAAGGATTTGACACATACCTTGTTCCCCCTGCATAGATCACGCCATAATGCCACTGGGCGCTTTCTCCACAGCGCTCGGTTGGCCCTGCTCGCCGCTGCAGCCACAGATGATGCATCACATTCGGCGAAATCATCCACCTAGCAAGGCAACAGGAGACCAGCCTCAAAGTAGAGCTTCATGGCCTCCCTTAGAGGGGCATAATAACCCAGTTTCGGTGGCGGCCGCAGCCGCGGTGGCTGCTTAGGCGAGGCCATGTTACCCTACACTACTAGGAAAAACGTTATCAGTGGCGCACCAAAACAACTTTCTGTGGCACATCTAGCAGTCGCCACTATAATTCACAGAATTTGGAGAATTCTGTGGCGCATATGCTATATGCGCCACATAATTCTATGGTACATTCGGTGGCGCATATAACTATATGCGCCACAGAATCCTTTTTTCAGAATTTTGAAATTTTCAGAATCTGGTACAAATACAGTATATAACAGGTATATTATAGGAAATATACAAAAATTAACAGAAATTCACAGAAAAGCTGCACACAGCAGTACAAATGTTCCAGTTCACATATAATACATCAACAAGAACGAATGTTCACAAGTGTTCATCAATCACATCACTTAGAACCGAATAAGTGTACAAGTATATTTCACAAGTGTTCATCTCACTCACATAACTTACAGCTGTGCAATGTTGTCACCGCATATACCTTAGGACAGAATGTAGTACACCGTAACCGCGATGCCGGTGAGGAGGAGCGGCACCAAGATCTTCGTCCGGTTCTTCTTCCACACGTGTCTCCTCCACTTGGCCACCGCCTCCTCTCTAGTCGCGTATCCCTTGTAGCTGTTGTCGCTGAACTTGTCCACTTGTTGGTGGCAGTCCACCCACTCCTCGTAGACACCTGGAACCCGACCCTTGTACACAACGTACGTCGGCATCTCTATTGACAAGGCATATTAGTACATCATGCAAATATATATGTTGACAAATATTAGAGCAAGGCATTCATAAACTTAAAACAATGCGTCGATGACAATGAAAGAAACACGACAACATGTTCGACACAATAACAACGACGGTTTCAAGCTAGGCAAGTTAAGTTTTTCGACACACACACTACATGTCCACCGATACACACGCTCTCTCGGTCAAGTAGCCTTCTCCTCGCAGGGCGCCGGGAACGGCTTGTACATGTCTTTCGTCGTCCATGTCCTGAAGTCACCCTGCGCCTTGAGGCGGGCTTCGATCTCCCTCTTGGTGAACGACCTGGGCTGGTGTAAGAGCCCACCATGTGTGTTGACCTGTTCCATGATGATATGTGATAGCTTCACGTGCGTATCATGGAAGTCTTCCCTGAGATCGGGGTCACTGATCCCATGCAACTTTTGGGCCCATCCTTGGAGAGAAGATGGCAGCGTTAGCATCTCGCAATCCCGGACAAACCCTTTGAGGTGATGGCAAACGTAGAAGGCCTCCTTCACACTGTCAGACGGCTGCTTGACACAGGGGAACTCGAACACATGCTTGAACTTGTGTCGGCCATCGTCCCTGTAAGCCTCCCCCTTATAGTTGAAGGGGCCTCCCTGATTGGCATAGCCCTCGATAGCATCATCCAGAACGCTCCTTACTCTGGCGTAGTTCTTCCTCCTCGCACTCCCCGAGTCGAAGTAGGTGACAAGCGAATACCTCATGGAGAGGACGATGAGCGTGCAATACTTATCTCTACGCAACACACAATGTGGAACGGGATGTTGGAAAAGAGCAATGGAAAGAAATACTTATGTGTTGCGACGGCGGTAGGAGGATGTGTACACTTACTCGGGAAAGAAAGGCACAAGGATGTTGTCCTTCCTCTTGTTGTCCATCAATAGCTTCTGAAGGTAGGACTTTGCCCGGGCCCCGGTCCTTGTTCCTTCTTCCAGCTGGCTATCCTGCATGTAGTAGGGATCTGCTATCGCGACGAACGGGGTGTCCTCTCTCTTGACCTTCATCGCCAGATTGAGCACGGATAGGTAGACCAAGTTATAGTCCAGCCGTCTCGAGTGGAACAGCTTGAAGATGTCCTCGTAGGCTATGAAGAACACATCCATGGGGGCATCGGTGATGAAGCCCACGTCCTCCGGTACCTTGGCGGTGAACACCGGGTAACTCGGGTCCTTGTCCTTGAGAAGGAGGCTCTCTAGTGTCAGGACACCTTCATGCAAACTCATCATAGCTCCCGAAGCCAGGCGGCGCAGTTCCGGAGGCAGTATGGGCTGACCAGCTTCGTGCACTCTAGTCAAGCCATCCTCGCGGGGTGGTACAACGTCGTCACGGTAACGGATCGGAGCGGGCTGGCTCGCAGCCTTGTCCTTGTTCCTGTTCGGCCTCTTCCTCACCCTCTTCCTCTTTGCATCAGCAGCCTCCACTGGCGATGCTAACCCGTCACCGGCCGTCCTGCGGAGTGTGTCAGGGCTGAAAATGATTCCGGCCGATGGAGGTTGTGTTTCGGAGGCCGGAGGCGTCTCCTGAGAAAGCCCACGGAAGACCAGGCGCTTCTTGGGATGGCTAGCTTGATCGCGGAATGATGGTTCTTCAACGAGAGGAGGCATGAACGGTCCTTTCCTGGCGCCGGTGTTGACGAAGGCATTGACGTCGACCGGTGCATCATCATCATCATCCACCTCGATGTTGGCATCGAAGGCCACCATGTCCATGTCATCCTAGGGTGGTGGCGATGGCTGTTGCGGTGCCACGGCCTTGCCTTTAGGAGGGGGCGATGACGGCCGAGGAGCAACCACGCCCTTGGCTGCTTGTGGCGCCGGTGCAGATGCTCCCAAGAGTCTCTAGTGACGGCTTGTGGTGGCGGCAACGACGACCGGTGCAGCAGGAGGCTTCGTCCTTGGCGGCCGGACGACCGAGGTGGCACCGGTGGAGCGAGACCCAATACGAATCTGGGTCTTTGGCCAAATCATGGGATAGCCATGGCAACCTTCCAGGGTCAGGTGCTCGTCGGCTCCCGGAGGTTGCATGGGAGGGTCCATGTCTTCGCACCCCCCAACACCCAACCCAACTCGACGCGCATCACGGCATCGTCCATGGGCTTGCAGTGCATCGTGCGGTTCGCCGGTTGTATTAGCTTGCTCGTGGCAACATCCTTCAACTCGCCGCCGGGCACCTTGTGCAGGAGCACGCACGGAGTGTCCTGAGGCATACAGATATGCATCATGAGATGGCAGCCAATCAAAGGCATTAAGTAGAGCACGCTGACTAACTACTTATTTTACCTTGGTGAGGGCACCGAGCTCGGCTAATGTCGAGACACAGGCAGCCGGTGGCTGATCCTTCTTCTTCTCCATCTCGGGTGCATTAGGAAGCACCGCTGCCGCCGGCTGCTGCGCCTTGGTGGTCTCGGCAGGAGGGGGCAGCTCCGGCGCATCCAACTCCATCGGCTGCGCCGCGGGGATGGAGGGCGGCGGGGTAACCATGTATGGCGACACTTGGTGGCTCGAGGTGCTGCCACCAGCGCTGGGCACTTGTATCGGCCCCACCTGACCATCCGCATTCCATTTTGCTATCCCCTCCATCAGCCGAGGGGGTAGCATCTCGAGGATCTTCTGCTGCACTATCACGTTCACCTCGTCCTGGTCCACCTTACTGGCCTCTAGATGCGCGATCTTCCACTTCAACTCTTCCTTCTCGGCTTGATCCTGAGCCGCCGACTGGGTCTGCCTCTCCTTTCTCTTCTTGGCTTCCTCGCTATAGTACTCGCGGAACTTTGTGCTCATACCAAAGCCAGAGATACGGCCAAATGACGTGGGCGGCTCGGACTGTGGCCTCCCCTTGAAGGCGTTGGTCACCCTGTTGAAAATCGTGTCCCACGGCTCCGTCGAGCCCTGGGACGACGAGTCCGGCGCCTCGCGTGTAGCCTTGATTTCAGCGTCCTGCAGATAAGGAAAGGTGAACCCATTTAGGAACTTGCCTTCATTATTCAAAATGAAAGCAAATGGACCGCGGGTAAATTCCTTACCAGCTTACTCTCAAACTTCCTCACATCGTCATCATCGGTGACGAATTCCTTGGAATCCTTGTCCAGATAGTAGCGGGCCCGAACAAAGTTCCAGGTCTGCTCGTTCGTGATTTTTAAAAACGGGTTTTCTTTCCTGAGACGCTCAACCTCGGCGTCCTCCCTTTCCCATATGGCCTTCTTTCCCCTGTAACCACCGCTTCCACATTGGTGGTTACCTATGTTCTGTTCCCGCATTTCCCGACCCCACTCCGTCCATGCCTTCGCTTCGTCAGTCTCCATCTCCGCCTTGAATATCTTGAACTCGTCTTCGTCGATCATGGGCTCACCCTTCTTGATCTTCTCCCAGCTTTCCTTTTTTGCGATCTTGTTCTTCACCCAGGTTCTCCAGCTGCTCAAGGCATTGGCCATCTTCGTGATGGCTAACCTGTTCACCTTATTGGATTTTTCCAGTTTGTCGGTGTACGGTGCTGGGAACTTGTACCGTCGGTGAAGCTTCTTAAGGCAGTTTTCCACCAACCGCTCATTCGCTTCACTTCTCAGGTGCTTCGTGTTGATCGACATGCTTTCCCGGATGATGCACCCGAGTTGCATGCCGTACCCGGCGGCAACATCCGGAGGCTCCAACGGAAGGCCACTTTCCGAGACCAGAGTGATCTCATCGGTGGTGTCAGCGAGCTTTTACGGCTTCCAATCCTTCCTCGGCTTCTTATTCTTCTTAACAGACGGGTTGCTGCTACCGTCATCCGTGCGGTCCCCGCCATCGGTCGTGCGGCCTCCGCCATCGGTCGTGCGGCCTTCACCATCGGAGGTGGTCTCATCCTCCTCCTCGGCTTCATCTATCCGGTAGTCGTCGTCCCCCTCTTGCTCATCATTCCCATCGTGGCCCGCAGTAGCTGCCACGTCCTCATGATGAGACTCCGCCGCCTCCTAGAAAGTGAGGTTCGCTGCTCTGGCTTGGTCTTCGACGCTCATTGCATCCTTAGAAGTGCCAGCCCCATCGGCGGCCGACATGTTTGCACACTTCTAAACAAATTAAAATAAGGAAGTTAGTATTAATTATTGTTGACAATATTTAAAATGAGCTGTCCATTTCTCCCGAAGTGTCAATTCACTTCCAGTTCGGTCGAGAAATGGGGCTCATATGTCAAAAAATTACTAAGTGTCGACCGAAAAATTCGGCATGGCCTTCGCTAATTTTTTGACATATGAGCCCCATTTCTCGACCGAAATGGATCGAAATCAACATTTCAGGAGAAATGGGCAGCTCGGGTGATTTTCCTGCAAACATTTCACATACAAAAATGCACAAATTGTGCTCCACAGCCACATATGGTGCTCCAACACCATATAATCCAAAAGGGTACAGAGATTTCTGTCATCGTATATATACACAATGTAATTTTTTTGGTTTTCATTTTTTCGTGATCCCAGACACCCATGCTTACGACAGATGATCCGTTAAGCACTCGCATACCACCGACATGAGCTAATTTTATTTACCATCCTCAGTTGTGAACACGTTTTCCTTATCTCTGTAACCAGCAGCTATGGCAAGTTCAATACTATAAACTCAACTAGCAATATATCTTCCAGCTTTACCACCACCATGCCCCATGCATCCTTGCTAAATACAGCAGGGTACATCTGAACTTTACGTGTGTATTTTTGAAAATTTTGAAACCAGTATTACTAATGCATTGTTGGAAAAACTCAGTATAACATGATAAACTTCCTTAACTAACTAGTCAACAAGATCATCATACATGCATGAAACGACATGTTGATCGAATTCTCTAGATATGTAAGTCCTCCAGCTCCACAGCATTACTGTTGTACATATAAACAAGAGTAGGGCCCATAGTGGCAGTGCTGGGTCCTGGATCAAGTTGCACAAAAGGGAAGACCCTATCTCATGATCTATATACCAAGGCTGAAATTCTTAGGTAGTGTCTTAGCACCATTAGAGGTTTCATTCCTGTAGGTTGCTAAGGAGGAAACAATATTGACTACCCAATAGGTCGAGCCATAAAAACCAGGGATGCCAAACTTGGCCAATGGGATACCCTCATCATTCCCTATTACATATTAGTGGCACTTCTGGTTCATTTTATCACAACTTTGGTAGCAAACAGGATCACCATCTCAGCCATTTGCAGAATATCTAAAGGCTGGTATCAGGAGGGGGTAAGAGGTGAATGGACCATCACCACTGATGAACATATATATAGGAGTTATTAAAAGTAACATTTAGCGCCATCGCTTTCACCTGCACCCAAAAGACACACATAGCTAGACAAGTGCTATCAGCTATTGTTCAGCTCCAAATATGCAGAAAAGACAAGCGTGCACCCAGATATGGTAATTAATAGCTGTAATTAAAATAGCAACCATGATGAATAACTACAGTAGTTGTAGAGTAAGCTTACAACTAGTACTATCTTTTACTCCACACTTTGTAAAATCTTGGGACTTAGTACATGACCTAGTAGTATCTGAAACTATCTGTATTTAGTTAGAACTACAATAGTATCGATCACCAAAATTAAAAGGTATATTAATTAATTCAGTTACTGAACTTCAAAACTAGCAGTACTGTCCTTAGAATGAATAATCCCACAGTTACTGAACTTCAAAACTAGCAGTACACTAGTACAGCACTTGTACTAGCTTGTTCATTTTTGACAGAATGAAGCTAGTGATGGATCTCAATGGCTAAAAGGCAACGAAGGGGGAGAGGGGGTCACCTGCGGGGTGGTGGTGGTCCTGGATGCCGGAGCGGGCCTCCTCCTCCTGGTGTTCTGCGGGGTGGTGGTGGCGGTGGTCCTGGACGCCGGAGCGGGCCTCCTCCTCCTGGTGCTCTGCGGGGTGGTGGTGGTGGTGGTCCCGGACGCTGGAGCGGGCCTCCTCCTCCTGGTGCTCTGCGAGGCCACTGCGAGGCAAGGCGGGAGCGGCATGGCAGGGCAAGCGCGGTGCGGCGGAACGGCGGTGCGGTGCGGCGAGGCGATATGGGGAAATCTGAGGCGTGCTAGGCTTCTGGGCGGTGCGGCGCAGCGAGGCGATATTATTTCTAAGTCACAGAATTCTGTGGCGCATCTGTTCAGATATGCGCCACAGAATTTTTGGGGATAGTACAAAACGCGCGTTGCGCTATTGTTTGACAGAAAACGAAGCTTACCACATTGGTTGCTCCTCTCTGTTCTAAACCTGGGCGGCTAGGTTAGATTCCTGGCACAACCACATTTTTTTTGACTTTTAAAAAATATTTTAAGGATGGTAATAATATATTAAAAGCAAGAACTAATATATTTGCCTATTAAAAATATTTTATGGATGGTAATAATATATTAAAAACAAGAACTAATATATTTGCCTATTAAAAACAAGAATTAATATATTTGCCTCAATATTATCCGCATACATTAGTTTGTCAAAGTAATACATATATGCAGGCGCGCGAGCACACATGTGCATTAATTAGTACAAAAAGGCGTCAAAAACCGCTAAGTCGGCTCCGAGGTAGCTAGTGTCTCTTCACAACAACTTTCTTGCCCTTCTTCTTCGTGGTAGAATACTTTAGGCCGGCCACCTTGAGATTTCTTCTCATGTACGGGCAACCTTTAGCCGGTAGGGTGGTCTTCCTTCTTACTTTAGCATAAGTAGTTGGCTTGTCGAAGTACTTGTCAAATTCCTCTTCGATCTTGGGATCGCTATTCTTGTCGATGTCTTGCTTGTTGGCGGGTCCTTCCATTCCGATGATGCTCCTCTTGCCCCTCCTCACGACAACACGGCTTGGCTTTGTCGGATCGGTAATGAAGAAGCATTGGTCAACTTGGCTAGCGAGCACCCATGGCTCATTTTTCGTGGAGGCATTCTTCGATTTGGCATCGGGTATAACCATGGTGGTGAAAAAACGGCCATCTTTTTCGACGCTCTTGGCCCATCTGACACGAAACATCGGCACCGTCACTCCACAGTAGTCGAGTTCCCATATCTCGTCGATCCTTCCGTACAATCTTTCCTTGACATCAGTCTCATCATCAGCGTATGATAGCATAGTTACTCCTGAGTTTTGGTATTCGCTATTCTTGTCCTTCTCCTTGGTGTAGAATCTGTAGCCGTTGATGTCGTACGTCTGATAGGTCCTAACGTTGCACCCGAGGCCCTGTGAGAGTGAGAATATGAGTTTCTGATCTTTAGTATAAGGCGTCGGCATGGGACTTTCTAGTAGCCTTTTCTTGAACCACCCCGTGAAGCTGGCGTTGTGCTCTCTGGTTATGTCTCCCTTCTTCCTCGGCTTTCCCATGTTGGCGAGCTTTTGCTCGATTAAGGTTTTGTGCTCATCCACCCAGGGGCCGACCAACTGTATGTGTTGTAGCGCGGCTCAGTTTGCCCTATCAAAGTTGGCGTGTTCGAGTTCGATGCCGACGTGGAGTGCGCGGTAGCCCTCGCGGTGACCAAATCTAGCGAGCCTCCCGAGGTGCTTCCTGGTGGGCAGACCGACATCCTGGTCCTCGGTGCTTAGGTAGTTCTGGCAGAAGGAGATGCACTCATAGGTCAGAAAGCCCTTGGCTATGCTTCCATCTGGACGGGACCTATTGCGAACGAATCCTTTGATGACATCGTTTAGCCTTTTGAACGGCATCATGTTGTGCAGGAACGCCGGCCCGAGATGGATGATGTCATCCACGACATGGACAAGCAGATGCACCATGATATCAAAGAACGCGGGAGGGAAGTAAATATCGAGCTCGCATAGTATCTCGACGATCTCTTCCTATAGCTTGCCGAGCTGCTTCACGCCGATAGACTTCCTAGATATGACATCGAAAAAGTTGCAGAGGCCAAATAGCGTCTCACGGACGTGCTCGTCCATTATCCCTCGGATCGCAACGAGGAGTATCTGCATCATCAGCACGTGACAGTCGTGAGACTTCATCCCACTGAACCTCTTCTAGGCTACGTCCATATATCTGCTTATCTTCCCAGAGTAGCCGTGCGGAACCTTGACTCCTAGGAGGCAACGGAAAAACCTCTCGAGCTCATCCTCGCTTAGTGTGAAGGATGCAGCTTTAAGCACCACCTCATTCTTCTTAGCCCTTTTGCGATGACCCTGGGTCCCTTCCGTCTGTTCATCATCATCGTCGGCATCGTCACTATTGGGGTACTGAAGTTCCTTCTTAATGCCAAGCAATTTTAGGTCGCTTCTTGCTTTCGGCCCATCCTTGGTCCTATCCGGCATGTTCATCAGAGTGCCGAGCAGGCTCTCGGTAACGTCCTTCGTGATGTGCATCATATCGAGGCTATGGGGCGTGTGGAGGACCTTCCAGTAAGGAAGGTCCCAGAAAACAGACCTCGCCTTCCATACTCCATGCAGCGGTGATGGTTGTTCCCTCGGCCGCTTCTTTCCTGGCGCAGGGCACTCTTCCCAATTGTCTAGAAGCTCCTTGATTTCTTCGCCGCTTAACGGTCGACGTGGGGCATTTTCGAGCTCGTCTTTGCCATTGAACAGGTCTCCGCGTTTTCTCCACGGGTGATCCTTGCGGAGCCACATTCGAGTCCTTTGGAACACGGTTTTCGAAGACCCAGGATCCCTTGGCAGCTGCAGATGCGGGGTCTTATCCATGCACCTGACACATGCACAAAATCTGTGGTTCACCTGACACGCTACATATCAGTAACCAGGATAGTCCTGCACCGTCGTGAGGGTCGCAGCTCTCAGGTTGAAATAATCTCCAGTGTAGGCATCCCACGTACGTGCCGGCGTCTCCCACAGCGTCGCTAACTCCTCTTTCAGGAGCCCGAGATACAGATGCATGTCGACACCTGGTTGTTTTGGCCCCTGGATAAGGATACTCATGTGTACATACCGCTGCTTCGTGCACAACCAGGGTGGGAGGTTGTACGGCCATACAAACACGGGCCAGGTGATGTGCGTGCTACTCTGGTTGCCAAAGGGATTGAGTCCGTCGGTGCTCATGCCCAGCCTAACGTTCCTTGGATCGAGCCCGAACTCATCTTGGAATTTGATGTCCAGCGCATTCCACTGGCTAGCGTCCGCGGGGTGTGTCAGGATCTTGCCCTTCTCCGGATCATCTTCCGGCTTCTCCCTCTTCGCGAGCCATTGCATAAGCTCTGCTTCCTTAGGGTCTATGAAATACCGCTGCAGACGGGAAGTGATAGGAAAGTACCACACCACTTTTCGAGGAACTTTCTTGTACCGTCCCTGGCTGCACACCGGGCATGTGGTTCTATCCTTGTACTCGTTCTAGTAAAGTGCGCAGTCATTGATGCATGCGTGGTACTTCACGAACGGTAGGTCTAGTGGGCAAACTACTTTCCTCGCCTCCTCGATACTTGTTGGCAATGTGTTGTCCTTGGGAAGACGAGCGTGCCAGAATTTCATGTGAGTGTTAAAGCTAGTGTCGGTCCATTTGTTCTCCGCCTTCATCTCCATAGCCTTTAGCGTTACACTCAAGCATGTATCCTCGGGCCGGCACCCATGATACAATGGAGTCCTCCCGTCTACCTCCATCCGTGTCAGCTTGGCTTTCTCTCTAGCTGCAGCTCTCGTGTTGGCCGTCTGCTTGAGGAGTATTTCTTGAAGATGAGGGTCCCGCAAGGACGAAGTTAGCGGCGTGTCCATGCTCCCGTCTTCTCCACCGCCACCACCACCATCTGCTCCGGCATCTTATCCTTCATGATGATCGTGTCTGCCGGCATCTCCTTCTTCATGATGATCATGTTCGTCGGCATCTCCTTTGTCATGATGACCATGTCCAGGAGACCCTTCGTCTTCTCCCCCGCCACCGGCCTCTTCTTCATCATGGCCACTGCCATCTACCGACGGTTCCTCATTCACTAAGAAGCCAGGCATGAAACCGCGCATCAATAGGTGAGACTCCAGTTGTCCGGAATCAGGGTTGATCCACTTCTTGTGTTTGCACGTTCGACACGGACATCTTATCTTGGTCATGTTGTTCCGAACCATGTCGGCTACCGCGTCAGCCTTGTATCTAACCACCCAGCGTTCGCTGATATGGATGACCATGGTCGCCTGCGCGCGAACATAGACCAAATTAAAGAGAGTATGTTAGAACCACGCACACACACGACGCGCACACATACATGCATGCGCATGATCGCCCGAGAAATTTCGGCATGACCTATCCTAAAAATAGGACGTATGGCTAGTGCAGAAATTTGCTGAAATGGACGTGAATCAACATTTCGGCAAACCTCCATGCACCCGGCGCCGACAACATGCATTCAAGCACAACACAACCTCACTCCACAAGCAACATGTATTCAAGCACAACACAAAGCGAAGGAACATCATCTCTCGCCATCGCACACCGCCCGCGGGACCATCTTCACCTACAAAACATCCATACACACCGCACCGAGGCCCGCCGGCCACACAAAACATGCATCACACAAGTACCCATGCACACATGCCTCACAAATCTACAAACCCCATATGCATATATATAGTGTAGCAACAGGGGGTGTTGGGATGTGTGGAGGAGGAAAGTATGAGTGGTTTACTACCTTTACAAGTAGGAGTAGCTTCCCCCCACAAGTACATGAACCAAAGTAGGTCTAGCTATCAACAATGGAGGTGAGTATGAGCAAAATGGAGTGGGAGGGATGAGGGGGACGAGCTAGCTAGTTGGAGGTGGTGGGAACAAGGGAAAGGGGGGCTGCCACCTTTTGTAGATCTGTTTCGCACATTCTGTGACGCATATGGAAAATGCTCCACAGAATGTCAACATTCTGTGGCGCATATAGCTACATGTGCCACAGAAAGTGAGAATTCTGGCCTGCCCATGTGCCACATAATTTTGACATTCTGTGGCGCATATATCCATATGCGCCACAAAATTCTGGCCTGCCCATGTGCTAGGGTCAGGCCCACATGGGCCCACAGGAATTCTGCGGCGCATGTAGCTATATGCGCCACAGAATTCTCACTTTCTGTGGCGCATATATCCATATGCGCCACATTAGTGGAACATTTTTTGCATATGCGCCACAGAATTAAAATCTACCTATAATCATTTTCCTAGTAGTGCTAGGTGGTGCGTCATGGCAGAGCTGCGCAAGGGGAACTATGGTTTGTCGGAGAAGGGGATTGACTGACTTACAATAGGTGTGGACTTCGGGCACGAGTGAAAATAATCATCTCCTATTTCCTGAGAGGGTAATAATTTGACACTCGTTGCATTAATTGCTCAATCTTTATTTCCCTTATCATCATAAGAGTGCAAAGTTATTAAAAAGATTGGTCATGGCTATCCACCTGGTAGGGCAATGTAGCAGGTAGGACACCAAACAAACTGGGTTACATTTTAAAACTATCTACGACTATGCCCTTATGTTTATACAGTATTATTTCTGTGCCACTATGTATCGTCGAATTGTAGAAACACCATCAGAAACCGGGGATGATGATATGTGGCATGGGTATGATTACTCAAGTGCTTATCTTTTTCTACCCTGGCTGTATAAAGGCTCATGGCCCATGAAGACTCATGATGAAGGCCCAAGAAGCATCCGATGGAAGCCTTAGTTGTATTTGACAAGCAAAGAGGAACCTACATTGTCTTGGTGTTGTAATTGTAAATATGTAACCTATCCGTATACGGCTTTGGGACCTGGCCTATTATATAAGGGCTGGGAGAAGCCAACGGAGAGGTACCGACAAACTCCCAAGCAATCTGTAATAGCTTTGTCCACTAATAATCGGGCGACTTCGACTGCCTTGTTTGCCTGACATCCGATGAAATCCCTAGCGTTCTCTTTTCCGCAAAACCTGAAGTCCATAACTATGGACATTGCTAAGGTTACCCTCGTCAATTGGCACCGTTTGTGGGAAACCTGAACGTGGGAGTCATGGATTCGGCGGATGGAAGCGGCTCCACGCCCACCCACCCCTGTTTCGGTACCCGCTGATTTCAACGGCGGATACAATCTCATCATCGGAAGTTTCCACTTTCAAGTGGAGGATCCCGAAGAGCCACACCTCTCGGCTCCAACGTCGGTCAAAAAGTATGTGCCTACGTCGATACCTGCATCATCTGTCGGATCAACCACAGAAGCTGCACTCCAGGCGGAGGAAGTTGAAGAAAACACTAAAAACATAACAGATCTGGGGGGATCTTGATGGTCTTTACGGTGATCTCTCCCTTGAAAATATCATTTTGCGGCCCGAAAGTTGGTCGCCTAGGCAACGCGGTGCCCAAGTTGATTTTAATCACCGTGATTCAAAAAGTTGGGGCACCAATTGCTGAGAGGGGTGGTTCGAGTGAATGATGGCCAAACCCAATATTTTCAAAGCTCGCCCATTAAGTCAGGATATTCCGTTACACTAGTTCCTGTTGTGCCCCTTCTTCACCGGTCACTCTTCTTAGCCACCCTGCACGTGTCGTAGGGGCAAATCCATTATTGTACTCTCCTAACTCTCGACACTGAATCTTGCTGCAGCGGCGGCGGTCCCTTTTCTTCCCTTCCCCAACCCTAAATCTACCGGCGACGGAGGACATTTTTTCTCCCTCCCGCGACACTGAATCCAACGGCAGCAGCCCAGCATGTCTTGCAAGGCGAAGGTTGTATCTACGTCGCTAACTGATTCGGGTCCATTAGGGCCCAAGTCTTGGGCTCAACACGAAGCAGCGGCGAGGTCTTTAGCCCCAGTTAGCGAGGAGGTCAGCAAGGATTCTGCTCCCAAGGTACCTACGAGCAGCGGGTTGAAGAGAAAAGCAAGGCCGGTGGCAGATTGTTCGGCTCTGGTGGGCGGATGCGGCACCTAGATCTCAAAGAAAAAAACCCAGGAGAAGAGCAAGAGGTGAATTTTTCTTATCCGTGCCTTATCTTGCAAGTAGATTAGTTACAGCATAATAGAATCAAATGAACTGAAAAGTTCCCCCTTTTAATCAAATTAGGCACAACTTTGATACAACGGACCTATATGAGTTCACAATTCATGTTCGCCAGTACACTGCAAAAATTGATTTTGGTTGCGAGAGGGTTGTGTTCGGGCAAGATGTGCATCTGCTTGTGAATTGCAAAAAGGTTGTGTCTGTTTCGCAGCTGGTAGATATGCTTGCCGCTAGAATTCCCCGGGGTTCTAGACAAAGGACAAAATTGGTGTGGCGCAACATGAATGATACCTATCAGCAAATTGAGCACTCCCATGAGCTTCAGATGGTTTGGGAGTGTTGTGCATCTGATCGTAAGGTGAAAGTTGAAGCGATGATTGATGATATGTATGCAGATGCTAGAGATCTTGCTGCCAGAGCTTCTGCTCCTTGAGAATACAGACCAATAGATGCTAATCTAGATAAGTTCAGTATATGCATAGAGGTGGATTCATACATGGCAAAACATAATGAGGGAGTTAATAAGCCAGTTTCGTCATGTACTGTGGAGATCACTATCGATTCCAAAAACATAACTCTTGATGAAATGAGAGAGATGATCGGTAAGGAAATCAGTATTGGCCCTAAGCAGATGGCAAAAATCCGGTGGTGGCATCATAAGAAGCAGCAGTTCATAGATGTTCTGGATACTGAAGATGTAATGCAGATTATGCGACGAAAGAAGCGAACCAGGAAGGTGTTTTTCCTTGGTACCATTTCTGATGTTGTTGAACAGGTTATAGTGGATGTAGATGCCCCTGTAGTGGCTGAACAAAATGAGGCGGTCGACATTGATGAGATCTGATGAGAGATGCTACCCTAGGCTTGTCATATGGACCGTGGGGTTCCCCTGCCTGTATTTGTAATATTGACTGTTGTTGCATTTAGAGCGTGTTTCTGTGATTATGTTTGTTGAGAGATTGCGATGTAATGGTGTGCGAGCTGTTGAGATTTTCAGACATGTCACTCACTGAAAGCATTGTTGTTGTAATAAGACATAAGTACATTGTAGTTGACATGATTATGTTTCTTAAGATGACATACCATACTTGTTTCTGTTATAATGTTTGTTGGGACATTGTATTGTAATGTTTTGTGAAACCATGACTGGACAAGTGATGCATAAATACATTGTAGTTGACATGATTATGTTTCTTGAGATGATGTACTGTACTTTTTCTGTTATTTTGTTTGTGGAGATATTGTAATGCAATGTTTTGTGAAACCATGACATGACAAGTGATGCGTAAGTACCTTGTAGTTGACATGATTTTGTTTCTTGAGTTGATGTAATATACTTGTTTCTATGATTATGTTTGTTGAGAGATTGTAATGTGATGTTTTGTGAAACCATGATGTGATTATGTTTGTTGAGAGATTGTAATGTAATGTTTTGTGAAATCATCACTGAAGAAGTGATGCATAAGTACCTTGTAGTTGCCATGATTTTGTTTCTTTAGATGATGTAATATACTGGTATGTTTCCGTTAGGCAATGAAATTGGGATGGAGGGAGTACGTGTTTAATATTTGAAATAAGAATGTATGAAGAGAATCCATATTAGGCAGGAGACAGTAATCTGGGGAAAGGGCATGGTATCCATTAAACTATTGTAACATGCCAATTTATTCATTGTTGCAGCGGTAGAAGGGCTGCTCTCTCTCTCTCTCTGTCTCTCTCTCTCTCTCTCTCTCACCGACGTCGACGCTGTCGCCTGCGATGACGCATTCGCCATGCTGTCCTTCAACGCGAAGATGACCAGCCGAGCAGCGACAACCTTCTCTCCGACATCGAGTATTCCTTCCGTGATGTGAGTTCCTCTGTTTTCTCGGGATAGGGTTAGGCAATGGTAAATCTCTCGATTTGAGCTCCATATGTGCATGCAACTGTGTTCGATTTCAGCTTTGCGTTTACCTATAGGTACCACGGACGATCTACGACTCCGAATGGGAGGGCCTAGATCTTGATGGAGAAGTGCCATGTGACCATGGGCTAAAACTGAGGAGATATGTTGCGTTCGAAGGCAGTAACACTAGGAGAAGGTTTTTGGGCTGTACAAATCATGTTTGTTTACATTATGTGCAACTGTGACATGAAGTAAAATGTATCGTGCATGTTCATAACATTATAGTGTGTGTGTTTTTAGGTTGGCCCGGTGTGTAAAGCAGTAGAGTGGGTGGATCTTGAGTGGCCAGATGCACTTAAGAAATGTTTGGCACAGTTATGGGAGATGTATGAGTTGGAAAGGTAGGGGAGATTTACTGATGTAAGTGGTGCAGCTAAAAAAAAATTACAAGCTATCGGTACGAAATAAGGAGCTGGAACAAGAAATCGAGAATTTACAGTCAGAGCTAACTGGCGGAATCAATGGGAGCTTGGTTGTTGGAACTGCAAAGAAGCTTTAGGATAGTCACATGTTGCCGATTCATAATGTAGAAAAGGAGAGGGATCAGCTCAGGGAAGACAAGAAGAAGCTAGAGTACTGCATTGCGGATCTGTTGAAGGAACTGAAGAAGGCGCGCGAGGGTGAACACGGACAGACTATAGAGGATAAAGGAAATTCAAGATGAATAATTTATGTTGTGCCAATTCCTGAAACTAGTTAACTATAAGACTTGCAGTTGCACTTTCTTAACTAAGCCAAACTCAATCCTCGAGCAAACTAATTTTAGACGAACACACATATCGTGCATAGAGATAAGTTCACGCTTACAAAATCACCACTATAGAGGATAAACCAGTTAGTTCAGTACTAAATAGACATATGTTGTGTTCAAGCGAGCCTGGCCCGGAGCTGCTTGTTTTCCTCCCAAAGATCGGCCAGCTCCTTTAGTACTTTGTCATGCTTCAGCTGTAGGTTCCAGTACTCCGTCACGGATTGGAGAAGTTGGTCTATAGCCATACGATTTTCCTTCAAGATCCCGTTCATGATCTCCATCTTCTTCCTAGCCGAGGTGCGACCTTCACTGTGTAGCTTCGCCTACCGACATTTAACTCCTTCAGTTTCTGGCACTTGTCAAAAAGGACCACGACTTCAGCGCGCAGGTGGTCAAAAGCCAGTTTCTGGGAATTCTGCTTCTCCCTTTGGATTGCTATCTTGTCATTTAGCCAGGTCACCAGGTCCTGGTCGATCTTTCGCCTCTTTCCCTGCAACAAAAAAACATAGTATGGTTTGTTCAGATCACTAGGACAAGCTGGTTAGTTTCCATAATTGACTGAATCGACTAGTGGCACTGTCATAATTTCAAGAAAGAAGAAATCTAGGACTAATCAACATTTTATGAATCGACTAGTGGCACTGTCATGATTTCAATATCAAAGACAAATAAGATTTATCTGCAGTTTAGTGTGTTGTGGGTTTTCCCAATATCACCAAATAGTAGTGGGAGAGTGGCAAACTCATAATGCAAAAACCCATGTCCAGATACATAATGGAAAGAGCACATGGTGTCCATTCATGAACATGAACACCAACACATGTCCAGATAGATAAGTAGTTGCCCTAGGATTCTTATTGCACCCTATAATTGGAAGCAGACTTGGGCATTGCTCCCTCAACCCTATACATTACAAAAGGAGTGGAGGATGAACTGATATTCGTGTCCTTGCTAACGGGAATCAGACTTAGGCATTGCTCCGATACGCCTCCCGACAAGCCCTTAGCTCCTCGTTCTCTTTCCGAACACCCTCGAGTTCAGTGATCCCTCTGCTCATGTCGTGCTTCATCTCCTCCACTGCATTTAGGCAACGGTTCCTATCATGGTAGGCTCGGATGGTATCCTTGGTTTCCTCGACGCGTCCTCTGAGTGCCTTGGTGACTTCGTCCTGCCGGAGAGTGCACCTTTCCACAAAATTCTTCTTCTCCTCCATGAGCTCGTTGATTATCTTGATGGCCTATTCTTGCCTATTCAAGTTATGGTCGAGCACTTTCTGCAGCCTCATGACGTCACATGCAAAATCTAGCTAGATCTCCTTCTGCATAGATAATTGCTTGCGTAGGCTCTCATTAGCTTGGGTGAGGGAGCGTGCAAGACCATGTTGGTTGTCAATCGTGGCACTGATCGCGGCCACCTTGTCATGGTACCCGGCCTTTGATCGCTGCATCGTTCATGTTAATTGAAATAGGAATTCTATAATTATACCCCAGGTTCCAGGTGAATACTGATACAGATCAAAAAATCCCCGTTGAATCTATTGACCGCAGTGTTAAAAAATGGAACTAGAGATTTATTCATGACCACGATAAACTAATCCTAATCACAAAAAATGCATAGTGAATCTATGAACAGAGGTATTAACGAAAGACCAAGATATCCAGTCATATTCATGAAAACTAATTCAACTCACAAAAGAAGAAGAAACCCCAATGCGGGGCGGACACGATCTAAGAAATCCACATCACAACTCGGAAAAATAATAGTGTGGAGATTTGCTACCTCGCTGAGACGTGGAATAGGGCCGAACGGATCCTGCAACGCCTCTATCGTGGTGGATTCAGGCTCCACGGCCGGCCTATAATACGTAGAAGAGGAAGAGCAAGAAGAAGAAGAAAATCAAGAAGAAGCTAAATAAGATCATGATGGAGAGGGAGATGGAGAAGAAGTAGAACAAGAAGACCGTACCGGGAGGAGCCCTCGCCTGCTAGAACATTCGGCACCATTGTCAGGGGAGATTGCGCCTCGATGAGAGGGGGGCTTGAGCGGCTGGTAGAGCAAGAAGTGCCTCGTGGTGATTTCTCTCCCTTTTCTCCGCGAGGATCGTCGACCGGCCTCTCCCCCTCCTCAGGGGAGCCATGGCTTGCAGGGTGAGGGTGGTGGCGGCAGGAGGAAGAAGATAGTGATTAGTGTGGGAGAAGAGTCAAAGAGTACAAGCCGTGGTCCAGTAGTACCAGTACTATTATACAAGATCACCTTGTACGTTCTACCTTCTCAAAGAAGCCATGGGGAGGTAGGCGTAGGGAATCGATGGGACTTGTCTTTATTGTGATGGACAGTTCAATGGTCTTCAGCGCCGCCCAAAATCCAGTATATAATAAGGGAAATGCGAGCCGGGTGGTCATCACGGGCATCGGTGCGCACGTCCCGTGTGCGTGTGTCATGTGTGGATGGGGCAATGATGCGCGCAACTACTGCACGATCACGTCGGCACGTCGAACTCCATCAAACTCCACATCGACATGCACACACGGGATATTTACGAGTCTAGAATATGCTGTGCCACTTTTTTTGTGATCAAATTATGTTCAGTACGCGAGATATTACTTTTTTTTGATAATCAACAAATGCATGCATGGACACGACGCACGAAACCACTGCTCATCCTTGATCATATCGGCACCCCACTCTGTGTACCCACAATCGACCATTCGGAGCAACTACCTCGAGCACGATGCCCACTCGCCATGGCAATGACAGGTCCAAGCCGTCCACTGACCGTCCTGCGTCCCCGGCTCTTCGCTGCATCGTTCGCGCTCACGAGTCGCCTGCTGAGGCAGCACGTCGTGTCCGACCACGCCAAGATCCATCGACATCGGCACTCGAGGACACCACGACGTCGAAGCTCGTACCGGCTGCGCAGGAGGAGCGTGGGGTACCTACAGCGTGGGATGAGCGCAAAGCAGCAGCCAGGACGGGGGCGCGTGTTCCACCGGCGAGTATAGACAAGAAGAGGAACAAGAAGAAGACCAGGAAGAACAAAGGAGATAGCTATTTGGACGAGTCCAACTTGGCCAACGAGGAGGCGTTCATCGATCAGTTGGAGGCAGAAGCGGAGGAGAGTGACATGGTCCCGTGGGACTACGAAGAGGAGGAGGAGGACTCCGACGAGGAGATAGCGCGCTTATTCGAGGAAGGGGGCGGTGTCGAGTCATCAGAGGAGGCCACCGACGGCGGTGATGGCAGGGACCATGGTGTTGCTGAAGACGAGGACGATCCAGAAGACGAAGACGATAGCTTCTTTGAAATATGATCATTAATTTTACTTATTTTATTTAGATAGATGGATTTTCACTTGTTTATGGAGGTAAAGTATCAGTGGCTGATGTCTACGCACTTCTATTCTTGTAGACAGTTGGGCCTCCAAGTGCAGAGGTTTGTAGAACAGCAGCAAGTTTTCCCTTAAGTGGATCACCCAAGGTTTATCGAACTCAGGGAGGAAGTGGTCAAAGGTATTCCCTCTCAAGCAACCCTGCAATCAAGATACAAGAATTCTCTTGTGTCCCCAACACACCCAATACACTTATCAGGTGTATAGGTACACTAGTTCGGCGAAGAGATAGTGAACTACAAGTGGTATAGATAATTATAAGTGATAACGGTGTTAGAAAATAACTTGATGGCGTGGAAAATACTAAACACAAACTGAAATAAAGATGGAAGCAAGCAAACATGTAACATATCTAGTAGCAAACGGTGTTTCAATCCTAAGAAACAAGGCCTAGGGATCATACTTTCACTAGTGAACACTCTCATATAAATATATCTTCTCTTTATGATACTACTCTTAACTACTCTCCGGTTGAACACTCTAATCAATGGTAGGGCTATAACAGCACACTTCAAAGTAAGCCTTTCCCATCTAGATAACCCCACACTGTCACCTTGAGTACTAGATGAGTCCAACAAGCACCACAATTTCATAAAGACATCCAACTCCAAATATAACTCATAACAAGTATTTGTAATCTCTAGCCTAAGTGCCACCATGGTGTGCACGCTGTCACTTTCACACACATGGGGAGAGCAGAGAACTATTAAGCACTTGAGTAGCAAGGTAGATCTACTAGATTACAAAGCTCATGACCACAACAAGATCATGCATAGAGAGAGAGATGAACACATAGCTACCGGTAGAATCCTTAGCCTCGAGAGAGAACTACTCCCTCCTCATCATGGGAATCAGCAACGGTGATGGAGATGTGGAGATCGATGGAGATGGCTCCGGGGGCACTTCCCCGTCCCGGCAGGGTGCCGGAATAGAGACTTTCTGTCCCCCCGAATCTCCCCTTCGGTGGCGGCAGCGCTGTGGAACTTTTCGTGGTTGGAGGCTTGATGATTTAGGGTTTATGCATCGGGAGGCTTCTTATGGGCGAAGAGGCAAGGTCGGTGGAGTGCTAGGGGGCCCACACCACCTAGTGGCGCGGCCAGGGCTAGCCCGCGCCACCATATGGTGTGGCCAGGCCCTGGCCCTCCTCCGTCTCTACTTTGGGCTCCGTGAGTCTTCCGACAAAATAAGAACTTTGGCTTTTGTCGCGTCCAATTCTGAGAATATTGATTTTCTGACTTTCCTAGAACCAAAAACAGCAGAAAACAGGCAACTGGCACTGTGGCTCTTGTTAATAGGTTAGTCCAAGAAAATAATATGAAAAGTACTCCAAAGTGTGGACAAAACACAAGAAAGTAGATAAAACCAAGCATGGAACATCAAAAATTATAGATACATTTGCAATGTATCAGTGGCACGGATAGAGAGGTGGCACAGATTGACCATGTATAAAAAAAGTGGAGAAGGGAGGGATTCTCCTGCCCGTTGGATCACATACGATCAACGGTTGGTGGAGACGACCCACGTGACATCTGTGTCAGCCAATCAGGGCGTAGCACCCAGAGTGAGTACACGTTTAGGATCTCCACACGTTTGGGCTTTTGTGAGATTTGTGACCGAGAGAGAGGGCAAATCTCTTTTCACAATCCACCTATGGATCCACCAGTGTCACTGCATGTGTGTTATTTCCACAAACCACATGGATCAACCAGAGTCATTGCATATGTGTTGTTTCCACAAACCACACATGGATCCACCAGAGTCATTGCATGTGTGTTCATGTCACAAACAGAACATGGATCCACCAATTTCACTACATGTGTGTTCTTTTCACAAACCACATATGCAACAACACATGTCATTGCATGTGTGTTCTTTGCACAAACCACATATGGATCCACCAGTGTCATTGACATGTGTGTTCTCTTCAGAGACCACACATGGATCCACCAGTGTCATTGCATGTGTGTTCTTTTAACTAACCCACATATGGATCCACCAGAGTCACTGCATATGTGTTCTTTTCATAGACCATATATGGACCCACCAGTGTCATTGAAATGTGTGTTCTGTTCAGAGATCACATATGGATCCACCAGAGTCATTGCATGTGTGTTCTTTTTAATATCAACAACTAGAGTCACTGCATGTGTGTTCTTTTCACAATCCACCTATGGATCCACCAGTGTCATTGCATGTGTGTTCTTCTCATTAACCACATCTAGAGTCATTGCATGTGTGTTCTCATCAGAGACGACACATGCATCCACCGGTGTCATTGCATGTGTGTTCTTTTTACTAACAACAACTAGAGTCATTGCATGTGTGTTATTTTCACAACCCACATATGGATCCACTAGAGTCATTGCATGTGTGTTATTTTCACAGACCATATATGGATCAACCAGTGTCATTGCATGTGGTTCCACAAGTGTCATTGAAATGTGTGTTCTCTTCGGAGACCACACATGGATCCACCAGTGGCATTGCATGTGTGTTATTTTTACTAACAACAACTAGAGTCATTTCATGACTATTCTTTTCACATACCACATATGGATCACCAGTGTCATTGCATTTATGTTATTTACACAAACAACACATGGATCCACCAGTGTCATTGCATGTGTGTTCTTTTTACTAACAACAACTAAAGTCATTGCATGTGTGTTCTTCTTCATAGACCACACATGGATCCACCGGTGTCATTGCATGTGTGTTCTTCTCATGAACCATATCTAGAGTCATTGCATGTGTGTTCTTTTCATAGACCACATATGGATCCACCATTGTCATTGAAATATGTATTCTTTCATTAACCACACCTGGAGTTATTTCATGACTATTCTTTTCACAAACCATATATGGGTCGACCAGAGTTCATTGCATGTGTGTTTTCTTCATAGACCACACATGCATCCACCAGTGTCATTGCATGTGGTTCCACCAGAGTTCATTGCATGTGTGTTATTTTCACAATCCACCTATGGATCCACCAGTGTCATTGCATGTGTGTTCTTCTCATTAACCACAGCTAGAGTCATTGCATGTGTGTTCTTTTCACAAACCACATATGGATCCACCAGTGTCATTGAAATGTGTATTATTTTCACAACAACAACTGGAGTCATTTCATGACTATTATTTTCACAGACCACATATGGATCCACCCGAGTCATTGAAATGTGTGTTCTCTTCAGAGACCACACATGGAGTCATTCCATGACTGTTCTGTTCACATACCATATATGGATACACCAGAGTTCATTGCATGTGTGTTCTCTTCACAAACCACACATGGATCCACCAGTGTCATTGCATGTGGTTCCACCAGTGTCATTGAAATGTGTGTTCTCTCTTCAGAGACCACACATGGATCCACCAGTGTCATTGCATGTGTGTTCTCTTTACTAAAAACAACTAGAGTCATTGCATGTGTGTTATTTCCACAACCCAGACATGGATCCACCATTGTCATTGCATGTGTGTTCTTCTCACAAACCACACATGGATCCACCAATTTCACTGCATGTGTTTTCTTTCCACAAACCACATGGATCAAACACAGTCATTGCATATGTGTTCTTTCCACAAACCACACATGGATCCACCAGAGTCATTGCATGTGTGTTCATGTCACAAACCACACATGGATCCACCAATGACACTGCATGTGTGTTATTTTCACAAACCACATATGATCAACAAATGTCATTTCATGTGTGTTCTTTTCACGGACCATATATGGACCCACCATTATCATTGAAATGCGTGTTCTCTTCAGAGACCACACATGGATCCACCAACGTCATTGCATGTGTGTTATTTTTACTAGCCCACATATGGCTCCATCAGAGTCATTGCATGTGTGTTTTCACAGACCACATATGGATCCACAAGAGTCATTGAAATGTGTGTTCTCTTTAGAGACCACACATGGATCCACTAGTGTCATTGCATGTGTGTTATTTTTACTAACAACAACTAGAGTCATTTCATGACTATTCTTTTCACATACCACATATATATCCACAAGTGTCATTGCATGTATGTTCTTTCCACAAACCACACATGGATCCTCCAGTGTCATTGCATGTGTGTTCTTTTTACTAACAACAACTAAAGTCATTGCATGTGTGTTATTTTCACAACCCACGTATGGATCCAACAGTTGCATTGCATGTGTGTTCTTCTCATTAACCATATCAAGAGTCATTGCATGTGTGTTCTTTTCACAGACCACATATGGATCCACCATTGTCATTGAAATGTGTATTCTTTCATTAACCACACCTGGAGTCATTTCATGACTATTCTTTTCACATACTATATATGGATCCACTAGAGTTCATTGCATGTGTGTTCTCTTCACAGACCACACATGGATACACAAGTGTCATTGCATGTGGTTCCACCAGAGTTCATTGCATGTATGTTCTCTTCACAGACCACCTATGGATCCACCGGTGTCATTGCATGTGTGTTCTTCTCATTAACCACAGCTAGAGTTATTGCATGTGTGTTCTTTTCACAAACCACATATGGATCCACTAGTGTCATTGAAATGTGTATTATTTTCACAAACAACAACTAGAGTCATTTCATGCCTATCCTTTTCACAGACCACATATGGATACACCAGTGCCATTGAAATGTGTGTTCTCTTCAGAGACCACACATGGAGTCATTTCATGACTGTTCTGTTCATAGACCATATATGGATCCACCAGAGTTCATTGCATGTGTGTTCTCTTCACAGACCACACATGGATCCACTAGTGTCATTGCATGTGGTTCCACCAGTGTCATTGAAATGTGTGTTCTCTCTTCAGAGACCACACATGGATCCACCAGTGTCATTGCATGTGTGTTCTTTTTACTAACAAGAACTAGAGTCATTGCATGTGTGTTATTTCCACAACCCAAACATGGATCCACCATTGTCATTGCATGTGTGTTCTTCTTACAAACCACACATGGATCCACAAATTTCACTACATCTGTTTTCTTTCCACAAACAACATGGATCAACCAGAGTCATTGCATATGTGTTCTTTCCACAAACCACACATGGATCCACCAGAGTCATTGAATGTGTGTTCATGTCAAAAAACACACATGGATCCACCAATGTCACTGCATGTGTGTTCTTTTCACTAACCACATATGGATCAACAAATGTCATTTCATGTGTGTTCTTTTCATAGACCATATATGGATCCACCATTGTGATTGAAATGCGTGTTCTCTTCAGAGACCACACATGGATCCACCAGTGTTATTGCATGTGTGTTATTTTTACTAACCCACATATGGATCCACTAGAGTCATTGCATGTGTGTTCTTTTCACAGACCACATATGGATCCACCAGAGTCATTGAAATGTGTGTTCTCTTCAGAGATCACACATGGATCCACCAGTGTCATTGCAAGTGTGTTATTTTTACTAACAACAACTAGAGTCATTTCATGACTATTCTTTTCAAATACCACATATGGATCCACCAGTATCATTGCATGTATGTTCTTTCCAAAAAACCACACATAGATCCTCCAGTGTCATTGCATGTGTGTTATTTTTACTAACAACAACTAAAGTCATTGCATGTGTGTTATTTTCACAACCCACATATGGATCCACCAGTGTAATTGCATGTTCGTTGTTCTAATTAAAGATATCAAGAGTCATTGCATGTGTGTTCTTTTCACAGACCACATATGGATCCACCATTGTCATTGAAATGTGTATTCTTTCATTAACCACACCTGGACTCATTTCATGACTATTCTTTTCACAGACCATATAAGGATCCACCAGAGTTCATTGCATGTGTGTTCTCTTCACAAACCACACATGGATCCACCAGTGTCATTGCATGTGGTTCCACCAGTGTCATTGAAATGTGTGCTCTCTTGAGAGACCACACATGGATCCACCAGTGTCATTGCATGTGTGTTCTCTTTACTAAAAACAACTAGAGTCATTGCATGTGTGTTATTTCCACAACCTAGACATGGATCCACCATTGTCATTTCATGTGTGTTCTTCTCACAAACCACACATGGATCCACCAATTTCACTGCATGTGTTTTCTTTCCACAAACCACATGGATCGAACAGAGTCATTGCATATGTGTTCTTTCCACAAACCACACATGGATCCACCAGAGTCATTGCATGTGTGTTCATGTCACAAACCACACATGGATCCACCAATGTCACTGCATGTGTGTTATTTTCACAAACCACATATGCATCAACAAATGTCATTTCATGTGTGTTCTTTTCACGGACCATATATGGACCCACCATTATCATTGAAATGCGTGTTCTCTTCAGAGACCACACATGGATCCACCAATATCATTGCATGTGTGTTATTTTTACTAACCCACATATGGCTCCATCAGAGTCATTGCATGTGTGTTGTTTTCACAGACCACATATGGATCCACAAGAGTCATTGAAATGTGTGTTCTCTTTAGAGACAACACATGGATCCACTAGTGTCATTGCATGTGTGTTATTTTTACTAACAACAACTAGAGTCATTTCATGACTATTCTTTTCACATACCACATATTGATCCACAAGTGTCATTGCATGTATGTTCTTTCCACAAACCACACATGGATCCTCCAGTGTCATTGCATGTGTGTTCTTTTTACTAACAACAACTAAAGTCATTGCATGTGTGTTATTTTCACAACCCACGTATGGATCCACCAGTGGCATTGCATGTGTGTTCTTCTCATTAACCATATCAAGAGTCATTGCATGTGTGTTCTTTTCACAGACCACATATGGATCCACCATTGTCATTGAAATGTGTATTCTTTCATTAACCACACCTGGAGTCATTTCATGACTATTCTTTTCACATACTATATATGGATCCACCAGAGTTTATTGCATGTGTGTTCTCTTCACAGACCACACATGGATCCACAAGTGTCATTGCATGTGGTTCCACCAGAGTTCATTGCATGTATGTTCTCTTCACAGACCACCTATGGATCCACCGGTGTCATTGCATGTGTGTTCTTCTCATTAACCACAGCTAGAGTTATTGCATGTGTATTCTTTTCACATACCACCTATGGATCCACCAGTGTCATTGAAATGCGTGTTTCCTTCAGAGACCACACATGGAGTCATTTCATGACTATTCTTTTCACAGACCATATATGGATCCACCAGAGTTCATTGCATGTGTGTTCTCTTCACACACCACACATGGATCCACGAGTGTCATTGCATGTGGTTCCACCAGTGTCATTGAAATGTGTGTTCTCTGTCCAGGGACCACACATGGATCCACCAGTGTCATTGTATGTGTGTTCTTTTTACTAACAACAACTAAAGTCATTACATGTGTGTTCTTTCCACAAACCACACATGGATCCACCAGAGTCATTGCATGTGTGTTCATGTCACAAACCACACATGGATCCACCAATGTCACTGCATGTGTGTTCTTTCCACAAACCACATGGATCAACCAGAGTCATTGCATATGTGTTCTTTCCACAAACTACACATGGATCCACCAGAGTGATTGCATGTGTGTTCATGTCACAAACCACACATGGATCCACCAATGTCACTGCATGTGTGTTCTTTTCACAAACCAGATATGGATCAACAAATGTCATTGCATGCGTGTTCTTTTCACAGACCATATATGGATCCACCAGGGTCATTGTAATGCGTGTTCTCTTTACAGACCACACATGGATCCACCAGTGTCATTGCATGTGTGTTATTTTTACTAACCCACATATGGTTCCACCAGAGTCATTGCATGTGTGTTCTTTTGACAGACCACATATGGATCCACTAGAGTCATTGAAATGTGTGTTCTCTTTAGAGACCACACATGGATCCACTAGTGTCATTGCATGTGTGTTATTTTTACTAACAACAACTAGAGTCATTTCATGACTATTCTTTTCACATACCACATATTGATCCACAAGTGTCATTGCAAGTATGTTCTTTCCACAAACCACACATGGATCCTCCAGTGTCATTGCATGTGTGTTCTTTTTACTAACAACAACTAAAGTCATTGCATGTGTGTTATTTTCACTACCCACGTATGGATCCACCAGTTGCATTGCATGTGTGTTCTTCTCATTAACCATATCAAGAGTCATTGCATGTGTGTTCTTTTCACAGACCACATATGGATCCACCATTGTCATTGAAATGTGTATTCTTTCATTAACCTCACCTGGAGTCATTCATGACTATTATTTTCACATACTATATATGGATCCACCAGAGTTCATTGCATGTGTGTTCTCTTCACAGAACACACATGGATCCACAAGTGTCATTGCATGTGGTTCCACCAGAGTTCATTACATGTATGTTCTCTTCATAGACCACCTATGGATCCACCAGTGTCATTGCATGTGTGTTCTTCACATTAACCACAGCTAGAGTTATTGCATGTGTTTTCTTTTCACAAACCACATATGGATCCACTAGTGTCA